>CM060251.1:10091241-11498741 GCA_030684275.1 Acipenser oxyrinchus oxyrinchus
GCAAAAAACATGTGTCTCAAACTCAACATGTTGTCCCATTCTCAACATCCCGTAGTCAACAAGAAAATGGAAACACATTCAGGAAAAACTCATTTGAATTGGCTCTGGTAAAACTGTATCTAAATCTTACCGGTAACTTAAAAAGTTGGCAGTGAGTTCAGACCTGGCACTGTGTGTATAGGCCGCGTTCCCTAAAGCCCACTGCTGTGGAAGCTATCTCTCCTTGCAATGCCGTCTCCTAGCAACAGTGCTGCAGGGGCGGGCCTTTCTACAGAGGCTCTGGTCAGACTGTGAAACTGGGGATCGGGATTGCTGCCAAATAAAGAGCTACATTTCCTTTACAAGACCCTTTTCTTTATAGACCCGGTAGGTGGCATCTTTTTAATGATTAAAACTATTCTGAATTCAACATTTTTTATTGTGTGTGACACAGACACCATGTCGCTGGTTCTTAGAGTGCATGTGTTCCTTCAATGAAGCAGCTGGGACGCACAATAGGAGTCATGTTGCTAGGGAGATAATTGAGAAGGTAGGTTTACTGGCGCAGAGCTGATCGGGAGGTCCAGAAGGCTGGGGGCTGTGCCCGGGGAAGCTGCACGGAGCTCAAGAAGTGTATGCGCTACAGCCTGGGGCTGCTGCGCGGCCATTGCCATACAAACGGGCGCTGAGAGAAGATTGCTGTGTCTTGTTTGTTCTGTTGCAGACTTGTATCAATCGGGAACTGAAGCTATGGAGCCAGCACTAACCCTGGAAGCATCTAACCTTGCACACAACCACAACCCAGGAGAGCATCCGCGTCACAGGATTAACTACGACGGAACCCTTTAACTGAGAGATGGTGCTTGTGAAGGAAATGCCCAGCTGAGGCCGTGTGAAGGAGTCGCCGTGAAAAGGCCGGGACGCCGGGAGCCCAGGAATAAGTTAGTTTAGGGGATGTTGATCCCAAACAGTGTATAGAGAGGGTTTACGTAGAGTAGCAGGTTCCTGGAGCGGGACGTTTCTTTTAGTGGGATTAGCGCTCACCTTGTGTGGCAAACTTTTATTTTTATGTTTGTTTTGTTTTCTTTATTAAATGTGACGCTAGGGCTACCATTGCTGGTACCTTAGTGACAGCACTTGTGTTTGTTAAATCTGCGTGCCTGTGCGGCGTGTCAACACCCAGTACTCTGTGTCTGCCTCAGTATTGATAATATAGGGGCTGCAGTGCATTAGGAGAAAAATTTTATATGGGCTTTCTGTGCTATTTCATAAACCACTCGAGCTTTGTTCTCGACTTTTATGATGTCACAGAAAGCCTCAGTGAAATATTTTCTCGCAATGCACGGCACCTTATATTCTACTCCTATGGAGTTCTGCTATGCTACTCATGAACTTTGCAGTCATCATGTAATTGAATACTAATCAGTGAAGCACAATCTTTCTACATTTTTTAGAAGTATAAATATCCGGTAAACAGAAATAATAATCTCAATACATACTTTGACATTTTTTCGTTTTACTTCCCTGTAAACACAGCCCTTTTAGACAATATCACCATCTGAAGCATTTTAAAACTGGTAAAAAATTTACAAAAATATGAATTTAGAGTAAAAAATACACATTTAACTATAGTATAGTAATTCAAGAAGACATACCAAGAGCAATTTATTTTTCTTTTTGCTTGTAGTATCTTCTACACTGATCTCAAAATACCGCCTCGCAAAATGTGTCAGCGGATCTGTGGCATCACGTTTTTAGTTGCTACTCTTATTTCAAGCTCCATATCCTGGTCAACTTTGATTCATGGTTGTAAAATAAATAAAAAATAGTCAACATTTTGTGTCAGTTTAGGCCATAGTAATTTGGACATACGGAAAGGTGGGAAAAAAACTGCATTTCCTTTATATCTTACCTCGGCCTAGTACATTGCAGCACAGGGATAATAATATTTTCTTAATAGACTAATACATCACATTTTAAACAAGACTTTAATAATTGTGTTTTTATATATGTAAACAAAACCCATGCCTTTAAAAGTGACACATACGCATGTATCTGCAATAAGGACAGTGGACTGTGTCCTCCCCAATTAACACGGATTTTCTTTGAAATTCCCACACAAACAGAAGAAATAGTCGCAAGAAGCCCTGTTCGTTAAGATATTAACATTATTTCATAAATTAACATAATTTCGGAAATCCATTAGCACGATTATTTAATAACGGAATAAGCATAACGACCACTTGAAAATGCAAAAATCATTTATGACCTTTTGAAAATCCTGCCCATTGTATTTTTAAATGTACCTACCGTTATGATGGATTTCTGTTTTTTTTTTTCTGGTCACTTCAGCAGTGGTCGGATGGTCTGAGTTGCTCCAATTAAAACCTGTGCTCAGATCACGTGACCAGCTACTGCAAGTACTATGGTGAATAGCAGATAGGAGTTTATAACGGAGACTTGCGTCCTCTGAGGAGCCAGTACTGCTGTTAATATAGGCATGTTGAATCTAGGGTTTAGGTTAAAATAAGGGTGTCTGGATAAGGGCGTCTGCTAAGAAATAATAAATAATAAAATGTATTTTTTTATTGAATTTTAGACAACATTTTTGTTTTTGTTTTATTGAACAATATATATATATACAGTACTATGCAAAAGTTTTAGGCAGGTGTGAAAAAATGCTGTAAAGTAAGAATGCTTTCAAAAATAGACATGTTAATAGATTATATTTATCAATTCACTAAATGCAAAGTGAGTGAACAGAAGAAAAATCTAAATCAAATCCATATTTGGTGTGACCACCCTTTGCCTTCAAAACAGCATCAATTCTTCTAGGTACACTTGCACAAAGTCAGGGATTTTGTAGGCATATAGTCAGGTGTATGATTAAACAATTATACCAAACAGGTGCTAATGATCATCAATTCAATATGTAGGTTGAAACACAATCATTAACTGAAACAGAAACAGCTGTGTAGGAGGAATAAAACTGGGTGAGGAACAGCCAAACTCAGCTAACAAGGTGAAGTTGCTGAAGACAGTGTCAAAAGTCATACACCATGGCAAGACTGAGCACAGCAACAAGACACAAGGTAGTTATACTGCATCAGCAAGGTCTCTCCCAGGCAGAACTTTCAAGGCAGAAAGGGGTTTCCAGATGTGCTGTCCAAGCTCTTTTGAAGAAGAACAAAGCAAAGCAACGTTGAGGACCGTAGACGCAGTGGTCAGCCAAGGAAACTTACTGCAGCAGATGAAAGACACATCATGCTTACTTCCCTTCACAATCGGAAGATGTCCAGCAGTGCCATCAGCTCAGAATTGGCAGAAAACAGTGGGACCCTGGTACACCCATCTACTGTCCGGAGAAGTCTGGTCAGAAGTGGCCTTCATGGAAGACTTGCGGCCAAAAAGCCATACCTCCGACGTGGAAACAAGGCCGAGCGACTCAACTATGCACGAAAACACAGGAACTGGGGTGCAGAAAAATCGCAGCAAGTGCTCTGGACTGATGAGTCAAAATTTGAAATATTTGGCTGTAGCAGAAGGCAGTTTGTTCGCTGAAGGGCTTGAGAGCGGTACACGAATGAGTGTCTGCAGGCAACAGTGAAGCATGGTGGAGGTTCCTTGCAAGTTTGGGGCTGCATTTCTGCAAATGGAGTTGGGGATTTGGTCAGAATTAATGGTCTCCTCAATGCTGAGAAGTACAGGCAGATACTTATCCATCATGCAATACCATCAGGGAGGCATCTGATTGGCCCCAAATTTTTTCTGCAGCATGACAACGATCCCCAAACATACAGCGAAAGTCATTAAGAACTATCTTCAGCATAGAGAAGAAGAAGGAGACCTGGAAGTGATGGTATGGCCCCCACAGAGCCCTGATCTCAACATCATTGAGTCTGTCTGGGATTACATGAAGAGAGAGAAGTAACTGAGGCTGCCTAAATCCACAGAAGAACTGTGGTTAGTTCTCCAAGATGTTTGGGCCAACCTACCTACCGAGTTCCTTCAAAAACTGTGTGCAAGTGTACCTAGAAGAATTGATGCTGTTTTGAAGGCAAAGGGTGGTCACACCAAATATTGATTTGATGTAGATTTTTCTTCTGTTCACTCACTTTGCATTTAGTTAATTGATAAATATAATCTATTAACATGTCTATTTTTGAAAGCATTCTTACTTTACAGCATTTTTTCACACCTGCCTAAAACTTTTGTACAGTACTGTATATATATATATATATATATATATATATATATATATATATATATATATATATATATATATATATATATATATATATGTTTCACTTTGAAATTTTAAGGAGGCACTAGCTCCCTTGCCTCCTCTAAGGAGCCTCCATTGGGTAGTGTTGGGTTCCACAATTCTTTGAATGTGTGGCTAAGTGGTATGTCTTGTGATGTATAAAGAAAATAACTTAAACGAATATGGAAAGGGAGAGGTATTGTCATCTAAACTCATTATTTGGGGGAATAAACACTGGCAATTGTAAAATTGTCCCATTGCCCTTCGACTATAGGTGCTTACAGTAACTCAATATATAATCAGTGTTTTTAAAAGCTTAATTTAGTTTTTAATTAGCAACATTTGTCCTCAATCTGGAGAGCTTTCAGCCTTGGTTTTCATGAATATGCCTGATTACAAGGTATTCCTATTTTGATAATTAATATGTAATTATGTATTAATTGCCTAATAGTAAGTAGTTATTAGTAAAATATCAAATATGGTATGTAATTACATTTAAGATGAATACTAATTAACTATAATAATCTGTTAATTACTATTTTTGTGTAATACAAACATATATACATAACCAACATATGATTAATGCGGTTTTAAAACAATACTGTCGGACAATTTTTTTACTTTTTGAAAGCAAAACTAACCATTTAGTAATATCATAACCCTTGTTGTTTCTCATTCTGTAATGTTAAAAATTTGAGTAAATGAGTAAATTGAAAACATAGCCCAAAGTACTTAATTGTGTGTGTGTGTGAGTGTGTGTATGTGTGTGTGTGTGTGTATATATATATATATATATATATATATATATATATATATATATATATATATATATATATATATATATATATATATATATATATATATATATATATATATATATATATATATATATATATATATATATATATATATATATATATATATATTCACTGCAATACTGTCACACAGCAACAGTACAAATGTGTGAAAAATTATCATAACAACATAGGTTATGTGTTGTTTGATGATGCTTCACTACAAAGAAACAAACAAGTTCAAACTCATTAGCAATTCATTATGTACAAAGACATGGGGTATCCTGTCTTCTAAGTGCATGTCATATCTAATCAAGTTATGCTTTAACTGCTAGTCAGAGCACACATTTGACACAGAACGTAATATTCTGTTTCTCGAAGATTGAATATGCCTTTGCTGTACGTTTTAGACCATGGGATTATATGTCATCATTTTTAACTGCCTTGATAATAACAGTCTTCTGTCTACTAACTGCCTACTTTTGGAGAGCTACACTATATGAAGTGAGAATAAAGATCCATTTTAAATTGTTCTCCATACTAACTTGCAGTTGGATGAAGAGCATGTTGCTCAGTATACACAAAGAGAACTCACCTCACCGTAAATTGGTTTCTGATCAGTACGGTTGCCATAGTTTAGCGTTACATCAGAGACAGGAGATGTACAGGGACTGAGCTCGATAGAAATAGGCATGAGGAATATTTCCCTGTCAACAAATTTTAAAACGGATAATAAAACTAGTTAAAAATATTTACAAGCCACAGTTAATCAAATGTCTGAGTTGTCAGTTTTGTGGTTTGGTAACTTTATAGCGTGCATGATAACTCATTACTAGGACAAAAAATATTGTGCAACTGGTGTTTTGCAATACAAAGTATCCACTAAAACTGACCGACGCCAGATAGTTTACCACAGAATAATTTTTTTAAGGCCTCAGCAAGTGACATATTCCTGAAAAAAAAAAAAATCCAGTGTTTGCAACTAGTATTAAAATTGTCTCTGAGCCTAGTAGGCATTCTTCCACTTAAAGCACAGATAAAGCAGATATTATTTAAATCCAATCGATTTCCTTTATTTCAGTTAGTTTGGATAAGGATCTACGCTTTGCAATGTGAAGGTTGCATGTTGATTTAATTGAATTACTTGATGTAGAAGGAAGTACAGTATATATGGCAACTTTAACATTTCCAAGCCTAAATTAGATTACGGGTTGAGGGGTGGTGGGGGTGGTGGGGGTGGTGGGGGTGGGGGGGGGGAGGTGACTCGCAATACAATCATTTATTTTATTAAAGCTCAGTATTAAAGTCAATATGTATTGATTAAAGTGTTGCTAAAGGTAGTACACCCAGTCGCTTTCCAGCAGTCAATGCGTGCCTTGGAAACAGCATAGAAAAGAACAGAGAACCTCATGGCAGCTGTAGAGAATACCGGAGCTGTACACAATAGCAAAAGCTTAAAATGAAAATGGCTCTGCTGGAGCATTACTAATACATTAGACACAGCCCCTGCCCTGCTGTTATGCAGAGAAGCTTGTGCTTATCCTTTTTTAAAATTCTTTTTTTTTTTCTCCTCTCCTTCCACACAAGATCACCATGAAAAAGAAAAATTCTCCTTATGGTAAACATATCCTTCTCTTGTGGATTTTGTTACTGTTTACTGCTACACATTTTATCAGCATTCGACTGCATGAAGACTTCAATTAGTTCTTGATAAATGATCCCAGAAAGCGTTATACTTTCATCTGCAGAGATACACGGTGTGCTGTTCTGAGTTTTTGTAAAATGTGCACCTTGTAAACCAAACAATTGACTTCATAGATAACCACCCCGGTTAAAATAAATAAATAAGTAAATAAGTAAAATATCACTTTTGAAACAGTTACTTTGTGTTTTATTTACTGCATTAAAACCTTGACCAACTTTTGATAATATAGACACTTGTCATTAACACTCCCAATTGTATTTAGAACCAAGGAGGACACACTCAATAGAGTTACCAAACCAGAAACAAACACCTTTGACGCTTAAATGAGGGACATGTCAGTAGTGTTGAGTTGTTTCATTCATTTTAGATTATATTAAATAGTAAGTAGTTAATATATATATTGTTTTGTTTTTACTGTCCCCTTACAATATGTTTTTCTTTCTTTTTATCAGTAATTTTTATTACAATTACTCACATGTTTTGATAAGTCTGTCTTAAGATACTTTGACTATGGGAACTAGTTGCATGTACTGTATCTATGGGAGGCAATTAGAACTAAAGATCAGCTCCTGAATGCATTGTCACCTTAACACACGTGTACATAATCACAGTATTTGAATAATTGCAATAAAACCACTCGGAATGATTACAAACACCATAAAAAGTTAGCAGTGTTGGTTTGGACAACAGTGATCTTACCATATTGGGTAATGAAGTTGCTTTAATTTATTTTAGAGTTTTTTGGTACAGGGTGTGCTACACTGCCATTATGAAGCTTCCAGACACATTTCTCTGTTCTATGGAGATATAGAAATAAACACCATAATAAACTTGTGTGACCAGATCTGTGCATCAACACTCTCGAGCAGCATCCATCATTACACACGTGCTTCCTGGCTTTCTTCACACTGAACACCCACAATTATCCCTCCATGAATTTTCACCTGTACCACCAAGGTATAGAAAACAGGTAGAAAAACTGTCTAATTAAAAAGGAAAAAGGTGCAAATTCATGCTGTGAGAACCCATTAAAAAGGCCTTTAAGCTATGCACAGATGTACACCGTAATTCAAGAACATCATTATCACACCACTGCAGCACGTGAGTACATCCAGTTGTTTCACTGAGAAGAAAAATTGACACACTTCACAATAGTATGAATTATATAGAACAAAAAAAAGCTTTTATTCCAGGCCTGAACGAACACTGTTACACATTACTGGGCGTACCATTGCAAACTATGAGCTCTATTTTTGAAGTGACACAAATTGTCTGAGAGGAATAGAACTATTTCAACATTATAAATCTAAGGAGAAACAGCCTGGTTGCAGAAAGGAGCAGCAACATGATTCTGTCTTGCTGGTTTTATTGCTAGTTTTATATTGTATTCCTCTACTAAAATGTATTTTATAGTGTTGTTTCATTCCTTGTTTCTTAATGCTGAAACTTGGTTCTTACAATTTGTACTGGACATTTATTTTGGCAGCCACTCCTCCTATTTTGTAATCCCGACTACAACCAGTAGCAATCCCCATAGGAGAATAAACTCAGGACTGATCAACCATGCACTTGACAGCAAAAGAGTCACTAAATTGGACAGTCTCCCCTTCCCCGTCCCCCATCCCTGCTGAAGATTATGCACAAACCCCATTTTCTCTAAGACAGTCCTGTGTCTGAGATAGAAACACTGGTCATATTTCTTGATTATGATTGATTTTGCAGTATAACTCTCCTTGTCAGTTGCTATTTTTTGCACAGGTAAGATTATGTCCCACTAAAGAGTGGTTGTAAGGGACCTCCCCCCCACCCCCCACTGTATTTAAACAGAATTGTTAACAATACAGGGTATGCCGCTTATAAATATATATATATCCCTAATATACATGTTGCTAAAACAGAAACCCAATCTCTAAAGCCATTAATCACAAGTGTAAATATCAATACAAGCACAAAGGGCTTACCATCATCGATTATGGTGACCACAACTCCTTTCCCTGTGATATTTCTCTTCCAGACAGGCATGATGTTGAGGTCAAATCTTTTAGGACTTCCAAATTGTCCTTGATTGTACTGAAACACAAATATGTTTTTAAGACATTACATAATTGCATTATTTCAAACCTTACAACTTTCGAATAAGAAAAGCGTTTCTAATAAATCAGTAAAACAGATGTTTTATGCAATAAAATATGACCTAATAGTATACAGGGATTGCATATCTTTTTAGGACTATTAAGACTATTATTTGTAAAGGAATGGATGGTGGTCTGTTTGACCTATTTAGAACTTGCAGGCAACTGGACGACTGTTTAGTTAAAAATATCCAGACTAAAACATTTATGTAATATTACAATGTTATAAAATAAAATACTTTTCAGCTTAAATTATGTTATTTCGACTGCATGCTTAATGAGTGCTCCGATAGATTAATAGAAGGTATGTGCTTGTGTGCAGTCTTCTGTAATTTGTGTAGGCTTTATACATTTACAGAGCATCTGGAATACCAACAAGTTAACCCAGTGGATAGCATAGATTTCTCTCGTGTGGAAGATCACAAGTTTAATCCCTGTCACAATATTGATCTGACACAATACTGATGTCACAAGTCTGATTGTGTGTCAGTTTGCTAGGGGGTGTGCAGGTAAATCCTGCAAGTTGCACTGAGGAGGGTAGTTAGTCATTCACTTCCATTACTTGTGTTGAATGACATGGGTGTCTTGGACACATTACACTCTCTATTGGGAGTTAGCATGTAAGATTCTTGTGTGCATGATGTACAGCAGTGAGGGGGTATTTGTGATTTTTTTTTTCTCTTTGCACCCTCTGGATGATAAGCTTATCATAGCCATATGGAAACAGAAACCTCTATTGGGAATTTAAACAAAGCACCCAGAGTCTAGCATACAAGTAACTGTGGGAAACCTCTAAGAAGTTGGTGCAGCTAAGAAAGGTACCTGGTCACTTGTATGATAAATGTATTTAACTGCTATAGGAGTGGAATCATATGATTTTCTCTTTTTTTCCACTTTAAATAGACATTACAAGTAAGCAGAAGCACACAACAGGCTCCACCCTAATATCTTACCACGTGCCTGGGTGAATTGTCATGCACAAATAATAATAATAATAATAATAAAGACTGCTCAGTTATGTGCTTTATACAAAAGATGCGGGTTATACACAAGGTGCATGTCATATTCAAAAGATTATTGTATACGTTCTCCTTATCTAGAATCAAGATTTAAATTCTTAAAATGTGCTACAACAAAGTAGCATTAACAGGCTGTAGTCTTTTGAATTTACAGGAGGAGGAGCCCTTTCTGTAATGTGTGGGACTGTAAATGAGAGTGGGTGTCATATTTTTATTATTATTAGTTTATTTAGCAGACGCCTTTATCCAAGGCGACTTACAGAGACTAGGATGTGTGAACTATGCATCAGCTGCAGAGTCACTTACAATTACATCTCACCCGAAAGACGGAGCACAAGGAGGTTAAGTGACTTGCTCAGGGTCACACAATGAGTCAGTGGCTGAGGTGGGATTTGAACCGGGGACCTCCTAGTTACAAGCCCTTTTCTTTAACCACTGGATCACACAGCCTCCTGTTCATAACAGGGAGGGCTCCAACATTTTCCTCTGACTAAACCACCACTGACTGAGTCAAAGTCCAGTCCTGGGAACAAACTGCAGTCCAATAGCTGATACCTTTTGTTTACTTCACTTTTCTTATAAGTTTTACCTCATAAGAATCTACACCACCTCTTCTTCACTTTTACCTAGACATACAATATGTGGTTTAAAAAGCTTGTATATTTTCATCTTCGGTGTCGGTCGAATGAAAGGTATCATTTTGAACATTGTTTCTTATTTTCCATCTCTGTACCAGTATGGCTGTTTTATTGGTTAAATGGTGAATTATTTGATCTGTGATTTAAACTGCAGAAGTATCCAGTGTCTTCAAGGAGTGACAAGCAATTGCTCAGTATCTGAGAGATGAGTCAGCACACCAAATTTGCATCAAAGTTGTCCCTGGAACAACAAACAGAATCTCAATCCACCGCTGGTCTAAAACAACATTGTTTAATGGGGTGTTTACAATATGTGGAATACATTATTGTGTTCTCAAGATACATGTAAAAATGTAAGTGTGACATACAGACAGAGGTGTACAGACAGAGACCTCTCCATATATTCCACAATCTGATGCCTCCAGTAGCTTATGCCTAATAATACTAAGTTTCATCACAATTAGACAAACGCTTTTTCAGATATATGGAACAATTTCAAGTGTAACATTTGTACACTGTATGCCCTACTGGGGATAAAAATCCTCCATCCAGAGAACAATCTGCTACCTGTTACAAACTGAAAAGAAATAACAGAAAAAATGAGCACAGCTGAATCTAACTAAACAAAAGGGTAAATAGGCACAACAGGGATGAGAAGCTTTGAGGGAGAGCAGCAATGCTTTGTAGCAGAAGAAAAGATCTGGCTGAATGAAGAGCCTGACTGCACATACTGGACAACCCAAGGGGGTCTAGCAAGGACTCAAGTAGTGCTGTGTGTGTGTGTGTGTCTCTGTTTGTTTGTGGGGGCAGAGGATGGCCAGAAGACCTATATATACCAGTAAATATTACCCTCAATTTAAAACTATATCAGCTATTTAATATCACTCAGACAATATTTCCCAACTGAAAATCTTACTCTGCTTAGCACTATCATTAACATAAGATGAAATTTAGGACAGTGAATGAATGGGATGGATGGGAGACCACAATATGTATACAGTGTGTCTCAATGCTGGTGTAAATGTGTATGATTCACACAGCCTCAGAATGGAAGCAGCATTAGTCATTGGAATTAGGGTGGGTGGTCAGATGACAGCTGACTCAGTAAAGACAATATAAACAGCTAAACATGTCCTTGGAGAGTGAAGATTTTACTTCACCAAGTGTCCCTGGCATGCCCCCGAACCTGAACAGATTACTTGTTGCTAATCAATATTTGTATCCACTGGAGGCCTGTTGAAGAGTTAAAAAAAAAAAACCTGTTTCAAGGAGACTTGGCCTCTTTTCATTTTATTTCAGCCACTGGAGATAAGAGTTCTGGACATTGCTCATTTTTCAACTCATGCACTCCTTAGATTTCCTAATGAAAGCTAGATTTAATGTATGGTAGTAGTTTTCTATTGCTAAGCTCAGTATTAAAGATATATTCTATTACTGGGGGTCCCTATTAAAGATATATATATATTTTTAAAAACAGACTAGCACAGTCTGTTTTTGAAAAGGTATTTACATGTCTTTAACTGGGACCCCCACAACTAAAAACTGAGGAAAAATCACAAACAGGAAAACTGTACAGCAGTGAAAGTAAATGTTTAATATACAGTACTGAATATTGCCTCTATCATGAGAGCACAACAGTGACTGCTTTTCTTTCATTGACCATACATGTTGTTTTACAGAGGAGAGTCCAGAATTTCCAGACCCTCACTTTGTGAACCACTGATCCTTGTATTTTAAATATTACCATATATATATATATATATATATATATATATATATATATATATATATATATATATATATATATATATATATATATATATATATATATATATATATATGATATTAAAGGGGAACAGTAATAATGTTAATAAAGCAAAATTGGTTTTAAAGCATTTCATGATTGTCTTTAAGGAATTCTCCCTACATCCACACAACAGCCTTATTACACTAATTTAGAATTTTATCTGCAGTAACTTATTGGCCATTTTACAAGCATAACTACAACCTGGCTGTGCCTTATGCCTCACAACAATAGAGAACATATGCTTGTGTCAATACAACCCATTCCTTCATGTGTGTCATTGCTTACAATGCTTCATATATTAACAGTACTTGTATATTATCCTGGGCGACGTACAGTTGTACAAAATATCACATTAGGAATATAATAGATTTTTTTAGTAAAAAAATAATTAAATAAATAAAAATTTGAAACTCAGTAATCTGTAGTATATGAAGTACAGTGTAATATTAATGTTATACCATATACAAGAAATATGATGTTGATATACAGCAGCTATGTTCTGTGTCACCATCATACACATTTACATCTTCCAATGCTACTGCACACCAAAACAGTTTTGTAAAGAACTGAATGTAAAAGTAAAACTGTCTGTCCCGCTTTAGTTAATTTGGGAATAACTGAGGCTCTTACACATTGAGCTTGCTCTCCAGTTTTGATTAAAAAAAGAGAACACACACAACTTACCTAGTCTTTATCATAACCTGATCCGTCACATGCCTTATTCCCTAACAAATATGTCTGGTACTGTATTATTCAATAAGGTTTTCAGAATGAGAAGTCTGGTAATAAGCAATTACCGGGTAGGCTTCAAAATGATTATTTTTTTAAAACATTAAGTTACTGAGCTTATTTACGCAGAACCCATCCCAGATGAATTCAACATACGGAATTAAGCTTACGGAATATATTGCAGCTGAATGTGTATTCTGATTTACGTGCAAACCTGCTACGGGGAAACTTTCAAATGTAGCTTCAAATGTAGTTTTAACTCACAGCCGAGATTCTCAGCAGGGGCCACTGTCACCCTGCTTCTTGTTACGTTCATCATCCGTTTGTTCTTCATGTGCTTGCCTCACAATATCAGGCAAGCACATGCTGAAAAGCGGACTGACACAACACAAAGAAAAACAACCCCAGCCACACTCTGCTAGGGAGTCCTCTCACTCTCGTTCTGTTGTCTGTCTCTAAAACAAAAGACGTCAATCAACTTTTTCTGCTGCACATCACATTTCGCTTTAAACTGCTGAAGACAAGTTACTGCCCCGAGCTACCCCATTTAGTGGATAAAAAATTCAGTTTTCTGTCAAAATAGACTGCCATATTGATTGTACATTGTACTCAGTATTGCTTTTTTTCAGACCTCTATTTCTTGATGGCTATATTGACTAAGCATGGTAAAGGATAATGTTGAGGGGATTTTGTTTTTTCTAAAACGAGATACTGTGGATAACTTCTTAAAGACATTGTAGCAAACAAAATACTATTTGAGTAATTGCAATGAGTCAGAATTATTGCAAACATACAAGAGGTACAATTGGAATGTAAAAACAATGTACTTTACAATATATCTGAAAGTATAACAAACAGATTTTGCACCAGTATAGAAGAGATTTTGCAGTCTGTCCAGCACATTTCTACTCCCAATGATAAGATACATATGCTCTTTCTCCCCTCTTTCCACATGAACATAATGGTTTACCATTAAATTCAATAATAATCCATACTTAACCTTTACATGTACATTATTTAAACATGAATAAGCACACTTTTTAAAATACCACCAATATAAATATTGAATAAATTGATGATTAATGAATTTAATAGGAAATATGTTCATTTGTAAAACATAATTGAGTTACTGACAAGTATTTTATATTGTAAACAATATGTGCACTCTAATACTGTGAAAAAAACAAAACAAAAAAAAACAACACATAGTAAGGACAAATGTATCTGTTTTTAAAGTGCATGTCCTGTATCTACAGTATGAGTTGATACCGAGCAAATTTATCTTCAAGAACGGACACACAGGCATTTGAGAACAAGCATAATTTGTCAAAACAAAATCAAAGCAAAAACTAAAAAAGATAAAATTGCAGCTTCTGTGATATTTTTCCCTGCTCTCCAAAAATCTTTCTGTAGGAACTGTAGTTCTTATCGCACACACACACTCACACACACACACAAAAAACATGCAAAATGATTTGATTTAAGAATAGGATAAGCATAATCTCCTATATCTGTTACTTAGTTACAAACCCACACATATAGATGTACCATACCCTAGAGCTGGTTGAAGACACAGAGCATCAAAGAGAGTGAGATTTGAAAAAATAAAAATAAAATTGGAGTGAGATTTCAAATACACTATTGAAAATGCATTGTGAAAGTCAACTTTTATGAATTTGTCTGCTGTAGTGCAAGATTAAAACGAGTGAGTTTGACCGTAACAGACAACATACACCTCAAAACCCCTTTCCATTATGTTTAGTTTACATTTCCATCCTGAAGCCCCACCACCTGATTTAGTAAGTATTACGGTGAAGTTAGTGAGCCATTTTGAATAATGTGAAAATTGTGTAAGGGTGTCAAAGGGAGTTAAATATAGAACTGTTTGGTGTTCTGCAAATTTGAGTTATACTTCCAAACCCTGAACTAAG
Organism: Acipenser oxyrinchus oxyrinchus; assembly: GCA_030684275.1. Lineage (NCBI taxonomy): Eukaryota > Metazoa > Chordata > Actinopteri > Acipenseriformes > Acipenseridae > Acipenser > Acipenser oxyrinchus. The sequence continues at coordinate 10,106,240 of CM060251.1, forward strand.
AAGTCTGGATTGCCATAGTTTTAGTTTCACAGCTGGCCACTTCATATGCCCATTGACAAAGTGAGCCAACTGAATACAAGAAATAGCGATGAGCATTTGGAACTTAGATTTCATATACCATTACACATGTTGTGTGGACATCTACATACATCACATAAGTATAGCTACAAAAGTACCGTATTCATTCGAATTTAAGATACCCTCAAATTTAAGGCAGTAGCTCAAATTTCCCACCCTCAATTTGAGGAAAACATAACCAATAATTATGCATTTACAAAAATACAACCTCAAGTAGAGGAGGCTGTGTGGTCCAGTGGTTAAAGAAAAGGGCTTGTAACCAGGAGGTCCCTGGTTCAAATCCTACCTTAGCCACTGACTCATTGTGTGACCCTGAGCAAGTCACTTAACCTCCTTGTGCTCTGTCTTTCGGGTGAGACGTAATTGTAAGTGACTCTGCAGCTGATTCATAGTTCACACACCCTAATCTCTGTAAATCGCCTTGGATAAAGGCGTCTGCTAAATAAACAAATAATAATAATAATAAAGTACGCATAAGGAGGCAGTTTGTGGTTGTCTGCTATCACCCAGAGCAATACAGTTATGTGCTGGTTATCATTTCCAGTTGTGATTACTCACACTTGTTCTTCTCCCAATTTGTGAACTGTGGAATTGTTTGGCATGTTGAAAAATATGGGGGTCTGATCATCATTTCCGATCTGTCCAAGCGGGTTTGTTAGAGACACTGAAATTGTAAAATGTTCTGTTCGAATTACTCAAGAAGCTAATAACGCTTTTTTGAAAATGGCTGCCTGTATGTCATGGATGATTCAAGGTCGGGCAATAAATTCGTCTTTTCTCGGCAGTAAATCTCATTGCTGCTTGTGTATTCGGGCAGTGACGTCTTCGTTCGTCTTTTCATGGAAGTCAGTCACGTTGCTGTTTGTGTACTCGGGTAGTTACGTCTTTGTTGGTGATTTTAATACATGCATCACTATACTGTGCTCGAATTTAAGACGCAGGCTATTTTGAGAAGCAAAAAATGGTTCAAAAAGTGTGTTTACATTCGAAGGAATTCAGTCATTTTCATATTTTGTTCTCCTTCAAATGTTTGCAATCATTCTGAATGTTTACAAGTTCTGTTGCTCTGATATTGAGATTTGCTGGTGTTGTTTTTGCCATGTGTCTTTGCTTCGGGTCATGAGAAATCATGTGATACTGTGACCTCTCAGCTCTTGTTGACTCCACCTGCTTCTTTGCTTTACAATGAAACATATAGCTTCTCAAGACCAAGTGGAAAAAAATAGTAGAACCACACAGCCCTGCAAGCAAAATAGCAGCCAGATAAAAATATATATATATATAACTTCAGAAAAACTGCAACTGCAAAACTGAAAATACTTTAGAAAAATGGCAAAATCATAAGAAGGTAAGTGAGTGGTGAAAAAAGGGATTGTCACTACGTTTCCTTAATGTAGTTGGCCATAATTTCTAGTGAGAACCACTGGCATACAAAATCTCAGTGTGATATGATATGAAATGGCAGTCCAGATTTTACCCACTGTCTTGCTTTTTATAATATATTCCTGCATTCAACTTGGACCATACAGTACGTCAATGACCATATTGTATGAAGTGGTAAGGGGCCAAAACAAAACCGCATCATGGCACCACTGACTTATCACTTCATAAGCATAAGGGAATTGCTATTGGGAGATCACGTTTAGGTGGCTGGCTTTCAATGTGAATAGGATAGTACTATTACATATAATATGAATTGAGAAGGACTGCTCATAGTTCCCAAAGGCACAGTTTAGAGAAAGTAGATATTCTAATTGTTAATGTAAACACTAAAACTAGCACAGCAAGGACAGGCAGGATTGTATGTCTTCCAAAACTAAATTGATCTCAATGCCAGTAAATCTAAACCATGACATTCACTTAATAAAACAACATTTGGTTGGATTCGTTAAGTATAGGATAACAAAAAAAATACAAGCAGAAAAAGCTGTTATTCATAATCTGCTTCCATTGCCAAGCTCACAACAAAATGTAAGCAGATTACAAGCAAAATGTTCATGCCCATGGCACATATTTTATTCCTGTATTCCATTGTTGGCTTGCCAGAGATCTTGAACTTGAGAAAGGTTAGACATCACAGAGGCATGAGCAGTTTGTGAGCATCAGCAGATTTAGCTTGTAATTTCATTGATCTGTGTGGGCTTGCTGTTTGCAAACCAGCTGCTGCACTGTTTCCCCACAGCTACTGATCTGAGTAGCATTGATTTTTTTTCCCTGTGCATTAACATAGCATTTCTTTTTTAATGGGCAATAAGTGACTGAACTAAAACACAAAAGATTGGGGATAACAGGCCCCCAACCCTTTCAGTCTGCATTTCTCTTACAATCGGTACAGTTCCTCAAAATCCCATCTGAAATAAATTAAATAAAACCCTCTTACACAAACACTCCAGCATTAAATATGCACTAGCAATTCTTTATTCTCATCAGTTACACATATTACATTGATGCACCAGATCATTTCTAGATTATGTATCGCCTTGTAAAAACTGAAGTCTAGTTTCACCCTTGTTAATACAAGCATTTTAAGAACTGAAACAGCATCCTGACTTAAATGACATGTTTATTTCATGTTACCGTGTTTTTAACAGTGTTAGTTTGGTTTGTCCAAGCAGAAAATTGGCTAGATGATGACTGTATTTCTATTCTTGCAATATTTAACCCCCAAAATAAATAATGTTTGAGTGAACTGATACTCCAGACCTGTGTAATGACCATATTTATTCTTGTGCAATATAAAAAGCAGTGAATAATTGCAAACAGAGAGGACAGGCGTCTGTTACCTCGGGGTTAGTAGCACGAACAAAAAAGCTGGTGGCAATGATGAAATGTAGGATCCTCCACTGCAGATCCCCTGACCTGTTTGGTAGAGGACGCTTGTACAGGGTTTTCTAGGCCAGTTGTACCTGTTCCTCTACTCCCAGCCTCTCTCCAGTGTGTCTGGTGCTGCTGCTGATGCTGGGCAGAGAGAGCTCACTCAAACCTTTTATACACAACACGCTCTTAGACACTTCATAAACTTGATTGATTGCAGGTGACACAAATAATGGCGGGGAAGGGGTGTCTACAACAGGAACACTCTGTTCTCTGAACAGCTTCTCTAAGAGCTCCTCACCCTCTCTGGGCAGAGCTGCTTGAATCTGGGTTAAAAAAAAAAAAAAACACTCAGCGACTCAAACAGGTCTCGTACCTGTGAGGCCAGGGTTTTTGGACTTCCACGAAAAAATAGTAAAATCCAAAAGACGCTGCAATTTTACTACACCTGCTCTGACCAAAATCTTACTGGAGATGAAAAACTGGGTAAGTTCTACTTTTAAACAGGGATTCAAAATGAATGGCTCTTTCAAAAGCGGATACATCGTTAAGTTCTCATTGTAATTTTTTTCATTCCTTTAGCACACTCATATTATTTGGGCAGCCTCATCAAGTCTATTGTGTGAAGGTCGAGTAAAAACAAACTCCTATCGAGACCCTGCCCTCCTTTTCGGGAGGCTGTGGCAGACCCTCAAGGAAGCAGTGGGAATCCTAAGACAACACAGCTTCAACTGAGAAAAAGTCAGAGTAAAATCCTATCGCTATCCTCCAGATCTCCACAGGCTTCCTCAGCGCTTGTCTTCAGGCAATGTGCTGTGCTGTTTTTTTTTCCAGCCCAAAAAAACAGTTAGTTGGTGCATTCATTTTTACCTAATATCATGAGCTTACCAACGCCCCCTGCACCTTTGTGTCTAACAGATCCACTAAAGTCTTTGGAATTCTAAAATGTCTGGCTCAAGCTCTTTCATTAATGCATTTAGGGGTTCAGTGACATTTGTAGTGTATTCTTGACCTGCACCTTTCTTACATCCCACCATTGTTTTACAGAGGGAAAAAAGTATGTGCTCACTGTCTCTTCCAAAAAAAGTACAAACTTTTTTTAAATGCTCATCATTGGTTAAAATTGTGTTAAAATGTAAATGTGATATAGATAGATAGATAGATAGATAGATAGATAGATAGATAGATAGATAGATAGATAGATCCACTGTCCAGAGTTAACTAAATTAATGTCCTTGTGGCTCCCAGAACTCATTACAAGATTGTATGTTCTCTTTCTTTTTAACACTGCATAGATAAAAAGTGTTTAATTGGCCACCCACCTACGTAAAGTAAGAACACTGTGGACTGTATCTAGTTGAATGTAGTACTGTAGCTTCAACATGTAAAAATCAAAACCTTGCAGCGGAGAAGAAATAACCCACTGTCCAGTACGAATCTAAATGAAGTCTAAACCCTGAAGATGAACGAAGCACTTTTTTTTTTTATCTCCCCCCACTAGATTACCATGATGAGGTCTAAATGTCCAAACTGCCTGACCCAGGACTAGCTCAATACACTGTACCAGGTTTGTAATAGTTTTTTTTTTTTTTTTTTAGCTAAGTCATTTGATTTCTAATGGTGTTGTTCAATGAAATTTGGACTAGTTTTGTATCAAATTATAGGACACACATGATTTGCATCAAGTTTACAAAAAACAAACATCTTGTGGTTTGATTAAGCAGAAATCTTTGGTCTATGCTTTTTCTAACTCTAGAGTTAGTGGGCTTTGGACACTTGTTTTGTTTCGAACCCCTGCTTTTTTACGTCTACATTGAAAGAAAGAAACCAAAGCACAGTCTTCTGCTGTTTTTTTTTCAATGAAACGAGAAATGTATCATAATTATAAGAATGGTGGGAAAATGATAACCATTTGTACTTTATAGTAAAACTTGTGCAGTTTTGCAGAGTCAAAAAAAAAGTTTGTCTTGCTTATGGGGGAAGATTTGACACAGGTCTGAAGGGAGAGATAGTTAGGATGGAATGATACCGTGGTTACTTGACTTCAGCATGTTGTAACCTCTCCTTGCTAACCTGAATGAATCAAGCAATCTTTCATTGGCCATGGTGAAATGCTTTAAAACAATGTCTGGTGTGCTGATAGTGAAACACCAGATGTTCAAATGTTCAAATAACAACAAAAAGGTAGGCTGTTAAATGACCATTAAAAGTATGCTAAAGGTGTTTAAAATAATCTGCACAGTACAAAAAAACAATTAAAGGCATCAAGAAAATAATTAATTCAGCAAAATGACAGAATTTCTTTTTTTGGTACACTGGTGTACTGTAATGTAATGTATCCTATTTCAAATGGCTGTACTTATTTAAATAAATATTTTAATTGAGCAATGTAACGTTGCAATTGTGACACGGTTGATGGAATTGAAATGGTTAAATAAACCTTAACTAAGTTTTGTTTAACACAGTGGTTCCACAACCCCGGTCCTCAAAGGCCACTCCACCTGGTTCAATTGAGTAAGGTTATGGGCAGAACAAATATCTGGGCTAGAATGTAGCAGTTAGTATACTGGACAACAAATCGGTAAGGTATGCAGGACTTGAAAATGGGCAAGGCTAACCTGAGAGTGTGCAGCCAAATCTGAAGTAGATGTGATGAAATCAAACCTGGACAGGCCATCAAATTAAACATGTACCATACAAAAATGTGCTATGGCCATAATCACATTATTATACAACAAGCAGCCCGCCCACTTACAATTTTCCAGTTTCACCAGCCCGTTTCTCGATGCAATACAACATTAATTCAATGCTTTTTCCAGTATACAAATTATCTATTATCTTGAAATGATTTATATAGGTTTTGGACCACGTTACCACTGGTTTGATGACTTTATCGAATGGTTTCACAGACCCAGACAAGCACTAATCTACTTAGTTAATTAGATAAGGTTGTCCAATATTTGTGCTAATTAGTATATGTGAACCAAGTCACATACAGGTATGTATGTCTTTCTTTCTATGGTGGTTTATATGACTGTAATTGTAGCTTCACTTTATACATAAATACATACCTTAATAAATGCATACATCACACTTAATATGCCAACTAACAATATACTATTGCTTTGAAAGAAAGTCTATGGACACCGGTCAATACATTTTAAAGAGAAAGGGAACAGCCTTTTAGAGCAAAAACAAAACCCCATATCAATAAATAAAAAGTACAAAATGTACAACCTATTATGAAATTCCAATTTCTGAATATAGTGAAATGTTTCTTACCAGGGTACTTGAACAAAACCTACACACAAAACAGAAATGGCTGAGTGTATTTGCTAGACATATATTTGCTGTTGAGGAGCTGCCTAAAATCTTATATTCCCTCTGATCTGGGCTTTCATGTGCTTGTTAAGAAGACAGCTCTGTAAATTCAGGGAAATCTTTTGATCTGACACATATTCCTACCTAAGATCCAGAGAAAAATTCAACAACAACACCTTTTATAGAGCAGCAATATAAAACAGAGAGTAAAGCTAAAGGTGAAAAAAAAAGTATTTTGTATGCTCTCTCTAGGTACTGTGGGGCAAGGTTACCTGAACCCTTTCTGTTTCTGTTTTAAATTACATCAATTCAGATATGTGACTTTCATTCAGATTGCTGCCTTAGTGAAATATGTAAAAATTCAAATAAGCCACTGACAAAGGCTTCTAGTCGAAACTTTGCCAAATAAACACACTCATTTTCTATTGGTATTTCTAAATAATAAAACAAACACAAAATCACTTTTGGTATTAATAAATACTCTGTGGTCTATTCAATTGATCTAAACAGTAGCACATCAAAATATCTAAGAACCTAAACAAATCTTACACATCAAAAACTAGTGAATTAGTGTAGGACCCTTATACAGTAAATTACATTACATGTACAATTTGCTGTTAACATGGTCTTACCATGGATAAACAGAATTTGTGAATTATCGAATTGGGAAATAACGGTAGTTTAGTATAAACTAACGTCACCGACATGCACTGTTAAATGTTTGATTTCAACAGCCTTTGACTCTTTATTCATTATTTAAACATCTGCTGTTTAGGTTAACTGAATACCTCCCCACCCCCTTCAAAAAATATATATTTTCAGTACTTTTTGTATTTCTGCAAACCTTAAAATCTGTTTATATTGATATATTCTTGGAAGATTTCAATCGGATTTGTGGTTCTCCCTCCTGGGATGAAGGTAGGCTTCTTAAACAGGAGTCTAATCTTCAAACTGGTGCCCTTGGACCACATACACTGAAACTTACAAGAGGTTCGGCCTTTGAAAGTTTACTTTAGGAGAACACATTGGTCAAAGTGACATTTCCTCAGACGAAATGCAGAAAGATTGTTGTAAAGATTATAACCCTCCCTCATTGGCCGTGGCCATGTCCTTGAATACTATTAAGTAATAAAGCGTGGTGTTGTCACCTACAAGGTTGCATTTTGCACAGTGTAAAAGTATCACATTTGTCAGATGCAGTAGGGAAGTGCCAAAAGCAAAGTATTCGAGATTATAAACCAAAAAACTGGGTCTCTTCACAAGAGGTGTTTCTGTCCCTAATGAATGTATAAAAGTCAGGGACAGAAACAACACAACAATGCTAAAATATCTTATAAACACATTCAATAATTTTCAATGACAAAACTGTTCTGTAATACTGATCTATCTGGGTTTCATACCGTATTTGTGGACCTATTTTGTTTTGTTTTCTAATTTGTTTTGTTTTCTTATTAATGGAAATTATTTCTCAATTCTTGAGAAGAACCCTCTTCCCATGCTTACGGAAAAAAAAATACTGGCAATTGTTGTATTAATTGGTCACAGTACATATACAAACAAATGACTACAAACTAAAACACATTTGGGTCAGTTAATTTAAATACAGCAGCTGTTTTAGATGGAAACAACCTACAGCAAGGAGACTCCTCAAGGCTGATAGGAGAGAAGGGCAGCTGGGAAGCATATTAGAGTTGGGCACTGAAGCCCATAAGTAAAGCATTGTGCACTGAAACCTGTGCAACAATGATATGCTTCCCCACTTCACTTCCCCATAATCAGCCTTGTGGAGTCTTTTCAGAATCAATTATTTCAGGATTAACATCAACATTTTAAACAGGTAATAAAATTGATATGAAAAATGTAACCTACTTTATCCCTTTAACACTGAACACAATTTTTATTTCCTTGCTATTCGAATTGGGCAGGGATAAATCCCAATCTGATTGATAAGAAATGTGGTAAAATCATGAATAAGAAATAAGAAATGTGTGTTCGGTGTTGCTTGAATTATTTAATTATATGCACATTTAAAGGGGAGCCAAGCCGAAACATTCTCTCACAGGATACCTGAGAGTTTCAATACATAATTTAGTCTGTTGCTTATGTGATCTAATTGAACAGACCAGTTTTATTTTAAATATTTCATGCAGCAACTTTGCCTCATAAACCTCAGAATCTTATTACTGACAGTGTGAAAAACACAAAACACACACTTCCACTAATGAGGTTGCATTGCCCCCTATAGATCCAAAAATCTCATCAAGGGAATAGTTAGCTTTTCAACACATTTTCTTTCTTGCTTTATTTCTAGAGAAAAAAAAAATGATTTCCTTGCTCAAGTCATTCTCTAATGCTACAAAATACCATAACAGTTGCAGTTCTTTGTACTTTGGGCATAGACGCTGTATTTCTTCACAGTTATCAACAGTCAAAATCAATACCAGTGCAGAATAAAAAGGTTCAGTTTAATATGAAATATTGGTTATTGACATTGATTTATTCTATAAATAAAAATGCAAAAATGCAGCCGTTGATTAGTTTTGTATAGAATACAAAGACACAAACAATAAAATACCAACATTTTAAACTTGAATTTTTCCACAACAATAGCCAAAGTATTTCTAGGGAGCACTTTTTGCACACTGAAATAAACATATGCATTAATTTTGTTATGTGTGTAACATGCGCAGGAGACCCTTGGAAATTAAAATCCCCATAGGCTTGGTCTCTGGAAATACATTTTTCATTCAGTTTAAAAATGGTGCATATGAATTGAGTCCATATGAACTGAGTATGGGCTCTGGCACTGATGCAATCTCTACATCGACAGGGTATGCTTTTAATCAGGCAGAAGATGCCATCTTGGGGATCCTGTCCATTTTTCAGTCAATGCAACACCAAGCTCTGTGATATCACAAGGAAGGTTACAACACTAACAAACATGGTCCCAAATATGCTCTTTGGGATTAAGGTCCAAACTTCTTGCTAGCCACTCCATAACCTCTATATTCTCTATAGTCCATGACAATCCTGACAGTTTCACAACGGGTATTATCTTTCATCAGATCAAACTCCACCAGCAAATGGTCTTACTAAAAGGTCCAAAACTGTCTGTGGACAGTACAGCTGTAAATTCGCCTCTTGGAAGCACAATAACATCTGTGCAACCTCTAATGCAGATGCCTTCCCAAGCCATAAGTGAGTCCCCTCCAAGACTGTCATATTCAAAGATTTTGAATTGAGCAAACAATTCTCTTTGGGCTCTCTATTCTCGAACAAGCCAATCATTAGCAAACATATGAAATCTTGATTCATCAGTGAATAAAACATGAGCCCAATGATGAAGCTGATGATCAAAGCAGTAATCAGTGCTCTTTGGTGTTGTGGGGTCAGTTGAAGAGCTGTAGCTGGTCTTCTTGACCGCAAATCAGACTGCAATCTGTTTCCCACAGTCTGGTTCCCTATTAGCAGTAACTACACTTATCATTTTGCTGGGAGTGTAGATCTAAAGTAACAAAAATATCTAAATGTTTAAACCACAACAGAATCTACATAAACAGATTAAATATGTTAATGTCAGCTTTTTGTCTGTTTTTTTTATTAAGATTTAATGATTTATTATATATGTATTAGTGTGAATGAAATACACTCTCAATTTGATTACATGTAGCCACTAATAAACACACATTCTCTACTAGGGACAGAGTGCTGCAGGGTGGCAGGTTAATGTGTAAACCGTGGTGTACCAGCTGTACATGGAGATGATAGATGTTTAAGAGCTGGTTTAAGGCCACAGTGGTGCTTTACATTTTTTCTTTACAAATTTAAAAGTTTAAAAGAAAAACAGAATCATATATAAAGTGATTCAAAACAGCAAGAAAAATACATTAGTTTAGATACCTGTGATATTTCATAATCTTAACAAGTTGTTCTTTAAGATAAAGACCTTTTGAAGTATAACATTATGCCGATGCAATAAACTCCACAATGGCACGTTTAAAGAGCTAGTATAGCATAGTGGAAAACCTACCAGCTCCCACTGCATGGGCCAGTATGGGTCATTAAAAAGCAATGGGTCCTTGAGTCCTTCTTCAGAGTTAATGACATTGTAGATCTCTCTGGGGATCACATCTTGCCTCTGTACCAGCTCTGCAGGGCAAATAAGGCAAATGAGCAAATAAGGCACCATTAAGAAGCTTTGGGACACTTATTTGACATATAAAGAAACTCTTCCAGTAGACTAAGCCAATATATATATATATACACTACTGGTCAAAAGTTTTAGAACACCCCCATTTTTCCAGTTTTTATTGAAATTTAAGCAGTTCAAGTCCAGTGAATAACCTGAAATGGTACAAAGGTAAGCGGTAAACTGCCAGAGGTTAAAAAAAAAGTTTAGGTTACCAAAAACTGAAAAATAATGTTCATTTCAGAGTTATACAAAAAGGCCTTTTTCAGGGAACAAGTAATGGGTTAACAACTTACAGCTGTTCTGCAGCAATGGAAGTAAATTAAGCCTTGAAAGTTGATGCTAACAATTCCTACAGGTGTCCCAACTTTTGTTGATTACTTACAAACCCTCTGTCTGTATAAAAGCAGTGTTGGAACAGACTGTGTTACTACACCCTCTTAAGCATTATTTGGACAGTATTGTACTGCAGGAAGTAGTATATTGCTATCATAATGGCGAGAAAAAGGCAATTAACAAAGGAAGACAGACAGACCATTATAACCCTTAAAAGTGTGCAATTTTCCTTTAGAGAAATTGCAAAGAAAGCCAAGGTGTCAGTGAGTACAGTTTCCTACACCATCAAAAGGCACTTGGAAACTGGAGGAAACTCTGACAGGAAGAGGTCTGGCAGACCCAAAGCCACAACAGAATCAGAAGTTTCTGAGAGTCAACAGCTTGCGTGATAGGCGGCTCACAGGACAACAGCTTCAAGCACAGCTTAACACTGGTCGAAGTAAGCAAGTCTCAGTTTCAACTGTGAAGAGAAGACTTCGAGCTGCAGGTTTGACAGGTCGAGTGGCAGTAAGAAAGCCATTGCTAAGATGGCAAAATAAGAAAAGAGGCTTGCCTGGGCCATGAAGCACCGCTAGTGGACTACTGAAGACTGGAAGAAGGTCTTATGGACCGATGAATCAAAATTTGAAATCTTCGGTTCATCACGCAGGGTTTTTGTATGCCGTCGAGTAGGCGAAAGGATGGTTCCTCGGTGTGTGACACCAACTGTCAAACATGGAGGAGGAAGCGTGATGGTCTGGGGCTCTTTTGCTGGATCCAGAGTCGGCGACTTGCACAGAGTGAGTGGCATCCTGAACCAAAGCGGCTACCACAGCATTTTGCAGCACCATGCAATACCCTCTGGTATACGCCTAGTTGGTCAGGGGTTCATCCTACAGCAAGATAATGACCCAAAACATACCTCCAGGCTATGTCAGAACTACCTTAGAAGAAAAGAACAAGACGGTAGGCTTCAAATCATGGAATGGCCAGCACAGTCTCCAGACTTAAACCCCATCGAGCTGGTTTGGGATGAACTGGACAGAAGGGTGAAAGCAAAGCAACCTACCAGTGCAACACATTTGTGGGAACTTCTGCAACAGTGTTGGGAAGAACTTTCCGAACAATATTTGATTTCCATTGTAGAAACAATGCCACGAGTATGTTCGGCTGTTATATCTGCACAAGGTGGCTACTTTGATGAGTCAAAAATTTAGATTAAATTTTGTTAAACAAAACGATTCCATGATTTCTTTTTTATCTCCAATTGTTTATTTGTTCTATGCTTTAATTTCAGAGTACATTGAGACATTAAACTGCGTAAATTTCAATAAAAACTGGAAAAATGGAGGTGTTCTAAAACTTTTGCACAGTACTGTGTATATATACAGTACTGTGCAAAAGTTTTAGGCAGGTGTGAAAAAATGCTGTAAAGTAAGAATGCTTTCAAAAATAGACATGTTAATAGATTATATTTATCAATTAACTAAATGCAAAGTGAGTGAACAGAAGAAAAATCTAAATCAAATCCATATTTGGTGTGACCACCCTTTGCCTTCAAAACAGCATCAATTCTTCTAGGTACACTTGCACAAAGTCAGGGATTTTGTAGGCATATAGTCAGGTGTATGATTAAACAATTATACCAAACAGGTGCTAATGATCATCAATTCAATATGTAGGTTGAAACACAATCATTAACTGAAACAGAAATTGCTGTGTAGGAGGAATAAAACTGGGTGAGGAACAGCCAAACTCAGCTAACAAGGTGAGGTTGCTGAAGACAGTTTACTGTCAAAAGTCATACACCATGGCAAGACTGAGCACAGCAACAAGACACAAGGTAGTTATACTGCATCAGCAAGGTCTCTCCCAGGCAGAAATTTCAAGGCAGACAGGGGTTTCCAGTGTTTGGGTAAAATGAACATTTTTGTTTTATTCTATAAACTACTGACAACATTTCTCCAAATAAAAATATTGTCATTTAGAGCATTTATTTGCAGAAAATGACAACTGGTCAAAATAACAAAAAAGATGCAGTGTTGTCAGACCTCGAATAATGCAAAGAAAATAAGTTCATATTCATTTTTAAACAACACAATACTAATGTTTTAACTTAGGAAGAGTTCAGAAATCAATATTTGGTGGAATAACCCTGATTTTCAAGCACAGCTTTCATGCGTCTTGGCATGCTCTCCACCAGACTTTCACATTGATGTTGGGTGACTTTATGCCACTCTGGCGCAAAAATTCAAGCAATTCGGCTTTGTTTGATGGCTTGTGACCATCCATCTTCCTCTTGATCACATTCCAGAGGTTTTCAATGGGGTTCAGGTCTGGAGATTGGGCTGGCCATGACAGGGTCTTGATCTGGTGGTCCTCCATCCACACCTTGATTGACCTGGCTGTGTGGCATGGAGCATTGTCCTGCTGGAAAAACCAATCCTCAGAGTTGGGGAACATTGTCAGAGCAGAAGGAAGCAAGTTTTCTTCCAGGACAACCTTGTACTTGGCTTGATTCATGCGTCCTTCACAAAGACAAATCTGCCCGATTCCAGCCTTGCTGAAGCACCCCAGATGAGTCAATTTTCAGCTTGCCCAACACCTGGTCGTCTAATGGTTAGACGGAGACCTGGCGAGGCCTACAAGCCACAGTGTCTCGCATCCACTGTGAAATGTGGTGGAGGATCGGTGATGATCTGGGGGTGCTTCAGCAAGGCTGGAATCGGGCAGCTTTGGCATGACCAGTTGTCATTTTCTGCAAATAAATGCTCTAAATGACAATATTTCTATTTGGAATTTGGGAGAAATGTTGTCAGTAGTTTATAGAATAAAACAAAAATGTTCATTTTACCCAAACACATACCTATAAATAGTAAAACCAGAGAAACTGATCATTTTGCAGTGGTCTCTTAATTTTTTCCAGAGCTGTATATATATATATATATATATATATATATATATATATATATATATATATATATATATATATATATATATATATATATATATATGTTCGCTGTTATATCTGCACAAGGTGGCTACTTTGATGAGTCAAAATTTAGATTAAATTTTGTTAAACAAAACGATTCCATGATTTCTTTTTTTATCTCCAATTGTTTATTTGTTCTATGCTTTAATTTCAGAGTACATTGAGACATTAAACTGCGTAAATTTCAATAAAACTGGAAAAATGGAGGTGTTCTAAAACTTTGCACAGTACTGTGTATATATACAGTACTGTGCAAAAGTTTTAGACAGGTAATGAAAAAATGCTGTAAAGTAAGAATGCTTTCAAAATAGACATGTTAATAGATTATATTTATCAATTAACTAAATGCAAAGTGAGTGAACAGAAGAAAAATCTAAATCAAATCCATATTTGGTGTGACCACCCTTTGCCTTCAAAACAGCATCAATTCTTCTAGGTACACTTGCACAAAGTCAGGGATTTTGTAGGCATATAGTCAGGTGTATGATTAAACAATTATACCAAACAGGTGCTAATGATCATCAATTCAATATGTAGGTTGAAACACAATCATTAACTGAAACAGAAATTGCTGTGTAGGAGGAATAAAACTGGGTGAGGAACAGCCAAACTCAGCTAACAAGGTGAGGTTGCTGAAGACAGTTTACTGTCAAAAGTCATACACCATGGCAAGACTGAGCACAGCAACAAGACACAAGGTAGTTATACTGCATCAGCAAGGTCTCTCCCAGGCAGAAATTTCAAGGCAGACAGGGGTTTCCAGATGTGCTGTCCAAGCTCTTTTGAAGAAGCACAAAGAAACGGACAACGTTGAGGACCGTGAGACGCAGTGGTCGACCCAAGGAAACTTACTGCAGCAGATGAAAGACACATCATGCTTACTTCCTTCGCAATCGGAAGATGTCCAGCAGTGCCATCAGCTCAGAACTGGCAGAAAACAGTGGGACCCTGGTACACCCATCTACTGTCCGGAGAAGTCTGGTCAGAAGTGGCCTTCATGGAAGACTTGTGGCCAAAAAGCCATACCTCCGACGTGGAAACAAGGCCAAGCGACTCAACTATGCACGAAAACACAGGAACTGGGGTGCAGAAAAATGGCAGCAGGTGCTCTGGACTGATGAGTCAAAATTTGAAATATTTGGCTGTAGCAGAAGGCAGTTTGTTGCGCGAAGGGCTGGAGGCGTACGAATGAGTGTCTGCAGGCAACAGTGAAGCATGGTGGAGGTTCCTTGCAAGTTTGGGGCTGCATTTCTGCAAATGGAGTTGGGGATTTGGTCCAGAATTAATGGTCTCCTCAATGCTGAGAAGTACAGGCAGATACTTATCCATCATGCAATACCATCAGGGGAGGCATCTGATTGGCCCCAAATTTATTCTGCAGCATGACAACGACCCCAAACATACAGCGAAAGTCATTAAGAACTATCTTCAGCGTAAAGAAGAACAAGGAGTCCTGGAAGTGATGGTATGGCCCCACAGAGCCCTGATCTCAACATCATCGAGGTCTGTCTGGGATTACATGAAGAGAGAGAAGCAACTGAGGCTGCCTAAATCCACAGAAGAACTGTGGTTAGTTCTCCAAGATGTTTGGGCCAACCTACCTGCCGAGTTCCTTCAAAAACTGTGTGCAAGTGTACCTAGAAGAATTGATGCTTGATGCTGTTTTGAAGGCAAAGGGTGGTCACACCAAATATGGATTTGATTTAGATTTTTCTTCTGTTCACTCACTTTGCATTTAGTTAATTGATAAATATAATCTATTAACATGTCTATTTTTGAAAGCATTCTTACTTTACAGCATTTTTCACACCTGCCTAAAACTTTTGCACAGTACTGTATATATATATATATATATATATATATATATATATATATATATATATATATATATATATATATATATATATATATATATATATATATATATATATATATACAGTATAAATATATACAGCTCTGGAAAAAATTAAGAGACCACTGCAAAATTATCAGTTTCTCTGGTTCTACTATTTATAGGTATGTGTTTGGGTAAAATGAACATTTTTGTTTTATTCTATAAACTACTGACAACATTTCTCCAAATAAAAATATTGTCATTTAGAGCATTTATTTGCAGAAAATGACAACTGGTCAAAATAACAAAAAAGATGCAGTGTTGTCAGACCTCGAATAATGCAAAGAAAATAAGTTCATATTCATTTTTAAACAACACAATACTAATGTTTTAACTTAGGAAGAGTTCAGAAATCAATATTTGGTGGAATAACCCTGATTTTCAAGCACAGCTTTCATGCGTCTTGGCATGCTCTCCACCAGACTTTCACATTGATGTTGGGTGACTTTATGCCATTCCTGGCGCAAAAATTCAAGCAGCTTCGGCTTTGTTTGATGGCTTGTGACCATCCATCTTCCTCTTGATCACATTCCAGAGGTTTTCAATGGGGTTCAGGTCTGGAGATTGGGCTGGCCATGACAGGGTCTTGATCTGGTGGTCCTCCATCCACACCTTGATTGACCTGGCTGTGTGGCATGGAGCATTGTCCTGCTGGAAAAACCAATCCTCAGAGTTGGGGAACATTGTCAGAGCAGAAGGAAGCAAGTTTTCTTCCAGGACAACCTTGTACTTGGCTTGATTCATGCGTCCTTCACAAAGACAAATCTGCCCGATTCCAGCCTTGCTGAAGCACCCCCAGATGAGTCCAATTTTCAGCTTTGCCCAACACCTGGTCGTCTAATGGTTAGACGGAGACCTGGCGAGGCCTACAAGCCACAGTGTCTCGCATCCACTGTGAAATGTGGTGGAGGATCGGTGATGATCTGGGGGTGCTTCAGCAAGGCTGGAATCGGGCAGCTTTGGCATGAATCAAGCCAAGTACAAGGTTGACCTGGAAGAAAACTTCCTTCCTTCTGCTCTGACAATGTTCCCTAACTCTGAGGATTGGTTTTTCCAGCAGGACAATGCTCCATGACACACAGCCAGGTCAATCAAGGTGTGGATGGAGGACCACCAGATCAAGACCCTGTCATGGCCAGCCCAATCTCCAGACCTGAACCCCATTGAAAACCTCTGGAATGTGATCAAGAGGAAGATGGATGGTCACAAGCCATCAAACAAAGCCGAATTGCTTGAATTTTTGCGCCAGGAGTGGCATAAAGTCACCCAACATCAATGTGAAAGTCTGGTGGAGAGCATGCCAAGACGCATGAAAGCTGTGCTTGAAAATCAGGGTTATTCCACCAAATATTGATTTCTGAACTCTTCCTTAGTTAAAACATTAGTATTGTGTTGTTTAAAAATGAATATGAACTTATTTTCTTTGCATTATTCGAGGTCTGACAACACTGCATCTTTTTTGTTATTTTGACCAGTTGTCATTTTCTGCAAATAAATGCTCTAAATGACAATATTTCTATTTGGAATTTGGGAGAAATGTTGTCAGTAGTTTATAGAATAAAACAAAAATGTTCATTTTACCCAAACACATACCTATAAATAGTAAAACCAGAGAAACTGATAATTTTGCAGTGGTCTCTTAATTTTTCCAGAGCTGTATATATATATATATATATATATATATATATATATATATATATATATATATATATATATATATATATATATATATATATATATATATATATATATATATATATATATATATATATATATATATATAATATACGTGATTTGCTGCATGCAGAATGTAGAAAACGAGCAAACAAGGGTGGAACATTTTATTAAACAAATCTTTAATAAAATATTTAATAAAGTTAAAATAAAAAAAATAAGCTGGACAAACATTACAAATACTATTCGTAATTGCGTTAACATTATTTAAAGACTAGTCACAGGTATACTGTAATAATAATAATAATAATAATAATAATAATAATAATAATAATAATAGCAAAGTCTGTTTCATTTACGGGGCTTTGCTGTGAAACAACTAAATGGTGTTTTAAATCATCCATGTCCTTACTTTCTCATTTAAAAGTGGAATGAAGAATGAGGAGACGAGAGCACAGCATTTAAGTGACTATTTTTTCTGTACATGTGTTAATGCAATTATGAATAGTGATTGTAATAAGGTGTATCCATCTTAAATATGTAATTTAATTTTACTGTTTATTAGAAGGGGGGCCAGCAAAAAAATATCTCTGAAAGGGGGTGCAACAAAAAAGTTTGTGAAACACTGTCTCAGAAGGAAGGGAAAAAGATTTGCTCTCCTTTCCTTTCCTTTCACTGCAGTACTACGAGTTTATCTTATCATCTGAGTTGTAAGTATGTTGATTTTTTTCTTTTAAACAATGTATTCTATTCGTTTAAATCTGTACCATGGCAGTACATTTACAGCTATAGCCTATGTCTAAGTCCCAACATACCCAACACAGTATTGGTTGTAGTACCACTGCTAATTTACAGTAATGCATGGTACAGTATTCTATGTATTATATTAAAAGACTTGCTTTGGCTAACTTCATATTACAAGTGAATAAACATTTTCACTTATTGTCAAATTGTTCAATTAAAGTTAGCTGTAAAACATTAGGTGTCATTAATAAATGCTTGCAAAGAATAGCATTAATACCAAGTGTTACTTTTAGTTGTATATATATACATACAAAATGTAATCATATTTCCAATCTACTAAGAACCATAACGAGACAGTGGACCCATATTCACAGACAATTGTAATAACGTGGTTGTGAAATCACATGGAAATGGTCTTGTGAACATCTTTTTGTTACCTGATGTAATTACATAGTAATATCATGAAAAAGACCATGTCCATGTAATTATAGAATTGTTACACCAGTTATTACTGTGTAATAGCAGAATACATTGACTGTTATTACAATTTCTAAGGATGGTTTTTCAAGTGTTTATAAACACTATGTTAAACAGTACTTTAAAAAACATTGCAAAAAAATTCAAAATGGCCTTTAAAAAAATCCTTAACAAAACACTTCTTGAAATAGTTTTGTGACTATTATTATTATTATTATTATTATAATTACTTGTTTATTTAGCAGACGCCTTTATCCAAGGCGACTTACAGAGACTAGGGTGTGTGAACTATGCATCAGCTGCAGAGTCACTTACAATTACGTCTCACCCGAAAGACGGAGCACAAGGAGGTTAAGTGACTTGCTCAGGGTCACACAACGAGTCAGTGGCTGAGGTGGGATTTGAACCAGGAATCTCCCGGTTACAAGCCTGTTTCTTTAACCACTGGACCACACAGCCTCCTATGGGTCCAATGTCTTTCGACATATATATAATTATCTAACCGATTAATAACTCGTTATTTTATATTTGTTTATGCATAGGCTTTGCTTATTTTTTTCATTTCTTGGTCTGAATATGACTGCATGTGAAAATCACTTGGTAAAAAAAAGATAGTTCTAATTAAAATTTAATCTTTAAACAGTAGCAATCTCAAGACATTACAAAGTCCCATGTGCAGTAGAAAATTAATTTACCAAGTATGACACGTCTGATAGAAGGCATGGTGAAAAGTATGAAAATGGCAGGAGAGGTATTTCTGTTGTCACTTAGAAATTGTATTACCGTAAGAACATAATAATATGTATGACTAAGGGGAAGCCATTCTGTCCATCAACGATTGTCCAGTTCCTAGTAGCTGAATGATCTCAACACTTTGTCAAGTGAGATCTTAAAGAATCCCAATGATTTAGCATTAATAATGTGGCTAGGTAACCCTTACCACACTCTGGGTAAAGAGGTGTCTTAGTCCTACGTCTGTCTTCATTTAATTTCCAACTGTGCCCTCTGGTCCTGGTTTCTGTGCTGTGCTTAAAGTATTGGCAATCAATTAAGTCCCACCTATTTTTTCTTGTCTAGGTTAAATAGATTCAGGTCTCTCAACCTATCTTCACTTGCTCAATTATTTTAAACAGTGTTCTTTCATATTGACATTTGGTTTTAGTGAACAGGTGTTTATCATTTTTGTTTTATGTAGTTTGAGTAGAACACATGGTAGTGAACACATGCTACTTTTATTATGTTTTAAACATAGCACGAATTAATTTGTCATTATCTTTTACTTCCAAGCACAGTATGGCATTAGATAATGTTCTGAAAATGCTTTTACAGTTTCTGGTTATACTGTTTAGTAAAACAATGCTTTTAATTTGTAAGATAACAAATTATAATATGGGATGCACTTTTCATTATAATATAGGATTTTCAGTAATGCTTTATTTTTAGTATTATAAATAAGTATTTAATTAATATGCAAGTAACCATTTGCAGAAGTTTAGTTACATTTTAATAAACAGTCAATACATATGCCATTTGAGTGCATATTTCATACATATGTTGAGTATGTTTTTTGAGACTTGGTAGTTTCCTGTCCAGTAAAAAAAAAATACAAAGACTGGTATGTAGTGTTACCAATATTATTATATATTATTAGTTATTAACACTACTTAAATAATGGACATTTAAACCCCATGATTGCCATTCACAATCACGTTTTCAAATTGTGACGATCGCCTGAATAGGGTATTAGTAACTATACATACCAGTCTTTTTTACTGGAGCGGGAAACTACCAAAATACTTTGGGTGAACCCTCACTTGTTTAAATGTCTTTAATTATCATAAAAGCATAAGAAGATTTACAAAAAGAGAGGAAGCCATTCGGCCCATCAATGCTCGCTCGGTTTCTAGTAGCTGGTTAATCTTGCCATTTTTTCGGCTCTTGAATGATGCTAATGATTCAGCATCAACAAAAGGCTGGGTAACCCATAACTGACATAATTAACTGTCTCCATTGCACACAAAGTGCATTCACAAATTAATGGGTTTATTCGCAACAGGCAAAAGTGAAAACATCCTAAGAAAGTCATTTCTGTTCTCGCTGACTCACACCCATCACTTGCAGTACGGTCAAGACAGAAATAGCAAACCCAGAAGCGGAAGGCTGCAATTCAAAGCTTTTGCACACTTTTATTATTTACAAACAAATACATAAACAAACTAATCCAAAACAGCCTACAAAACAAAACAGCACCCAAGTTACGGCTATCTCGATGCAGGGCAGAAAGCACAATCTGCTGCTCTCAGCCCTTCTCTCTCAACTAACAAACATTTATTGATCCTTTTTATAGCATGTGGCTGGACCTTTAATCCTCAATTAATCAATTAAGCGATTTGGCAGGGATGAGATTTTAACCTCATCCCTGCCCCACTTAAATTCAAAACATATAGGGCTGTATTCTAATCACAGCACAAGTGCAAGTTCTGTGGCACACAAATGGAGCGAAGACATAAAAAAAACCCACTGCGCTGAAATGGTATTTTGAAGACATGTCTTAAGCCGTTGTCTGTCAATGTAAAATATTCTGCTTCCTCGCTGTCTTAAAAAAAAGAGAGTTTGCAGTCAGTGGCAACACAATACTATAGCAACTGGTCTCCGGTTTGAATGACGAGTTGAAATCAAATGAGTTGATTAGTTTCAGCTTTATTAGCACACACTGTGAACAAGTAACTGAACAAACAGCACGATCAGGATTAACACATACTGCAGATAACTAGATTATTTTTAATTACTAAAACTGAAGCGTGGTTTACGTATTCTCTCGCCGAGTGACCTGCCACTTGCTGTTCTGACTTGAACTGGTTGCTCTTGCTCTGTGCTACTGCCGCTCGACATGATCGCCACGTCAACATTCAAAACTGGAGCCTTGCGGTAACGCTAGCGCATTCTGTCTCTTAAAGGGATTGATGCCTGGCCCTGATTGGATAGCAGATTCCCTAACCTACTCAGCATTGATTGGCTGAGCACTGTCACTGCACCACTAAACGCGATTGTGCTGGGTTTTTAATTCCATCAGAATCACACTTTTGGAGAAGCCACTCCCTGCGGGGCAGACGCGATTGACTTTAACCACTGTGTTTGCGATTGCACTCACATCATCAGAATAGAGCCTATAATCTTTATTTACAAAAGCAAACAAAACACACTATCTACACATGCAGGGCCTCTGCCCTGTCTCAAGCGCCTATAAGCATGTGTTGTCCAAGATCACATAAAGCAGCCACCATAACATACAATGGTAACTCTAAAAGGAGTAACAGACAACAGAGCCTTGCTTTATTGTCGGATGTATTTTTCTGTTTACACCTTGTCTGTTTCTTCAGTATCAGTGACCAGCATTAACACAGATTTCTGGTCCAGACCTGACATTTCCTGTTAAGTGAAAAGAAAAAGAAAGCAGACAATGTGTGCCAAGTCCTCGTGGTGACTCATATTGTTAATCGCCTCTGGCAGCAACACACGGCAGAGTTAACTGACATGAATCTACTGGAACTAGAATTAAAAAACGAGTATCACTCCAGGCTTTTCAAATATACCTTGTATTTTTCCCCCATTTTAACAGTCTCTTTCCGATGTGTGCCCTACTGACGTCTGTCTCTTTGTGCCTGGTTCTTTCCTTGTCATTTTGGTTATTCAAAGATGAATCATCACAGATACACTGAAGGGTTTGATGAAATGTAGCACATTACTGCAAAGTGATTCTCGGATCTGTTATTCGTACCGGATACTTAAGACTTTAATGACTATCCACCTAAAGAATGCTGCATAATCACACACTACAGCTCACTGTTGCATTGTTTACCTTTTCCATCTTTGATAACCCTAATATTATCTAAGGAGATAATCACAGACCCCTTGTATGATCATTCAGCACAGACTTCCCTACTGCCAGCTAGACCTGCAGACTGCCCAGCATTACTGACAGCTAACCGAACCGAGGTACACTTGGTACATTGGTGAGCTGTTGCACATCCTGTCAGTTTCGAAAACCATGACACCAACATTAGTAATACCCTCAGGCTATGCCTCTGTTATCAGTGTTGCCATAATAAATACATATATTAACTTGCACATTTGCTAAATTTCATACAGAATCATTAAACAAGAAAAGCAGTTCATTGCTGGTTTTATCTTGAGTTTAATAATACACACTTGAGCTTGTTACAGACAGTGTGGCTCATTAAGCTTGTATTAAAACCTGGATTGGGTGAAACTGCTATGCAATAGGAGTCTTGTTCCCATTCCTGTGTGTGTGTAATTATATACAGGTATATATATATATATATATATATATATATATATATATATATATATATATATATATATATATATATATATATATGTTGTACATATCTTTCTCAAGGGAGCATGTGTTTGAATCAAAACATTGGAGGTATTTATTTATATATATATATATATATATATATATATATATATATATATATATATATATATATATATATATATATATATAGTACTGTGCAAAAGTTTTAGGCATGTGTGAAAAATGCTGTAAAGTAAGAATACTTTCAAAAATAGACATGTTAATAGATTATATTTATCAATTAACTAAATGCAAAGTGAGTGAACAGAAGAAAAATCTAAATCAAATCCATATTTGGTGTGACAACCCTTTGCCTTCAAAACAGCATCAATTCTTCTAGGTACACTTGCACAAAGTCAGGGATTTTGTAGGCATATAGTCAGGTGTATGATTAAACAATTATACCAAACAGGTGCTAATGATCATCAATTCAATATGTAGGTTGAAACACAATCATTAACTGAAACAGAAACAGCTGTGTAGGAGGAATAAAACTGGGTGAGGAACAGCCAAATTCAGCTAACAAGGTGAGGTTGCTGAAGACAGTTTACTGTCAAAAGTCATACACCATGGCAAGACTGAGCACAGCAACAAGACACAAGGTAGTTATACTGCATCAGCAAGGTCTCACCCAGGCAGAAATTTCAAGGCAGACAGGGGTTTCCAGATGTGCTGTCCAAGCTCTTTTGAAGAAGCACAAAGAAACGGGCAATGTTGAGGACCGTAGACGCAGTGGTCAGCCAAGGAAACTTACTACAGCAGATGAAAGACACATCACGCTTACTTACCATCGCAATCGGAAGATGTCCAGCAGTGCCATCAGCTCAGAACTGGCAGAAAACAGTGGGACCCTGGTACACCCATCTACTGTCCGGAGAAGTCTGGTCAGAAGTGGCCTTCATGAAAGACTTGCGGCCAAAAAGCCATACCTCCGACATGGAAACAAGGCCAAGCGACTCAACTATGCACAAAAACACAGGAACTGGGGTGCAAAAAAATGGCAGCAGGTGCTCTGGACTGATGAGTCAAAATTTGAAATATTTGGCTGTAGCAGAAGGCAGTTTGTTCGCCGAAGGGCTGGAGAGCGTACACGAATGAGTGTCTGCAGGCAACAGTGAAGCATGGTGGAGGTTCCTTGCAAGTTTGGGGCTGCATTTCTGCAAATGGAGTTGGGGATTTGGTCAGAATTAATGGTCTCCTCAATGCTGAGAAGTACAGGCAGATACTTATCCATCATGCAATACCATCAGGGAGGCATCTGATTGGCCCCAAATTTATTCTGCAGCATGACAACGACCCCAAACATACAGCGAAAGTCATTAAGAACTATCTTCAGCGTAAAGAAGAACAAGGAGTCCTGGAAGTGATGGTATGGCCCCACAGAGCCCTGATCTCAACATCATCGAGTCTGTCTGGGATTACATGAAGAGAGAGAAGCAACTGAGGCTGCCTAAATCCACAGAAGAACTGTGGTTAGTTCTCCAAGATGTTTGGGCCAACCTACCTGCCGAGTTCCTTCAAAAACTGTGTGCAAGTGTACCTAGAAGAATTGATGCTTGATGCTGTTTTGAAGGCAAAGGGTGGTCACACAAATATGGATTTGATTTAGATTTTTCTTCTGTTCACTCACTTTGCATTTAGTTAATTGATAAATATAATCTATTAACATGTCTATTTTTGAAAGCATTCTTACTTTACAGCATTTTTTCACACCTGCCTAAAACTTTTGCACAGTACTGTATATATATATATATATATATAAAGACAGACGTGTAGTGGACAAAAAGTTGTATTAAAAAATATATTTGTTCTGCAACTGATGATTACTGGAGGATGAACTCGATCACGCTCTGTTCGCCCACCCTAATAATAAATAGAGCTTAAGCTCACAATATATATATATATATAGCTTAAGCTCACAATATATATATATATATATATATATATATATATATATATATATATATATATATATATATATATATCTCGACAAGAAAACACATATTTCACCCAGGAATGTAAACACAGTGGGTTGGTCATGGCACACACAGTACTCCCCGACAGATGAAATTACACAGTGTACACTGGTTTAGAACAAAGTTCTTACTCGTTTGTAGGTTTCAAACTTTCTTTTCTGGTTTCATCAATGTCAGACACGCTTCCACTCACAGACTCCTCCTCAATGAACCCCACACAGAACCCCTTTGATCCACCCAGGTGTCATCAAGTTAACAAGCAATTAAACAATACAAGATTTACTTAACACCTGATTAACAATTGGCATCTAGAGGACAAACAGAACATTACATTCAGTAACCCATTTACCCAAAGTCAGGAAACAGCTCTTTTCATTCTTAAACTTACATACGTGCTTTGAACCACATAAGAACATAAGAAAGGTTACAAAACGAGAGGAGGCCATTCAGCCCATCTTGCTCGTTTGGTTGTTGGTAGCTTATTGATCCCAGAATCTCATCAAGCAGCTTCTTGTAGGATCCCAGGGTGTCAGCTTCAACAACGTTACTGGGGAGTTGGTTCCAGACGCAAATAATTCTCTCTGTAAAAAAGTGCCTCCTATTTTCTGTTCTGAATGCCCACTTCACCACAAAGCCACAGGTTGGAGCGCAACAGTTTACCCAACAGTGTACCCTGGACAATCGGTCTGTATTC
Organism: Acipenser oxyrinchus oxyrinchus; assembly: GCA_030684275.1. Classification (NCBI taxonomy): domain Eukaryota; kingdom Metazoa; phylum Chordata; class Actinopteri; order Acipenseriformes; family Acipenseridae; genus Acipenser; species Acipenser oxyrinchus. Next base: position 10,131,789 of record CM060251.1, read on the forward strand.
CCATTGTTTTTACTGCTATGATGTTCAATTGTGAATTTGTACAGCTGTAATGAAAGGATCCATCTAGTTACACAGGAGTGGAGCGTGATCAGTTATCAAAGTGAACTCCTGACCAAACAAATAATACCTGAGGGTTTCTATAGCCCACTTAACGGCCAAACACAAAAGGCCAGGCATCCATCTGTAGAACAAACTTTTTTTTTTAAAAGTCAGGCACAATTAACACCGGGTCACTACACAAAATGTTACTGAGAGTCTTGAACGCTTGTTCAGTTTGCTCTGTCCACCTAACCGTATTTGTCTCTTTATTCCGGATCAACTCTGTTAAGGGGGATGCTATTGTGGCGAAAGCAGGAATAAATCTTCTGTAGTATATTATGATACCCAGAAAAACCAGCGCTTGTTTTTTGTTAACATGTCGGGGCCAGTTCCTAATGTTTATTTGGGGTTTGACTAAACCGTTACCCACCACATAACCTAAATAGCGAGCCTCAGCTAAGCCGGCATAACATTTTTCAGGATTTGCTGTAAGATCCGCTACTAGGAGGCTATTTAGCACTTCCTCTACCTTTGCCAAGTGAGTTTCCTTCGTAAATATAACAATATCATCGAGGTAGGCAGATGCATATCTTACATGAGGCTTCAGAATCCGGTCAATTCATCTTTGGAAAGTGGCAGGGGCACCATGTAAGCCGAAGGGCATCACCTTATATTGATAAAGTCTGTCTTTTCCTTGGAAGTCACTTAACGGAATCTGCCAATATCCCTTAGTCAAGTCAAGTGTGGACAAGTACCTAGCCTTTTCCAGACTCTCAATCAACTCATCTACCCCTGGCATCGGGTAGGCATCAAATTTAGATACTTCATTTAACTTTCTGAAGTCATTACAACTTTGCCAATTTCCATTTGTTTGTCCAATCATTTGATGACTCCTCAATAACTCCTAACTTAAGCATTTTTTTTACCTCCGTCTTCACTTCTATCCTCTTACCTCAGGTACTTGATATGGCCTTAATTTTTCATGCAAAATTACATTTGTTCTCTCCGGTAATGTTTAGAACAAATTAACATTTCGGCTGACCATTTGTCTGACTTCTTGGCACTGTACCGAATCTAAGTTGGGACCAACGTGTTAGCATCCAGAGCTGCTGTTTCGCCTGCCACGAGTACTGTATCCCTTCCAAACGGATTATTTTGTTCACCCCAGTACTCCAAAATAAGAATAGAGCTGAATAGAACTGTAAACTTAAAGAGAATCGAGCGCACGCTGAATAGAACTGTAAACTTAAAAAGAGAATCGAGCGCACGCTGAATAGAACGGTAAACTTAAAAAGAGAATCGAACGCACGCTGAATAGAACGGTAAACTTAAAAAGAGGATCGAGCGCACGCTGAATAGAACTGTAAACTTAAAAGAGAATCGAGCGCACGCTGAATAGAACTGTAAACTTAAAAGAGGATCGAGCGACGCTGAATAGAACTGTAAACTTAAAAGAGAATCGAGCACGCTGAATAGAACTGTAAACTTAAAAGAGAATCGAGCGCACGCTGAATAGAACTGTAATCTTAAAAGAGAATCGAGAGCACGCTGAATAGAACGGTAAACTTAAAAAGAGAATCGAACGCACGCTGAATAGAACGGTAAACTTAAAAAGAGAATCGAGCGCACGCTGAATAGAACGGTAAACTTAAAAAGAGAATCGAGCACACGCTGAATAGAACTGTAAACTTAAAAAGAGAATCGAGCGCACGCTGAATAGAACTGTAAACTTAAAAAGAGAATCGAGCGCACGCTGAATAGAACTGTAAACTTAAAAAGAGAATCGAAGCACGCTGAATAGAACGGTAAACTTAAAAGAGAATCGAGCGCACGCTGAATAGAACTGTAAACTTAAAAGAGAATCGAGCATGCGCTGAATAGAACTGTAAACTTAAAAGAGAATCGAGCGACGCTGAATAGAACTGTAAACTTAAAAGAGAATCGAGCCACGCTGAATAGAACTGTAAACTTAAAAAGAGAATCGAGCACACGCTGAATAGAACCGCAAGCGAATTTGTTTTTTGAAAGGTTGTATTTTTTTTTATTTTACAGTTAGAAATTGTGTTTCTGCGCTCTTGTATTTTTGACAGTAATCTCACTCCATACTTATACACCTCACTCCACTTCCTTATATCTGACCCTTTTCTGACCTCAACATGAACTTAAAGTAAAAGCTTTAGTTAACATAATATTAAAGAACATTTGATGCATCTTGACACTTTTTAAGAGGAAATTTTGATTGAAATGCCAAATAGTAAATAGATCTGCTGCTGTGCAAACACAAAACACACCGATTCCCCTTTGCTTTGAAAGGTTTTCTTTTAATTTTTTTAAATGAATCTGAATGCAAGACTAGCTTTTTGGCATCTCCACACTTGAAACGCTCACAATTTGCAGCCAAAGGGGCTGAAATCAAACTGTTTTTACTGGCTGTTATTAAGCTTGAGCTGCTGTAATTCCTCCACAGCTCACACATTTTTATTGACACTGTGTGAAACCACAAATCTGCAGCACTACGTGAGACCAGCACAAGACAGCCTTCCTTTCTCGCCTAGCTGCATTAAAGAAACAAATTGCATTTACATATTTGCTCACAGTTTTACAGGTCCGGGGTTAGGAGTCTTCTTTCAAGCAGACAAACAATAAAGAAAAAAAGTTTAAGGAAAAAATAAAATCTTGAGGAGTGGCTATTAACATTAACAGCCGTTAACTTTCACTAATGCATCTTGTCAAGATGAAGGCTAGAATTTAAATAAGCCTGGAACAAGGCTGAAAGTAGAAACACGCCTGTTGTTCTGAGATATAAACAGTCCACTTGGAGGTTTGTTCCCTAAACACACAGTAATACAGCTTCCAATTAATTACAATTCCACAAAGCATTCTGATAGCCACTACGCATTGCTTAGTAAGCACTTTAACAGCTGACAGTTGGAGATGGATTGTACTGAAATTATGGTACACACCATGACGAGTCCTGTCATCTGGCCTTGAGATTGTTGCTCGCTTGTCTCTGTAATGGGCTCTCTGGTGTTTCACCCACTTTACCTTAAAAAAAGACAGCAGAGAAAAAACACAATATAAATATTCAAATTTACAAAAAAAGATGGCCCTGTTATAAGCTAATGGCAGTTTACAATATACAATATGCAACATTTAGGAAGCTGTAGAGACTTTTAAGGAATGTTTTGTTGAGGGCTGTTTAATAAAGCTCATTTTGATAAATCAATAATAATAAAAAAAACTAAAAATGAATACAAAACAGTTTTCAAACTAATAGTCCTTAAAAACATCTTCAAGTTAAATTTAAGGAGCCCTATTCATAAAACTTTTAAAGGGAATTTAAAGGGCTGTCTTTTAAAGCGCAGTTTGTTTAATGAAATCAAGTCTGAGCTTTTTTTTCAAATGTTTTAGGGCAGGTATAGTAGTTTATTCTTATTTTTCAAATCACAATTTAACCTAAGAGAAAGTTTATAAAAACTGGTAAGAAAGTAGTTTAGTTTAATTTGTAATCGTTTAATTCATGTTTTGTTGAGGCTCATTTCTGTTTAATTAAATCAAGTTTGCAGTTCTGGTTAACATAAAACCATGTTTTTAAACACTCTTCAGCACAACATTTCTTAAACAGTCTTAAAGTTGTTTTTTTTTTTTTTTTTAAATTGGGTCCACTGAAGAATTTTGAGCACATAAAGCATTTTCAGCACCATATTCTGAAAGCACTGTAAGAGCCATGGAATAACAGTACTATTTACATTGAGAGTTGAATCCTACAGACAAAATGAGCAACTTCTTTTTTTTTTAAACCTGGAAGCCCACTTTCATTCCCAGGAGTGATGAGAACAAGGAAGGAATGAAGAGTCTTTCCTGAATATGTATTGCTTTCTATCCTTGCTCCCCACCTTGGAGGTGACATTGGTTTGACAGGTTTAAGACAGGTTTAAAATGAGATAGTAAGTAAAATAAATACATTCTCCAATGTATACAATTGCATTTGTAGGCTACCCTTGCACTGTATGTAAACCGTGTTAGAATTGTGTGCAACTATTCAACAACATGGAACAGCAGATGGATCTCAGTGACTTCATGATAAGGGGTTCCTGTGCAACCGACTTGTTCCTTGAGCAATGTGTCCATCAAGACAGTCTACCTGGTGTTTCTGGAATTGAAACATTTGAAGTAAACATCCACTGATAAGCACAACCTTGACAGCAAGCGGATCATAACTGATCAAACCCGTAGACTTGTGCAAAGTATTGTGACAAGCAACAGATTTGCGAGTGGCCCAAATAAAATAAACCTTCAATACTGAACAAAAACACACCTGTTTCCACTTGGACAATGTGTCAGAAAGAGGTCCTACTAGGACATTCTCCATATGTGAGGCCAGTCACAGTATTTCACATTACTAGACCCCAGATATATATTTCCCCCAAAAAGTAAACCAATCGACTGTGACTAGCTAATATGCTCGTAAAACAGCAAGCCCTCCCCCTCCCAAGTATTTCCCATAGCACAGTTCTTCTGGACCCAAAGGCTGTTGTCACACATCAAAGTTAAAATGTTTTTGAATGCACTGTATGCTACCAATTCTTATTTTGCTTCCGTGCTTTACGTTGTTTGTTTTTTGTTTATCATCTTGAACATCAGTGTTGTTTTCTGCTATTTTCTTGTAGATGGTGTTGGAATCTCAGTGGTAAGTGTATGGAATGGATTACCTGTCGTTCGCAAATTCTTATGTTCTTAATAAAAACTAATAAAATGAAAACTGTTCACTCTGTAGTTATACATCTTTTATGTCTGAGAGGTTTCTCAGCTCTTTTTCTCCAATAATGAAACTACTTAACTTTTCCCACTCTCTATGTGCTATTTAAGTTTTCTTTGAGAAGACCTTGTTGTTTCTCTATAGTGTAACCAACAGAACACTGAAACAAGATCACAGGCCATTAGAGACTATTATAGAAAGAAAAATGCTGAACAGATATTAGTACAAGCAACATAATTCAGAACCATTGTGTTACTCTAAAGAAAAGCTATAGGAAGAGCCTTTATTCCTATAATTATACAATAGTATACCATTTATCATGGTTTGCTATGTTTATTAATTTGCTTTACCATACTTCTAAGGTCTACCTCTACCTATGCTTTATTACATTTTGCTATGCTGTTACTATGGTAAATGTTCATAATAGCATGTTAACACATGCCAAAGCAAAGAGCATGTATTTGCATTAAAAGAAATGGGGAGTGTAGCTGTATTTTTTGTATTTTTTTATTTCCTAACAGGTATCTTTTAAGGATATTTTAACCCTTGTCTCAGTCTCATTTTTAATGCCTTTTTTAAAGCTGCAAATATTAAATGGTCAAGAAAAAATACTTAATGCCGTAGTATTTTACAAAACATTAAACCGAAAATGTCTAATTTCATTACATTTTAGCTAAAGCCTTCACAATGTAGCTGAATCACATCCTGTACTTACCATGTAAATCATGCTATACTGTCTTACCATAATTATGCAGGAGAACCTGTTTAAATAGTATTTTTCCTATTGTGGACCACTTTCCTTACATTTCCATATTCATAGCAAGCTTGTACAAAGCCTGACCCCATCACAAAGAGGCTCCTGTGTTGTCTGGTCATCACAAAAGACCCAGATATTAGCTGCTGGCTCTATTACAAATATTCACTTCAATAAATCATTTAGAGTTGTTGTTTTTTTCTTTTTTTGCAGGGGAAAGGGTGCATTTAGGATTGCGCCAATTGCCCTCTCTCAAACCTGTAGATTTATCAAGACAAAGGAGCCCATTGAAAAAGCATTTAAGTGACAATTAGTTCAAAGAGGGAGTCCATTTATGTGATTCCCCTTCGAACAAAGATGGCATTATTTTGTTTAAAATATATCCTTGTACAACCAAGGCTTTTAAAGCATCATTTGTTGATTGCAGGTAAGTAGTTCTTCACTTTGTACGTTTAACTAAACTACTGACAATCTGAAATAGCATTTTTTTCTTCAACTGTATTCACCATGGCTGGTTTCATCCTCATTTGCATTAGCTTACCCGCACTAAAAAGTAATTTATTTTAAATAAAGATTTAGATTCAAGGGCATCAAACTGAATAGGCCTGAAAAACAATATAGATGTAAAAGCTGGATGTTTTGGGGAAAACATGACATTATTTACATTCAGAGCCCTCTGCAACTGTGAGTTTGTAAATGGGTTCACTGTTGTAAATATTACAGCTGCCCACTTAATGGTCATTTTTCATTTTCATTTTTCAAAAGCAGACCCAGTGTTCCAAAAGGGACATTTTTGATGGAATAGAAAGTAAGCATGGTAAATACGTATTTAAGAAGAAACAACACTAGAGAATGCTATGGAACACATACAATATGATATTAAACCAGAATTCAATTTAATATCACAAAATCGTAGATGTAAGTACTCTTAAAGGCATATAGATATGAGACCAGTCATAGTAATCTGATCTGATACAATACAGAAGTAATGGATGTCACTGATGTGAAATAACAAGAGATAAATGTGCAGTGATCAGTGATATTCATAAGTTGTAAGTCAAATTAAATTTACCCCCATTTTAAAAAAATAATTGTTTTCGTTTTAACAGTTATTAGACTTAATTATCTAGTGTGGTAGATCTAAACAACACCACCCTAAAATGTGTAAACATGTTCTACTAGAAACCTCTTTTTACAGTACTTTTATTATACATGTTAATAAGAGGATTAATAATGCACCATGGGGGAAACACATGCAAGATTAATATAGAGTTAGAGGGTGGTGCTGATCTTTAAATCATTAAAATAGACACCATTAAATTAAATGTGTTCATTGAACTCTGACAGTATTCACACATAGCTATTAAAACTTAGACAAAATAATCAATCAATCACAATCAATCTTTATTTTATATAGTGCCTTTCATAGTGGACCACCATCACAACGCGCAACAAGGTGCAGTAAAAACAGAAAATCCATAATACTTTAAATACAGATATATGCATAATACATGATACAGTAAAAAAAAACAATGCATAATACATTAAATACAGTGGAAAGTGCAGAATACATGACAGTAGCATAATACATGAAATAGTAGCAGCAACACAGAAGCTAATAGCAGATATCAGGCTTAAAGAGCATGGAAAGCAAGAGAGAACAGGTGGGTCTTGAGAGTTGAAAATATTATTATAATGATTTATTATAATAATAATAAATAATGTAATTGTATGTAAAAATGTGATATCTTATAACAATTGTAAGTTGCCCTGGATAAGGGCGCCTGCTTAGAAATAAACAATAACAATAAATGAATTAGAATTGATTTAAAGCGAGAGACGGTGGGAGCATCACGGACCAAAGCTGGGAGAGAGTTCCAAAGAGTCTGAGCCATGAAGCTAAACGAGCGTTCTCCAAATGTGGTGCACTTTTGCTTGGGGATAACAAGCAGGCCAGAGTCGGAGGACCTCAACTTGAGGGCAGGGACATTGTAGGTGAGCAGGAGAGTTTTGAAAATAATCCTGAACTTTACAGGTAGCTGGGCAAGACTGGGGGTGATCCTGGCAGCGATATTCTGAACTAGCTGCAGTTGGTTTATGGTGTGTGCCGGGAGACCACCATATAGAGAGTTGCAGTAGTCGAGTCAAGAGGCAACAAATGCATGACAAAGTATCTCCTCATCCAGGAGGGAAAGGTAGGGACAGACTTTGGAGATGTTTCGAAGATGGTAGAAGGAAGATTTGACCACGGAGGAGAGGTTGCTGTCAAGAAGTACACCTAGGCTTCGTACTGTGGGGGAAGGCAGCAGCAGACAGTTTCGAGGTTCAGGGCAGCTATATTTAGATTCTTAAGTTGAGTTTTAGATCCTACTAGGAGTTGTTCAGATTTGCCAGTGTTCAGCTGAACACTAGCAAACCACATGATCACAGTTTTCAGGGCAGCAGTGTGGAGTAGTGGTTAGGGCTCTGGACTCTTGACCGGAGGGTCGTGGGTTCAATCCCCAGTGGGGGACACTGCTGCTGTACCCTTGAACAAGGTACTTTACCTAGATTGCTCCAGTAAAAACTCAACTGTATAAATGGGTAATTGTATGTAAAAATAATGTGATATCTTGCAACAATTGTAAGTCGCCCTGGATAAGGGCGTCTGCTAAGAAATAAATATTAATAATAATAATAATAATAATGTGCAGGGGGAGCACAGGTTTGCGTCCTAGCTGAGCAAAGTCGCTGATCTTCACATTGGATTCCAAAGGGCATGTTGCATTGACTCTGGTGGGAGGCAAATTCAGCAGGGACTGTTTCTCCTCACCTTGCAACAGCGCCCCCCTACCGGCCATTTGCCAGCCAATCTCAATGGAGATCTGCACGGCTGGCCCTCTGGATCCGATAGCTTGCCGTCATCTGCTGGGTGTAAAGAGGGAATTGACATGGCAGTGGGATCGGAGGACACCTGTTGACCTTCACTTCTCCTGGAGATTGCAGAGGTGAGGGAACATCATTGGAGATGATAAACAGGGGAATAGGGGTAAATTAATTGCACACAATACATGTATATAAAACAGGAAGAAATCGATATAATTTATAAGCATAATGTGCTTTACTCTGCACAGCTAGAACCGATTCACATAAGAAGATAAGGCAAACACAAGCGTTAATGAGTTGTGGGGCCACCTGCTTTCTGTGGTGTTTAAGAAAAAAAAAAAAAGAACCATTCTCCGGGATCTTTAACTCTGTTTTCTTCCAGCGCAGAAGATAATTTCAAAAGAACTGTTGTGACCTTTAAGTGTGTGTTATCACCATCGTGATCCTTTTTTCGAACAAAAGGCAAATGCAAAGACTATGAGCTATGGATATTATAAACAAGTACTGTATATGCAGAGTGGTCATTTATTGAATTATCAGCCATATTAGGTTCATTACTAGATATGTAGTTAACCACCCATAACAATAATAATAAAAAGTACTGCTTTTTAAACATACCCTATGTATGTATACTGTACAAGCATGCCTTACCTAAACATTGGAAGTACCCATATACTTACTATAGTAACATAATTTAATCCATAGTATTTACTATATAAAAAAATGCAGTGCATTTGGGTACAAATTTTTTTTGCTTTTTTTTTTTTTTTTTTTTTTATATATAGGGGTATCCTTAACATATAAAATAGTTTCTATTGGTATAGAATACATATTCATATATAAGATTAGTTTACTGGGCTGCTGTTTTGAGTGCGGTTATCTTTCTTTAATCTGTATACAATTTCCTAATTAAATATCAGACAGGTAATAATCAACAATAATCAAAAAACTAATACAAACAGAAGAGTATACAAACTAATGCAAATCAGTAAAGCAAAGCACATGTGTTAGAGAGCAAGGTGAATGATCAGTCAATGACTGTTTAATTGAGGCTTGCAAAAGAAAAGTTTACATATAAAGAACAACCGGTGAATAATACTGATTGACTGGTTTTGAATAAGCAACACATTACTAACAGCAATTTCATCGTAAATTGTTGGATGTGTGTTTGGATGTTTGTATTCATGAATTTTGTCACTTGACTTGTCGGTCTATGATCAGGACTATGAGCACACATTCGTTTTTATATTTATTGAAATAATTATATATATTTTTTGTTAAAAACAAAGACAATTGGGTTTGAACATTTGTATTTGTTTTTTTTAAGTACAGACAAAAAAAAAATAATACATGCGTTTCAAATTTTCATAATTGTATGCATAACAAGACCCAAATGAACACACTCATATTTGTTATATTAAAATATATCACATACTTTTACCACATTTCTTTCTGCATAAAAAAGTATGCTAAGCACCAAATTTGCACCTTCATAAATACATTTAACCTAGTTAAGAAGCTTAATTAGTAACAGGTTGCAATTTCATAAATGTATGGGGCTGTAATGACTAAAAAGTAATTTAGAATACGGATTTGAGTAGCAGTCAGCATGTATTACATGATAAAATCCTTTTTGTCAGTTAATGTTAATGCTTAAACACATTTATAATACATATGAAACAGAATAATATCTTGCAAATAAGTAAAACAAATTAAAAACACAAACACACAAACCGGAAAATAATTACTATTGACCTATTCCAGTTTTTACTAGGGTATGATAATTCATTTTTTGCAGTAATTATGTCCAGAGCAAAACAGTTTAAGTAGGAGTATTGTGCCAAGCTGTAGTGTTTAGCAGTGTGCTGTACATAGGTAAATAACTATTTTAAACTGTAGAGATGATTCACAAAATTGGCCAAGCATTCCAACATTAATGATTTCCATTAACATAACCTTATTAAAAACTGCAAGTAATTACTGTATCAGCAAATGTACAATTAAGAACACCAGCAGAATTAACCATGCAAAAGATATTAGCTAATATTACAATAAAATGAGTTCAAAAATCTTTTTTTTAATAAATATTTCTCCCTATTGTCATACAAGACTTAAAGCAAGATGGGTTTCCTAAACATAAGATAGAATGTGGTTCTAGAGCGTCTTAATGTAAGAATCCTATTCATTGCTTTAACTACATGAAGACGCCTACCCCTTCGGTACATCATGCTTACAGATCTAGGTCATGATGATCTACTTTTTCATGATACTGATCAATCTAGTTTTTTTAAATGATCATCTTCATTGCTGCAATGGGATATGCTGTGAGTTTTGGATGCCATAAATAAGAAGCACCGAAATAGATGCCAATGTAGTTAGCTGAGTGCACATACAGTTGAAACAGTCTATTTGTACAGGTCGTCGTCGCCGCTTTATTGGGAGACTTCGGGAGAAGTAAAAATATCCCGAATAAGCGGCTGACCCAATTAAATGGGAGGCATTTGAGACGACCTTAGTCAAACTTTTTTTGTTTCTAAATGAAAAGAAAAATAATTAAATCACCTCAGATTATGATTACATGTTAAATACATCATTTAAAATACGTATCCATTTTTTAAATTATTATTCTTAAACTTTCTTATTTTATTTCTACATGAAATGAAAAATAATCAAATCACATCTTATCAGAAGGCGAGGCACCTGCGATGTTGACATACCCACTTTCTTTGCCACAGCAGCCTGAGAAACCACAGGAGACTCCAGCAGCTCCTTCAAGAGTTCAACATGGTTTACGCAATTTACGCAAGTCACAGTGTAAGCACTGTGCTACGCGAAACTGTCTTTGTTCTGAAAAGAGATCTCCATTCATCATTTGAAAATGCTATATCCCAATTAAACAAAGTGACGTCCAGGTTAAACAGCATACATAGCATTGGGAAGAACCGTCTCCCAAAGTTGTATCCCATTTAAGCAGAAATCCCAATTATCAGTATCCTGATTAGGCACCACCGACTGTATTGATACATGCACATGAGATGGCACAGTGGAGTCTATTGAATTGTTTTAAAGGGTGGCATATCTAAAGACTGCTGCAGACATCTTTAAAATGGAACTTGATAAGTTCAAAGACAAAAATACCCAACATGTCTGAGCTTAAAGAGTAAGTAGCGGGATTCCAAAAAATATATTGTTACATGTCCCCACGTGTTGCTACAACTGTTTAAATAATGTACCTATATTTTTCCTTTTCATTGTTAACATCCTGACAACTTTTTACACGTATAACTTTAAAGTCTGTTTCAAAGCTCTTTTCAAAATGGCCACTCTAGTGCACTGGGGTTTGAGATCAGGGGCATGTCAAACATGTAACACAGCAATAACGATCTATGATACGGAACAGAAAAGCCAGAGCACTTGTTATGTTTTTTTTTTTTTTTAAATTGCTCTTCCTGCATTGATTTAGAGGACACACTCCTGACCTCAAACCCCAGTGCACTAGAGCAGACATTTTGAAAAGAGCTTTGAAACAGACTTTAAAGTTATAAGCGTAAAACGTTGTCAGGATGTTAACAATTAAAAGAAAAATGACAGGTACATTACTTAAACAGTTGTAGCAACACATGGGGATGTGTATATGTTTCGTAAACCCCGCTACTAACTGCAGGATGTTGCTACTTACTGCAGGATGTTGCTACTTACTGCAGGAAACTACTATGTTGCAGGATAGGTGAGTATAAGAGACTGCAGTATGTATTTCAACTGGCTGGAGAAATAAACACAATTCTAAATATAGTATACATTTTGAAATAAATATAATCCAGAGCATTTAAATATATAGTAGGTTACTACTTTTGACCATTATATAGATATATTCATATTTTGTATTCTGTTACCGCTAGTCTAATAACGCAATGGTACTTTGTTCTGTATATTTACAGTCGTTTGTTTTGTATTTTTCAGCCCCTCTCAACTGCACACAGACTAAGCATGAGTAAACTGCTAGAAATTCAGCAAACTGTGCTTGGCATCTGGTACTGCATGATACTCCACACAAAGATAGAGAGAGCTGCAGGAATTATCATGCAGTGACATTTCAAGCGCAGCTCCTTTTTCTTGTCCTCCTGGGAACGAACGGCATTGACAGAAGCCCTGTGTCAGTTTCCATCTGACTGTCACTCTCACTTTCCCCTCTATTATCAGTGGTAAGCCAGGGCAGTCCCCAGTCTAATGGGCCAGTGATCTTTATCTCACGAGCTCCAGGCTGCCCTACCATGAACCAGACCAGGGAAGGAGACGCTGATACAGTTTGGTTTCTTTTCTCTCTCCCCCCCCACCCCCATCCCTTTCTCTAGTGCTCAGTCTTGTGTCAGCTTTCAGAAATGCTCTGTTTGACTGGCAGCCTGTCACAGATCAGTTACCACCTAAAGCCGCTTGGCAGGGAGAGGTGACGGCCCAGGAAGAGATCTAAGTGAGTTTATCAGTGCTTCTTAACGCCTCGTGAGCTCTTTGACACAAAAGAAAAGGGTATTAAACATCTAAAGCAAACCTAAAAGCGTGAAAGCTCCTTATAGGCTGTGCGATGCGGATGTGACTGAATTTTTAAATACCTTCAGTCGATGTTATTCATTTTGTCAACAGAGGAGAAAGAAACTGTGTTACCAAAATTAGCGTGTGTTCCGCTTGAGCAAGCTCTAGAACAGCAGGGCTCTGTAGAAGGTGCATTCGGTGTACTTTTATGGAATTGCTTCTAAAAGTACACAACCACGTTAAAAGAAGAAATCAAAATGTATTCTTAAAATTGCCATGACTTTTTTTTTTTTCTTTTGCTAATACCTTTCTATTTTCAAGTAATTGGTATTTTCCACTGAAGGATAACATACTGCTTTTCATCCAAGAAATATTTGCATGCTGCATATATTGTATACCTCTATAATAAAATGTATTTTTTCTGTCAACTATGTCTTCAACTTATTTTGCTGCTCACGTTTCTGTGATATTTTTTTTTGAGATAATAGAAAAGTATGTAAAACAGTTTGTGATTAATTCTTCTTCTTCTTCTTCTTCTTTTTTTACAAATTAAAAGTAATACCATTGTGACAAATACCACAAAATATCTATTTTTTTCTTTTCATTATAACAGGCATCTATCTCTTTTCTAAAACACTGCAGAGAAATGTGTAATGAATATTCAGAAGGTTCCTATTTCAATATGATATGTGGGGACATTATGTGAAAAAAAAATGTTTGAGTTGAAGTCATGCTGTTAATATAAATTGTGGATTTCAGCAGTGGTTCAGTAAGCAGTCTTGCATAAAAATCCAACAGTGCTAGGATTTTTTTTTTTTAACATATATCTCATCCACAAAAGACCTTATAACCCACAGTATAAGGGGACTGTCAGTCCCCCACTGAATTCACTATTCAATCTTTTTGGTTTGCAGTATCTACCAGTAAGCATGACATAGCTGACACTTTTAGTCATCTGAAAATATATCTAAAAGTTGTGCTAATGTTTAAACTTTTGGTATTAATTCAATTGACTCACTTCTAATATATCTGATATATATGTAAGGTATAAACCACGACGGGCCGTGCGGTCCCCATGATATATACCAGAAGTGGTATATATCATCGGAATCACACGGCCGGAAGTGGTTTATACCGCTTATAACACAGTTATAACCTAATTTGGGGGAATTAAAATAATTCAAATAATTAAAACTCATTTTAAATTAAGACAAAACCAGAAACTTATATTGTGCATACATCCGCAGTGTAGTAATAGTCCCACGTTATATTTAATTTAATTTATTATTCACTTGTTCAAAATAAATTGCACGTCTCTGTTTATTGTGAATTTAAGCATCGAAAGTGGCATCTTGAAATTAAATGACTGAGCACAAGCTAATGATGGTGATGGTCTGGGCGGAGTTTCAAATAACACTGAGGAAGGCAGGAGAGCAGCTGCGATGGATGCTGAAGCTGGATCTTGAGGTGAGTTTGTGACCAAGTTATATGCGAGGCACACATATTGAAGTCTGTTTTCATACTTTCGGATCTCAAAAGATGTTTTTGTTAGTTGTCGAACACCCCTGTGTCCACTTCGTGCCAGATTAAGTTTAAGATCGAACCAGACTTTACGCACCAATCCGACCGCGGTGTCAGGGGACAGAACCTCAGTTTCCCGCAGACGCTTCAAATCCAGGCCGGTAATTCGGGGGGTGGTGTCTGGCCTTGTCTACCTGCTTTTCTAAAGGTTTTCATGACTGACAGGAGTACATTATTGTGGGTTTTAAACTCGCTGTCAGCAGAGGTGTTAACACTTTAGTCCAGCGCTCAGTATTATAAAGCTGGAGACTGAATACTGGTCACAAGTTGAACTTCTTGCACTGGCATAAAATCCCCTTAAATATTGTTGAGATTTTTTGGACTTATTTCCTTAAAATGTCCATATTTTTTTTTCTTTAAGCAAGTCTTTAAGTACGTTAACAGCCCATGCTGTCATTTTTTTTTAGTGTTTTTTCAGCCTTGGTTGTTTTCTATTTCATTTAGCTGTTCCTCATCTACTGTTATGTGTCTACTCCTGGCAGTTGCTGGTGCACTTATTTTATTTATTAATTTTTTTCAAGTGAACTGCTGTCTTCACTCAGCAACTTGGTGTTGTACCAGTTATCTGTTTTCATCCCCAAATATATTAAAGGAAATAGGTGGAATGTCACTCTTTTTTGGCAGTGGTTTTGTAACTAATAACAAATAAAATGGCAGTTTGTCGTGGAATTTAGAATGTAGTGATTTATTCAGTGTGAATCCGCTCATTAGTATGCAAGCCATGGTATACACTATACGCACGGTCATGTAATGCTGTTTAACCAATCAGAGGTTGTTATTTTTCCAAGCCGTGTTATATATATATATATATATATATATATATATATATATATATATATATATATATATATATATATATATATATATATAGTAGCAGCGGTAAGATTCCAAGCTTATAAGGTTTATCTTCCAAAATAGATAGCTCTTATTTAGCAAATACAGTGAACAGCAACACGCACCAGTGAGTGGGGCTGATCTTAGCTGACAGTCAGAGTGCACCGACAGAATGCCCCCCACTGCTCTGCACCTGCCAATGGAGCGCCGGCAGGACACGCCCCCGACTCACAGCAGCAGATGACAAGCAAGAGATAGCGAGCAGTGGCTCCAACAGAGTAAATCCCGCTGCCGGTCTCCATAACAATATATATAAAATCTCACACAGATAATATTATTTCTGACGAATACAAAAAATGTTAGCCACTGTTACACTCAAAACATTTGGACAAACCCGGATTGATATTCAACTGGATGAGCAGAAAGTGTAGGGAAACAATACATCACAATGAGCAAGAAAGAAAAAATTGTGAGGTTCTTAAACGCTTGATTGATTCTGTTGTTTTCCTTGGCAAGCAAGACCTGGCATTCAGAGGGCACGATGAAGGAACCAATTCCTCAAATAGAGGTAATTATGTGGAATTACTTTCTCTGATTTCTGTCTGTGACAGCATGTTAAGCAATCACCTGTCCATGTCCACAGTATTCTCGGGTACCTCTAACAAGATTCCGAATGGCTTAATCTCTTCGGTGCCTCAGGTTCTGCTAGATGCAGCAGTACAGGAACGAAGCCAAGTACGGAACTATAATGGTAGATTAAACAACCGATGTTGTAAATGCAGCTGAGCTGTGGTGTGTTTTCAGGTATGTGACTGACAGTGGCCCGAAAGAACGGTTGTTCTGTGAAAATGTGTTACATTTACTAAAATAAAAAAATAATAAAAATGCTTTTAAAAAGACCAAATTCCCATTGGGCTTATTTTTTTTTTAGATTCTATTGATTTTTTAGTATTACTATGCAGGACAGCTGCTATAAGATCGCTACCTTTATTAAAAATGTGCACAGATTAATCTAGATTAATCAACTAATGCCCATAAAGTAACCGATCAAAAATGTTAATCGAGTGACAGCCCTAATATATATATATATACAGCTGAGGGCCTATACTGCCGGAGTGACCCGTGCCACAGCCAGCGTCACCACTGCGAGCATTGCCACTGCTGGAGTGCCCCGCACCACCACCAGCATCACCACTGCCAGAGAGCCTTGCGCCTCTGCCAGCATCGCCACTGCCGGAGTGCACCATGCCAATGCCAGCATCACCACTGCCAGAGGGCCAAGTCACTCGGGCTTCGGGGGTAGAAAGGGGGTTAAATAGGCACTTCACAGACCAGGTGTCATAAGAGGGGTTAAACGGGCACTCTTTCAGAAGACGAGGACCACCACCTCGGCCCAAGGAGGAGGAGAGGGGACCACCTAAAATTTAAATAATGTGTGTGTCTGGGAATGTAAGGTTGGCAGGGATGGGGTTAAATCTATTCCTGCCAACCATCACAGGTGTGAACATGCTAATTTGGTAGTGGCCACATGTATAAAAAGGAAGCAAAATCCTTTGTTGGTTGGGTGAGCTTGACTCTTTTGTAAAACCTTTTTATTTTGGCCCTCTAGCACCCTATTTTATCACCCTAAACTATATTTTAATAATCTATACTTAAATAAGAATAATTATCGCACATTTAATAATAAAGATCGCTAATTTTAATGTGACATAATTTCCATTTGATCCAAAGAAATTTCAGATGGCTGTATCCCATCAATATTAGGGTGTATTTTATAAAGGTGGATGGTCAACAGCACTTCTTGTTCTGTTTTAGATTCATGAAAATGTAGGAATACAGTACATAGTTTGGTAAAAATGAATCTGTAGGTCAGAATGTGCACAGGGTCTGCTACCTCTCAGAACCTTGTTACAGCAAGCTTTGTGTTAAAAGTCAACTGTCTCGGAGCAGTGATTTTAAAGGTCAGGGCATAGTTCAGAGAGAGTGCCCTCTGTTAAAGCCTGTCAACATCTCCAAATGTAGTGCAGTCTAAGAGGTCTGGGGTAATTTCCTGTGTCACAGACGGTGTGTATTCTGTGTTCAGAAGCTGATACAACAGACAGACAGACAGACAGACAGACAGACAGACAGGTATGAAACTGGAAGACAGGTTCAAGTGAAAAGCTAGATGGCTACAGACTATAATAGATTGTATGAAATAAAGCAGTATTCCTATACATATCTAGATAACTGAGGTACCACAATTCTCTCACAAAAGCATCACAGCTTGTAACAACCTGGATATACTGTACGACACCAACCTCACCAGGTACCCTAAATTAGCTGAGCTGAATGCAGTCAATTCTCATTCATTTTAGAAATACTAAAGGAAACTTAGTAAACGAGGAGCGTCTTTTTCAATGTCTTCAGTGTTGAAATGAGTTTTGGTTCACATACATATTTCATTGGGTGATGTGATCTCCACTCTCCAAGTGGTAAAGTGTGAAGGATCTCTTAATGATTAAATGGAATGTGTGTTTGCTGCTTGAGACCTTATATAAGTGAACCAATAAGTTACATAAGTGAACCAAAACGAAGTTCAGCATTGAAGACATTGGGAAAGACTTTGTCAAAACGTTTGTCATTGCAGTTTTTCTTTGCGGTTCAACCTTAGATGAATATGTAATTATGGGTGTTCCTGAATAAATTCACGAAAATGGGGTGGGGATAGTGCAAATCAGGGTTCTCAAATATTATAATGAGATGTACTAAAGCTGCCGGTAGTTGCAACACTTACAATTGCATCAATTTGTTAAGAATCTTTGTTGCTGGCATTTCCCAGTCTGCTTTTTCTCTTGCATCTTTGAGGCGAACACGCAAGTACAGATTAACCTGTTTTATATCACTTTGCTTAATATCATGCCCTGTTTATTAGCACGATTTTTCAGAAACCACTTGCCATGCACCATGGGTTCTTTGAGAAATTACCTCTCTTAATATCATCTCACAAACCCTCTTATACTCAAGTTTTGTGCAGCTTGTCAAATGCTGTGTGGCCAGGCTTTACAAAGTAAACACAGGATCTAATTAATTTTCAATGCAAATAACAACCAATAATCATCTAGGCTGATAAACTGACATTTTGTGCAGCCTGTCAAATGCTACGTGGGCGATCTTAACGGGTTACAGTTCAGCTACAAAAAAACGTCACCAAATTTTTCTTCTTTAACATAATCAGTCTTATACAAATGCACACAAAAAAAACACCAAGTGCAACGCCTAATTGACAGCTCTCATCAGTTGACAATTCATGCCTTTTTTAGATAATGACAGAAACTGTTTGGTTCCAGTTAATGATACAAACATATTTGACTGTAGTAAACTATATGCATTTGTTTAATTGTAAAAGTGACTAAATGTAAAGTATTAACTGCTCTTTAATTCACCGTTAGTTTTGTTACTTTTTTTCTCGCACTAGTAATGTGGTGTCATAGGCAAACTTTAAACTATCATTATAAAGTGGGTTATGATATAAATCGACCACCTTCCAGCACCTCCTCAAAACACCTCTTCAGACAGCACCTGTAGAACTCCTCTTTTCCCTCTGGACACTTTATCACTCTTCCTTAATGCGCTTTACTTGCACTTATCTGCTCCCTAGAAAACTACTGAAGTAATGTAGCATACAACTAAACAGCATACAACATTAAAGTCAGTATATGTTGAGGGATAGCACTCTGTTTAACAGCTTCGCTGGTGCCAGATTAGCATCATAGCACTAGGAAAGAATAAATAATGACAACTAACAACTGACAACTGCCCCCTTCCGCAATTTTTCTTTTTTTTTGTATTTCCCCACTGTAAACTTGAACCCTGTGTTAAAACCTAGCTTTGGGGAAAGTTTTTTTTCAATCAAATCATTCTATTCTGCTGTTCCTATGTGGAAAGATTTGAATAGATTCAGCAAGGCCGCTGGTGGGTGCAGCTACAAATCAGAAACTTGCCATATAGCAGCATGCATTCCGTGTGATTGAAAGACTTTTCTTCTGCAGCTGAGACCCTGAGTAGAATATTCAAGTGGATTAAATGGGCTTTATAGACACCAACGAAGCTGTCCTGCCTAGCTCTGCCAGACAGACGACTTTAACATGCATTGCTACAGAATACATGCATTGCAACAATAACTGCAGTCCTCAAGCTCTTATTATTTCATATTTTAACCTCCTATAAGAAGTGTAGACCCACAAAACATGGGGTTAGATACTGGTATTAAAATAACTGCACTTTAAAACTGCCACAGGCTTTACTTCTGAGCTAAATGCTTTGTAATTGCAAATGGCACAATGTGGTGGTTACATTTAAGCAGTAATTGATTACTTCATGCATGATAAATATTTCACAGTATATGGCATTGATGGATAAATAACTGATAGGGTGCTGTTAGGGGTCCCAGGGCTTATTTATAAGCTGTTTACCAGTTTGGGTGTGAGAATGCAGTACTCTAACGCTGGTAATTGTTTCACTAGAACTGAGCCCACGAACATCCCACAAAATTGGAACTTTTATTTCTGTACCACTTCCACACGGAAAAATATGGTATCTAACCACACATACATAAATACAAGTTCAAATACATATATAAAAAGAGGGTCATCTTCTCGTGAAAAAGAAAACAAAAGGAAGAAGTGAGGACTCTACTTGTGACATTCCTAAACTTATGTTCTTTCTTATGTTCTTATAAGGACTTTCCAGGAGATTTGGATGCTGGTCATGTTTTTAATAATTGGGTTTGAGCCATCTATGGTTTCCAAGGCAGTATTATTTAACCCTGTTCAATACTGACTATGCTTTAAAATAAAATGCAATGAACCAAATTCTATTACATTGATATGTACTGTCGGTGTGAACCCAACCACTTACCTTTAGAAAGCAGTTTAATCCAATTATCTGGTGCAATTTAAAGTTATTATTTATAATGACTAAAAATGGCATATAATATGAAACCAGTATTTGAAGAAATGTAGCTGTGGGGCAACTAACTATGAATGTACACTGATCACCAGATATAATAAATAGTGTGCAGACAATACACGTGATGAAAGAGATGGCCACACAAGACAATGCTATAGGAATGATTTTTAAAGAAGAGTATATATAAACATTTTCTTTGATGAAATAGTGCTTCACATTAGAATACACTTCTAACCCTCTCTAAAATGGTAAAACAAAAAAATATTTATTTTTTAAATATAACAAAAACTTAAAAGTTTTATGAATAGGCATTTACCACGCTGTACTTAATATTCTGTACCATTCCTCTCTAGGCTTTCCTATGCTTTCAGTATGCATACTTACACTTTACTATGCTTTTATAAAGGATTGCATAAACAGTGTTTATATTGAGTTAGTACTCTCATCTTTTTTTAAAGTCCTTGGAGTATTTGTTTTGATAAAAACAAAATTGTTTTGACAGTGTAAAGTACACCAACCTTGAATCTAATATAAAACAAATGAATATAAAAAATATTTATTTCATTACCACTTATATACTCAAAATACAAGAGTCATTAAATATAGAATGCAGTGGTGGATACAACCAACTCAATTGTGTTTGTACAAGAATTTTAATGAATGAGTATTTATGCCATTACCATGTGTGGCATCTGCTGAGACCCATTTGGAAGCTGTACATCTCAAGTGGCTATCCTGGTATAAAATAAACTCAATATAGAAAATAAAGTGGTGTCCAATGCTTTTATATTACTGCAGATGAAAACATGAACGGCAGATAACTAATAATAATAATAATAATACATGGGCAATGCACTCCACCACTGTAGTAATGTAAGGTTGTATTTGAACAGAAACTGATACATTACAAAGTATTATTTATTTTAAATAAATTATTTTAAAGAGTAAACAGATACAATAGTCTCTATAGGACATACTTTCTTGCTGATATTGGAAGATCTCTCTTGGCACTTTTGTGACAGTGTTTCTTAAAACCAACACAACAAAATAATAGTTAATTCAATCATAATACCATGTACACAGAACTATTTTTAATGTTTCGATTTCCAACAGTTTCTACTGCTTTAAAATCTCTCATTTACTTTCTTTGTTTTATCTATATCTACATCACTTTTAATATGAATTTAAAACCAACTGAAAAGCTCATTTCAAGGGTCCTTTATGTCTTGCAACAAAAGTCTATTTAAATACTGTAGACTAATATTATAAGATAATATCTTTCACTATCCTGTCCTGCCTAATGTCTTTGTGGCACTGCCTCCATGATGGCCAAATAATTGGTTGTTCACTTGTGTCCCTGTCTCCCCCGACAGTTGTAAAGATGCCCCGAATGCTCCAAAGGCTGTTGTCAATGGGGGAAATCCTCATTAATCATCACAGGCTGACAGCAGTAGGGAACACCTGCATCTGGCAAAAGGAACCAACGCTGGCTTCAGGGACAGTGTTTAAAAAGGGTTCCAATTCCATGAGCACTTGGTTCCATCCCCCTGAACAATCACTCTTAGTTAAAGCTAGTTAATTGTGTTACACTTACAGCTATTGCCAACAGTTTAGTATCACCTACAATTTTAGGACTGAGACACAGTCAAACCAGCTCATGCGACCACTTTTATTTAGCAACCACCTGGTCTAAGTGACCACTTTAAATTCCTCCCAATGACATTTGTGCTTTTATTGAACTGTATTAAGAGACCACCTGTCTAAGCGACCACAGTTCTCTTACCCAGCAACGGACTCAAACCTATATTAAGCACCCTTACACAGGGCTACTGTTATAAGAAAAAATATGGTTTGAAAAGGTACGTCCTAAATTCAAAGGAATACTGTAACCATTTTAGTGGTCTTTTATCCGTAATCAATAAAACAACAGCGCTCTCGTGTAAAGGATGTCCTGCCTGTCTTGCTGATTCTGTTTCACCTTCTTCATTATTAGAAACACAAGAGCAAGCAATGACAGTAATCACTTCTCACAGATGCTACTTTAACTTGCATTTCGTTCTAGCACTTGTCTGGGAACTAGGTAGCTTGCAATGTGTCCGGCTCTTGTTGTTCTTTCCCGCTAACTTAACAGAATATTCTCATAATTAGGATGTGGCACATTAAGACTTAAAGGCAAACTGTTAAAAGGAAAATAAAAACTGAAACATTCAAGCCATACTTATAAGAGTATGAAAACAATGTGCGCGGTAATCGAAAAAGATCTTATGCTTATGCTGGTGTCGGTTTCAGAATGCAATGAATCAACACATACCTGAAAGGCAGACACAGGCATTGAAATTTGCAAAGGATTTAAAACATTTGTGTGACCTGAGACAGGCAAGCATTCATTACTTTCACAAAATAATTTGTTTTGTAAATGCATTATCTAAATGAATGGTATTAAATTACATACTTCCTTTTGTTCATATTACATCTTCTGGCTTTTACAGTGTATGTAAGAAATACATAATTACAGGAAAGCATGTCAGAGACAAATAGAACATTCATAAGTTATGGGCCCTCTTTTAAGAGACCACCTGTGTTAAGAGGCCACTATTAGACTGTCCCTTGAGTGGTCTCTTAATACAGATTTGACTATAGATAGATAGATAGATAGATAGATAGATAGATAGATAGATAGATAGATAGATAGATATGAACATAATTTCGATATTTTATTTTACTTCATCTAATCAAAGAAACTACAAAATGATATCGCAAACGTCTACTGGAAGCCATAATAGTTGTACAATATTTAATGTAGGATTTTGAAATGTCACATTTTTCAATTTTTGTCAGAATATGGAAAAAAACGACAAAGTGGTATATGTTATCTTGTTAACTTAACATTATTCAACAGGTTTTGTTCGACTTTATGAAGCAAAATTAGTTAATTCTATAAGGTGAAGCAGAACTGTATTGTGAAGATCAACTCCCATCCCCATCAAAGTAAATTGATTATAAACTTGCATGCATTGCGAAACCAGGATTTAAATTTCATTTTATACCTCTTTTTAGAAACTTGCAATATAATCACTGCACACATTTTCTGGTGTTGGAAATCTTCTGGTTCTTTGCTTGTGTTTTGTACTGTAATCTAGGATACACAGATATTTTGACTACAATGCTATAAATGAGAAGTCTCTGCTGCTACTTGGCAGTTCATACTGGTACCTGTGGACAATGGGCAGCAGTTTACCTATAGTGTTGTATGAAATATTAGCTTTTTCGGAATTAACCCATTGCAGTGTCCAGTATATTTAACATTGTGAAAATAGGCATTACATAGGTATGTAAACCTATCAAGGACAGTAAAGGGTTAAGGTAAAATAAACAAAAAGATTTTCTATCACAATTAATGTTTATAAAGTTAATAAGAGTTAACAAAAGGATTTTAACGCAGTATCCCCAGTTACACCATTGTGTGCTGATATTACATTTCTGAAAGGATCTGCGGTCAAAAAAGTTTCATACTGAAACACAGAGCCAAATAAAGACATTCTTGGTAACAGATAAGTTGGGTCTTTGTCAGTATATCACAGGATATACCAACTAGGAATCCCTATAGGACTGCAGCAGTCAATTCCACTGTTGTATAATACAGCACAATATCAGTATTGTACAATAAACAAGGCCAAAGCAAAAGTAACAATTAGCTGATTACACAGCATTACCAGCAAGAGCAACACAATGGATGTGGAATAAATATTGTGCAGTACCATGCTACCGCAATGGACTTCCAGTGTCTATTGATTATTGGATACCATTGCTCTATCAAAATATTAAAACATTACCACAATGATATAACAATTAAAGCCTTAACCATTGTAGCTGCTCCATGTGCTACCATTGTCCTGCAATACAAAGCCCTTGCCATTGTAATGACACTGCTGTACTGCCATTGAAGGTCATTGTGTAAGGGCATCTCAGAGAGCCTTGTTTGTCATCTGGATGAACAGGGCATTGTTCTGAGTTAGGTTTCTCCCACTCCCTCTTCTGTCCTACTGAATCAGCAGCTAGTGCTTGTTACAGTGAGGAGCTCTCCTCTGTAGTGATGTGGAATAATACAGACAACACAGACCTGAGCATGAACTGACTGTCCTCAGCAGGATCCTCTAGATAAATGCCAAATACAAAAGCCAGTGGATATGCTTCACTAAGTAGCTAGATCATCCAGAAAAATATTTTTTTTGCACTTCATGTTTAAATTCTAATCTTAATTTTTTTTTTTTTTTTGCAAGCCATTTTTGTTAATTGCTTTATGTGTTTACTGCCAATTAATCAGAAAGCAAAAACAATTATTACTGTACATACATTTCTTTTTGAGAAACTGCCGAATTTAAAAAATATGTATTCAGCAATATTAATTAACAAAAAAAAATCAATACATTTTTAAATAAAAAACGGCTCTGGGAGTATTTATTTTCATATATATTGATTGATCTTGCAATAATAAAATATACGTACATGTAGCAAAATGTCTCATTATTGTTATTTTTACGATTACGATAAAAACCCAAACAAAATACTGCGTACCTCCTAGAAACAAATTTGGAATATTGTATGAAAAAGAAAAATTTAATATTTAAAAAAAACTACAACAGCCATGCACAAACGTTTCAATAGTAGTTTAAAATAGTCTGCATTCATGGTGCGTTTACATAAATGATTAGTATATTTATCTGGAGTACTGGGAACTGCCATTGTTTGGGGCATTATTCTATTAAGAATGCCTCCACTAGAATGTAAGAGAGTTGTAAGTTTACTATACAGGGAAAGTATACCCTGGGATCAATGCCCATCTCAAGTGGGTTTCTGCTTCAAAGGAAATATCAAATGCTATAAAAGGCAAACAAAGAAATGGTTCAGGAGCATTTCAGAGGAGCTCTTTGCACTTGCTCAAGCGCCGGACTGAGTAGCAGTGTGCACATTCAATCAAAACGTAAAATCAAACAAAAAGCCTGCAGAATCTGGAGAAAACTTTTGAGTGCTCCCCATACAACCTTCTCTGGCAAATTAAATCTGCAGGGTTCAGAAGTTCAGATAGCACAACTTGTCATTGGACTTCTGCAAGCAAAGCTCAGTGTATTGTTCAGATCAATGCACCTTAAACACTGAACAGCTTATAGAGAGTGGCATGATTTATTCACCGGGGTCTAAAAGGAACAAAAAAAAAAAGTTTTTTTGTTTTTTTTTCAAAACGGGGTACCAGAAAACCTATGAAGGGAAACTATAAATAGAAGCAGCACATGAGCAAAGCATAACGAATAAATTAATTTTAGAAGTCTCGACCAGTTTGCTCAGTTTCGTCAACTCTCACTGTTTCAAAGTAGCAAATGGCCCCAATACATTTTAAATTGTAGATGCCAAGAAAAACAATAGACGATATCATTATAGCAGTAGAGTATTCTAAACCAGACCAGATCATTTGAATTATTTTCCACATTGTTTATTTTAGGTTCATGGGTAATCTGGTCAATACATGTTTGAGAAAACCTTAACCATTTATACACAGTGTAATAGGTTCTCCACCACACGTTTGTACTGTTAGCCAATAAACTCAATTCCTATAAAACATACCAAGCAAAATCTAGTGAACTTCTCCTTTAAATCTGTCATTTCTTAGGCAAGTACAGTGGAACTCAATTCCAGTCCTCAACTGCCTATCCATTCTAGGTCTTTGTTCAAACCGGAAAGAGCGAAAGAATCAGAGCTGTAAATCTCCCTCCCGACCAGAAAGGGCGCTGTGTAAGACTGGTAGTACACGTCCACATAGACGGGTCGACTTGTCGGTGGGCGGAAACAGGAAGTCGGCCATCTTGGAGGAAGCGCGTAGCTGCATGTACATGAAACGATTCCCATGCCATCAGCTGTGGGCCAGGCAGCGATTAGTTACACTGGGGCGCCGGGCTGATTGCAGGGAGGAGTTGAGTAGTACAAAGAGAACATAATCGGGATCACACTGGTCCTAAATAATTTAATTAAAACTAGCAGCTGGGGTAGCTCATGGGGATGACCAGCCTTGTACAGCATGTGTAGGGTTCTTAATTTTCAGTGTTTTTGTTGATGATCAAGCACACAAACTGAATGTTGTTCATATCCACACTTGCCTTGTCAGATTAACAGTGAATCACAATGCCACATAAGAGGCCCCAAGGTCCTTATTGGAAAAGAAAGGTGAGAAAGGGAAGAAAGTTAAAACAGTACTGTCTTTATAATACTGAAATTATGCGCTTTTAAAGATTCTACATGAAAGGTAAATACATAATTAAACATTAAAAGAATACACAAAGGTTATGTTTTCCATCAAACTCATTCTGTTTGCTTTGATTGCGTTAAGTGGCAAATCTTGACAATTTACTGGTTTCTTGGTTTTTCAATGAAGAACCTGAGTAAACTCAAAATAAATACTTTACTTGAAAATGTGAGGGATTTACTACAGCATTTTGTGTGCTCCTCAAAAACAAGACCTTATCGTGTGCGTGTGGGCAAGTATTACTATCAATGTGCTGATAAAATTTGAGAAAATGTCCCCATAAAGATAGTAACTCCTGAAAAAACGACGTTATGGGGACGTCCCCACTTTGTAAAACACGTTTTTAATAACTAAATATGCCTTAAAAAAAATAAAAAAATGCCAAAATATTGAGTTTGTCATCAACTTTCACCCCGTGTGGAATTTTGTCTGACTGGAGTTAGAAATAGTAAATACAAATATAGTGAGAGTCGATGAGAAGTCCCCACAAATATAGGAATGTGTACGTGTGTGTGTGTGTGTGTCTTTGTGTGTGTGTAACTGCATTGGTGTATCTGTTGCTCTGGTCGTTCGGAAACAAGTTTGACAACAACTGAACTAAAAAAAAAAATCATTTAACAAATTGATTCAAGTAAAGGTGGGCTAGGCACAGTCAGAATGAAATTGAAGTCCCAAAGTGAAAGATTATTACCTTTCCAGGCAAAACTATTATCGCTGCAGAGCAAAGAGCTACTGTGCTGCAGAGCAATTATGGCCTTGAAAGTCATTGGGATCACAGCAAAGTTCTGACCTCTATTTGGAAGGGCATTTTGCTCTAATAGCAGAAAACAGCGCCTTGAAAGGGGTGAGACAGCATGGAACACACATGCAGCACTGATAGTCATAAAGGTGACCCACACCACTTTAAAAAAGAAAAAAAGGTTCCAATTTAGAAAAGCACTGAAACACTGATAAGCAGCATTGGATATGGCTGGACCGTCAGGCCTAGATAAACAGGCAACAGTATGTAAAATACAGATACAGCGTGGCTGGTTACTTCTGAAAACATGACAAATCATTTGTAACATATGCTTAACCCTTTGCGGTCCTTTGTCGGACCTGGTCCGACATTGCAATTATTCCTATCCGGTCCAATGTCGGACCCTGTCCGACATCATCAAAAAAATGCAAAAAACGGGTTTCTAGTAGTTTTTTCTCCGGACAAAGCCGAGAAAACCATTCAATGGCCGAGTGGGAGCGACGGGAGCCGAGACAAGCCGATTAAAAAAAATAGTATGAATAGTCATACTTGCCCCTGGCATCGGATAGGGGCGGTCATAAGGAAACAAGCTGGCTGTTACTGAATCAGCGCATAGAGAATATCAAGGACATTTGCAGAGCTTTTTTGAGATGTTATAGTAATAAAATAATGACTTGGATTGCATTATTGAGGAGTTTGGTGATAAAACGAGTGATCAGGAGATGATTGATCGGTATGTACAACTATTATTATTATTATTATTTATTTCTTAGCATAGGTGAAAGCTATAGCGGACGAAAGGGTGGGGCTGGAGATGCCTACTGAGTGCTTTGTTGATATGCAGAGCCTTTTAAACCCGTTTGACTGTGGAAAAAAAATACTTTTAAACAGCGCGTCTAAAATTAACTGCACGTGTGAAAATAAATTGGACCTGACGCGCCTGACACGCACTTAATAAATGGACTGCAAAGGCTTAAGGAATGTCTCCTCGTTTGAGCATGTGTTTTCTAAAAAATAATACCACAAAAAATGTGTCTAGCGTAATTTTCAGAATATAAAACACACCCTTTTACAATTGCATTCTATGTGGTATGGTAATTGCATTCTATGTGGTATGGTGTTTTTGATTGAGTAGTATACAAGAAGTGTACATTATACAACATGTAACCCAAGGCAACTCATCCATGTGCGTTATACACCGAGTATGGTTATACGCATGGTGCATGTTGTTTACGAAAAATTATGATACAAAATCTAAATCTTAATAGTTATGTGTGTATGCACATTCATTTATAATTGTAGATTCTTTATGTTATTATTATTATTATTATTATTATTATTATTATTATTATTATTATTAATAATAATAATAATAATAATAATAATAATAATAATAATAATATGACAGTATTATTATATTTTGTAACTGTAATTTCTATATAAACTGCAGTTATCTTTCAGTAGGTTTGTCACAACACGCATATAATAAAATTACACATCTCAACTGTTAAGGACGCTAACTTTAAAAAAAAAAAAAGAAAGTTTATTACCGGTACACAAGGCAACGTTGCCATCTTTAATTACTATTATTCAGTATCGTAGTACAGTATGTAGTTTTGTGGATAGTGAGTGTTTATATGCTTGGAAGTTTAACAAAATGGAGCTTCCCTTTATTTTGATTAGCTTCTTTAGGTTTGTACATGCAATTTTAACATCACAAGGATTTTAAGCACACATGGCTGTGCAATGTTTCTTACTCTGATGCTGACCCACAGCAGAACCACAGTGGTCAAGTGCAAACTGACCCCTTGGCAAACAGGAGGGGATACACAAAACTCAGGTACCATAGAGATTCAGCTAACCCTCACTTCAGTCATGTAAGCACCTTTTGCACCACCTCTGCTTCTAAAATAGCCTATACATAAAATACTAAGGACATATATTATGTTAATGTATTTTAACTTTTAATTATTTTAATGAAGAAAAAGATAGATCATTTTAAAAGGATTTGACTGTAACTACGTGCCACGGCAAAAAAAATAAAATAAAAAAGCCTTTTTGTAATCTGATATAATTTAAGATTTAAAAAAGAAAGAAAGCTATCAATAAAAATACTGTAATAATAATGGAAACAGAAGTTGTTACAATTCCCTACACCTTGCATTAACACGCTAAGAGGCTGTATTAAGGTAGTATGGTAAACTAATAGCCTACAAATATAAACAATTCAAAGATTAAATACATTAACATAATATACAGATTTACTATTTTATATAAAGGCTATTTTAGAAGCACAGGCGCTGAAAAAGGGCCCTTAGGTGACTGAAGTGAGATTTTGCTGATCTGTCTGTCAATAATCTCTATGCTACCGGAGTTTTGTGTATACCCACCTGCTCTGCATGCGGTCAGCAAAACATTACATCAGAGTAAGAAATATTGCACAGCTATGCTTTATGGGCTATTTTGTTCACATTTACTGGGGAGACATGCATGGAATCTTCTTAATGCTAAAATTACATATAGAAGCCTAAAGAAACTAATCAAATTAAAGGGAATATTACACAATGGTAAGCTCCATTTTGTTAAACATCCACACCTATAAACTATCCCTTTAATGGAAAATTTACAAAAGCACAGATAAAAAGGTGAGTTATTTTCTACACAAAAAAAGCAAATTAATGCATACAGTAGTTCAATATAGACCTGTTTATCTGCAATCAAAGAAAGGAATTATAACATAATAAAGGAGTATTTATATTCAATACAAGGAAGACGGAGATAAAAGAAAATACCAAAGTCCACATTCCCATGAACCTCGAACGGGGGAAACCGGGCTCTGGGGAATCTTAGCATCTGAAACATTATAGCAACATTGATAATGGAAAACAATTCTCAGCATTTACACATGAAACAATACTGTAGAACTGTGTCCTATAGAACTGGCAGGCATCACAGCCGCTTCCACGAGAGACCCGACTCAGGTGCAGCCTCACCGGCAGCCTCATTGGAGCCTCTCCTTTCATATGAAAAACTAGCCTTCAGATACTTCGGAGAGACAGGTGCTTTACTGTGCTTCACACTGGGTTGTTAAATTGCAGAACGATGACACTGAGGTACACTATATCATTAAAGAGGAGTAGTACACTCTCTTCCCTATTAGTATGTGTTTTCAAATCAGTGGTTCTGGTTTCTGTTACTCCAATATTGAATTATTATCAATTCTTGAACCTGAAAATGCCCCTGTCTTTAAGTTTGTTTTGAGAAGCTTGTCTGGAGAATTCTGCCGAGCACTCAACAGACTTCCTTCCATGTGACAATGTGACATTTCACCTTGCCAGCCCCACATATTGAACATGTATGTAGACAGAGAGTAGGTGGGCCTTTTGTAATTTTTGTTTATCTTGCTTAATCTGCATTGGTTGCAGGTGTATACGGCATTTTGAAGCAGAAATTGATTACTGTGATGCAGTTGTTAGTGGAAGTTTTAGGGGAGGCAGACAAGCTGCACAGCAAAATTGCTATGCACATTTTTACGCATTCAATTAAAATTAATTGCGTATTTGGGATTTTTTAATGTGTAAAAACCTCTGCATGCGAGTCCACACTTATGAAGATGAAATTTGGCAAATCAAAGACACACACAGTGCGTAATGTGCATGCGGCTGCAGGCGCTAATGGAGGTTGGTGGGTTCATTCCTATCCCTGCCAAAAACATGTGATAATTGATGATTAATTAGGCTCCAACCACATGGGATATAAGGGGAGAAAATCTTTTGTCTGAGACTGTTTGGAAAGGAGTTAGGTGAGTGTTACTGTGTGCTTTGTAATTTTGTTTTGGTCAGTGCAGGCAAATGCCCAGCCGGACAGAAGTATTGTTTTGTTTTGTGTTTGTGACTTGTTTTGTATACCTTTTTTATTTCGCTATGTGAGCAGTGTTACTGTTGTTTAATAAATGTGTGCCCAAGCTCTTAAACCCACAGCTACTCTCTAACCCTTTGCAATCCTGTCACAGGCCTCTACACATCGGACGTGATGCGATTTGTCTTGCAATAAAATGGTACTTTCACAGCAGTGGAGACAAGCACACGTGATATACCGATAATGAAACTGTAGAATACATAATAACTTTTCAGAATACTTATTTCAGTTAAAAACAAATCATACATAACAGTCCCCTGGAAATGGACTGCCAAATGTTCTACCTCATTGTCGTGTCTTTATAATTTTTGTGTCCTTTAGTGTACAGCTCCAGGTATTTTGATACTGCAAGAATAATCTTTTCTTCCGCCACTGTTTACTGAAAAAGGCGCGCAAGGGAAGCTGCTCCTCATTGGTCAGTTCCCTAACTGCCACACAACAAAATCGCAAAAATAGACACCAATCCTATTTGTCTCTCATCGATACAGTGTTGCCCCTTCACATCGCAGGCAGTGTGAATGGTTTGTATCAAAAAAATATTTTATTATTTTTTGTCATGGTGTGGTGTGCCATACTACACATTCGCTTGTCGCATCACGTCCAGTGTGTAGAAGCCTTTAGAACCAATCCAATTAAAACCAGTCACTGAACAGTAGCCTCATGAACATGAAGTATCTTGGATAACCTTACAAATGATGTCTTCAGGCAAACTCACCAGCAGTGAATTGCAAAGTTAACCTTGACAGCACAAGAGGCATAGGTTGACCCTCCAGGGGAGAAGGGGGGCACAACAGTTGCAGAACAGCATGGGGGAAGCATGTTCTTTGTAGAAAAAAGGGCTTCCTTCATGCAGTGGCACAGCTCTAGAAATGAAATGGACAAGGTCTTTGTTTGACCTCTAGCCTCCGCTCTTCTTTTTTTTGTGTGTTCGCAGTAATCTCGCTGTATTTTTACTGCAGTTGTTTGTCCGATATTTTGCAGTTAATTTGTTAAGGGTTGTCACACTTCCTGTCTGGAGTGACATGGTCTAGATGCATGGTCTAGCAGCTAGAAGACTCTAACTGCATGTATTATCATCACTACAGTATCAGTGTATTTACAGAGTAAAGCTGTGCAAGTATGAAAAAGGGGTGGTGTTTGTGGGACAATAATTACAAAAAAATGGCAAGATCTAGCAGGTTTGTACACGATGGGGTAGGATAGATAACATGACTTGGTGCTGAATCACCTGGAGGTACTGGAGATAAGAAATAACTATCCAAGGCTACAAGAAGCCTAGTAAGTCAAGTATGTGTAGTCAAACAGAAAGTGATTTCCATCTGAGGTTATCAACGATGGCCACGCAATGAAAGACCATGCAAAACAGTAGAAAATAACAGGAGCTTTGAACAGTGAAATAGTAGCAAGGGTGTTTCTGGTGCACAAATTCCAGCCGGACAAGGCAAGTGTTGTTAGTAAATAAATGACTGTGACAGGGTACTGTGTTCCCTGTGTGGGTCGTCACTGGTAAAAAGAGCCAAAACACAGAGTAGTGGTGTTTGACATGCTACCAGGCATGCAGATTTAATAAACACAAACAATGCCCACACTAGGGTACCAACAATGGTAGCCCTCGTGTCAGACTTAATAAAGACAAGAACAAAACACTGCAAAAGAAAGCTAGTAACCCTCTAAAAGAGGGTCCTGTGACTCCGGCTCTTTCCAACTCTCCCGGCCGCGCAGCGCCTTTACGGAATCCGTCTGGGAGTTGAAGGGTTCCGTAGTAGTCATTTCCCCCTGGAGCGGACGGTCTCCTCCTTAGTGAAAGCCGGAAGCACCAGTGCAGCACATGTCTGCGGCTCAATGGCCTAGCAGCAGTCAAGACCTGTGGTGCAGCTGCTTTTTGACCTGGCCGTAGGCCCCCGTGTTACGATCCCTAGCCAATCAAGGATTCCCGATCAGCCAATCCCCTGCTCGAGCCTCCTTGCTCAATCGGTTGCCTGGCAACTCATCTCCCATTGCGCGTTCCAGCTGCTTCCGCATCAGCACGCATATGCAGAGGAACCCTGTCACAATGACTTCTATTATTAATCAAATACCTCATTTCATAATTACTAAGCAGTTACAGGTGCTGTGCAGTCAGCTTTCAGATACAATATGATGTTTATTTTTATTTTATTTTTTTTTGTGCTTGTGTCTATGCAGTCTTATGGCTTGTTTGAATATTGAAGTGCCTCCTGCACAGCTGATAGATACTGCAAAATGAGGTGTTACTGCAGGAATGGAACTGTGAATAAAACTTTGTAGAATGAAATGCAGTCACAATATTATTGCAGTGGCATCAAAATAACACTTAGAATATAATTCATATTATTATAGTTTACTGGTAAAAATAAATAAATACATAAATACATACATAAATAAATAAATAAATAAATACAAGAAGGATTTTAAAGAATGTGATTTATTGTTTACAGCAACTTTTGGCAAGCAGAATGGAAAGTTATTTTTTTCTAGATCTGTGATGTCATCACACCATCATCACACTATATTTTTCTAGATTTTAGAAATGCATGTTCCAAGTGACGAAGCGCTTATAGGGGGTAGGCCAGTGCCAGTTTGGTATGATTAGCATCATTCAATACGTGGAAATGTGTCAAAAACTCAAGGGATAAATTGCAGATTCAAATCCTGTGTTAAGAAATCTGTTTATACTGTATATTTTTTATACATATAAATTATATACACAAAATACACATTGATGTACCTACCTGCCAACTGTGGCTGATAAATCACTGAAATCTCAGCACTGAGCTGAGCTCTCTGTTTAGATCAATCAATAAGCCCTTAGCTTACAGTCTTCAGGCTGATTGCATCGAATCCCACTTCTCAAAATAATTATTGTAGGTATAGCTAGTGCTAGGACAAATATCCAAATATTTGAATTTATATTTTTTGACATGTAATCGGATACAAAAATCAGATGTTCGTATTCGCTAGAAATGACAAAAATACCTTGCATTTATTTACCGCCTCACCAGTTTCAGAAATGGCAAATGAAAAAGAGCTCTGTGATATGTGAGATTAAATAATAAAAAGAAAACACAGGATCAACACAGCAGCTCTCGAGACTCTATTTAAAAGTTTTAGACAGCAAAAAGTAAACAAACCACGCATGGTGATCTCTACGGAAAGCCATCTGGATCAAAAACACGTTGTGCTGCTTTACAGCGAGTCAGAATCTCATGGGACAGAAAAAAGGCAAACAAGACATTCTGAAATGCCTCGCTTAAACAGTGCCCAACTTGCTGGAAATGTTGTGTAGTAATTTTTATATAAATGTTATATACTATATATTTTTTGTTCTGACTTTCTGTTATGTGGAATGCAATAAACGAGAACAAAAATGGTAAGTTTTTTCCCATTCATTTTACAACACCATTTCCACGTTTGTTGTATGGATGGATGTTTGTTTGGAAGTTTGGACATTTGTTTCTTCTAGGGACTTTTATAAACTTGAGAACAACTTGTTAGATTGGGTTGAAAATGATAATGCCGGGGATACGAAGCATACATAATTGCAGCCCCACCCCCACCCCTACTCGTTAGGTGGAAAGCCTTCGTTAACATTTTTAAACAAAAATGGTAATAAACACTCACCTCTGGCACCATAGAAAGTCTATTTTCTACCATCTGTCTGCTTCTTGTAGCCACAGTGTCCTTAAATGTGTAATGGCCTTCCATGTTTCCTATCTGGATGATAAGAAAAGAACAAACAGCAAATCAAGTTACAGTAAAAATGTACAGTACCCATATTTTAATTGCAATAATTAAGATCCACTCAGAATGATTGCAAATGTCATTAAAAAAAAGCTGCAGGGACAGTAAAAATTAAATATGAAAATATAATTTGACGTTACTTACTCTTTAAAAAATAATTATTATTTTTTTTTTTTTGTACGAAATGACTCTGGTGTCCTGGTTTTTTGTAAATCAGAGGTGGGAACCCTAAGTGTAGCTGCTATTGCATGGATATTATATATACTTGTATCTTGTCCCTGGCAAAAAAAAGTCTTCTTGCAGGGTTTTGATGTCAAAAAGTCATTGCACTTTTTATGTTGAAATGTGCAATACATCATAAAATGTAAAAAATGGGCTGCTAAATTACAAGCAAATAAAGTGTATCTCAGGGTTCTGTGACATTTCACAAAGTATTTCATCTTTGCTCTCGTGGTTCATGCTGTCACAAAACCCCTGAATGCAATGCATTTTCTTGTAATTCCCAGCACCCCGTATAACATTCTGTATTAATACTGGGATATGTATCTCTGGAACAAATAGGTACGGACTTCATGTCTGTTTTTCAAATCTTTTGCAAGAATTGTGTGTTTTTCCCAAAGGAGCATAGTTGTAATGAAAATCCACAATGTCAGAAGAAAGGAGACCTAAACAAGCTATGTTGACTCTGCCTGCAGCAGTCTTTCATCCTCTCCACTAGATTAGCACGCATGTCCTGCCAGTTACTTCATGTTCCTGTGACTGCCCTACAAAGAACTGAAATCCCAATAGGGCAGGAAAGAGTCTGGACAGGCAACAGTAGCTATAGACAACAGATAAAGTACTAAACAACTCCAAGTGAAGTCAAGGACAAATTTGCCATCTTAACAAAATGACATTCCTAGTTTCCATTCCCTGTAGTGCTACTACAGTGTTTGAAGATTAGTCATTTTCTGAACCTCTTTAAAAGTACCTTACTCAAGATTTATGAGGAAAAAGTATAGTATAAAAAGCTGTAGTACAATCAGAAAAAAAATACAATAAAACTGTCACAGCATTTTTTTATTACGTTGTTCACTTTAAATGGAATGAGACAATATTCCCGAAATTAAATGCAACACTCACCCGTTATTAACCCAGGCCTACAGTGGATGATCAATACAGCTAGCAGGTAATATGCAGTCTTTATTTCTATTACTAATGTACAGTATTTATACTACCAGTATTTACATTGCAGGTCTTGGAAAAAGCCACTGTTCTGGACCAATGAAATATGCACTGAAACCCAAACGTAAATCACAGCTCTGTACAGTGCTACTGGCATGGCATGCTCTTCAAATGTTTTAGCTTTTTTGACTGTGTGATTGACGCATTTCTGGTTATTCAATCGAGCCTCTTATGATGAAAATGTTTCTCAGACAAAATACGAATTGGCAAGGGGTGCATGTTACGTTAATGCATGTTATTCGGGGAGTACAAAATAAAAGATGTACAGTAATAATAATATGTTTTATTGCATTTTTCAAGTGAACAATGAACAGCACTAATGCAGGGGCTGTTTAATCTGTATATGTATAGAAGGTTGTTTACTTCTTCAAAATGATACCCCAGACAGAAAATTATTATCTGTTTTTGTTTAGAAGAAAAAGCAGATGACCAAGGTCTAATACCATGACATAAAAAATCCATATATTTTGTGGCCCACAAGGGTTTATGAGGGATGTACATGTGGCCCCTAGACCAATTTATTTTAAACATTTCAACAGTTTAGTATGTGCTAACTAAAAAAAAGCCATACCCACTATTTTAAATCACATAAGAGAAATCAAGCCATAATTCCAGTCCAACTAATCCTGTGCATAGAACATACGGCACAATTAAAAAACAACAACTTTAATAGTACATGTCTGAATTTATGCTTTTTTAATAATAATTTAATTCCTGTACCGGACAGCATTTCATTAAAATTATGTCAGCCTAAATAAATACATAAATAATCCTCATTTTAATTTCATAATTAATACAACTGTAATATTAGCATGTGAAAAACCTGCTTTCTAGTAACCTTTCTCGCTTTTCATCTGTAAGTTATAAAAACAGAATCATATTGATTGGGGTAGCTATAACGAAGTAAAACTATTCTGTAGAGATTGCCTGTGCTAGGTGATTTTATCAAGTCCTCTTTCAGTTTCATTTTGTTCCTCGTCTCGATCCCTCGGGGATCAGAACCTGGCTTCCACAGCAAATTGTCCTAAATTGAGTTCCTTTCCCTGGCATATTATACAGGCCTGCTTTTGGCGGTTTGTGCTAAAAGAGAGAAAAAAAACTTTATGCATGCTTTTTTTCTTCCTTTGTTAACAAATTCTCTCTCCCATTTCCAATTAAATTGGTGTGGTGTGCACCAATACCTTCTCCCAATTAAACGGATACTACATTACCAGCTACAGACTCCAGATTTTCTTTTATTCTCTCTTTATTATCCCTATTCCTCTGAGGCTGACTGGCTGACTGCCAGGAACTCATGGCACGGTTTTAAAAAAAAAAACCTTGCGCATTATGTTCCTCCAAAATGTGTTTTCTTCTTTGTTGCCTAGTACCGTAACACATGCAAGGGCACAGCAAATACCATTACAAGTGAAGAAATTGACCAAACTTTTAAAAGTTGAAAGTAAAGACACTTGTCCACAATTCAATCATTGTAATCCCATTTGTATTTTACTGCCTGCTGAAAATGAGCTAAAATCAGAATTAATGATAAGTTGGTTGGATGTGTGATACTGTCATGTGTCCTCTTTCATTTTACATTGAGAACAAAAATACCCTTAAAGGAATGCCTACCAAGGTTTTAAAATCCATTCTCTTACTTCTTACTGGCAC
Organism: Acipenser oxyrinchus oxyrinchus; assembly: GCA_030684275.1. Classification (NCBI taxonomy): domain Eukaryota; kingdom Metazoa; phylum Chordata; class Actinopteri; order Acipenseriformes; family Acipenseridae; genus Acipenser; species Acipenser oxyrinchus. The sequence continues at coordinate 10,169,683 of CM060251.1, forward strand.
TGACACTATTATCACTGGCCTCATTTACTTCTGTTTAAGATTGTTTGGTTATTTCCTTGTATTTCAATTTTACAAAATAATGTTGAAATTGGTACCATTTATTGGACCAACATAGGCAGCGTTTACATACACACGTCATGACATTTTTCCTCACGACATGTTTGCCGTACTTTTAAGGAAATTCATTGCTATGCAGTTCCGATTCAGGAAACAAAATCGGCCATGCCAATGCAGATTAATCAATTCATAGTCATTTAGGGGAGGGGATATTTAAATGTATGTGTCTGCTTACTAAGTAGGAAAAGAACGACTATGAATATCGTGAGGAGAGCTTCATGCGTTGCCATGAAGATAAAAACATTTAACAAGAGAAATGAATTCACGTGTTATTGCGCACATTCTGAATTACGCCGCGCATTAGCTACATGTTTGTCTGGTTACTTTCCAAGACACACACACGCACACATGCACATGCACACGCACACACACACACACCTACACACACAATTATATAAATTATAATTTCTACTAAGTTTTACTACTTAGAATTTATATTTATTTGTGTGTTTGTGGAACATCTAAAAGTTAAATTTCATTAACACTAGAACCGCCTTTAAATACATGTTTTTATTTTGACTATGGCTATAATATTCAATTTAACAACAGGCTTGTTTGTGTGTGTGTGTATATATATATATATATATATATATATATATATATATATATATATATATATATATATATATATATATATATATATATATACACACAAACACACACACAAACAAGCCTGTTGTTATCTCTACTGGACCTGGCAGCCATCAATTCCTTCGTTTTGTATAAGAATGCACCGGGGAAAATATCAGTAGGAGAGATTTCATCTTGATGCTGGCCACAGCGCTTCAGCAGAAACATTTCGACAAGAAAACTGCTAAGCAGCAGGCTGCAGCAGCTCAACCTGGATTCTGTGCTGCGAGTGACACACACGCAAGAGAAATCATATGTTACTTTCGTTTTAGATTAAAAACTACTTTATATACTACTTTATATACATAAACCTGTTTACACATATTTATTTTATTATAGTTTTTCATTTTTTGAAGTAGCGCTTTATATGTGGTAAGTTAGTTCATTTAAATATGGTGTTTCGGCTGTGCAGATGTTTGATATGATGTGCTTGAATAAAACTTTTGAGTTGTATCTGATACTTTGTCTTTCATTTTAATATTGATGATGTTTAAAATATACTGTGATAATGACTGCCGCCGGCAGTTGTAGGTATGAGTATAACCGCAGTGGTTCTTTGAAGTAGTCGATAAATGTACATTTTGGGTGTTTGTGTGTGTGTGTGTGTGTTTGTGTGTGTTTGGTGGGGTGGGGGTGGGTATATTTTGTACGGCCTTTCTGCTGCCGATTACGTGAGATTAAGTCAGAAGAACGGGATCTTGATTGCTGAAATCTCGTGAGCCACAAGCACGATTCCTGCTCCAGTTTACATGGGTTTTACAGCTATTTTTATCATGAGAAAGCGATTGACCCTGTTGTTAAAGTCGTGCTGCCAAAAGGACGTCCTTTTGGTGTTTCACAATGTATTCGTGTGACAACGTCACACAGCCATGACTGTAGAGTAGATTTTCATGTGCATGTAAATCAAGCCATAGAAGTTGATAGTACACAAGATTTCCCAAACACAAAAGTCCCTTCATCCGGTAAAAGTGGATCTGAGAGGAAATGGTGTAGATGATTACATTTTAAAAATGTTAAATTAGGAAACAATATTCATTTTTTTAATAACAACTCTATTTAAAGTTGCTGCTGCTTCCTGGTGCGTAATCGTTTTGTGTGTTGTAGTTCATACTCCCTCTAATTGTGTAGCTACAATCTCAATGTCATCTGTAGCAAAAGCACCAGGATGCAAAAAAAATGACAAAGGGGGTAATGAGTAATAATGTGAATAAAAAGAGGCAAAACCAAGAATTCACGGAAAGTTCACCAAATAATGTAGTTTTAGCTTCATCAACATACACAAGAGCTTTTAAATAGTACACCAAATCCAATAATAAAACTATTGCTTTTGACTACTGACCAGTTTAAATGTCACTTTAAAGTACAAAACTTACAGTACATACTTCAGACCGACATCATTTCTGGTCAGTGTCAAGGGTCTTCGACCCTTTGCGACAGTCACAATTCCAAAAATCCCATTTAAATGCATCAAGATTTCAGGCTGTAACACAACAAACTGTGAAAACGTCCAAGGGGGCTGAATACTTACTATAGGCACTGTATATTTGTACATTAACTACATTTAGTTACACTGTAGACACCATTATCTAAAATGTACTACATGCACTTAGCAGACAAGTCTTTGACTGTGAGAATGAAACGCCATACATTAACAACACATTTCCCAATCATAAAAGTAGATGTAGTAAGTACTGTAACAAACACTGTGGAAAAAGTACAATGTAGTAGTAATGTAACAAGATTACTGATAACTATATTGAGGAGTGTGCAACCTTACAGACTTTCTTTAACATATATACACCACACTCTCTCTCACTAGTTCTGTCTCTCTCTCTCTCTCTCTCTCTCTCTCTCTCTCTCTCTCTCTCTCTCTCACACACACATATCAGTGTTTATAGGACAGTGCTTGGAGCCACCCAGTCTGCAGACTCCCTACCTGACAATAAACACACTTATTAGTTTATAATGCTTACTGTACACACCATAGCTGAGCTCCCCTGATAGCTACTACACTCCATTTAACTCAATAACATATGTAGTCTGGCACAGGATGATGGATGACTGTGGAACTGTCTCCATAGCTCCCCTGCTCCACTGAACTGGCCAGTCCTCCCTCAGGAGACACATCTCTGGGTCACGTACCTTTTGTTCATGCATCAATATTAATCATATTATAGCACCTGCAGCAGGTGTCTCCACACTTCCCCAAAGAGCTGAACAAAGGGTAGATACTGGGCATCAGCACTTATGTTACAGCTTACTGTTGGTCTAGTATCTATCCTGTGACTGTACAATACATTAGTACCTTGTATACACACTCACACATTATATATATATATATATATATATATATATATATATATATACACACACACACACACACACACTGTATTTTTATATAATTACATACTTTTATTTTACCCAATAAAACGACGCAAGACACTGTGCTGTAACAATAAGGTATGACTTATTTAGTTAAGTTTAAACAATTTTAAAAAAAAGAAAATAAGATATAATCACATCCTTTTACTCATAAATTACATTTATTTTCATATTGCGTGGCCCTTAAACTGGGATACTGAATTTAAATTAAGGGAAAGTGGAAAATCCAGCCAATTGTTCTCACGGTTTTACAACTGTTAAAAGCTATTAAATACTTTTACTAACAAAACCACTTAAAACAAAATTATCAATTCCTCTCTTTTAGTTGCAAAGAAAGCTGAATTACTGTCCTGGAAAGACTCCAAGCCACCTGCTTTACAACTATGGAAGAATATATTGTTAGATAATATAAACCTAGAAAAAATCTCCTATTCTTCAAATAACAAACTTGAGAATTTTAAAAACATATGGTATACGGCATCAACTTATATGACATGTATGAATAACCCATGTTACTATCTTCATATTTATACTATATTTATATTAACTATATTGTTATGAATTATAGTGTGTTCAAGTAAAGGGTTGACTGAACTGGATGTAATATCTATATACCATGGGCTCGATTTTCAAAGGGGTTTCATTTTGGTGGAAATGGCAAAATACGCAGAACCTGTTAATCCGTTATTAAAAATATCCACCTATTTTCTAAAGTGACCGTCCGTTTTACCCGCCGGCAGATCACATTTCATGCATAATGAGTCAAAACGCAAATGCACGAGGGCAAATTCTTATTTCCATTGAGTCTTACCAATTGCATGTTTAATTAGGACAACATTAAACAAACAAACATGATCGGAACAAATTATGAGAGTATAGGTTTGAAAGGAGGTATAACTGCAGTGTACGCTCTACACAGATGAAGACTGGCTTCAGTCTAATACATCCTGAAACAAATTATTTTTTAATCACGTAAACCATTTGTGTACATGCAGACCATTTACTTTACCCAAAGCCAACCTGAAATCAGAATAAATACCAGAAAGAGATCTGACCACCCCTTCGTGTCAAAGTGAGACTAGTTTGAATTATTTTCCAGGGTAGCCCCAAATGTGTCAAACTATACTTTGGAAATAAAAATTTTAAAAGTAATAAATAAATAAATAAACACATTGCAGGCATATGCTTTTAAATAAAATCATAAAACCATTTATTTATTTATATATTTCAGGCGTACTAAAGTCCGCCAAGTAATGTTTAATTTTTTTTGGTGAACAATTATTTTATTATTTGTATGTTTTACACAAAAATCCAAAGGCAAAATACAGATAAATTCAAATCAAAATACAATACAGTACAAAAAATGAAAATAAAGTATAAGTAAAATAATAATATATATATAATGACATTAATATAAAGAAGCATAAAGACATACAGTAATGAATGAAAAGATATGTCACAATGCAGTGTGTGTGTGGAGCAAGTGGCCTAATGGGAAGTCCTGTTAAGAGGGGTGCTCAGCTATATTATTAGCTGCAGCTGACCAAGAAGTCAACTTGGCCAAGCTGTCCAGATGTAGCCTAGTGTTGGACCTTTCAAATAAAATAATTTCATGAAAGACATGTAACCATGTGTTTAGAAATGGTATACCAGGCTCCACCCATCCCCCTCAGGATCACTTTCTTGGCCAAATGGTCAAATATTGCCAAATCTAGGTGTGCAAAGTTGGTAGAGACCTATCCCAACAGACTCACATCTGTAATTGCTGCCAAATGTGCTTCCACCAAGTATTAACTCAAGGGGGTGGAGACTTATCCAATTATGATCTTTCAGTTTGTATTTTAAATATATATATATATATATATATATATATATATATATATATATATATATATATATATATATATATATATATATATATCTTTTTTCTCAATAAAAGCTTTTTTTCCCCTTAACAGTGTGGAGTATGGTGTGTAGATAAGTGGGAAAAAAATCATCATTTAAATGCATGAAACTCTGAGGGACTGACACAACAAAATGTGAAAAGAGTTCAAGGGGGTGTAGACTTTCTATAGGCACTGTATTTACATAGGTTTTGATGTTATTCCAAACTTTTGTAAAATTCTCTTTACGTATTGTTTGGAAATTAGTATAAAGCCAGATGTCTGGAGCTGGAGGGAGATTTGCAACTGTGACAGGGTTTCTAGAGAAAGAGCGAACGAAATGGGGAGAGGGGGCACCCTTGCCTAGTACCTCTGCTAAAAGTGAACTGTGATGACCTGACCAACCCAGTCTGTACACAGTCGGATTATTATTCAGAGTGCGGATCATGTCAATAAATGAATGGCCAAACCCAAAACAATCAAGTACCGCCCACTTCCTTAAATGTGCTTTACTTGCTCTTATCTGCTCCCTATTTTACTGCATTTAATCCTGTACTTTAGGGTACTGTAATCTGTCAAGTCTCATTTAATCTGTAGTATTTTGTATTTACTGACACTGCTCCGTTATTGAATCGTATTTTGTCATATACTTGTACTTGTTAGAACCAAAGTCATGGTATTTTATCTTGCTCTTAATTGTATTAATACTTGTACTGTGAAATGTAGTTTTGTTTACGACTGTAAGTCGCCCTGGATAAGGGTGGCTGCTAAGAAATAAATAATAATAATAATAATAATAATTCTACCCAATCAAAGGTCTTCTCTGCGTCCAAGGAGAAAAACACACAAGACATCGGTTGTTGGGAAGCCGATTCAATTATATGCAAGAGACGGCGCATATTGCCAGAAGCTAGCTGGCCCTCATAAAGCCTGTCTGGTCCTGATGAATTAATTCACCAAGCATACAGTTTCATGTTGGAGTTCAAAAGTGACAAAGGTCTATAGCTAGCGCATTCAAACTGATCTTTCTCTTTTTTAGAAGGAGCGACATTAGTGCAGATTTCTGGTCCCTGTGAAAAGTCCCAATCTGAACTGAATGATTGATAGAGCTCAGGATTAGAGGGCCAACCTGGTCCCAAATCACCAGAAGTAGTTCCGGGGGAATGCCGTCAAGCCCGGAAGACTTGCACTTCTGCAAAGAGCAAGCCGCCTCCTTCAGTTCCTCCAATAATATTGGAGCATCCAAAAGTGCAGCCGCTCTGCAGAAATCTCTGAATCATTGTTAAGCTCCAAGTTCATCTGGTACACCAGAGTGTAACCATTACCCTGTCACACTGCAACGCTCTGTTCATGGATGTACATTGGTACAAAAATGCCACATAAAACAAATATGGCATGTTGTACACCCACTGGGGGTAGAATGTTGCAGGGTGACAGGTTAATGATTACAGACTTGATTCTGAGGCCACAGGGATGCTTTGAATTTTAAAAAGACACCAGAATGTGATGAATGAACAGAATATTATACAATGGGCATCTAACAGCAAGCAAAATAGAATTAAAATAACTATAATATTGAATATCCTCATTTGAAAACTGTCACACTAGCCCAAAGTGAGGGTATAGGACCCAATAATGGCAGTGGAAGCTAAATTGTTTAGAGACCAGACTGTTGGCATAGCACACTAGGAAGTAAAGCAACTGTGATACAGTATGTGACAGCACATCAAAAACAGAATAATGGTTTTATGCTCAAATACCCTACAGTATGCAGATGTGAACTGGCTGTCTGCATCCATTCTAGCAATCAAAGAATGACCATTAGCAGAAGGAGTGACATGCTCTTGCATCTTCTGTCCATCAGCAGTGGAGTTTATTCCGCCTGTGGCAAAATGCAAGCCAACCAGGGGTGTAATTACAACCAGAAGCTTGGTTCCCCTTTTTAATGGTTTCAGATATCAGGCAGACTGGGATTGTGAGCAAGAGACCCTCAGGACACATGGCCTAAGCACTAACCAACATTCTCCTCTAAACCAGCTTTAATTTTGTTAGTATTAAAATGATATGAGCTATTTTCAATTCAACGTCTGGCAGCTGTGCCTGTATTTATTTTTGTAATGAAATACGTCAATTGCAGTTTGTGCATTGTGGAAATAAAATGAAACAAAAAAAACAAAACAAGTACAGCTATATGAGTGTTTATTTAAAATGTATTACCTGCATTACAATATTGCAGTTTTATAAAAAAAATAATAATAAAAAGATTGCATGTTTTGTGCTGTATCGTGTATATAGTTTTCATAAATTGATGTATAAAGTGCAAAACTTCAGGATTCCATAATGTGATGCCAACGACGGGCTGTAGCACATACTGGTCACATAACAGTAAAATGAAATCCTGTGCATTTCATTCCTTGCCAAATTGGATCACAGAGTCTGCTAACAATGACCTGTGAAATAACACAGTACTGGAATTTAATAAGTATGCCGCTTAAAAAAGTAAAACTGCTTTGCTGTACTGTGACAGTCAATTACCTGTACAGCAGCATTCAAATCGGAAGTTTTGCTTTATTTGATTTAAGATAGAAGAAAGTGTTTTTACAGCAGAATGCAGTTTTATGCTTCAATATAGGCTTCCACAGTCCAAAACCAACAAGCCTTACTGAATGAGGGATTCTGTCTAATATGTCATTTACATTGAGTGTCTATAAATGAACACTTCTGGAATGACTAGTAAGTGGACCATTCAAGGGACACTTATTTTAGCACACAGTATATCCATATCCATTCTATGAGAGAATGGAAGAAGCTGAATTATTATAAACAACTATAATACAGTCTAAAAATCTCTATTTGATTTTATTAAAATGTTTTGCACAGTCTTTAAAACTGGTACTGTATAATAATATAAAATGTTATATTTCAGAAAAAGAAGAACATAAGAAAATGTACAAACGTGAGAAGGCCATTCAGCACTCAGAACTTTGTCTAGTTGGATCCAAGTGATTCTGCCTCAAATGAGACTAGGCAGCTCATCCCATACCCTCTGTGTGAAGAAGTGTCTCCTTCCCTCTGTCCTAATTGTGTCAGTTTGAAATCTTTTCCAGCCTTACTCATACTTTAATCCATATTTTATTTAAAGATTTTTTTTTAGTCTTTATAAACGTCTCCCCAGGACAGAGGACATTTTCAAAAAACCAAAAAAGGGACAAGAAAAGCTTCACAAAATGTCATTCCTTAACACAGGCTTTGAAAATACGTTTTATATACAGGCTGAACATGTCTGAAATCAGACCCATCAAAAACGTTTTATATACAGTCCGAACATGTCTGAAATCAGACCCATCAAAAAGGTATACTTGATCCTTCTTCAGTGTTACTTCTGGATATGTGTCATGGCTGATTTCTAAACCAGTAGTGGTGAGCAGCACTGTACCCTATCCCATGTAGACCAGGTTTCAGAAGCAAGCCCTCCTGCCTGTGATGTAACATATCTAACTAAATGCACCATGTCCATCGAACCAGTGCTTGCACACTACTAAAAAATGTACTGATCAGTTGTGCATTAGCAGAGCAGAAAGGTGCATCTTTAGATTGCTAAACTTGGAGAGAGCATCATTTTTCTATATCCTTTATCCAAAAACGTAATAATATACAACAGTGCATTTTTGCAATGTCTGACTTCATTCATAATTCCATAGTGTAACTCCAAAACACTAAAAAATAAAAAAAAAATACAAGGTTAAACAAGATCAGTCATGAAGACAACAATGATTTGGCTAGTTGCTTCATCTGTGTACTGAGTTTGTTTACCATATCGCTTACTCTTACAAGTACAGAGGAAAATCATTGACCTTTGAGTACAGCCAATGATCAGCTTGGTTCCTATTGCATTTGAAGTAAAATGTAAAACGAAAATAGGCCTTAAGAGCCATCAAATAGAGGTCTATACTCTTGTTTTTGCTTTTCTTAAAGGGGGATCTGATTTGGATAACATCATATAAATATACACCATTATATTCAACCTTGATTACCATTCTTTTTCTAAGGAAATCCGTTAACATGAGTATGTCATGCCTGCCATCACTAAGCTCAGAGCAAATGCTTCAGCAGTGTCGCTTGTGTGAGGTAATGGTTACACAATATACAATATATGTTTTGTTTTGCATTCAGGCATTTATCTTTCACTTGTATAATGCAAAACTATTAGTGAAAGAATTCATTTGGGGTCGGGTTACAATTCTGATGCTAATCTCAATTTTAAAATATCAGATTCGAAAGCTTCTGTAAAATGGCGAATGCATTTCCACAAATTAAAAATAATTACCCTTCAAAAATAGCAATTGGGCATCCCTCTTCACAGCATCAAAATAAAGTGCACAGTTGTATGAAAGGACTTTTTGGAATGAAGGAAATATGACATTTTAAAAAATGCACAGTACTATATACACTATAGAATCATGCTTTCCCCCAGACCATTTTGCTTATATTCCTACAGTTGCAGTTTTACGTAAATTAAGCTTAAAAGGGATATTTTGTCCCACAATTTGATTTAAGCATGACAGTCACTCATTGCATTGTCTATGCAGATCACATCGCTGAACACTGGGATGATGTATTGGAGGTCACCACGGCTCACAGTGGAGTGGGAATGAGCAGAAATGGAAAGGAGCTTGTGTTATCCACAGAGCTCTACTCACAACAACTAAAACATGCACAGCATTTTATTTTATTTATTGAGGAATGCTAAAGGTAAATACGTCTAGAGAATTCACGTATCTGGTAAAATCAAAGTTAAAATACATTTGCCTAGCATTATCACAAATAAAATAATATATGGGTCAGAATATATCATGACCCAATATATATATATATATATATATATATATATATATATATATATATATATATCACACTTTTCTATCCTACATTTTCATTTTTGTGCTGTTAAATACAAGTGTATTTTTCTAGTTTTTAAAATCTCCAGATAGCATGATAACAGTACTTTATTTTCACACTACCTACCTTAGTACATTCATAATACAAGGATATATTTCTGGCAGTAAACTGCTCTATTATGGTGGTACTGCATATATTTTTAATGTTATGTGATTTAGCTTTATGTTCCTCATCACAATTAAATGAACACCAAGTGGTACTGTGTGCTATGCCTTTTTTAAAAAAGGCATTTTGTTTGGGAATTAAATGCAGACATTATATTAGGATTTTTGCACACCATTTACACATTTTAATTGTCCGTCGTATTACTGTTTCTCTATTTTACTGCTTCGGAATCACTGTCTTGTACTCATGGGTATAGCCTTTGGTTTGAACTAACTTCAGTTCCTGCTGCTTAATAGGTGTAAATTATTATTATTTTGTTCTCAGTGGTGGATTCAATAAACCTTGGGCATGATTATTTCTTTTTCATCATGTATGATCCATGGTATTCCCCTGCTTTACTCACTGTTCAATCAAACACTATGTCTTAGCATTTGATAAGCTCTTAATTGAAAGCACAAGTGTACCTTCCCCTTGCTGGTAGGAAGTGTGGGTAACATTGTATCAGTATTGTATATGTTAAACACCCATGTTTATAAATTGTTTATTAAAAAAAGTAGTTTTTGAAGCTATAAGCTTATCTCACAATACCCATGTAACTATAGGGTATCTTTAAGCAGTAAAAACTGTGAATCATAATCTGATTTATAGTATAAAATGAGCTTTACCAGGTACACAGCACTGCAGACAGGTTTTTTTTAGTCTGTGTGTGCCCCAAGCACCATCGTTGGTGCTTGCATTGACATATCAATGTATTTAGAACATCCTACAGAGGCAAGGCTCCAGTCTATGCAAGCTTATTACAGACGGAAGCTACCATTTAGTTGAACTTTCAATGTTTATCCAAACAGTAAACTATAAGACTGTGCTCTGCTTTAATTTAATGAGATGCATCACTTACAATAAGGGGTTGATCTGATCCATCTATACCTTGATAAGCCACAGCTGGATTGTTAAAGCAGTTTACAGCACTGGCAAATCACCCTGGATTTCATCCACCACTGTACCAAAGTTATACCGGGATTACCCATAAAAATAAGTGGTCATTTTTATACCCCCAAAGCTTTCATGTATTTATTATATTAAAGTCAACCTCAATCAAATATTACATGGTTTTCAAAATGTATAGAACAGTCCAAGAAAATCAAATAGTCTCAAATTGCAAAGATTTAAAAAGCTGTGATTTTTATTTACTTATTTTTTTTAAAGAAAAATGTAATAAGATAATCCATTCTAAGGTATTCCAATAACACAAAAAATAAATCAAAACAAAAAAAACACAGTAATTGAAAAACCTCAGCCAGCCTGTCCTAGTGCTGAGTAAGACAATATGCTGCGATATAATGAAAACGGAAGTTAAATCTATAATAATAATTAAAAAAAAAAAAAAAAAAAGATTGTTTAAAAAAAATGTGCAAGCTGCAAGAATTAATTTAATTTCAAATTGGATAACATTTGGAGACACAAAAAAGTTATTTTAAAGGTGTGAAAAAGGGTAAAGAGATCTATAACATAAAATCATTCCTAACACTTGACAAGTGGTCAGGGGTTCCCTGATTCTAATACTCAATAACTAAAAATGTGCTTACCCATTTTCATCTCAATTACATAAGTGGTTCTCTCGATAGATATATACAGGGCGGCATACTGTAAGTTAGTACAGATGTACATCATGGGGGATAAACATTATTTAAACATTACGATTTGACAAACCATGTCAATCCCCAACTTTACAACAACATCATATTACACCTGCACACAGAATATGATGAGCTTAAACATTAATGCATAAATACGAAACGGCCCTTTGTTATGTCAAACATCTGAGATTTTCATGCTGGAAACATTTGGTGAGTGACCAGCCATATGAGATAAGACATTGGAAATTGTGATCCTTGTGTTTTTCATTATATTGATGGTATTTTGTGTCAGATCTGAACACACACACACACACACACACACACACACACACACACAAATAGCTTTATTCCTTAATAGTACTGATGTGATGTGCTTCTTTTAAAATGAAATACAGTCCAAAAAGTTTGACTTTCTAAACCTTTTTGCCTAGTTTTAGCAGAGACTTTCCCACCCGTGCAATCTAGCAGGTTAATGACAGTGATAACCAGGGAGTGTTCTCAAAAGGATGGCTGATCAAAAGGAAAATGGAAATGGGACTACAGGAAAAAAAAATCCTCATGTTTATGGCCCTATGGAACCACTGTACAAATTAATTGTTTCTGTGCTTCCTAGACCTTCATTAATCAGAAGTAAATTGCACCGTGCATGGCTAGCTTCTCCTTCCAACCCAGCGTTCCCCACAGAGAGCCTCTGGCAGCCAACTGCTACAGTGGCCCAACAGAACAGCAGACATCCATGAAAAGCTGTAATACACTTACAACCACGGTACCAGGCTCTGCTTCAAACAAACGGACCAGGTGGAGATAACACCCTGAAAACTAAATGCCCTGCACAGAGAACACAAGATAACAACAGCACAAGCATATATAATATTTATTTAATTTGATTATTATTATTTATTTCTTTTCAATGAATTCTTGTGGAACATCATCGTAATAACAAGTAAACCATTACAGTACATTTCATAGGAATTTCCAGCTACTATTTTGGAATATAAAACAATTCTTAAAGGTGTCCCATCAAGAAACTGGATTTAGTATCACTGCTGTACTTAAAGAAGACCCTGCTGAGTTTTAAAGAAAGGCATTATTTTTTCCTTTCTGTATTTCATAGCAATATATATTTTAAATCACCTTTGCAGGTGTCTTCGAAAATGATAGTGCTTTATTTGTTTTATGCGCAAGGTTATACAAAAATACTGAAGCTACTACAAAGTTTTGAAAAAACACAGCCCTTTGCAAATAAATAAATAACAAAGCCCTTTGCAAAGAACAGAAAGATATATTTTTTACCCTTTATCCTTTTGTTATTTTCATGTTTGGTGATCAGATAGCTGATTGATTTAAGCTTAGACTTTTCTGTCCCTTAGCAGTAAGATAAGATGCAATTAATGGTACACTAGGTTTAATTAGCATCTATCATGGGTACATACCAAGAACAAAAAAAGTCATGTTTGCACCCCAAACTGTATTAAATTAGCAGAGCTGGGAATTCGTGCCAGTGGTCTCCTGTTATTGCTGCAGACTACTGACTTCAGCACCAGGCTTGAGCGGCTGTGTATAGAGTTCAAGTAAAATCTCTTAAACCTAATTCAAAGGGCGAGATTTGTTTCACAAGAGTAAAAACTTCCTGAAAACCCAGTTTAAGAAAGCTGCACAATATCAATCATCGCACAAGTTCAAATTGGAACACAGACAGAAATATTTAACTATACACCCTCATGTTTTAATATTAATTAGATATTTTGATTTTTGAAGGAGAATTTATCTCCCTAAAATAAAACTACATGTAGACCCAAATTACTACCAAACTAGCGTGACAAAAAGGTGAGAATTATTTTTATTTTTGCATGTAAACCATGCCCATGTGAATAAAAAATACTTAAACAATTTGCATTACATTGAAAAATATTTCACACGATACAGACAACACAGGATAGAGCAAAGATAAAGTATTGTGTTTCTCATAAAAACTACAAGGTGCTGTTTAACACTTCATTATAAAATATAAACTGCTCCAGGGATGTGCAAACAGTCTGGAAAACATGCATTTGGGATAAAGGTGGCAGAAATTATTCAAATAAGAGACAGTTTAGATAAAAGAGGTCCTACTGTATTTTAAGAACACCCTCTTTTAATATGTCATCATTTTACTGAAGTGGTTATGCATGAAACATTTCCAATCTGTTAGACTGAAGCACAGGATAGATAAACACGTTTTCTGCACTGGCTCCTTGCAGGATTTGACAAACCCATTATCTGTTATTTAAAGGGGACACAAATGATATTCATTCGTGGTTATTTTAATGATTATGCCTTTGATCATTTCCCTTGTTTGTCAAAAACTCAATAGAAGTGTTTTTTTTGTATCTTTTAAAAAGTATTATGGTATCCAAATGGGGAAGAAAAATAACACAATTACACATTACATTAAAAATACCTTTTTTGTGTTAAATCTTTTATTTCTCTTGTAGTTTCTACTGAGCCGTGCTATCACATTTTTCATGGGGGCTGTTAAAAAGGTCATGGCAGCCCTTTATTGGGGAGCAGGTCTAATTAGAGGTGCAACTGTGGGTCTGTAACTGGGACAGTTGACTAGAATAAAAATCCATACAAAGCTAACACTGGTACTGAGGAGACCAGCTTCAGGAGATAATCGCATAGCAGCAGTTTTACTTACTACTCATTGAATTAAATACATTCCAATGGGGGAAAAGGAATTTCAGGGGCACTTGGTGCTGCCTCAACATTTTGATTGACATATTTCACAGTTCGACTGCCAATCCCCCTGAAAAGGCCAAAATTAGGGTGGAGATTGAAGTGGAGAAGGTAAACTTAAAACATGGCTGCAAAGAGAGGTAGGTAGACATCTGCCTGGCTTGAAATGCTATTGGCAGCTGCTATTGGTTGATATTATTCCCCTTAAAATGTTTTAAGTTGAGTATTACTTAAATGGATTAAAACATGTTAATTACTCAACACAAAACAAAGCATTCCCTCAACTGCCCTTGTGTACATAATTATTGAGCACCAAGCAATAACAATGTGACAGTGTGATTTAATAACGAACATTAGGTTATAACCCTGGTTCCCTGAAATAGAAACGAAACCATTACTGAATGCGTATTTACCTCCTAAAGACCCGAATCCTGAATACTTTATACCAAAGCTGCTCTTTTGAGCCTGTGACGCAGTCATGACCCCACCCCAGAGGGATCAAAAGCACTGCAGTCACAGATCTCAGCGTCACTTTTCCTTCAAGCCAGCTGCGAATAATGGACACAGTGACCTTAAAGGTTAATGGTTACATTTCTATTTCAGGGAACCAGGGTTATGATAATAACCTAACCTTCCCTTTCAAGTAAGAAATGTAACCATTATCGAATGGGCGAGTATACCCGAGTCGTCGTAAGGGCATGACTGCAGAACGACCGGAATGATACAAGGCTAAGCCGAGTGGCTGCCCTGTGCGTTACAATTCAGAACCCCAGGAACAAACAGTAGTGAGAAAAACTGAGGGAGAATTTCACCTGTTTTCCTGTGCTATAAGGGTCGACTGGGAAGCCGCCCTTAACACTAGTTCCAAAAACAGGGTTTTGAGGATCCACAACATTTAGCCTGTAGAACCTAGTGAAGGTATGGGGAGTAGCCCACACTGCAGCATTGCATATTTCCTTGACAGATGCACCCTGGAATAAAGCCCACATTGCAAGGCCCCTGGTGGAACGGGCAGTGAGTTTACCTCGTTTACCTGGCTTCACGTGGGGCACAAAGCTGCAGCGGGACGTAACTAGCAACAGGCTGTAGTGCACACAAATACGCGTAAATAGAAAAATTATTACAGCAATTTGCTTAAATATCACATACAAAATGCTAAATATATACAGATATAAGCAACAATGTACTTATCTGAACAAGGCTCTCCAATCAGGTCAGTCTTGAAAGGAAAAATGGTGCTGAGATCTGTGACTGCAGTGGTTTTGGTTGTCACGACTGCATCACAGGCTCAAAGAGCAGCTCTGGTATAAAATATTCAGGATTCAGGTCTTCAGGAGGTAAATACCCATTCTGTAATGGTTACATTTCGTACTTGAAAGGGAACCTGTCGTGATCAAACTAATATTTTATTAGCGATTCCTTGTCTTATCTTTCTTTTATCTCTTTGATATAAAACACTTTGATTTGACTTTGCTTGTTTCTTTAGAAATGCGCCACCTCTGCTTTGAATTTTTCGATAGTAATACCATATTCCTGTGAATTTAAGACACACTTTTTAAACCAAATTTTTCTTCTCAATAATGACCTGCGTCTTCAATTCAAGTATAGTGATGTGTGTATTAAAAATCGGCAACAAAAAACATGACCGCCCAAGTACAGAAACAAGAACCTGACTGACTGCCCGAGAAAAGACGAACAAAAACGTTACTGCCCGATCTCGAATCATCCATGACATACAGGCAGCCATTTTCTTTATCAGAAATGGCTTGCAACGGCAATAAACAACAGGCCCCAACTGGACGAATGTGTCAGTTTACCTTTTGTGTGAGTGGATTATTAAAGCATGGGATTCCATAAAAACAGAGTGTGGTGCACTCCTTCAAAAAATGTTACATAGTTAACCGGCTCGACATGCAGAAGATGACATTGTCAGGGCGATGTCATGTAATAAGGAGGACTCCTGCAATTTAGAGGATGATGACTACAAGAAATCAGTTGTTGTTACAGGCATGTTAATTTATTTTATGCTTTACCAATATGCCTAATAGACGAGTCTGTATAAATAGCTTTTATGTGCGCAAGTGAGGTTGTAATCTTTGTAAACATATCTTTATTTGATGTTTTATTTTTTCTTAAAATTGTGGCTGTGTCTTAAATTCGAGGGTGTCTTAAATTCAAAGGAATACGGTGGTCTTCACCAAAGAAATACATAGGTCTAAGGAAAGGTCACATGTACATGATGAATCAGTTGCATATGCTAGTTCTACAACAAATTTTTATTGTCAGTTTAAAGGGAATTGCTCCAAAAGTATTTGCAAACTCCTCATTGACATGGAATTAAAAGTTACCTCCTTAGTCCAGAGACGCTAGCATGAATTTTACTGTCAATTAAAACGGTGGTAGACATTTGTCAACTTTTACTCAGGAGTGTTCACTGAGACTAAGAGTATATACAGATCCTACTTCTTCCGGAAACACTGCTTATCACTTTCTGTTTCCACACTATACCCTTTATTTCAATTTCCTTAATAAAATTTGAGAAATGTAACTTCAGCTGATCCACGACCCATTTTATATATATAATAAAAACATGAAAACAATTTTCAGATTAAGTGAAAAGATATATTGCTGCTATACAGACAATACAGATACAGCAAAGGTTGGAAGGTGCTCTGTAACACTTCAACCAATGCTTTACTATACAGTCTCCCATGATTACGTTATAAGTGCCTACAGTGTTGCAGTAATATCATTAGGGCTGTGCAGAGAACCGATTACTTGTACTTGGAAACCAATACTCATCTGAATACACCTACTCAGATTTTACTCGGATGATGTCACCAGAAGTGGGTGTGGCTAAAACTGGAAGGGCTGTTAAAATGCATCTCTGGACTTGATTTTCACTCAGACCACACAGTGTTTTAATGTAAATTATTTAACCCTCTATATTTAACCCACAATATTTGAGCTCACACAAAAGGTGAAGAGATGGAATGCACCCACCATACATAAACAATTTTGTATTACTCCAGTGCTTAGGTCCTTACATTGGTTACCAGTGAACTACCGAATTGATTTGAAAGTTGCTGTAATAACTTATAAGGCCCTTCATAGATTGGGACCATCCTAGCTCCAAGAACTAACAGCTCCGTATATTCCTAGTCGATCAGAAAAAGCAGAACCTTTAATTGTTCCAAAAAGTTGTCTCAAATCAGCTGGAGGCGGAGCTTTTTGCTGTCGTGCTCCTCGGTTGTGGAACTCTATTCCGATTACCATTAGGCAGGCTGGAACTCTGGCGTCTTTCCAATCCAAACTGAAAACATACTTTTTTAATGTGCTTTTAAATAATTGGTTATAACTGGAGTGTATCGTATACATGGCCTATTTTGTTTTATTTTTAACTTTGTACAGCGCCCTGGGATGCCTTGGCGTGAAGGGTGCTACATAAAAATACATTTGGGCTTACTTTGCAGTTCTGTCTCATGTTGGTGAGATGAGACAAGGTAAAAATCTCTAGAACCACAAATGCAGAAGAGTCTTTTGCATTGTGGTTAAGATGCTTGCTGGCGATGCACGAGGTCACCGGTTCACATCCACCCTCTGCCCTGTTGTGTTTATTTTCATCTGACAAAGTAGAAAATGACATTCACATGAGAGTACACTTTTTTAAATAATAAAGAACATATTGATATAAAGATATACATACAGGTACTGTAAAAGAGTAATATCCATATATTATCCAAGGCGACTATAGCGCTTCAGTGCTGGCATAGCATTTCACACAGGCAGTTAAGACGGTTCAGAGACGCATAAAATACAACAGCTCTGTGACAGTATAGGCAATTCACACAGAAAGCTGCATCAGTGCCGGTTCTGAGCCGTCATAACTCGTCTATGTGAAAGGGGTATAAATTCCCTTACCGCAGCAGTTCTCCAGAGCACCCACAAGCGTAACAGTGGATGTCGGCAAGCTATCGGTCCCTAGAGGACACAGGTCAGCCCTGCAGGTGTCCACCTAGACAGAAATGGGCACTGTAGCATGGTGAGTTGTCTCAGCCCCTGCCAATAGAATGTTTCCTAGAAAATCACTAGTGAAAAACAGCAACTCCTCACAGCCAGGAAACAAACCTACGCTCCTTTAACTGTAGGACTCACATTTATGACATCACACAGCCATTACCAGTTGAGCCACTTGGAGACCCCTGGTGATTTCCCCTAAATCTCACTATTGCTGCATTTTTATCATTTACCTATAACAAAAGCATGCATTACATTTATAACAGTGGTGTGCTGATAATCATATGTTATGTGCTTCATTTTTTTATTATCTCAGATAATCTCTGTACTTTTTTACTCTCGTATCAAAAAAAAAATATATATTATTAAATACTTTTTTTTTTTTAAATCGTTATTTAAATATTTATCACAGTTTAGCTGTTTTGTTTTGTTTTACTTGACACAAAAACAGTGTGTTTGTTTGTTTCTTGGACTCCTCTTTTGGGAGGAGGGAAGAAGGGGATTAGGGGGCATCAGCTTTATAAATGAAAAGTTCTGTTGTTCAAGTCTCATCATTTTACAGTCATGAGTAGGTCCATAAACAACACGGTTCAGCCCAAATTAGCTGCCTTGGCAACACAGTGCCACCAAGGGGCCAGCTGAAAGCACGACCTGGTGCCGTCAGCCAGATGATAAGCTCTTTGATGCAGCAGGCAATGAACTCTGAAAAATGCCTCCTTCTGAGACAAATCCGTGTCCCTTTAACTTCCAGCTACTTCTCCTGGCAGCTTTGCAGCATTTATCCAGTGCAGTGTAACATGAAGAGGCGCAGGGACGGCAAAAGAAAAAGGACCACCCAGAAAGACGCACACACCCAACAGAGCAAACAAATCACACACACAGAATTATAATGTTATCATCAGAGAGAGAGAGAGAGAGAGAGAGAGAGAGAGAGAGAGAGAGAGAAAGGAAGGTCTACCAGTTATTTGCAGATCTCCATCACAATACAAACAGAAAAAACACAGAGTATTCGAGACCAGTGCCGAAATAGTTACTGTGTCTTAAAACTGTGCTCACTCACCCCCACCCCCCCATTTACTGTAGGATGTTAATGTTTCTGAAAAGATTATAAGGACAAACATTTTTCTTCGGTAGAATGTACAGTCAAAATGCAACAAAACAACAATTCAAGTTGACTTCACCGCTTTCCCATAAAAATAAACCTACTACTACTACAAAAAAAAAACTACCTGCAGTTGGACAATGTCCACCCTTCCTGACTTGTATCTGGCACTGATTCATTCTGAATACTTTAAATCCACCCCAACTACTGACTGTCTGCAAATTCCTACATTTCTATTGGAGGCTCAGTTTACGAGATTTAAAACAAGATTACAATTAGACCATAAGAATATAAGAAAGTTTACAAACGAGAGGAAGCAATTCGGCGTGTTCGCAGGATTTAAAGCTATATTACAGTTATGGGGAGATTTTAAAACAGAATTGCAAATTGTGGCGAAATGTAAAAAAATGTTTTAAAAAAAAAAACCCAGAAGAATGTGCCCGTGACCATTTCATTGTGGAAGACAGCAAAGGAAAGAAGGTGTGCAAGTACTGTTGAGTTACTATACATATTGTGACTGAAAAAAAAAACAGCCAAGCATTTTGGAAAGTAACCGAAAACAATAATTTCATACAGTATATAAAATGCAAAAGCCCCCCTAAAAAAAAACAAAAAAACGATTTACATAAAACTCAAAAATAGCTAAAAATAAGCCCTGAAAAATGTAATTAATTAATAAAAATCGAAAAACAGAAGCCCTAATTATATTTAACTCTTTACAAGCCTACTGGAACTCCATATTTCTTTTGAATTATTTAAAATTGTGTACACCAAGATAGCCTCATGAGAAGAACACCATGGTTCAGCAGGCATGCATTGAACCGTTACTTCAATCAGAACTGTCTATGCAATTTCAAAACATTGACAGGGATTGCTTTCATTGAATAAGCACCTGACTGGAGATCACATTCAAATGAGCTGTTTTATACAGTTTAGTTATTCTTATGTTGCATAGGGTATTGTAAGATATAAGACGGGTTTCACACCAGCCACTTTGACCTGGAGTGGGTATTTGCAGTAACGTAATTATTTTTTTTAACCAACAGATTATACAACCATTTAGAACTATACGTAATATTTCAGAGAAATCCTATTGCTGTGCTAAACATAATCTTGATGTTTTTGACAAGTTAAAGAGACACAAAAGAACATTATAAAAAAAAATGCATCAAAACCTATTTTTATCACTGTGGTGCTAAACATGTCAGCAAAGCTTTCTTGCTACTATGTCTTTGAAACCATAGAGCCTCAATATCTGATTTAACAAGTCCAAACCCTGTGTTGCAACCAGTAAAAGAAATGCTTGATACTTTAAAACAATGCATAGCTGTAAAGTAGCTGGCCTGGCTCCACAATGCTGTGAAAAGGGCATATCATATATTCATTAATTACAAGCAGTCTGCCAGCGGTCTTGCACCACACAATTGCCTGAGGAATGTGCTTGTTTACAGCACTCAATCATGGAACTCTAAACTTGTATTGTTATCATACCTGTATGAAGGATGCTTTATGACTAATTCTGCATCTGAAAAACACAAATGTACCCTGCATAAAGCAGATAAGATGGCACATTGTGCTATGATCGAGGGGATTCATATGAAGACTGCAAACTAGATTGTGGTTTCAAAGAAAAGAGATGAAGTGTCTTTGAGCCACACGCAGTGTCACAGGACCCTAAGCTCTTAACCACAAGTCCTGACTAGAAATGTATTTTTGTATTTTAGTTTTACTTTAATGTTTACAGCTATGGCCAAAAGTTTTGCATCACCCTATAGGACTAATTTTGCTTTATAAAGTCGAATGAAAACTACTGAATAATGTTACGTTAACATATTGAATTACATACTGCTTTGTAGTTTTCCATATACCTAATGAAAAATGGACAGAAATAAAAAGTGTCATTTTGAAATCTAACATGAAATACTGTACTACTATTATGGCCTGCAGTAGACTTTGTCTATATCATTTTCATATAGTATTTTCTTTTTGAAATTATGTCTTAATCCTAAAACTCTAGGTAATGCAAAACTTTTAGCCAGAGCTGTATATGGTATACCACAGTAAATGGTGGTATAAATACACTGTCATTGATTGGAAAATGTTTTATATTTGACGTGATATTTTATGATTTCTAATATTGAACTTAATGAACTATTTTTTTCCTACTTGGCGTTTTGTCAATATAATAAAACAATAGCCTTTTTCTGTATTAAAATAACAATCCCTTAATTTTAATGATGGTGCGGTGATCCTTATAGACTCTTTTAAAAAAACAATATCTTCATAACAGTTGTTGTTCATTTAGTTTTTCATTATAAGTAGGCTTACAGATTGCACACCTTTTAGAGTACATACAGTATTTTACTAGAGTTCTCCATTCAGATATCTTCAAACCTGTTACTCATACACCATTTTTTTTTTACCACTTTCAGTTATATATATGTTACTCGAAAAGGTGAGGGGTTTATTACAATATTTTGTGAGCCCTTGTAAAATAAACATTGAAAAAGGAACAAGCCACGTTATTCAGTTATAGTATGAATAATAATAATAATAATAATAATAATAATAATAATAATAATAATAATAATAATAATATCCATCATGAACCATGCCCATAATTGCACATGATTTTGTATTAAACTACATACAGTACATAAACACAATGTAGCAGATACCATCAGAAAGACTTTGAACCCTGTTCCAAGGGTCTGGTGCCATATAAGGCAATGAAACGAGAGCTGAAACAAGAGCTCTAAAGTCGTTTATTTTCCATCATTTTCCCTTTTTCAGTGCACTTCAAACTTGTACATCTTAGGCTTGCAATTAAAAACACTGCATGTACTGTTTATTAATACTAAAATATGGTCCTTCAAACCCCTCTTGCTCCCACTTCAAACTGAGGCATTCTTTTATGTTTGTCATTGCTGTACATGTTTTTCTTTTAATGTTCCTCACACTAAATTAAATATGTGCCTATTCATCAATGTGAATGCATGCTCAATTAATATACTTCCCATATCCAATATGATATTATCAGTTTGTTCATACATAATGCATCTATGCATGCTTATATCTATAAAGTTATGTGCAGTACTACTTATTTTTGCTGATGAAAATACAACATTTATTAAAATATAATAAATAAACTAGACTTCAGGTATAGAGTTAAGCCCGAATGACTAAGACAACAACACACCATTTAAAAGAAAAAGAAAGTTAGATGCATGCACAGTGGATTCATTCACTGCAGACCCACTCTCTCAAGGGCAAGGTGAGTCTAATGGTTCCCAAGGACAAGTGCCACTCAACAGATGACACTGCTGGCTCAGCACAGCTCAGCTAGGTTTCTGAACTGTGTGGTCTGATAACTGCAATATGTGGCTTATTTTACATGCGTTTACTAAATTAAGTGATGCACTTATGTTTCCCAGACTCATTCTTATATTCTTTCTGCAACCAATTTCCCAACTCTTAATTTAAAAAAAGCTTTCAAACACACCTGAATACCTACATGTGCATTTCATTATACATAGTAATATAGTATGCATTGAGAAAACTAATATCCTTTCTGTTATTAAATAGCAAGACATTTCTGGCATTTCTCCTCACAAATGGAAGAGCTTTAGTCCAGCAACACATAAGGAAAGCATAGCTATGTGGGGAATGAGGCTCCAGATATGTCATCTATTAACAGGTTAATAATCTAGTCAAGAGCTTGCTATTTTGTTATTGTTATTTACAGTGAAAAAAGTTTAAACAAAATGGGACATTATGCCCATAATAGCAAGTTTACAGCGGTCCCTGGCACATACGATACATATCAAAACAGAATTAGCAGGTGATTAAAAACATCTTTCAGTTAATTAGAGCAGGATCAGACTCTAAGGTCTAAAATACACATTGTACACACACAGAGATGTTAACATCAGTGTGACTCAATACAAGAAATAAGGTCACAAATAGAATGAAAATAAAACTCTTGTGCACAACAATTGCAGTTGATAATCATCCTGCTTAACAATAAGTCTTTCCCTGAAAAAAACTGTAGTGTTAAAGTACACTATCGCATGACTAAACAATTCTAACAAAAATTAACAATGGGGCTTAAAAACGGGTCAGCCATTTTTCCCTCCAATAATTTAGTCAAAATTGTCAACTACAGCTTCCATATATTATTTAGCACTAATAAAGACATTGTCATTGACACATTTTAATTGTGTTTAACTGTATGAAAGGCATTTGTGTCACTGACATTTAGCATCAGCCCTGGGTGACAGGTAAAATGAACTAGTCAGCAATTTAACGCATCAGAAACACTGAGATGAAAAATGTTCTGCCATTAAGGCAAGTTGTTAACATTTGATAGAATTCATGTTTATTTTTAATCCCTACTTTCCTTAAAAAAGGGGAACTTTTTAACACATCTAAATCTTCTCTGCTGCCCATTTCTTTAATGGATTCAAGTAAATGACTACCCAGAGGATAATTAGGCAGCCCACAGTTGCGTCGTGTCAGGTCACAGCTGGATTTAGTCTGCATTAACCTTTGGGGAGAAGTGGAATATCAGTATCATTTAAAATTAAAGAAGCGTAAGCAGGCATTTCTGAAGATGTTAGATAAGTAATTGTCTGTAAATTGTTTGACCTTGGGATTTAATTGTCTGCAAGACACACATTCTCTGTAGAACTCTGAACTTCCTCCTTCTTTAGCATACTCAAGCACCCAACCGTCTCCATTCGGGTAGGATTAATAAGCAACCTAAAAATAAAATGTCAGAACAGCGCACCTCCACCCCCTGACTTCAACTACAGCAGAACAACAAATTGGCAATTTGTTTTTTTTTTCTGTTACCAGAATGGTAACTGCAATTGGACAATACAACACATTACAAGGAACTCCAAATTGCCAGGTAAATTAAAGTAACAACACGTGTCATTTTATATAGTCGTCCCACCTTCCCCTTGCCTGATTGTGCCGTTTGCCATCATTGAGAGTGGTTCTCTCCCCATTGTCCATTGTGAATGCTGAAGCCTGTAGACAGTTGAGAAGGCTGCAAAAAAATCTCACCTGATTCTCTTTAAGAGAAAAATGAAAAGTCCCATGTGTCAAAGTGGTATCTGACTCAACAGTGTGGGATACTTCTGGTATAAAAACAGCTCTGTCTCTGTCTCTGTCTCTGTGTGTGTGTGTGTGTGTGTGTGTGTGAGTGTGTGTGTGTGTGTGAGTGTTTGTGTGAGTGTTTGTGTGAGTGTTTGTGTGAGTGTTTATGTGAGTGAGTGTGTGTCTGACAACATGTAGATCTTAATAGAAAAGCGAGGGAATACAATATTGCATCAAGGTTCAGTCTAAATGAGTAAATGCGGTGTCTCGGTTGTCGGTTAATGTTCTTTCACAAACTATGAAGGCCAGTCCGGTCTGTCCGGCTCCATCCTGTTCTCTCTTACACTAATGTAAAGCACAATTCTTTGACTTATTTGAAAATTACAACTGGAATACAAACAAACATCCACTGACAATAAGGAAAAGAGAGGCAGCAAGTAACACAGAGCTGAAAACAAACAGCGCAAGAACTGTATGCTTCGTAACAAGCAGATAGACTGGCCAGAATGGGATCGTCTTTATCAATTGTATAAAGCAAGTCTGCTTTGTGGCACAAGGTACAACAGTTACATGTAACTACTATATGCAGCAGTGCTGCAGAATATCAAAAATGAATACGAGCCAGAGTTTGCATTATGTGAAAGTAAACAAGCTAAATAAATAAATACATGAATACACACTATTGGCAATTGAGTGAACTAAGGTTTACCAAGTAAATATGTTGCTGCTGAATCATAAGGATCATTTAAGAACAGACTACACAAAGTTCTGGGATCAGTCAGCTACTGGGAACTGGGGTGAGAACTGAGGGCCAAACATCCTCCTCTCATTTGTGACTTTTCTTATGTAAATAAAAAATTTTAAAAAATATGCGTTGTAAAACCCTTATAAAAATTGAATAAATAATTGACAGCAAAAACTGTTGCCAGAAAGTTAAAAGCACAGGCCTTTTGTCCTGACTGTAATATAATACCAACATATAAGTTTGGCCATGACTGAAGGTAAAAACACAGTAAATACATAGTATGAATATGGGCAATAAGCATACAAAGCAAAGTAAAAGTACAGTGCCAGGTCAATGTATCAGTGTAAACTATTATAAGGGAAGCATATTAATAATTATGACCTTTTCTAAATCAAGGCCCTACTGTACCTTACTGGTCTGTCTGAGATGGACTGGGGGTCCTGGTACTCCTAGGTGGAGGGTAAGGCATGGATTCATAAACAGACAGAGCAGAGAGAAAAGAGAAAGAAAACACTGTTCTGACAGAGGGGGAGAGGTGGAGAAAGGAAAGAGGTGTCGTGTAGAGAAAAGAGTCCACACTATGTTAGACCAAGGAAAATATATATATAAATATATATATATATATATATATATATATATATATATATATATATATATATATATAGTAGCGGCAGGTCCCGAGGCAGGCTGGAGAGAGGGGCGGGGCCAGTACACTGACTGATCATCACCAACCAGGAAGTGAGCGCCCCGCTGATCGGGGGCGTGGTCAGTGCGCTTGAGTGAACGGGAGAAGCCAGCCTGTACTTTTCCACTGAGTTAGGTTACCCGCAGTCAGGCTGGGGCCCTGACCCCTCCCTTTTAGAAGAGTCTATGGATCCCTGGGCTGGGGAATTTCCCCACAGCTGCCAGCCTGGGACTTTCCAGCCAGGTGAGGTATCTAGCTCCAGATTGGCTGTAGTGGGCACTGCCTCTCTCCTGCTCCCCTATAAAAGGGAGTGGGAGCTGGATACCAAGGTCGGACTGAAAGAAGGAGAACAGAACGAAGAAAAGGGGCTAAAGAGAGAGAGAGCTAGAGAGAAAAAGAGCTAAAGAGAAGAAAGAGCCGACTAGTAGAAGTGTGCCTTGTTAAGCAATTATCGAAGCTAAAACAAATAAAAAGTTTAGCCTTGAAACCTTGCCTTGTGTCCTTCTTGACACTGCCACTATATATATATATATATATATATATATATATATATATATATATATATATATATATATATATATATATTTATTTCTAGCAGACGCCTTACCCAGGGCTAACTTACAATTGTTACAAGATACCACATTATTTTTACATACAATTACCCATTTATACAGTTGTGTTTTTACTGGAGCAATCTAGGAAAAATACCTTGCTCAAGGGTACAGTGTCCCCCCACCTGGGATTGAACCCACAACCTCCGGTCAACAGTCCAGAGCCCTAACCACTACTCCACACTGCTTCCCTATATATATATATATATATATATATATATATATATATATATATATATATATATATATATATATATATATATATATATATATATATATATATATATATATATATATATATATATATATGTATACATACATATATTTTAATACTGCTTCAGGAATCCATCTTCTGGTAAACTCTGACTCTCTCTCTCTCTCTCTCTCTCATACTTCATATATATATATATATATATATATATATATATATATATATATCTATATCTATATATATATATATATATATATATATATATATATATATATATATATATATATTGGGATTTCCCTTCTGATCAGTTATGAAATATTCAGAAATGCTGCTACTGTAATTTGATAAAAGCCTAATATCCCCAAATGGAAATGAAAGTCAGCACTTTCATATTTCTGTCTATAAAGGGTCCTCAGTAAACCGATTTAGAAAAAAAATGAAAATCGCAGGCATATTGATAGATGTAATAAAGCAAATTTAAACATGCGCTGACCTTTGAAATGAACTGCAATCCGTGTTGTTTGGCCAAGGCTCTTGCTGCACGGCTGTCTCCCTCCATTTCCACTGCATAGAATACATGGGATTTGGTGCTGGTCTGCCCTCTGGTGGACACTAGCAGGCATTGCCGCATACTGGCTCCCAGCAGCAGCAACAATAGCCATCTCTTCATCTCTATGACAAACAGATGAGAAAAAAATCTGACATTTCCATGGCCTGATAAATTATATATATGTATTTCTTTTTTTAAAGGAATCCTTTTTTATTTTTGCCAGTCCCAATGTATTCCTTTTAACAGCAATGTAAAGGCACCTTCAATATTAAGGACACCCCTGTATTCAGTATTAATGCCACCATCTGCAGTCCAAGACACATTCAATCTCAGCTGAATGTACTCTATAACATGCTGTAAACTACCAACTGCCTTACAAAAACAACTTAAAATCAGTTTGCATATAGGACACCTAAAACAAATAACATGTAGCATGGGTAAATGGTTCAATAAATTGGCTAAACTAAGGACTTTTTAAATATTCAAATCCCTATATTGGTCAAAAGAAATTATATGCACCTTCAGTTCTAAGATCATCCCCTATTAAGGACAAAATGTGTTGTCCCTTTGACTGTCCTTAATAAAAAGGTTTCATGGTACAGTACTTAAAAAATCGCAATTGATGAAAAAAGGGTTTTTATGTAATGGTTGGATAGCATATTTTGGAACTTGAAAAAACACTGGTGTCTTTCAAATGACCACATTTAAATGATATGTCTGACTCAGATATATATACTATCAAATGGTTTGTAAATTACTGGTACTGAAATTAAACAAGGTTCAAAACGGGAGTTTCTTATGTATTGTATGAGCTTTCTATAGCCCTGTCTTCTGAGTTTACTTTCTTCTGAAGAAGAGCTGAGGTTGAAAAGATCCTCAATGAAAGTGTACCTCTGGATGCATTCCTCATGGGAAAGAAGAGAATGGTTGTGTTGGATCTCTTAGAAAAGATTACTACGGTACATTTACACAGCAGTTTTCCCATGCCTATACTATGCATTGTTTTTAAATAGGCCTTGCCATACTTCGCTGGGCTTCACACTGCTTATCATTGTTTTATGATTACACTTTGCTCTGATTTTACTACGGGAAGCATTTCTAAGTTATGTCGTAGGGAGGGGATTCAATGAACCTGTTTTCAGAAAATATTAAATTCAAGCAATACATTAAACTAGCGTTGAGCATGTTTGTTTTGGTCAAGACATTTATTGAATCCAAACGATATTTACTCCACATTCACATTATTGCACATACTTTTGTTTTCCCTAAACTATTTTCCACAACATATTTTTACACAATTTATGATATTGAATGCTGTAAAGGTGCCGTTTGCCACAGACTTTATTTTAAATGTTAACACCACTGTTAAAACAAGCATTTTGCGTTACAGACAAAGCATGAGGAAGATGAGACAGCCTTATACAACCTCTCCAGTCTGTCCAAGTCTTGGTCCAATGGCTTTAAAATATTGATCCTAAAATATCCTCTCATTAATACTGTACCAAGAAACAGACAAAAAATAAACAGACTGTGCTTCATTTTACAGCAGACCACCACAATTCCATCCTTGTGCCTTTCGTTTCCTCATGTTACTTCAATGTTAACATTGATATACTTTTTTTGTATGTTTGTATTTCACAGGAGTATCGTTCTGATTAGATGGTAATCTATTGACATTGAGTTTCTGTGTTGACTGGATATACTTTGGGGGAAAAGCAGAATTTAAGAAGGAAGAGAATGTATACACTGTATATATCATGTTAAATACAAGCCTCAATAAGAAGAAACTGAAGGTGAAAATCTAAGGCAGCTGCTAATAGAAGTGAAGGAGATTTCAATAAATAAATAAACCATAATGAATAGCATACTTCAGTCCCCAAAGTGTTAAAGGTTGCGCTTTGCATATGGTTTTTCCATGAAGATACACAGTAACTTTATCAGATAGACATTTCGCACTGACCGCATTCCTTTCCTGCTCATGTATTTTCCTAATTGTTCCTGTCAAATCAGGCAGTGACTAAAAATGCTTAAAATACATTGCCACGTCCTAGTTATTATTTTCAATATTCTGTATTAGAACATTCAGTAAATGTATTATTTATATTGTATTGTTACATTTATGTTGGTATTAGAAAATTCTGGAATTATAACACATTAACTATATGGTATTGTTATTATAAATATCGTATTTTAAATCGACAACTTGGGAGCGAACAGTGTTGAGTAGTCGATTGTGAGTTCTGTAGTGCTCTCTGTATTAGTGAAGCAGGTGTGTATTATAGGCTGTAGTTCAGGCTGTGCAGAGAAAGAGTGTAAGCCACAATCAGACAGCAGATTCCAGGGCAGGGAGCCAAGCTATCGAAGAAGAGCACTATACCTCTGTGAAGACTAGGAATTCAAAGTATTCTCAGATTTTAAGTTGCAAATGTCAGTTCTGGTATTTATTTTATTTAACTGCTTATTGGAAATCACATCCAATCCATAGAATCCTAATGCAACTATTTTTCCCCATTCTCATACTATCAATATAGGATTGCATAAAATGTATTTCTGTAGTGAGCAACACAAAATATATCCAGCTTTACATTAATATAGTTTAGAAATGAGATAAAAATGTATAAATACCTCTTGTGGCACCTCTTCTTCTGAACTACTGTACACTCCACTTATTTGGGTACAATTTGTCTGCAACACAAATAGAAGCTCCAGTGACAACCACATTGGATGGCAACACCTAATGTACTGATCTGTTACAATTTCCTGCTCAGCTCCTATTTGCCTTATTCAAATAACCTGACTCAGTTTAACAAAAGCTGTGTTCACTTTTATCAGTATGCAAAACAAACCCTTTAGATTTCCCAGATCCATTCCTTTCCTGCACGCTAAAATGTTTTTGGCACAAACTGGTTCATTATTGGTGGATATATTCACATAAGCAGCATTTTGGGGGGTGACAGGGGTAGTGGAAATAGCTGATTCATAAATGATCAGATTTGGCCCTTCAATTTCTATAAACTCTCTTTGGTAGTTGACTAAATTGAGTTATTTAACCTTTATGACTCTGACAAGACATCTTGTCATTTTATTAATAAATGTTCAGAGCTCAATGCTTCTCCTATGGGTTTCAGTGCCCAGTGCAACACTAACATGCTTCCCTACCGAAAAACTAGTAAGCATGGCAAATATTGAACAAAGAGGATGCAACAGTAGAAACAGTAGAGCACAAAAACAGAAATATTAATATAGCCAAGACACTAAGGATAATGTAGATTATATAAAGTATCCCTTTAATAGTAGTCTTGTTAAATAGGAAGTTGGCCGTTTCTGATTTGATCAATGTTTACCCAGCTTACTAACCAATGTCCTTTTTCAAGCACGGAGGGGCTTGCTTTTGATAAGATTCCTAAAACTCAATCTGAGGCGGTAGTAGAAAAGATCCCCAGGGGTGTGGTATTGTAATTTATGCCCCATCTGGAACTGTGTCAAATGAGTTGGTAAATGGAAAATGTCCACACCGCTAGTGATAATTTTTTAAACCATCACACGTCAGAATTTCAGCTTTTAGATGCAGGCTCCTGGTTGAAAAGGGACACTTTTCTTTGAACAGATAGTAAGCCTGGTAAATAATGATCCAAACAAAAACAACAATCAAGAATGATAGATAAGACATATTGTATAATAGGATATTAAAGAGAAATAAAATATTATGCAATTGTAGATGATATATCCATTTAATCTTCATTGTTTTATAGTTGGCAGAATGCTCAGCTCTCACTTTAGCGTAAAAGCATGCTGTTTTTAGGCATAGGGGGAAAAATGCTATTACATTTCTGAAAAAGCACTTTAAAAGGCAGACTTGGAACTGGACAAGATAACTATTATTCCAAGATCCATTTCTTATTCTTTACATGTCATTATGATCACAGCAGGCTATTATGCTATCAAGATGTACTTTCGCGTTCATAGCACACTCGTACAGTCCCTGAATTATACTTCATGGTCATTTCCAACAACGGTAAATATCCTGTTGTGTGAAAGACATTTTAATGTCACCAGAACTGACATTATTAAACTGGATTACAGAAAAATAGAGAAAGGGGGAGGGACAGTTGTAGTCACAAAACACAAAATAATTTAATAAAGTTAAAACGTTTAAGAAACTACTGCCACGTTTATTTCTTCACCATGAAAATCACCATGCAAAACATTACCTCATATCATTCCAATATTAAACAGGTTCCATCTACAGTCTACAATGCAATCTGCAACCACGCATGGCACAAAGGTCAAAGATGGCCTGCATGTATCACATTGTTGTATAATTTCCATTTATTAATTAATTCACCGCCTCATAGTTCCCTGAAAACCTTAGTAATTCACAGCGCTCCTTTCTGCCTTCCTGTTTTATTTTGTTTTTCTGCAGTTCTTTGCAATGGACACTCATAATCTAATGTTCTCCATCAATGCGAGTTCTGCCAGCGGAGTACCAGTTTGGTTGGGCTGAGTACCAGTTTGAAATCAATTTGATCTGGATCTGCTGCCGATGGAAAAGAAGGGGACTAATTTCAAATAGCTTTCAAGTCAGTCTACATGGAAACATCTGAACGTACTCTCTAACATGCTGTAAACTACCAACTGCCTTACAAAAACAACTTAAAATCAGTTTGCATAAAGGACAACTTAAACAAATAACATGTAGCATGGGTAAATGGTTCAATAAATTGGCTAAACTAAGGACTTTTTAAACATTCAAATCCTTATATTGGTTAAAAGAAATTCTATGCACCTTCAGTACAAAGAACATCCCCTATTAAGGACAAAATGTGTTGTCCCTTTGACTGTCCTTAATAAAAAGGTTTCATGGTACAGTACTTAAAAAAATCGCAATTTATGAAAAAAGGGTTTTTATGTAATGGTTGGATAGCATATTTTGGAACTTGAAAAAACACTGGTGTCTTTCAAATGACCACATTTAAATGATATGTCCGACTCAGAGGTTCAGAATCATATGGGTCCAGTAAAAAATATGGTTTTAAAATATCTATATGTTTTCATCCACAAAGCCAGCATGCCACAACACATACAGCTATGGCCAAAAGTTTTGCGTCACCTAGAATTTTAGGATTGAGACATAATTTTTAAAAAGAAACTATATGAACATAATGCAAATCTTTTATTTATCATCATGTAATCAAAGACACTACAAAATGAAATCACAAAAGTCTATCAGAAGCCATAGTAGCAGTACAGTATTTCATGTTAGATTTCAAAATGTCACGTTTTTCAATTTGTGTCAGTTTTTCAGTAAGTATATGGAAAACTACAAAGCAGTATGTAATTCAATATGTAATTTAATGTAATTTAACGTATCATTATTCAGTAGGTTTTATTCGACTTTATGAAGCGAAATTAGTTAATGCTACAGGGTGATGTAAAACTTTAGGCCATGGCTTATACATGAATACATATTAAATACAGATTTTCTTTTTCTTCTTAATAACACATTTTATATTTGTACTTTGTTTTTTTTTTGTTGTTTTTTTCATAATAGTTCCTAATGGAGACACAACATATACCTTATTTTCTCCTTTTCTACTTCAAATAGATTAGGAACACAATGACAGCTCATGCAGTAATTTTACTTTAGTGTACTTCTCTAGTCTAACCCAATCCTTCCCCTGTAAGAATACTATAGTATTGCTCCCATCTATAATTCAGGACTGATGAAACCACTTCAATCACCACATGCATATACTTCAATGCTATGGGCCCTGAAGTGAAGTGTTATAGATGGCTGACTGTACAGAAAGCAATTGCTAAGCAATAAACTCATGAGAATATGATATCCAAAAAAAGAAAAAAAGAATAATCAGAGAAAAAGATAATACTCAGAGGATAGGACGGTGGAATTTAAAGTGTACAGCTAATCATTTCATAACTTAACAGGCTGTGCACTTCCCTTTGCTCAGATATGCATCTTTCATAGAAACAAATGCTGTTAAGGAAAGTTCCCAGGCCTTATTCTCAGGAAGTCTGTTACTGCCTCACTTCCTAAGCATGCTACTGGCTGAAATGACCAATGAAAAGCAACACTACCCAAAAGCAATACTTACAAACAGAAATGACCTGAACCTAGTGCATAACTGGTTAAGATTTAGCTATAAACACTATACAGGCCTCATTAGGATAAATGTGCATTTTTGATATCTACGTAATTGTCTAAATATACGTAATTGTCAGTTTGTTTTAATATAACCTGTAATGTAGATCTGCTGCCCACCAACATAATCATAATACATTTATGTTTAGAGTTCAAACATAATCAAGGACAAAAAGTTTGTGTTTGGACAATCAATTTTATATATATAGTAAATATGGACTGGAGAGGAGGGCTATAGTGGAAGACTATTGTTACCGACAGGGAGCTATAATGCCTGAAACCGCAGTTTGAGAACATTGCACCCTGTAGGTAACAATAGTCTTCCTGAGGGGCATTTCATTTTCCACTATGACTGAGTCTGCAGTACATATTTAATATATGAACCAGTCAAGAAAATAAGCGAGGCAAGGTTGGATAGTAAATACGACTTCATATATTTTGTTTAAATATAGCTGATACAGCATAAGTAAATAAATAAACAACAGAAAATGTTTTTGAAGTTCATACCGCATGCATTAATTATAAAAGTTTTTTTGGCTTCCAGCTCTCCGTACGGCTTGCTGATTGTGTCATAATCCAGTTTATATCCCGGCTGTCATATTTGTTTATATCGTCAAGTCAGAAAACAGTGACAGTGACGTTTTAATCACCATTTTAGTGTTTGGAGCATCCTTCTTTTGTAGTATGTTTTTGTAATTAATTTTCTGTTAAATCACAGAATCGGTGTTCAGCCATTTTCTCTTGTTGTGAGTGTAGGGCAGAAGGGCATTCCTTTGAAAAGGGGTGAGACTGACAGTGATGTGAACCAATCACACGTCAGACAGAGACTATTGCCCGGTGGTTTAAGGATGTCAGGGCAATAGTTCTATCTATCTTTGCTCCGATGATGAGGTTTTAACCAATCACAGGCCAAGATTTCCAACCACTGATTCTCAAATGTGTGTATATATGATTCTCATATGAGTATATATATACCAATAATGTTAAAGTTTACATTCATTTTTTCTTTTTTATTGATAAAATCTTGAAAACATTAAATTCCTTCTCTTCATTCTTTAACCCTCACACTGTTTGGCAAGAGGTCTGGTCATTTCACTTTCATTAGTGTGCCAATGACAAGGTCTTGTTATAAATATATTGTTAAAATTACAGGTTATGGGGGTCCCCGAGTGGCTCATCCAGTTAAAGCTCTGCCGCTGGGAGCACAGGATGAGTCACACAGCTTGGACGGCGCCGGTTCGCGTCCGGGCTGTGCAAAGAGGCCAAACTTTGCTGTGGACTCCGAAGGAGGAATCACATTGGCTCTGACGCTCCCGGGCTGGGGAAGGGAAACTGGCAGGGACTCCTTCTCCTCATCGCGCAACAGCAAACCCTACTGGCCAGACACCGAGCACATTCAGAGTGGATAAGACGCATGGCTGATCTCGGTTCTCCAGGATCAGTAGCCCGCTCACCTCTGCTGTGGATTGCTCAGTGTAAAAGCGATTCTGGCTTTAGGCTTGTGAGATCAGAGGACACTCACATGCACTCAGAATGTCTGTGCTGTGCGGGGACCTGGTGTGGTGAGGAGAAAAAAAACATAACTAGACATTCCAAATTGGGGGAACAATAAATAAAAATAATAATTGGTCACTCTAAATTCAAATTCAAATTGACAGGTTATATCAGTATATATTATAGATTTTAAAAAAGGACATGGAAATAGAACTGTAATACCTAATCTCAGGATGATTTGTCAGAGTTCTGCTTCAGAAAACACTGCTGACAGTAGGCATGACCCTTAAGAATGTCTACAACACACTGTCTTACGATATAAATGTGCTATTCACATATGTGTATATCACAACTTTACTTCTTTTTCTGAAACTGACAAAACATACATCCAGAAACTTCATTAAGGTGCTATCTTTTAGACATTATCAACAATTTAATTGTATGCAGTGGTAAAATGCTTAAACAAAGATTAAATATAAAAATGTAAACGTGCTGGTTTGTCTTTGAATTTGTTTATTATTTCTAAACATCCCATTAACACAATATAACAAGTGACTTTTAAAACACATGTGGTTGTTTTCATTAATGATTTCATTTATGATGTTTTGGGGATCTTTTCATGTGGCTAGTTTCCTAATGAACCCAGTTCAGTATGCTTGGGGAAAATTTTTTTTAAAAGATAGTAGGTTTTGTTTGAATTTACCTCACACTTTAGTGCAAAAGAACTTAAAGGTAAACATATTTTTTTCTGGTTTGCATCCACAAATATAGCATCTAAACAAACAAGGAAAGTTAATAGGAGTTGACCAAGTTAACTCCAGCCAATATTTTAAGTGAATCACACCAGAGTAGACAGTTAGAAATTGGAGACAGACTTGGGATAGATAATAATAATAATAATAATAATAATAATAATAATAATAATAATAATAATAATAATAATGATAATAATGATGAGGATAGGAGACACTTCTTTACACAAAGAGTGGGGATGGTATGGAATGGGTTACCAAGCTATGTGGTTGATACTGAATCATTTGGATCTTTTAAGACCCAACTAAAACATTTTGAGAACAACCAGCTACAAGGAACCAGTCAAGCACCGATAGGTCAATGGCCTCTTCTGGTTTGAACATTTTCTTATGCTCTTATGTTCTGAAACACGCACAACTCTATTTTATGCCAAAACAAGCCAAGTGTGCATAGTTCCTCAATAAATATTGCTCCACTGGTCTTTTTTTTTTTTTTGCATGAATTTTTATTTTCCCAGCTACAAGGCTGAATGAATTGAACCCATTCAATCATTTTTATCATCAGACATTTCCATAGATTGTTGTCTTTGGAAATGGCCCCTTCTTGGAACTTACACCTACGGTTTGTTCCATAATTTGCCTGCGGCTCTAAAGTAGCAACTGTCCAATAGTGACAAAACTTGCAAAGAACCTTCTTAAGCACAACTTTTGTAATGTATCACAACATTGAGGTATGTGGATGCTGTTTATCTGTCTTTCTGTATACAATTTTTTATTTTACATCTAAACAACTGCTTGTTCACTTGTGATTCCCGAGGGAACAACAATTGTGATGAACTTACTAAGGAGTTTGCTATACCTTCATAATCTTGGATTATATTAAGGTAGTCTGTCTGTATGTCCAATTGTAATTAAACTTGCTAAGAACATTCTTTAACACCATTTTTTTTTTTGTAACCTGATGGCGAATGGAAGAGGTCTGCCTGTCTGGGAGTATACAGTATAAAGGCACTATGTGTACCTGTCCGTCCCACTATCTTAAAGTTTTTACATATATCTAGAGAAGCACTTTTGTTATGTTTAAACTTATTCTGGACATAGTGTAGCACAAGATATTGAGAGCATCAGAATTTGGGTTAATATGAGGACCTCTGTTCATCTGTCTGCATGTCAAACTTACATTATTACATCTGCATAAAGTGAGTATAGGTCATAGTAGTCTACTTTTTCATGTTACTGGTGGCTGTAATTATTTTTAATTTTTACAGCCATGGCAGAGGATGAATGTCACTGCCATGCTTGTTTATAGTGTGTTTTGCTTCTGGGTCATTCCCCCTGGGTATATAACGTCATTGCAATACCAAATACCACAAAGTTTTGGACTGTCTCATTTTTTTCCCCTCATGGAAACACAATGTACTGAAATGTTTAGGAATGTGAAGATTTGGTTGGCTTATGTTTTTACTGTAATTAACACTGCATATTTGAAACCCGGCCAGTAGAGGCTTTGATGACTACCAACACACCGAGCCAGGACCCTTCCACAGCGATGAAGTGTGTTGTTTTCAAATAGAAGGACAATTACGTTTGGCACCAACTTGGAAAGCGTCATGCTGGTCCCAGCATACTACAGACTAATCAATCTGTTTACATGGCCTTCATCACTGAGAATACTTTCAGAACCAGTTGCCTTTTTTACAGCTCCAATGGAGGCCAGTTCTACAGTAAAATACAAAATAAAAACAGTTATTTACATCTTTGAACTTTTGGTGGTGTGGAATATTTTAAGTTAAACCAAGGAGTTAAAGAGCAGCTTCAGTCATCACACCCTGGTGTATTTTTAAAATGCTAAAGTTTAAAGCACCCATGTGACCTCACTAGAGCTCACAAAATCTGTTTAACCTCCAGGTACATCTGGCACACCAGAGAGTAACCATTAATCTGTCTGTCTAGTGGAAGATGAAAGAACTACATCAGTAATATTCTACAAATAACAAATGAGGCATTTCTTTTATCTACTAGTTAAGAATATTGCAGGGGGACAGGTTAATGGTTGTACCAGATATACTTGGAGGTCGTATGATTCTGAGTGTACTGATGCTGCACGGGTGCTTTAAACCTCAGAGATTATATAAAGTCACCAGGATGTGAGGACAGAAACAGAAAATGATAGATACAAAGTGAATCTTAACAAGAACAGGAATACATAAGATAACTATTTCATACCCATAACAAGCATTAATAACATGATCATGACCAACAGATGTAGGTCATGGTGATTTACTTTTCCATACTGATTGCTCTAATTGTGTATTTACTGATAAGGTGGGGGACTAACACAGGCCTACTTAGCATTATCAGCACAACACTCATTGGTACTTTTATTTCTCTGCGATATAGTAGAGTACTACACTGTACAAACTCACTCCTAAGCTGGGGATAAAATTGGCCTTCACCACAGGATGTGATCAGGATGGAGGATGTGATGTCATGTGAAAGAAATGTAATCCATATTGAGCAAGACAGACACCATTATGCAATGTTTACAGTGAATTACTGCAGGCCTTTATAAAGAAAAATACAATGTGTGTTTTGGCTTTATAAATGATGTATTTCCTATATACTGACAAATCTAACTCTACAGCTATGGCCAAAAGTTTTGCATCACCCTATAGAATTAGCATATTTTGCTAAGTCGATTGAAACCTGCAGAATAATGTTACGTTAACATATTGAAATACATACCGCTTTGTAGTTTTCACAATGCTTAACAAAACACTGACAACAATTTAAAAATCATATTTCAACACCCTGGAGTCTGATATTGTGCTTATAAAATGGCTCTGCACCCCTCCCATAGTGAATTGGTTGTCAAGTGAAACAAGCAGAATGGCACTAAAAGTGCCAAGCTGTGCTGGTATTGGGACATATCTGCACAGGCTGGAACACTTGTTAGCCAATGAGATTGCTCACTATTCTCGCTATTTTCTAAAGGCCTATTACTTTAGGCTTTTTTTTGCACAGGGAGGTCATGGTAGACTCAAGTCACTTCAAAGAGGGTCTCAACTAGAAAAAAAAAAAAACCAAAAAACACTCTATGCTAGACTCTTAATAAACATGTTGCTGACAAGAAACGTTGGCAAGTGTAATAGACGTTGTTGTGAGATACACTGCTGTTTCGCATTCTGCCCCCTGTCAGTGTGATGAGATGAGGTTAAAAGCTCTACAACCACAAATGCAGACAAGCCTGGCTCTTTTGCATTGGGATGAAGACACTCGCTTGTGGTGTGCAGGGTGGCCAGTTGGCACCCAGTCTCCGCCTTGTTACATTAGCCACTACAAAGTACTGGGGTGACTGTAGATGTTCATAAACATCTTAGAAAGATTCCTGATCCGATTTCCTCTCACAGCCAATCAAACATGTTCAGAAACTTTCCTGCATGTACAACCATGGCTGACATCAGAGTTTGGCTAATTAAAAAGGGATATAATAAAACACAATCGTTTTGTCTGGCTTCAAAGGCCATCTAGGGGATATGATTTCATTAGTCATACCATATAGTTTGTGAGAAATATGTGTTCCAGTAGTTTAACATCTAACTACTGCCTTGTGGAAAACTAATTACTGAATCACTCCACTAGCTCCAGAATGTCCTGCATTTAAGTCTTCTTGAACATCATACATAATGCATGGAAAGCAGTCTCTGCACCCTGATTACAGAACACTGTCATTAAATGGGCAAATTAAAGATGTGAATAATTCACAGACTGAGAGAATTGGCAGTACTGCATTGTGAAATTAGAATTTCTAATAAGCACTGCAATTTTTTAACCCAATTAGGGGAGGGGGGGAATACTGTGTTTGTACCAACGCAGCAAAGCTTTTGTGTGTGTGTTTTTGTTTAACTCATAAGTTGTTGTTTTTTCTACATTATACAGAAAGGCATTAAAATCTTGTTAACAATTTAAATATTTTAAACAACACCGTTGTAGAAAACATTGTTCATCCATTATATACACCCGCAATGCATTAATCCGTGTGTATTTAATAATAATAATAATAATAATAATAATAATAATAATAATAATAATAATTTGTTAAGGCAGTCAAAGAAATGGAAGGGTTAACTAAATTCCACAGTTGTATCTTAAAGCAAGTATTGTTTAATACATATAGTATATACCGTATAACAGGTCATTCTGAAAAGTAGTACTACAATATAAAGTCACTTACCTTTACATCCATGTTTCATAAATTGATTTGTTTAGCCAGCAAAACGAGTCCAGCTGATCCTGCAGAGCACAACACGTTGATTCGCTACAATGAGTAAACTGCTGTCATGACCAATATATTCATTTTAAAACCTTTCTCTCTCTTTTTTTGTTTTGCATCACACACAGACAATAAATAAATAAAGAAATAAAGAAAGAAATACATAAAAACTCCAGGCTTCGGCGCACTGTGGTCGACACAGAATTGCCAAACTAGCTACAACAACAAATTACAAAGCAATGTCAGCATTACAAACGCCCCGATAATACAATCAGTTAGGCAAGCGAAGGCTGTTTGCATCCCTTTTCATTTGTGTCCAGATTTTTTGGTGAAAATCGGTACGGTACTAGTCTTGAATGCAGACACAATACATCGGAGAGAGAAGCTGTCAGTGCATATGAATCTGCATAATGGAAATCAGGGCTACCCGGTCCGATTTTATTTAACTCTGATGTACTGCTTTTTAATTAGACAGGAACCAACTCTCAGTCGGGCTTTTAAAAGAGAGGACATGCTTTCCATACACTTATTTCATAAAAACATGCGCAGAAATAAATATTCAACAGATTTGCTTTTTAATTCATCAGTGTATTTATTTTATTTTATTAGAATATTTTGTACCGCGTAATTAAAATAAATAATACAATTTACAGTATTAGTGTAAAAGTTGTGTCTTGTGTGGATACAATGTTTTATATTAATGTACCACGTGATAGATGCATTTAATTAAACTAAAGCATGAACAATTATAATTACCGGTGCCGTAATTGCTTCAGCTAATAGGAAACTGTTTTAACGAGCCTAAAGTTTTGGCATTTTCTGTGATTTATTATAATGCATATAAAAACTCGACAATATTATCA
Source organism: Acipenser oxyrinchus oxyrinchus (assembly GCA_030684275.1). Lineage (NCBI taxonomy): Eukaryota > Metazoa > Chordata > Actinopteri > Acipenseriformes > Acipenseridae > Acipenser > Acipenser oxyrinchus. The sequence continues at coordinate 10,210,680 of CM060251.1, forward strand.
TGTATGAATATTCTGCCGCACCCAAATGTACAGGAAGCGAGACAACAAAACAAGTAGCTTAAGTACCGTACAGTTTTTGTATTGATAGACTTTTTAAAGTTTCAAAACAAAGTACTGTAGGAGGAAGTATCAGTTACTATATTATTTCGGGAATATAATACATTATCTAAGTAAGTAAGAGGAAACAAATAATGCTACTAACATGTATTCATGGAAATCTTCCTATAATTGAAATACTGTAGTTCAGCTGCTTGTATACTTTTCCAAATGTTATATATATATATATATATATATATATATATATATATATATATATATATATATATATATAGTAGCAAAAAAAATCTGAGTGATTGGTTCCAGCTAATTACATTTTAAGATCGAAACATAACATCTTAATTATTATTGTTTTTTAATTTACATTTTTTGAACTTAAGAAAATGATGACAGCAAATATATTGTAACGTTCAGTGTGTTGTCCAGTCGCTCTGGCTTGCTGTGATGTGATTGGCTGTTAAAATGTCTGTTCTGATTGGGTCAAGTTTGAGGATAGGGCTAATAGCATGTGTGTGGGGTTCCACATACTCATTTGCATATAAGGGGGCAGGACCGAGGAAATAAAAAGAGGCTCTGCGCACCAGTTTGGGTCTTTGTTCCTGGAATCGGTGCTGCTATCAGAACTGTGGACTCTGAATCTGCCTGTGAGGGTGGCATCAATAAAAAGAGCATCTATTCCCAAACAGCGTCTCGGCTGTTTTTCTTCTGCTTTGCCAACACGCTACATTGGAGTCAGAAGCGGGATGGAGATCGATCTGGGCAGCGTGAATCGACAGGAGACAGGAGATGGATAATCTTGAGAGGAGCACCCGCTTCCAGTGGACCATTCTCCAAACTGCGCCATGCCCTGACCAGCACCCCCGGGCTTGCTGCCCCATCCACAACAGCCCCCTTTACCCTGGACACAGATGCAAGCAACGTAGGGATCGGAGCCATGCTGTCCCAAGGAGCCCCCGACAGCGGAGAGAGAATGGTGGCATATTACAGCCATGTCCTCAGCAAAGCGAAGCGGTTGCTGCGATTTCAGGAACCAGAAGGGCAAGTAGCGTGTTGCTCCAAACCTTCGAATTCGACACAACAATGCAGCTGCCCTGTCCAAGCGACCGTGCAGAGAGATGGGTTGCTGGTTCCGCGATCAACAGGATATTAGGGAGAGATATTCCTAACTCGGTTGGAATGACTAAATTAAAACAAACAAACAAACAAACAAACATTAAAACCACAGTTTTAGTACTTTTCATTTTCGGTAATATAAAATATCTGCTACAGTGTTGCCGGGGATGTAGGAATATCCCTTTTATTTCCATATTACACGTTTTTGGAGAGGTTAGCTGCATATAGTAACAGAAGTTAATGTGAAACCAAAAATAGGTTATATTTGTTGCTTGATATGAACTGTACCGTTGTGTGAATGATCGATTTCAGCTCTATGTTAGTACATGGGTTTATTCAGCCAGGTTTATCTCACAAGCAGTAGCGTAGCCCGGATTTTGTTTCGGTGGGGAATGGGGTTTTTTACAGATGGGTAATCATTTATAAAAATGTTTCTGAAGTAAAAATTAACTATACTAAAAAACTTGTAATGAAATTTGCCATAGATGGATAAATACCAATTTATCCATCTATGGCAGGGGTCGGCAATTAAATTTCATGGTGGGCCTAATGACCTGCAGGCAGCCACAGAGCAGGCCACGTACCTCCCCAACCCAACCCTCCTGCCACCACCGCAAGACTGAGCTCTACAAATGTGATGCTATATGGCGCATGGCATAGAGAACACATACTGAACAATTTCAATGTATTTCAACCTATTATTCATATGACAGTCCAGGGCGCACGGCACATTTTAATAACCTATGCATGGCTGCTGCTGCTGTATTTTTGATGCACGTACATAAAGATTTGCCATGCACCCTGGACTCTATGAGCTTTAACTACATTCCCGGTGGAAATGCTTCAATAATCTTTACCTGCATATACGACCCAATCTATCGATAGCTGTTCCATGATGGAAAAAAAACCGGCAGATTAAATTGTTTCACCGACAACTGGCTCATCAATAAAAAAAAGTGGTTGAAAACAAATGAAAAAGGAATAAAGTAACAATTGTGATAGTGTGTCCTTGTAAACGCCAAATACATACATAGAGACAAATTAGGTTACTTTAACATTCCGATATGTTGAAAGTGAAACATAACTCAAAATGTCGCTGTTCAGCCGGTGCCCCCACATTTGTCAAGTGGTTTTGAGTGACATATTGTGCGATTTGGTATTTCATCAAAATAATGAGTGGCGCATACATTTTTGGAGGACTGCCTATTTTTGCTTTCAAGTCTGTCACACTCACACCTGATGTTTTAAAGCTGATCGCAAAAGGAAAGTGCATTTGTTTTCATTGAATTTGTTATAATGCAATGACGCATTTAAAATACGAATGTATGCTACTTAAAAAAAAAAAAAAATTATAATAATTGTTCTGCGTTCCTGTGTATGAGGGTTCAATGATTTCCATTACATGAGAGTAGATGTTAAAACTTCATGCTGATTTGAACTTGGCTCTCGCCAAGATAAGCACCAACTAAGACGTAGCTTCACAGTAAACTAATGTGATCCATATGTGTCTCCATCCATTTGCGCTTCCTTCCATATGATGATGTAAATATCCTTCTGTCTGGTGTTGATGGCTGAAGTGTGATGCTGGCTCCAGGGATCAGCTTATTGCCTCCCTAGCGCATCAGCACACACAACGGCTGCGATGCTGGCTCCGGGGATCAACCATAGTGCGGTCTCCCCAGCGCATCAGCATGACAACTGTCTGGATTGAGCTAAGTAGGGTACATCTCTGGGGTCTTCAAGTGGGCACCTTCCATCCTCGGTGTTTCGTCGAGTAGCCCACGACACCTCAAGAGGGCTCGATGGTGATTCTGGCGTCCCAGCATCACCCCCCTCCGTCCCCCACTCAACTCATCCCAGCTTACAATGACCTGGGTTTAAACAACTAATTTCGTGGTACATTCTTTTCCAAAGGCTACAATAACCATTTCGTCCTTTGAGTGATATGTATTTCCATACATATCTTCAAATTAAACTAATAAAAGCATTCATTTCTTAAGAGTTGCCAATTATGTTTTGTATTTTCGCCCATCCCCAATTTGGTTATGCCCAATCGTTGTGTTTTACTGAACTGTATAATCTCAGGACAGATCATACCAATTTTAATATTAAGGTTTATTGCGAAGGCTGGTATTGCTTTGAGGCGAATACCCCAGAAATGCTATATCTATTGTAAAATAACACTGACATGGTCGATTCGTACAGAAGAAAAAAGACACACGCCTGAGTTTCACATTTTACAGAAGATCCCGATGTCCTGTAAAATAATCAGAGGACCTCTGAGAAAATTATCTGGGATAAAAAGAAACAGACGTTGGGCTTTAGATTGCACATAGTTACTGCCTGGTACACCTGGTGGTCCCTGCTAGAAACACTGGTACGTGAGATGAAAAGCATGAAAAACACTTGTTTAAAGGCAGTAGAACAAATGAAAAAATCACTGATTTTTTAGTTATTCTTTACTTTTCCTGTAATGCTAGTATTAGCTGAGGCCATAATTTCTATATTAATCTTTGACTTCGACGTCTCATCGCATGTCGGTTTAAACAGTACGTCGCACACGCGTTGCCCAATCAAAGGAGTCAAAGGCTGAATCTGGTGTAAAAATGACAGGACTCTACCCAATCACAATTAGATGTGTCTTTGACTGATTTTTTTTTAAGTGTGCTTAGGCAGGCACCCCACTAGCTACGTCACTGCTCACAAGACTATATGCCAAAAGGAAATTTGCTTAACACTACTTCTGGAAATAATGTGTACTGTTCTTGATGCCATCATATTTAACCAAAATGCTATAAATACTATCGACTGTGTGCCACCAATCCTGTTTCATTTACACATCACAGCTCCCCCCAGAAATAGCTGACAGTGCGCTCCTAGGTTGCAGTCCTAAATAATATACATGTAATCCCACTGGTAATCCACGGCGCACGAAACTGTGCTCTCCCAAACCGGGATGTGGTGTGTGCATTGCAGTGAGGGACAGTCAGGACTTTGAGCCCAGCGTTCAGCATGCTGCCGCCCACTGCTTACAGAAAGGCCTGGTCCCTGCGATGCCCACCAGGATGCTGCTTCAGCAGCAGTGACCGCAGTCTGTGAGGGGCTTAGTCCAGAGCAGCAGGTTCAGCTTCGGGAACTGTTGATTGAAAATACCTTTGCAACAAAGTCCTGAGGGAGCAGGCCGTACTCACTTAGTACAAGCCATCGACAGGCTGCTGAAAAGATCCTCAGTGAGATGCGGGAGGCTGGGTTCATCGAGCTGCCCGACAGCCCATTGGTTGCGCCAGTCGTTATGGTCCGACTGCCTTCACCGGCTGGGGGCTGTAGCAGTTTAAAGTCATGCCATTTGGTCTGGAAAAACAGACTGACAAATTGATTTTTGATCAAAAACACTATATGAAGGAAAGGTATACCCCCCAATACAATCATATAAGCACTGTTACAACCCGACTTCAACTGCAAGTCTCCGTCTGGCTCAATGCATATGTTTGTATTAGAACACAGATATCAGTGGGGTCAATTCAAGGAAATAACTAACCCATAACAGGAAAACACATATATTTATACACAAACATAGTGGGTGACTCCCCTCCCATTCCCCTGTTCAGTATACAATTGTTAAGGTGAACACCCTGTTAACTCAGACCTTTAACACACCTCATGTTAAGGTGGGGGAATCTGCCCACACCTATAGAACATTCTATAACATGTCACTTCTGTTACTTAAATGAACTTACTTAACCTAAGATCCTACTTTTGTCGCTGTAAAAGCCAGTTTAAACTAGTTTGCTCTTTATGGTTCTTTCTCTTCACACCTTGCACCCACACATAGGCCTTTTTCCATCTCTCTGTGCAACTATGCTAGACACCTGTTACTTTGGCTGTCTGCCCAGACATCTTATTTGTGACTTTTAAGTCCGTGACAGGATGCAGATGTCTTGTTTCTGCAAGGAGAGAGAGAGACTTCAAAATTTTAATTCTTATTGCTATATTTGCTTTAAATATGAAATGATGCAAATTTAAATTGTAGAGCAAGCAAACAAACATACCCTTCGTGATAGTAATTTCTACAGGGTAGTGGCTTATTTCAGCCGGTCCCTGAACAAGGCAGAACGGTGGTACTGCGTCACCCAATGGGAGTTGCTTGCAGGAGTGTTGGTGGTCCGCCATTTCCATCACTATCTGTGTGGATTGTCCTTCCTCATCTGCACGGATTATGCTGCATTGCAGTGGCTGCTTTCATCTATTGGGACCGGCTTGCCCCGTACCAGGGGAGGGTTACACCAACAACCTGGGGCTGGACCCTCAGGCTCACTTTTGCCCAGGACTTCCACATTGCCAGCTGGCTCTGACAATCAGCAGCCTGCCAGGGTGAGTCCCGCTGACAGCCCGCAGCCGCCGCCGCAGTTGGGGTCTCCACAGTTGGGGTCACCCCAGCGACTGGGGGGCTATGTAGCAGTGGGTTTGTCTGTGGCTGTATTGCATTCCGGAACTGTTAACTTGTGGGACTTGATTGCTTGTAGCAGGGTGCTGGGACTTGGCGCTGGATTAGGCAGTCTACACAGGAGTTACCAGGTGCTGAACCCCATGCCGACAGTGGCAACACTGTGGTAATTCTGGCAGTGGCAATGCTAGCAGTGGAAATGCTGGAAGGGGGAATGCTGATAGCAGAAATGCTGGCTCCTCCGGACCTGTAGCCAGCAGTGGCAACGCTGGCACCTGCATCTTCGCTTACCTTTGGGAACGACCTTCCCAAATGATCAGCACTAGAACAAAACATAAGGCACGGTGGCCAAAATAAACAGGTTTAACAAAACACACGAAAACGTAAACAAACAGACAGGACAGCATGGAACACATACCTGCACCTGCACCTTCACCTTCACCAACATTAACGCCAATCATTTCTTCTAACTAACACCTGTGGCTGGAGCCTTAATTAATCATGTAATCATTTATTCAATTCATAGCTCCAGCCACATTCCCATGTGTTTTGACAGGGAGAAATGTAACCCCTTCTCTGCCAACTCATTATTCCTCACACCAACACATACACATGTGCCTTGGCAGGGCTTTCACCCTGCCACTACTCCCCAGCATTGTTTACAAGAAACACATTACTTTACCTTTACTGTGTCCCATGTTGTCCATAGTGCAGTCGTAACGCGCAACATATTCCTGATTTTATTTTTTTTTATTCACACATAATAGGTAAATCAACTAGGATATTGCTTTTTTTCAACTTTTACTCTGGAAAGTTCGGCAGGAGAAAGATAATTTTTCTTCTAAACGTTGCAGTGTATCCAGTTCATGCTCCTTCCTGCACCAATGCTGGTACTCTGATTGCAATGAATGAAAACCATCATTGATGCAGGAGGGATGGTCATCTGGATACACTGCGATCCTTAGAAGAGATCTTTCTTTCTCCTGGCGACTGCTCCTGAATAAATTTCTAGAAATGTATTTCCCGATTGATTTATGACATATAATATGTGATTAAAAAGAGTGCAAAATATAACTATATTATACAGACAACATGGGACATAGCAAAGGTAATGCAATGTGTTTCTTGTAAACTTTGCAGGGTGTTCCCTAACACTAAGATCTTGGCTAATGCATTTGAATTGCATTGTGTTCTTGCTAATTATCTCATTCTTTTTTTCACACAGCAGTTCTACAGATTAGAAAACCTGATTCAATCAAGCTCACATGATTTTGGTAAATATTTACTAACATATTGGTTACCAGCTTTAGAAACCAAAGACACCGATTTCTATATGAAAAACCTATATGATATTTTAACCAAGGGTAGTATTTTTAGAAGACAGTACATTTAAAAAGCTGTTGATATCTCATGGGCCAGAATGTGGAGAATATGAATATGTTGTTGAATATGTTTGTGGAAAAATTTGTTGTTTGAGGAACATCCTTTTCATAAGAATGTTATGTATGCAATACTGCTAAAGTAAGTTACTAAGTTCAGAATGTCTGTCTTTAGACAACTTTCCTTTATTTTTACCCAAGGTATTTTAGCAGGTGCAGTTTTTAGTTACTAACAATGTGCATCATTTAGTTGTCAATATTAAACCCAGAGGTGTCAAATTGGTTGACTGGACAGGTTGCCGAATGTTTACTTCTAAGCTTGTTGTAATATGTGCTGACAGTCTGTATCCTTGCTGGTGTTTTGTTTTAAACCAAGATTTGTTGCTATGGACAGGTGGTATTCTAAAATAAATTTTCCACTGCATAAATTGTATTCCTCTGTATTTTTTTGCTGAAGGCATAGTTCTTACCGTAGGCAATTTTTCTCATGAAATAGCCTAGATTTCCATTCCTGTCATCAGTGATGTAAAAAAGTAACCAGGGCTGTAAACATGCAGTCCTTATAACAAAATATTTAGGCCTTGGAATAATATTTACTTTCACTTGCGTTCTCCAGGACAAGCAAGCGGTGTTCACTTTGAAGCCGAAGAAATAAGAAAACATTGTGTGGCATTTCTTCTGTTTGTGAAGGTTTTTAATTCAAGGTAAGTTCAAAGGATGGTGGCCTATTATTGGGGTCCATTCAGTACGTACAACAGGAGGTTATACATCCCCAACAATGCATGTGAGTCTTTTTAGGGTATTTTTGTCTTTAAAGACATGTGCAAAGGGTACAATTGTTACGCAAGGCCATGTGGAAAATAATATAGTGTCTTAAAAGGTGTTTCTTGTAAAATGTTATTGTACAAACATGTCAATTTCTTGTTTGTGTGAATTATTTTGGAGCCTGCCCAGGGATGAAAAATTGAATACAATGAATCGCCCTAGTTTGAACAGCTGAGTATACAAGATATTGGGAAATGTATTAACTTGCATCCAGATTAGTGCCTCTGTACTGTATTTTAGTGCTTTTCTTCTGACAACTGATCCTATGATGCACTTCGAGTTGCCATATTGTTCATGCATCAACACCATTTCCATGAAAAAAATGAAAAAAATGTGCATTATCCTTGCAGACAAAAATGGAGGTGCAAAGTGGTGGATAAAGATGTTGCTGCGGATTTCAACATTCCTTACAACCGTACTTTCAATAAAATGAACAGTACTTTTAAATGCATAATACTTAGTTTTCATTGTACTATAATTAAAAATTGATTTCAGTGTCATTCAAACTTAAATAAAAACTGCCAGTAAGCATTTGGCTTAGACTCCTGAAAATAAGAATTACTGATAAGACACTTTTTTTTTGCTGGAATCTTGAAAGTTGACTGTAGTTCATAGTATGGTTTGCATGTTCCATCAAAGGGGTCTATGTTGTGACTAGGAGTGGGTATTGGTACTGAGGATCTGTATTGCAATATATTTCAATACTGAAGACAATATTGTGATATATTGCGATACATATTGGAATTCAACGCCGAATGATGTGGATGTTGATACCAAAATACATCAACATATATAAACTGTGCGTTTTGTCATTTTTATGGAATTTAAAGTATTAGAATGTAATATGGCAAATTAAACTCTAATATGAAATGCCCAGTAACTCATTTTTGTTGGATCATCTGAAGTATGTGCATGTCCTCCCAATTTGAAAAAAATTTAAAATTCTCTAAAAACATTGATTTTAAATGTAATTTTTAATTTTTTTATTATAAATAATATCTTTATTTGCATTTTATATTAAACATGTTTTTCAAAAGTACATCCTATGACACGGCCATAAACATGGTCAATGCAGAGACCCGGGATTTGGAATAAACGACTGACCTAATATATATATATATATATATATATATATATATATATATATATATATATATATATATATATATATATACAGTACTGTGCAAAAGTTTTAGGCAGGTGTGAAAAAATGCTGTAAAGTAAGAATGCTTTCAAAAATAGACATGTTAATAGATTATATTTATCAATTAACTAAATGCAAAGTGAGTGAACAGAAGAAAAATCTAAATCAAATCCATATTTGGTGTGACCACCCTTTGCCTTCAAAACAGCATCAAGCATCAATTCTTCTAGGTACACTTGCACACAGTTTTTGAAGGAACTCGGCAGGTAGGTTGGCCCAAACATCTTGGAGAACTAACCACAGTTCTTCTGTGGATTTAGGCAGCCTCAGTTGCTTCTCTCTCTTCATGTAATCCCAGACAGACTTGATGATGTTGAGATCAGGGCTCTGTGGGGGCCATACCATCACTTCCAGGACTCCTTGTTCTTCTTTATGCTGAAGATAGTTCTTAATGACTTTCGCTGTATGTTTGGGGTCGTTGTCATGCTGCAGAATAAATTTGGGGCCAATCAGATGCCTCCCTGATGGTATTGCATGATGGATAAGTATCTGCCTGTACTTCTCAGCATTGAGGAGACCATTAATTCTGACCAAATCCCCAACTCCATTTGCAGAAATGCAGCCCCAAACTTGCAAGGAACCTCCACCATGCTTCACTGTTGCCTGTAGACACTCATTCGTGTACGCTCTCCAGCCCTTCGTCGAACAAACTGCCTTCTGCTACAGCCAAATATTTCAAATTTTGACTCATCAGTCCAGAGCACCTGCTGCCATTTTTCTGCACCCCAGTTCCTGTGTTTTCGTGCATAGTTGAGTCGCTTGGCCTTGTTTCCACGTCAGAGGTATGGCTTTTTGGCCATAAGTCTTCCATGAAGGCCACTTCTGACCAGACTTCTCCGGACAGTAGATGGGTGTACCAGGGTCCCACTGTTTTCTGCCAGTTCTGAGCTGATGGCACTGCTGGACATCTTCCGATTGCAAAGGGAAGTAAGCATGATGTGTCTTTCATCTGCTGCAGTAAGTTTCCTTGGCCGACCACTGCGTCTGCGGCCCTCAACGTTGCCCGTTTCTTTGTGCTTCTTCAAAAGAGCTTGGATAGCACATCTGGAAACCCCTGTCTGCCTTGAAATTTCTGCCTGGGAGAGACCTTGCTGATGCAGTATAACTACCTTGTGTCTTGTTGCTGTACTCAGTCTTGCCATGGTGTATGACTTTTGACAGTAAACTGTCTTCAGCAACCTCACCTTGTTAGCTGAGTTTGGCTGTTCCTCACCCAGTTTTATTCCTCCTACACAGCTGTTTCTGTTTCAGTTAATGATTGTGTTTCAACCTACATATTGAATTGATGATCATTAGCACCTGTTTGGTATAATTGTTTAATCATACACCTGACTATATGCCTACAAAATCCCTGACTTTGTGCAAGTGTACCAAGAAGAATTGATGCTGTTTTGAAGGCAAAGGGTTGTCACACCAAATATGGATTTGATTTAGATTTTTCTTCTGTTCACTCACTTTGCATTTAGTTAATTGATAAATATAACCTATTAACATGTCTATTTTTGAAAGCATTCTTACTTTACAGCATTTTTTCTAACCTGCCTAAAACTTTTGCACAGTACTGTATATATATATATATATATATATATATATATATATATATATACTGTATATATATATATATATTACAAAAGCATAAATAAGTGCTTGCTACACATTTATTTAAAATGAAAACAAAATGCTGGTAAGTAAAGTTATAATCTATTTATGTACCTGTTGTTTTGTTTTGATTTTTTTCTCACAACTTACAGTACCAGAGCTGCTATTTTTTTATCTGATGAGATCAAATGCGGTAGGTGTCCAGGGAAAAAAAAAAGATATTCAGAATATAGTGTAAAATTACATTGTCCAGAACTGTCGGCAGATAAGTCTTTAAAAGTAAATGTAAAAACAATTAAAATAGCACTGATACAGTTCTTAAATTGCTGATGAACATTCACCCGCTAGCTACTTTCAAAACAAGCCAAAAATGGCTGGAAAACTGCCAGTCTGGCAGCACTGATCAAGGGGGAGTAGCATACAAGTAATTAAATGTTATCTCAAGTTCAATGTACAAATCAAACGTGAATTTGTATAATTTGTTTTAGAAAAATCTTTATTGTAACTGGCGTTCCGGTACTTTAAGATATAAGACTACACCACTGTATGTAAGGTTGGTGGTACTGCCAGCATATTTTACTTCAGCCTTGCATAAACAACATACTGCAATGTTTGATGCAATACAGCCATCCTTCTTAGATTTGTTTTATTAGGACATGATTCCACACATGTGACTTTCCGTTACAGAATTTAAGCAGCTCAAAAGCTCAGCGTGCTTCTGCCATATTTTCTTTTGTGTTTACACAGCTTGCACTACGAATTCTCGCGGGAAGTGATTATCTTGCAAGATAATAGCCGACATTTTCCTATAGACGTTTCCCTGAATCAATTTAATCAAAAATACCGGTATTGTTGTTCAAATACCGGTTATTGTATTGCCTGATGAATTATGCAATATACCGGTATATTGTTATTATCTGCAGCCCTAGCTGAGAAAGTGCCAACAGTGCTAGCTGCCCGCCCTACCATATTTGCCATACCATCCTCTTTCCAGGGTATAATGCTACTGTTCCACAAGTCTCATTGCACTGCAACCCTGTAAGTAGTTATGATGTAATGAATAAACATAAAACATTTAATAAAGAATCCGAACACATCCTCTTGAAGATGTTTCTTAAAAATAATGTGAAACGTTTGGCAAATGCTTAATGAGTAAAATCAAAGCACAGACAGCAGTGAACCCTGATTATTTTCCAAAACTAGGGATATGTTTATTCAAATAGTGGTATTTCTTTTTTTTTAGCACATAAATTGATACTCTTGAGAATTGTATGCTTGTAAACTTGATCAATAAAATTGTTATGTGCTGCTTTTTTAGTATCTCGAGGGATGTTATGTCAGCCTAATTGGACTTCAGAAACACATTTTATGAAAAATAAATGTATAAACTTGAGGTTCAGATGTTTATTAAAGTAAGAAAAGGGTCTCCCTTTTGTGTTCATTTTAAAATCTGCTATATTAAATTGGAAATTGGTGCTTGTTAATTATTTGCTGTCTTGTTATTTTTTTCTGCAGCAAAATAGAAAACAAATCTCAAGTTTCAACAAAATAAATAAATAAAACAAAGCACTGGACCACAGAGAAAGAAATATTGATTTATTCTGTCATTTGCCAAATGCTAGAGATACACTTTTCCAAGGTAAATATCGATTTGTTTAGAAAAAGGTGGCAACAAATTACTGAAGTAACAGATGACTGTGACATCACATCTGCAACTCCACATTTTTTATTTATTTTTTGCTCTCTTTCTTGTTTAACCATGGATATCTTTTTTATTGTGGTGTGTGCTTCATTTTATTTTTTGTTTTTTTTGTTATATAACTAGTTCTTCTGGAATTACGTGAACAAGCTGCCAAGGGCAAGATTTTCAAAAGTTTGTAAAAGATAACTCCAGTCAACAAATCGTTATTAATGTAGCGTTAATTTTGACATTTTCAAGAAGTCGTTATGCCTATCTAATTATTAAATAATCATGCTAACGTGATTTCCGAAATTATGTTGATTCATGAAATAATGTTAATATCTTAATGAGCAATGCTTCTTGCGACTATTTCTTTTATTTGCATGGGAATTTAAAAGCAATTGTTAATTGTCATAAAATTTGCACTTGGAAAAGGAGGGTTTTAATTAACAGAAAATTGTAACTCACCTTGAAACAGAAATTTAACAGACCATGACTGTGACGCTGACGATACAGAGACTACCTAGATAATTCAATATTTGTAGTTATGGAAATATTTTCAACTTTTATATACTTGTGGTTATGAATGAGATTTGTTCACTTGTTTTAACAATTCGTAACCTTAAGCCCGGAACACACTGCCGATGACATCATAGGAAAGGGATGCATGGATGCATAAAGTACAGTGGCAATGGGGCGAATCAATAGGAAAAAAGATAGGGCTATGGCAGTAATAAATATCTACAATTTTGGCTAGAACTTAAGGCAACGTGATTGTGAAAACCACATGTTGTGTAATGTAGTAGGTGGGAACCTTATTACAGGGCGATGGGGTCTGGTAGGAAGGTTATTCAGGAAGGAATTCAGTGGAGAGTTGAGTGCGTGGTGCATGGTGTGCGGTTAATAATAAAGCGTGTTCATTAAGAAGTAATACACGGTGTGCACCTAAATCTTTTGCTGAAAACCCCAATCTACAACACCACATATGACTGGAGACATGCATGCACACACACATACACACATACATACTGTAGCAATCTCGGTTAACACAGGCAGGCGCATCACACAGGGCGAGGCAATCCACACACATTATTTTGTATTTCCATTTGGCTGCTGCCTCTGGTGTGAGAGCTGTCTCCCTGTACACTAGTAGTTTCCATAACAGCGAATTATGCTTCCATTCATTTTTCTTGATCTCGTTAACACGCATTTTGATTGACGAGTTCCCCTTAGCTAGTCGTTGAGACAGGAAGTGATGTAGATGACCTGTGACAATTAAGCTTTTTAACGAGAAATGCGTTCCTTAACAACCTCATCGACTCAATTTCAAAGCACTAACGGATTGATTAATTAACACATTTCGTTTGAAAATCACTTGCTACTAAAGCTCTCATTACTATACCATGAGTTAACAACACTGTTTTTTTGAAAATCTTGCCCTAAGGGTCCTCCTGGAGGGGAACTAATGTGGACAAAACATGGCCGCATTTCACTGCATGCCGCAAGGACCCACTGGGTTAGGGTTATTTAAAGTGTTTGCTAAGTTAATGTATATGTGTTTGTTTTCGAATACATTATAAATATGTGCTTGTGTCCCTTCCTGTCTTGTCGACTTGCTTAAACCATTTTGCTATATTAGACTTATTCATTGCAGCACAGAGTTAAACGTTATTCCCCTCAGAGGGGGAATGTACCTTATTTGACTGTAGATTACGTTTTAACAAGCGCATCACTTTGGGGAAAATTTTGCAGAATATCTGAAGGGGTCTGAGCTCTGCCACTGGAGAGCTAGCTGTGTGTGATCCCCATCACTAAAACATTTCAGTTTGGCTCGGAGTGCTCTGTGTGTGCGTGCAACAGAGGCTTTACATTCCAACAGGACTTCAGTGCTGCCAGTTGAGTCTGATTCCATAGCCTGCAATGGATAATACAATGGATTCGACTAAATTACCCCAGATTATTGCAGTTTTTCTTCACTTTGGAGCACATTTTTTGAGAAGACTGAACAAACATTAAAGCTATTATTAACTAAAAAGCATGAGGGCTAGTTCACCGTAGTAAAGGACTGTCCTTCCAACCCAGAGGTATCCAGGCAGTTTGGCACAGCCGTGCAATGATGTGCAATTCCAATACTTTACCTCCCGTGCAGATTTCTGTTGGCTGCACTCATTTTTGAGGAGTACACATGCTTTTGAGAGGCTACATTTTTATACTGTACATTTGAGCTACAATACAGCATAACCGGTTATAATGGGGTCTGAAATGCATGGGATTGAAACTATAACCTTCAGTTTGCAAGCGTGTTGTGTTACTGTCATCATCAGTGCTACACAATCAGTTGAGACAACTAATTGTGCAGTATTATGAAAGATGAAGTCAGCCAGCTGAGAATTCTCAGGACTTTGTTATATTTTGGAGATTTTTCGAGTCATTCTTCATCTTCATCATCATCATCATTCAGGGATTCTGATCTTGAGCTCTGAAAAATGTGTTTCCTGTCAGTGTAACGCTCATTGTCGTCCCTATTGGCGCAAGGAAGTACGGTTCCTCTCGATACTGGTTGATGAGAGTAACGCTATTTGTGGTCCCCACTGGACAAAAAGGAACGTACATTTTTCTGAGAATTGGCTCTGCTGAAGGATAGCCTATATATTTGGTAAAAGTAAAACATTAATATGTATTGAAATAAATGAATACATAAATCAATACAGACATGTCTTTCTTTCTTCATCTATCTTGATATTTATTTATTTATTTTCACTATCATATAAAGACGGCCATTTAATACTGTATGAAACAGAAATAAATACTCAACAGTTCTTGTTCATTTGTATATTAGTGAAGATTTTTGTACAGAAAGGTCATCATGCTTTCATATATTTTTACTTCCAAATTAAAAAATATATTGTAACGACCCGGACAATTGCTTTGTTGCAGGACTTGTTGTCTGTTCAGTTTGTCTCATCTGTCTTTTATATCTGAAACAAAAACAGCAAGTTATCAAAAGTGCCCAGCCATTTAAAGTGGAGATATCAAAAACACAAGCCAAGTTTCAAGAAACCATTGGGGCAACCTTGCCCAGCACAAAGCAAATAGGCAGAACTGTTAAACCGATGGAGGCTTGTGTTTTTCATCCAAGTTCGATCCGCTGCCTGAAAAACACAAGCCAAGTCAGTAGAAACAATTGGGGCAACCTTGGCCCCCATCGGTTTTACAGGTGTGCCCATTTGCTTTGTGCTGGGCAAGGTTGCCCCCCAATGATTTCTTGAAAATTGGCTTGTGTTTTTGATATCTCCACTTTAAATGGCTGGGCACTTTTGATAACTTGGCATTTTTTTCACATTTCCAATGTGTTTTTGTTTCAGATAATAATACATGCTTGATGTAATATCTGCTGCTTTCAAAATTCAATCAAGTTAGCAAATCAGTGCACAACAAGTATGATTTATAGTACAAAGTCAGCTTAAATTATAATTCTGATTTTAATTACACTTTTTATTTAGGACCTATTTTTCCTAGTCTGACAAGTAGATATTTATGCAGTCTAAAAAACGAAAAATAGCATATGTTGGGCCCCAAGGGTACTATCAAAAGGCAGGTCTCACCGTTCTTTAGTATGGTAATTTGTCACCTAATGCTAACACTCCAGTCTAATGATCACCTGTCTATTTAGACCCTTTCTCTGTGCTCTCAAGGGTGGTCTCAGACTGCCTGTTAGAAAGATGGGAATAATAGACTAGATATTACTTGTATAGTCAAACATGGTTTTAATTGCAAGAAGAGAACAGATCTAAAACTACAAGTAATTAACATGGGAAATATAGAAGCACTAGGGTGTAAAACTGAGAAGGGCCTGGACATCAGCATGCTTGCTGACCAGCTATCCTTCGCCTTCCAGCAGGCAGCCAAAGAGTTCTACCTAAAGACCATGACAACACATGCAAGCTCACCCTCTGGACTCTACTGTCCACCTACACTGAGGGGGTCCAGGAGGTGTTTGAGACCAGCTTCTACCTGCAATTCTCAAAGGAGAAGCTGCTGAATGAGGGCTTTGCAATGCTTTTACCTGCCTGCCGAGAGTCGGAACTCTGCATCACGCTTGGTTTCACAGACGGTGCTTGCACGATTGAGGTTAGGACAAAAAGTTGTTGTTTTTTCTTGGTACAGTCAGTTGATGATGATGAGAACTTGGGGTCAGAGTATCAGGAAATGTCTTTTTAGACCTATCTAGGCAGCTGATTATTTAATTGTGATACAGCCAGGTTACGAGATTCTTTCATCCGATATATGGAGGAACCTGTCTGTCGGTCAATACGAACAGTTCAGTTATTCCACACACTGCTGTGTGAATGTAGGTCAAGATGATTTTACTTTTTCACGGTACTGAGACACTTGATTGATTGGTTGGTGAAAACTAGACTTAATCTTACAAACCACTTGACTGATTTTGATGAAACTACGCACAAGTCTATTATACTTGATATTGTTGGAAAGGGGTTTCAAGTTTTGCACTACAGATAGGGCTGTTTATTCCCAGCTCTGTAAGTGACTTCTTACTTCTGAGCTATCGGGCAATTAAAAAGATTA
The DNA here is from genome assembly GCA_030684275.1 of Acipenser oxyrinchus oxyrinchus. Taxonomy (NCBI): domain Eukaryota; kingdom Metazoa; phylum Chordata; class Actinopteri; order Acipenseriformes; family Acipenseridae; genus Acipenser; species Acipenser oxyrinchus. Next base: position 10,227,569 of record CM060251.1, read on the forward strand.
AAAGATTAAAGAAAACGTCATTGTGGAATGAAAGATAATTGCTTTTTAATGCATTAATATAGTCAACAAAGAAGATGAATACATATGTAAGAATGTGAAGCATGTTTTTTTTTTATATTTATATATTAGCCAATATTAAGTTTGTATTGTTAACTGACAGAAGGTGTTTGGGGAATTAAGCATTAGTAAGACATGAATGCAGTTTGTACTGGTGAACAGCGATATATATTATATGATAACCGATACTTTTTAAAAAGGCCTAGTAACTAATAATTTCTTCCTGGAAAAAGACAAATTAAGTCACTCAGTGCTTCATTGTACTTATAATTCATGATTTCTAATAATGATTTCTATTTTCAAAATCATAGTGAGTACTCTAGCACTTGTTAGTTCTCACTGTTGCTGCCAGTGGCATAGTAAAAAAAAAAAAAAAATTAATTGAATAAAATAAATATGAATCAAAGTACTTGATTTAACGATTTTATTTTGAGTACTTGAAGATTAGAGTATCATTACTCACCACTAATTTGTATTAGAAAGCAACCGTGTTGATCTGTAGCATCTTTTCCTGGTTAAAATGTTTTAAATAGATACACCCTACTGTAAGTGTGGACCTGCAGATGATCAGCGAGCTAAACACTATTGCAGTGTTGGGATACAGTATATCTTCTATTTATTTCTACTTGGGGGTCATTTTTTATAAATAGCTAAATGCACTTCTCTAGTCCAAATTACACTTGTGCTAACCACCTTTAAACCATTGTGTTGGTATTCAGTGGATGAACTGGACTGACAAAAGCCATCACTGTTTGCAAGCTCCCCAGCCAGTTGAAAGTCATGCAAGCTGAAAATAGATATACATACATTTATGTATTGAAATAATTACTATAAAATAACCTCTAGCTATTTCTTTAATAGAACCTTTCTCTTATTCGACCTCATTCATCCCAACGTGTTCTGACAGTGTAGACGGCCCCTTTGTCACTCTTAAAAAGCCTAAGATGAGTGACTTCTAAAATTACCTGAGTGTGCCCAAAGTGACGGTCCCAGAGAGACTCTGAGAGACTTGGAGATTAGTCTCTACCGGTGCCTATGGGAAAGCCCTGGACCCAGTCAGGTGAACAGGTCTGGACTGCAGAAGACTATTCAGTGTCAGTCAGCTGCTACTAGAAACTGTTTTAACCCTTTTGTAATGACAGTTAACTGAGAGTTCACTTGAAGTACACCGGTATTTGTTACATGATAATGTTTCAGTGTTTAAAGACACAAGATACTTGGGTCAAATAGGCTAGTGCTGATAACAAACTATTATTTCTTAGTATGGCCCCATAATGGGGGGGCGGGCACTTGTGTTTGTTACATTTATTCAGAAATACAGCAGGTGCTGTCTTGGAATACCTCTGCAGATGTGAAGTTTAAATATCTTAATTTTCTATATTCTACTTTTGTGCAAATTGCAGTGTTGTAAAGTGGCTTGAGTCACAGGAGAAATGTAGGTATGGTATTTCTCCGGCAAACCAGGTATGGCCCAAGGAAATACATGTTGGAAGAGAAAATGGTTGGATATTCAAGGAATTGACTTAACACAGAAAAGTTTATTTACAATCTGCAGAGCAATATGCTAACGCATGTTTGGATGTCAGCCAAGTATACTGTAAATCCCAAATTATGTACGTTGGTGCTGTGCATAATCTATAGCTTCATTTACTTTAGAAAATAAGGAACCAGTGTAGGAAAGGGACTTTTTCAACCTGAAAAAAGAAACAAGGTCCAGGGGTCACAAATGGAGATTAGATAAAGGGGCATTCAGAACAGAAAATAGGAGGCACTTTTTTTACACAGAGAATTATTGGAGTCTGGAACCAACTCCCCAATAATGTTGTTGAAGCTGACACCCTGGATCCTTCAAGAAGCTGCTTGAAGAGATTCTGGGAACAATAAGCTGCTAACGACCAAACGAGCAAGATGGGCCGAATGGCCTCCTCTCGTTTGTAAACTTTCTTATGTTCTTGTGTTCTTAAGCAAAGTACAGTGCAATGTTCCCTGCTCCCCTTTTCCTCACAGATCATGTATTTGTAGAGGTACAGTAATTGTGAACACATTTTTTTTGCTGCTTCAAAAAATACTGAAATCAAATTCTTTTGTCTTCATAGCAGCTAAAATGTACTACCCAAAAGTTGTGTAAATACAAGTGTATTCATTTAGTTTAAGTGGATGATCATAATATAAAAACATTTCAGAAAGGTTCCCAAACATCTACAGCATATTCACTGATCTGTGTGCTTTTGGAATGTTTTTATAATGTTCTTAGCTATACTGTGTGTGCTGTGGGGACAGGGGTATATAGAACACACCGTTGTCAGTCTGAATTCTTCTCACACATATGGGCCTTGCACACAGATGTGCACTATTTACACACATGTGCACACAACATTACACAAGCAATCTTCTGCATAAACAGATATTATACCGAGTGGTGTTGGTCTGTACACGACCATCTTCCACATAAAGCACATACTGTAAATAGAAAAATATTGAAGCATTATAAATTCCAAACAGAATGGGCAAAAAAAATTATTGACCAGCAAAGTCATCTTTTTAAAAAAAATAAACAATTCTATGCACGTGCATTTAAAAAAAAAAAAAAAGATCAGGCTGGGTCTCACCCAGGGTGAGAAAATAATGGGCCATTTTTCTGTATTCCATTTAGTTCCTGTTGCTGCTCTCAAATCCTGAAAATTCGACTTTTAAAAGCGGATAGACCTGTTGCAATTGCGAAAACCCATTTTGGGTCTGAGTGGGGTAAAATGGGCAACAGATTCTACTACTTTTTTGTGTGTGTGTGTGTGTGTGTGTGTGTGTGTGTGTGTGTGTGTGTGTGTGTGTGTGTGTGTGTGAATCAAAATAATAATGGGGAGCATGAGTATTATTTCTTGCTAGTGGGTAGAAGATGATTTTGTCATATTTGTAATGCTTGATGAGTAGTGTCCTTGGGGTCAAGCTTAAGCCCGTGTCACTGTGCTGCTCATTCCTCTTGAGCTAAATAAGGGCAGATTGGATCTAAATTGCCTGCCGCCCAGGCCTCAGACGAGTGCAGTGAGCTGAGACGACCTGCTATTCAGGCTGGTAGTAACCCTGGTGTGCTAGAGCTGCATTAGCACAGCGCAGGTGAATGAGAGGCTACCAACGCCGCCAGCAAAAGGAATCTAAATGTAAAAATCCTTTGATGTCGGCCGTATTAGAATTTGAAATAGGAAGTGACAGGGTGATGGTACTTATCAGCTCTGGCAGGATTAGGGAACATTGTCATCTGGCTGTATTATGACTTAAGAATAAAGATTGCAGCTAAGCACTTGGCAGCTAGAATTTGGCAAAGCCGATACTGCCGCCTCCTGCTGCTCATACAGAACTGTTTTTCTAACCCCCTGTCCTCATCCCACACAAACACCTCCATCATTTCACGGGCCTGCTGAATCACTTTTTTTCATGTCCTGTGGAACTTTTTTTCATTCAATATATTCACAGACAGGATTGGTTGTTAAGAAATGTATCTTTTTTTTCATACAAAGTTTTCATATCATAGTTGCAGTAACTTATTATTATTATTATTATTATTATTATTATTATTATTATTATTATTATTATTAGTAGTAGTAGTAGTAGTAGTAGTAGTAGTATTATTATTATTATTTATTTTTGCATTTAATATCTTCACTACTGCCAGGATTGGTTGTTATGAAATAAAGGTTTTATTGTTATATTATTATTCTATAGAAATTATATACCACAAATTTCGCTTTGTTTGTGCTTGATTAGTGAAAGTTACTCCAAATAGTGTGGGTGTAGGCCAAGGTTTTCAACTTTTTCAGGCTTTTGACATGTCACATGTCAAGCTATTTAAGGCTTATTTTGAATCTGATGAAACCTTTTTTTATGGAATGTTTTACAAAATCTGTTTTGTGACCCCAGACTAAAACAGGTAAATATAAAGTTTATAGAAACAGCATATATATATATATAGTTAATGTTTTCCAAAAACAGGTGTTTTTGCCTTGCAAGACATGAAACTTAAAATTGGACTGCTTTTGCTTGCATTTGAAGCAGATGTCTATCTATCATGTATAACAATGCAAGTATATGTTTCAGTAACAATAGCCAACTCTAAATGCAGTTTGATTTGGCTTACAATAAAACAAATGATTTTGCAGCATTGCACTTGAGTTTCTTGAGGAGAGCTCCACTAAAGTGTTAGTGTAGAAGGTACAGCAGAGTAAAGCTGAAGTGGAGTCTACAGTATAAAATCACATTTCTGTACCATAGCCCTCCGATTTGTCTCCTAGCCACTCTGTGTCACCCACTGCAGACCCCGTCAACATTCACTCCTTTTTCTGCCAGCGGCTCCAGTTAATCGCTAATCAGGGTTAATTAAAGCCTAGAGGTAAGACTGAGACCGGAGTAACAGCTCAATGGTGCAGCTGTAATAGCCAATTTAACTTCCAAGTGAAAGAAACCAATAATTGCTTTGAGCTGAACAAATACAAGAGAATGACTGAATGGAATTTAGAGAATTAAAGGGGTTGGCAGGTGGGATACAGGAGATTTTTATTTTCTTTCACAATAGGCTGCAGATGTTTTTGTTTTGCTTTTATTTTATTTATTTTTTTTACACAATCATTTTTACGATGTTCAGTACTCTGTCTTAAAATTCTTATCAAGGATCTCTTCCTGAAAATCTGCTGGTCTAGGCCTATATTGGTGATTAATTTTCATAGTTATAGATAGATGTGCCATAGTTATAATTAGCGGTGTTCCTGTGTTTTGATTAATAACCCACGCATGGCTTTCTTTTTACATACAAAACATGATCAGGGTTAATAACGACATTACATAACTGTTGGAGTAAACAAGCAAATAATATTGGCTAATATATATATATAATTCATGACGTAAAGCGGCTCATGATATGAACCAGGTTTCACGTTTGCCTATGACAGCACATTAAGAAAACTAACGGTGAATTCAAGAGCAGTGTTTTAATGCTGTACATTTAGTCGTTCTTTACATTTAATGCATATAGTTTACTACAGAACAAATACGTTTTGTATCATTAACTGGAACGAAACAGTTTGTCATAAAAAAAAGGTATAAATTGTCGACTGATGAGAGCTATCAATTAGGCGTTGCACTTGGTGTTTTTATTTATTTATTTATTTATTTATTTATTTTTGTGAATGAGACTGACTGTTAAAAAAAAAGAAAAAAATTGGTGACTGGTGTTTTGTAACTGAATTGTATCCCGTTAAGACCGCCCACGCAGCATTTGACAGGCTGCACAAAATGTCAGTTTATCAGCTGAGATGATTAATGGGTGTTGGAAATTAATTCTATCCTATGGTTACTTAGTAAAGCCCAGCCACGCAGCATTTGACAGACTACACAAAACGTGAATACATTTAAGAGCAACATGAGGCAACAACAATGATATTTATACATATGTAAAATATATCTCTCCATTACAATATGTCGCAATATATATGAAAGACATTGCACAATTATAAATGACAAATTAATAAAAAATATTTAAAAAGATGTATGTTTATACAGTAAACGATCTGTGGCTACCTCTAATCATGTAGACTCTTGTGTGTGTGTGTTTGGCACAACCTATTGAATATATGCCTTCTTTTGCACGAATTCCGGCATTGGATTGGTCGGGCTAATAAACTATGAAAATAACTATGAAAATGAATCACCAATGTAGGCCTCGGAACTGGTTGAAACTGTATGGTCATGGCAGTTATTTAGAAGCAGAGTGTTACACCTATAAATCCGTTTTGTGCAGCGTTTGAATTTTAGGGTGAGGTAATCCAGTGGGTTAATACACTCTAATGTGCAACAGGTTATTTTAATTTAGTTTAAAAATGCAGCAAAAAATGTTCTTCCTATCCTATGCTTGCACACTGTACAAGTGTTACTTACAGTATAAGCTTGTAACTGACACAAAATATACCTTCGAATTAGTGACAGTACAAAGCCAATTTCTGTTAAACAAAGTGAAGGAAGAGAAAGCATACATTCATTTAATTTACATTGTCTGAACACACTTATTACAATTATGCAAAAAGTTACAAACAGTAGCTTTTTCTACAACAGGTATTTTTCAATTGTCGTTGCTCTTGTTAATGTAAGAATACTCAAATGTTTTGTTTTTTTTTGTTGTTTTTTTTGTAGATGCCAGCGAGTGCTATTTATGATGAATTACTGTGGTTTATTTTAAGATGTCATTAGCCGTCCCTATTTTTTCTCCCCTCTATTCCTTAAATGTGGAAAGTGGGTGTCCTTTCTTGAAGCTGAGCTAAAGTACTCTATTAACTAGCAGTAAACTATCATTCACTAACATATACTGAACAGTTAAAGAGAAGTCAGGCAATATCAGATTAAAATGGAAGAAAAAAGAGTGTGTGCTTATAAAATTGATTTTGTACATTTTTCCCTGCCTCATAACACCTTTATAGTAATGCGAGCTGTGGAATAAATCCAGCCGTTTTAGCAGGTTGCTTTAATTTTTTGGCTCAGCTCTGTAACACAGCTTCTCGTTAACTTTTTAATACCCTTTAGCTGGCCTGGATTTTCAGGTTGGAGGGCATTCATTTGCACATAAATAGCCGTTAACTGATAGATTCCCAAAGGTCTCCTGTTGCGTTTGAGCCGCGGTGACCTACTTAGCTAGCTCAAATTTGTTTTACTGTACCACATTATTATAATTCCTTCCACAGATCTTATATTTTTTGATTAATGCTTTTTTCACGATACAATTAAAGTGTAATTACATAGTTTTGCAGTTTGCTATCGTGGCATTATCGTCATTAGAGGGGAGCTGATTTTGCAAATATTAGAAGAATTAGACTCCTGATACTTATTAGTTTTATCATTAACTGATTAAGACTGGAGGACCCTTTATCTGCAAGATTAATCTAAAATGGCAAATCACTCGATCGCAACCGAGTTTCATAATAATAAACTAATAATTTATATGATCCTATTCATTACACGTGTCTTTGTCTCAGACCTACAGCAGTGCCTGTCACCCCTACCCGTGTTCTAGTGTAATAATATCCCAGTGGGGTGTTGATGTATTTTGTTCTGTAGCTAGGACATTTTATCCATGGCAGGGTCATCTAATCCTCACCAATCAGTTCCATCTGCATCTTCAAACCACATGAGATATATCATGCTGCAAAGAAACAAACACAGCGAGCGGGCAAAAGTTGGTGGTGTGTTTTTTTTGTGTGTCTATTTTCTGACTTTTTAACAGTGGTACTCCTGTACTAGATTGAAAGAACCAGGCAAAGTTAAATAGCATGGCAAAGATTGTCATTCAATTCCTGTCAAAGGTCAGCTGATGTCCCAGCCATGCAGGCATTGACCAGTATTGCACTGAGCGGAATTAATTGGGTGAATGATCAGAAAAGATTACAGCACTGCCCTTGACAGCTGTTGGGGCTGCAGGAACCGGCACCGTCTTTTATACCGTCTATAGACTGAACTTCAGCTTTTTCATAATTATCAGTAGTAGTTATTTTTCAAATTGTTTGGGCGGGGGTAGAACAGGTTCAACTTGTTTATATTCACCATTTTATACCACAATAGGCAACTCCAAACTGTGCATTGCTGTTAATAATCACACTTTGGTGGCTTAAATATGGACGTGGCTTATTGCTTAAATCCCTTCAATTCCATAGTTGGAATATATCATTGCTGATTTTCCACTTTTCCTGGATTTGATTAGGAGTAATTAAAAATTACAGAAATCAGTTAGGTACCTGGCCTGCCATGCCATAGTTGAGCTGTCTGGTGAGCAGCTGACTTGCATACAGCATTTACAGATCATGGATGGTGATCACAGTACACAAATATCTCTTAATTGCTTACTCTTCTGGTTTAAGTTTAAGGAATCCTGTGTATTCTCTATTTACCAAACACATCCGTGGTGGCATTTCTGAACAGTACTTGTCTATTCCCATCCTTATATCCGAGGAATACGTATACTACTGTTAATCCACTTAACGTTACAATTGGATAGATCCTATGCCTTTCATTCCTCAATTTATTGTATTTAAGATGACTCTATACCACCTAGTTTGTGGACCCATCAGGAGCATAGGGGATGTACACATTCATCTTTAAAGATAATGTGTTAGAATGCAATGACATCAGCCTTTCTTTCTCTAGGACTTTGTCAGAGGAATGTTTTTAAGATTGTTCTACAGTGAAAAATAATTAAACCTCATCACTTTATTCTTATGACATCCTAGTGTGGCTAGAAAATGACAGCTGTTATAATTCAATGTTTTGACCCTTTGTTACAAATTCTGATGGATTTGCAATGTAACTTCTTACAGCTGTTGTTTCTAAGGTGAGGATTGATCTATTGCAGCACTAGGAAAGGTTAAATGGCCATCATTGTAGTACACCAAATGCACGTCTCTGAAGGACAATGCCATTTGAAGTAATAGCACCATTTAATTCTGATCGTAATACCAGTTTTACTGTGACATCTCAAAATTAGATTTTTTTGGTGTATGTATTTGTTTGATATCGAAAAAGAAAAAAAAAATCTGCAATTTTTGTTTCTTACTGAAATGAGAATATATTTAGGTTTCAAACGTTGTCTTCTAAAATCTACCATGATGGGTGTGAAAGCCTGTATTCTGCAATAATAAGAGGGCTAATGAATTCAGACTGTAATCGATTGTCTCAGCTCAAACTAGATTAGGTGCACCCTTGCTCAGAAGAGCAGAATGTATGAAATGTGCACAGCAGTGCCCAACAAGCGGGATGCTGCCTCATCAGTGGTTTGCTTTCATCCTGCGGAATGAAAGGACAGGAGGATCAGCTCAAGCCTAAATAAGATTACAGCTCGTTCAGCAGCTTATCTGGGCTAATGCCAACTAGTGTGGCTTTGCGCATCCTAAGGGGTTTACAACAGAGACTGTTTACTGAGTATCATCAGCCAGCTCCGTGCTCGCAGGCTAATCCTCCTCCGTGCTGGAGAGTTATGGGTTCAGAGTGAGCCGCTGTGAGTGACAGTCGAGCCAGCCCATTCCAGCCTGCAACCTGATATTGATTTGTACCCGAGCGAGCTCCTAATTTATAACATCCCCCCCACCCCCTTCACAGGTAAATAGTAATTATATATATATAGATATAGATATATAGATATATATATATATATATATATATATATATATATATATATATATATATATATATATATATATATTTTTTTTTTTTTTTGAGTAATTCTATATATATATATATATATATATAGATATAGATATACAGTATATATATATATATTTTTTTTTTTTTTTTTTTTTTTTTTAACTGTACCATATAACAGACTATGCAAAACAAAAGGGGGTAAAAATGATTGAGCAGCTTGAAACAAAACAAAAAGCAGAAATGTAGACAGAGCTGACAAGGAGTCTGTCTGGGTCAATAAGGCTCAAAAACAAATCTGTTTTGGATATTTAAAATCTATTTTTCTATACTATTATTTTGTAAATTCTGCACTTAATGAATCTTCTAATGTCACAGGTACGTTATCTTCCCTGCATTGATTTAACAAAGTGCCTTTGCAGTGGTATCCTACACAGTTTTACATCCTGTTAGGTTTCCAGTACTGGGAGGTCAAGTGACTTGTCCATGATCACTTGGTGAGATGAAATTCCTTTGTCATAGGCAGCAATGGTATTGATTCCTTCTCTGTGGCTGCTTGCTTAAAGTGACTCAAGCATCAACTGGGGTGTTAGGAACAGGGATCACAGAGAACTAGGAAGCTGCAACAAAAATAATCTCAGAAGGAATCTGTAAGACATTCTAGTTCTGAAGCCAGGACTGACTGTAGCTGAACAGTTTCTTACAGTACATATCCAACACTGGGTTACACATTTTAAGAAACCCACAGAATACCCTTACTATACGTGTTTCAAAGGATTAGACACAATCAGATCATTTGGTTTATCTGCAATTAAAAGTGTGGGTTTTGTCATTCTTCCCGTGAACATTTTTAGAAAAAGAATTATTGATGTAGTATAAGAACACTTGAAAGGGCAGGTTGATTTAGAATTTTTATTATTTTTTTTTTTTTTTTGTGAGTGTACATTTGTATTTAAATGTAATGATTGCCTCCGAGTAGCCCTGTTTGTTTTCTGCTGGGTTCAAATCCCTCAGTTGGGTTGGACTGAGGCATAGAAAGACAATGGTTAAGGTGTGAAAGTAGTGCCTAGTATCTCTGTCATTAGCTCTTACCACAAGGCTGCAGCATCACACTATTATAGGACATTGTTGTATTGTGCTGTGTTATGAATGAATGATTGATGACACAAAGTGCTGCCTGTTGCCTCGGGACCCTACCGAGAAAACTCAATGTGTTATCTCTGTAAATTAATTTTAACCCAAAAAAAAGAAGCTTGAAACTCTCCACCTAAACCTGTCCTAGCTCCTGATTCTCAGCAACACTGGTGATTTTATTTTATCTGCAACCGTATGAAAAAACTCTGTCCTTTCTGTAGGATCTTCACTCTGTAACGATGCACATTTCCAGAATTAATAACCAGCTCAAATTAAATAATATACTGTCTTTTAAACCAGGTAGGGCAATCAAACAAATAGATGTATGTACTGCACACTGCCCTAGATGTGTTCACATACATCAAATGCATTAACCTTTGTTCCACTTGATAGCCATTTGTAGAACGTACAATGCCTCTCCCCCATCCGTTACCTACTACTGATGGAAAGAGTCAAATATAATTAGTATGGTAAGTGCTGGTAAAAATCTGTCTAGTGTATCTGTATATAGGGGGAAGCATTTGGTCTGTGAGAGAAGGAACGTTGCTGTTGGCTGGCAAAGATCTGTGCTGTAAGATAACAGCATTCCACTTTTATGTCTCTGTTGTGCAGGCAATGTGTAAACAAAAACACACATGAGATAAATAAAAGTTTTTTAAGACAACGTGTGAAACCCTTTTGCATATGCCCAGTGACAGAAATATTGTGGCTGAAGGTCACAACTAGATGTTGAGAGTATCTGAATCTCAGATTTTAAGGAGGTGCATGTCAGTTTGAACACATTTTTTAAAAATATATATACGTATGGCAATGTTGATTACCTAAAAAACAAGGGTTAGGCAAATCCTGTACTAGTATGTTCTATCAAATACAACAAAACCTGACCCACGCGGCCAACAACCTTTCTTTTACAACCATGCAAATCAAATGCACGGTATATTACTGTACAAGTGTTTAAAACATTATATACATTTTATTTTAATTAATTTTAATTTTAATTAATACAAGTTAAAATATGAACATTAGAGTTTTAACAAGGGATCCAAACTACTTCATAGCACAAAATGCTTTTTTCTTTTTTTTTTTTGTAGCACTGAGCTGCATTGCAATACATCCGACTCCTTGTTTCAGCAGGTGTTTGAATACATCTGCAGTGGCTTTGTGTGCATGGTGTTAGATTTATACTGCCGTGCTTCTATCCTGTCCCTCCCTGTAGTGCTCTCAGATGAATTGAGTAACAAAACATTTCATTTCTCAGTGATTGGGGTTCAAGCTATTTTTGCAACTGAAAACAGTATTTGTTTGAATATTCACATAGTTGTCCCAGCTTTACAGTAGTCCTTATTTAAAGTACCTGCATGTATAGTTGATGAGGTGTTAAGCTGCATTTCAAAATGGAGGTTCTCAAGGTGTATTTTTTTCTTATTTAAGGAATTTATGACGCAAACATTTTTTTAATATCCTTTCAAAATTCAGATTAAATTTGAAATGTCTTTCATTTTAAATTAGGCCAGAGAAAACATTACAACAATATTGTGGTTGAGTAATATTTCAGGACTTTTGCTTGAACCTCACATCACATTACAAAGCTGCAGCCAGTAAGTACATTTCAGATAAAACATACAATACTGCACTGTTTTCTTTTTTTTTCTTTTTTTACATGTGAACATATTTCAAGCAATGTGTCTTTGAATATTGAAATATTTGACCTTGCACTACTTAGTATTATATATTTTAATAATAATGGCAATTATTATTATTATTATTATTATTATTATTATTATTATTATTATTATTATTATTATTATTATTGTTATTAGTAGTAGTAGTAGTAGTCGTAGTAGTAGTAATAGTATTATTAATAATAATTGTTCTCTGTTTGTCTGGTGGTATATTGTCTTTATAAAGGGAATACTATAATTTATTGACATGTATACTGATTCCTTGTTTCCTCAGCATCCACATAGGTTAATATCACTTTCATATTTGCTGTTCCAAATGAGCACAGGCTTAGTGGCACAGAAATGAGTGACTGCCTCAATTCTTATTGTCTTCTGAGTTTTGTGTAGAATTTAATTGCACAAACACAATAATACCGCCTGTGCATTAATGGGGATTCTCAATTGAGTTGACCAGTAGATAAATGGAAACAGGAACGATACGCGTTCATACAGCTTGTTTTTAATAAGCGTGCGATTTAGTTTATCAGCTTGATGCTGTAATGCCTTCCCAACCAGCTCTCCTAGACACATTTGTTAATGTCTTTTTTCCTTCTTTTTTTCCCACCAGGAACATTGATTCCCTCCAGACATATCTCTATTAAACATCTAGAAACTCGCAAGTTCAAAATTAGATTAAGTAGCAGAAATGGAGCTAGTGGAATCAAAGGAAATTGAGTGAGTTATTGAATTCATGCCATATTGTGTGAGATATCCAAAATTATAGAGAGTATCTTGCTTTCACTTAGCAATGCAACACCACTGCAAGATTGCATTGCCAGCTCTTTCAGCTTTGTTTCTTTTGCAAGTGTAAGTGCCCCACCCACCCCCTCAGTTATGGATGTAATTCTGTTAACTGCTAAAAACATAAAATAAATAAAAAATAATCTTTAGTTTGTTTGATTCAAGTATTATATCATCATTTTCAGCCTTTTTCAACCCACTGCTAGGCCTCCCCAAGATTCTTCCACAAAAGCCTGTTTGCTGAGTCTCTCATCTATGTTGTTCTGGCGTGTTTCCTAATTTCATCTTGCCATGGAGGTCCTGGAGGTCATGGAGGTCTTCTTCTTGGTCACTTTATATCTCTTGGGATCCAGTATCTCCTTGGTCCAGCGATGGTCTGTTCTTCTTGCTACATGTCCAGACCACTGCCATTTCAGTTTTTTTGCTCTTATAATAACATTACATACTTTTGTTTGCACTCTTATCCATTCCTTCCTTTTCCTGTCTCTTCTTGTTATTATTCCCAGCATGCATCTTTCCATACTCCGTTGAGTCATTTGTAATTTATATATATATATATATATATATATATATATATATATATATATATATATATATATATATATATATATTATTAATTAAAACATCATCAAATTACCAAAAATAGATTTTATAACAGTTTTTACAGACGCCCTCAAATTACATCATCAAGCTGGGCGGCATTCCTCTCTTCACACAACAAAGCAAAATGGTGGACAACACAAAATTAATTACAAAATATACTATAAAACAAAGATGCTGCAAACACTAAACTTGTCATAAAAACTTTGCTTGAAGTGTTTTCTGACTTCCTAAAGTGCAAACAAATCCAACTCGACAATGGAAATAAATACGACCTTCAAAAACTCAACAGACTCCTTCAGGAATTCTATGCCGCAGTGAGAAAGTCAGACAGATAGTTCTATGCCAAATAAAAAATCCCTTTAATAACTGCACTATGGACTTCAAAAACATTACTTTCTTGACTGATTCATAAAACAAATATAAACTGCAGACCTTTGTGCAGACTGCAGACTTTTATGCTAGATGAGTATAAAAGTAAATGTGTGATTTACATTCCTCACCTGATGTGGTCTAAACAGGCTGTTTTTGCACGCAAATTTCCAACATTTTTGTGGATTTGTGTGTACTGACCCATGTTGTGTGCGTGCTTGTACACAAACAAGATGATATTCATTTTCTTTATTTAATTAATTGGAAGTTACCTTAAAAGTATTGCCTTACCAGATATAATCATAGTAGTATCAGAAATAAATAGTATCCACACTGTTGTGGTAAGTCATTTCCTGCTTGTTCAAGTAAGCCTTTGTTGTCGTTTTTTATTAAATATGTAAATTACTTAGATTCTGTCCTAATCATCTTTATAACCAAAAGAAATCTGTGCAAAATCTGTGCAAAAAAAAGAAATGTCCACATCCGAGCAATTGCTTAGAAACGCATGTGAGCTGGTAAAAGGTGATGACTGTATTGTGTATTGTATTTGGTTACAAAGTGATATAGGTTTCTATTTGCCAGTGTCAGAAATCAGGACCAGAGAATGGAAGGATAGAAAACAGCCTTCATTGAAAAACATAAGAACCATTGTATGCTGCTCTCTTTGTATTCAATACTTGGGAGCCCTGGAGCCTTAGCACTGATTTCTTTATGTTGTGCCTTTGAAGCAGGGAATCTGCTGTTGACACCAGGTGGTGCATGAATTTGGGCAGGTGTGGTTAGCATCCTTCACGGACTACAGCTCACCAGTTTGAGAAAAGCCTGCTAGAACAAAATAGTGTCTCTCCATGGCAGGTACCAATATCCAAAGGCTGTGCTTGTAGCCACACCATCAGTGAAGCAAAACAGGAAAGCCCCCTGCTCCAGGCCGATGGATACCCCTGGTATGCACATTGAAATATTTATAATCACTGTGTGTGCATAATGAGTTCAACAGTATGTATAGGGTTAACATCTTGCACTGGAAAGAAAGAACAAGTGACAGCTCTTGTTTTGTGTGCCAGAAACTTTCATCCTATTGTTCTCTTGTTTTTTTTTTTCCTAATACAGCTGCTGCTCAGAATGCTCCTTCGCCATTCGTGGCTAAAGAGCGCCACCTAGCATCACCAGTGTGCTTTGGAAGAATTTCTTTCATTTCCTCAAGAGCCTGAGGCTGTCACAGACACCTCCTCCCCAGCTTGCCGACACAGCTGCAGGTCAGTATGATGTTCACACATGCACACAAAGGGATTGGGATTGCAATTCCTTTGCCTTCTGAATAGGGCTAACACCACACTCAGCAAGGACTGTTTTAGTGTAAAAAACTAAAATAATAATACATGGCTGCCTCTGTCGAATAACATTCATGTTCAAAGTCATTTCTGTTAATATAAACTTTACATGTGCCCTTGTCTTTTATCTGAAGATTTTTTTTTTTGTTATGTTTCAAATACATTTCTAGTATCATTTTAGTAAAATAAGAATCGATGGCGTAATGTGCTGTCATTTATATTTTTAAAATATATTTATCAGTGAGTTATATTCAGTTTATTGAATAACTGATTGAAATGTTTCCACTGAGCTTTATTTTCTTGTAGCATAAATAGAGCTAAAACATGCTTTTATTTTTCTATTACCAAAACCTCTTATCGCAGAAAATGTTTCTTTGCCAGTACAAAAGTAAAGATAAATTAAACGTTGTTTCTTCTTTTCAAATACGTTTTGCCACTGAACCGGGATCTAAAGTTTATTATAATTATTTGTTTATTTAGCAGACACCTTTATCCAAGGCAACTTACAGAGACTAGGGTGTGTGAGCTATGCATCAGCTGCAGAGTCACTTACAATAACGGCTCACCCGAAAGACAGAACACAAGGAGGTTAAGTGACTTGCTCAGGATCACACAATGAGTCAGTGGCTGAGCCGGTAATTGAACCGGGGCCCTCCTAGTTACAAGCCCTTTTCTTTAACCACTGGACCTCACAGCCTCCTATTATTATAGATATATGTCCAATTTTTTTTTTTTTTTTTAAAAAAAAAAAAAAAAAAAAGTGAAGATGTTTAGATTTGTTTAAACAACATTTTTTATTTGTTGTTATGAGTGCATATTAGACATCTAGATCTATTATAGTGGGTCTATAATAAATTATAGTGGAACATAAGTAATTCAAAGATTACTCTAAGTGTATTATAGTAGCTGTTGTTATTTTTTTTTTTACTTGGGCTTAACTGAAAATGTAAAAAAAGAAAAAGCAGTTGTATTTAAAACTTTAGAAAAACTTTAGAAAAAAAATATCAAAAGCTATTCAACTAGTGGGTAAACTGTATAGTGATGCAATATAGTGAAATAACAATTGAAGATCAACAGTTAATTCAATGTATTTACCCTTTTGTAAATCCATTTTTTTATAATATACTATTAATGTTGTAGATTTTTCTTTGCTGGCAATGGACATGCACAGCTTCTTCCACCCTCCAGCCACAGCCACTCCTGCCTGTAATGATGGACTTCGGATGGGAAGAGATGTTGAATCCACAGCTCATCTCCAGATACCTCATTCATAACAGGTATTGATACAAGTCCTGCTAAGAGGGTCCAAACCAATTACAGGGAAGCCTCAATTAAACAAAAAGGATGGATCATTTGGTGTCTGCTTTTTCAAGAGGCCCGTGTCATTTACTTATGAGCAGGTGACAGCTGACCCTTTAGTACAGGATTTGCTGTACACAATTGGTTCCTGTCATCCTCCTGGATTGGTGCATTTGCAGGAGATTGGAGTGATCATTCTGTTTGGTCTTGTTATAAAATCACACTGGTTCAAATTCTTTAAAACCTGTTTCTAACTGGATTACACTTCTGTTTGTTCATTGCGCACTGCATCACTCCTGCACCTGTACACAATCAGCCACTTTGCCACAGCCCCCTAAGAACAAAGAATGATATTTCTCATTTAGTATAAATCCGTCACAGCTGAAATGTGACCAACTTATTTGGTTAATAAAGGTCCACCAGAAGGCCTCCAGTTATCATATTGGACTGTGGGTATGTATCAGAAAAATTACATTTTCAGAATATGGGGATATATGATGGAACCTTTCTGTCTTTTATGTTGCCTGTACCAAACCGACGAGTGTCCATATACTGTAACAATCACTGTGTCATCTGTATACAGCATGCATGTTGCTAACATGTATTTTGGATTTAGATTTGTATCATATTTCTTTCAATTTTAGGGAAGGCGTACCTTGATAAATATTATGATATGATATTGATAAATCTACCAGTAATTATATTTTTATTACTAGTAAATTGTGCCTGGTTTTAAATGATTGAGCTTGCTAACAATTATGTAGTATAGAAGATGGCAAAAAAAACAGCACAAACTAAATGAGAAGGATAATGAGTTTCTAATTCATGCCTTTCCCATGGATGCACGGTTTGTGGGAGTTCATGGTTCTGAACTCAATCATGCCTAAGTAAGATGTTAATGAAGTGACTGTCACCTTTGGCATTGCTGTCTTTGATACAGCGTGAATGCTAATAGAGCTGATTTGTTGCAGCCAAGACCTTTCATCTCAGAGTAAAAGGTAAGCTGAAAAGAAAATGAGATAGAAGAGGTGAGAGTGCAACAAATAAAACAAGCTGGTTCCTAGTCTTGGAAGCGAACCTTAATATTGGTTTGCAAGCCAGTATGTAATGCAGATCAGTACTGATGCAGGTCTTCATTTTCAAGATCCTTGTCAGCTGTTGACAAGAATCTGTGCAGAATGTATCTATCTACTAATTTGCTAAAGCTGCTGGGCCATTCCATCATAAGTAATCAATATAAAACTGCAGCGAAGCCCAAGACTTTTTGATACTCAAACTTCTATTCATCACGATAGACTCATCGACACATAAGTGTTAGGCTTGGTCTGATAGTTCATTTAACAGTGCAACAAACACACCAAAAAAATTCTACACAATGTTTAATAAATGTGTAAAAAAAAAAAAAAACAATTACACAAAGTCTGTTAATCAGTTCAAGTTGTATTTGTTACGTGTAATCAAAAAATTGAAAAAAAAAATAAATGGAAGTGCCCAAAAGTTTAAACATATTAAGGTAAGATTCAGTATCTTAGCTAATCATTACTCAGTACAATGGCCTACAGGCACGTCCTCTGCATGAAAAACAAAATTGAAATATTAGTACTGCAGAAAAATCTGACAACTACAGTAAGATGCTGTCTTTTTTGTGCTAAATTATGTTAATAGAGCTGATCTCAATAAACAGAGATGTCTGCATACTGAATGGGACTGACAGAAAGAGTGTTCTAAATAGTGGGCTTGTCACAAGTTCTGTGTCAGGGAATAAGATAGCTGAATATCTTTTTGTTTTTGTTAGAGCCGGGTTTGTTATTGTCTTACAAGGTGTCTTGTTAAGCACTGGGCTCTGATATTGGCCACTTCCAAAGCCTAGCAACTCCTATTCCGTATTATAGATTGCCTGATGCTACCTCATGCCCTCTTTCAGCAGGACAAAAGGGATCACTCACCCCCATGCTGTCTGTCTTGAGAGGCAACCTTCCACTTTTCCTCCAGGTGAGTGGAACAGCTAGACTTCATAGAGCAACCTGTACACTACTCTATACAACTCAGGTGGCAGAGTCAAAGTAAATGGCTTGCTAGCTCGCTTAATGAAAAAGTATGCGGGCAAAAAGCTGATGTGTTGTTATGTTTATTGTATTTGTTTCTAGTCTTTTCCTCATCAGAATATTAATCATTTAGAATTAAAAATAAGGAATGTAGAATTGAATAGCCTTTTGTGGTGAGGCCAAACAAATGTAGTCTATATGTATAGGAATGGTTAGTATGGTAAGGTAAGTAAAGAATGGATATAAATATAAATGCATAAAGCATAAATAGCACACAGAAACTAAATCAGTGGCTTATTTACAAGGAGTCCCACAGTGATAAGCATGTAGTAATAACAATACCAACATTGTGTTATACCTTGACAATGCTGGTCACTCTCGTTCATTTATTGATTGTTTCTTTTATTTTTATTTTGTTGTCAAAGGGGCTGTCTGACTGTGTCCCAGACCCAGGGGTCCCATTTAAAGCAGCAGCTCCGCAATATCATTCAGCAGTTTTTCGGACATTTTCTCCCTGCATCTCTCTCCTCATCAGCCATTGTGCACCACCCACTTCTGCTTGCACTCTGTGAATCTACACCCAGCCCCAGGACTGCACAACTTGTGTGCTTGCCTCTCCGTTCTGATAATATTATAGAACTAAACAGGCACTGAGGTGTGTTATAAGGTAACACGATAGTTTATCTGAGGTAGAAAAGTGTAGAATAACACCTTGATGTAGATCTCAGGGGGAGAAAGTGGTCTGGAAATTATCACATTGTAAAGTGAAGGCAACAATCCACTTGTCAAATTAAGCCATTAAGCTTTAACAAGCAGGTATCAGTCCAGCCCAGCAGCAGTGAACTGAATACATTTGAATAACTCGTATCCATTTTAATTTAAGGATAGTAACCTGGATTTAGTAAGCAGACTTACTTTTGTATTTGCTGATGTCTGATGGCAAAATGATCTTAAGATGTTACTAGCCTGCGGCAATGAGTATTTAGAAGTTAGTTTGATGATGTTGCAGTAGAAGTAGACTTACAGCTATGGCCAAAAGTTTTGCATCATCCTATAGAAATAACTCATTTTGCTTCATAAAGTTAAATGAAACCTGCTGTGAAAGAAGCTTTGTATTTTTCCATATACTTAACGAAAAACTGACAGAAATGGAAAAATTCGACATTTCAATTTTTTTTAATTGTCTCAATCCTAAAATTCTAAGTGATGCAAAACTTTTGGTCAGAGCTGTATAAGAATAGAACAAAGTCAAATTAGTGCCGTGGAATGAAACTGAACAGGTACCGCTGCATAGGTTTGTAAAAAAAATGAAGTAAAGTGGGGAACAAAATAATTAAATTGCTTAACTAAAAAAATGTTGTCAAACAAAGCAATCAATTCTTTCTATTACATCAATTGTAGAAATTATTTTGTTTTCCTTTGGTCATACATGAAAGTAGTCTTCAGGGACCAGTTATTACGTTTTATACGAAGGATGTGACCTTGCCCTTGTTTTTTTTTATTGTGTTAGTGACGCTTAAAGGCCATGCCTCTCCACCCCTCTTGGCATCTATCCAGTCTATCCTTCATGAGGTTTTGAGAAGGAACAACAACAGTGATCTGACCAGCTACACAGAATCACTCCTGGCTGTGCTGAAGTGCCTGGTACTCGTCACAGGGTGGGATATGTCCAAAGATTTCAAATGTTTTCCAAAATAAATCGGTTGTATTTGGAGTTATGAAATGTTCAGTTTTCAGGTGATACAGTCACACCCTTAAATATAGTACAATTTTAAATGTATACAGTACACGTTTTGATGAAATATTCCTGTTTTCTTCTAAACTGTTGCTTTATCCTGCCCTTAAATACTAGAGCTAAAGATTGTTCCAGAGATGTTTGCTTGTAATGGAGTCATGTGCCTCTTTTAAGGGCAGGCATCCTTACTGTGTTTTTTATACAGCAGGGTCAGATTGGGTTAGGGTTAGGGTTAGGGTCAGATTGGGTAAATACTAGACCATCTATTGTATTGAATTTATTTATTTTTAAATAGTTTTTTACTTTGATGCATTCTTGTTTGTAGTATAAAGACTGAGCACAGACATTGTGGTTGAGCATTGCCAAGCAGAAGCGAGGGTAGGCCCTTGCACACAGCTCTCATCATGTTAAGGTTGGTACAGTAGCATCATCTCCAATTGCAGCCAGCATCCACAAAAGCATGGGAAGAACTACAATGGGAGCTCAGTGCATAAAAAAAAAGCTAATGTGTAACTCTAAACTCCAGAGCTGGACTTTTTGTCTTCTTTTCCTTATCTTTTTTATATTTGTAATTGTAATTTTGCTCCAATAACGAGTTGTATTTTTTTCAGTTAAATTCACTGAGCCATTAGAATGCTAGATGCCTGTCGATTTGTGTTGCATGTTTTGTTCACCAGCAATTATATACAAATCCTAAAATCAATCCAACAAGCCTTTTACTCATAAGTTACTTGCAGCTAGGTTTTCTCCATGGATATAAGACATGTGCAGAGTAGGCATGGCTGGAGGCTATCGAGGTATAGCTCTCATAGCAGCTCCAGACTCATCTTTCACTTTAAGTGTTGATTTAAGGAATCTTGGCAGCATATTTTAGAGGAGGCTGTGTGGTCCAGAGGTTAAAGAAAAGGGCTTGTAACTAGGAGGTCCCCATTTCAAATCCCACCTCAGCCACTGACTCATTGTGTGACCCTGAGCAAGTCACTTAACCTCCTTGTGCTCCGTCTTTCAGGTGAGACGTAATTGTAAGTGACTCTGCAGCTGATGCATAGTTCACACACCCTGGTCTCTGTAAGTCGCCTTGGATAAAGGCGTCTGCTAAATAAACAAATAATAATAATAATAATATGAGACCAGTAGACTGAAAAGTGTGTGTGTTTATTGTAGGCAGTTTGTCGAAGAGCACGTGGGGGTGTATGACCTGCAGGTGTTCAACATGCTGGAGATCGTGGCAGTCCTGGGGCAGTTAGTGGTCATTGGCCTGATCCCTACGATCTCTCAGTGCCAGACACAGGACACAGGAGGGGCCTCGGCAGGAACACTTCACACAGGTAAGGGTTTACTTTCCTTTTCCAGAGGAGAAGCTACCATGTAACAGACACATGCACAGACAATAGCTCCCAAGGCAGTAAAGGGGACCTCAGAAACCTCAAAAACCTTAGAACTTTCATCCACCAATCAGAAATCTGTTTCAGCAGGCACAACCTTGTGGAGTACCACCTCTAAATGTTCAGGTTTTTATTTGTTACCCTGCTTTGAAAGCTCCAATCTGACACTTCCTGTGTATTAGTAATGACGGTGGGAGCGAGGTTGAACAGTGTTACACTACTATTAAATGCATGTAGATTAGCAAAGAAAGATTTAAAGGTCAAATGAGTGGTCAGCTGTAAAGCCTGTGTGATATAGCACTGCAGAGAAATGGGTAGAATAACAGAGAGAGAGGAGAGAACGGAGGGGACAGAAAAGAGCAGAGATGAGAGAGCAGGAGTCCTGTTCCCCCACCTCGACCAGAAGGGTGAGGAGTGAGAGAGGACATAGAGAGGAAAGGGTGGTAGAGTTTTCAGGGGAGATTGAGGTTTCAGTGAGAGCTAGGAAGTCAAGAGAGAGGTGAGAGGCAAAGGCAGAGGTAATCCACTTTGTTGGAAGCCAAGCTGCAATTCCAGAGAGCGCCAGAGAGAGTGCTGGGGGGGAGGCAGGGAGATCAGGTTAAAGGATTTAGATTTGCAGCGGCAGGGAAAAGCCAGAGGACAGGAACAAAAGGAAAGGATTACAGGGATATTGAAATTAGTCATGGTAGGGAGCAGTGGAGGAAAGGAAGTAGAAATGGCTATGGGAGAGGGAGATGCCGAGAGGGAGGTGAAAACAGACAAGTACAGGAGGAGTGAGAGCATTATTTAATAAAAAGAAAAGAAAGAAATGTATGCAAACCTGGTCTGGAGTTGGAGCCTTCACGTTCATTGCTAGGATAGAAAATGAGGACTACCATAGTTTAGACTACCGGCCCTTTGGTGAGTGCTGGCACACTAGGTTAGCGTCAGTGCATATATTGTTCTCTAGAGGTCGAGAGCTCTGTGCTTCAGACAATGGCTTTGCAAATGAGTCTAATCAAGTCAACCATGCCCTGTTGTGACTTGCAAATAGTAAATTCAACTCAAAATACACACTGCCTAGTATCATTAACTTTACACCATCAAAAAATAGCAACAACTCAATTTACAATTAAAACAAAAACTTTACTTACTTATGAGAGCGATCTGGCCCTGCTGCTTCCCTGCTTGCTGTTCTCTATAATGCAAACTCTGGCAGTTGCCAAGAGTAATTAAACTCCTCGCTTGAAATGAGACAGTTTAATTGCTGGTGCATCAGACAATGGCTTTGCAAATTGATACATTGCACCATGCTAAGAATGGGCACCAGCCCCAAGAACCACACTTTGCAGTACAGTATTGTTCATTCAGTGGGCAATGGTGAGATGGTAATCATATTATTAATGAGTAATTTAGCCCATAGGAAAAAAAAAAATTGAAGATGTGCCATCTGCTCAACTAATACATGATTCTGTTTTAGAAATGCTTATAAAAGGCTGCTGTCTCATCTTGGGGATGAAGGACAAGCAGAAATCCTGAACCTCAATACTGAGTGACTGCTTCTTCACAATGGCAGCAAATCAGACCATCGGTGCCAGAGCCACACTCGAAAGCAATATTCACACAATGTGTATGTGCATTTCTGTATTATATATATATATATATATATATATATATATATATATATATATATATATATATATATATATATATATATATATATATATATGGAATAAATTAAATAAGTCTGTTTATTGTTAAAAAAAATGTACTGTATATATTTATACATGTTTTGCTCTGCTCCTAGCAAGTATACAGCAATAATTGTGTGTGTGTGTGTGTGTGTGTGTGTGTGTGTGTGTGTGTGTGTGTGTGTGTGTGTGTGTGTGTGTGTGTGTGTGTGTATACACACATACGCATAGGGTAGGTATTATTGTTTTTAGTGTTGGGACAAATAATCAAGAAGTGCTTATAGATATAATTATATCCAAAATATGAATAAAAGCGTCAATGTCACCAGCTTTTAGATGGAATGCATTAACACATTCTGTATACCTCTTTTGTTCTTTAACATTCTCCATGTATCAAAAGCTAACTGAATACTGTTTTGCTTGTATTATTATTTACCTGTATTCCTTGGCCAATCCCAATATTACTCGCAAGGCAGGCCAGATGTTCCCTATGACTTGAGCATAACTGATGGAATGAGCAGCAAGCCCCTTGTGGAGTGAGCAAAGACCTTTCTACAGCATATACAGAAATTGTAAGTGTGAGTATTTATATGTAAACTATAGTACAATTAAGTTGTGCTTGTGTGTATTTAATATGAAAACAAAGAAAGTTTCTCTTCTTTTGTTGATAATGTAATTTAGTAACAGGTTTTGTTTTATTCTGATCAATACCTCATGCTGGCTTGAGAATAACATGCTTTGTCCTCATTTTCAAGCTGCATAGTGCTAACACATAAAATAAAGAATTTGAAAACTAGGCTCAGTTTATATTTTATGTATTGAATTAAAGATGTTGTTCACTGTTGAATATCTAGTTGACAAAATATTACAATAACAACATGCCACACAAGCAAAATAATTGCTGTCTCCCTCCTTTCAACACTGAATCAGTATTAGGGGAAATTGGGGATCGGGGAAATTGGAGGGTGTGGGGGGGGGGATTTAGGAGTATAGTAGTGGTGGTATTTCAAATTACTACTATTATCAGAATTGAAGCCCTAATTCAAACTGCTTCTACAGTTCATATGCTACAGTTCATATGCTAACAATTTTTTAACACTGTCAAATAGGGTGTAGGGTCACCAGGATCTCACTGATTCAGGGATTCGGTTTGCAAAGGAAATTAATGAGTAACATAAGGGGCTTGTTCATACAAAAATGTTCATATGTACTTGGTGTACACCTTAAAGGCTGTGAGTTTTAGGTAGCTTAGAAATGTCTTGCACCTACGCACACACTACGTATTTAGACAACGTGCCAGATAAAGTGGTCTGAATAGGAGAGTTTGAGTTAGAGTTTTATCTTTCCAAAAGCTACTGTATAGGTGAATGCTGTTTTTTCACATTGTTATTATTATAAGTACTGGGGCGTACCAAACTACTCGCAAGCCAGGTCATTGTCCCATGATGAGTTTATTTATAAAGCTTAGTTCTTCATCTCCATATCGTCGGTGTTTGCGCCTCTCATGTAGAATGACATGGTGCTATTTCAGTAAAAATCCACTCCACGGACCTGATACTAAAGTCGTTTTTTAGCAGCATAGAACAGTGAAGTTAAGTGTAGATTTTAAGGATTGTGAAAAGCATGTATTTCCAGACACACTGTTTGTGACAAGCCAGCTCCAGTAACTTGCAGGCATAAGTAAATGAAAATCGGAGCTGGCAGAGCACATATATTACTTTGATTGTGAGGGTTAAGCATGCCTGAGGGAGATGTGGGTACCGCTCTGCGTTGTATTGGTTTGTTCCAGTCCTTGGATCAAAACCATCATGTAACAAGAGTAACTGGGTGCTGCAGTGGTGTCATAAGACTTTAGGGTATTATTGTTTGGTTTCGCAGACCCTCACAAGCTACTCTTGGAATACCTAATGTTACATTGAGTAAGGCAGTTTATGCTTGGTGTGTAAAACCAGCCCTAAGACATTTGCTCTTTATCGATAAATGTATTTTTTTTTTAAAGGAAAAAAAAAATAGAAGAGTACTAGAAGTTTATAATTGAGTGGTATCTTTTTTAAACAAAAGCAACTGGAATTTTGTGTGTGTGTGTGTGTGTGTGTCGTATCACACTGACATCAATACTCGACACCTTGAGATCGACTTCTTGCCTGATGGAGCTTAATAAAGCCCTGTATTAAACTTGGTTTTATCTTTCTAAATTCAAGAAAGGACACAGGAAAACAAACTGAGAATCCCAGGCATGCTTGGCTCTAGTCGGGAGCACATTCCCATCTTTGACTGATAATGGTTACCAATTAGTACAATGTCTACATGCTGTGCATTTTATCATGTGCAGTTTTATCTGTTCAATAAATCTGGTTATTATTACCGCACTTAATGCAGTAACTAAAAGCCTCTTTAGGACACTGATTTGCCCAGGACATGAATCTTTTCATTATGAACGTAACTTATTGAACCTGTGCCGTAACTGCTTGTAAAGCACAGGCACCTGGGGTGGGTTTTAGATGTCTCAGGGGAAAGGCTGTATCTGAGAGCCTTTATTCCAGTAGCCTCAGAATGGTAGACATGTCTCTGTAATTCCAGACTGTGTGATGACTGGGATAGCAGTACAATACCCTACAGGGTTTTTCTTTTCTTGAATGGATGTGGCCATTTTCAAAGGCAATTAGATCCAAAGCAGTCGGCCAAAGCAGCCCCATACATACTTTATTATATCACTACATTCTGTTGTGCTGCCCGGGAGAAAATACTCCATCATGTTATGGATTTTATTTGCTACAATATGGTGAATGTCAAAACACCTTGAAATATTCTTACAGTTTGTTATAAAGACTTGATATTGTCCTGATCTCTGAGAAATACGATTACCAATCTTTGTCCTGGTATTTTACTGAAGGTTTGCGGTTAGTCAATTGCTGTACAACAATTCCAGATGGTTAGGGATTCATAAGTTAAATGATTATTAACCGCCCCCAAGTGCGTTTCACACTGCTTGGCTGTGGGTTTGGAGGACGCCAGCTGACCTTTCATTTTGACTATTGTGGGAAGTTGCTGTAGTGAGAGAACAGTATTGGACATTCATTCATATATATATATATATATATATATATATATATATATATATATATATATATATATATATACTGTATATGAGTATTAGATTAAAAGAAACAGTTGAGATTAAAACCCATTTCATACATATCCTTGCTTGATATGGTACTGACATACCTTGTGCAAACAGCAGACTCTGCTCATAATTGGTTGGCCTGCAATCTGGAAGCCTGTGGGAGCTGGAATGCTGGTCCGCGGGTTACAGAATGACCCTGGTTTGTAGCTGGACTGGGTGTTACAGGACGTGACTGCTTGAGGAAGGGAATCAGAATGCTTTTAACATGCAGTACGGGTAACACAGAGCAAGGGATCATGAAGTCTCAGTGCCTCCTCAAAATGCCTTAAGGTTACAACAGAATAGAACCAGTCCAGGGTAGTAAAAGGTTGTTAATACTGATTTATCTGTCAGGTGAAGCAGTTTCACCCTCTCATTTCATTCGTAGTAAAAAAAAAAAGCACTTTATGATGCTATAAAACTGCTACACAGCCAACTAGTGCTTTGAAGGCCTGGGTTCAAATCCAATCTACAGTAGGTAGCATTTTAGATGATTTTAGTGATCCTCAATGGACTACAGTCGACTAAAAAAAAAAAACACTCCACCATTGAAGCTGTTCTTGGGACAATCCCAGGACAGGTATCTAGCACTGCATATACCTGATGAGCACTAAAGTCTCAAACGCCAAATTAAAAATACATGAAAGAAGGTTTCGCATTCCCTTAGCAGTCATTGCCAATTAACTAGAGCAAAGTTGTGCTCCTGCCCTGCTATCCAATAGCCCAAAGACTACTTTTCTAGTCATGAAACTGATTGCGGTCTGAGGCACTCTAATAAGCTGCAGGAGATGTAGAATACAATAAGCTCATTAAGAACAGCTTCTTTTTTCCCTCTCTTTCTCTTTGGATATACATGCATATACATCCCTACAGTTATTTGATATTAATTGCATTTCATGAAAGCCTTTTCTTGTTTTAGGACTGCATGTCACAGCTAAGAGGAAAGCCATATCATGTTTCAGACGGATTTTTTAAAAGCAAGTGCAGAATTGAGTCTCTGTGTCATCTCTTAGTCTTATCATGTGCAGAAGGGTGATTTCCTGTTGGAAGTGAAACTCAGCAATTTGTAAAGTACCACTGGAAAAGTGGGCCTATTCCTGGTTTATTTAAAAGGTTTGTTCCGCCTGTCAGGTGTGACTTGCATCAATGAAACCTGTCCTGGATCCCCTATTCAGATGTCGTCGCAGTTATGTCTGGGGTTATCTGTTTAATCAAGATACAATTTCAAAAAAAAAAAAAAAAAAAAGCATTCTGTCCTTGTGGGTGGTACAGGTCAGATCACGACCAGGTTTCTTTCTGTCTAGAGTCTAATAATTGTGTTAATAAAAGCCATACAGAGTTATATTTTGTACAGTCAGAAATTTCAAGCACGGCTGGTGTTGGTGTATGATGTGTTACCCTTCGCTGGGTCTGCGAGGAAGGCCAGCTGAGGCTAGTTCACCTCGTTGTGCTTTAGAGGCCCATGCTGGTTAGGCACCAAATGATTCCAGGTGGAGATTTCCAAGGCTGGGATCCTTGCCTCAGGAGTTCAGTAGATTGGTAACATCAGTAGATCAGGTTTAGCAGGAGGAAAAGGAAGATTTACAGGAACAGAGGTTGGTCAGAAAAAAGGAGTAAAATAGAGATGTAAGAATGCTAATGCTGATTCAGGACCTGTGTGGTCTTGTTTAGTTGATTCACTGCTTGGTTACATTGACAGTAAATTGTACATGAACTATGCTATACTTTACTCTGTAAGGACCATTCACTAATTCACTGTCCTGATTCCTGAATATTTATTTATTTTTTATTTTTTATGTGTGGCAGGACGGCTGGGGGTGACGTCACAGATGAGGAAGATGACAGCCACGAACTCAAGAACTCCGGGGTGATTTGTCACGGGGCTCACTGGGTTAACTGGTTGTCAATTATTATTATTATTATTTGTTTATTTAGCAGACGCCTTTATCCAAGGTGACTTACAGAGACTAGGGTGTGTGAACTATGCATCAGCTGCAGAGTCACTTATAATTACATCTCACCCGAAAGACGGAGCACAAGGAGGTTAAGTGACTTGCTCACGGTCACACAATGAGTCAGTGGCTGAGGTGGGATTTGAACCAGGGACCTCCTGGTTACAAGCCCGTTTCTTTAACCACTGGACCACACAGCCTTCTAATGATCTTGTTTACCCCGCCACCACATGCTGCAGAGGCTTTCCACGAATCGTGGTCGACAGCCAATTATCAATAATCCCATTATCTGCCGACTGTGCATTCTCACGGGTTTGTATTTTGGCAGAGACGAGAATGAACTACCGTCTCTGCCTACCAGATTTACAAATCCACGTAACAATACAAAATAATACAGGGGCGGGCGTACCCCGTCAAAGACAACAATAATAATAATACAAAATAATACAGGGACGGGCATACCCCATCACAATGTGCAAATCAAAAATAACTAATTCTGTTTAATATAGATAATATGGTCATTTATCAGTCTTGAAGAATTGAGGCTCTACTTAGATAAATAAAAGAGTGAGCACTCATGCTGCAGAATAAATCGATCGTCCTTCTTACCTAAAGATGATTTTGCTAAGTATGATCGCCTTTTCTGTTTACTGTCAAGCCACAGCAATTCCAAACTACAGCTGCTTGCTCCTGCCAATAAAAAGCAAGTTCAAGAATATAGACTAACCAACACCCCAGAGTACTTCTTAACTTGCGTGGGCTTGGGCTTTGAAAGATCAGAACAATTATGGTACTTTACAACAATTGAAAATCTGTCTGTAATTGCATAGCAGTGCTCAAGGAGGTCAAGACATACAAATGTTGCATATTCAGTATTGTCCATTAGCGCCACATGCAAATAATTTGAATGGAGACACACACACACACTTATAGAATGAATCCTAAGACACAGTGAATGGAGAAGAATTCCAAAAGCATTTATTGCAAGACTGTGATGCACCAAACTAAACCTGTTTATTGTATTTGTTACTGTAAAACTTCAAATAATCGCATGTCTCCAATACGCACCGGGTCTGCTGGCAAATATTGTAAATAAACGCCGGGTCTCTGTCATTGCCATTGAAGCCGAGGAAGATGAGGAGGAGCTTGAGCGTAATGAACTGCTAATAAGTGACAGCGATGAAAGTGACTCTCAGGATTAATAAATAATAATAATAGAAAACGTAAAGACCGTAATAATACTTTCGCTTTACACTTGAGGATGTATAATACAATGTAATTTTGTTATAAAACAAAACTGTTACTTAGTTCCCACTGACACACAGCCTTTTAACAAAGTTGCTGGAATGTTTAAATTCACCTAATTAGTGAGACAATTGATTGGACACTGGATATGGAGTGATTTCAGCTGTTGAACTGCAAGCTTGAATAAAAGCAATAAAGAAAATCACAGAAAAAAAAACAATATTCCACATCTGTCAAGAGAGCAGCACCTTTGTGTAATCAGCATGTTGGAGGCTGGACTAGGGCAGCGTACTGTGGCTCGCCGTCTTGGGTGCTCATAGCCAGCAATTTCAAACCTGGTGAGACGGCATAACCAGACACACTCTGTCAATAACAGGCCACGAACTGGGAGACCAAGAGTCACAACTGCCCATTTTTACAGCATATCCTTAACATTCTTGTAGATAACACCTCCTGCAGCCCCTATTTATTGATTTTAAAAAAAACGTTTAAAAAAATATATATGCTGTACCGTTCAAACAAATAACATGGCCTTGTTCTTATTTCAACAACATGCTAAGTTTCTGAAAATCCTACTAGAAGTCATTTTGTATTTCACATTCTCATTGGGGGAAAACTGTTGGGGGGATTCTGCTTTTGATTTATTGAGCCCAAGACATCAAGGCTGGGCAGATGGCAACTTAAAAAATACACATAATTTTAAGAGCTTTATGTAGAAGGTTTCTTTTTTCAGAACCAACAGCAATATACACCATTGGAATGCAAAGGAATGAAATCAACAAGTGAGAGTTTCATTTTAATTTTTGAAAGCTGCAGCGATAGAGCTTCCTTCCTATCACATTTGTAGATGTGTGACTAATCCTTTCATAGCTTCCCCTGAAAGAAGCGAAAACGTAGGAATTCATTTAGTACATCTTATCTTAAGCGCAGTGCAATTCACTAATGCGATGCCTCAAATTCTTGGTTATGGAATAACCACTTTAAGGAAACATGTAATTGATTTTTGAAGTATATTTCTGTAACTATTTACTCTCCTATGTGCACAGATGTTCGTTTGATGAAATATGTATTTTTTTTTTAAATTAACTGATAAAAAAAAACAAATCTTTGTTTCTCTGTGACAAAAATAAAACGCCAAGCTACAGTATAGATAACTGATAAATCATTTGAAATGACAATCATCACAGCATGTGTTTATTTATACACCCATTTGTTTTCAACATGAAAGCCTGATTTATGAACTCCTGTACGTGTATATCATTTTAAACATAGTGCTGCCCACTGGTGTTGATAATTCAATTGATTTTGTTAAAAAATAAAAATAAAAAAAAGTGTAAAAAAATTAAAATAGAAAAATCGATATTTTTCTCAATTGTTACGCATCAAATGTATTCATAGCATCCTTGCCTATCAAGAATCATGGGATTATGTGCCGCCCATGATTCCTATAAATCTGGATATGAAAAAGACAGACAAAAGTGTTTTTACTTTGTAAATATTAAACATTTTCATTTCTGCTTAATGTTTGTGGTCAGCATTGATTTGAAGTAGCCCATATAGAACATTATATATGACTCATACATGAAATAGACACTTAATATGCTATACAGTATACATACAGCATATCATAACATTATATAAAACACTCCCTACATGTCAGAAAGGGAACATACATGTTAATATAAGGCAAAATATATTGTATATGCATTATACACATATGCAACATACAGTATATTTTATTTTCCACTGTAAGGCTTTCATATCATTGATTCTGCACTGAGCAGCCTTTTTTCTTTCCATTATTTGTCTAATTGATTGCCTGACAAAAACTGCTACATATGACACAAACTAGTAATGACCATTTATGTATTTGTGTTCATTTATTATTGTTCATTATGTAAATAACAACACATGGTAGTTGGCACACTTATGCTAAGTTATCATCTTCCATCCAGTAAGTATGGCATAACCATAACGCTTATGTGTGTTTTGCAATATAAGAGGTGACACAATTCAGTCAGTTTGCTGGACCAAGCTGTTTTCTAAGCAACAGTAAGTATAAAACCAAATAAGATGAAGTACATTTATTCCTGCATGTGCAGTATGTTGCAATTATATTGTAATAAGGTAATTACCAAATCCTGCTCTTACATGGTAACTATTGTGTACTTAGATGGAACTGCTCTTGTGAACAGCAATTTAACACCTGCATGGTGACAGATTTGTACAGGCCACACCCATATGATTATACACTAATTACATCAGTAGTTACAATGTAAGATACTCAGTTATTACCATGTTCTTACATGTATATGTATGCCCTGTAATCCAAGTTGCTGAAGCCTGTTTGTTTCTTGTGCTCAAGCAGTCTCATAACCTGATGCACATCTATCATAACTTTCTTAAAGTTCACATATTTCATGATGTCCTTATTTTTTTTAATCTAGCTGCATAATGCCTTCTGTTGTCGGGTGCAGGTTGTGGCTCTGTCCATAGCGGCTGCTGGGGTCCTTGTAGATGCTGTCTCTATGCCTTAGATTTCTAAAGTACTTTGTGGGATAAGAGCAAACTGTTTTGACATTTAAAAGCTAATATGCAATATCCAGAATTTCAGTCCAGTAAATTCTGTCTAATCCTCTACATACTGGCATTCTGTATAATTCTACATCATTTTTGGGTTCCAACCAAATCCCTATTGAAATGAATGCCATGATGCTCTCTAAAATGTGGCATGATTTGTAAGTCTTGTCTGCCTAAAATCAATGGATATCTTACTGTGCAGTCTGGCGGTTCATTTCTAAGTTTATAATCAAGTATGTTGCATAAATACACCAGGCATGTCACAGTACATTTACAGTAAAATCCTTGTTTATATAAAGTAACATTAAAATTAATACAATCCTTAATTGTATACCTGAACACTACTTTTTAAAGTGTTCAGATATTGTATACATGTATTTTTGTATGTACGGTATTAGATTTTACAGTAGCTCTGTAAAGAATCTGGCACAATGTTCTGGTCCCAAGCGATGGTGGATTTCAGTAATAATTTTGATTACATCGATTTTTCAATAGCAGATACAAGAAAATAATGTTGGTATACAAAATGCAGTCAAAATTTAAATAAAAAAAACTGATTTTATAAAATCTAATTTGCTTACTTATGGTATTGGTAATTTAAATCTTGGTATCACTTTTTATGGAATACATTTTAAAACAGCTTGCACCATCATCAAGCACTCAGAACGTCTCAGTGTTTGGCTTATATACGCCCACTGAAAGTATGTTTTAAAATTGATGGCCATTAAAATGTGTTCTGCACACCAAACTAGCATCCTAAACCTGTTAATGTATGCAGGGGTTTACTTTATTGGCTTAATTGGAACTTTCTGTACCTTGAAATGTGTGAAGAAATAAAGCAGGGAAGCAAAACGTGGGCATTTAATACAACTCATAGATTTCAATTCACACTCAACTTTCTCCCATACTGTACTTTAAAGTTTTAAACAAAATAAAAGAACCCCGAACTACAGTAGCCCCCTCAAACAAAACTTGTGCTTAACTCTTGAGGGAAATCCCATTTATACTGAAAGTCCTAGTGATCAGGTTAAAGTTGCTTGTTTTTCTGCAGAAATTGATTAAATAAGGTTGGTCAGGTGATTCACCAAATCCTGATTTGTTATCAATCATAACTGAAATAAAATACATATGTTGCCTTCTAACCTTTATTGCAGATCTCTCTATACATTGCTTTTGTTATAATGGGGCACATGATTCAATCTTATACTGAGGCTCTGTACATATACACGTCTGTGTTTCTATCCTGTCTGCCGAAGCTACATCTTCCATTTTTAACATTAACGTTCTGGGGAGTGAGATCCACTGTCTTTTCAGCTTTTATGCTGCAGAAAGTTACACTGCAAATGAGAGACATTCAGGTTGTTTTGAGGATGTTTTTGTTGGACTGTCACATAGGATCTTGAGGCTGCAGATGTTTTCATTGCTTCTGTTTTTCTCTCTTTTTTTGTTTTTATGTTTTTACACAGCACCGATTCTGTGATGAGGCACTTGCAAGGTCTGGAGGTTGGGGCAGGTGAAGTATGGAGCTGGGAGGAAGCAAGTTGCTATGCCATTGGAAGCGAATGGGAGCGTCGGACCATAGAACACCTCCTCCTTGCCTTCTGCGCTAACATCCAGCACCTGGATAAAATAACACAGGATTGTAAACCTGCAAACTCAGAAACAAAAACACCTGAATTACCTGATTCCATGATAGATCTCAGTAAATAAAATGGAATAAATAAAATAAAGCTCAAAAAAAGGAATTGGTTAGTAGATGAAATCTGCAGTACAGTTACATGTAGTAGATCACTTGTTTTGATCAGCCAGCAGATTTGTTAACAGATTTTTTAATTATTGAAATGACAGTTCAACTGAAAATGTTTACTGTCATTGTTCTTTTAGTAGTGGTAGCAAAAGATGAATACATCAAAGAAAAAAAATATACAACTTCTGCATGCAATATATGCAACGCATATAAAATTAGATGTGTGTGGTATTCTATATAGACAGCAGCACTTTACCAGGCAAACTAAAACTCTGGTGCTTTCAGTTTGGTCTACTGCCGAGGTTGCTGTGGCCACTGACTGTGTACGAGATGTCTTTAACAACAGTAGAGAAGCTTCAAGCTTTAATCAGTCCATACATCAGGAAATGGTTGGGAGTTCCACGCTGCCTATATAGTATACTTAGAACTCTTTGTTTCCGTTTTTTTTATTTTTGATTCGACTCAATTAACCTCTTGCAAAAGTGTTGATTATGAAACAAGTTCACTTTAGTTTGTTCTTGATTGAGACTGTGATTCTGTTTCATTGACCAAAAAACGGCAGCTCCTTATTTTTAATTCAAACCGAACGCAAACAGCGAGTGAAGTTAAATTTAATTAATTCATCATAATTAAGAGGAAACTATTATTTACACAGGCTATACCATTTTTGCAATGAGTCATTGAGATTTTAAATCCAGGAAAAATACATTGAACTGAACTCGCTGCCTTTTTTTGTTTTTACATTTTTAAAGGAAAGAACCTGCCAACCAAGTGCAGGAAGTTTTTTCTTTTTTTGGAAGTCTACTAAAAACCAAAGGCTATTTACACACACACATACCTATTAACAAAGCCACAGTCCATTTCCTGTTTGTAAAAGCTGCAGTAAGTTGTAATAAGCAACTTGATAAATAATGACTGTCTTCTTTTTTGCCTGAATATTGCTGCTATACCACTCCACCTCAGAAGCACATTAAGCACACACACACACACACACACACACACACACACACACACACACACACACACACACACACACACACACACACACACACACAGGGGCTAATCAATTGTCATTTCAGAGGCGCATATTCACTTGCCATGTGTAACAGACCATCCTTCTCAAGGTTCACTCACCTGGATACAAGCTAATGGCTCATTGGTCCATATAGAATATCCCCCTACAAGATATATTCTTTCATTGTGGACAGCTACTCCTGACTCGTTTTGCCCTGGGAAAAAACAAACAAACCAAAAAACATACAGACTGATCAAGAGCTTACTTACTGTACATTTTAAGAGTGAAGGCCCTTGCACACTGGATCCGATTTTAACGTGCGTCTAAGAAGAAAAAAACGATCACGTACATTCCTTATTGCACCTTGCACACGGAGTCCGTAATTGTTGTACGACGGTGATGCGTCAATTTTGGAACTGAAACAAGTTTGATTTGATCTGATTTGACGTGCGTTAAAAATGACATTGACCAATGAAACACAGCTGGGAAGAAAAAAACGTAAATTCTAATTGTGTGTGCTGCCAAACAAAAATTACTTTATGATAAATCCAACAGAGATTACATAGACTTTGGTGGGGAGAACACATATGGAAAGACATGGTCTCTGGACTTGGGCATGAATGTGATGGAAAGTATTTTCGGTAGCTCATTGCTAGCTTCCCAACTTTTAGATTTATTACAGGAGCGCGTGTGTGTGAAAAATTAAATATTGGTCATATGGTTTCTGATGCTATGACAACTGTGTTGTGTAATATGTTTTTTTTTTTAATTATTATTATTATTATGTATTGTGTAACAACATTATTGTAGATCTAGTAGAAATGTAATAATTAGCAAACATCTTAACTTCCATCAGCGTTTGCTTATCATTAAGTTTATACTACATTTTAAAATTGTTGTGTTCAAAGTTATGCAAGAATGAACAGAATTGTATTTATTTTTTTAATTAAAATACTGAAACTAGGTATATTTACTACAAAGCCTCCACTGCATATCAGCGCTCATTGAAAGAAAAAAAATGCTAGTTTGATCAGCCATCCGACATTTCTTCAGTTTTGGGAATTGATCTTGTCCTCAGTTGTGATATGTTGTTGACTGTATCTCATTCACTAAAGAAAATTTCTTATCAAATCCAGGGAGAAAAAAAAGAAAAAAATCAAAATAAGTTAGTGACCTTAATCCATGCATATAGTGGACAGGCCCTGGGCAGTGTTATACTCATGCCAACAGAATTAAACTCTCATCCCACATTGACAGGGATTTGTGGGAAAGTGAAGATACTATCTGTCCCTAGCCATGTGTGACTACCTTTCAGAAAAGTAAAAAAAGAAACACCATTGAGATACTATTATAGTAGCAGTGTACTACCCAGAGGAAGCTTCTGCAGAATCATCATAGCAGATCCCAGCAATAACAACAATGACAACACAGCCAGTGGTCCTAATATGGTGACACCTTGCTTCTCATAGAAGTGCTGCAACGAAGTACAAGCGCTTCCTGGTGCATTGTGATACCCTGGATTTGTAAACATGCTGTAATATATCATTGTATTGACAGTAAATATCTTTTGGCAAGTCTTACCCTTTCTAGACATTAAGGAATGCTAAGCACAGATTGCCTAGCAGCATTATCACCTGTCACACTTTCCATGTGTTCTTTTGGTTCTTTTTTCTGTATTATAAAACTTGAAATTATGAACTGACAGCACACATAAACACAAGGATTTTGTGCAGTATAGGTTATTGCAAGCATATACTTTGCATTTCAATTGTAGTCGAGGAAGTAAAGAAACAATGGCCTAACCTGGAGACAGATATCCGAGAAAGAAGCGTGACAGGGCAAGAG
The DNA here is from genome assembly GCA_030684275.1 of Acipenser oxyrinchus oxyrinchus. Lineage (NCBI taxonomy): Eukaryota > Metazoa > Chordata > Actinopteri > Acipenseriformes > Acipenseridae > Acipenser > Acipenser oxyrinchus. The sequence continues at coordinate 10,264,371 of CM060251.1, forward strand.
CGGTCAGGGCTTAACAGTCAGAAAGAAGGGACAGTACGTGAAAGTGATGGAAAGTATTTTCGGTAGCTCATTGCTAGCTTCCCAACTTTTAGATTTATTACAGGAGTGTGTGTTTGAAAAATTAAATATTGGTCATATGGTTTCTGATGCTATGACAACTGTGTTGTGTAATATGTTTTTTTTTTTTAATTATTATTATTATTATGTATTGTGTAACAACATTATTGTAGATCTAGTAGAAATGTAATAATTAGCAAACATCTTAACTTCCATCAGCGGTTGCTGACCATTAAGTTTATACTATATTTTAAAATTGTTGTGTTCAAAGTTATGTAAGAATGAACAGAATTGTATTTATTTTTTTATTAAAATACTGAAACTAGGTATATTTACTACAAAGCCTCCACTGCATGTCAGCGCTCTGAAGTACGATATTAACGCATCTAGTGTGAAATGGATTGATGCACGACTTTTTCGGATGACGGATGATAAATGACGGAACGGATCCAGTGGGCAAAGGCCTTAAGTAGCTTCAAATGTCATTTTTTAGTTGAAAGGTCCCATTTTCACATGAATGGAATGAGGATGTCTGATCTGCATGATCTGCATTTATAGTCAGCTCAGTGCAATCTCAGAGCCAGGGAAAAGTCAATCGAGCAGTGATGGTAAAGCAAAACAAAATGACATAATTAAGTAAAAACAGCAACTATACTTTCATTCATGATGGTGAGGCTCATGAATGTACAATAAAAAAGAAAATATTAAAAAAGGATTGTTTCAAAGCCAGAACTGTACATGATTTTTGCCAGGTGGTCAGTGTTTGGTATTTGACTTAGTTAAAATTGTCTAAATGAGTTGATTAAGAATCTGTAGAAATAGCCATTCAAAAAGACATGATTTTAATTAACGCAAGAACAGCGAAAGATACGACCAGGCCCCACTTGAGTAATGAAGATCGCCTGATTGCTATTGGCATTATTGAAGGCAGCCTGTCTGTGAGAGAAGTTGCCCGGAGAATGAGATGTTCTGCTGCAACAATCAGCAGACTAGTCCACAGAAACCAGGAAACCGGCTTTGTGAGGGACAGGCCACGTCCTGGAAGGCAGAGGGTCACCACACCGGCCCAGGACTGTCACATCCGACTGATCCATCTGCGTAATCGTTTTCAGACTGCAGTGGCTACAGCACGAGAAATTCCAGGAAGAAATAACCCACGCATCAACAGAATGACTGTAGCTCGTCGTCTGCATGAAAATGATGTGCATGCTCGGAGGCCGTTCAGGGGTAACATGTTGACATCTGAGAGACAAATTTGTCACCTTCTGTGGGCCAGAGAACATCTGAGGTGGCAGCAGAGAGAGTGCTGGAGTGTTTTATTCACCAATGAATGTCGTTTTGCCCTTGACAGACCTGACGGAAGGCAACATGTGTGGAGACGTCGTGGTGAGCGTTATGCTGACTGTTGAGTTGTTCAAGCCAACCGGTGGGGTGGTGGAAGTGTGATGATGTGGGGAGGAATCTCCTTTAACACAAGAACGCCTTTGGTGCAGATTGAGGGCAACCTTACTGCTCAGCGATACATTGACAAAGTCCTTGAGGCAACAGTTTTTCCATTCCTGCAAGCCAATCCGGAAGTATCAATTTTCCAGCAGGACATTGCAAGACCACACAGTGCAAGTATTACAATTGAACGACTTCAAGAAAACAATGTCGAGGTCTTGTCGTGGCCAGCTTTTTCTCCTGACCTGAGTCCAGTAGAACATCTGTGGAACCAAATCGTCAGTGACATCCACAAGAGACAACTGCGCCCAGCCAACCTTCGTCAGCTGAATATGAATATGAATACCTTTACCCCTGTCTTCAAGAATCTACATGTCAATACCATACTGGTGTTCGTGGTTATTAAAACAGCTTCTTCAAGTACTCATTTATTTTCTAATCAGCTGCTGCAGGTGGAGCTCCTATATTCTCTGGAAATCCTGAGACCTTGAGGAAGGTACATCTCTTTATCCCTTAATATAATAGGCATAGGAGCAGCTGCTGGCTTCCTTAATCAAATGTGATGAGATCTCATTCTGGCAGTGCATTACTGAACGAGGGAAGGAGAACAATAAGTAACAATGAAGTGTTGAATGTAGAAAGCCAGCAGAGTTTTGAGCCATTATACAATCGCACATGTCAAAATGTATGACTTAAAAACATGAACTGTATGTATTGGTATTTAATCAGTGGGGTGTCAGTAACAGGAGACCCTGAGTTCAGTACCACATGCTAGATGGCAAAGTTCAAACCCAAGCCTGCAGCTACACCACAGAACTGATTTCCTGCCTTCACTCCCTTCCTGTGTACCAAAGACAGACGTGAACCTACCTGTAAGCAAACTGAAGCTGCACCTGGTCCACTGATCCATGTCAATGTCGTAGGAGTCTATGTGCCGCACCAGGATCCGATCGTTGTTGTAGTCTAGATCGTTTCCCCCCAGGACGTAAAGCTTTCTGTGGACTGGTGCCATTACATGATACACTCTCCTCTGCAGCATTGGACTGCGGCTAATCCATTTGTTCTGCAGTAGAGGGGGGTGGGGTGGGGTTATTACACAGCAAGCACAAACTACACAAGTTTCAGCAGCAGGTTCTAGTACATACGTTGAAATCAAACTTTTTTTTCACCTGTGTTTTCTTTTTTCAATATGCCATCATAAACACCATGACCTGTATCTAAAAAGTGAAAAATGCATGCAGGTGTCATACACACTAACAGACAGATCCATATATACCCAGATTGTGACACATGCTGTTCTCTCTCTGTATTGTCTTGTGTAATGGTTTTAATTTATATAAGAAGGCTGCTACTAGAGCTCCTTATGTTAGTCATTTTCATTGGATTAAACAGTCAAGAACATTGAAAGAAAAAAAATGCTAGTTTGATCAGCCATCCGACATTTCTTCAGTTTTGGGAATTAATCTTGTCCTCAGTTGTGATATGTTGTTGACTGTATCTCATTCACTAAAGAAAACCTCTTATCAAATCCAGGGAGAAAAAAAAGAAAAAAATCAAAATAAGTTAGTGACCTTAATCCATGCATATAGTGGACAGGCCCTGGGCAGTGTTATACTCATGCCAACAGAATTAAACTCTCATCCCACATTGACAGGGATTTGTGGGAAAGTGAAGATACTATCTGTCCCTAGCCATGTGTGACTACCTTTCAGAAAAGTAAAAAAAGAAACACCATTGAGATACTATTATAGTAGCAGTGTACTACCCAGAGGAAGCTTCTACAGAATCATCATAGCAGATCCCAGCAATAACAACAATGACAACACAGCCAGTGGTCCTAATATGGTGATACCTTGCTTCTCATAGAAGTGCTGCAACGAAGTACAAGCGCTTCCTGGTGCATTGTGATACCCTGGATTTGTAAACATGCTGTAATATATCATTGTATTGACAGTAAATATCTTTTGGCAAGTCTTACCCTTTCTAGACATTAAGTAATGCTAAGCACACTTTCCATGTCACACTTTCCATGTGTTTTTTTGGTTCTTTTTTTTTATATATACTTAGGACCTGCAGATATTTCAAATTCAACATTATAGCAGAAAAAGGTGTTGCTGCTTCCTGATACATAATCATTTCCTGGTCATGAGTTCAAATACGCTCTAATAACAGTCTAGCTGTATACAGACAAAGGGGCATACAGCACATATCCCTAAAGCAAGCCAAAGAATCAAAATACGTTCAATGCAAGAAAAGGACCAGTGATAATAAGAAGTAAGAACATGTATTTGAAAGCATTAACACCATAAAGATTGAACCGCGTGCAACTTACATAAGTCAAAAAAGGTCCCTCTGCTTTTATACAGTGTGACATGGTTAGTAGGTTAACTATTTTTGTTGGACCAATAATATTTTGTCACTGCGTTAATATTCTGTAGTCCAATAGTTTTAGCAGAGTCTAGGGTTAAACCAAAGGAATTTCACTTTTGCCGGTCTGGCTTCAATTTCATCTTAAGTCTCTTGTGAAATTAGTTGTACTTGTGACACTGCCGCAAGGTATTAGTTCCTCACCTTTTATGAATATTAAATATTATTAAAAAAAACAACAAATGATAAGGTACCATGTGAATTGACATCATCAACTATCATCAGTACTAACAATAAAAAAATCAAATTACATTCGCTTTCTGTTCCCTGTTATTTAATCATTACTTCCCAATGTTTCTGTATGTGTTTGAAAAAAAAGAGTGGATATATATATATATATATATATATATATATATATATATATATATATATATATATATATATATATCCTAAAACCCTGACAGAGTCTCTTCCAAAGCTATTTAATTATTTACATTACCATATTAAGTTTTGCAATGTTTGTGTAGTCAGAATTAATTTCTGGGTTAGCTGCTACGTCCCTTGACAGGAGCCTGTAGACACCATCTGGCTGTGTGAGGCTGAGATGTGTCCCCTGGCTGCATCTCCGCTCCCCCCCTCCCTTCCTCTGCAAGGACTGGCAGGTGAGCCATCAAGCTCTGCATCGGCAATGAAGCTCAGGGGCCTGGAGGGGTCACTCCTAATAAACCACTGTTTGAATACTAATCAGTGGTGGGGAAGCGGAGGTCACTGCTGCCTGCTTGTTAGCAGGTAGCTGTGTGCTCTGCGGCAGATGGCACGCATTATCGGTTCACCACACACACGAAAACAGAAAAAAAAAACTGAGCAACACAACCACCCTCTCCACCAGCAGATATAGTGATTGGGATTCTGCACAGGAAGTCACAGGCAGATGGAATATTTGCCTACTTCTTTGTCTAAACAATATAGGGAATGCAGTGTGCCCAGAGCTGACAGAGAAAAGAAAATCCTGACACGTGCCTTTTCTTATCTGAATTAACCCTTTAACAAAACCACAATTTATAGACAGACACCCCAACCTTCCCTTACCAGTAGTTTTGCCTACAGTACCTAAGCCTAGTATAAGAAATTCAAAGGCTATCTGTACTGTCATTTGAAGTTACAGTAACTGGGTCGGTACGATAGTACACCATTTTTCAGATCTCTGGAATGGCCTTATTGTATATGAGATGTCATCTTGTGTAGTCTGGACGACCCTAGACACGACGTTTTAGATTATTATAGATCACAAAATCTGGATGATATTTACACATTATCTGGATGATATTTACACATTATAAGGGTGTCTGCTAATAAATAAATAATAATAATAATAACTCAAGATGCAATTAGGTGTGTATTCACTGATTTTAAGGGCTGTCATGTTACTTTTGATGTAAACCTACTCCAACATGCTCAACTTGCTTTCTAAGCACATCGCTGTGCAAGATCAATGGTGGGTACATTCCTGCACTTATTACTGGCTTCTTCACATGTACTAACAATCTACACATCAAAACATACTGGAGCAGCTGAGGCAAAACAAAATAACTCTCCAAATTGACTGGATCTGATCAATGTGTGTCACTAACATGAGGACTGGTCCTGCAAACAGGTGCAGTCTAGTGATAGTGTGCTTTTCTGCAGCTGATTAAAGGAGAAGCATCCGAGGCATGTACCAGAGAGAGAGAGAGAGAGAGAGAGAGAGAGAGAGAGAGAGAGAGAGAGAGAGAGAGAGAGAGAGAGAGAGAGAGAGAGAGAGAGAGAGAGAGAGAGAGAGAGATGAGGTGATGGATTTCAGGATTCTGTTTCCATGCGTTGGGATATTCGTTGGGAAATCCTGACTGTCAAACTGGAATTGTTGGCATGTATGAGCAGTAACTTACTGGAGAACGATACGCACCTGACTTGGGTCATACACCATTAACCTGTTCTGATACTGTGCAGTGTTCGTTACACCACCTGCAACATTAGAAAAACAAAGAAAATACAATTCAATCTCATCTGTATTTTTAAAACTCCTACATCAACGGACATGACTTTGCACTCTGCATTGGGATGTTCTAAATCTGCATTCTTGGGTACTCCATTTGCATATTTATAAAGCTCTGGCCACAATTACCTCTGTTGAAGTACAATACATCAGCGATACCGTAGGTAATCTGTCCACTGAAAATTCAATGTCATTATAAATACAACTTAATACAAATTAATAAAGTATCAATAAAGAGCACAGTATTGTGAACCAATGCAATTAAATAAATATGTATAATAATACAAAAAAGAACACCACTAATAATAATAATAATAATAATAATAATAATAATAATAATAATAATAATAATAATAATAATATCACAGATGCAGAATGTGTGCTGCAGTTCACTACCTCACTGTGCTTTTTTATATATTAATCCACCAGAATGAGATCCCGCAGATTTGCATATAGCCTTGACTATCCCAAAACGGATACCATATTAAAATTGATTACTGTGTTTCTTTAATTTCTGCAAGACTGTCGAGAGCCTCCTTGCCTGTAGCTCTTCTCGTAGCTTTGAAAGTCATCAGGCTGATTTGTCAGAGTTTAGGTTATGATACCACATGCAGGCTCCGCTGTCCCTTGCAATCAAAGCGATTGCTTAGATTTGGTGGCTGCTCTAACAAGTATATTATATAGATTGACGATTTTGATTCCCCACCCCGGGGAGTTAATCTGCATTTTAAGAGCTTTCTACCCAAGCAACTGTCATTAAAGTACCTAATCCTTCACCAGTTTCACTTCAATAGACAGATTTTTTTTCAACTTTAAAATGGTCCCATTTGTGGGCTGATACAAGTGCCTCAAGCCTCCTTGCTGATTCCCTTTGCCAGTGATTTATTATTTAAACTTGCTTCAACCCATATCCTTTGAACCGCCAGTAAAAATGATATTCACCATGAAAGAGCATAAGACCACATGATCGACTGTGTACCCAATACTCAAACTGAAGAATAAAAGCTTGTGTAAAATGGATTCAAACCGAAATTATTAAATTATTAGGACTGCTCCAATTAATAGATTAAATCAGACCAATTAATCAACTAAAGAGTTGATCGCAGATTCTTTTTTTTTATTTTTTTTTACAATTTAAATCGTGCAGAATTTTATTTTTGTATATAAAATAAAATCAACCAATAGAAGATCTGCATTTTCTCTGTGGCAGTCCAATCATAAGTGAGCAGGGGCAGAACATAAACAGATGAAGGTCTTTAGTCGGTTTAACCAATGGGAGAGTCAAAGATCTGCCCCTTTGCTTCTTAGAAATTAAAAAAAAAAAATGTCATCAGACAGCAGAGTCATTGTAGTCGATTTGGTTACAAATCAATTTTCAAGAAGAACTTTCTCCTAAAGAAATGGAGGTATACACCACAAATACCCAAACTGACACCGGAAGGGAAGGGATATACTCGCCACTTCCAAAATTGAAATTATGAAAGGTATCAGTGGCTTACCAGTAGCTGTCAATTAAAAAAAAGTATACTGCTGGAACTGTATTTTGTTCAGTACAGAAAAGGCAATAAGGAACAGCACTGACTACTGCAATCTAGGATGTCTAACGAAGAGAGCACAAAAACATGAGTGTTCCCAAAGTCACTTGCGAGCCACTGTAACACTCAAAACTTTTGGACAAACCCAGACTGATGTTCAACTAGATGAGCAGATGTGTAGGGAAACAATACATCACAATGAGCAAGAAAGAAAAACCTGTGAGGTTCTTAAACGCTTGATTGATTTTGTTGTTTACCTTGACAAGCAAGAACTGGCATTCAGAGGGCACGATGAAGGCACCAATTCCTCAAATAGAGCTAATTATGTGGAATTACTTTCTATGATTTCTGATTACAACAACATGTTAAGCAATCACTTGTCAATAGCCACAGTATTCTCGGGTACCTGTAACAAGATTCCGAACGGCTTAATCTCTTCAGTGCCTCAGGTTCTGCTAGATTCACAGTACAGGATAGTCAAGTATGTAACTATAGTGATAGATTAAACAACCGATGTTGGAAACGCAGCTCAGCTGTCGTGTTTTCAGGTACTAGTATGTGACTGCCAGTGGCCTGAAAGAACGGTTCTTTTTACTAAAATAAAAATAATAATAAAAATGCTTTTAAAAAGACCAAATTCCCATTGGGCTTTTTTTTTTGTTTTTAGATTCTACTGATTTTTTAGTATTACTATGCAGGACAGCCGCTTTAACATCGCTACCGTCATTAAAAATGTGCACAGATTAATCTACCGATTAATCAACTAATGCCTATAAATTAACCGATCAAAAGTTTGATTGACAGCCCTACAAATACATATATTTTAGTTTGTGGTCTGGTCCCGGAAGAGTTCAGACTTAGTACTTTCAAGCACATACGTGATAATTAAAATACAGAAAGCTGTTCTTGTTTTACAGAATGTTGTTTTAAACGTTTTTGATTTTGTGATAGTGGCTGGATGGGCTGATATTTGTAACTGAATGACACGTGTGAGATATTTGATGTTCATGTGTATTTGCTGCCTGCTTGGGCAGGTCTCTTTTCTAAAAAAGATTTTAAAAGTCAAGTGACTTTCCGATCAAATAAAGGCAATGTAAACAAAAAATGCATGATCCAAACCATTATTAATAAAATGGCACTCAAAATAAAGGAATGGGTTGGGCTCCTTTTGAGGAAGTCAGAGTGCTTGGTTTGCCCATTGATCACCACCACATTAAAGAATGAATGATATCATTTAAAAAGCTCTAAAGGACTGGTCACTAATCTTCACTTGATCTTGATTTCTGACCATTTATAGGGTGTGAATTCTGCAATTCTACCACAGCTACAATACTTCATAGCCTCTGAGAGACGCAAGGTACTAGTTATATGTAAAAGTACAATCAAGAGTTTTGCATACACTAAACATAACCCAAACTTATTACAATTGTCATTCAATTAATACACCTAATGGGCTCTATGTAGCATTGATTTTTCTTTCGTATCTTGACTTTTTGTAGGTTTTTGTGACTTCGTAGACCTACCCGCGACGTATTAAAACCATTCCCATAACTTAGCTATATCCCTGCTGCGGTAGTTAGTTATGACTGTTCGTTTCAAACTGCTTTCGTATGCAAATGTACGAATCTCATTATAATACCGAAGTTTCGACTTGCCTGTTATTTCACGCATGCCTCTCACTGGTGTAGATTCAACTAGCTTTTCGTATGTTTAAATGTTCACAGGATTTTAGTTACTTGAAATTAAAGCACCTTAAAAGATTTATTTTTAAATGTCACTGTTCTGAAAGCACCTTTCACCCAGGGTTAACTGTATCACATGTTGCGATTAAAGCACCCCATGGAGACAGCTTTGCTTCTATAAATAGGAAGGAACTTTCACAGAGTAAACTTTCAGGTTACATGTGACACTGAAGGTATAATAACTGGTTCCTGTCACAATGCCTTCATAGCAAGGCAATCTGGATTATGGGAGGATACGGAGAATGCAGATGTTGCCCCTGGATTCATTTTAGGTGCATATTTGAATATGATTCTGGGTTATTATACAGTTCTGAGTTATTATAATACTGTTCTTGTTCTGTTGTAGGTGACACTGGCTACCCTTTGCATTCCTGGTTAATGACTCCAGTTATGAACCCAGAAAGCGAAGCAGCATGAAAAATACAAAATATCTACTGTACTTTTTTCCTTTACACAACTGAAATATACATAGACTCAAACAAAAGTTGTCTGCGATACTATTAAATTAAATAGTGAAAGCAGACGGAATCATGGTGAGGGTACAGGCAAGCACAAACATGGTAAACTACAGAATTACTGTGCAAATTTACCATGGTAAACATCCATATACAGAAACAAGCTTAGTTTTATTTATGCTTTGCGTTTTTGTGGAAATGTTTTAGTTTGCTTTCGAGGTGCCCAGGGTCTGTTTGCGCAACGTTTAACACATCACATTCAGTTTCTCATAATACATTATTACATTGTCATTTTCTTTGTGGAAATTAGTTTTCCTTTTTTTCTTTTGGCCGGTGCCATAAGCATCAATGTCAGAGTCTGAAGAAGCCACAGCTCGATCCTGTTATATATTTGTCTATTACTTCTTTCTGTTCACTATACCACTCATTTGTCTTTGCCGGAAGGAAGTTCTAAATCTTGACTTTTGGCATTGCAAATCTATTTATAATGAGATGCAAATTCTGATCTCTCCTGTATAATGAGCACTCATTTATGCTGTTCGGAAACTTGCAGTGATATTACGGTAGTTGTTCACGAAAAATAGTTTATTACATGGCACGCAAAAATTCTACGAAGGGCAGAGGCTGCGAATTTGCAGTATTTACGAACACGTAAGTAATATTAGTACACGGAGCCCAATAAAAAGTAACTAAATTGTTCACATCAGCTAGAGATATTGAAGATCTGTTTAAACTAAGAACTGCTGGTATTGAATACCTTTTTTTTTTTTTTTTTTTTAGCTGAAGACAGCATACATCATAAAAATCTTAATATAGGCAATCACTTCTCAGTACACACCAGTATGATCTGCATAAAGCATTACTTCAGCAAGGCGCACACATGGTGGATATTCTTAATAAACAATAAAACAATAAAAAAAAGTTCCAAGTATTAAACCTTGGGGCACTCCAAAATTCACTGAAAGGTTATTAGATTTCAGGCCCCTGAGATTCAGTGTACAGAGTTCAATGTACAACTTAAACCAATTAGGAGCACAAACTTGGGAACCATGATGTTAAATATTTATACATATTAAAGGTTAACCAAGCGCAGGTCAGAAAAATAACCAAAAAGACAATATAGAATCCCTGCTGCCAACAATTATTATTGTTATATTTTGAAAAGCCCTTGAATATTCAATGATGCTATACAAAAGTAATTCAGTAATAACAGAGTCTACGGGCCATATTCACAAAGCATTAGCCCCCTAGTAAAAACATCGGGTTCTGTGCATAACCTGAATGTTAATGTGTCTTATCAACACACACCTATATAGAGAGAAGTCAGCGTACCATTAATAATGTAATGAGTCAGTGTACGTGTTTGAGTGTTAATTAAACATGGGTTCAATGGCAGCAGGCTTATTTGAAACCTTATCGGAAAAACGTGTGTTGATACATTTCCCAAAAATGTATTACAATATGCATTAATACTAAAAGCAATGCATATTGTTTTTCTTGGAGATGAAAGTTAAATCGAGACTGATCCCTCTAGATATTGATCTGCAAGTTACGCAGCAGCCAGATATCTAGAAATTTCAACCAGCTATTTCTACAGAAGCACAATGCTTGTTTTTATTTTAATTGGGTTGTATATATTTTTAAAAATAAACTGGCTTTCAAACCAAATCAAGGCTGTCAAAAACTGCTGGTAAAGAAAAGGATTTATCAAACCTAGAATTACTCAATCTCTAATTATGTTAAAGGGAAAACAAATTAAACAAGAAAGCATGGAGCAACTCAAAACAATAACTTCACTTTCCCTACCTGACTATGTTATTGACTGATAAGTTGTTTCTTGGTACTGTACAAACATCCCCTCAAAACCAGGCCTAAATATGTACTAAGCCTAGGTTATTATTGTCTTAGTACCTGAAATGTTTTTTTGTTTTTTTTTACCTGCTATCCAGAGCAGCCCGTCAGCCACACACCCAGCATGACACGACAGCGACCTGTCAAATGACTGCACAAAGGTCCACTTGTTTTTCTTTGGACAGTACCTCTCGACGGTGGGCAAGACTTGGCGGAGCTCGTTCCTGCCCCCCACTGCATACAGGTATTCATCCAGCGCCCCCAGCACAAAGTGTTCTCTGCAGTTTTTCATGGGAGCGATCTCTGTCCATTTGTTGCTGCGCGGGTCATACCGGCAGGCAGTCCTGACAGCGCTGGTGCGCCCCGTGGCGTGTTCCACCTCCCCCCCCGCCACAAACAGGAAGTCCCCCATGACGGCCACACAGTGGTGGCTCCTCCCCACGGGCATGGGTGCCAGCTCGCTCCAGTTCGACACTCCGGCGATGTGGGCATGCTCCTGGTTCATGGGGTTGAAAAACCTCAGTTCTTTCACCTTACAGACCTCCCTCTTCTTCCCCCCCACGATGTAAAGCGTTTCAGACTGGAAGCGAGGCTTGGTCTGAAGGGTCTGCCAGATGGGCTGTGCATAGGGGCTGCGGTGATATTCTAAGGCCTCCTTGACCAAGGCGGTGGCGGTTTCACTGGCTTGTACCAGAGGGTGTGACTGGGCTACAGTGTGGAGGGCATTCACGTCCATGAGGCCATAACGCACGTACTGCAGGAGCTCCTCCATGTACTGGTAGTGGCAGTCATGCTCCAGCCATCTCACAGCCAGCTGCAGAGGAGAACACAAGCACAGGAGTTTAGGGATTTTCAATATCAGTTATTAGTTATAGTATAGAAGGGTGGGGTAACATCATAATGGGGGCTATATAAATAAAGTTTTACCGCTGTGGAAATCAAAGAGCTAATATATACAGAACTAGCAAAAAACAACTAAGGTTGTGAGGGCGCCTTAAATAACATTGTTTTCCTTTTAGAAAAGCTGGTGTTATCCTAGCACAGTGGTAAGTGCTTTATTGTCTTGGCTGCTTACAAACTGTGAAGTCAAAACAGAAATAGTAGATAGAAGTAGATAAATGATTGAGCAAAGAGAAAAAGGTAAAAAAAAAACAACACATAGATAAGGACTCTTGTTGGGTAGTGTTCATTGACATTATCATTAGGTCCCTGTGCATCTGTACGCACTGTGTGTGTCCATCTGTCTGTCTGATAACATGATAACTGCATCTTATCCAAGCTTTTATCATACTCCTAGTCTCCAAAAGACCTTTCAGATAACGTGTGTATAATCCGATAAACTATTGATTTTATAAATATTTGCTGCACCCACCTTTTGTGAGTGTTTGCTTTAACTTCACCACAACTATTCATTCATACAGAATTCCTTACAGAAGGAAGAGATTAATTGTATTCTATCTTTTCTTAATCATTTTTGTAAAGTTATCTTGGGTAAGCTACCTTCTTGAGTGACTGAACACCAATTGAAATAGTTTAAATTACCTATAGTGGAGAGGGCTGCTTTTATTTACCCCACAGTAAAATGATATATATATATATATTTTATTTTTTTGAAATGGAAATATAAATTGTTAATATGGTTATGCAAAAGGTTTTGGCAAGAGGTTCTGTTTTTATTATTAATATAAATATGTAAAAAAAACATAATAAAAATAACAGGAGGCATCAGGAGGTAGTGGTGTCTGATCCAATTAGGATCAATGCTTCTTTTCCAGCTTGTGATAGAAATCTCTGCCTTCGAGTGTTTCTCCTTGAGCCAGATCCAAGAGGAACTTTCAATGGATTTAAACTGACAAAGGAGAGTGGAACAAAGGGAAATGAATTGGACTTGAGAGCAATTTCAGGTTGTTTAGCTGGAGGAAAGACCTGTACCTAAGAATGAGAAATCCGTGTGAACATGGCTGGAAATAAATTCTTCTATTATTCTGAGAAACAAAGTGCATTTTAGCAAACAGATCCTCAAGTACAGGCATATGGGCTGAGGTGAACATACACAACGAGGAGAAGATACATTCCCTTCTGTGGCATTTCGTAAGGTTTGAATATCACATTGACATCGTATGTACCTTTAAAATATTGCTTCAATAAAACATTTTAGACACAAAAAAAGGATAAACTCAGTATGAAATTTACCTATAAAAGGAGATCTCAGATAGCTATCCAAGTGCTAGAAGTTTACATAAATGCACAGACTCAGTGGAAGCTCTGTGTTCGCGTTAATTTCTGTATTCCCCTTTGGTTTGGTCATGCATCTATTGTAATCAGCAACTAGCTCTGGCATTAGTGAGTATTCCACTGGACATGTATGACTTTATGAACAAAAACAAAGCATCCCCATGTCACAACAATGAGCATTCATTCACTCAGCCTTATATAGACACAGCAGCTTGTGATGCAATCATTGTTAAACTAAGACCACCAAAAGGCAAACTAATGGTTGTTTGGCAGCGACAGTCGACAGATTAGAGATGTAAAATATTAGACTGAAAGTCACATTTCGGGACCCAAGTGCAGCAAGAACAGCTATTCAAAACACTATATAAACTTGAAGATTTGTATGTGGATTTTTAAATTGACCAGTCAAGCATTTTATATCCAATCCCCTGTAATCAGTAGACCTTTATAAGTAGGGCAGTTTTGAAGATTAAGAGGAGATCAAGGGCAATGGCATCCAACAAATCACCCAAGCAACCCCCCCCAGGAAAAAAATACACTTTGTCCAAAAAAATGAATGAAACAGCAGTGTCATCATGCTGCTATTTGAATTAATGAATGCTCTGCTCTGTATTAATACATTCCAGCACCTATGGAACAAGTCAACCTGAGCAAGTCACTTCACCTCCTTGTGCTCCGTCTTTCGGGTGAGACGTAGTTGTAAGTGACTCTGCAGCTGATGCATAGTTCACACACCCTAGTCTCTGTAAGTCGCCATTGGATAAAGGCGTCTGCTAAATAAACAAATAATAATAAAAATAATAACGAGAGCTGGTGAATATCAAAGGCAATGAAGCACTAATGCTGCTCAAGCTCAGACCACATTAAAGTAGTTTTGAACATACACCTGCAGTGCAGTCTGATGTTACGGTTTCTTACTGTATCTATCTATGCATATCTATAGATGCACATTTAGACATACTGAATCAAACTTAGTAAATTCAATGCTGAAATTAGTTTTATCACTGGGTGATGCGGACTCTGCCCCAAGTGGTAAAGTGTGCTCTCTTAATGGTCTCATTAGGGGGAATGTGCGCGTGCTGGTTTTCATGTATTAGCAATTAGCCTTGCACAGGTGTAAATTGCACTAAATACTAAAAAAAAAAATAATTCTAGGTAAGAAAAGGTAGATGTTAGACAAAAGAGAAAAAAACATTGAAAGATAAATAAGAAAAAAGAGTTTAATTCAGTATTTCTAGATGTATTTAAAAGCAGAAACCAAAGCTATTCTCCTACTTCTTTTTAAATGGATAAAACCTACAACTGGTCAGCTTTGTTTTGAAAAGCAATACAAATGTACTTTGTGTTGAACATGGTGGACTTAAACCATATGCACCTCTGTACCAGACATTTTAGTATCACACTGCTCCATACAGTGGTGGTGGGTGTTCAACACATCATTTCAACTGTCTTTGTATCTAGACCCCCCTCCCCACCCCCCCAAAAAATAAAAAAATCTCCCAGTACGACTAAGGAGCAAAATCCTGTGAATGCTACTTTGTTAGGTGGCTGTGAAGGTCACATAGCATAAAATAACTTCCTATGGGCCAAGGATAAATTCATTCCCCAAGAAAAAAAGAAGAAAACAGAAAAAGAAAATGTGATTTTCAGAGAGCCTGAGACTCAAACTTTAAATGACAATGACAGACAGCTACACTATATCCGTGCAATATCACAGACTGCACGTTCTCATTTACCTCAGCATTGCCAGCGAGCGCCCATTAAACATCCGTCTGATGCCCAAATTAACCTTCTCTGCAAACTGAAGGAGGCACAAACTATCATAATCAACCTTTCATTATCACAGCAGCATCTAGTTAAAGGGTCAGAATAATTGTGCCATCAGAGCCCTGATTGTTTTCAATCAACAGCCGGCCAGAGTGACAGCTTGGTGATTGAACAGTTTGATGAAACCACACTAGGCTTAATCAGGGGAGATGAAAGGGAGGCATGATTGGTGCAAATGAACAGTCGTGCCTCTCCTCTTCTCCCACAATCTGAAATTACACTTAAATTTGGCTTTCTTTCTCTGCGAGTGCCATCGAAGAGAAGGTTTGATTTGTTATGAGTTATGACTGTCGTGTGTTTAGCAAACACGGGGAGGAAGGCTTCAGTGTGGCCATCAAGAAAAAAAAAATAACAAAAAAACACCCACAACACCACCAAATTACAGAGAAGCACAAAATGACAAAAGGTTATCTTCACTTAACCTTCCGCAGAACAGAATGAAATAAGCTACGCCATTGCTGTGGTTAGAACGACTGCCAAAATACCCCCAATGAAATGCAAATTACTATGTTAATCAAGAATTCAAGTAAAAGCAGAGAAATAAATAATGCTTAACACAGAGGCATGGACTTGAGTTAACTTTAAGACAATAAAGATGAAGACAGTATACAGGGGGTTTTACATCTTAAGAACAGGCATCCAGAACAGAAAGATAGTGTGGATTTTCAGTATGCAATTCTCTAGTCTCATTTTTACACTCAATAATGATAGGAAGGGTAGGTAATGCTTTAGGTTCACAAGGGACGAAGGCAGCATTTCACAAATAAGAAAAAGTTTCTTAACTAACAAGTATCCGTTCATGCTACTTAACTACCACAACTC
The DNA here is from genome assembly GCA_030684275.1 of Acipenser oxyrinchus oxyrinchus. Taxonomy (NCBI): domain Eukaryota; kingdom Metazoa; phylum Chordata; class Actinopteri; order Acipenseriformes; family Acipenseridae; genus Acipenser; species Acipenser oxyrinchus. The sequence continues at coordinate 10,280,737 of CM060251.1, forward strand.
CTTACTGTTCCAAGCACTAACCATTTGCTGTGTACAAGCCCAATTTAAAGCTATTCAGCAACACATATTATACCACCAGAAGCAAATCTTCTTTTACTTTCTAATTAATGCAGGGTATTTTAATAACGTCAGGTAATCCACACCGAGTCTTGATTAACACGTGGATGCATTAGCTTGTAACAACATGCTGGGTCACCAATCCAATTTATATTGCAGGGCCTCCATTCGCTGTGCTGCAGCTGAGTGTACAATTACCATAACTCTTCTGATATTTATTTCCCCTTGTTTATGTCTCTCTGGGAGATGCGACTGCAACAGGGAGAGGAAGACCTTCCCACGTGAAACCAGGGAACGTAACGTTAATGAGTACTGAATGAGTATCATTTATCCAAAAGATGGACTCTGCACTCTTTAAATGAGTTTCAGTCCTAAAAAGTAATAAAAAGTTTATTATGTGCATAATACAATGCATAGAGTAAGGTTCTGGTGGGGTCCTATTTTCTGTAACGCAGGAAGTAAACCAGTAGCGCTGTAACAGGAAAAATGTAACAATGTCTGGAAAACAAAAATAGCAAGATAAATGCAACAAGGGGCTTCAGTGAAAGTTGTTGAGCTGGTCACAGGGAATCATTTTTTTGCATTAGCAACACTGAAGGTCCATGCACTTTTTTTTTTACAACATAGGAGTATAAAAGATGGTGTACTGGTGCACTACAGCTCCCTCTAGCACCAGATCTGCACGGGAAACGTGGACAGGACAGGAAGCATCAGGTGTATTCTACCCAGTGACAGAACCTTTGATACATCCTGAATCCGAGCGTGAAGGAGTGTGCTTTTGTGTACTTACAATTACTTCTTGTTGCCAGGTGTCAATACAATCTCTAGTACAGCTGACTGCTTGTACAAACAGGTACAAAGGGATTGATTTCAGAACATTATCCTTTAGAACACATGCTTTACCATCAATATAGTGAAACAAACACTTAATTACCTGAAGGGTGCTGTCATAATGCAAAGTACTGTACAAAGAAGGATGTTTAACTGTTTAACTACGGTCATACTTGCACAGTCCCCAACATGCAAAAATGGAAATACAGTATACAAATAAACTGAATATTGTAAAAGGGTAAAAAACTACAAGCAGATAAATATTTTTGACTAATGCCCACATCAACTTACAGTTTTAACTATGTTTAATATTTGACCTAAAGCAGTGGCTCTCAAACTTTTTGGACACACACACACATGTACATACACCACTAAAAAATAATTCCAACATGCCACTGGCTGTTGTGTTTTTTCTTTTGCATGAACCAGCCACCGATCCATCGTAATAAGAGCAAACTTAACACTGCATATAATAGTTTACCGATTGTGTCCAACGCTTACTGAACTGCACACCATGTAGTATGCTGATAAACAACTTACATCACCAGATGGCAACAGGCTTTGTCCAATAATAATATGCAAGCTTAAAAGGCAAGTCAGATGCACAGTGCCATCTAGAAACATTGACATGCCAGGAGGTGTCAGCAGTAAAATCTCACACACATACACACACCCCCCAGGATACATTCTGCACCCCCTGTGAGGCCCTGCGCCCCCCAGTTTCAGAACCACTGACCTATAATTGCGGACATTTAAGCTCAATGGTCTTTAGGAGATCAGCACTAAGCAATTCTCTAGTCTATAGATGTTGAGTTGCACTGTTCCTGCTTGTGGGATGCAGAGAGACTGTACTGAAGTAGAAGTAGGTTAATACACTGGAATTAAAATGATATCCCAATGATATTTTTCAAGATGTCCTACAAAGGACAAACAGCCTGATCCAGAACACTACGTTGTCAGACCTAAAGTAGCAATTAGCTTCAAAAGTAATTCAATGTACTTGTACCATGTTTCCCTTTTGCAATCATTGAGGCTTGATCTGGGTTCTCAATATCCAATCATTTTTCTCAATATATGTCTATATCTGTCTTTAAACCTGCTTTGAGCTTACTTGGCTTTGAAATCGCGCTGGGGAATTCTAACAGCCTAGCACTGAACAGCCTTCTTCATTCCATTCAAACCATGTGACAACATGACATTTCAGCTCTGCTGGCCCAACCAGCTCTAAATATACAGTACAGGGAGGGTGGGACCTGCCTAGTTGAAAAGCCATTTTGTCACATGATTTGTAATGAGAAAGTTTGTTCAGTTCCAATGCATTTAAACATTTTCCAGGCAAGGTGAGAGACAGGTAAAGATTATATATATATAGAGAGAGAGAGAGAGAGAGAGAGAGAGAGAGAGAGAGAGAGAGAGAGAGAGAGAGAGAGAGAGAAATAAAAACTCAAAACAATTGCAAACGTCATGAAAAGGCAACTGGCTTTTTTTTTGGTAAAGTCAATGAACACTTTATTAAAGCGAGGCAGGCTTGGTAATGAGCAATTCAACACTTTAATGAGATTTTGTAGATCTGTCTCCGGCCTGTCCATCAAGTTTCTGTTCTATAAAGCACCCTGACACTTATCCGCCATCCCACCCAATCTTCACCTGGAGCTGGGTATTAGATTCTTTCATGGTATATCTTGCATTAAAAGCATAACCTCAGCAGAAATCCAAGCAACTTAACTGCACTTGAGGCATTACGGACAGCATGATTAGATTTTTTTACACCACGCTACAAGTATAAAGGAATTACTCAGACAACTCCTTACGGCCCACTGAACACCTAATTGGGCATCATTTATGTGTGCCTTTTAAATCTGTTTATTTTTAAGTATTATAATAAGAGAAAACTGCTACCACATAAAAGGATCATACGCTTTTACAATGGAAAATTGAGGCACATACTCTATGGGAGGGCTAGGGTTACTTAAAGGGCACATCCTTTTTTTCAATGCAGGCTTGTCCCCTCCTTTTTGGTTTGGCGATTTTAATGGAGAAAGTTTTACAATCCATTTTATTAACTCTACTTAGCTTAACATTAACACTGGTTTCCCCTTCATTGTCCTGAATTTTTTTAAATTATTATTCTTTTTTTTTTTAACCGTAATTCAGGCAAATATTTGAAATACAAAATTATAGATAAAATGCTGCATCCTGGTGCTGTAGGTCAATGATTGGCGCTAGACCACTGGAGTGAGTTTGAACAAAACAAGCGTACTGTATAAAACTTTTTTTTTTAAACATACAGTAAGAAAAAGGGGTGCATTGAAATGTTTCTAGTGCTTATAAGAGCTAAGGAAATAGCATTCAAAATGATCTATTTTTCTGTTTTGTTTTGTTTGTTTGTAATAATGAAAACGGAAGTGAACTTGTCTCCCATCCCCCCAAGCCTGCACTCCTTGGATGGCACCCTCTCCTCTCCTCTCCTAGTACAGGGCAGGTGATACAGCTGTGCTGTAATTCATGTTTTCATTGTGCTTGGATAGAGGAGAAAGGCAGACTGAATGAGCACAGCTACAAAATATTTCACTAGCAAGCGCCAAGAAGAAAGTATTCTAAGAATAAGAAAGAATTCCAAATCACTAAAGGGAAAGAATAATAATAATAATAATAATAATAATAATAATAATAATAATAATAATAATAATAAACACATTGAGGGTTTGAGGGAACTAAAAAGAAAAACTAAAACAAATACTATAAATGGTTTACAAAAATAAATCTGAATTTTATCATACTGGTATAAATCACAATATACTATGTGTTAAATGTTCACAAACACACCCACAAACAAATAACTGTTGTTCAAAGTTTAAAATAACACTTGGGAGAATCTGTAATGAAAACTGTACAATTCACCAGGAATAACAAGAATGTTTGTGAACCCATGCCTTATGTATTGAATCTGTGTTAAACAGAATGCATGCAAGGAATATATATATATATATATATATATATATATATATATATATATATATATATATATATATATATATATATAAAATTGCAGTGTACAAAATTGAAGGCACATGAAAGAAAAGTGTTTTTTAAATTTACACAAAGGTTTAAAGATAAAAAAAACCTTTAAACCTTTTCTTTCATATCTATCTATCTATAATGAATTGCCTTTGAAACAGACAAGAGTTGGAACGGGCCAAAATGAAATAATCAGATATGCGTCACACGCGTTTAACCGTCACTGAAGTCAAAATTTTATAGGGTCGGATATGTGTGCTGACAGTATGTATGCCAAACCAATCTTTATTTTTCTATTATTGCTAGAAAATATTATTAAATGATGTAAGAATTGTGACAAATGTGGCAGGACCTCACTGAAAAACTCCAGACTATAAAACTCCTGAATTGATTAACATTAATTAAAGGAATATTAGTGGAATGGGCGGCATGCTGAAATAAAATATAAAATATAATACATTGAGAAGTATATTGAGAACATCAAAGTAATATTTCAATAAAATATAAAATATAATACATTGAGAAGTATATTGAGAACATCAAAGTAATATTTCAAATTACTTTTTACAAATAAAAATGTCATCAGACAACAGAGGGATTGTAGTCAATTTGGATACTAATCAAATTTCAGGAAGAATTTTCTCTGAAAAAATTGGAGATTGTTAAAAAAATCCAGCACAGGAAGGGAAAGGATATACTCGCCACTTCCAAAATTGTAATTATTAAAGGTATCGGTGGCTTACCTGTGTGTGTCAATAAAAAAAAAATATTGCTGGAACTGTCCTTTTTTTTTCTTTTAATATAAATGTAGTCATTGCCAATGATTTTATCCCATTTCTCACCAATTTGGAATCTCCAATTGTGCTATTAATCCCGGTTCACCGCTGCAACCCCCTGGCGATTCGGGAAATGGTGGCTGACACACGTGTCCTCCGAAACGTGTCCCTGCCAAGCTGTCATTTTTCGCACTGCGGATCCACAGCTAAGCCATCAGACCTATAGTGCTGGAGAACAACACAGATCTGAATGGCTCCACTGCAAACCCATGAAGCCCTATCAGCCACAGGGGTCGCTGGTGCGCGGTGAACCATGGATTGCCCTGCCAACCTAAGCCCTCCCCACCCGGGCGGCACTCGGCCAATCGTCCGCCGCTCCCTGGGAACTCCCAGTCACGGTCGGCAATGACATAACCTGGATTCGAACCTGCGATCTCCAGGCTATAGGACGCATCCTGCACTCCACGCAGAGCGCCTTTACCGGATGCGCCACTCGGGAGCCCCCTGGAACTGTCTTTTGTTCAGTACAGAAAAGGTGATATGGAACAGCACTGGATACTGCAATCTAGGATATCTAACGAAATCAGCACAAAAACATGACCGTTCCCAAAGTCACTTGCAAGCCACTGTAACACTCAAAACTTTTGGACAAACCCAGACTGATGTTCAACTGGGTGAGCAGAAGCGTAGGGAAACCATACATCACAATGAGCATGTAAGAACAGGATTTCAGAGGGCACGATGAAGGCACCGATTCCTCAAATACAGGTAATTATGTGGAATTACTTTCTCTGATACTATCTACAACAGCATGTTAAGCAAGCACTTGTCAATAGCCACAGTATTCTTGGTTACCTCTAACAAGATTCAGAACAACTTAATCTCTTCAGTGTCTCAGGTTTTGCTAGATGCAATAAAAAGGAGAAGTACAGGAAGCCAAGTATGTAGCTGTAAAGGTAAACGCAGCTCAGCTGTCTTGTGTTTTCAGGTATGTGACTGACACTAGCCTAAATGAATGGCTGTTCTGTGAAAATTTGTTACATTTACTAAAACAAAAAAAAATAATAATAATAATTAAAAAAATGCTTTTAAAAAGACTAAATTTCCATTGGGCTTATTTTGCAGGACAGCCGCTATAAGATTGTTACCGTTATTAAAAATGTTGACGGATTAATCTACCGGTTAATCAACTAATTAACTTAACCGATCAAAATTTTTAATTGAGTGACAGCCCTACGTATATATACAGTGGAACTCCGTTTATCCGCATGCTTGGGGAGACATAGGTCCAGGGATGTGTGAAATCCGCGGATAAATGAGGTGTCATTGTGTGTGACTAGAATGCATGAATAAAATACATAAACTAGCAATGTAAACCAAATGAGCATTTACTGGAGATGTATGCAATACAACATATTACAAAGATAGAAGAATGTTTTAAAATTTGTTTACTTTGACGAAAATAAATAATAATACAAAATAAATAAAAAATACTTCAAAGCTATAAGGCCTTTTATGACGGGAATAAGCTATTCAGCCCATCAGCTCACAATTGTCCTAGAAGTCGTGTGTCTATATCGCAAGGTATTCACTCATTTATTCCACGCATTAATATTAAATAACGGTAGCTAAGTGTTGCTAGTTTTCTGAGATTTCAAACAAAAAAATACAATTCCATTATTTATTTATTTTTACTTTAAAACTAAATAAACAAGCCTGCTGTGTAATTTTAACCGTTCTTACATTTCAACAAAATATGTACTAACAGATGTGTTTCTTTGTTCTGTGTTTTTTTTTTGTTTGTTTGTTTTTTTAATTTAGTCGTCGCCAATGTTGGTTTTTTTTTTACCTCAGTTTTCTCCCCAATTTGGAATGCCCAATTGTTATTTGAGATCTGATGGCTCCACTGCAGAAGCGCAGGCGCCCTATCGGCCACAGGGGTCGCTGGTGTGCAGTGAACCGTGGATTCTCCTGCCAATCTAAGCCCTCCCTACCCGGGCGGCGCTCGGCCAATTGTGCACCGCCCCCTAGGAACCCCCAGACATGGTTGGCAGTGACATAGCCTGGATTCAAACCTGTGATTTCCAGGATACAGGTCGCATCTTGAACTCCACACGGAGTGCCTTTACTGGATGCGTCACTCGGGAGCCCCTGTAACAGCTTTTTTAAACAATGCACTGCTGCAAGTCATTCTTTTGCACCTTGAGAAAGTCCATCATAGTCTTTTGTTTCAGTGAGGCAAAATATGTTTGCCGGGATTCACTAAGTAACTGCCTCAGGAGAACTACTGTTACAGAATCGGCATCCTTCTGCTGCTCATACCAAGAAATACATCCTCCCATCTGTAGCATTGCTGTCTTCGCGTCAACTCCACAGGCTTTAGACTGGCGCATCCATCGTTATGTGTGAGTGTGTGTGTATGTGCACCATGGCATTAAATCAACATTGGCAATAATGTACTGTATTTCAGAGATAAAACTTGTCTGGGAGCCGCAGGTTATTGAAGTCACGGATGAATGGGGTGCGGATAAATGAGGTTCTATATATATATATATATATATATATATATATATATGGCATAAAGTTTGTGGTTTTAGAAAAAATAAAATTAGATAATGTACAGTATAGAAGAATAAAAAAATTGATAAATAGACTAGATACCATGATGCCTGAAGATTTAAATAGAAAGGAACAGTAGGTCGTTACATCATTATTATTATTTATTTCTTAGCAGACGCCCTTATCCAGGGCGACTTACAATTGTTACAAGATATCACGTTATTTTTTACATATAATTACATTATTTTTACATACAATTACCCATTTATACAGTTGGGTTTTTACTGGAGCAATCTAGGTAAATTACCTAGCTCAAGGGTACAGCAGCAGTGTCCCCCACCTGGGATTGAACCCACGACCCTCCGGGCAAGAGTCCAGAGCCCTAACCACTACTCCACACTGCTGCCCATTAGCTATATAGTGAATGATATCACAAAGACATTAGATTCAAAGATAAATAAAAGCCTACAAATACCTCCAATGTTTGTTTTCAAACACACTTTCCCTTTATATATATATACTGTATATATACAGTACTGTGCAAAAGTTTTAGGCAGGTGTGAAAAAATGCTGTAAAGTAAGAATGCTTTCAAAAATAGACATGTTAATAGATTATATTTATCAATTAACTAAATGCAAAGTGAGTGAACAGAAGAAAAATCTACATCAAATCCATATTTGGTGTGACCACCCTTTGCCTTCAAAACAGCATTAATTCTTCTAGGTACACTTGCACAAAGTCAGGGATTTTGTAGGCATATAGTCAGGTGTATGATTAAACAATTATACCAAACAGGTGCTAATGATCATCAATTCAATATGTAGGTTGAAACACAATCATTAACTGAAACAGAAACAGCTGTGTAGGAGGAATAAAACTGGGTGAGGAACAGCCAAACTCAGCTAACAAGGTGAGGGTTGCTGAAGACAGTTTACTGTCAAAAGTCATACACCATGGCAAGACTGAGCACAGCAACAAGACACAAGGTAGTTATACTGCATCAGCAAGGTCTCTCCCAGGCAGAAATTTCAAGGCAGACAGGGGTTTCCAGATGTGCTGTCCAAGGTCTTTTGAAGAAGCACAAAGAAACGGGCAACGTTGAGGACCGTAGAGCGCAGTGGTCGGCCAAGGAAACTTACTGCAGCAGATGAAAGACACATCATGCTTACTTCCCTTCACAATCGGAAGATGTCCAGCAGTGCCATCAGCTCAGAACTGGCAGAAAACAGTGGGACCCTGGTACACCCATCTACTGTCCGGAGAAGTCTGGTCAGAAGTGGCCTTCATGGAAGACTTGCAGCCAAAAGCCATACCTCCGACGTGGAAACAAGGCCAAGCGACTCAACTATGCACGAAAACACAGGAACTGGGGTGCAGAAAAATGGCAGCAGGTGCTCTGGACTGATGAGTCAAAATTTGAAATATTTGGCTGTAGCAGAAGGCAGTTTGTTAAGCCGAAGGGCTGGAGAGCGGTACACGAATGAGTGTCTGCAGGCAACAGTGAAGCATGGTGGAGGTTCCTTGCAAGTTTGGGGCTGCATTTCTGCAAATGGAGTTGGGGATTTGGTCAGAATTAATGGTCTCCTCAATGCTGAGAAGTACAGGCAGATACTTATCCATCATGCAATACCATCAGGGAGGCATCTGATTGGCCCCAAATTTATTCTGCAGCATGACAACGACCCCAAACATACAGCGAAAGTCATTAAGAACTATCTTCAGCGTAAAGAAGAACAAGGAGTCCTGGAAGTGATGGTATGGCCCCACAGAGCCCTGATCTCAACATCATCGAGTCTGTCTGGGATTACATGAAGAGAGAGAAGCAACTGAGGCTGCCTAAATCCACAGAAGAACTGTGGTTAGTTCTCCAAGATGTTTGGGCCAACCTACCTGCCGAGTTCCTTCAAAAACTGTGTGCAAGTGTACCTAGAAGAATTGATGCTTGATGCTGTTTTGAAGGCAAAGGGTGGTCACACCAAATATGGATTTGATTTAGATTTTTCTTCTGTTCACTCACTTTGCATTTAGTTAATTGATAAATATAATCTATTAACATGTCTATTTTTGAAAGCATTCTTACTTTACAGCATTTTTCACACCTGCCTAAAACTTTTGCACAGTACTATATATATATATATATATATATATATATATATATATATATATATATATATATATATATATATATATATTGTTTTTAATTAAACATGTCTATTGGTGCCAGAATTGAATGTAGCTGGCACTATATGAGGTACCCACCAAAATTGCACCCCTGTGAATGGCAGCTGAAGCATTAACGCTTTGAAGAAAACGTATTGACCTGAAAGGACCAGTCGATAAGTAATTAGTAATGAACAAGGTGGCTCAGATGCTATCTTTAACGTGTGCGAGAACTTAACAGCTTCACTTTGGGCAGTAGCTCAACTTCACAAACTTCACGCTGAACTCTATAGCCTTGCACTACTAGAGGCCTTTTAATAGGCGTAAACTAGCCTAAGCGCTTAGTGGTTACTGGATTGAGAGGTCATGACTTTAATTACCGAGTCTAGACTTAAAATACACAGGTCACTGGGGACTGCTGGCCTTCTGTCTGATATGCAGATAAAGTTCATGTGATTATAGCAAACAAAAATAAATTAATAAATAAATAAAAACTTAGGGACCAGCTGCTTAGGCTATTGCAGAGATGGTGGGTGCTGCCAGCAATATAAACCAGAAAAGGCACGATGAGGAATTTCATTTCAGCAGACGGCTTATAAGGAGACTTTTGAGGTTCTCCAATCCATCACCTGTCGTAAGGTTCACTCGCTTTCTAGTGCTTTATTCACACCACAACAGCTATAAAACCTTAGCCCCCCCACCTTCTCCACGAACATAAACAGCAGCCTTTTAGCAAGGCTATCCTGGGCGCCCTGTTTCAAAGTGCTTCACTCTATTAGCACATCAATAGTGTCAAAGACTCTCATCTGTTCCAAAGTCTTCTGTGCTGCTCCACACTTATTTACATCCTTTTATCTTGTGCTCGCTGCAGGTTCAAAGAATCTCTTCAGTAGATGTTGCCTATACACTGTTGTCTACAATGCCTTCTCTGCTGAGGCGCTTGCATACCTCCCTCGTGGGTCAGTGATTTGAGACCCCCCCCCATCCCCCCATTATCAGGATAGGTGAAAGTTCACCATGACCGATTCTGGTTCCCAACCTAAACCTGCCATTGGAAGGCCTTGAAACCTCAAGCGCAAGGTCAATACATTCAGTCAGAGTGTGCTGAACCGCTACACCAGCCTTTGTTCCACGTTTTGTTTCATATGTAAATGAGTGCACCATCAACAGGGAACGGAGATGTCTAGAAAATAATACATTCAGCTACAAAAACAGGAGGTGAGCGCTGAAGACCAGCTTAACAGATAGGGGCACATTTCCAAAAACCATGCCGAATCCATCAATGGCCCATCAGTTTGAATATACCATTTTCAAATAACATGACTGCCCAGTATATTTGAATTATAACTTAGCTTTCTGTTTTGCTATGTTCAAAATAGTGTTGTCATTTTTTATTCACCATAACTCACTCTCTACAGGAGGGTTTTTTTTTTTTTTTTAATTACAGTGCACATCTTAACCTAGGCTATATCGTACAATGGGCAGATACTTTATTTGGGCTTTATTGGCTATTGTGATTGGATCGCCAATAATACTTCCACCAATCAGAGGGTTGCATACAGTACTCCTAGCGATCCCGTCCTCTGTCAGACTGGTATACAGAACAGATTAAAGAAGCGCTGGACAAGAGAAATAATGTGTCACATATCAAAGTGCATATGAGAATGGCAGTGATGAAGCCAGTTTGCTTGAAAACATTAAAAGTAGACCGGACATTTCCATCGAAGGATTTAAAAAATGCCTATCATAAAAGTTTACTGGTTCTTAAAATTAAGGGCCATATAAGAACGATAAATACTGTAACTGATTAGAAGGCTTTCTTTGTTGTTCTCCAAGTTGCTGTAGTTACATATCCCTCTTTGTCCCTCCAGGTTCTACCTGCACCCCATGTGACTTAACCAAACCAACTGAACCTCCTTCCAGGCCTTAGGCAATTGTTTAAGATATTGATAAAACCTGAAGGCCCGGATTTGTGCACCCCTGCTCTACAGTATACCTTGTTTATGGCACAATACACCTACAAATTCCTTTCCCTCCAATACTGCATTCAACAGGGCTAAGTGAAGCAGAGACAGCAGACCACATGTTCTGTGCTGTTATTCAAGGCTTTCAGCCCATTCTTCTCCCAGCCCAGATCCCGCTTGTCAATTCATGGTCAGTTTAATATATTTATATTTTACCAAGCTGCTGATTGTTTGCCGTCTACACTCCTAACCTAAGTGCTCTAGAACTGTGATCATGTTTATAGAGCTGCTGGCTCTCCTGTATGAAATCTGCCAAACTGGGTTCCGGTTCCCAGCTCTTGCTGTAATGCTCAGCAGGATGGCATGAACACTCTGATGCCTACCTGCCAGATCTGCTCCTCGCTGAGCGATGTGAGCCGGTCGCTCTTGAGCACCTCCCGGAGGAGACGGTAGGGAAGCACCAGCACCTCCTCCTGGCGACTGCTGAGCAGCTCAGACAGGTGCTTCACCAGGAAGCTCACCACAGCCTCCTCCAGCAGCGTCAGGTTAAACAGGTCCGCCAGTTTGTACAGGTCCAGGTAATTGAAGCTGTTCAGCTCCTGCAGCGAAACACAACACGCACACTGAGCACTTTGCTAAGCAGAAAATAAGCCCCCCATTTCACTGAGGAGGCATACATGTAATGTAAGAGTAAAACCAGCCTTATTATACATTATAGTAAGCATTTTTGAAGTCACTAAATTAAATAAGTTGTGTCTTTTCATTACAGCACAGTAGAAATGTATGCTATAATAACAACATCAATAATAATAATAATAATAATAATAATAATAATAATAATAATAATAATAATAATAATCAATAACAATAGGGTTCCTGCAACTTCGCTGTTTGGCCCCCTAATAATAATGCTCTACTTGTTGTTCCCAGTCCAGGCCTACACTGCGCAGGGACCTATGTGGAAGAATAACTAACCAGAAAAGGCGTGGAGACACCAGAAAACAGAGCGTGAAGGCTGTCTATCCCAGCTGATGCAAATACCCATCTATCTCTTTCCCTTCAACAAGATGTTAATTGATGGCAACACAAAGATGAGTGTAGCTGGAAACCAGTAAATGAAGGAAGGTAGAAAAAGATAAATATAATAAGGTAACTAGACAGATAGGCAAGTGTGGCTTTTCTTTGAGATTGATCCTGTACACTGATTAAAGATCCCTCTGCATGCTAATTCAAATCACATCCAAATAAAAGATAAGGAGGTCTAGGTGATGCAGGGGACTAAATCGCAGGTCTTTCCCAAGTTTCACCTCTGGAGGCCTGGGTTCAAATCCAGCTCACCAGTGAAATAGGTGTGGTGGTCTCAAAACTCATCCACATTACAACCTGTCACAAAATAAAAACGATTTTATTAGAATGGATGTTGTGTTTTGAACACAGAAACTATTAAATTGACTAGTCCAATTATTATTTCATGACAAGTGGCTGTGACAGAGAGCGAATTAATCCTAGTCAACAATCTCCCTCCCGATCTGTGATGCAGCACACAGGAATATCCCTTAGAAAGTGTCCTGGGGCATGAGATGATTCTTAATGGTTAGGTTTAGGGTTAGTATTGGGTTTGAGGTCAGGTTTTAGGGCTGGGGTTGCTTAAGGTTAGGGTTTAGGTTGGGTTATGGTCAGGGTGGTTGATTTCGTAGAGTTGCCGAGCTCTGGAAGTGAAAGGTGGGAGTGCTTGGCAAATGCCCTAAAATCATCTGATGCCCTCAGGACCCTTTCTAGGGGATATTCCTTTTCTCCGCGCCCCGGACTGGGTGGTTTGGCAGTTCATTCCAGGGTCAGTCAGAAGTCAGCCATCCAGAAAGGGGCAGAGTCACAATACCAGAAGTCATCGCCTTAATGCGGTAGGTGATGTGTCAGTCATGGATTGGAGGATACGTGATTGCAAAGGGGTTGTGACTGAGGGTATATCAGGGGAGGTGGCGAAGCAATCTGTTCCTTTGTTATGGTTGCGGAAAGAGCTGTAAAGGATGTACGAGCGAAAAAGTACCGTGAGTGTTTAGTGTTATCTTATCTGTCTGTTTAACTGCTGTTATTTGTTAATTCTAGATGGCTAAATATCTGGGAGCTGTCGCGTTAAGCCAGCATCAAACCCAGACTACACTGCACTGCTGTCGTCACCGATTATTGTACTAAATCACCACTTTCACTCGGAGCCTCACTATTGGACTTGTGATCGTGTGTGTATAAAGTAGGTGTCATTATTAGTATTATTATTTCTGAACCCTGTGGTTTAACTGTGCCAAACACACTGCTGTGTAGGGCCAGTTATTATTATTTAAGAGTTGGAAGCACGCAACCCAGAGCTGTTTTTCACAGTGAACTGTCTTGCGTCTGTTATTACTGAGCACTGCATCACCTCTACACCTGCGCACTGCAAACCACTTTGCCACAGTGGCATGGCTGACAAATATCCTGGTGATGGTGCTACAAATCAGTCAGTATAAACGCATTGGAGCAAAAAATACAGAAATGTGAAGTTTAGTTTCTTCTAGATCTAGACAACACCCATTGCCAATACAGTATACCATGGAATTTTAGCAGTTTTTACACATAGAGAAATATAATTAAAAAAAACAATGTGGTTATCAAAGCTAATCCTCAGTTGTTGATTGGAAACCAAATAAATGAAATGTTTTAAGCAGAAATGAAACAGAAGACTTAATTTAATGTTTTATTTTTATTTATTTAATTAATTAATTTATTAATGTATTTATTTATTTTTTAGTACAGCAGGAAAAAAAAATGACATTATTTTGAAGGACAGACCAGTGACTGTAATGTTATCTTAATGCATGCATGAAAAGGTGAAAATGTATTTTTTGGCAGCAGCATGATTTTAAAGCCCAGCAGTGCCAAACTGCAATGTACAGCATTATTGAAAGTCAATCACAATCTAAGCTAAAATTGTATTGCTCAATTTGGCAGTCTGCCTTTTTTAAGGTTTATTCATTGCATTTTAAATATAATCTATCTTTATTGTAATTATACTAAATTATATTTTTTGTTTATGTGATCTAATGTTTACTGTGTACTATACGTTGAGCCCACTACTTTGTCATTTAAACTGGGTTTGAACCCAAGTCTCCAGAGGCAAAATGTGAGGGAATCACCCCACTGCGCTAAATAGCAGCACATTTATTTTTATTTATATTTATATTTATATGAAACAGCCAACACAGGGTTTTTCTAAAGACAAGTTGCATTAAGTGGAGCCCATTTTAGCATTAAGTCTTCTTATGAATGATCTAAGTACCTGGTAGGTCTTAAGCACCATTTAAGTATTATTAAAGGGATGAATATGAAATCTGTTGCTAAGACAGCAAATGCACCCATCCCATAGCTGTGTTATAGTGTAGGCTCTTAACTATGCTTACATAGGTGCTCTCCAATATTAGCACTTGAATTACCATGATCTCAACCCCAGGGGTGACAGTATAGAAAACACACAAACAGAAACACAGATTCATTAAAGAGCTTAAAAATCCCATAACTCAGCCAGGTAACAGAACCCTGTTTACAGTGTGCCGTCGATACGCCAGGAATAAAAAAAATAAAATTGTTAGATTGGTCCTATTCATGGTATCCGAGTTCAAATGTCATCTTTCAGGTCACACAAGTGCTAAACTAATGCTGCTTAAAGACAAATTAATAGCCATCAATAAACTATAACCACGGTTAGTGAGAAAATAATTTGCCATTACAATATCATTATTGGACATGCACCGTGTTTAATAAGCTGTGTTTAATTCATAACCAAATGACTGATGCATAAAGGAATGGAGATCAGCCTTGCAATTATTTTCATGGAAGCCTGTCCCCTTATTTGTAAAAACCTTGGTGTAATTTACATCCAAATAAGAACAAATGAGCGATTTCACAACGCAGAGTAATAAATGGCTGTTCCCTCAATAACAACGCTGGATTGAACAACTAAGTGAATGCCATTTAAAAATAAAAATGTATCTGCTTTAAAATTATTACATTTATTAAATAGTGTTAGGCAAATAAAGCAAATTTGCAGCTGATTATTCTAGCAGTCTCTATTATTAAACAAAATTAATAATCCTGCAGAGAGAATTTGGAACCTCAGTAATCTTCACAAAACTAGTGAGATGCTGCCATCTGCTGTTCAGATTAATCCTTTGCATCATTTATATCTGAGAGAATGTTATACACCCAGAAATAGAACACATGCAGACATAGTAAGGAGTGAGTGGATGGCCAAAAGTCAGGAGGAGTCATACAAACACTAAAACTGAGTAAACGCAGAATAAACAAAATACAAATAAAGGTCGTCTTGGTACAGACTTTTTTTTAGAAATAAGCTCTACAGAAGCAGAGCTACACAAGGACGCAGGCAGCTGTCCTCTCAACAATCGTTCTTCTCCTGAACTACACTACAGTTCTGTAGCTCTCTTACTGAGGCAGCTGCTTTTAGACACGTGGCCAGGTTAAACTGAAAATCAATACACCAATTTAACCTGACCACGCATGTATTTGTGCCAAACTTTCCAGAAGAATTATATATATATATATATATATATATATATACATATAAAGAAATATTTACTTTAAAACAATTTGTTATCTTTGGTAGATGAACCATGCTGAGTTGTTTCCAAACTTTTTTTTTTATTTTTTTATTTTTTTATTTTTATTTACCCCAGCATAACATCACGGATCTAGTCCCGGCAACCTCCTCACTGAAAACCTAGTAAGACATATCCATCCGCCACAACTGTCAATAACACAGAATAAATTACACAGTTCCTGAAGTGAATTTCACCTTAAACACGACAACTGTGGAAACCTTGTTTGGCAAAGAGCCTTCAAACACAGAGAAGCCAGGAGACCAGACCAGCACCTCTCAATGGGATAGAATCTGACAGAAATTAAGTATCCACGAAACGACAAACCAACTGGGCAGTCAAAGCTTTTTATGACTGGGTGAGTGAGAGTAACACAAATATAGACTTGAAAACTGTCACGATAGAACAGCTTTATACAGTTCTACAACAATTTTATGCCTCTGTCAGAAATACCTCTGGAGAGCCGTATGGCATAAGCAGTTACGTGGGTCTTAAACAGACACTTAAATAAACCGCCCCTGAGCCATAACATTATATTGGCAATTGCAGAGTTCAACAATGTGTTCACGGCATAGATAAAAAAAACTTGAGAAGTCCTATTGTTATTATAATAATATAATAATATCTTTATATAGCACCTTTCATAATGGATCACCATCACAAAGCGCTTTACACAGATAGGGTGTGAACTGTGCATTATATGCAGAGTCACTTACAATAGGACATTGATTTAACATCTCATCCACAGGATGGAGCACAAGGAGGTTAAGTGACTTGCTCAGGGTCACACAGGCTTTTGTTTTTCGGGTTTTATTAATTGTATTTTTCGGTGCTCATTTTTAGCTATTTTCGAGTTTTTTGGGGGGCTTTCGTTTTTGATATACTGTATGAAATTAGTGTTTTCGATTACTTACCAAAATGCTTGATTTTTTTTATGTCAAAATATGTATAGTAACTCGACAGTACTTGCACACTTAAGTTGTACCTTCTTTCCTTTGCTGTCTTCTACAACGAAATCCCTATGGTCACTGGCACATTGCTCTGGGTTTTTTGTGTGGAGGAATTTTTTTATATTTCGCCACAATTCTGTTTTAAATCCTCTGCATCTTAACTGTAATACAGTTTTAAATCAAGCTAGCAAGCCTCCATCCTGATTGTAATCTTGTTTTAAATCTCGCAAGTGGAGTCAGAACGAATCAATGATAGATGCAAGTCAGGAAGGCGGGACATTGACCAGCAGCACTGGGAAATGTATTTATTATTATTTTTGTAGTAGGTTTTATTTTTTTTTATGAGAAAAGGGTAAACTCAACGTGAATAGATTAACCATTTCCACAGTTTCTCCTGTGTTTTCTGGTGTTTAATGGCTATCCACCGATTTAATTTTGTTTTTGTATCGGAGTGTTTTATCCGTTAAAACTGAAAATCAGAAACCCTACTTATAATAAAGGAATAATGCATGACAGGGTGTGTGTTGTGCTGGGATAACTTTAAACAGAAACTTTAAACAGAAATAACACTTTAATATATCTATTAGAACGTCACAGTTAATACTTTACTACAGTTGTAAATGGAAAACAGGAACTATTTTATGAGGCGGAATGTTATTTCCACATTTGTCTAATTAAAATCACTTTTAAACATATGAACTTAGTCTTATTTGCTATTTCTGAGCCATTGTATAACAGGAATACAGCACTTCTCATTTCCAACCACCCGAGGCGTGATGTTATCCCAGCTCAACACACACTTTTAAATACTCTATCCTGATTGGTCAAAACAGGTTACATGGGGGTGTTCACAATTTAAAAAAAAAAAGCACTCTCACCTGATACGGTTGCAGGTCTTGTGAGGAAGGGTCTGCGTGATTTAAAGGCAGACTCGTTTGTGCTGTCATGATGAAAACGGCCGGTAATATTTTACTTTAAAATGCAATGAACAAACCAAGAATTACAAGAAGTGTAACTAATCAAATAAAAAAAAACTACACTTTCAATGGCAATGCTCAATTCAACATCTATAAATCGCTTTTTCTTTTAATTTAATGCATTTAAAAAAAATTTAAAAAAAAGTTATATGGAACTATTTTTTCTTAGCTGAGTTTTAGACAGAAGGATATTTAGTTAGTTAACCCATTTTATTTGAGCAATAAGGCACTCATTGCAATCACGAGGCAAAGACGTATTGCTTACATAGTCACAGCAGGTTATTTTAGTAATCATGAAACTGTTGTTTTAATGAAGACCAAACATCACTATATTCCTAATGACAGAAAAGCTTTGTGATTGCCCAGTACCATTAATTCCATCTGCTAATGAATCAGACCTGCAATCCCCAGTATTACATTGGAGGGAAGCGATTACCTATTCATGTATCTTTTCAATAGACAATTACACCTAAGGCGAGAGACAAATACAGCATATTATGCAAGTAAAGATAAAAATATATGTGCGCGTTGGTATTAAAACCAAAACAGTATTGTCTTCTGTATTTAACAGCTCCACTTACAAAACAAAAAGTAGCAATTTAAATCAATTAGGAGTGCAAAAACAAAACAGACAAAAAAAAAGTTGCTAACAGACCAAACTAATGCTTAGAAATGAAATAGACGCAGAGGAGCACTGTATTTTATTTTATTTAGAGAAAAAGGTGAAAGCATTTAAATATAATTTAATACAATGAGCTTCAAACAGTACATTGTGTTAGTTTATAATATCCAGTCATCTACAATACATGTATACATTATTGAATTTTGGGCATCTTCACTCAAACTCTAGTCCAGTGGTGCCCAACCCTGGCCTTGAGGTTTGTTCCAATCCAGTCTTAAATTAGACCTGGGCCTACACTAAATCAAGGTTTATAGCGACACCATAACTATACTTTATAATGAGCATGGCGCCGCCATAATTTTGATTTAATCCAGGCCCTATCTGGTAAAAAAATATCTGGACTGGAACTGATGGAGTTGGTAAGTCACATGACAACAAGGAGACATTCGCCTCCTAGCCTTGTCCATCTAAATCCTAACCCCAAAGTAAAGGAAATAAAGCCTATTTTCTGTAACATTCTGCTCAGAGACACCCATAGCAGAGGAATAAAGACTGATGCCTGGTGCTTTGTCATTAGATAATTGATTGAGGGCAGAATAAAGGACAAGGACTAAGGACTGAAGCCAGGTCTTGGTATCTGCTATGCCAAATGAGCCAGAATCTATTAATGCAATTCCTCACAATGGACAGCATCCATCACTATAGCACCTGAGGGGAGTTCTCCATGTTGTACGCTGAGAAGTGCTTACTGTAACTCTCAAACTCTTCTGAAGGTACGCTCAGCATTACAGTAAATATTTACCAGTCCTAATAGTTTTAGTACAGCAGGGTGGCACGGTGCTCTGGCTTCTCCTGTTTCTTCACGTACTTACTACATTTGTATATTGATAAAAGGTTGTTTTTTTTTTTCTTTTAACAGCATTGAATATATTTTGAAGTCAAAATCTGAAATCTGTCATTTTTGCCACTTGGTTCGTACAGCTGTTCGGAGGCAAAGTCATTCCTTTATTATCTGCCGGTGGCAAGGGCAGCCTTATTATCCAGCACGTGCTGCGAGCCAGTTGTAAATGATAAGACTGTGAACCCCTGTGCTTTATAAAAAAAAAAATACAACTATATGACTACAGCACTGCCATGGAAACAATAACAGAGTCACTTACCTGGATGAGATAGTGGGAACACAAGCTGAGGAGCTCCAGCAACTGAAGATGACTCCCTGCAGCCAACACGTCCTGTATCATACCGGGATCCAACAAGATCTGACGAGGCAAAAACAAATAGAGGGTGTGACATACACGTCAAAACACAGGCTCATTAACAGCACCAGAGCTACACTGTCCTTGCACTTGTGTCACACTATTTAATACATGTATGTAAACCAGTTATATGATTGGGTAAATCACTTAGGTATATATGGAGTTCCATTCTTCCAGTTACAGTACATGTACAGTATTAGTAAATGGTAAATGCGGTGTTTCTACATGTGCAGTAGTTCATGTACTCGTATTATGACGTCTAATGTATAATACGGCTTCAATTTTACATTTGTAACTTCAAAATACATTTAAGTTTGATACAAAATTCAGAGGGAGTGGCAGCATATGCCACATTTCAATACTAAATTGTATTGAATCTAAGTTTAAATGCAACATCTAACTTATTATTATTTGAGAAATGAATTAACATTGCAACACGGTATTAATTTGAAGAGTGTTATTCTTGTGTTGTCCACTAGAGGGAACACTCTACCTATAGTATTACAATTATTGGGCACTGTGTTTATTTGAATGCGTTCACTTTTTTTGTTTACTTTGTCACTTATGTCATCTTAGAATGCCTGTCAAATGAACCAGAGACACATGAGGAAAGAATCAAACTAAATGATATGTGATGAGAATTTATTTTACTATGTCTCTCAGCTTGAGCGAATTACATTCTGGTTTACAATCACAATAACAGATTTATGTTGATTCAGCAGAGTTTATTAGGTTTTGTATTAGCTGAACAGTATTATGGTTAATTACTGCGAGGTCACCATTACACACTCAGCGTCTGTCTGGGCTTTTTTTAAATCTTACGAAAGAGCACCCAAACAAGAGTAGTATGGGGCAATTTAAATAAAAAGGTCATTGTAGCCATCTCTTGGACAGCCCGAGATCTGGGATTGTGTCAGGATTCATAAATCCTATCTGACGTAAAAATCAAAAAATCATCAATGGCACGACCCTGTTTTACCCAACTGGGGCATCATTACAATACACATGTAGACAACTGAGACCAAGATTCAAATCTGAAGTAAGTTACCTGCACCACATCAGAAAGCACTAGTGACTCGAAGCAGTAGGCCAATCAATTTCACAGTCCAAAATCAGGGCAAAGGTAATTGTTACGTTTTCTTGAATTCTTAGACAATAAAGCAAGATAATCTGGTTATATTTACATCTTCAAATGTTTAAAGCACTCATTAATCTGGGTTTCACTCACGCGGCTCTTCAGCCATGTCTTAATAAGCCTGCAGAGTCAGCTTTGTTATTTCACATGCAGCCTCTGCCATGCTGAATGCCAGGAGGCGTGGCAGGCATGACACCGGGTAGATTTAGCCCTTGACCTCCAAGCCATTTTCACAGAGTGGGCTATCCAGAAGCGTATCACACATTGATCAGCTGGTTTGCATTATGTTTGTACAGTACAGTGATTTTAATGGGACCAGGGTGTGGACTATACCTAATTAGAGGTTGTTTTTTTATCACATTAATAAATCCATCAGCAATTGAATGTGTCAGTGCAACGGTTGCATGTTTTCTCAGAATGTGTCAGTATCAACACCCTTCGAACAGTAGTAACAAAAGGTAAGGACACTTAGTTGAACACTTTGTTAGCATATGTTATACACCATCACAACCAATCAGATCGCTGCGTTGCCATAGGCTATGTCACGATACACTACAGCTTTTGATTTCAGTAGTGTATGAAATAGAACTAGTTTAAGCTGAAAAAAAAAATCCATCACTACGACAACCGTGAAGACTACCGCAGAGGACAGCAAAGTAAAACACAGAAATGTCTAGATTTATTTGACCATTGGGGGAAAAAAGAAAAAGAAAGTACAGTACACATTGAAGGTATTTTTTGTAAAGTAATGGTGTATAATACCATTGATTTGTTTTTCAGTGCAGTGAACTTGGAAATAACATTCCAAATTCTAAAATAAATGACAGGCCTTGCCATTTATTAGAATAAAGAATTTTTACCTCCTCGTACACTGCACTTAAAAACAAAATAACTATATAATTCTATATCAGCATATATAGACTGCCCTGCTTGAAAGATGCAGACACAGAACAAATACCCTCCCTAAATGATTGTAAATACTGTAATTGTTCATCAGTATGCATATTTTCATCATCCAATCCTGTTTCTCTCTCTCTCAGGACTTAACAAATCATAACCAGCGTGAATTCAAAATCTGCTTTATTTGACATTCTTTATTAACAAATACATATTAAAACTAAATATTAAAGGATTGATTTTTTATGCATTTTTCTCATTTTTACGTCTTAAATATCCTATTACATGTTTTCTGTATGATTCTCTAATGCTGTTTCTGCTTAGATCTGTATTTGCCATGCTAACTAACTGTTCCAGGAAACATTGCTTCTGAAAATACTCCCCAAGGCTGATTGTGGGGAAACATTAGTGATGCACTAAAGCCAGTATGTGGTGCATTGTGTAACGAATCCTGTGTTCTGAATCATTAATCCTTATGTGATCTGATATTTCCGATTTGTGGATAGTAATAGACATAGAACAATAAAGTTGCACTTATGTCACTGTTTATTTGGGAGTGACCCCATCCTGTTAACGGATGTGTAAAAAGAAAAAGCTGAACTCTTGCTGCAGTACAAAAATCTACCACTAGAGGTCAAGAGTCACACCACATCATCAAAATTACATATGTTTATTGTCACCAAGCGCTACAGCTATAGATTATGTACAATTCTGTCAGCCAAGCCAAACAACCTTTAATCAAAATATATTTTTCTATACATTTTCAGGACAGATAAGGCCAGGCTATGTTATCTTGGCATCCCATAATTTACTTGTAACACAGCACACGCTGCATTGGGAATGCATCCCATATACATCACCAAAAGCCTCAGTATATAAAATTGTATTTTACAAAAAGGGGTGGTGTAAAAGGGCGAGGTGCCCTGTACATTGTTTTGTTTATTTATTTTTAGAACGGGGTTTTCCCCCTCCGCCCCGGGTTATTTTGTATAATACTAATTTATTATTATTATTATTATTATTATTATTATTATTATTATTATTATTATTATTATTATTATTATTTATGACGGCGAAGCACTGTGTATTTTGTTTATTATATTTATGACGGCGTACTGCCGTGTTATTGTTTTGTTTATTTTTAAAAACGTGTTCTGGCAGAGGCGAGATTGGTGCTCATCCTCTGCCAGGAATAATTTAAAAACTCGTGCAGAAGGTGGCCATCTCCCTAATTAATTAGGTGATTTAATTTGTTGCTAATCGGGAAATGGTCACCTGTTATAAAAGCCTGCAGCTCTCGGCACTCGTGGTGGGTGTTCAAGAGGAGGAACGAGAGCGGAGAGAGCGAGCGAAAACTGAATAAACTGTAATACAGTAACAGTGACAGCAACTGCCCAGCCTGACCTGTATGGTTTATTTATTATTTTGTGTTCGAGATTTGTTTTGTTTACACCTTTTATTTTGCTCTGTGAGCCCAGTTTCTTTTTGTTTAAAGCTTTTATTTATTTTTGTATTAAATAAAACGGCACCAGCCGATTCTTTCTTTTGAACTGCAGTACCTGGTGTCAATACTTTTTCCTTCCTGCTTCTGACCTGACGTCACCGCCCAGTCACCATGTCACAGGTGGAAATACAGTTACCCACACACACACACACACACACACACACACACACAAACCCACAAAGCAAAAAATAAGGTGAAGAGGTCAACTAAAGGGCAAAGATACTTTAACAAATTGCAATCAAGAAGAACACTGTGCAATAATGTGAAAACTAGCATAATTTAACCAAGTACAACCAACTCCTGTACACCTAGTATATACAGGGATTCATTGAAAATCCCTATGCAAATTAATTCTGTACAAATACCCTGTCAGAACCGCTGTCACAATATAACAGGTTTAGGGCCTGACCACTGCTGAAGCCTTTACTATTGCTATTTTAGTCTCATATTACAGACTCGTATACAATTTTAAATGACATATTAATGCTATAGTTTTGTGGTTGTTTCTTTTTTGTATACTTTATTTGCCTTTTTATGATGCTTACATGATGCTTAGCCCTGTTGCCCCAATACTGAGATATGTGTAAGTCCATGTGCCATGTACATTTGCACTAACGCATGAAGGACTTCTCCAATACCACAACTAGGGCTAGATTTCCAAAGCTATATATTCATCCAAATTGTCATTAGCACAGTTTCCTAAAGTAAATTTTAAAAAAAATCAAGACTAAATACAAAGCCCCACCATTAATGCCCTCGTAATGATTATAATAGCAAAAACATGTCAGTGATCAGTTAAAAAGTAAGTTGAACTAATGATGGCATATCCAATATCGATATAAAACAAATGGAGTAATTTTGCAGATTTAAAATAATGTCTTATAGGTCAGGTGTGATCTAAATACACACCCCATGACTCTACTGTAGATAGGAGACCCCAAAAGGGAAGAATGGTGTGTGCTTTTTTATTTGTATTTGTCTAGGACAGATAATTGTGGTATTAAAGTAAGTCAGTATATATACAGTATATTTAGGTCTGTACTGTAATGGAAACCAGCAGTCAATGATCAGCAACAGCATGTGGTCTAGGAGAAAAAAAACAGCAAAAAAAAAACTAATATTATCCACTACACTGTGAAACGCAGTTGTTTTTGTTAATCAGCACTCACCTGCCCTGTGTATGCAAAGTCTAGAGCCTGCTTCAATCCCACGCTGGTGACACCGTGTAAATTCACTTCGTCAGCTCCACTTTCCACCATGCACAGACTAAACATGGCCTAGAAACCCGAAAAAAAAAAGAAAAAAGTATTACTATCACAATCATTTACTGATTTAGAATTATTTAAAAAAGGCTTTTTTTATAACATGTAATGTATGAAGTTGTTTGCTGTAACTTGAACATGATTATCAGTACAATGAATACAATGAAGCTACTTTTTAGCTGCTGGGGTCTGAATTAAGAAGGAAATTGAATATATTCCCTTTAATTCCATAGAGGCTTGGTTTAATTTAATTGTGCTTATCTCCACAGCACAGGACCTTGGAAGGACAGGAGTACAAGATGAAGCTTGAATTCCAGTTTTTTTGTTGTTGTTTTTGGGGAGTTCTTCAAATAGCTACATGTATCTATAAGAAACATAAAAGGGATGAAAGGTTTACCTGAATCATTTAGTACAGTTAGTGGACAGATTATTTAAAGCAACAATATATAAATAACAAGCTTAAGCTAAGCTACTGCCCAATACAAAAAAAAAAAAAAAAAATCCCAGCTGGAAATGTATCCTGATACCTTTTGTGCAGTTTAGTGATTTGACCACAAGGCATTTCTTCAGGGGTGTGAAATACACCAGATCGGGGTGCTGCTGCAGTTCTAACAGGCTTTCAACTGTCAGTCAATTGTCAAATGAAATTTCTGCTTTTGGAAAGGCACATATTCGCAAGCCAAACCCTTTACACAAACAACCAGCTGCGCCACTTATACAACTTGGCTGGCAGACTTGCACTCAGAACCTTTATAATGCCTTTCATCCACAAGGATCTCAAAGCAATTTCCTTGAACACTGTCCAATTGAAGCCCTAAGCAGGCCAAAGTGACAATTACGTATAAGTTCCCTTCACAGGGGTGTTTAATTATGCAATACCAGATGCACAGCATGCATGAGTGAGATATTATACTGAAGCTGACGTTTCACATTCTTATATTATGCTTTCTGTATCCCTCGCTTAGGGTAAGGGTGTTTAAGTCTGTGTTTTGTTTTGTTTTTGCCTATAGAATCAAATATGTTTAAACTTTAACATACAGGGAATTTTTGTAACCAATCAAAAAAGGAGGAGCCGCTGTCGTCTCCAGAGCCCAGAAAGGGAGGAACTTCTGCCATCTCCAGTGCAAAAGGGCGAGGAGCTGCTGTCGTCTCCAGAGCTGGAAGGGGAGGAGCCTCTGCTATCTCCATTGCAAAAGGGGGAGGGGCTGCTGCCGTCTCCAGAGCCAGAAGGGGAGGAGATTCTGCTGTCTCCTGTGCAAAAGGGGGAGGAGCTGCTGTCGTCTCCAGAGCTGGAAGGAGAGGAGCCTCTGCTATCTCCATTGCAAAAGGGGGAGGGGCTGCTGTCGTCTCCGGAGCCAGAAGGGGAGGAGATTCTGCCGTCTCCTGGGCAAAAGGGGGAGGAGCTGCTGTCGTCTCCAGAGTCAGCAGGGCAACCGCCAGGACCTCAGCAGACGCTACACCTGCTGCTGAGGGGAGCAAGACGAAAGCCATGACAAGTCCATGTCCAGAGGGGTCAGTGCCCGCGCTGCTGCCAGTGCCAGTGCCACTGCCGGAGAGCCATGCATCGCAGCTGCCAGCATCACCACTGCCGGAGTGCCATGCATCGCAGCTGCCAGCATCACCACTGCCGGAGTGCCATGCATCGCAGCTGCCAGCATCACCACTGCCGGAGAGCCATGCATCGCAGCTGCCAGCATCACCACTGTCGGAGTGCCTCGCGCCACTGCCAGCATCACCACTGCCAGGGTGTGCCATGCATCGCAGCTGCCAGCATCACCACTGCCAGAGTGCCATGCATCGCAGCTGCCAGCATCACCACTGCCGGAGTGCCATGCATCGCAGCTGCCAGCATCACCACTGCCGGAGTGCCATGCATCGCAGCTGCCAGCATCACCACTGCCAGAGTGCCATGCATCGCAGCTGCCAGCATCACCACTGTTGGAGTGCCTCACGCCACTGCCAGCATCACCACTGCCAGGGTGTGCCATGCATCGCAGCTGCCAGCATCACCACTGCCAGAGTGCCATGTATCGCAGCTGCCAGCATCACCACTGCCGGAGTGCCCCGCGCCACTGCCAGCATGGGCAACATGAAAAGTGCACAATACTGTTTCTACACTTTTTATTATCAGATGCCATGGATCCTGGTTCTTTTTGTAGATATTACATATTTATAAGGATGATCCCTTTATTATAAACTCACCCTGGGATTACATTTTGAATCAAAGCAAGAGTGCAATTATTCAGTGCTAACACTGAAATAAAAAGCCCAGCTGTTATTACTAGCAGTCACTGATTTTAAAAGGCACTATAACAATAGCTGTGGCATAATTACAATGTCATTACTCTGACCCAGATGAAGCACATGTTGCAGGTTATAGGATCCCATCTGAGTTGCAAAAGTTGTGGTGTCAGGATGGGGTCATAATTCTTGTAACACAGGAAGTGAATGGTGAGAGAATCTCAAGAACTATACTTCTGTATAACTTCTAGTATGGTGGCAGGAGGCAAAATCGTTAGAGACTGTTCTACAGAAGACCCTACTGGCCAAGCATATCCTGGAGCAATATAAAGTACTGTCATGACCCCAAGTGAACCGTGACGTACTCAGTTACTATGCTCTGCAGAAAACTTGTATAAATATGTTGTCCCCAAGTGAACAATAAAAACAAGCAGCATGAAATCCAATTAAATAAATAAATAAATAAACCTGCTAAACATTTTCTTAGTATGTATTCTCATACTGTAGTGTAATCCAGCCCTTTCATGCATCACACATATTACACCTCGGATAGACAGCAGGTGGATGACATTCTACTGCTATTGACTTTCTTGTCATTGTAGGTCCAATAAGTTTGCCTGATACTGTGTTCATATTTTAAAAGCTCAGAGACAGACGTATTCAGCCAAGGTTAATTCTCCCCAGTCAAGTGCAGTAATTTGATCATAACAAGCTCACAGATGCATGACTCAGCCCGTTCTCTATGTGGTAAATCTCCATCTCAAAGATGAGCGAGCAGCTAAAGCCATATACTATCAAGAATTCAAATTACTCCACCACGCTAGTGACCATGTCAGGGGAAAAAGTTAGATTTGACAACAGCATGTTACACTGAAATCCAAAAGAACTGATATGAATATGATATTCCACTGTAAACCATTATTAATGCAAAGCGATCAATGCATTACAAAAATAAATAATGGTATGCTTCTTTTCTTGCAAATAACCTGTTTGTTTGGTGGGGTGGCAGAGGGGGAATCATTGTATTCAAATTGTTTCATCAGTTGCCTGTCATACTTGGAAAGAGCTTGAGTGAAAAGCACACAACAGGAAAGAGCTTGAGTGAAAAGCACACAACAGTGGCACTTGGAATTTTGTAATTTTGCACTGCGCTGAGCAGTCAATCTCTGTCTATTGGGTCCACTTTAAAAACATGGCCCATCATGCACACACCACGTCTCTATAGTGTGAACACGATGCCTTGCATTTCCTCAGCTCTCCTCCAAACTTTTATTAAAAGGCACCTTATCTGCTATTGACCTTTTGGGTTACATTTGGACATAGTCTAATAAACCAATAGTTTTATGGAATTTTTACAAATATTTAGAATAAGCATTGTTTATGAGGACCGTCCATATGTATGTGCACTGGTTCTTCCATTTGATAAATCTGTATTTGAATGTAATTTTAACATTACATTTTGGAATGAGAGGTTAGTTAACTGTCTTGACAGAACAATCCTTATGCCCTTGACATGGATTAGCAATGCACACACGTGCCAAAAGACCCACGGCTCTGCAGTACTACTGAAAAAACTAAGTGTCTCGATGTATTCACTGCTTTTAACCAAATCATAATGCACTTAGTATGGTTTAATATGCATTTTTAATGAAGAAATGATTCATCTGTTTCAATCACTCGGTTCTGTTAAAATAAAGGTCCCATTCTGACCATTAAAAAAATAAAATTAATATAATAACCGCAATTGATATGATTCAACTTCGTTTATTTTTGTTAAGTGCAACAGAGTTTAACATGTTTGACAAGCAATTGAATTATGCAAATCAGCAAATCAAATTGGAATGTGTACAGCACAGCAGTGCTCTGTTACACTTTGTACATCAATTGCTCATTGCAACAATTACATAGTTCAAGTTGTAATGCAAAATATGAATTAAACACTGATACAAGTCCCATTTTTATTTTCACTTTGACCATTTTCTCTGTCATAAAAATATGGGCCATGTTTAGTCTTAAATGAACGAGAAAAACAACTGTTCATATTTCGAAAAACTAGCCAACCTGACAAACAATCTAATTCAATGACTCTTAACAGTCTCAAGTTGCTTGTTTCTCAATTTTCTAACATTAGTGTGGAATCAAAAAGTGAATTAAATACCCCTATAGTTCTTATTAGCAAAACCTTTTTATAACACAGCTACTTTTTGCAGTGCCATGCAAACATAGCAACACTCTATGTTCTGCCTGTCATTTTAATTTGAACGCTACTTTGTTGCTTCTGTTTTGCAGTTAACAAATTAAAACAGATGTAAAAAAAACTAAAAAACATACCTTTATTTTTTCAAACACTGGCATTCATGTTTTCTATATGCTTCTTTCAAAGCTGTACATGCAAGATGTACACAGCGAATGGAATGCACGACTGCTTTTAAAGGGTACATAAGGACCTTTTTATTTTATTGTGTTACATGTTCCCATGTGTTGCTACAACTATTTACATAAGGTGTGTGTGTTGTTTAATTTTTTTTTTTTTTTAACATTTTGACCACTTTTCTTTAATTGCATTCCCTGCCTCAAGATGGCTTCCCATGTACCCACATGGACCTCTCAGAACTACATTTCCCATCATCCTGGTAAATCCATCTCAGTTACATATGTGAGCTGGAGGATGATGGGAAATGTAGTTCTGAGAGGTCCATGCGGGTACAGGAAGCCATCTTGAGGCAGGGAATGCAATTTAAAAGTTTAAAAAAGTGGTCAAAATGTAAAAAAAATAAAAAATTTAAAAAATTAAAACAATACACACACCTTACGTAAACAGTTGTGGCAACACATGGGTAACAACAAAAAAAATTAAAAAAGGTCCTTATGTACCCTTTAAAAGCCAGTAAATGGTTCATATTAAAAACAATTAGACACAGCCCTTACCTTCTTCAAATTGTAATCATGTATGTTACACAGCAAATGAAAGCCTACTGTGCACTCTGTTCTTATTAAAAACGAATCAGAAAGGAATGACCTGCACCATTGATTTACATTACCCTTCCTTTTAAGCCTGACAATAAGCATGCCATTCCACCCGTGCGCACCAGTGGATATTGTGCAGGGGGTCAGACTTCCAGCTTTCGATCTCGTGAGGCAGGGGTTATGCTCTGTGTCGCGCAGGAGTTTTCATGACTAGCCCTTCTTTTAATGATTTAAATAAAATAGGTTTTCAGACCAGCCACAGTTTAGATCTGAACAGACTTCATAAACTGGTGTAACAATATTTTTCAAAACGAGTCCAAATCAGATTTTTGTGTGGATTCCCGGTTCTTTATGCAGCTATTGGATTTGCATATTGCGCATCAGCACTTGTAGTCGTCATGCTGTGATGAATCAGACAACCCCTGCCTAGAAAGGTTAGTTACAAGATGAATTAATAATTCATCTTGGTGGATCCCTCACTATGCTGCCATTGAGACAGGCACCACAGGAATTGACATTTTTGAAAGTCAATTAACAATTTGTTTCTTACACATCTTGATCATACGCCAGGGGTGTTGCCTTCCTGCACATTGTGTCCACAGACTGCCTATTGAGTACCAAGAATCAAAGAGTCTAAGAGTGGTAATCCCTTCATAGTTGCCTGGTCCTTCTAAAGGTTTACCATACTAGAAACATAGCAAAGTGAAATAAAGCATAGTGAAAGCATGGTAAAGCATAGGCGATCATTGTAAAGCATATTAATAAACATGGCAAACCAGAGTAAACTATGGTAAATGCGCAGTATAACCATAGGAAAAGCATGGTAACACTCCTAAACTTTTATACGGGAGGGGCTAAGTCACATTATTCTCCAAACTCTGAAATGTTCATTATATGATATTAATTAATATAATTATTTTTTTTGTTGATGCTCTGTGAACTAGACCTTTTAAAGTGCTTCTCAATTAATATTACATGTAAACAAAAAATGTGATTTACCTTATAGTAAAAAGTATCAATATGGGCATTAAATTAAGTTCTCGATCTCCTAGTACTGTCTTCTCAATGTCACAGTATTGTATTCTTAATGTCACAGTGCTGTATTCTCAATGTCACAATACTGTATTCTCAATGTCACAGTACTGCATTCTTAATGTCACAGTACTGTCTTCTCAATGTGCACTATACAGATCTGACAGGTACACGTACTATATGCACAGTGATACAAATGATCTGCAGGTAGTTATTTCGAGTTGAGTTAGTTGATGATAATTTGTTCCTGTACTGGCTGAATAAACATGAGATTGTTTGCTGTGGTAATGCACATACATCATATGAACAGTCAAAAAATACATGCAGCAGTGTGGAGTAGTGGTTAGGGCTCTGGACTCTTGACCGGAGGGTCGTGGGCTCAATCCCAGATGGGGGACACTGCTGCTGTACCCTTGAGCAAGGTACTTTACCTAGATTGCTCCAGTAAAAACCCAACTGTATAAATGGGTAATTGTATGTAAAAATAATGTGATATATCGTAACAATTGTAAGTCGCCCTGGATAAGGGCGTCTGCTAAGAAATAAAATAATAATAATATATAAACCAAACTGCAGTTTATAACACTTGGTTTCAGAGCAGCTTTCATGATACCCTGTATATAGATCTTCAATGCCTGGTCATTGGTGGTCATTTATACTTTCATTCCTAGTGGTGTTATACAAAATGAACTATAAGAAAAACAGCGCCTGCTACGGGCCACAGGGGGAGCTGTACGAATGAGTAACCCATTACGAAGCAGCTCTGGACTTGATTAAATAACAATTATGGCATTGTTACTAAATGGCAGCACCATAAACTTTGATTGAATTCAGGCCTCTACCTTCACTAGCAAATTTCAGTTCTCAGTGACTAATACCATAGACTTTATAACCAACATGTAATTGCAGACATACTGTATAAAACTCGTACTCTACAAAGTACCAGTATTTGGAAGGGATTTTCATTCACAAAGCTAATTAGTGTCATTAGAGAAAACACCAATCGACGTTACAAAACTGAAGGATTTAGAAACAGGGCTCTGAGGTCTTCTTAAGTACTGTAGTTATGTTGTTGTTTTATAACTGGTGTTTTCCCATTTCAGAATAAATGAAAATGAGAACTTTGGAGTCCAAGTATCATGTTCAAGAAACAGAATCAACCGAACTGAGTCACAACACACAGTTGTGCATTGGAGAATACTTCCAAGTGCTACTAAAAAGACTGTAAAACGAGATGCATAAAATGCATCCAACAAATGCTCAAATAATAATTAAAAGTAAATAGCTTTGAGGATCTTCTGAAAAGCTAAAATTACTACACAATGTCTAATAACAAAGCAGTACAATCTATCATTAAACAAGATACCAACAGAATGCTTTTGAAAGTACAGTACCACAAGAAGGACACGCAAGAGAACATAAACCCAAAAACGGCTGGAGCCAAACCCGAAACCAATTAAATATGCAGTTATGCAGGCATGATCTAAATACTCTTGTAAATGAGGACAGAGCTTTCAAGCATGTACATTAAAGGAGACAGGGCTTGAAAACCATGCACTAACTCTGCACCTAGTACTGGGTTTCAGAATTCCTTTGTTTGGATATATTATTAAAATGACTAGGAGCCAGTAGTTTGAACAATTAGGCCTGTGATAAACTTGTAGGATTACTAATAGGAGTTGTTCGTACAACTATAAGGCGAGAACAATTTAATTAACATCAAACACCAGGCTTGTTCTGAAACCCAGAAAACAGACTACAGCGAGTTTCAAGCCATGAAGACAGGAAATAAAAATAGCTTTAATGGCTTTTCATGAGAAGAAATTTGGAGGAACTTACCCTGAAATAGTCACTGCATGCTGCCAGGACAGCCTTGTGGGCATGGAATTTCTGCTCCTCGGCAACCAGGGTGACATCACAGAGTATCCCATCATGTCTCTGCTGGTTGAGGGCTGTGAGGACAGCATCCTTGTGAGACTTGGACTGGCAAAGCCTTTCACCTGTGAGCATTTCTTGAATGCTGGACGGAACAGAATCAGTCGTTAGCTGAAGGTAAGGGCCAGGCAAAGGCAAAGGCCAAAAAACTATGCGTCCATGCTTTCTGTGATGTGTGCATTCAAATGATCATCAACCGCCACCTGGTAGAAAAAAGGCCCCACGATGGATTAGGAACAAAGCCTAGATGGTAAATCTCTTCGCCGCATGCTGCTGGGATAATCCTTTTGAATAAGGCGGAAAAAAGGGGAATGAGGGCAGAAGCAGTAGCGACATGTGCTGTGCGCCTGGCAGTGAACGCAAGCAAGCTGAAGGAATACATTATAGCACAGCGGCAAACTGCTGGGCAGATCCTTAAATAGCCTGCTTTAAAGACAAACGGTAAGGGAAGGCTGTGTTTGAACAGTCGCTGAAAAGTGGTATGCTGTACACAGACAGGACTGTATGTTTCCTATTAGCACTGCACGTATTTTAGCAGCAGTGTTGTCGGGGATATAATGTTTGTGCTGTTCTGTGAACTTGTGGTTGTTAAGAGTCTTCGTTTGTGTTCCTTTATTGCAGTATCAGGTCTAAATCGCAATATAGGTTTGATTTTTTTGTTACACCTGAATGCATATTTATGTTTCATTGTATGATAAACGTGTAGCTAGAGTATTGATGTGTAGGCTGTATGACAAGCAATTAAGAAGCTCTCATTCTAGCTCATAACCTACATACTGCGCATAGAGCAAAGACTGCTTCCGTAAAACTGCTCTAATCATGATCCTTCTCTCTTAAAAATACATTCTGTAGAAGCATTTGCAAATGTCATAGTAAACATATGAATGTAACTGCATACAGTAGTAAACGCCGGTGTGTTTAGCCTGCAAGTTGCTGCCAAGCCATTAAATACAGTACTGTGCAAAAGTTTTAGGCAGGTGTGAAAAAATGCTGTAAAGTAAGAATGCTTTCAAAAATAGACATGTTAATAGCTTATATTTATCAATTAACAAAATGTAAAGTGAGTGAACAGAAGAAAAATCTAAATCAAATCAATATTTGGTGTGACCACCCTTTGCCTTCAAAACAGCATCAATTCTTTTAGGTACACTTGCACACAGTTTTTGAAGGAACTCGGCAGGTAGGTTGGCCCAAACATCTTGGAGAACTAACCACAGTTCTTCTGTGGATTTAGGCAGCCTCAGTTGCTTCTCTCTCTTCATGTAATCCCAGACAGACTCGATGATGTTGAGATCAGGGCTCTGTGGGGGCCATATCATCACTTCCAGGACTCCTTGTTCTTCTTTACGCTGAAGATAGTTCTTAATGACTTTCGCTGTATGTTTGGGGTCATTGTCATGCTGCAGAATAAATTTGGGGCCAATCAGATGCCTCCTGATGGTATTGCATGATGGATAAGTATCTGCCTGTACTTCTCAGCATTGAGGAGACCATTAATTCTGACCAAATCCCCAACTCCATTTGCAGAAATGCAGCCGCAAACTTGCAAGGAACCTCCACCATGCTTCACTGTTGCCTGCAGACACTCATTCTGTACCGCCTCCAGCCCTTCGCGAACAAACTGCCTTCTGCTACAGCCAAATATTTCAAATTTTGACTCATCAGTCCAGAGCACCTGCTGCCATTTTTCTGCACCCCAGTTCCTGTGTTTTCGTGCATAGTTGAGTCGCTTGGCCTTGTTTCCACGCCGGAGGTATGGCTTTTTGGCCGCAAGTCTTCCATGAAGGCCACTTCTGACCAGACTTCTCCGGACAGTAGATGGGTGTACCAGGGTCCCACTGTTTTCTGCCAGTTCTGAGCTGATGGCACTGCTGGACATCTTCCGATTGCAGGGAAGTAAGCACGATGTGTCTTTCATCTGCTGCAGTAAGTTTCCTTGGCCGACCACTGCGCCTCACGGTCCTCAACGCGTCTCGCTTCTTTGTGCTTCTTCAAAAGAGCTTGGACAGCACATCTGGAAACCCCTGTCTGCCTT
Source organism: Acipenser oxyrinchus oxyrinchus (assembly GCA_030684275.1). Lineage (NCBI taxonomy): Eukaryota > Metazoa > Chordata > Actinopteri > Acipenseriformes > Acipenseridae > Acipenser > Acipenser oxyrinchus. The sequence goes on from CM060251.1 coordinate 10,315,565, forward strand.
GAAATTTCTGCCTGGGAGAGACCTTGCTGATGCAGTATAACTACCTTGTGTCTTGTTGCTGTGCTCAGTCTTGCCATGGTGTATGACTTTTGACAGTAAACTGTCTTCACCAACCTCACCTTGTTAGCTGAGTTTGGCTGTTCCTCACCCAGTTTTATTCCTCCTACACAGCTGTTTCTGTTTCAGTTAATGATTGTGTTTCAACCTACATATTGAATTGATGATCATTAGCACCTGTTTGGTATAATTGTTTAATCATACACCTGACTATATGCCTACAAAATCCCTGACTTTGTGCAAGTGTACCTAAAAGAATTGATGCTGTTTTGAAGGCAAAGGGTGGTCACACCAAATATGGATTTGATTTAGATTTTTCTTCTGTTCACTCACTTTGCATTTAGTTAATTGATAAATATAATCTATTAACATGTCTATTTTTGAAAGCATTCTTACTTTACAGCATTTTTTCACACCTGCCTAAAACTTTTGCACAGTACTGTACATGCTTAAAAAATGAAAAACAAAGTGCTTCAATAACTTACTGTTCTCTGCTAAATCTCATAATAAGAACCAGAGAATTTGCTCCACCAGGTCATAACCATTTGGGTCGCAGTAAGAAGATCTATTTGCAGCAACAACAACAACAAAAATAACTTCCTGCCCCCTATCATGCTCTCCGTCTGAATTATGGCTCAGTTAGAAAGCGCAAGCTCAATGAGGATTACATCATACATCACTCACAATAGGTCTCTGTCATACTGTACCTGAGGCTAGTCTCAGACGGCATGCTCCTGTCCTGGTGCAGCAGGAGGGGGACACAGAAACCTCGACTGGGGAGCTGCTGGGAGTCCAGCTGAATAGGAGAAGCAGGGAGTGAACAATATATATTATTTTTTCTATTGTTTTAGTGTATGATGTTTTCTTTTTACAATCTAGAGGCTTTCTTAAATCAAATGTAACTGTGTGAGTTTATTTATGATTATTTAATGCAATTCAGTTTAATAAAGAGAAGGGGAGATTCATTCTCATGGTTTAGTAGATTTTCTTTTTTTAGCGAGATCAATTGTCTATTCTTGGCATAGGCTCCATGTTTGTCTCACAAACAGAATATTGTGTAGGCTGCTGTATGATAAAAGCTGGTATCTACCTCAGAAGAGGTCACAGCGCTGACCTTGAGTGGGGTGAAAATTAGCTTGTATCCTTTATAAAAGATTACTGCAGCATTTTTGCATTGATTACCATGTTCTAAAATTTTCATTACCATACCTCTCTAGGCAATGCTTACGTATGCTTTACGATGCATTCACTCTGCTTTATTACACTTCACTTTTATAAGGAATCTTTCAGCAGACACTACACTTTTTTGTATAATGTTGTATGTTGTATTGCTTGGTATGGCCTTTAGTTATAGTAACAATCTGCCACAAACAGGATCTTCATTGCTGAAGTCTCATGAACTTAAATCAGTTTGCATCAGTTTTTCGCGTGAGAAGGCAGTTCACCCACCCTTTTAAGTTGCACCATGTTTTGGCCGTACACTTCCTATAGCGTGAGGAATGTGTGTATGTGACGCAGCACAAATTCTCACGACAATGTAAAGAGAGTTTCTCCCTTTTCAATAGGTTTGGTATTACAGAAAGGCATAATTGAAATGTATTGCTATAGGATTTCTTAGTTGCTAATAGGACTTTGTAATGCTTGCTGTTGTTGAGCTTAAAAGGTAAGTCCAGATTTTGAGGGAACTTCTTGATAACCAATTATTATTATTATTATTATTTGTTTTACCAAAACCCTCATACTAACTGGAACACCAGGGTTTTTTTTAGATTAGTTTAGATTTGATTATTGAATATCCACAATATTTATTTCTTGTTGCTTCAGTTACTGTTTCAATCATCTTATAGGCTGAGCCTTACTTCAGTACTCTACTTCCCGTTCACTGCATTCCTCTTCAAGAGGTTATGTAAAGGAACGCAGCTGACTTTGAAAGCATGTCATAAGAAAAGCAGCAATGCCACTGGGAAGCTTCTGGGAGTAATAGAATTTAAAAAAAAAAACGAATCATACTCAACAGTTTTTTCTCTTTACAAGAACTCAAACTTCCAGAAGCAACCCACATATTTCCAATGTCGCTTTGATTCCTTTAGGACAGGAACTGCAGCCTTGAAGAGGCGTCAAACAATTTCTTTGTTCACAAACAGGTATGAAAAAAAGTAACAGATCTACTGGGTAAGATTTAGTGGAATTGTTTTGTTATTTCTATGCACTTGAATACTTTGTAGAGTATCTAGAGGGTCAGGGTTCAGCTATTTTGATTGTGTCTTGGTGATGGCTACATATAACTATATAACAATTATTCAGTATCATGGTCCTATCTCAGAAATTTCAATACTGTAAACAGATTTACCTTCAGTATACTGCATGCAACTCTCAGAACACTGCAACTACAACAGTTAGGTTCAAGAGGGGAAAAAAAGGCAAGTATCTACATCAAAATATTAATTAATAGCATCACTGACAGGCCACAGAGCACTGCCACTGAAGATGAATGTGCTCACAGGCACAATCAGTGCAGGGCTCACTATCATCCTTTAGGATTAAAATAAATATATACATTTTCTTCTTCGTGGATATAGATAGATAAATAGATAAAGGAGATAGATATATATAATTAGTGAAAGAATCGCACCTCTCCGCGGTTCGTTGCCCCTTTAAAAACACTGACCCAGTCACAGAAATGGATTTTTTTTTTTTTAAAGTGCGGTTGCGCTATTTTTAATGAACACACAAAAAACAAAATACAAAATAAACAAAACAAACACCTAGCTCTCTTTGAGCGATAACTAAACAAAACAGGAACCTAAACTAAAAAAACAGGACAGCTAAGCTGTTTACCTGTAACACAAAACAAACAAAACAGCACACACAAAAAGGCTCTACACTACCTTTTAAATTACGGCTGTACCCACACACCACAACAGTTGGGCTTCTACACACTTCAGCAACCAGGAGCAGACTGACTGCTCTCCTTATAAACCCTGCACCTGGCTCTAATTTACAATCATAGCCAGGTGCAGGTGATAATTAACAATAAAACAATTAACAAAAACAATTAAACAATTAACAAAACTAACCCAAAATGTGCCTACGACATGTTTTCCTGCAGGGAGGATTTAACCCCTCACTGCTGTCTTACAATAATATATATATATATATATATATATATATATATATATATATATATATACACACACACACACACACACACACACACACACACACACACACACACATATATATATATATATATATATTGTAAAGATCCGCCTCACCGCGGTTCGTTGCCCTTTAAAAACACTGACCCAGCACACACAAATGGATTTTTGAAGCTGTTGCGCAATTTTAATGAAAAACAAAATCAAAATAAACAAACAAACAAACACCTAGCTCGCTTTGAGCACTAACTAAACAAAACAGGAACCTAAACTAAAGACAGGACACCTAAGCTGTTTACCTGTAACAAAAACAAACAGCACACACAAAAAAGGACTCTCTACTTTTTTTTCTTTTAAACTACGGCTGTACCCACACACCAGCACAGTCGGGCTTCTACCCTCTTCAGCAGCCGCCCAGAGCAGACTGACTGCTCTCCTTATAAACCCTGCACCTGGCTCTAATTTTCAATAATAGCCAGGTGCAGGTAATCATTAAACAATAAAACAATTAAACAATTAAACAAAACAATTAACACAAATTAAACAATTCACAAAACAAAACCAAACTGTGCCTTACGCACATGTTTTCCTATATGGAGGAATTAACCCCCTCCCTGCTGTCTCACAATATATATATATATACTGTATATATATATATGGTTCCCTTTTCAACATTAATGTCTATTAACTACAGTAGGAAATCAACTGAAGATGAACATCACTTTAGGTTTGAATGATTTTTTAGAGGTAGGTACTGGTTAGCATAACAACTCAGATAGGATTCTGAGGTAGGGGTACTCCTTCTAAAGGTTTACCGAAGTGCAGAAAACAAATTCAAAACACTACATGGTAAGCAAGCAATACCACATGGGATGGGGTGTACAACTGCACCTCTTTTTTAAAGACACAATGAACAAATTTATAGCCTTCACTTTCCAGGACAGTACTATAATGGGCTATGGTTCTTGTTTCTGTGTATGGCTCACGTTGGGTCATGGGTTGATTTTCTGCTCCATGTTTCTATCTAAACACTGTACCTCTCACCTTACTGTATCTTACTGAGTCCGTGTTGTTGTTAATAAACAGGGAGTTACTTGTTTAATATTTATTCAGGCTTTACTGGACAAAGGATGAATGTCAGTAAGGCTTTATCTTAGCCCATGGCTAGCTTGAATAATTATATTTCTGGAAAGCTCTAAACAATATGCCTTGCATAGAAAAAAAACTATTTCATGCATCTCTGCAGCTCCTTTCTGTAGCATTGTAGTTGACGCTTGGCTCGGCAGTCTGGCTTTGAGCTGAGATTTGAAAGATGGCCTCCATAGATAACACAGATGATTCTGTTTCGGCTTGCCCTGTTATGTTTTGTTCTTCATTTTTCAAGTCAGCCGTGGGCCAAAAAAGGCCTCATTAACACAGAGGGTATTGTAAATATTAATAAGCGAGTCTATGAATCACACCTGAGAATATGAGTTTAAGAGAAGCAGTATTTAGTTCTGCCACCATGAGATTACTAAAACAGACCCCATACATGCTGTACAGGATGATGTTATTATCCATGCTAATAACTCTGTATAACAGTGAAATGATACAAAAGTCCCTGCCTTAAATGCAACCCTTATTAAAGTGGACCATAGTAAAAGCATCGTGAAAGCATGGTAAAGCAAATCCTAGAGAGGAATGGTAAAGCATATTAAAAAACATACAGTAAATGCATAGTAAAACCATAGAAAAATCCTGGGAAACTTTAAAAAAAAAAATGCTGTGGCAAACATTTATAAGGAAAAACTGTCAGTCTACCTTTTATCTATTTAATCGCCTGTAGGTTTTGTGGTGCACTGAGCCAGGTGAGAATCAGTGAATCAGAGCACAGCCACATAGAAAAACACTTCCATGTTTACCTTCTTTGTAGTCTAGAGCTGTAATTTAGAATGCTCATTTTAGATTCTGTCATAGACTGCAGTTTACAGATGACAAATGGCTACCAACTGAAATAATGTTCACTTTAGCCTCAAACAGCCTGGCTTTTAAACTGATGACTTGCAGTTTGATGCACATCCAAGATCAGCATTGATCTGATTACAAAATGACCTTCAAATATCCAATGGCCATGACCTGGACTAATTAAACCAAACCACCCGTCGGCACATTTTCTGTATTAATGAAGTGGGGGGAAAAAAAAAACGCTTGTTTGAAATATGACTTCAGGGATCAGCATTACAATGGCTTGTCAGGGCCATACTCCAAGGCCTGCACAAGTCAAAGGGGTTACTGAATTTGCAGTATTATCCAATTTGCTAATCTTTTTTAACCCCTTTTGACAGTGAGATTAACAGAGCAAGAAAGGTTCTTATGAAACAGGACACCAACAGCAACCAAAAGCCAGTAATTGATGTTCTAAAGGCCTATAGTTGCAGGATACTATGTTAGGATTAAGAGAATGTTTGCAATCATGTGGTTCTAAGAGCATAATGGCAGACCTGCCTATTCTCACGTCACTGGGAGACTACAAGTACTTCAATACCAAAGCATTAAACTGTATGAATGTATTGGTTTTTGTAATAGATCTAGATGGCATCATGGGACACCAGCTTCTCCAAGCTCTCCTTCTCAGTGACAAAATGCTGCTTTTCCCATGACTAACATGTTTTAAATTTCTACACAGTATGTTCCTTCGTGTGACTCTTGAGGCAAGCGTACTGTATGTGCAAGACACACAGTTCATAATGGATGCAATGGAACAATATTGGACTTAAAAATCTCTCAAATTAGTTTAAGGTCATATTTGAAGTCACAAACTATGATTCAGTAAAGTCAGTAAAATTGCACAGCGACACAGCACCCAAGGGCTCCATTACAGAATGCAAGAGATTGCTAGTGCTGGCAGTTATAAAATTGGATTATTCAGCCCCTCCAGAACACTGCCAAAAAAGGTTAGCTTGCAGATCAGGTGTCTTTATGAAGACTGGAATATGTTCAATCGTAATTTGTACTGTGATGTCTGTTGCTTCAGATCAGATCAGATAATTAATGTGTTACATGAGGACAAGAAGTGCTGGAATTATGGGGCGGCCGGGTATTTTGGCCACCTTACTTCTCATCAGGGGTGTTAGAAATGTGTTGGCTGTGGGAGGATTTTCTATTTTGCTGGATATTTCTTTTTTTATATATTGTGAGGAAAGCTAGTTGTAGACACGAACGCCGCTTTCTGCAGTGTACATGAGAGCATGCATTCTCTTACTACCAAATTGCTGTTTCAGCCACGCGCAGTACGAATGATTAGAGATGCTACTAATCAAATTGCTATTTTGGCTGCACACATTATTTTATAAATTTAACTGATTTATTTATTGCATTTATATAGCGCTTTTTATACAAAAGTATCACACAGCACATAGCAGTAATATAGTACAGTATTTAATGTAAGAATATAAATAAGAGTCTACTAATGTTAATATAATGCATCGAAAATACAGGAATCATAATACTTTAAACCAAAGATAGCCAAGTAATGATGATGGCGTTCCCAGAGCAGACAGCTGACAGAGACACACAGACAGGTACTACGGGTGAAAAGCGCTTGTGCGCCGATTTTATTCAGAAATAAATAAAAAGGTTGTACATAAAAACTGCTCACAGAGCAAAAATAAAAGGTTTAAACAAAAAAAAATCATGAATGCAAACTGACACCAACAAGTACAGTGCTGACGATTCCCAGCACGAGTAGCAATTATTTTCTTTTTTTTTTTTACTGTCGTTATAGATTCTATAGAACAGTCGTTCACGTTCCTCCTTCCAAACACCCACCCGACCAGCAAAAGCTGCGGGGTTGAAATTTAACAATAAATTATTCCATTTTGGAGATGGTCAAATTCTGCAAGAGTTTCAGTTTGCATGGCCGACAGTCAATAATCACTGGCTGCCGACCATGCATTCTCATGAGCTGTCTGGCAGAGATGAGCTGCTAACACCGCCTCTGCCAGACCACATTCAAACCAATAACAATAACAAAAACATCGCATTTTTAAAATAACACAACATGCATTCAAATCATACAATAACAACATCCCCTGTTTAAATAAACAATACATTTTAAATCATACAATACATTAAATCACCCGTTTATAGAACCAAAACAATACAGTATTTACAATATATTTATTTACATGCAGGCTAATTATGTGCATGGCTTTTCTTCTGCCCTGCCACAGCACCTTTCTAAGCAATGTTATTATACTTTCAGTCTTCAGTGGCAATTGTTTCTCTTTTAGACACTTGAGCGTCATTGATTATTTGTATTTGTAAACTGCGAGGGTGGCTGATTTTTATTGATACATTTTATCAGTTTGTTGCAATGTTGCCAACCTTAAAGACCTATGTTTTTTAGCACTGAAAAGACCTAACAGGACAATACATGACGTTTAAAGTATAATATCTGTTTTTCTTCAATTTAATAAAGCTAAATATTTTACGTTACCTATGTGATTACTTTTTACTTCTTTGAAAAAAAAAAACGAAAAAAAAACAAGCATCAATATATCAAAGAGACAAATATGTTGATTTTCTATTAATAGCCTTCTTGTGTGTCCTGGAATACTGTGATTTCGCCTACATACTGTTCGTATATGCTTGTGAAGTCTGTGAGGAAAACATTGATTTGCTGTGCTAACAGTCACTTCGGACTCCCTACGTTTTGTCCTATAATTCGAGCACTCAGGACAAGTCAAGATGTCAAAGCAGAAGCTGTGGCTCAACAAACATATACATTTAAGAAAAACACACTCACTTTTCAAGCTGTGGCCAAATGATACAGGAATAAATAAAAATGATGGCAGCGACATAACCATTATAAATTATATTTAAGGAGACTGAGTTAACTTACTAGTGATGCAGGCTGATTCTCACCGCTGTTTTAATTCAGTCTTTAATTACCTGCTTTTTGAAAGGTGAAAAGCACCTGTTCATTTTTCAAACAAAAGGGTGCTTGCCTAATACAACAAATCCCCCCAATTAGAGCTTGCAAATAAATATTCTCATAGACTACTTAGAACTTAGTTGTAGGCGTGTTAATAATAATTTAGAGTTTAAATGTTTTGAATTTTTCCATTCAGCTCTTGTCAAGATTGTCATTGCCAAATATTGGTGTTAGCTTAGTGTACAGTGTCGGCCAATTTATTTCATGTTCAATAGTTCTTCAGTCTTTCTCATATACAACAAAATGCTGTACACGTACATTTGTTACACACAAATGCATGTTGCAGTTCATTATAAAAAGTGGCGAAGGGCTACTTATGATGGATTTTCTGATTCCCAATTTGTTAAAGTTTATAAGTTTAAATGTGTTTAATCCAACAGTTGATTTTGTAATCTGATCTATTTTATATGGATTACAGACTAATGAAAATATATGGTGTACCATATATTTTCAACATATAAAATAAATATATGGATTACAGACTAAAATATATTTTAAATATATACCATATATTTTAAATATATAAAAAAGGGGCCAATTTCTACATATGAAAAATATAAGGATCATACTTTTCTACCATATATTAAAAATATGTTTTTCCCATAAGGGCAGTTTGTGGCCATCCATGATTGGATCTCAGTTAAACACTTTGTAAGATTATTTATTGCCCTATCTGCCTGCAGAGGAAATGATGCACAGATTTGTGTCTCATTAGTGTAAAAATGAAACCAAGATTTATTTTCTAATAATGTCCACAAGAGGTATACACTGAACAACAAAGGGCCCACAATCGAGCCCTGAGGAACACCAAACTGCACAGGACCTATTTCAGAGGTACAGTTGCACAGTGAGATAAATTGGCGACGATGAGATAGATAGGAAGCAAACCAATCTAGAACTTTCCCAGAAAGACCAACATGAGACTGCAGGCGATTTAACAGAATCTCATGATCAGTGGTATCAATTGCTGCAGAGAGATCTAACAAAACAAGAAAGCATTCCAGAGTCTGTAGCCATATGAAGATCATCGCAAACTCTAAATAAAGCAATCTCAGCACTACAACAGGAATGGAAACCAGATTGAAATTTCTCCAGCAAATCACTGCACTGCTTCTGGTCTATATAAATAAAATTTCCACATTAGCTCCATTTGTTTGTCCTAAGAAAAAATGTTCATTAAACTGGGCTTTAAAAAAAATTGGGCATGCATGCAGAACGATTTAAAGCTTTAAAAAAAATAGATGTGCCTCTGATGGTCTGCAGAATTAATCCTTCAGTCAGACTAATTTAACGCTTTAATAGACCACCTGTCTCAGACTGCATTGTCTAAGATGATGTCTACTGTATTAAAATCCTGAGCAAGGTCACAGAGGTTCCAGAAATAAAATATTGTTCGAATGATCTTTCAATCTGCCACTTTCAAGCCCTTTATTAAAACTAAGACATTTACAAACAATAGATCTGTATTGCATCTCTCTGGCTCTGAAGTAATCTTCAGTTCTAAAGCCCCTCCTCTCTCTCTGGCAACCCTTTTCAACAATATCTGTACACTGGAAATTGAAAACAAAAAAAGCTATAATTGTCACAAAAATATGTCCAAAGTAGTTCAAGCTTATTTCTGTTAACTTACTGATATATGATGCTCTATATTTGATCATTGAGACAGGATGGCTGGGCGGTGACGTCAGGTCAGAAGCAGGAAGGTAAACAAACTGACACCACACTGCAGATTTCAAACAAAAAGACGCGGCTCGCCGTTTTATTTTTTTAAATAACAAAAATAAATAAAAGATTTAAACAAAAAGAAACTCTTGCTCACAGAGCCAAAAATAAAACAGGTAAACAAAAACAAGTCACAAACACAAAGTATAAATAAACTATACAGGTCAGGCTGAACTGTAGCCTTCACTGTTCCTGTATCTTTATTTAGTTTCGTTTTTTTCTCCTTGCTCTCTCCACTCTCGCTCCTCATACACCCACCACGAGGGTAGAGAGCTGCAGGCTTTTATGCAGGTGACCATCTCCCGATTAGCAACAAATTAAATCACCTAATTAATTCGGGAGATGGCCACCTTCTGCACAAGGTTTTTAAATTATTCCTGGCAGAGGACGAGTACCCATTCTCGCCTCTGCCAGAACACACTTTAAAATAAAACAATAAGCAAACAAAACGCACGGCTACACCGTCATATTTAAATACAATAATAAATGACACGGTGCTTCGCCGTCATATAAATACAATAAAATAAATCATAACACATACAACAAAACAAATACAAAATACTGAAGGACGGCACCTCGCTTGTCCTCTATAATAAAACAAACAAATACAAAGTAACACAGGGGCGGAGGGGGAGACCCCGTTCTAAAAATAAACAAACCCTGTACAGGGCTGCTCGCCCTGTTACAATAACTCATCCTGCATTTTGAGTATTTATCTTCTTACCTGTTTAATATCCTAGTATGTATGTTCGCAATGCAGTGAATGAGAAAATTGGCTGGTCAAAAAACTGTTGCACAGGAGAGTAGGATGACACATTTGTGATAGCTCTGTATTAGTAATACCCCAGAGGGACTAAATGACAGAACAACTCTGTCTGCCTGCCCCGCTATCCCAGAAACTTCACAATGGGGTTCTTTTAAAAAGCTCTCTCATTCGGTCATCATTTAGCAGTTACGGGCTATAAGGTTTTATATTTAAATGGCAAAGGAGGGAAGCTGGTTCTGATCTACAAAGATTTTGGCAAAAGTTGTCATTATTATTATTATTATTATTATTATTATTATTATTATTATTATTATTTAGCAGACACCATTATCCAAGGCGACTTACAGAGACTAGGGTGTGTGAACTATGCATCAGCTGCAGAGTCACTTACAACTACATCTCACCCGAAAGACGGAGCACAAGGAGGTGAAGTGACTTGCTCAGAGTCACACAATGAGTCAGTTGCTGAGGTGGGATTTGAACCGGGGACCTCCTGGTTACAAGCCCTTTTCTTTAACCACTGGACCACACAGCCGCTACATTACTGCTTTTCACGATGGTAACGTCATAAATTATTGTGCATCAACTCATTATGTAACTAGGTAAGTTGCTGTGGAATTAAAACCTAACCTCGAAAAAATAGTCAAAAAATGTTTTAGGTCGCAGTCTGGAGCCCTGATATGTTAAGGTGACCAGTTCTAAATAATGCGATTTACACTTACAGCTCAATGTAATAGGTAAGGAAAATTAAGAAAAATCAACATCACTTTCCAGAACTACAAGAAAAATGTGAAGTTTCATCATCTTCAATAAGGAGCTCGGCTTTTCAAAACAATTCAAAGAAATTTTCCAGGTAAAAACAAAACATCTGAGCATAGCACTCAGACTTACTCAGAACAACTGCAAACATCATAAAACAGGTAAGAGAAAGTAATGAAGCTACATTCAAAGTTACGTGCTATTTAACGAAAGACAAGGTCAGTTAATAACATAAAACAATTTATAACATAAAACATATCACAACTATTTATATTAAAGGAACACAACCGAAGCAGTGCAAGCTTATTTCTGTTAGCTTACTGTAGATCAATACATACTCGTTTTCACCAGAACTCAGAAAATGGCTCTCATTAAGGCAATGAAACACACCTTTTCTGCAACAAATTGCAGCTGATGTTTCCCTATGTTCACCAAAAGCAAGAAACAACTGTCTGAAAGAGAACTTGTGCTTGAATGCCTTAGGGTCTCAGTCATATGAGGGGCTGAATCTCTTAAGTATTTAATTTCTCTTGATCTCTCTGTGCAATCTTAAAGGGATAGATACATCTCTGATTATCTCAGTTCACTTCATTCTTGAGGCCATGAAGCATGAGGCAGCTTTTTTTTCTAAAAGCTGTTGAAATATTTTGATCTTAGTCCAAAGGTCAAACTTTTCCCTCAAATGATAACTGAATTGGGAATCAATAGTGCTAGGATGCTATGACTTCCCACAGCACTACATCTGCTCTGCCATAACACTGTCAACAGGGTGAAGGGTTGAGATAGTCAGCCAGGACAGCACTGTTTTGAAATGACGAGTCTACAGGGTGTCTTGGAAGGTTACACGACCATTGCGCAATTAACTGTCCGTAAACATGAATTGATTAATGATCGCCGTGGCTTTTGTGGAGCCTTGCATAATGCATAGCTTGTCTTAACTTTGTCTTTATTATGCCGGCCAGAGACCTACGCTTACATTGTCATATTTTCAACATTTTCTTTAAATTCTCAAATGAATAATTGACACCCAGGTAGTAAAAAGAGACCCAGGTCGGGTCAGGTACCCATGCCGACCTCTAATATAGTGATATATTAGATATATATATAGTGAAAAAAGCCTTTCTTTCGCGTTCGTGCCTCCATAAAAACGTGACCCAGAAAATGAAACTACTCCAAGCACTTACTACACATGTACAGGTCCCTGACTAACTCGCAGGATGGCTAAGCCATTTACCTGTCATATAAACAAAAAAACACTTTTAAACAAAACGCACATAAACCAAACACAGATTTAACTTTTACACAGTACCTTTTTCACAGTATATGACACACAGTCAGGCTCTTCACACAGCAGCCTTGAGCAGGCTGGCTGCTCTCCTTTTATACTTGGCAGCTGGCCTCAATTTACAATAACGAGGCCAACTGCCAAAACAATAAAACACTTAACAAATAATCACAAATTAAAAATAACACCCATTTGCAGTGTGTTTGGCAGGGAGGATTTTAACCCCCTCCCTGCACTGTTACTATATATATATATATATATATATATATATATATATATATATATATATATATATATATATACATACATTCACACAGTGCCGTGAAAAAGTATTTGCCCTGTCTGATTTTCTGCATTTTTGCATATTTTTGAGACTGAATATTATCCAAAACCTAATATTAGATAAAAGGGACCCTGAGTGAACAAATAACACAAAAATGTGGTACATATTTCATTTATTTATTAAAGAAAGTTATGCAACACCCAATGCCCCCGTGTGATAAAGTAATTGCCCCCTTAGAATCAATAACAGGTTACGCCACCTTTAGCAGCAATAACTGCAACCAAACGCTTCCTGTAGTTATTGATTAGTCTCTCACAGCGCCGTGGAGGAATTTTGGCCCACTCCTCCATGCAGAACTGCTTCAACTCAGTGACATTTGTGGGTTTTCGAGCATGAACTGCTCGTTTCAGGTCCTGCCACAACATCTCAATGGGGTTTAGGCCATTCCAAAACTTTAAATTTCTTGTTCTTCAACCATTCTGATGTAGACTTGCTTGTGTGTTTCGGATCATTGTCTTGCTGCATGACCCAGCTGCGCTTCAACTTCAGCTCACGGACGGATGGCCTGACATTCTCCTGTAGAATTCTCTGATACAGAGCAGAATTCATGGTTCCTTCAATGATGGCAAGGCGTCCAGGTCCTGATACAGCAAAGCATCCCCAAACCATGACACTACCACCACCATGCTTGACCGTTGATATGAGGTTCTTACTGTAGAACGCAGTGTTTGGTTTTCGCCAGACATAACGTGGCCCATGTCGGCCAAAAAGTTTCACTTTTGTCTCATCTGTCCATAGAACATTGTTCCAGAACTCTTGAGGATCATCCAAGTGCTTTTTGGCAAACTTGAGACGAGCATTCGTGTTCTTCTTAGTGAGCAATAGTTTCCGCCTTGCTACTCTGCCATGAATCCCATTTTTGCCCAGTGTCTTTCTGATGGTGGAGTCATGAACACTGACCTTAGCCGAGGCGAGAGAGGCCTGCAGATCCCTGGATGTTGTTCGAGGGTTCTTTGTGACTTCCTGGACGATTTTACGCCTTGCTCTTGGAGAGATTTTGGCAGGACGGCCACTCCTGGGAAGATTCACTACTGTCCCAAACTTTCTCCATTTAGACAATATGGCTCTGACTGTGGATCGGTGGAGCCCCAGAGCCTTAGAAATGACTTTATAATCCTTTCCAGACTGATAGGCATCAACAACTTTTTTCCGGAGGTCTTCAGAAATTTCTTTTGTTCGTGGCATGATGTGCCTCTAGAACCTCTGTGCTGACAACTTCACTCTGATGGTAAGGGCCAAAGTTAGTCAGATTTATATTGGGCAGGGCTGGCCCAAATCAGGCCTGGTGTTAACCAAAGTACTCAAACAGCTGACGCTAATTATCCCTTTAATTGGGTTGAGTTAACTAGGGGGGGGCAATAACTTTTTCACACCTGAAGACTGCATGTTTGATTACCTTGCACACCAAACAAATGAAAGAAGCACCAAACTTTGGTGTAATTTTTTCTCTCAGACTCCCTCTACATACTACTACAACCCACAAAAAAATCTGACCAAATACTCTAGAAAGAGTGCAAAGAAGAACAACCAGAATTATCCCGGGTTTAAAAGGCATGTCGTATGCAGACAGGCTAAAAGAATTGAATCTATTCAGTCTTGAACAAAGAAGACTACCCGGTGATCTGATCTGATTCAAGCATTCAAAATCCAAAAAGGTATAGACAATGTCGACCCAGGGACTTTTTGACCTGAAAAAAGAAACAAGGTCCAGGGGTCACAAATGAAGATTAGATAAAGGGGCATTCAGAACAGAAAATAGGAGGCACTTTTTTACACAGAGAATTGTGAGGGTATGGAACCAACTCCCCAGTAATGTTGTTGAAGTTGACACCCTGGGATCCTTCAAGAAGCTGCTTGATGGGATTCTGGAATCAATAAGCTACTAACAACCAAACAAGCAAGATGGGCTGAATGGCCTCCTCTCGTTTGTAAACTTTCTTATGTTCTTATGTTCTTAATGTAAAAAATGTGCAAAAATGCAGAAAATCAGACAGGGGGAAATACTTTTTCACGGCACTGTGTATATATATATATATATATATATATATATATATATATATATATATATATATATATATATATATATATATACAGTACTGTGCAAAAGGCAGGTGTGAAAAAATGCTGTAAAGTAAGAATGCTTTCAAAAATAGACATGTTAATAGATTATATTTATCAATTAACTAAATGCAAAGTGAGTGAACAGAAGAAAAATCTAAATCAAATCCATATTTGGTGTGACCACCCTTTGCCTTCAAAACAGCATCAATTTTTAGGTACACTTGCACAAAGTCAGGGATTTTGTAGGCATATAGTCAGGTGTATGATTAAACAATTATACCAAACAGGTGCTAATGATCATCAATTCAATATGTAGGTTGAAACACAATCATTAACTGAAACAGAAACAGCTGTGTAGGAGGAATAAAACTGGATGAGGAACAGCCAAACTCAGCTAACAAGGTGAGGTTGCTGAAGACAGTTTACTGTCAAAAGTCATACACCATGGCAAGACTGAGCACAGCAACAAGACACAAGGTAGTTATACTGCATCAGCAAGGTCTCTCCCAGGCAGAAATTTCAAGGCAGACAGGGGTTTCCAGATGTGCTGTCCAAGCTCTTTGAAGAAGCACAAAGAAACGGGCAACGTTGAGGACCGAGACGTAGTGGTCGGCCAAGGAAACTTACTGCAGCAGATGAAAGACACATCATGCTTACTTCCTTCGCAATCGGAAGATGTCCAGCAGTGCCATCAGCTCAGAACTGGCAGAAAACAGTGGGACCCTGGTACACCCATCTACTGTCCGGAGAAGTCTGGTCAGAAGTGGCCTTCATGGAAGACTTGCGGCCAAAAGCCATACCTCCGACGTGGAAACAAGGCCAAGCGACTCAACTATGCACGAAAACACAGGAACTGGGCTGCAGAAAAATGGCAGCAGGTGCTCTGGACTGATGAGTCAAAATTTGAAATATTTGGCTGTAGCAGAAGGCAGTTTGTTCGCCGAAGGGCTGGAGAGCGTACGAATGAGTGTCTGCAGGCAACAGTGAAGCATGGTGGAGGTTCCTTGTAAGTTTGGGGCTGCATTTCTGCAAATGGAGTTGGGGATTTGGTCAGAATTAATGGTCTCCTCAATGCTGAGAAGTACAGGCAGATACTTATCCATCATGCAATACCATCAGGGAGGCATCTGATTGGCCCCAAATTTATTCTGCAGCATGACAACGACCCCAAACATACAGCGAAAGTCATTAAGAACTATCTTCAGCGAAAGAAGAACAAGGAGTCCTGGAAGTGATGGTATGGCCCCCACAGAGCCCTGATATCAACATTATCGAGTCTGTCTGGGATTACATGAAGAGAGAGAAGCAACTGAGGCTGCCTAAATCCACAGAAGAACTGTGGTTAGTTCTCCAAGATGTTTGGGCCAACCTACCTGCCGAGTTCCTTCAAAAACTGTGTGCAAGTGTACCTAGAAGAATTGATGCTTGATGCTGTTTTGAAGGCAAAGGGTGGTCACACCAAATATGGATTTGATTTAGATTTTTCTTCTGTTCACTCACTTTGCATTTAGTTAATTGATAAATATAATCTATTAACATGTCTATTTTTGAAAGCATTCTTACTTTACAGCATTTTTTCACACCTGCCTAAAACTTTTGCACAGTACTGTATATATATATATATATAGTAACAGGGCAGGGAGGGGGTTAAAATCATGGGATTGTGGTGGAGTATGAACATGCATGAATTAGAGCAATGAACTCATAACTGTCCAATGGAGTCGCTGCTTTATGATACGGATACGAAAGCAGCTACCAAGCAAGCAGTCTGCTGTCACTTCCATTGTGACTGAAATAGACTTGCAATAGGCTACTTGCAGCTAATGATGTCACGTTTCAGCTATACCGGTATCTCCGCTTCCGGCGAGTGAGCGGCGTATTCCACATCCTGCTGTTTACATTTTGTCTGATGTTGTATTGAACGATTTACAAAGAATTATCACTTGATTTTCACTTGCTGACAGAAAGAGGGTGAGCTGTACTGTGAAAAGTGATGAGTAGCAAATGGTAGTGATCACTGCCGTGTACCTCTATGCTCCGCTTCAGCATGGTACAATTCATCAGTAAGTTTTCATGCATTTCCCATGCATGAAAAAAATGTGGTTTACAAATATTCAAAGAGAGAAATTCACAGTCACTTAACACACCAAAGTTTGCAGTCGGCATTTTGTTAAGAAAGACCTGAACCAACGCCAGGAGGCCGTCGGAGGCTGCATCAAGGCTCTGTTCCAGTTCTGTTTGACTGGAATCAGTACTCCTTGCCAGCTCAAAGGCTTGGTGTGTTGGACTGAAGAGAAAAGCCAGCACAGAGTCCAGAAGAAGAAATGGACTGTACTTCTGCAGTGCAGTGTCACGACTATTGTTCGAAGCCCGAGCCATCAGCCCTTGATTTATCCATTTCTAAAAACGAGGAGTTGTCGGGGCTCCCGAGTGGCGCATCCAGTAAAGGCGCTCTGCGCGGAGTGCAGGATGTGCCCTATAGCCTGGAGATCGCAGGTTCGAATCCAGGCTATGTCACAGCCGACCGTGACCGGGAGTTCCTAGGGGGCGGCGCACAATTGGCTGAGCGCTGCCCGGGTAGGGAGGGCTTAGGTCGGCAGGGGAATCCACGGCTCACCGCACATCAGCGACCCCTGTGGCCGATAGGGCGCCTGTGGTTCTGCAGTGGAGCCGCCAGATCTGTGTTGTCCTCCGGCACTATAGGTGTGGTGGCATTGCTGCGGATCTGCAGTGCGAAAAATGACGGCTTGGCAGGAGCACATTTCGGAGGACGCGTGTTCCAGCCACCGTTTCCCAAATTGGCGGGGGGGTTGCGAGCGGTGAGCCGAGGATACAGATAATAATTGGGCATACTAAATTGGGGAGAAAAACCAGGGTAAAAGAATTGGTGACGACTAAATTTAAAAAAAAAAACAAGGAGTTGTCAAATGAGATCAAGGTTTTAAAGCTCAAGATAAAAGAGATAGCGTCAAAGTTTTGGTCTAAAATGGTTTGCAGGCTCCGACGAGTCCATCCGATTGTACACACAGTTAGTATTATTCACTTAATGTGAGCAAAAGCTAGTTTGCATTAATTTAGAGTTGATACGTTTATATAATGTAGTGTACGTTCTTGATCAAGTATGTTAATGCACACATTTGTGTACCGGGCATTAGCTATTTAAATTCGTACCATGCAAATATTTACAAATGCTCATTTTTTTCAATGATAATGTCATGAAAATGTACAATTTTGCATTCATTTTTATTCTTATATAAAAACAGATTTGCAAGCAACAAGAACTGGAACTCCTCAAAGATTTATAACAGTGAGCCCTTATCCTGATTTCTGCTGTCACCTTGTCTTTGATACAAACAGACAAATGAATTTGATGAGATTGGAGAGTACTTTTATAATAATAATAATAATCTATTTTATATAGCGCAATTTATGTAGCACATTTCAAAGCGCTTTGCAATATAAAACACAACAACACACTCATACATAATCACAGCAAACTTAGCATATTAAAACAAAGTGAGTTCAACAAATGCATAATTATGTAGGCTGGAATGCCAATTTAAAAAGAAAAATGTGTTTAAATGTTTTTTAAAAATGTCAACATTTTCAGAGTCTTTGATCGCCTGTGGGAGAGTGTTCAATGGCTTGCAGATTGCCAACTTAGTTATAAACACATCATGCACCACATAAAAATAACGACAGACAAAAAGTAACACATGCTAACTGAAACAGTTTAAAATTCAGTCGAGCAATGCAGAATTTAAAAAAAAAAATTAAAAAACAAAAATTAAAATAAATACATCGACAAAAATGTAATACTCCCCTTCTTCATAGTCACAGAGCTAGAGGTACAGCTTGAACCCCTTTTCTAACTTGCTTGATGGAGCTTTGCATGACGCTTTTGCAATCCTGTGCACTTCGTTTATTGTTAACATCGAAAGGTCTTGAAACATCTCGTATAAAATAGGTCCATTATAATATTTGATGATAAATTTGAACTCGCTAGCGAAAATAAAAGATGGAACGATTGAGCGATAGCAGCAGCAAACAACACGTAATTTGCACTGAACGGATGCTGCTTTACTGGTACAGCTAAATGCAGAAGTATGAAGTGCAAGAAGCCTAGAGGGAGATGCAGCTTTTATGTATTACTGAATACATGTCAGGGAGGTCATTTACTTTTGAAGGGCAGCCAATATACACATAAATATGTGTGTTTCATTCTGCACATGTTTCTAATGTTTTGTCCAAGCCCTGAATATGGCATATGGTTAAAAAAAATAAATAATAATAATCATAATTATATCTTGATTAGATTCAATAAAATAGATTGAACAGAGCAGAGCTTGATTTTACAAGCCCTGGAAAGGCCTATTGAATTTTTGCATGCATTTATTAAGTCTTGCATATATTTATGAAATTGTGCTTGCGGTAATATATTATTAAGCTTTGTCTCTATTTTGGGTGGTTGAGTCTGTGGATTCATGTTAATCCATAGCAGATTCAAGACTATTCTATAATTATATGTAGCAAAGGATTCGAAAGGATGACATAATACATTTTAAAGAACAGGAGAGATTTCTAGCATACCATTTCCTCAAGACGTGCACTCAACGTCCTACACAAAGGTTGTTCTAGAACATTCCCAGTAGAAAACATGTTCTTCTACTTTATTCTAGAACACTCCTGTGGAAGAACTGCCACACAATTAATAGCTGTGATATCATCCCAAATCATTAGTCGGCAACAAAATTAAGCCATGAATTCTACAAAGTCACACAAGAAACTATAGGCCACATCACGTTTCCTACCCGAAGAAGGGTGAAGTCAGTCAACATGTTCATTTTCTCACTTGAGATGGAACGAGACGATATTATTAAACATTTAATTAAATGGTACTATTTTCATTTTTTTTTAAATCAATTATAAAGAATAATGACCTGGATTTTCCACTTCCCCTTATTAAGTTGTGTTGTAAATAGCTCTTTGTTTAAGCCACGCATGCCAGTTTAAGGCGCATGCAACATGAAAACATTTCTTAAGAGTAAAAGAATAACAATTGTAATTTAAAGCCCACCATACACGGGGCGATTTTGTCGCCGGCAATTTATCGCACCAACAAAATCGCTCAGCGTATGGTGAAAAATCATCAGTTGCTGACGACAAGCGAGAAGTCGTCTACAGAGCTACACTCTAATCCCAGCGCCAAATTGCCAGGAATTGGCCAATAGGAAGAAACTGGTTTTGTTACGAAACAGAACTGAAGGTTTGTTGTTTTTTTTTAAATAATTTAGTCGTTGCCAATTATTTTTATTATTTTCTCCCAATTTAGAATGGCCAATTATTTTTTTAAGCTCAGCTCACCGTTACCACCCCTGCGCTGACTCAGGAGGGCGAAGACGAACACACACTGTCCTCCAAGCTGCAGCCGCCAGCTGACCGCCACACTGCGGACTCACCACGCAGCCACCCAAGAGCTACAGCGTCGGAGGACAACGCAGCTCTCGGCAGCTTACAGGCAAGCCCGCAGGCACCCGGCCAGACTACAGGGGTCGCTGGTGTGCGGTGAGCCGAGGACACCCTGGCCGACCTAACCCTCCCTCCCCCGGGGCAGCGCTCAGCCAATTGTGCACCGCCCCCTGGGAGCTCCCGTCCACGGTCGGCTGTGGAATAGCCTGGACTCGAACCGGCGACGTCCAGACTATAGAGCGCATCCTGCACCCACTCGGGAGACCCCAAAACTGAAGGTTTTGAGTTGAAGTTAAAACAACATCAACACAATAATAATATCCCCAGTCTTTTGTAGAAATAGATGAACCATTAGCCTATATAAAAGTGTACTTTTCACTCAGATAAAATAAACTTCAAGCTATAAAATATTCCTGAATGGTACAAAACATAATTATTGTAGTAATTTTGTGTTTTTTGCGAGAAAGTAATGGAAACACGTTGGGTGTGTGCCTACTTTAATAAAATAATGTAATGCTGTATTACAAATAAAATGTTATTGTTGTTGTTTATTTATTTTCATAGCACCATTGTACATGTTCTTAAATTATATATTTTCACATATTAGGTGACCAGTTTTAAATAATGCCTTTAACACCTACAGCTCAATGTAATATGTAACTTAACTGCCAAGTTAAGTTGACTTTTCTTAATTATTTATGAGTGCATCTGTTTCATTATAGAGCAGTGTATATATGTATGTATGTATGTGTGTATATAAGAATATATGTATATGTGTGTGTGTGTATATATATATATATATATATATATATATATATATATATATATATTCCATTAATAGCTGCCCTCTGGTTATATTATTCTCCAGAAATGTTCCACTTTGCTGCACAGCACAAAGTGTACACGTCATTCTAACTGCTATCGCTGTCATTATTGATTACACCAGTTAGAGCGGGTGCTCGTGCCTGTTAAATGCTCTGTGATGATTGCAAGACATAAAAGGACCCACAACATTAATTAGAGGACAGGAAATGTACTCCATGTTATTGGTAATGCTTAATTGAATACTTCTGTTTTAGTTCATTATTTTTGTAATACCAGCTTAAATTGGTTCTTAAAGAGGACCGGTGGGCCAATAGGAGTGAGAAACCTTTCTGTTGAATATGGTATAAGATTTAGTAAATGATATTCAATGCCATGGCAAAGTGATACGATATAAGTAATGTTTCTGATTGTATATGATAATCACAATGAACTGCTAGTCTAAACATTAGTCATTTTATTTATTACGTTTATTTTAGTATTTCTAAATAGGATAAATAGGATCATCACTGAAAAAACACTGTGGGTTACAGTTTATTGGTTTTGCTCATCTCTGTTCATGATGAAGTTTACTGTAAATTTACAAGGTAAAGTGTGCACTAAGATTCCCATCTGTGCTGATATTTGATTTTGGCAGTTCATAGGATGAATACAAAAATCCAAAACAGTACTTTGGGTATTAGCAGAAAGAACCAGTTAATTCATTTTTCATAAACATGTTTTTAATTTAAAAAAAAAAAACAATAAGCAGAAGCCCTATAAGATAATCTAGTGAAAACCTCTTGGTTCTTGGCTTGCTTTGTCTGACTTGAGTTCAAGATTTACATTGTTAAGTTTTACAGAGTAAAACATATTATTTATAAATTATGCTGTTGTTTCCTGGTATCTTTTTACGTCCTGCGCTAAAGGTCAGATTATGTGAACATAGCTAGACTCCCTAATTTAGGAATACAAAAAAAAAAAAATGAAATCAGTGATACTGCTAATTAATAGGAAGTAAAAAAAAACAACAACATAATTTTAAAATATACACATCACTCCTTAACTGTATTATTCACTGTACTACATATCATGCACTCTATACTATAGTATTTACCAATTGACAGAGAATTATGAATCGCCAACCATCTTAACCAACTAAACCCAGAAAGGTTGGGTGTCCCATGATTAAGTTCATGGTTGTTCCTTAATTAATTTATGCAATGCTAGTAGCAAATCTTACATTTGAAGTCACACGGCGCCTCTGGTTAATTACATACATGATGACCGTAATACTTTTGAACCTTTGGGGATAAATGTATCCTAGCAACAGGGCAGCTGTCACAGTTAAAACACTCACGCTAAAATAACATTTAATTAAATGAGCATAGCCGCCTACAGCTGAAACTGTTCAATGACTATACGTCTCTTTCCCAAGCCTTTTTGAATGTCTTGTTATTCCAATACAATCACGCCATAGCTACCGGTACCTCTTGTTCGTCTTTTAACCTCATCTTATTTGCAAGGTGCATCATGTAAGATCTACGTACCTCATAAAGCTGTATTCAAGTTGCCTTTATATTTCTTGTACCGTTTTGGAAAGACAAAATAATAATAATCTTGTCACATGATGTCATGAAGCCAGAAGTGTTCCGTTCAAGGTAAAGGAAAATAAATAAACAGTGACTTCTCTGACAACTGTTTGTTTCTGCTTTAGTGTACCGCTACATTGTACTGACAGTGTCATCTCCAAACTCCGCCTTCTCCTTAGTCTCGGTCACATGCAAATCAACTAGGGTAGACACAGCTCCGCCTAACGTCGGTAATTCATGAAGCTGGAGTCCGTTGTTTTATGGAATTACAAAATTAGAATTTTCTGCAACAGCTTCTAAAGAACCAGGGCAAACTCTTATATCACGTTTCATAACCAACCTCAAAATAGGTCAGGCACTCAGCACTTGTAAATTCAAATACGTGTGTGTTGAGAAGGAATTATCTTTCATTAATATAGTATTACATGTTATATTATAATAATAATAATAATAATAATAATAATAATAATAATAATAATAATATCAATCAAGACACCAAAACATGCAAGTAATTGTGCATTGTTTTACAGTAGAAGACGTAGACTTTCTAAATCAGTCACTTTATTTACTGGGATTGATGTTATTCTGCCAGGTAAAACACAAGCCCATAGTTCCTTCTCATATCCTTGGAGTCCTCAGTTGTAACCACTGAGAGCAATGAACCCTGTATAAATACATTTATTACGTAAAACGTACAGCTTGAACTGGACACGGAACTTTGAAACAGTCATGCAGTAGTGTTTTCTTTTTGGGGGGGTGGGGGGGGGGGGGGATGATGTTTTAATAAAGGTGGTTCACAACTGGTCTTCATTGCCACGTCAGAGCTACTTTCATTATGTAAACAGTTTACCTGGTTTCCGAAAGCATGGTCTTGTTGAATGCTGTTTAACTGCTTTTTAATGTGGTTTCTACAGAAAACATTGACTCTTTAGTTGTGCTGACATTGGGAAAACATTCTACATGTACTGTTTACACATGTTATGCATGTTCAAAAATGTTTGCAGTTGTTTTACAAAAGACAGGCAAAGCAATAATTCCCATATATTCTTGCTGAAACAGACAGATTCAACAAGCCAGAGTCATCCCTAATCTCACCCTGTTTACGTATTACCATACAGTATCTCCTGATGCTTTCAATTTACAGTACTATTCCTGTGCCTTCTGGGAACACCTTATTAATCCATCAGACATGAGCACCCACAAAGTAGTAAATACTAGTTAAACACTTCTGTCTTAAGATTATCATATAGTCAAACCTGCTTAATAGCCTGTTAATGTCACCCTCTGCTTATTATCACCACATTGAAATGTGCTAGAATACTGTATAATCAGAGTCAATGGGGGACAGGCTCCTGATAATATCGCTTTGGTTATTGTCACACTTCGGTTAGTACCACTAATATTTCACAGTCATAAAACTGATTTCCACCCGCGTTGGGTTAACATGTAAGTGAGCAGCTCTACAGTAAATGTCCAGACTATAAATAAGTAGCACAACATGGCCTACAGAACACTTATTTTGCCAAGTAATTGGTGAATAAAGCCATCTCTTATAGCCATATATGCTCACTCTTTGAAGTGCTATTATTAGACTGAGTTTGTATATAGTATAACAATTCACTCTCATATCCAATGCTTTCAATACATTGGCATCATGTGCACATCCAGTTCTCCTCCTTTTGTGTTGGAGACTACTGCTGTAAAATACAATTTCTTATGCTCTCCTTGCATATGTTGCAGTTTTCAGCATAGAACCTGCCTTGTGTGCGGCTGTGCAGAAATGTATATTTGGTGCTGCCCGCAAATAATTTAATCTGTATAAAATATAAATAATGTATTACTTGTGTTGTCAGAAGCCATTCATTATGCCCATCTTAGAAATGACAGTGTTAGTCATAGAAGATTAACTCTTTCATTTATATAGGTTTAGGAAATAAAACTCTGCTCAAAACTGCAGACTGCTCTAGTACTATAGGAAAAAATGCTCCCCTCCAAATTATAATCATGTAAACTAATATACTAATATGCATATCTGTGTTCATCTTTATTTTTAAGCATAAGAAACAGAAATGGTTTAATTAGTTGTCCTACCAATGCTCCACAGGTGCAACAGTCTAAACTGTAGACTCACTGGATTTTGTATGGGTATGTGAACCTAGTAGCGTGCAAGCTGCCTTTTGATAACCAAGAAGGTCTGGTAATAAGTCCCTAAACAGAGCTACCCAGGAAAAACGACCAGAGTGGGGTGGAAGGAAATAGAGACTCCATAGAGCAGTTACAAAATAGCCAGTTTTTTATTTAATCAATTAAAGTTACTTAGTATTGAAAGAGTTAATATAGTGTAGAAACAGGCCACAATTTACTATTTTTATATTAAATAACCTTAATTACTTCAAGCTTCCATAGTGTACATTGAAAGACCATTCATGCTATTAAAGGTTGCACAGATCCTGTGTGTGTGTTCATGCCCTATTTTTAATATAGTTTGTGGTTGGAGGACAGAGTTGTGTGGGAACTGACGTCATTATAGACAGTCAAGTCAAAGTAAACTAATTCCCTATCCACTGATTCAGGTCTCAGTGCTCAATGTCCAGCTGTATAAGTAACTGGAATCTGGGGTTTCATTGATGGCATTTAGGCGACTTACCTTTGGAAGAAAGTTTGAGCCAATTCTAGTTTCATTTATTTTCGAGCAGTGTTTAAATTATACATACAAATGAATAAATACCTAAATAAAAAAATATGAAAACTCGAGGAGTGGAAATGCAAGAAGGTGTAGAGGCCTTACCACCACCACACCCCAGGAAAAAAACAGAAATTAGCACACTGTACAGTAATGCTTCTATTACACAAATAATTACAGTGTTTGTAAAATCAATTTGACTTATCCTATCAAGAAACATCCATAAAGAGTTTTAATACAACCCCTTTAGTTTAAAATACACAACATCCAATACCTCCACTCAATTTCCAACCGTGTCCTTGTTTCTGTACTGCACTTAAAGTGTTTGTTCGGGTTAATTATGTCAAGTCCTTTTAAGATGTTAAAGACTTCAATCATGTCCCCCCTAATGCTTGACTCCTTTAAGCCCTGAGATTAGTCTTGTTCTTCATTGGTATCACTTGAGGGCCACAGTGTCCCTTTGGTACTGTGGTGACCACAACTGGACTGTGAAGTCTCACCAGTGCATAATACAACCTCATCATAACCTCCTTGGTTTTGTACTCTACACTTTTGGTTATATATCCAAGCATTCTGTTTGCTGTTTTGATTGATTCACTGCACTGGTCTGGTTGCTGTCAGTGATGAGTCTATTACAACACCAAGGTCTTTCTCTTGGTGAGCATACTTTACTATTTTTGTATCAGTTTTGTAACAGTTTTTCTTTTAAGCGGTTGGATCTTGATGCACTTGTTCTTCATAAGTAGGGCATCTGATTTTCAGGTTTTACCTGATTTAATTTACCCAAATGTTTTTTTTCTGCATTCAGGTTAAACCTCAAAACTCCCTGAATAGGCACATACTGTATATGAATAAATGCATGCGCAGTTGTCTGTGATTGAAATGCAACAGAGAAGAACTGCTGTCGATAACGGTAAGCTGATTAACCCATTAGAAAAATGTGGCTTGTAATATATATATATATATATATATATATATATATATATATATATATATATATATATATATATATATATATATATACAGTACTGTGCAAAAGTTTTAGGCAGGTGTGAAAAAATGCTGTAAAGTAAGAATGTTTTCAAAAATAGACATGTTAATAGATTATATTTATCAATTAACAAAATGCAAAGTGAGTGAACAGAAGAAAAATCTAAATCAAATCCATATTTGGTGTGACCACCCTTTGCCTTCAAAACAGCATCAAGCATCAATTCTTCTAGGTACACTTGCACACAGTTTTTGAAGGAACTCGGCAGGTAGGTTGGCCCAAACATCTTGGAGAACTAACCACAGTTCTTCTGTGGATTTAGGCAGCCTCAGTTGCTTCTCTCTCTTCATGTAATCCCAGACAGACTCGATGATGTTGAGAGCAGGGCTCTGTGGGGGCCATACCATCACTTCCAGGACTCCTTGTTCTTCTTTACGCTGAAGATAGTTCTTAATGACTTTCACTGTATGTTTGGGGTCGTTGTCATGCTGCAGAACAAATTTGGGGCCAATCAGATGCCTCCCTGATGGTATTGCATAATGGATAAGTATCTGCCTGTACTTCTCAGCATTGAGGAGACCATTAATTCTGACCAAATCCCCAACTCCATTTGCAGAAATGCAGCCCCAAACTTGCAAGGAACCTCCACCATGCTCCACTGTTGCCTGCAGACACTCATTCGTGTACGCTCTCCAGCCCTTCGGCGAACAAACTGCCTTCTGCTACAGCCAAATATTTCAAATTTTGACTCATCAGTCCAGAGCACCTGCTGCCATTTTTCTGCACCCCAGTTCCTGTGTTTTCGTGCATAGTTGAGTTGCTTGGCCTTGTTTCCACGCCGGAGGTATGGCTTTTGGCCGCAAGTCTTCCATGAAGGCCACTTCTGACCAGACTTCTCCGGACAGTAGATGGGTGTACCAGGGTCCCACTGTTTTCTGCCAGTTCTGAGCTGATGGCACTGCTGGACATCTTCCGATTGCGAAGGGAAGTAAGCATGATGTGTCTTTCATCTGCTGCAGTAAGTTTCCTTGGCCGACCACCGCGCCTACGGTCCTCAACGTTGCCCATTTCATTGTGCTTCTTCAAAAGAGCTTGGACAGCACATCTGGAAACCCCTGTCTGCCTTGAAATTTCTGCCTGGGAGAGACCTTGCTGATGCAGTATAACTACCTTGTGTCTTGTTGCTGTGCTCAGTCTTGCCATGGTGTATGACTTTTGACAGTAAACTGTCTTCAGCAACCTCACCTTGTTAGCTGAGTTTGGCTGTTCCTCACCCAGTTTTATTCCTCCTACACAGCTGTTTCTGTTTCAGTTAATGATTGTATTTCAACCTACATATTGAATTGATGATCATTAGCACCTGTTTGGTATAATTGTTTAATCATACACCTGACTATATGCCTACAAAATCCCTGACTTTGTGCAAGTGTACCTAGAAGAATTGATGCTGTTTTGAAGGCAAAGGGTGGTCACACCAAACATGGATTTGATTTAGATTTTTCTTCTGTTCACTCACTTTGCATTTAGTTAATTGATAAATATAATCTATTAACATGTCTATTTTGAAAGCATTCTTACTTTACAGCATTTTTTCACACCTGCCTAAAACTTTTGCACAGTACTGTATATATATATATATATATATATATATATATATATATATATATATATATATATATATATATATATTTTTTTTTTCAAAATGACAGCAATATAGCTTTATGGTTTTTGCTTTTGTTTGCACTCTTTTTCACTCTTCTTCCCAGTTATGTGTGTTTAAGACAAGAGCATTTAGATGTAACAGTCGATCGTTTCTCTTTGTAAAACAGCATGGAGTAAAGTTGTTTAGTTTTCCCATGTTCTGTGTGCAATTATACTTGCAACTCCACTACAAAATAAAACTTGATTGGAATGGAGAAATGTCTCCATATATAGTATGTGTGTGTGTGAGAGGGGGGAGAGAGATAGATGTCGTCAAAATTCTGCATACCCCAATGTGTGGAAATATACATATGTTGCGGATTTAAACTGTTGACGACAAATAAATAAAACCTGATTTCTACCCAAATATTTATTGTTTCTTGATTATATATTTTAAAAATCCACTCAATTTCTCCCAATTTTTTCATTAAATAATTCTTATTTTAAAAACGCATTCACCAATTTAGGGGTGTGAGGCGTGAGGCGTTAAGTGTGAGTGTATGTGCTGTGATTTTTGTAATGTGTTGAAGCGTAGCAGTAAACGCTAATGCCTAGCCTACATGTAGTTATTCTTTTGTTTAAACATTTTATTTTGGCCCTCTTGCCGTGTTTTGTTTGTTCCTTTTGTTTTGTGGTGTGTTGGTTAATAAAGTGCACAACAGTGCTTTAAAACTGCAGCTTTCTGTGTCTGGGTCTGTTTCCTGCCGGTAGCCATCCTGGGCCGTGACGCCACCCTGCACAGATGTATTTTAAGAAATGAAAGATCTGCTTTTTTCAGGGATTGTATCTGTTAATGATGTCGAAGAAAGGGATATTTTATTAAACATTGACTGACAAATGAAAAGAAAATCCATTCTGCACATTTTATTCACATACTTTCCAAGACTCTACAGTTGCTTGCACTGCAAACTCTTAAGTCTCCTGAGAATACCCTCCTTCCACACAAGACAAACCCAGTGAAACAAAGCCCGGATACTGCTAAAGCAGGGTGGGAATTCATTTCAAACACACAGTCTCTGCATTATTTCTCTATTCTATGACGAAATTCAATCAAACTTTTCAGTGTCACACCATAAATTGCAAAAGCTAATTTACAAGAGTGTTCCAGATACATCAAACAAGCACTCTGTTACTGCAATCCACCTTTCACATGACATGCATACCATGCACAAAGACACCAGAGTCAGATCTAAGACTTACAACTTAGAAATATTGACTTTAAAAGCATCTTTAAAATGCATCAGTGCAAAATCAAGCAATATTGATGCACTTTATTAATCGTCAATAAATGTGTATGCTTCATCAATCAAGTAATGGGTAGGCCTTTGTGACAGGGTGGCGCAAGGGATGAGGCCCAGAGACAGACTGCAGTTCAAACACAATCCTTTTATTAAATAGAAAACACAAAATAAACAAGCACGAGGGCCAAACAAAAGGTTGTTTTTTTTAAAACAAAATCAATAAACACAAAGTAAAACTTATATTAAAGTAAAAATAAATCTTCCAGGCTGAGCTTTGCCTTCACTGGACTGCAAAAAATTTTTTAAAAAAAGAAAACCCCACAGCACACAGCACACAGCGCGCTGCGCCAGCTGAAAAACTCACCCTTGCTTCCTCAGCTACCTCTCCCTAATGAGGAGCTGAGGCCTCCTTTTATGTCAGGTGGCTGGGTGCTGATTGATTGTTAATGATTCCCACCTGACACAATAAACCTGGGTAGGGAGGAGAATTTAACCCCATCCCTGCCAATATTTACAAGGGCAGAGTCCTGATCTGCCAGCCTTGGATATGACTTATTATCTATTAGTGTCCACTGAGACTTGTCAAATGTGTTATGCCATCAGTCCTGGGTTTTAACTGACACTTTCAATTGTCCTGAATATGTGTGGTGGTTTTGTGATGTGGACTAATATCCACTGGGATTTAATAATCCTTATATATCTCAGAATTGTGACAAGTTTACTTTATTTGGAAAAGAGGAATCTTCATTTGTTCTTTGATAGCACAACCTAGGATTTGTTGTATTTGATTTACCAAGGTAATAACCCACTGAGACTGGTGCCTCATGCCTCCTTTCCATTCCAGGAAATATTTTCGTAAAACAGTGTACAATGCCCGGACACTTTATCAGGTTCCAATCATGCTCCAGTGAATTGAGATCGTAGGACTGTGGTGGCCTTGGAAGATGCCTGAAATCTCTATGATGCTCCTCCTACGATTAGCGCACGATTCTGGTATCGTCAATATAGGGTCCTTAATCGCTAGTAAAGGACCCTGAATGTTATCCTTCAAACTATTTTTCAGTTTTATCCCAAATCAATCCGTAAACATTCATTTTTCTATTTTTTTCTGTGCCTCCTTACCATTGGCAAACTTCTAAATATAACCCATGCTCCTCAAACCATTAGCGCACAATTCTGGCATGGCGGATGGGTGCAATATCATATTTTAAAGCAGCCCTCACCATCAGGGTACAAATGCAGCATTGTTGGGTGGACTTGATTCACAACACTACAACATTCATTCAGCCTTTCAAAAATAACCCAGGGTATACAAGCGGAAAATGCCCCACACCAATCTAATCAGGTAGACAGGTCCTAATAAAGTGGCCAGACAGTGTATGCGCTTTACATAACCTTCAGTCATGACCACTTAAACTTTAATAACAAGTACATTCATTGAAATCCAGCGAGCAATTTAGTCAGAAATTGTTAGTACAGTATTAATGCCACCTTCACATTGCCAAGCTGTTGTCATAGTTGCAGTTAGTTGTAAATACTGCATGATTTGTTGTAGCCATGAAAAGGGGAAATATTTATCAACACGGATCAAAATCTATTGGGAATTAATGAGCCCTTATAGCCATCATAGTGCTGTCATCACCTGAATGTTTAATGGTTCCTTACACATCTGAAGACACACAGGGGTGGTGTCTGTCCTTTAGTCTTCCGCAATAATAATTCAGCTTATTTAAAGCAATACCTAATGCCTGCTGAATGAATGCACATAACATTGCAGTGCTCTGTCTGTTTATTACCCCAGGATATGTGTTCATAATTATAATTTATTACTGTTTCAACACCCATAGATATATGCCATGTTTAATAAAGTCACCAGCAAATGTTACCTGAGATTTGAGCAAGCCTGAGCAAGATAGAATTTATGTAATTAGGCCAGTATAAAAATGACTGCTAAGGGTGAGCACTGGTCATGTCTCCCTGCTGAAAATGTGAGTGTGTTTACACTGGCCTCATTACACAAATCCCATCAGGATTTCTCAGAGACTGCGCTAGGTAAAATTTGCTGGTGACTTTATTAAACATGTCAAATATCCATAAATGCAATAATGGTAATAAATGAGGAATGCTCATACTAAAACTGTATTCCAATCAAATCTGCAGCAAAAACAAACCAACATTTAAATATAACATTTGCATACGACTGATTCTTAATTATAATTTGTCCCTGTAGATGTTACATTGTTATACCATTGATTATTTTTGTAACTTGGACCTTTTTGCGAATATCACATTTATAAGCTAATACCTTTATTTTAACCTTTCTGTACATGTAAAAAAAAAATGGTCAGATATTATTATTATTAGTTTATTTAGCAGACACCTTTAGCCAAGGCGACTTAGAGAGACTAGTGTGTGTGAACTATGCATCAGCTGCAAAGTCACTTAAAATTACGTCTCACCCGAAAGACGGAGCATAAGGAGGTTAAGTTACTTGCTCAGGGTCACACATTGAGTCAGTGGCTGAGGTGGGATGTGAACCGGGGACCTCCTGGTTACAAGCCCTTTTCTTTAACCACTGGACCACACAGCCTCAAATATAGATACACTAAACCTGCTTTAGTTAACCTACACTTCAGTTATCAGTCCACTCTTCACTAAGCTACACCCAAGTTGAAAGAAAAACCACATTTGTAATGCATTTTATACAATACACTATAATCAAAAAAGTCACTGTAAAAGTAATGTAATAACTTTTGGGACACATTACAGACCTCCAGTGGTAGGAATAAGTATGACATGCAATGAAAGTGACAGAAATGGAGTGGAGTAATGTAATAAGTGAAGCATTACTTCATATTGAAGCTTCTTCTGCATTTATGATTTGAACAGCAGAATGCACCAGGAATCAATTAATACAAATCCTGTTCAATTGATTTCTGTTACCTCTCACCTGAATCATATTCATGCACAAAGAATGCAAACAATAACTGATTTAAAACATTCTGTAAAATACTATACAGGATTGCTTCAAGAGCTCCAACTTTCATCTGAGTTGCTTCCTCAGTGTAACATTACCAGTTTGTTTTTTCCTTTGACCAAAAAGAGTGCAAACTCACAGCACTGGTAAACTCTTTGTATATATGGCCCCAGTTTGATTCAATGGCTAGCTCTTGAACTCCACAATAAGATTCTTCTTAGAGGCAAGGGCTGGACAATTTGTAGTTTTTGGTAGAAAAAACAAAACAAATGGTGGTATGTGAGTGTTTAAACATGTAACATATTTAAGTATCCCCAGTGTATTGCTTATCTTTGTTATCTGACTATTTTGAGGACTTAATTGCTCGTTGATGGAAACAATGTTTATCGTTAATTAAGTTTATGATACCCAACATCAATAACATTCCATTTCTATTTTTTTTAAGGTTTCATGACTGCAAATAATGCATTTCTGGTTTATGTTAACTTACATGTCTCTAGTGTGTAACATAATAATAATGTTAATTGACACCATCTGATCATCCTGAATATTCAACTGTATCAGAGGTGATGTTTGTGGATTAATTGTTAATTGACATTACATGAACATTCTTTACTTTTTTTTTTGTTTTGCTATCTACTAATGTTATATATAGCATGAGCTTTTTAGACTTGTGAGAATTCCCTTGAATTTTTATTGTGACTCCTCAATAAAAATATTCTTCAACTGGAAATGTTGAGTCTAGTAAAACTATCTTTTTGTTTGTTTGTTTGTTTGTTTTGTTTAGTTTTTATGGCTCCTTAAGAAATTGGAATGGCTCATCTACAACATGATTTTGATGGTGACAGCATACACACTGTAATGTTGATACATGGTTATGAATGTGTGAGCCCCGGGGTGCCTGTCTTCATAAATTCTGAAGACAATGTTGTGTTTTAAAATGTTTCATACAAAAAATACTAATCTCCTACAAGCCATTACACAAAACAGTATGTTGTGAAAAGATGTCGCATTAATTAATTTTACAGTACAACACATTTTTTGCCACTGATCTAATTATATGGCCTACACCCTAACCTTACAAAACAAGTCATCTGAGTTGTCTGTGGCCCGTTCATCTGATTAGTAGCTAAATTTAGGGCAGAGATGCCATCTATGGGGTTGATTTGATCAACCTATAAACTCGAAGTAAATAGAAATATAGTTCAATAAAAGTAAATATCCACAACCATCTAGAATAGATAACTTTAGCATGGAATGGATCTGTTAAAAACAATAAAAAGTGTTTGTTCCAAAATCCAATTGTGTGTGTCTAATATTTTACTTACCGTGTGTTTACTGATCAAGGTAACCAGCTACAATTTAATTCAAAGTTTTGATACAAACTATTAGTCATGCTCTTGCAAAGTTTCTTCTGAAGACTCATTTGTGACTTACTGGCACTTTAAAACTATAGCATCCAAAAGGGAAAGCAGTTGCATTTCTTAAAGGTATACCAACAAAAAAATAATATTTCCCCTTCCAGAAGCACATCATGTTAAGTCATATTACAGACATATTACTTGTTAATTGCATAGCCCATGTTCCTACTGTAACTGTTTTATCCAAATACCAGCATATGCAATTATCAGTAACATATACAGTGTAATACATTAAATTGTTATAATTGCATACAATTGTGAAGTACATTTCTTTTGAAAATGTATGTTCCTTATTCTGGTTAAATGAAAATGTATGTTCCTCATAAATGCACATGTAATTTTACATGTACAGAAAGGTTAAATGCACAACAAAATGTTAGATAACAAAATGTTTTCAGTCAAAAAAAAAAAAAAACTTTAGAAAATGCTCTAAAATTAAAAATGTACCTTTAAAAAAACCTCTGCCCATTTCTTACCTCCAGATTGCCCTGAACAGAAATTAAAAATGTACCTTTAAAAAAACCTCTGCCCATTTCTTACCTCCAGATTGCCCTGAACAGAAACGAGAAACCTTTGATCTGGTAACAGTGATCGAGAGTCAGCCTATCAGGAAAAGGAACACTGAACGAAGAATGCTATGGAACACTTAAGGGACTGTTTGGGACTGGCAGGCTGATGCCAGGAGGAGTGCATTAGAAGTAAGCGGAGAGACTGGTTAGCATTGTATACAGTGCACGGTTGTTTTGCGTGGTCAAGGCCTACAGCGACCAAGTGCATTCAGAAGTCTGTAAACAGTTGCAGCCGCTTCTTTTATTAGCTTAAAAGGGACTGCCAGCTGCTACATACATACAATTAACACATTAGCATTTATAAGCAAGTTGTTAAAATAGACTACTTGTTAACAAAGTAAAAGAAAACTGTTGTTTAATAAATCAGATTAAACGGGTACAATGTTGTTATTGCACATGGTGTACAGTACCAGTACTTTATCTTTGTGTCTGATGACAAAATGTATGTTTATTACATCAGCTACGGAGTGCTTTCATGCACTTACAACAAGGTTGCATGTATGTACTACTTAAATTCACTTCCCCTGTTACAAGTAATTGGACCCCACATCATTCCCCAAAGGCAACAGGTAGAATGATAAATTGAAATGTCCCCTTTCACAGAAAAACAAACAAGCATGACTCATAAACTTAAACCCGTTACTAAGGAAGCTAGATTTGATTAATAACGATGTTTCCATTGAAAAGAGTAATTTTAGGAAGTAGTACGCCAGCACGTTAAGGAAGTTACAGTGAGTAAGGTACCGGTAAATAGCGGCAACCTGTTCAGAGCAATCGGTGCATCAACAAAGCACAGATGGAAAAGTTTAAAGCAATTCTCGGTTTGGTTCAGAAGCAGCAGACGACCCTAAGTTTTGGGTTTGTTGCTTTGTTCACAGTTGGCGGAGAACACATCTTTTCATCCGTTGTCTTCAGATGTCCTTGTAGTTCCTGGAACTTTCTCTACGGCTGC
This sequence comes from Acipenser oxyrinchus oxyrinchus, assembly GCA_030684275.1. Taxonomy (NCBI): domain Eukaryota; kingdom Metazoa; phylum Chordata; class Actinopteri; order Acipenseriformes; family Acipenseridae; genus Acipenser; species Acipenser oxyrinchus. Next base: position 10,351,088 of record CM060251.1, read on the forward strand.
GTTTTTCTTTTGGTGCCTTCTCTCGTGCTGCTGTTGCTGGGTTACCTGCTCAACAGCAAAACATGGAGGCTTCTAACTGGCTGCTGTATGAATACATCCAAGATATTCAAGATGAATAATATTTGTGGCACGGTCAAAGTGCTCGTACAGATTACTGTAAATGCATTGGTTGCACCGCTTACCTGGGTTGCGGTAGCACTGCTGCACGGCAGCTATTATGAATGTGCTATGACTGGTTTTAACAATACAGCCTACATTCACAAGGTATGCGATGGCAAATCCAAATGTTTTCAAGACTTTCATAAGCTGCCTTGTGACGGTAAGTCTTCTTTGTCGGCATCTGACAGGGAGGATGTTTTACTGGCGATACGAGCGCAGTCACAGGTAAGAAACTTTCGATTATTTTATTTTTATTTCAAGTTCAAAGTTGTTGTTTTGTGTGTGTGTGTGTGTGCTTTGTTTTTTAAATTTTGCCAGGTCTGTGATTTTATTATTATTATTATTATTATTATTATTATTATTATTATTATACTTTAACATTACTATGTGTTTTTGTACATGTACGTACTGTGCAACAAGACAATTACAAAAGCTATGTTCAGGTATTTAATATTTGAATAAATGTATTAAATAGTAGTGTTTTCAATTTTATCAATTTTATGTGTACGAAATACACATTCTGTGGGACAGAATACACATTTTGTGGGACAAAATGCTAATTATGTGCACAAAATACCATTTTGTGAGACAAAATACACATTTTGTGAGACAAGATGCTAATTAAGTGCACTTGGGACAAAATAAACATTCTGTGGGACAAAATACACATTTCGTGGAACAAAATGCTAAATATGTGCACAAAATACCATTCTGTGGGACGAAATGCTCATTCTGTGGGACAAAATACACATTTTGTGGGACAAAATGCTAATTATGTGCACAAAATGCGATTTTGTGGGACAAAATGTGCATTCTATGGGACACAATGCTAATTTTGAGCACAAAATACCATTCTGTGGGACAAAATGATAATTCTGTGCACAAAATACCATTCTGTGAGAGGAAATGTTCATTCTGTGGGACGAAATGCACTTTCGTGGGTCACATGATTATTTGTGACATCATCATGGCGCACTGTCACATGTTAAGTGTCGCCCAATGTGCAGACTGCATGCTTTTCTATGGAAGTATGGGTATCACGTCTGACTAATGTTAGCTTTTTTTCAGTGTTTTTGTCTGACTTTTCTCCGCCCCTTTACAAATTCAAATGATGATTATTGAGTCATTAGTGTCTCAACGACAATACAAAAATGTGTCATTTCTGTGCTGTTTTGTTTCACATTGTGGTTTTTCAAAATGTAACTTTGCTACACAGTTGACACAGTTTTTCTGTTTATATCCCATGTAAAAAATAAATTTAAAAAAAGGTTCTTCTGAATAGCGCAGTTATCTAGTTTACATTACATAAATATAAACGCTGATAAACCTTGATTAGGGTTCCCCCAGTTCACATCAGTCTAGAGACAAACACATTTGAATCATGTTAAAAATGGAAAAATAAAGATTGCACCTAATTTAACCCTTGTCACAATTCACACATTTCTCAGTTTTAATCAGGAAACAAAAACACCATGGGGAAAACCATAAACTATAACTTAAGGCTGCTAGTAAAACTTCGCTTGTAAAGCGTGCTTGTCTCAGCATATCCATATATACACTAGCATCATTGTTGACAAATGCTGCGATCAGTGTTTAAAGTGGGAATTTTCCATTGCAAATTTTACAAACTTATATATATATATATATATATATATATATATATATATCCCTTTCATTCAGGCAATACAGCATATAAGGGATCAGGTAATGCTGCGTATACTACCCTGGCTTAGAACCCCTACCCATCCGAACAGCTGCTGAGGAAGCATTCAACACCACGCTTGGGCAAATATGGCTAGTGGGCACGTATGTGAAGCTTCGACCAATCAGCGTCCTGTACAGCCATGTGGGGTTCATGCACCTGGTGACCCCCGTGTAGACTGCCTGATCCGGCTCCAAGTTCCAGCACCCTGCCGCATGATACAAGCAGTCAAGTCCCTCAAGTTAAGTTAGGGAATGCAATACAGCCACAGACAAAGCCGGCCTGCCTGCACCCACTGCTACAATAGTATTTAGGGTGTATACAGGAGATCTCATATTTCAAAACGCCAACAGTAAATAATGGAGATGCAAGTTCTTCTGTTTCATGTTCATTTGACACTCTTCAATTTCCCATAGTCTAGTACAGGTAGCTTGCATTTATTTTGGTTAGAATGCTGTTACCTTACATGTGTATCCTGAGGACAGAGGTTTTGCAGACTTTTGAAGTAGTTTTTAAACCTGCACATTTTTTGTCAATTGCCATGCATAAAGACTGCATATTGTTTTATCTATTCTCATTGGTGCAAAAATGAGAGAATTACATTATTTTGTGAACAAGTGTTACAGTAGTAGCACGCCACTCTGAATGTTTACTCAAATGTACAGTAGGTATCTAACATTTACAATTGTGGTTAAACATATATAGGTGTTATATATATTTTTTGCAATACTTATTGCTCTATTTTAAAATTAAGAATCCATAAACATACATGTTGTTGTAATTCATAAATACAAGTTACACATCAAGGCTTCTCAAAACAACATTTCTGATTGTTTAATGAAGATTCTCAATATGTTTTAAAGTTAAAACGTTTAAGAAATGAAGCCTGTTAGTAAATTAAATAAATAAACCTCGACGCAAGTGTGCCTTAGTTGCTCGTTGGTATTTTTGTAACTAAACATGTTTCAATTGGTGTAGGTGCTGGGATGGATGCTGATAGCGAGCATCATGGCCGTTGCCCTGGCCTTTACCTGTGTCACCCGGTGCTGCTCCCCCGTCAGTTTTCTTCAGTTCAAATTCTGGATGTCTTACATGCATCAGGAGAACGAGCTGTTTGAAAGCCTTGCCACAGAACATGCGAAGAACCTTGCCCAACAAAACATCAGAATCTTTTTTGAATCAACAGAAGCTCCTACAATGGAGACGCCTGACAACAAAGCATGGGAGAAAATCTCAGCCCTGTACAAATTTAGTACTAAAGATCATTACTATAGCATTTTACACAAATATGTTGAAAGCTGCGGTGAAAATCATAAGAAATCAAGATGGTCAGGAGAATGTGATTTAAATAATCCTAGTTCTGAACTTTGTTGATGGATCACATTGTTTGTGAAGGCGTGATTTATCAAAAGCATGAGTCGGAGAAGGGCAACTCCATTCTTATTGGGTCATTTTACACCAGGTGTTGAGATCAGTAACTGGTTTAGTCTAAATAGAGGTGTTATGGGTTAATTTAGGAACTAGAAACATGGTTACAACAAAGACCTGTACTGGTAGGGCCAGAGTTGCCCATACCTGTACTAAATTAAGTCACTTAATACTCTTCCAAAGTGCTGATACATATATATTTTAACTAATGGGGTGGGGGTCAGTTAGTTTTTTAGTAGTAATTAATAATTTTTGATTAGTATTTGTCTTAGCTGTTAGAAAATGGATGTTGTCTTTCCTGGTAATCTGAGACTACCATACTCCTTAGATCACACTTTTGGGTTGATAGTTTATAATATTTTTAACACACACAACTAAGATTCATTAAGGTCTTTACACCAAGGAAAGGAACATTAAACTGTTACATTTGACTAAACTACTAACAAAAAACTTGGGAACACAAATCCCAAAATGTTACTTTCTGTTGCTAGATTTGTTGAAAAACTAAAATAAACCTAAATAAGTAATTTCAGAATTGTCCAGAGCAGTCTTTCACCATCTGCATCTGTACATAGAGTAGAGAAAATGGGACCATGGGATTCATAGATTTTTTTTTACATCTTTCCACCTGGGGTGAAGACAACACCAAACCCTGTGGTATAAGACTGAAGCCTTAAACATGTGTGTTCCTTTAATATCACTGCATAGCCTACCATGGAGTGTTTTATAGATTTAAAGGGTTACTAGTTTTGTAACATTAGCAGTTGCAATTTTCTTTTCATTAAAAACTATTCAAATATTACTTTGCTCTAAAAATCTGGTCCATTTTGATTTCCTTTTACAGTCATTTTGATTAATTCAGTAATTGCACTGGAAACTGTAGACACCACAAAATAAACCATTAAAAAGGTGTAAGGAAACCTTAATCCATATTTTTTTCGAAGGACTAGTTCCATATTTACACAAATTGCCTTGATGTGTTTAATAATTACTTTTTTTCATAAGTCAGTGTCAAAGATTTATTTTGTTTTGTTTTTCAAACACCTGTACTGTTTAATATTACACTTTGTTTACCACTGTTTAAGTACAAATAAAAGCTTTTTTCAACAGATCATTGATGAAGTTGCTGAGATGTCTGGCACAAGCTAAAATAAAAATTGTGTGTGAAATATTTATAAACACTACGCATGCCATGTGACAGTCCCAGTTTTTCTGTATGTGGATTTTATATTCAACTCGAACTACCACTGACCCTTTGTATTGGAATTCAAATGTTCCACCCTCTGATTCAATGAGTTACACCCAATCACAATACAAGCTGCTTCCAGGAGAATATGATGGGCTGTACATCTAGACCTCTAGACAACTGTAACTGTAAACAACACATGCATACAGGATACAGTACAAAGATACCAATGAAACACAGCTTTACTGATGACCCTCAACCAACACTTACAGATTTGATAAATTGATATAATGTACAGTAGACCCTCATATTGATGTGATACACCATACAAAATCTCTTTGTACCGGATATTCTGTATTAGATGGCTTGAGTCAGATGAAAAGGGTTTTACTCTTGCTAGTCTATGGTGTTTGTAATCATTTTGAGTGGCTATGTTCCTAAAATATTACATTTTTTCATTTATCATCTAAGTCTGCCTTTAGCTAGCTTTGAGGCTGCTGTGAACCTGCTTATAGCTGGGTAGAGACAATGCCTGGGCTGAGCTCTTCCTCCAGAGAAGTTCAAAGGAAGAGGCGCAGAACACAGAACCACTCCTAATGATTGTAAACACATTAAAATTGTAAAGGAAATGTAAATAAATCTAATAAAAAAAGCATTTGAAGTTACTTACTCTTTATGTTTGCATGGTAAGTAAAATAGACAAACCATGAGCTATTCAGGATAAGAAAACCAGAACTTGTGATAATCTTGCTAGTGCTAATAAGAAATACAAAAATAAATTGTAAAGTATTGATTATCCAAGTACTAATAAGGCTAAAACTTTACCACAGTAAGGAGTGATGTAAGTATAGGCGCAGTGCAAATAATTGCAGATGCAAAATTCAGATTGCATTGCGGCCAGGCTATTATTTTGCATTGCACTCTATGGTTTTGCACCCACAGATCACTCTCTGCATATCCTTACATCTACCCCTAAATGTATGGTTATTTAGCAGTTTTCCTATGCTCTTCCAATACATTTACCATACCGGTAGTTTACCATGGTTTTTTGATATGCTTTAAAATACCCCTCTGGGCTTTGCAATGCTTACCTATGCTTAATCACACTTTCACTTTGCTTTATGTCATGTTTTTACTATGTTAGACTTTTATAAGGGAGAGCAGACCAGTCTTCCTCCTGCAGTGTGATGACAATGGCTTACAACCAGCAATAATGTGGTTCTACAGAGAAAATAAACTTTGTTATTCAACCAGGAAATAAATCTTTTAATCATAATGATTTTAAACTGTAGTATAGGATTGCTATAACTACCCCCAAAGCCAGATTTACAGTAAACATTTCCCAGCACTTTACCTAATTCACATTGTGTTGGTATATCAAGGTTAAATTAATTTTGTTACTGGTTTTGGTCAAAAGAAAATGCTTGAGAAAAGGGCCACAGAGTAAAACCAGATGTTTCTTGCGAAATTGCAGGCAAATGTACTGTACTTTAAAAGTTAAAATCACAGCCCAATATACTTTAAATTCCTACTGGTCAATGATCAAGTAATGTACATGCTGTATAGAGGTAACCCAGTAACTCCCATGTTAGTCTTCTGATTTGGGCAGATTCTCCTCCAGTTTTCCCAAGAAGCTGAGTCTTATCTCTGTCTTCTTTTCTCCTTTTCCTCCATTCTGAATTAGTTCTACATGAGCTGCCAGTCGGACCTGGAAATAATAATAATAATAATAATAATAATAATAATAATAATAATAATAATGATAATAATAATAATAAGCACACAACTTCTATTTCACAAATAAATACAAATAGAGATAATCTCGCATTCAAGTCAATGTTTGTCCAGAACTCAGAGACAGATTTTGGCGACCAGAGATAGGCACACGCCCTATAGTGATTTATTGGCAAAAATGACTAGATAATATAACAATTTTGAAGTTACTGGGAGCGGTCCTAAACCAGTGGCTGCAGTAGAACCCCCACAAAAAAGAGTTTCATGGAGAAACGAGGGCAAAACTCACGATGTAAGGCAGGCGGAGGGTGAAAGACTCCCTCCTTATAATCCGAATGACAAAAATAAAAAGACTATATTTGTTTTAACTGTGATAAGTCCAGGCACTCCTTCAGGAACTGCCCTGAACCTAAAGTGTCCTATCGTGATGAAATAAGAACTCAAACGTATCAAGAAAGGTGTTCCGGGGTCCACAATAGGGGTGTCAGGCCTCTATGAAGGTGGCAGATATATAAAAAGATAGTTACGGCAGACCTGAAGCCAAGGCTAGTCTAAGAGGCCAGTCTATCATTTGGTTAGTTGATACGGGAGCCTCCCTAACTATTGTACATTCTGATCCACCTCCCACTGCTTCCCCTTCTAAAACTATCACGATTGAAGCCTTTAATGGCAATATTTCACGGGCAGTACAATCTCCTTATCTCCCTTGTAAAGAAAGCAGTGACAGTTTTCCAGTTAAGTTATGGTTTAGTCCCACGAGTGATTCGCGTAATTTTCTGGGCTCAGATGTAATGAGAAAAGGGGGCTATATAATTGACTATGCTAACCAGTGTATTTGGAAGGGAGAGACGGATACTACTGTTTGTATTTCTGATGCTTATGCTGTGTATGCAGTCAAGAAAGATGAAAATTATGATTTACGAACTCTGCTTTTTGCTTCCCCACAGCCTTATACCAGTGTACTACAACAATATGTAATTACTTTTGCTACTCCCAAACACGACTGGTCAATTAGATAGCACTAAATACTAGGTACAGATACTGTACAAGCAATATAAATACCCCAATGAAACAATGCCTTATGTGCAGAGCACGGTGGACTCATTGCTGCAACAGGGTGTTATCAGTCCGTGTCTCTCCTCAGTAAATGCTCCTATCTGGCCAGTCAAGAAACCGGACGGTTCTTGGCGCTACACTGCACTTGATGTACAACTATTGCAACCATCTGTTACCTTTCTATATGTACTTATTGAAAAGGGCAGCAGGGCAGCAACTGAAACTTCTCTTTTATTACAGGAAATTAATACTAAGCTGTGTCCTGTTGCTTACACCTCCAGGCTGTTGAGCATGCTTTTGATCCATGCACCCGACACCTACTGTCTGTCTATTGTGCAGTACAACATTTTGAAGATTTTATTACAGGTTTCGCTGATGGACTCTTTACTAAACACTAGGTAGCACACCCAGGTGTCACAAAAACGTCAACTGTATGGAGAGCATGCAGAGCCACAGATTCAAGATGCATTTACTGATTTGATAAATGATAAGTTCCCAAGACAGATCTGCCAGAAGACATCATGAAGCAAGTGCTTGACCCTAAGTGTGATCATAAAGATAGGTGGATGGCTAATTACACACAATGTAAACAGGTAATTTTCAATATGCCATACGTAGCACAGGTAAAGCAACAGGAAGGTAATTTCCCGAAAAGTTATGAAATACAGAAAGCTTATAATATATGTCACCCCTTTTCATTGAACTGCACCCATATTACTTACAACTGTGGATTGCTCTAAGAGAAAGGAAACAGCCTCCATAATTATATATAAATGGTATTGTCTTTGTGCTGTGTGTAATACTGATACATGTAAACCACTGCCGATTCTTTACAGCACAATGACACAAATGTCAGTGGCCCTGCCGTCACAAACAGTTAACAGCATTTGGGATCATAAAAAGGATGGATATGAGATTGCCTTTGTACAAGTGATTCCCCTGTTTAACATATAATGTGTTCCACCAGACAGCAGTAGTCAATAACATAGGCTATATGCAGGGGTCTACACTCTTAACCTGTGTAAATGCACTCAAATTGATGGGTAAACCTGAATCTCATGACGAATGGAGTATGGCTACTGATTTGACTTATTGTGATAGTACATACTGTCATTATTTGTGTTCCGGTAATGAGATGAATGCTATATTTGAACCATGCTTAGTGATAAACAGTAGTTCTGATGTGTGCCTAGTGAAAGCTGAAACCCAAGGTCATTCAGTTACTAACAACGCCTTTGAAGGAAAAGGTAAATATCAATATTAACCTGTTGTGCATGCTGATACAGTTTTGTACTTTAAAAACATAATAATACAATAGCAAAACCCGGACGATTAACAATTGTATTGTTTCCGACCAGGAAACTGTGACAATCTCAATTTTCCCAGGATGTCAGATAACCCTAATGTAGTTTCCTGAGACATGTTTTGTTTTTGGCTCTACTTGTTTCCTCAGAATATGAACTAAACCGCAAAATGTTTACTTCCGAGTGGTGTGTATAATTAGTTTCCTATGTGCAAAAGTGCAACTGTTTTTCACATTGAGGTTTAGCAAGCGAACCAAACACGGTTAATTTCCCAAGCAGACTTTGTTGTTCACATTTCACACCAAACGTCTCGAACTGTACTGCGTGCAGACCAAACTCTCTAAATGGACCCAGTATGAACACAGCCTTGGTCTGGGACCTCTGCACTGGATCTGGTATCTAAAAAGACATATCTTGCTTGATCAATGGAAATATAGGAGGTTGAGGAAAGAAAGAGAGTTGTGTGCAACTATTCAGCAGCAATCGAGGGAAAGAAGAAGGATCTGCGTGACCTCATAAGTGAGCATGATACGGCGCATAGTGCCCGTGTTACGAGCTGCATTGACAAGCTGCACCGACTACACTGACAAATTATACATTTGGCAAATTGTCATGTGTGACTAAATAAGACCCACCTTCATTCTGCCATTTAATGCATCTAGTACTTTCACAAAAACATTTCAGTTATAACATAATTATGGTTAATTTACTGTGTGCAAACATAATTCCCTTGCTGTTTGCAATGTATTTTAAAGTAAATCAATGATGAATTAATCATAACTATGTGGTTGGCACCAGTGATATCTTTTGACATTCAGAAGGACATCGATATTTAGTAAACAGTCTCTTATTTCCTAGGCAAGTGTGGAGGCTGCAAAGCAAACTTATCTTACTATCAGGGCAGTAGGGACAAACAGGGTAGTTGTGGCTGCACTTCCATTAAAATCTACAATTTAACTGCCCTTTCTATTATTTTGGATTGCCTACTCTGAACACGTTTTGAGTGGACTGGATCTTTAAATGAAGGAAGTGGTGTTTTATTACATTCCCAGCAGGAAACCGTCTACGCAAGCTAATCGAAAACACTGTGGCAGCCAGTCCCACACCAGACAAACATTCCAGCAACGGATAGAACAACTAAATTACAAAACAACGATAAACTACTTTTACACTGAAAAACAGAAGACCTAATAATGGATGTTTTTATACAGTTGCAGTCCTGATCTATTACTCCAGGCCCTGTTCCATCGAGTTCCATCTCTGTTTTAAAAAAGCGTGTTAGGGGATTAGACCTTTTGTAGCGCTCCACGCAGAATCCCACACAGAAGGTTAGAGTAGAGGAGGGAAGAGTGTCCTTCAGGAAGTTCTTCTATAAAGTCTTCTAAAGGATTGCTGTCCAGTAGCAGAGAGAATTCGTCCCCAGCAGGGCTACTGCTGGTCACACTGGGGGTCACTCCCAGATACATCTTGAAAGCAACCTGTTAACAAGAATCACAAGTCAAAGAATCCAGCCCTGGACTCCTGCATCCATCATGCATAGTGCTTAGAGGGTTGCAGAGCACACAGTAGTGTTTACAACAAAAACATTACCTTTGTTGTTTTTATCATTTGATATGTTGATTTGATATTTTTATTCACACATCCTGCTTATAAATCTACTGTGGCTCATTAAGGACAGGGGACTTTTTTATGAGATCTTAGGATATTGACATTTCAAACCGTTATGTAGAAATCAGTTTTATAACCGTTTATCCACCATGATCAACCTCTTCAGCCATGTTAGTTTATTATTGAACAGAGAAGATTAGTTCAGATATTGTAGCTCCCACCAAAGTTTTCGTACGCTGTGTTGTATGTGCTCTGTGCGCTGCCATTGCTGGTTGTGTCATGTGAGCTGTTCAGTGTGTTGATATGTAAATAAATCCTGTTCACCTGCAGGGCGTATCAACTTCAACCTTCGTCTCGCACTCCTGCCTGTCACTCAGCAGCGAATGCACGCACTCACACAAACTACTGTGTCACAAACATTAATACCCTGTATCTTTCTCAACAAGGGATTTAGGAGAGCTCCCTAATAAAAGCTGAATCTCAAAACAATAATTGTGTTAACGTAGTAATTGTTACAGCTGTGTATAATGGTATTTAAAGCAGGATTCATTCATCTGACTTTTTACATATCCGCCCTTACTCTGGTCCCTCCGCAGTCAGATATGGGACGGACTAGTATTAAGGTTTACTGCATTGTAAAAGAGTAGTGAAACATCATAAAAGGATAGTGAAAGCTTGGCAGTGGTAAATCGCTGCAAAGTATGGCAGATAAACATAGTAAAAAAGCATGGTATAAAGCGATTGCAAGGCAATCCGTTAAATTAACATTAAAAATGACTGTAGTATGATATTATAAGGGCATCAGGGGCATTGTACATAACCGGCAATTTGGAGGAAAACTGTCTGCTGTTACATGCCACAAACTGCTTTGATTCAATCGTTATTCGGACCCTGTGTTTACTTTACATTCTTTGTTGTGTTTTTTTTTTTATATTTTACCATCTGTTGTGAAATATCTGTTGAAAAGGAAAGGTAAAGTATTTTCACATCTCTGTCAGCATACGGTTTTATTTACTTTTGCACATTAGCAGCTTGTTGTTAACTAATAGCAGATGTGAATGAAAACCAGTGGCATCAAGTATTTTCTAGTCCTATCTAGGTCAGGACAAAATCAATCATGACTGTCAGGGTAACTTTAACCCTTTTACTGTCAGTTAGCAATGGCTCAACTTGTTTGGGCATACCAACAGTCCAACTGCATTTTATGAAAGTGACTGTAACTTAATCTTTAGGAATTTGAGGGCAGGCATAAAATTGCCCCTACATAGCCCTGGGAACTTCAAAACATTTTATATAACTGTGGTTATTTTTCAACTGTGGACTGTTTTCTAGACAGGTTTGTCAGATTATTCCTGTCTTTTAATATACTCTTCCAACCTTTTGAAACAGTTCAAAGTTGAAACTTGCAGTTAATCTGCAAGACTGAGAAAACCACTGAGAAACAAAAGTAACTAAACATGAAAGCATTTTCATGAAAATGGGTCAGGTTTCATGGGGAAGTCTGGTTGAATCATTGTACTGCCAGCATGCACCAGAGAGAGAGAGAGAGAGAGAGAGAGAGAGAGAGAGAGAGAGGAGGGGCCCACAAAGAAACTGGTGACAAAAACAGATTCATTTTTAAACAGATGCATTGTTTGTGTTGTCTTGCAGGAAGTGAATGTAGTGTGGTTTTTACATAATTCATGTCACTTCCTATACCTCTGTCTTATGGGAAAGATACAGATATTTTCATTGTACAGACTTCTTTTTCTTTAACAATTAAAAGCATATTTTTTCAAGCACTTTCTTAAAAATGGATGGCATACAGACCGTTTTCAAATTCTTCTTAAATCAGAAGACAACTATAGGATACAGCTTCATGGCACTCCTGACCGTGGGAGGGGAGCGCATTTTTTCAATGGTTTCTTTCCAGTGCCCGTGCAACAAAAGCCAGAATTTTATTTATGGATTTGTTTTCATTGTGGGACCGGCTCTAGTGCTCTTCATTGTTGGCTATTTCCTCAGCTCCAGGACATGGAAGCTCTTCACTGGCTGCTGTCTGGACCCACGGAAGCTGTGTCCGAAGGGAAACTCCTGCAACTGCGTGTATGTCTTTGCACAGATCACGGTGGGGGCTTGCATTCCCCCTGCGATGTGGCTCACTGTGGCTTTACTGAACGGTACCTTCTACGAATGTGCTGTGAGTGGCCTGGAGAATAACCATGTAGTCGATTTGTTCTGTAAGGGTAAAACTGATACATGCCGGGCAGAACTACCAAGGGTGCCCTGTGGAAAATCCAGCCTGTCTCCAGAAGACAACCAAGAGCTTCTGCTGATGCTGCGGGCACAGTCCCAGGTATGGAACGCACAATCATTCTGTATGCCGGCATTTGAATAATTGAATAACCCTTTACTGCCCTAGGTATGTTCCCATAACTATTTAATGCCAATTTTCTCAATGTCAATTATATTGAGACAATGGGCAGCAAAGGGTTAATTAGTGTGAAAAAAAATGTGCAATATAATTTTGACTCTACCAGACACAGAAGTTCTTTTTAGTTTTACACAGATTTTAAAAGGGGTTTTAAAGTTATGTATGAATGTTTATTTCTAATTTGCTGTATGGTTTTAGGTGTTTAAAGGTCTTTTTTGTGCCAGCTGATAACATACATTCTGCATTTGTCAAATACAATATTTTACCTTGATAATTTATAGATAAATAACTCATAACTAGATACACTGCTAGATTAACGAATTCGGGTTTTATTGTGTTTTTATTTTATTAAAATAATAAAATCTGGAAGTGGACAGCTGAGATGAGTCATTTTGTTAACAAGAAAGTCAGAGCGGACAGGCTGGGCCCTTTCAAAACTTGTTTTGTCAATCCAGTATATCCTTGTTAAGGTATAATTAGTAGATATAAACCTAATTATAATATAGCAAGATCACATGGTCTTCAGATACTTCATGAACTAGGATCATTTTTCAAAGGGAGTTCAAAAGCTTTGTCCTGTCTACAAGAGAACGCTCCCAAACTTGTGTTAGCTTGAGGGATGCAAATATTCCTGTGGTTTGGAGGGAATTGCATTAAGCAGAGCAGCAGCTGTTGGCCTAAGTAGAAAGGGACGTACCATTAGGAGATAGTTAAGGCAGTAAAATAATAATAATAATAATAATAATAATAATAATAATAATAATAATAATAATAATAATAATAATAAACAAACAGTGAGACAATTGTATTTCTCAGTTAATATTTTTTTCTGCAATAAAACAGAAAAGCACAATATGCAGCAGTTTTGGATCAGTCCAACCGCTGGGAATGTTATAATCAGCCTGCTGGTGTTCCAATACAAAACCATTCTCCAGACATAAATGGTCAGCTGCTTTAACAGGCGAGTCTCCTCAAAACAGCTGATTTAACAGGCGAGATTCCTCAAAACAGCTGATTTAACAGGAGAGTCTCCTCAAAACAGCTGCTGGGGCCTTAGGCACAAAGCATTTACCACTATGCTAAGTTTCCACCATTTTTTTTTATGATCAATTATATATATATATATATATATATATATATATATATATATATATATATATATATATATATATATATATACACACACACACTACCGTTGAAAAGTTTGGGGTCACTTAGAAATTTCCTTGTTTTCAAAAGAAAAGCAAATTTTTTGTCCATTAAAATAACATCAAATTGATCAGAAATACAGTGTAGACATTGTTAATGTTGTAAATGACTATTGTAGCTGGAAACGGCTGATTTGTAATGCAATATCTACATAGACGTACAGAGGCCCATTATCAGCAACCATCAGTCCTGTGTTCCAATGGCACATTGTGTTTGCTAATCCAAGTTTATCATTTTAAAAGGCTAATTGATCATTAGAAAACCCTTTTGCAATTATGTTAGCACAGCTGAAAACTGTTGTGCTGATTAAAGAAGCAATAAAACTGGCCTTCTTTAGACTAGTTGAGTATCTGGAGCATCAGCAATTGTGGGTTCGATTACCGGCTCAAAATGGCCAGAAACAAAGAACTTTCTTCTGAAACTCGTCAGTCTGTTCTTGTTCTGAGAAATGAAGGCTATTCCATGCGAGAAATTGCCAAGAAACTGAAGATCTCGTACAACGCTGTGTACTACTCCCTTCACAGAACAGCAAACTGGCTCTAACCAGAATAGAAAGAGGAGTGGGAGGCCCGGTGCACAACTGAGCAAGAGGACAAATACATTAGAGTGTCTAGTTTGAGAAACAGACGCCTCACAGGTCCTCAACTGGCAGCTTCATTAAATAGTACCTGCAAAACACCAGTCTCAACGTCAACAGTGAAGAGGCGACTCGGGATGCTGGCCTTCTAGGCAGAGTTGCAAAGAAAAAGCCATATCTCAGACTGGCCAATAAAAAGAAAAGATTAAGATGGGCAAAAGAACACAGGCACTGGACAGAGGAAGATTGGAAAAAAGTGTTATGGACAGACGAATCTAAGTTTGAGGTGTTCGGATCACAAAGAAGAACATTCGTGAGACGTAGACCAAATGAAAAGATGCTGGAGGAGTGCTTGACGCCATCTGTCAAGCATGGTGGAGGCAATGTGATGGTCTGGGGGTGCTTTGGTGGTGGTAAAGTGGGAGATTTGTACAGGGTAAAAGGGATCTTGAAGAAGGAAGGCTATCACTCCATTTTGCAATGCCATGCCATACCCTGTGGACGGCGCTTGATTGGAGCTAATTTCCTCCTACAACAGGACAATGACCCAAAGCACAGCTCCAAACTATGCAAGAACTATTTAGGGAAGAAGCAGTCAGCTGGTATTCTGTCTATAATGGAGTGGCCAGCACAGTCACGGATCTCAACCCTATTGAGCTGTTGTGGGAGCAGCTTGACCGTATGGTACGTAAGAAGTGCCCATCAAGCCAATCCAACTTGTGGGAGGTGCTTCAGGAAGCATGGGGTGAAATCTTTTCAGATTACCTCAACAAATTGACAACTAGAATGCCAAAGGTCTGCAAGGCTGTAATTGCTGCAAATGGAGGATTCTTTGACGAAAGCAAAGTTTGAAGGACACAATTATTATTTCAATTAAAAATCATTATTTCTAACCTTGTCAATGACTATATTTCCTATTCATTTTGCTATATTTCCTATTCAAACTCATTTCATGTATGTTTTCATGGAAAACAAGGAAATTTCTAAGTGACCCCAAACTTTTGAACGTTAGTGTATATATATATATATATATATATATATATATATATATATATATATATATATATATATATACAGAAAAAGCAGAGCATTTTACAGAACTAGCAAGAATCAACTAAGGTACATGTAGGAGCTCTTAAATGAAATGGTGTTAACGATAGTCACATATTTAACAACACGACAGCCCGCTATGGTGATGTCTGCACTCACCATTCAGACCTGATGCATACCACTACATCATTTTAACCTGTTGTTGGTATTTATTTACTCAGCAAGGCAGTCTAGGTTCAAGTTTGTGTGTATGTGTGGGCCCTTAGAAAATGTACTGTGGTATCCCACAGTAAATGCATAGCCAGGTGCAGTTGTGGAAGCAAAGTGGAATCATGGTACAGCTGCATGGTAAATCAGAGAGCATTGCACTTTACATGGTAAAGCACAGTTAACCATATGAAGAATGAACATGGGGCACTGCAAAATGACTGTGCACAATTACAGTGGTAAACTTCTATAAGGAAAGATGGTAGATCAAGAGCTCATATTAAAGAAGTGTCCTTTTTTCAGATACTGGGATGGTTGATTGTCTGTATTGCCACAGTCATGGGCTTGATCGGCACCTGTTACAAGAACTGCAGGTCTCAAGTGAGTTACCTCCAACTCAAGTTCTGGAGAAAGTACATTGAGAAGGAAAAGGAGCAATTTGACTGCTACGCTACAGAGTATGCGACAAAACTGGCAGACAGAAATCTGAAGAGCTTCTTCGAAAACAAGGACCCAGAGGCCTTTCCTTTCCCCAGTCACAGCTCATGGGAAGATATCTCCGCCTTGTACACCTTCTGTAGGAGCGAGCAATATTACAGCACCCTGCAGAGGTATGTGGAGAAAGGCAACAAGGACAAAGATGACGAAATGAAGTGTGCCTTGGATTTTGTTGACGGGGTAGAAATGATGTGATATAAAAATGTTTTAAGCATCAGACAGCCTGCCAGTGGGATCCTGTTTTGCATCACTTTGAATATATTCTCTATGCTATGTTTTTGGTTGGACCTCGGTTCCATCAATGACATTACAAGGATTGTGTTTTAAAATGACTTCACAGGTAAAGGCCCTCGTGCAAAACAAAATGATTGTCAACATTTTGCACACCCTGAAGAACTGAATTGTTACCGCAGATAGAGAACAACTGGACAGTAGCATGTCAATTTCCTCTTACATTTACATAAAAATGAATGTTCCTTTCAACTGTTGTCAACAAACATAAAATGTGTTATTATTAATTTAAACCTGTGATTCTCCTGAACCATTAGTTGTACTCTGTTAACCATTGGAATGTTTGCAGCCAGTCAGGATGCAGGACATTTCCAAGCCATTTTATAAGGTCAGTAGGTAGTATGAAGTCGTCGTGCATCAACCGTTTTCTATCCAGCTGTGCAACATGCAAGTCTATATGAGGATGATGCAACCAGAAACAGTTATTCATTCATATACATAAAGTAATAAACGCCTTATTTTTTGCACTGTTAAATATCTTTCGCTGTGGCCTAAGAAGACACAATTAAAGTGACTAACATTCTAACATTCCTGCAGTTTTTATGATGTACAGCAAATTAATGCACCTGTAACTATGAAGATACCAATCTACCCCTTTTATATATTTAACCAACAATTTTTAACAATCTTTGCTCTTTGCATGTTTCAATAACCCAATATCAAATGTTACTGTATGCTAAAACATTCTTGTTATTAATATCACTCAAAACTGCATGTTAAAAGGATTATATTTATTAATAGACTAACTGATGCAACATAGGGGCCCCTCAGAAATATTGTATTATATCATTTCTGTCTGGATTGCTAAGAGCTGTAGAACATACAGTACCATACAAATTATATAGGTAGTGTGACTCAAAATACTAGTTATCATAATTACATAGATATATGCATGCAGTAAGATTTCCTTTTACAACATTAGAGTCCTACAGTTCTTTTTTCTTCATGCATCATAATTTCGAGCTTATTCCAAAAGTTGTTAAATCGTTCAATTTACTTACTGTTTCATGTTCTATTTGGAAAACATAGAGGGAATTATTTTTTTACCCTTTTAAATTGTTTTCTAAAATACTGAATTAATACAATTTTGTGCATATGTTTTTATTTTGAAGCTAAAATACATTTCACCTATGCTTATAATAAAGTTTTAATATTTTCCAAAAAACATTCAATTTTGGTTGCTATTTTTTATTGAAAACAAAATAAGTGTAAAGAACCAAGGGTTAATTCAAGCTCAAAACAAAAGTTATTACCAAAATGAAAAGTTGTAAGAAAAATTTTATCCAGAACTCAATCATGAATTCTGAGTTAAAACTATTAGAAAGTCAAGCGGACAAACACATAAACCAACGCCTTCATTACTGATGGGTGACGATGTCCTGTTTACAAACAGATTGGTTTACTTTACAATCAGTTGCTAGCAGTAACATGTCAATGAATAATAAATTAATAATTCATTCAAAGTTCTCGAGACTACCTATTGTCCTAATCTACCCTCCTTCTCGCCCCTCTCGGACTCCGATCTTTGCTCCCTGCTCCAGAGCCATAAACCCACCACGAGTGCTCTGGTCCCTCTCCCCACTCACCTTTTCCAGGCTGCTGCCCCTGCTCTACTCCCTTTCATCTCCTCTCTTCTCAACACCTCTCTGCTATCTGGCTGTTTTCCCTCTGCCTTCAAACAGGCCCGCATCACCCCCATCTTAAAAAAACCCTCCCTTGATCCCTCATCCCTCCAGCACTGCCGTCCTGTCTCTCTTCTCCCTTTCCTCTCTAAAACAGTCGCACGAGCCGTACATCGCCATTTCTCTGCTTTCCTGTCAAACCATTCTCTGCTCGACTTCCTTCAATCTGGTTTTCTCCTGGCACTGAAACTGTTCTTTATTCCGTCACTAACTCTCTACTCTCTGCCCGTGTCGCCTCCCTCTCCTCTGTCCTAATTCTCCTCAACCACTCTGCTGTCTTTGACATAGTCGACCACTCTATTCTGTCCTACCTCGCTGTCCTGGGACTCTTCGGCACTGCTCTTGCCTGGTTCTCCTCCTACCCAGAGTCCTGCACGGGTCCGATTTGTACGACCCGCTTCCAACCTGGACCTGCTACTACAGGACCCGACCCGAACCCGCAACCCACTGCAACACGACTTCTTACCCACGCCCCGACATGACCCGCTTTAATAAGACTTATGTGTTTGTTGTTTACCTACTGCCTGCGTCGACTGACTCTCTCATGCTCTCACATTCACACACAGATACTGTATATCTACCATTCTCCAAAGATTGAGTTTACACAATAGGCTATACAGCGTGGTAGCTTTCTCTAGTGGTTTGGATATATTTTAACACTGTAACATATTAACTATCTGTACTTACTTTACTATAAAATACCTGTCTATTCCTTTCGTGCCACGAGTTGAAAGGGAGCTACACCTGTGCTTTCGCAGAGATGTACCAGTTTTGTGGCTGTCATACACAAAAACATAAAGACAGGTTTTACAAGCAACAAATCCAGACACATGTTCATTATTTTCATTTGCTGTAATTCCAAAAGAATACCACACTTCTGATTTACCTCTCAAACTAGTATCCACATGATATAAACCCTGTGCTGTCTTGTTTCACTTCGTCCACAGACATTTTTAATATCACCAAGCAGACATGATAAAAGGATCCTGCGACTATCAAACAAGCGACAATACAAGCGAGAACACTGCTTAGTCAGCTGACTCCTCCCTAATCGTCTGCTGCTTTAGTGCAGGAAATACCAGTACATTTACCTTCTAATACATTATTTGGCAAAGGGTTACAAACGTGCTGAAAGGACAGAAAACATTTTTGGTGATTGTGGAAGGGTGGTGGGTAATTCACTGAGACACAAGGGAGGCAGAAGTTTTATTTGCAAACACCGCACTGGTGCCCAGCTGTTGTCCGTGGCCTGAGTACCGACAGCGGTACACAGGACCACAGGAATACCAATACTGGTAAAACAGTTAAAAGCTGGCACACTCACATGTGCTCAAAATAATAATGAAAGCAAAAAGTGAAATGAAAAGAGAAAATAAAACACAGTAATAAAACTACAAAATAAAGGTGCTGCTTACGCAGTGCCCCCACTGCTGCTAAGCCGGTCAGCTCTGGATCTCTGTCCTACGCTGTTATGCACTATACACTGGGGTGGCCAAGGTTCCCCTATCACTACACACGTCCCCTTGGGTACGTAACAAGAGATTTTAATAAAATTGTTTATTTATTGCTGGCTGTTTTCCTCAGCCATGCTTGCCTGTTTTGGTCGCTCACTCCAACCACTGGCCTTCTCAGCCAGCGTCTCTGTGTGTTTCCAATCACGGCCACCCGAATGCACAACCAAGTGCAGTTCTTATGGGCCGAGCAATCTTCCAAGGCCTGCCTCTCAGCCACTCAGAGAGAGGGAAAGCCCACACCCTCTTCCCCACGCATGTACCAGGTGTCCTGGCGTGGCTCACCCTCTGCCTCTTGGTCTCTTTCAAGCGGTGTCCTCTACGGTTCAGTCCTGGGACTCCTCCTGTTTCCTCTCTACACCCGCTCCCTGGGTCCCCTCATCTCCTCCCATGGCTTCTCGTATCACTTCTATACCGATGATGCCCAGATCTACCTCTCCTTTCCCCCCTCTGACTGACATTTCCTCCCAGATCTCTACCTGTCTCTCAGCCATCTCCTCCTGGATGCACGCAGATCATCTAAAACTCAACCTCTCCAAATCTGACCTCCTTTTCTTCCCCCTCTTCCTCCTCCACCGCTGATCTCTGTTCCTCTTGAATCCACCACCCTCCCTCCTCATCCACCAAGAACCTCGTGTCACCCTCGACCCCTCCCTCTCCTACTAACAGCACATCTCTACTCTGGCACGCTCCTGTCGCTTCTTCCTCAGCAAAATATGTCCTAGTTCAGGCCCGCCTTGACTACTGTAACTCCCTCCTGGCCGGCCTCGCTGCCTCTGCTATCTGTCCGCTCCAGCTCATCCAAAACTCTGCTGCCCACCTTGTCTTTCCCTTCCTCATTTCTCCCACACTACTCCGCTGCTTCACTCCCTCCACTGGCTCCCCCGGGATAATCTGGGAGGGGGTGGATTTTCAGACTTTACACCGGGACGCTCTTTGCATAAGAATACAGATCAATAATTTGTGCCCCTGGAAAGCATTGACATGCCTGGACACTCCCTCAGTTCTGTTGGCAAATGTTACAAGCTTGTTAATTAGCTCCCTGAGCTAAGTCATTAATGTGGATAAGAAAGAAGCACAGGCCCCAGCGCAGATCCCTGCAGCACCCCTCTGAGTATATGACCTGAACTAGAAGTGGACCGCCACCGATTTCAGTTTCAGGATTAGTCTCTCATGCAGCACTTCATTAAAAGCCTTTTGAAATCCACATATATTATGTGATACGCTCTGTGTTAGCATCTATCCTCTCAGTAACTTCTTCAAAGAAGTCTAAGAGGTTCGTCAGACAGGATTTACCATTTCCGAGCGATATGCTGTGGACTGGGAAACGTGAATCATGAGATACAGTATCTATGTGACCAGTAGATGTAGAAAACCGAAGATTTTTCATGCAAATCTGTTGAAGGAATATAGCACTTTGGGGGTCAAAGAAAAACAGAGGCTTCCATAACTAAAGGTGACAAGAGAAACAAAGCAAACACAGCCAGTGGCACATTGTGCTAATCAACAAAGGAATTCCATGTACAGCCACACTTGGTGTTAAGAACTGTCTTTTGAATTGACTTTAAAAGAGACATAAGTGATCCACAAGGAGTCTACATGAACAAGCTGTGGTCTGGACATCCAAGTTCATATTTTCTTTTCTTCAGAAACAGAATATTATTGTCTACAGAAACAAAACACATTGTTTTTACTTTGGTGGTGCTGCGATTTGGTTATATTGTGAGATCACAGCTAATAATATAATAATAATAATTGTGGGCAAGTACACAATCACTACACTATGATTGATTTGGAAAACTCAGTACCCTGAATAAATTCTACTCAAACTGAATATCCAGTATTCAGAATATAATGCAGGGATATTCAGCTACTATCAAGGGAACCCCTCATTCGAAGTACTGTACCTCTACGTTATGTATGTTCAAGTGTAGCATTCCTAATACATACTGGAGAAGCCTCCAAAGACCCCAGACTGCACCATTTATCACAACACAGGGGAAGTAATGCCATTTATACAAGCTGATCCAGTGTTATTCTTCAGTGTTACCGTGGGTTACAGCTTCATAAAAAAGGTACTTTTAATCATTTTATATCAAATCATTAGTTTGAGACAGTAGTTTATTTTTGTTTTTTATATTTTGTAAACCACAGTACTTACATTATTTATGTATTTCTTAGCAGACACCCTTATCCAGGGCGACTTACAATTGTTAAGATATCACATTATTTTTACATACAATTACCCATTTATACAGTTGGGTTTTCACTGGAACAATCTAGGTAAAGTACCTTGCTCAAGGGTACAGCAGCAGTGTCCCCCACCTGGGATTGAACCCACAACCCTCCAGTCAAGAGTCCAGAGCCCTAACCACTACTCCACACTGCTGCCCAAATGTCTTAATATTTGTTAAACAAGGTTACTAGTATACAGCACTGTAAATCTTGATTAGCCTCATTCATTACCTACATTTTACCATTCTTACACTGTGCTTTATTAAACTTGGCTATGAAGGTACACTTATATAAGGATACTTCAGATGCAGTATATTTAAAGCTAAACATTTGCATTCTGACATTCAGAAACAAAATCATTTTAATTCTAATTGTAATGTGTAAGAAAAAGCATGTATCTTCTGTAAAAGAGTATGGTATATGTTGTGTAATAAAAAAATAAAAAAATCTATTTTAACGGCTACACTAAATCTTTACGTCACACCACTTTAAAAAAATCAATACCATGAAAAATGGCTGGCAACAGTTTTAGTACCACTCAACTGACCACAAGATTTCCGAGATTCTCTTTCCATTGACTTATCGCTCTTAGCTCCCAGTCCTGTTCTGCAGTGCTGTTTCCTGTAAGTCTACGTTAGTGATTTTTTTTTTTTTTTTGCTAGGGTTTTATAATTGTAGTCAATATATTATGGTCTATTCTCCGAAACCTAGCATGCCTAAAGTAATGACAATTGTTCAAATTTTAATTGATTTTACCTTTGCAATGACATCTGCGGTTTCCTGATAACTTTGACATTTTTCAACACATGAACAAGCCAGAAAGTCTTCAATAAGCCTTACTCCAATATTGTAGCCCCTGGATTTTGAAAAAGAAAAGTGTTTTTTTTTTCGTTTTTTTTTTAAATATTCCCTTAATATATATTAAAGAATATCAAACTGAAAAAGGTATGAAGTGTAAATAAAAACATAAATATAATTATGCATCATACTACGGAACCCCTAAAGGGACATGGTGTGAATTAAAAAAAGCTTAGTATCTTGTGTGCATGAGATACTAACTTTCTTTTTTAATTCACATCATGTCCCATTTGGGGGTTCTGTATAATACAACTTTTTATTTTTATGGTACACGTGTTTAAGAGAAACTGCTATTTCACACTGTGCATATTTGTTTGTTTGTTTGTTATTAAACGTGCGCATTTGTGCATTTAAACTTGCAGCTTTCTGTGTCTGAGACTCTGTCCCTGCAAATACCTTCTGGGCTGGATGGCTACTGTGCCACACACACCAATTCTTTTAAACTGGGAGGGATTTACAGCAAAAGCACAAAGGCTAATTACCAGAGCCCTTATCCATTATTAACTCACTACTCACATAGTCTCTAGCCTGTGGTTGATCTCTTCATCATTGCTGTATTCTTTGCACAGATCAGACACCAGAGCCCCATAAGTCAGCACAAACAGTTCTGTGCTCTGCAAAATATTAAAAACCAAAAAACATGAATATTAATAATCATATATGACCCATATTGCTAATGGAAATGGTTTAAGCAATTACTGTATATGTGCAATCCAAGCATTTCTGAGATATTAATTTATTTTCAAACTGGAGGTGCTGGAAACAATGTCCCAAGATCCATTTTATGATTAATATTTTATTCTTTTAGTTGTAGCGGCAGATATCCACCAGATGGTGCTGTATATTTACAAAAAGGAGCTTCTTCCTTTACAACATGTTGTCAATGGTCTAGCGCAGGGCTGGCTAGCCCTGGTCCTGGAGAGCTACAGGGTTTTCTTGTTTTCATTCCACCTGAGTTCTCAATTACTTAATCGAACCAATGATTTTCTTAATTGGTTAACACTAAAAAAATTCCAGGTCTTTAGCCACGGATGATTTAAAGATACCCAGAAAACCTGCAGGATTGTGGCTCTCCAGGATCAGGGTTGGCCACCCCTGGTCAAGCATATCTTAACAGTACAACATATGCTGATAAATGAATTGTTGAAAAACTATCTATGTGCAATTGTAGCAGAGATTGTGTTAAGTCGTGAATCTGGCTCTTACAGAGCTCCTTTTTGTATCTGCCACTATTTCACATATAGAAGGATAAAATATGAATTATACAATGGAACTTGGGACATTGTTTCAATCGCTTAAAATTTGAAAATAAATGAATATCACAGAAATGCTTGGATTGCCTCATGTGAGTGCTTCGAATGATTCCATCCATCAACAGTGCAGTGTAATTACAGCAGCAAAATGACAACCTTGGCACCTTGAACAGTGTCAGGTGCTGAGTAATGCACATATTTTAATGTGAACATTGTACAAATGAATGAATACAGTTTAAAAAAACATTATTTCTACCTACCAAATGATGTGCAGAACCAGAAGAAGATAGAGCAGGTAAATGCCAATCCTGGAATAAAATGCAAAGAACAATAAGTGATATTAAGGATGAAAACCTTTAATACCCGGATAAGCCCTCAGCTCTTAGGAATCACCCTGGATTGCATCAACCACTTCTGTGTTTATCCTGGGAAACCCGTCTCAATAAGTTGTTAATGTATTCCAGGTGGATTCCCAGGTATTGCAAAATTCTCTAAAAAAATCTAGTCGTGACTATCCTGGCAGGTAAAGGTTGATCAAATCAAACACCTAAGTCAGGGGTTCCCAAACTTGTGGCCGATGACTCACGTGGGGCCGTAGCTCACACAAAAATGATCTCTCCCAAATGACGCTGACAAACAAATGTTCCCCAGACCGGGGGATTAGTTCATTTACACAAACACTGCTGTTAGGTGCTTGGAGTTATTATAAATACAACATTAACGTCAACTCGTGTCCGCACTGACAGTATGTACATGCCATTACACAACAAAAGAGGGTGATGAATATAAGGAGAACAAAATAGGCAAGTAAATTAATGGACTTTATAACATGACATGTTTCAATTAAAATAAATAAATAAATAATATATATATATATATATATATATATATATATATATATATATATATATATATATATATATATATATATATTTCCCCAGACACTTTTGGGCTAATATCAAAGTTTTTTTTTTTTACAGTTAATTTCATATTATGCAGTCTCATCTTTTTAAGCAAAACAATAACATGCATAGTCCCTTACGAAATCTAGATTAAAAGTAGATAAAACACATTACAATACATAACCAAGGATGTGAATGGGTTTCATTTTTATTTAGTGGGAATGAAAAATCCACTGTTATCTTGTAGGCTAGCTCTTTTTATAAACTAAACACATCACATATCATGCAGACATTTCAGATAATAAATACATTAGTGGTTAGGATAATTCTTAAAACCTTACAATTGTATGGATCCCTGATTTTCTGATCTGCCGAGACATGGCTTGTGGTTTGTTTAGATAAGCTGCCCCTCTGATTAGAGTGATGCCTGCTTACCAGCAAGTAGAGTTGAACAGTTCACATAATATGCAACCTCCCGCTTTTCATTGGAGATGATGTGCTGAGCAGATACTCCGCCTGTTTTCCGCAAGTCTTTTTTTTTTTTTTTTTTAAACAAACTGGTGTACAAGAAGGCAACCTCCAGCATCGAGCAAGAGCGCCATCTACTGGGGAGGAGAACAATATGAACATTTCATGCAGAGAGAAAGCAACACATTTGCTTTAGAAGCTAATTAATGGGGGGGCATAATGATACAGCTGTATTTTGTTTTACTATACTTTTATAAATAAGTTTAGAATGTTTTTTTTATTTCCTGCATTTTTTTTCTTTTTATTGATATAATAAAGTTAAAGGATGAGAAATTTGGTAGAATTTTGTGTTTTTGAGTGTGTGAGTTAAGTGTACCGTTCCCATAAAAAACACCTTAATAATAAAATAGCATGCACCATTATCCAACATTATTTACTGTAACTTGTCATTATAAAGCAGTATGTGATCTGCCTACACCCAGCAACCTAGCTGTTTTTAAAACCAGTGATATGGGGGTGATATACTTTTCATTATAATGATTCCAGCGTGAATGAAGAGGAATTACAATATATAATGAATCTTTTGATACTTTTAGGTAAATGTAATATTCATAAAATGAAATTTTAGGGGAATTATTATATTTAATCTGGAAATAAAAAATATCTAACCTCTTTAATAGGCATAAAATGTGTTAATTCTTTTATTAAATTGTTCCTCTTTCGCATCCACTGTGTTACTATTATCAAAATATATTTTAGCACATTTTGAAGAGATAGCAAACAACAACAACAACAAAAACTTCGCTGTGATCTTTTGAAGCTGCGTGTTTCTGGCTTGCTGTCTGTGAAAATGTTTGAAACCATCACTTCTTCACCTCCATGACTAGAATCACGGTCATATTTTAGTTTTTTGTACATTGGGCTTTCATTGGGCAAAATGAAATCAAACTAAACAGTCTGTATTGATTCATCTACCAGCACACGTTGAATATGCTGGCAGTCTTACACATTATACATTTTTCAAAGCCTTCGCCACCATGGCGAACTTGTGGAAAAATAGTTGAGTCACAAGGTAAAAGGTTTTGCTTGTGGTGACGTGGCGAGCGGCTAGCGGGAACGTAGTGTACCAGATGTCAGGTTGGGCAACCACTTTCCCAGATTACAGTCCCGGCACAACGTGGCATAGCCTCCACAGACCTGGAAGGCATGTCAAGGGATGTTAATCCATTTAATAGTTCACACAATTGGTGCAGAGATGTAGGCAGAGAATTGTGATGATGAAGGGGTCATTTAAATGTGCTTAGTTGGCTTGAGATCCAGGGATTGGGGTTGCCATGGAAGCTGTCTGCAGTCTCTATCATGCATGCTCATGTGGATAGGTGCATTACCGTTGAAAGTGGCCATCGACATCAGGGCACTGGTGCAGCATTATTGGGCAGGCTTGATCCGCAATGATGTTTAAGTAGATTTCAGCATTCGGTCGGCCTTTGAGAGCAATCATGGGACCGAGGGTATTAGGTAACCATTTGGTCCAGGTTTCAGGGAGCCCACAAACAATTGCTGTGTTTCTTTAATGCAATGTTTTATTTCATTTGGCTGTATTTGCAAAATGTATTACCTGCCCTTATCTTGTATTCCAGAGCAATATTCCGTCATTGCTGTGATTGTAACTCTCTTTACCAATCATTCTGAACAGAAGGGTTTTATATGTTGTTTTTTTTGGGGGCGGGGGCGGGTTGGGAAAAAGTACCATGAATCTGTGGCATTATTACAGTGTATGAATCATGGACAGAACTAGAGATAATGGAAATGTAGCAATAGAAAAGTAAACATGTGGACATGTTGTTGTAATTGTTGATCAGGGCCTATACATTTGTGCTATCCCATGGTATACTGTGACAGAAATACAATGATTCTTGGTTGTAAATCTCCCTCCCAACCTGTGAGGGCACTAAGCAGCAAGAACAGAGTTCTTTGGACGGGCTGGTCTGACAGTTCTTTCCCAGGGTCGGGAAGTCGGCCAGTCTGGATGAAGACTCCTTTGCAAGAACGCATTGACCACAGATTGGAGAGGCGGTTGCTCTCGTTTACCAAGGGGTCATGTGTGACGGCATAAAAGGGGGCGGAGAATCGCTGTTCCTTTGCTTGGTTTAAACTTTTGAACTGCAAGGACTGTGAAAGATAAAAAAATAAAAAACGTTTGTGAGTGTTTTGTTTTGTTTGTCTGTAATTGTCTTGTTTTGTATATTACTAGACGGTTAAACACAATTCCGGAGCTGTCACTAAGGGCCAGCACTAACCCGGAACAGCACTGCACGATTGTCACTAATAAACCCTATCTCCTACCACCAGCACTGCTGCACGCACCCAGGACTGGTGACCGTGTTACTATTATTGTGGGGCAGATATATTTGTGTTTATTATTTGGGATTGCAACCAATTGTTATTTACACCACACACTACACATTGTTGTGTATTGCTGGGGTCTTATCATTTGGTCCCCAGACCGGGATATAAAAATACCTTTCCAACTGGATTATAACTCTCCTTCTTTGTTTCATCACGCACTGCATAACTCCTGCACCTGTACACAGTCAGCCGCTTTGCCACATATACATATTAAGCAAAGTTAAATGTGTTTAATCTACTTTTGAATGCAGCCAGTTATATCTCTCTCCCTCTAATCATTATTCTTAGCGGTCCAGGCAACTTCAAGTTTACGTACGTACAGAAATATCCAGACGAACCTCCGCTTTATGAAATTCTGGAGAAAGAGAACCTTGAAGACAGTGATGCCACAGATATTTTAACATTAATACAACAGGTAAGCTTTAGTGCTTTTAAGCGTTAGTGTGTTTATATTATCAAGTGTTGTGCGGTTACTACATTTCTATATCATATAGTCTTTTTTCAAGTATATAGGAGGCTATTGGCTCAAACTCCAAAGCCACTTTTATTATTAAGGAATACCCTAGCTTTAGCAAACATACTGTTTTAATGCTGGTCCCTGTGTTGAAGAAACAACTTTATTTTTGTGTTTAAATGCATCAATATTTGACTAAGGCTAAACTGACCTTGTTTACCATGAATAATGGAGGCAAGTTCAACATGCATCAATATCTACTTTCGGTTTGTTCTGTCAAGAAGTTCTAGCTAGGGCCAGTATGTGAGCTTGGACACGTTAAGTTTTAATAAGGGACTGGGGACCTGTAGCTGTGTTATAAGCTAATACATTGTGCGGTATATAAGAACATTCAGGCCATTCAGCCCATCTTGCTCATTTGGTTGTTAGTAGCATATTGATCCCAGAATCTCATCAAGCAGCTTCTTGAAGGATCCCAGGGTGTCCGCTTCAACAGCATTACTGGGGAGTTGGTTCCAGACCCTCACAATTCTCTGTGTAAAAAAGTGCCTCCTATTTTCTGTTCTGAATGCCCCTTTATCTAATCTCCATTTGTGACCCCTGGTCCTTGTTTCTTTGTTCAGGTCAAAAAAGTCCCCACTCAGGGGATGTAAACTCGTGAAGCGAAACCGAACTGTTCGAAATGACGTCTCTTGTACATGTATTATAAGTTACACAAATTTAGTTTGTACAGCGTTTCCTCTAGGAAAAAACCGCAGCCTGTCACAGTGACCTGTTCCTAAATATTTTACCAGTCACCACACAAAATGAACCGGTTATGTCCACTCTACACATACACATATTCAAAATTGCACATAGAAAACATCATTTTATATTCATATTTTTAATTAAACATAAAACAAAACAGTTCAATCATTTGGTTTCAAACGTTGAGATTTTAGCGTACATGTTTGCTAAACTGGTGACTTGGAATGTCATTTTGTGCCATGTGATAAACAACTTTCAGCTGAGTAATCAGTTTGCTGCCTGACGATTGACTTGCTTATCACAGTGCTTTTTCATGGTAGCTTGCTACACTAGTATAGCTCAAATATGGTCGCTGCACTCGGCGTGTTCTGTCAAGGAAGAAACTTGCATATTAACCGAGCCTTTAGTAAATCAATTTTTACGTGCAGCTTTTATGCAAAACTGGCAAAATACTTGGTCAGTGCCATCGACATTTTCGTGTCGTACCCACACAAAAAAAAAAAAAAAAAAAAAAATCCCACACAGGGTTGTACGATCTCTTTATTTTCTTACTTCTTGAAGGCTTTGTAGTAGTTTCGATGTCTTCTGGCTGTTCAGGCACATCCAGTTCTGTTTCTTTTTCACTTGCAGCTGTATTTGAAGCAGCATTTTTGAAAAATGTCCCTATTAGTCTGACGAGACACATCGGCTCGCAACCATAGACATATGTTTACGTTTGCAACCGGCAGACTTTTCTTCAATGAAAAAAAAGAGCATGACCTGACGTAAATATGCACGATCCAAGACGGCAACTGTCTATGGGAGCTGCCAGTCAAATTGACTTGAGGCTTGCGTGTCTGCAGGTCAACGAGCTTTTGAAATGGTCTCTGACCGGTATTTACCGGTCAACGCAAACTCTGATTTGTACTTGGGAATAGCTTTAAAACTAAAAAATGTTTATTTTTGTAAAACATAACTTTTATCCCCCCTCCCCTGGTCGTGAAATGGTTCAGTCCAAAATTAACCGCCGGAGAAACATGCATTTTTTAAAGTTTGTAGCGATTTTGATACTATTTTCTTTTTGAGAAACTAGTGTCCAGTTCATCAAAATTAAGAAAGAGTGAAGTTAATAGGATGATGCATTTTACAAAAGGTGCCAGGTTTTTCTTTGTTGTTTTGTTTTGTTTTGATTTTTGAACATTGAAATTAGGTGTGGTATTCTGTACACGGGATAAGATGTACTGGAATTTTGGCAAATACTTCACACTGATTGATTTCTGATATGTGATATATAGACTTGCTACTATTCGATTTTTATTTTTTTTCCAAATCAACGGTTAATATCAACATTTATTTTTTAAAGAATTTACCGTTTTAATCTTTATTTTTCAATTCAGACAGATCATGGGTGAAAATAAACCTTTATGCTTAAAAAAAAAGACATTGAGAAACATCTGATTTAGAGAAACCCCTTTATCATATTCGACATGCAACAAAACCATGGTTACCAACATTCTAATTGAAATAACGTTTGGTCACAGCGAAGCTATACCTATACAAATTAAAACAATGTCTCAAATAAACCGTAGAAAACGCAGCATATAAAGTGTATTAGACAGACTTTTATAGAATACATTTACAAGTAAAAATAATATGCACAGAACAAATCATTAGATAGTTGAACAGAACTAACTTGCACTTATTCCGAGCTCCGCCCCTCTCTTTAAGCACAGCTGGACTCACTGGAGGCAAGGCAGACGGGCCCGCTTCGTCCTGCCGCAGAGACTTCTGCCGTCGATCAGGGTATTGTGCACAATACTCATAAAGTGTTTTCCTCTTGCGCCCCATTTTCAAATCAAACTAGTAACTGTCACTGTATATACCTATAATAGCAAAAGCTTACCTAGCTTAACCCGCTAATTTCAAAGTAGGCGCTTTGAATGACAGCTGCTGTAGCTGGCAAATGAAAGTTCACAGTCGATCTGATGATTGACAGTCATTTAAACGAATGAGAGAATTGTAGCGCTGCTTCGGCCAACGAGATCTGTCAGGACAGGATGAAATGACTGAGGGTGAAACTACACTAGCCTATTAAGGAATCACTGATTTGACTGACAGCGACCCCTAGCCATTCAGAGCGGAACGGAGACGGGACAGACAGCAAGCATAAAAACCACACAGACTAGAGATGATTTCTTAAATTATTATTTTTGGTAAGAAAAAAAAAAATAGCGAGTGGTTTTACTTACGGTTAACCTATATAAATTTATTTCAGTCTAATTCATATTTTGGGGGAATTCAACGTTTAACGAGCTTTACCAATTACAATCGAAAAGTAGCAAGCCAGTGATGTACAATACATATAGTGGTGATGCTTTGAACAGTCCCTCACAGAAGGTGATTACATCTTATTACACATCATACAAAGTAGGCCATTAGGACCATCACACATATTGTCACCTGGATATCTTCATACAGTATGTATAGTGATCTTAGAAACAGCTATTAACTAAAATTCCATTTGTACAGGCAGAAAAAAAACCTGGGCATTCACACTATTGACTGCAGTGCAGGACAAATTAAATGAAGTTGTAGATCAAATTAAGAACAGACAAGAGGAGGAGAAGATGAAGAAAGAAACAGAAGCAGAGGAGGCAGAAAAGGTCTGTATGTGGATGGAGTTGCATGCATTTGAAGGACTAGAAACAAAATCTGTGTATGACCAGAAATCCACATTGAACAAATGAAGTCAAAACGTGAACCTTCACTCCTTGATTCATTTGTGCTCTACAGTCTGCATGATTAACAGAGGCCTCAGTCACAGCTGTGTGTTTAACCTTGGAAGTATTTGTGCTATGTCAAACGGCATTCAAACATTGAAACTTGAGTCACTATTGAAACAATTTTAAAGAATGTATCAATGTTCTGTAAATGTATTTGCTGCAAAAAAAATGTAACAAACAGACAAAAATAGATTTTTTAAAACAACCTTGTGACAAATTCAGTGACGTTTTCAAGTTTTGTAAACCTTTTACAAATATGTTAACACACTATTGAAAAGGAACGTGCAATTTCCATATTTCCAGAGTGCTTTCCCTAGCTAATAAAGCCTAAAGAGGGTAATAGATCTACACTTCATTCAGGTATTAATGGCCTATTGGTGTAGTTATTGTAGCCCAGGCAATCCAATTACTGAACAAAAAGCACTGTAACAAGATAGCGTAACTAATAATAAAAAAAAATCCACTTTTGTTATTTCTTTTTTTTGTAGGAAAACAGCTGTTTGAAACCGACCATAATCTTGACAGGTCCGATATTCAGTTTCTGGAAGAAGGTAAGGTAGAAAAGAGCAGCTTGCATTTCGCTCTGCTTGTGGTATTTCCAGAGCGTTGTAGATTGTACTAACTGAAATGCTCTGCTTCTTGTGCTTGCGTTCCAGCTGGCAACAGTGTGGAAGTGGACGAGTCTTTGTTCCAAGACATGGATGATTTAGAGCTGGAGGAGGACGACCCGGATTTCAACCCTGTGGATCTAGGAAGCGATGAGGACTGAACCCATTCAACCTGCTCACAGTATCTATGACTCCCATCTGTAGCATCTAGTTTAACCTTCATAGTGCTGTACATGCATTATTTTTCGATTATAAACAATTTTACCGTACCTGAAAATGTTGTGTTTTGCCACTCTTGTTATTATTTATTTCTTAGCAGACACCCTTATCCAGGGCGACTTACAATTGTTACAAGATATCACATTATTTTTACATACAATTACATTATTTATTTTACATACAATTACCCATTTATACAGCTGGGTTTTTTTACTGGAGCAATCTAGGTAAAGTACCTTGCTCAAGGGTACAGCAGCAGTGTCCCCTACCAGGGATTGAACCCATGACCCTCCGGTCAAGAGTCTAGAGCCCTAACCACTACTCCACACTGCTGCCCATTAGCTATATAGCCTTTTTATTTGCAATAAACCAGCGCAAGCAAGCGCGTTTAGCATTTCATCCGTCCTGTCTGTGATTCATTTCCTGGTTCTGACATCACCACTCAGCCAGACTGTCACAATGACAAACAAAGCACTTATTATGTTTTTGTTTGTCACAGATGCTCTGTGAGGGTCACCCAAGCAGTTGTGATTTGTAGAACAGAATAAAGTAACTCCAAAATAAATGCAATAAAATATTTTTGAAAAATTACACCGCTAATAAACAAACTTATTACAATCTGCAAAATGCATTAAGTAGCACAAGGGGATTCTTAATAGAGGTCTGCTGCTACCCATTCCCTTGCAAAACAACAATGAAAATCCCTCTCCCAAGATCAGGTTGTCCAATATATACCTGGGTGGACCAAGCTCATCCCATAGCTACACCATTCACCAAAGAGAGGAATAATAAATAACATAGAAATAACTCGTATAAAACATTAACATAAGTTATAATAAACCCACATATTAATTTACACAATGTTCATCCAAAATATTACTCTGGAAATAAATCAAATTAATAAACAATATAAACCCACATTGAATTACAAAAATAGCCTTTCCCCACCAACTAGAGAAAAGTGAGCGCGCTCCCATTCTAAATCCTAATGTTATAGACACGCGCACCTTCCCTAGAGACAGCCGCGCTTGCAGTTAGAGAATACTGCATCGCTCTGCACCACCCAGCACTTAGACAAACCACAGGTTATCAAACAAACCTGGTAAGCTTTCTTTATTTTAACCGTTATACTAAACACATACAACCTTTATCTTCAATAAAAGTGTGCACCCTTCTAAAGAAAATAAAACTGTTTTGTTTTTATAACTTTTACGGTATTTACTCTCGTTGCGGTTTACCAGAAACGTTTTTATCCGCAGGTCCCAAACAAACACAGAATACATAACGCATTGTTTGATATATTTTACATAGGCATCTGTTAGTATATCAGATTTAATATTCAATGTCCAATTTTATTAATAACTAGTTGTATTATACATGCCCGCCGGCAGCTCGCGTCGTTTATACTTATTTTTTAGACAGCGCGGGAGAAATATATTGTTTCCCTCACAGGCTCCCAAAATAAAGCTAATAAGAATGGAATGTGGGGGTGCTGTGTAAAGAGAGCTTGTTTGTTCGTATTTTCACTGTCATGACGTGTCAACCGGAAGATAATACATGATATTATCTTTGGAGACTCCCAGTTACATGAATCTGAATTACTTAGTTACTGGACAGCCGGTCAGTATAGACACTGAAGTAAATAAATTCCTAGAAACCGTCTATGATTGGTCAGGTGATTCTTCCAGACTCCCACAGGCCCTGGACAGAGAACTCAAGATGAAGACACAGAATGTTGCTGAGGAGCCAAGGCAATGTCACATGGGGGTAAAGCATCTGGACTTCCGCTGTTGGACTGCATACTCAAAAAACTGTATAATTAATATGATTTTATTTGTTGTGTCTTGCATATCTATGAGCCAGAGTGAAACGTGGTTTAATTCAATCAGTAATCACAATTACAGGTACGATTATGGTACCTGTTAATCAAATGTCAGGCATCCGGTTCAATATATTAATATTTGTAACCAAAACAATATTTTCATCGGATTTGTGACCGATTAATAAAGCAATAGGTTTTTACAGTATACCCGAGAAACCCAGCAGTGTTGTGGAGCACCACTTTTTTTATTTTTTAACCTCTACTGTGAGGAAGCTGCATAGAGAACAAGGTTTTATTGGTTCAGTTAAAACATTTAGAACAGAGTTGGAACAAAGACCAGGAGTGGAAGGACCAACTTTGGCCACCCCTGTAATACAACCATGGCCAAAAGTTTTGAATCACCTAGAATTTTGGGATTGAGACATCCATTTTTTTAAAACTATAAGAACATAATTTAGATATTTTATTTAAGAATATGTAATCAAAGAAACTACAACATGTTATCGCAAAAGTCTTCTGGAAGCCATAATAGTATAGTATTTCCTGTCATCCTGTCTGGTGCTGTCAGTGTCCGTTTCTCAGCACACAGTACAGTTAGTCGCTCAGTAACGAGGTGCAAACAGGCGATTGATCGATCTGTATGCGCGTTTACGAAGGTGCTTTGTTAAAAAAATATGTAAATCTAAATTTATAACAGTGTTTATTTTTTAGCAAAGTAAAATCTAAGCCTATTTTATTCCAACTTACGCACTTATGGCCCACCTGGATCATCTCTTCATAAGTAAGGTATAAAAAGTGAATCTTATCTTTGTGTGTGTACCATCCCATAATGTGATCATACCAGCAACTGCCACAATCCGTTAAAAAATAAATTGGAATTAGTACACAAATACAGGACTCTGGAAATTAGAAACATAGAGAATAACGTTTTCATGAGTAAATACGAAAAATGGGATTACTCAGAGCAAGAAGACTAACATGGGCTCTAGCTTCAGAAGACTAACTTTATCCACCTTCAGCGGTTTCACAGCCCCCAATTAGCACTAGTCTTGGACTACTTTACCTAAAATAACATTAGTTAGTCCAAGATGAATGATAATCATGATCTGTGAAAGTAGACACTAAAGTGGAGCTTTTCTGTGTCAGCAAGGCTACACTGCAACAGATACAAACTTGAACTTAAAGGTATCTGCATTCACCTTTTTTGTAACTGCTCTTATTTGAAATCGTTCTTATCCATTTATCGCACTTACTACACACTCTTAATGGAATTTACTTATGTTTAATATTTTTACTATAAGTTTACTGCTCTTAGTCGAATTCGCTCTTTAATTATTTTCTGTATTCTTTATTTTGTTCTTATTTCTATTTGATCTTACCATCTACTGATTTTAATGTACTTTATAACTGGTCTTATCTGTAATGTCATATTTTGCAATGTGATACTTTGTATTGTGATATTTTGTAACAACTAAGTCGCTCTGGATAAGAGCGTCTGCTAATAATAATAATAATAATAATAATAATAATAATAATAATAATAATAATAATAATAATCTTTAATTGCCAATCCCAGTGAGCTAATCAACCTTTGCTACATAGAAATTACGCTGTTCAATGATACTAACTTTAGTTAAATCACTTGGATCAAACTCGCTTCATCCCTCTGTTAGGAGCATCAAGTGGACTAAATTAATATATACTGCAAATGTTTGAACAGTTTTTAGAACAAAAACCTTGCATGGATTGAAACCAAACAGAAAGCCTTGCACAAGTTCACAGAAACTCGGCTCATAGAGAGCTTTTCATTTTCATTTAAATGTCACAGGCTAGTGGTGCAACACTACCCTGCCAGCCATGCAGCTCAAGCTGGTTTTGCTTTATTGTCTGCACGCGGTTATAAATAGAGGTCATGTACTAAATCTTCATTGTGTACCAAGAGCTATCCAACGAATGAGCCGCAAGGCTAATAAACTCTAGAGGGATAGCATGAGTCACATCATGAGTGTGATCATCCTCTGTGCACACTGAACATTAAGTTCATAACCTTTTCATACCACGATTGAGAAATTTCATTGGAACTGGGCAAATAAACACACATCACCAAGTTTGAATATTTTGTAATGGGATGTTGTTGTTTTGGGATGTTGATGGGGTTTTTTTTCTACAACGGTAACATTTTTATTAAGTTATATTATGCTGCTTACGTTATTATTAATAAACAGTCTAACTGTGAATTATATTTTGCTCATCGACTGTTAGAATTCCGGGCGTTTCAAAACCAGATGATGTCCCTCAGCCTAACAGTTCATTGTAAATTTGAATGTTCTGATGAAAAACATGAAAGTAATTGACACATAAACCACATGTGATGGAGGAAAGTGTTCCAGAGCAGATGCTTTATGGATGCATATGAAGATCTGTATAACGCAAGCACCCTATGGTGAGATAAAATGCAACATTCATATGATCCTGTTTCCCTTATACTGCTGGAATGGAAATAAGCCTCCCATTCCATAGCAGTTTGATCTATTACTGGATTTACTGTGGGTTTAATAAAATATGCCTGTTACCTATACACTGTGGTTAATAAAGCTCATATTAAAACCTGGAATGGGTTAAACTGCTATGCAATAGCATTCCTGTACTGTACTGTATTGATTAGATGAATCATTACTGCATTTTAATAAAAGCCATTTTGACCACTGTGTTCAAAAATCACTGACGACAGAGCTGAGGATCTATATTTTCTTAAGATCCTCCACAGTTCATTAACCTAGTCCCTGTTGTCTCTGACCATTTATGTACACTAACTTTCCTCTTTTTGTGTCTGAGAGACTGTGGTGCTAAATAGTAAGGCAGATGGAGCAGAAACAAAATGCAGAGGAGATAGAGCAGAAGCAAAATTATTTGCGATCACTGTCGCCTCAATCCAAGGAATCTGCTCAGCGGTCAGCTGGTTCTCTGTTACACTGAGGTCCCCATGGCATCAATCAAGCTCAAGATCTGCTGTATCCAGATCGTCCCTATGAAAGAGAAACAAGCATTTCCACCTATCGAAGGACATAAACTGCAATTTCTGAAAACTAGAGAAATATCAAGCTTCTACTGAGTGGGTCTATTGATGAATTCTATTCAGTCCTTTCTGTCAAGTATTGATGGTCTCAAACTTGCAAAGTGACTGAATGTGACTTTTTTTTCCTTGTCTTTATTTTCAACTAGTTTTTTTCTCTATGCATGAAGTACAACTGCAGATTTAGTAATTTCTTCATAGGTCATTAGATTTATTTTTTGTTAAGTGTTTTTTTGTCATCTAGATCAGTAGTTCCCAACCCTGGTCCTGGAGACTCCCTGTGTTTGCTGGTTTTCATTCCAATTGAGCTCTCAATTACTTTACTAGACCCTTAATTGAATAATTTGCTTAATTAGACCTTTTTTAATTGTTCTCAGCTCCTAAAAGGTTGCAGAGTTCAAATTACTTATAAAATGTTATAGCTAGATTAAGCTTCTATGTTCATTGGCCGTGTTTGACAGTGCTTGTTTGCGCATTTTATGAGGACACAGAGTTCCCTGTACTTATATGCCATCTCATTTCAG
Organism: Acipenser oxyrinchus oxyrinchus; assembly: GCA_030684275.1. NCBI lineage: Eukaryota > Metazoa > Chordata > Actinopteri > Acipenseriformes > Acipenseridae > Acipenser > Acipenser oxyrinchus. The sequence continues at coordinate 10,389,037 of CM060251.1, forward strand.
ACAGAAAGATAAACAATGGCTTCAAAGGATTGCAAATCTATCCACAGGCAGATACTGTTGTGATTGGGCTGAACCCAAGATTACTTATCTAAAATAAATGACTTGGGGGCAGTTCATTGAGAAAGAAAAAACACAGATGGAAAAAAGGGATAAAAAAACAGCTTGCCACAGTGTAAACTTTAACCTGCCTCCCTTTAACCCCTGGCTGTAGTGGATGTACGAAATACATCAGTAAAAAATACTACATAGAACAAATGTGGGATTTCTACATCCACTGCAGGGGCCCCGGTTAATGACTACTGTGTGGAATACCAGCTATGAAAACTCGCTTGAGAGCACCAAAGAGGTCACAAGGGTAACTTACCGTAATGACAATATTTATCTAGTCGACGAAACACAGGATGGAAGGTGCCCACTTGAAGACCCCAGAGATGTACCCTACTTAGCTCAATCCAGACAGTTGTCATGTTGATGCGCTGGGGAGACCGCACTGTGGTTGATCCCTGGAGCCAGCATCACAGCTATTGTGTGTGCTGATGCGTTGGGGAGGCAAAATAAACTGATCCCTGGAGCCAGCATTACACTTCAGCCATCAACACCAGGCAGAAGGATATCAACATCATCAGATTGTATGGAAAAGCAAATGGATGGAGACGTAGATTGATCACATTAGTTTACTGTAAAGCTACGTCTTAGTTGGTGCTTATCTTGGCGAGAGCCGAGTTCAAATCAGCATGAAGTTTTAACATCTACTCTCATGTAATAGAAATCATGAAGATCTGAACGGTGGACAACACGGTTAATGACTTAGGAACGGGAACGGATGTGAGAATGGAGAGTACTTCACAAAAGACCAGGTTTGTGTCTGCGGCTGGAGCAAGGCGACAACGGTCAGGGGTTTGAAGATTCATCAAGGGAGAATGAAATGCTTGAGGGAGAAGGGACAAGGGCCTCGCATTGATCAGTACTTCTTACAAAGTCAGTCAAGTCAGTCAAATGAAATCCAGCGACAGAAAGCAAACCACAGTTGGCAGGATATCAGCACCCCTGTCATAGACGTGAGGAGGACTTGCATGGATTGCAGCTGGTGATGAACCTAATGATCCTTGTGAACCCGGTCAGACAAACCAGCATAAGAGAGAAAAGAACCTCAACGGGCACAAGCCTGGAGTTAAATGCCCAAGAGCTTGTGAGAAAACTGCGTGGGACACAGTAAACACTGATCTGTTTTGCGTTGGAAAGGTTAAATGGAACAGTTGAAAAGAAGCTGGATAAATTTGGGGACATCATCTACACTTATGGAAGCGTGAGGATTGGAGTTGAAAAAAGGAAGGAAAAAGTACAATCTATTCCTGGAAAGTCTAGATGGTAGCAGGAGATTGAACGCTTAGAGAAAGGAGACAGCTGAGGAAGCAATGGAGAAGAGCAGAACAAAGTCAGAAGGAGGACTCAATCTGTTACAAAGGGTCATAAAAGATAAGCTTGCAACATTGCACAGAGCTGAGCGCCTACAGAAACGTTACAAAAAAAGGAGTGTGTGAGAACTAACGTTCATAAAGACCCATTCAAATTTGTAAATAAGTTATTCACCAGTGAGAAAAATGGCACACTAAAAGTTTGAGCTGGAGAGATATTTGGAAGAAACATACAGATTCAAAAAGGCAGGAGCCTATGTCAATTCCTTCAGACATCCCACCTATCAATCCACCAGAATACCAAATGGAGGACAGTACACCTAAGTGGAAAGTGATGCGCTGAGGAGACCGCCCTGTGGTTGATCCCGAAGCCAGCATCGCAGCCATTGTGTGTGCTGATGCTCTGGGGAGGCAAAATAAGCTGATCCCTGGAGCCAGCATTACACTTCAGCCATCAACACCAGGCAGAAGGATATCTACATCATCAGATGGAAGGAAATGCAAATGGATGGAGACGCAGATGGATCACATTAGTTTACTGTAAAGCTACGTCTTAGTTGGTGCTTATCTTGGCGAGAGCTGAGTTCAAATCAGCATGAAGTTTTAACATCTACTCTCATGTAAAGGAAATCATGATATTAAATACCTGTACAAAGTTGCTCTTTGCACATAATAAATAAGATAAGGAATCAACCAGCTGTGATAAGTATTCAAAGTCTTTCTTCTGGGCAGGACTTTTCATCAATATTGCTCCTCTACCATGAAGACATTGTCTGAATGATTGTGTTTATCCCCAAGCAAGACTGTATCTGCTGAAGTACTTTGCTACATAACATATCTACTCTTGCAAATTTAAAAAATAAAACTTTCTGGAATGGATATCATTTTTGTATGTTTAACCACTTCCCTCTGTGCACTTGTCTTACCTAATTTCGGGTATGTGATTATAAAAATGTCAGTATTAGAAATGTGCTTATATGAGTGGGGGTTAAACTGTGATTCATGCTGCTAGTTGAATTTTATACCTGCATAGGTATTTAGAGGGAGGGTATCCTGTATCATTTTACCTATTTACCTGCATATTGTATTCCATGTAAGCTTACACAATCTGCAAAATAACACAGCAGCAACATACTGTATTGCTATCTTGAAGATTATTTGCTGTTGCAGTACCACTAGCTGTAAACCAACTGTGAGGAATCACTGGGCAAAAAGTACAGAACAGACTTCTCATTTAGACAACAGAACTGGCAGAAGGCACAGGTGTCGTCCATCCATCAACAGTCCAAAGTACTTTTGACCATTGTTCCATACTCCAATTTCTATGTTCTTGTGCGTATTTTAGCCTTTTAGTCTTTTTCCCCTTTCATAACAGAGGTATTCTTACTGCAACACATCCTTTAAGTCCTGAAGTCCTGACCTTTGTACTGTTGATTCGATGGACACCGACACCTGCTCCTACTGCCAGTTCTGTTGTCAATTCAACATTTGTCTTCTTTCTATTCCTTAAGGATATTATCTTCAAGTATTGCTCATCCTTGTTTAGACAGCTTTTTGGGTCTTCCAGTCCTGGGTGTGTCAATTACAGATGATGTTTCTCTGTACTTGTTGATTATGCTTTGGATACCACACCTTGAAAATCGAGTGATGCGAGCTATTTCGCTCAATGTTTTTCCTTCTTTATGCAAGTCAAGGATGTTATAATAGTAGAAAACACTAGCGGAGGCTTTGAGTAAATTGTTAATGCAACAGAGTATAAAAATGCAACATGTCTAAGACTTTTGCACAGCAGTGTATGTGTGTGTGTATACAGTATATATATATATATATATATATATATATATATATATATATATATATATATATATATATATATATATATATATATATATAGTACTGTGCAAAAGTTTTAGGCAGGTGTGAAAAAATGCTGTAAAGTAAGAATGCTTTCAAAAATAGACATGTTAATAGATTATATTTATCAATTAACTAAATGCAAAGTGAGTGAACAGAAGAAAAATCTAAATCAAATCCATATTTGGTGTGACCACCCTTTGCCTTCAAAACAGCATCAAGCATCAATTCTTCTAGGTACACTTGCACACAGTTTTGAAGGAACTCGGCAGGTAGGTTGGCCCAAACATCTTGGAGAACTAACCACAGTTCTTCTGTGGATTTAGGCAGCCTCAGTTGCTTCTCTCTCTTCATGTAATCCCAGACAGACTCGATGATGTTGAGATCAGGGCTCTGTGGGGCCATACCATCACTTCCAGGACTCCTTGTTCTTCTTTACGCTGAAGATAGTTCTTAATGACTTTCGCTGTATGTTTGGGGTCGTTGTCATGATGCAGAATAAATTTGGGGCCAATCAGATGCCTCCCTGATGGTATTGCATGATGGATAAGTATCTGCCTGTACTTCTCAGCATTGAGGAGACCATTAATTCTGACCAAATCCCCAACTCCATTTGCAGAAATGCAGCCCCAAACTTGCAAGGAACCTCCACCATGCTTCACTGTTGCCTGCAGACACTCATTCGTATGCGCTCTCCAGCCCTTGGCGAACAAACTGCCTTCTGCTACAGCCAAATATTTCAAATTTTGACTCATCAGTCCAGAGCACCTGCTGCCATTTTTCTGCACCCCAGTTCCTGTGTTTTCGTGCATAGTTGAGTCGCTTGGCCTTGTTTCCACGTCGGAGGAATGGCTTTTGGCCATAAGTCTTCCATGAAGGCCACTTCTGACCAGACTTCTCCAGACAGTAGATGGGTGTACCAGGGTCCCACTGTTTTCTGCCAGTTCTGAGCTGATGGCACTGCTGGACATCTTCCGATTGCGAAGGGAAGTAAGCATGATGTGTCTTTCATCTGCTGCAGTAAGTTTCCTTGGCCGACCACTGCGTCTACGGTCCTCAACGCGTTGCCCGTTTCTTTGTGCTTCTTCAAAAGAGCTTGGACAGCACATCTGGAAACCCTGTCTGCCCTGAAATTTCTGCCTGGGAGAGACCTTGCTGATGCAGTATAACTACCTTGTGTCTTGTTGCTGTGCTCAGTCTTGCCATGGTGTATGACTTTTGACAGTAAACTGTCTTCAGCAACCTCACCTTGTTAGCTGAGTTTGGCTGTTCCTCACCCAGTTTTATTCCTCCTACACAGCTGTTTCTGTTTCAGTTAATGATTGTGTTTCAACCTACATATTGAATTGATGATCATTAGCACCTGTTTGGTATAATTGTTTAATCATACACCTGACTATATGCCTACAAAATCCCTGACTTTGTGCAAGTGTACCTAGAAGAATTGATGCTGTTTTGAAGGCAAAGGGTTGTCACACCAAATATGGATTTGATTTAGATTTTTCTTCTGTTCACTCACTTTGCATTTAGTTAATTGATAAATATAATCTATTAACATGTCTATTTTTGAAAGCATTCTTACTTTACAGCATTTTTTCACACCTGCCTAAAACTTTTGCACAGTACTGTATATATTGTCATACCCCAGTGGAAATGTATAATTTCTCCAAAAAAAAAAGAATTTTACGAAAAATTGTGGATGAGGAAAAAAAAGTTACTAGAAATAGATGTCTACAGTTTATTTATTTCAGCAATTTGTTTGCAAAACTCTAAAAATGCTAATTCAAATACCATGACAAGGAAAATGAAATTAATTGCTAGTGGAGGCACCTTTAGCAATGATAACCACTTTTAAATGATTAGGATATTTGTCAATGAGCTTTAGGCATAATTCGTGATTTTTGACCATTCTTCAACGGAAAGTTGTTCCAGTTTCTGCAACTCATACCAAAGATTCTCAATCGGATTTAGATTTGTACTTTGATGAGGCCATTCCAGAACCTTGATTTTATTCTTCGTCAACCATTCTGAAGTAGATTTTGATGTGTGCTTTGGATCGTTGTTGTGTTGGAACGTCCAGTTGCGCTTTAAACCAAGTTTTGTAGTGGAGCCAATATCTTTTTGTATGCTATGGAATCCATTTTACCATGTATTGGAACTAAATTTCCTGTGCCATTAAAGAAAAAAACAGCCCCATAGAAGGACATTACCATCTCCATGCTTGACAGTAGGTATGGTGTTCTTTTCTTTGTACGCCTCACCACTTTCTCCAAACGTAATGACTATCAGCGTGACCAAATAGCTCGATTTTTGTTTCAACACTCCACAAAACCTTTGATCAGAACTCATATCCATCACTTAAATGCTGTTTTGCAAACATTAAGCGATTGTCCTTGTGGTATTTCCCCAAGAGTGGCTTTTTCCTTGGCTTGCGACCATTGAGACCTTCACCATGCAATACTTGATCTATGGTTGAAATGGAAACCCCAGTCCCAATTCACTTTGAATATCTTTGGCAGTCAATCTCAGATTGTTATTAACCTTCCTAACAATTCTTGTAATTGTTCTTGGTGAAAGAACCTTCTTTCTTCCAGACGAAGGAGCGTTGTGACAGTACCACGAGTCTTGTACTTCTTGATAATAGAAACAATAGTTGAAGTTGGGATACTCAAATGCTTGGAAATCTTCTTGTATCCTTCTCCAGCTGTATGACAATAAATCATTTTCTGCCTAAGGTCTTCAGTATTTCTGTCTGAAAGAACGAATAACAAAGGCATAGCAGCAATATAATCCACAAAAGCCTGACATGGATTTCAGTAAAACACGCAACCGTACAAGGGTCAAGTGAAAGGGGCGTAACTCACTAAAGTGCGCAGTCCTTCCGTCCTCTTCGATCCAAGAAGTACCCCCATGTAAATGTACTATTGTAGGGGGAACGGGGCTAGTTGAGACAATTTTTGGAAAACACTACATATAGGACAAATTATGTCTACAGCAGGCTGAAACTTTGCAACATACATAACTTTGGTTTGTGCTTGTTTTACAGACATTGTGGATTGACAGTCAAAGTTAAACAAATTTGTAAAAAATAAGTTTTAATAAAAAATGAGCATGCATGGGGCAAGTTGAGACAGTATAGAATAAACATGAAATGGGCAACATGATGCCATTTTGCCAACTTGTTTTGAGCCACGAACAGCTATAATTTGGTTTGTTGACGGTGTTTTGGACGGTGATTATTCCTGTCTCATCAAGGATGTAAACTGATCCAGCGTCAAAATGGTATCTATCCAGGACATCTGCCAAGTTGTCCAAAAACAAGTTGACACTGTGACGGTTGAATGCAGTTGTTCAAGCCAATGAAGTAGCCTCTGTCTTTCTCAAAGAAAGCGCCGGATGCCTTTTCAAAAAGCCAATAAATCACACTGTACAGAAACACAGCGCTTCACTTAGCCTGTGCTTTATTTCCTTGGCTATCAGTGAAAATATCCAATTCCTTAAAAATGACATACCTTGAAAGCTTCCACACAACAACAACGACAACAAACAAATGACATTTGTAATAACATATACACTAACTGGCTAAAAAAAATATGAGAATTGACATTATACATTTTCTAGTTTTTTGGCCCATCAGTGTATATAGCCTAGTTAGTTTTATACTCCATGCAAAAAATAAATAAATATGAAGTAGATTTAAGCTTAACACAGTTATTTTTAACTTAAAAAATACATTTTTTTTTAGTTTTCTATTGTTATAAGATTGAGTGTGTAATATGATTAACTAACACTAAAACACTAAACTAGTTATGTACGGTACATAGTTTCAACAAATCAAATGTTCAGGTTAAAGAATATTGTTGTAACATTGTTTTCATATACTTGCAGCATCACAGCAGTTGCTTATTTTATTTAGCAGTTATTTTAGTTGCTACAATAAAGAAAAACTGCATGTGAACGAGTCTGATTACTTTTTTTTTTTCAAATAGGATGCCAATGTTTCCCATATAGATAAAGCTTGTCGACACTGCTCTGCCAGTGACATGCGTGTGGAAATGACAGCGTGGGAGAAGTACAGTTGTGGAAAAGTACAGAGCAGTTAGAAGCAGTAAGGAGGATCTTTAATTGCTTTAATCAGAAAACACTGCAGCTTAAAGGCTAACAGCTGCGTGTCTTTTTCTGATAACAAGCTGAAGCTCAGAGCAGCTGATTCAAATTCGCCGCCGTTCTGAGACAGGGGGGAGGGGCGGAGCCAGCAGCACAACACAGGTAAACAAAAGCCAGCCAGTCGTCCCAGCGACAGCATGTGGAAGTGACAGCTTGGGAGAAGTACAGTCGTGGAAAAGTACAGAGCAGTTAGAAGCAGTTTGAAAGCAGGTTGACAGCTGCAGAAGCTAAACTGAACTTCCTGAAAAAAAAAAAAAAAAATGAACATGATCTTCAAGCCAGTAATCTTTGACTCCTGCATGATGTGGGAAGTCCAAGAAAACCCAGCAGAGCTCAACCAAGTGTGCCGCACCATCCAGGACTTGCTTAAACTAATAAGTATGCTAGAAATAGAGCTGCAGGAATTGAGACAGCAACAGGAGCTTGAGGAGCTGACACACCCACAATTCATGCAATTCATGGAAGTCAGCTCCCCTAGCAGACTGAAAGCCACCAGGGAGATGGAAGATGGTCAAAACAGCTGGGTTCAGGTAGGCAGAAGCAGTGAAAAAAAGAAACCGTCAAACACAACCGCCAGAAATCAAAACATCCAACAAATTTGAGCCACTTCAGAATTTAGATGATCAAAACCAACATCAAGAGAACGAAAGGAACAACATCCAGGACCCTAAAACAGTGCTGGCCAGGCAGCAAAAAGAAGGGAGGTCATGATTGTTGTGGACTCCATATTGAGAAACACAGCCAGGTCAGTTCGCAGTTTGGACCCACTTACTACAACAGTGTGCTGCCTTCCAGGAGCCTCTGTCACGCACATCACTGAGAAAGTGGACAGGCTCCTAGAACGAACAGGAGACGACCTGGTAGTAGTCGTCCACATCGGTACAAATAACATTGGAAGAGACAGGCCAAGATCCCTGCAAAACAAATTCAGAGAGCTAGGAAGGAAATTAAAAGACAAGACCAGAACTGTGGTATTTTCTGGGATACTGCCGGCACCTTGCAAAGGACCATATGGCCAGCTGGAAATACAAAATCAAAATGCATGGCTGAAATCGTGGTGCACACAAGAAGGCTTCATCTTTCTTGAACATTGGAGCACATTCTACAACAAGGACTATCTATATAGGCTGGACGGACTGCACTTAAACAAAAAGGGAACCAATCTACTCTGAGAAAGGATCCTTGAGGCGGTCCAGAAGCATTTAAACTAGAAAAGAAGGTGGCAGAAAACAAAAAAACAGAAGGGAGACCACATCAAAACAAGGGCAACAACTCAGGTAAGACAGCTATTAAATGTATTTATCTAAATGCTACAAGTCTCAGAAACAAAATGTTAGAACTTGAAGCTACTGCACTAACAAGTAACTACCATGTGATAGGTGTTACAGAAACTTGGTTGTCTGAGAGTGATGGAGACAAATATAATATTAGTGGGTATACACTGTATAAGAAAGACAGGCAGGACAGAAGAGGCGAAGGGGTAGTGCTATACATAAGAAATAGTCTTGAATCCCAGGTGTTAAATCTGGACGAAGAAAACAACGCAGAATCAATATGGGTCAGAATAATGGACAAAAATTCAAAGGGCATATGTGACATGCAGGCTCTAGTGGTTATTAGGTCCTCTGCCATTCCTAATATACAGAAAGGAGTACACAGACAGACAGTGGATGAAATGGTAAAGGCGCTTGCTTTATACAGAAAACAGGGCACGGCACTTGAGGCCAAATAAAACAGACAAACAAAACAGACTAACACTTAACAAATGGTGCACAGACAGACACACAAACATGGTGAGTCTATATAAACAAACAAGTATCGTGCTGGTCCTACCAGCACGCAATAGCAATTGTTATTTACTTTACTTCTCCTCTCCACACCCGTTCTCCACTCACCGAACACACAACCCCGAGTACATCTATATATACTGTTGTGCCGGGATTCAATTACTAATTAATTATTCACTTGAATCCCAGCACGTGAATTAATTATGTGCAACCTCGTGCTCACATATTAAATACTTTAAATGCACGTGAAGTGATGTGCAATCCTCGTGCCTAAATACAATTATACATTTTAAATAACTCGTGCTGCACACACCCATTTATATCCCGTGCAGCCATCTCTATACACCAACATTAACACACCACACGCAACATATAACACAGAAATGCACACAGGGGCGGGACACATTGCCACAGCATAATAATAGGAGCATGCTATAGACCGCCAAATTCAGACGCCGAGCAAAATAATCTGTTATACAATGACATTAAAAATGCGTGTAGCAAAGGAGAAGCCATACTAATGGGGGATTTCAACTTCCCCCATATAAAATGAGAAAACCCGGTGGGGAGCACGACAGACGAAATTGAAATGGTGGAAATGACAAATGTCTGCTTCCTAACACAATTTGTCAAGGCACCGACTACAGGGGAAGCATGCCTTGATTTAGTCTTTTCAAATAACAAAGACAGAAAAACTAAAACAGAGGTCAGAGAGCCATTGGCAAACTCAGACCACAACATGGTTTCATTTGAAGTGATATTTAAAATCCAAAAAGTAGTGACTAAAGCTAAGGTTTACATTTTTAGAAAAACAAACTGTGAATGTATGAAAGAAACTAACAGAAGTAGATTGGCGTAAAATAGAGAAAACATCCACAGAAAAAGGATGGCTGTTTTTTAAAAATTTAGTACTAGAGGTGGAAAACAATTACATCTCAAAAGTAGACAAATCTAAATCTAAAACAAAATGGCCAAAATCGTTTAATAGATCAATTAAAAATATATATATATATTCAGCAAAAAAATGCACTTTTTACAGAGCGTTTAAAAGGGACCAAAAACAAAGTACACATAAAGAGTACTTGGAACTGCAAACGCAAGTCAAAAAGGAAGTTAGAAAAGCCAAGAGAGAGAGATAGAAATGATAATTGCTAAGGGGGCTAAAGCCAATTCCAAAATGTTTTTCCAACAGCAAGAGAACATTCAAAGAGGAGGTTAAATGTCTAAGAGACACAAATGGCAAAATTATAGACGAAGAAAAAAAAAATAGCAAATATATTAAATGATTACTTTTCACAAGTTTTTACAAAGGAGGATACGGACAACATGCCCCACATGTCGACCTGTTCCTATCCAGTTTTAAATAACTTTAGCATAACAGAGGCAAAAGTGTTAAAGGGACTAGGAGCTCTTAAAATAAACAAATCCCCTGGGCCGGATGAGATCCTCTCAATAGTACTCAAAGAAATGAAAGAAGTTATTTACAAACCTCTAACCAAGATCATGCAACAGTCTCTTGACACAGGGGTTATACCGACAGACTGGAAAATTGCAAACATAATACCGATCCACAAAAAGGGAGACAAAATCGAACCAGGTAACTACAGACCAATAAGCCTGACTTCTATTATATGTAAACTTATGGAAACTATAATAAGATCCAAAATGGAAAATAACCTATATGGTAACAGTATCCTGGGAGACAGCATGGTTTTAGGAAAGGGAGATCATGTCTAACTAACCTGCTTGATTTTTTTGAGGATGCAACATCGACAATAGATAATTGCAAAGCATACGACGTGGTTTATTTAGATTTCCAGAAAGCTTTTGACAAAGTCCCGCATAAAAGATTAATTCTCAAACTGAATGCAGTAGGGATTCAAGGCAATGCATGCACATGGATTAGGGAGTGGTTAACATGTAGAAAACAGAAAATACTGATTAGAGAAGAAACCTCCAAATGGAGCGAGGTAACCAGTGGTGTTCCACAGGGATCAGTATTAGGTCCTCTTCTATTCCTAATATACATTCATGATTTAGATTCTGGTATAGTAAGCAAACTTGTTAAATTTGCAGACGACACAAAAATAGGCGGAGTGGCAAACACTGTTGCAGCAGCAAAGGTCATTCAAAATGATCTAGACAGCATTCAGAACTGGGCAGACACATGGCAAATGACATTTAATAGAGAAAAGTGTAAAGTATTGCATGCAGGCAATAAAAATGTGCATTATAAATATCATATGGGAGATACTGAAATTGAAGAAGGAATCTAAGAAAAACTCAGAAATGTCTTCATCTAGACAATGTGAGGAAACTATAAAAAAGGCCAACAAGATGCTCGGATATATTGTGAAAAGTGTTGAATTTAAATCAAAGAAGAGCGACCAGAATTATCCCGGGTTTAAAAGGCATCTCGTATGCAGACAGGCTAAAATAATTGAATCTATTCAGTCTTGAACAAAGAAGACTACCCGGTGATCTGATTCAAGCTTTCAAAATTCTAAAAAGTATTGACAATGTTGACCCAGGGGACTTTTTCGACCCGAAAAAAGAAACAAGAACCAGGGGTCACAAATGGAGATTAGATAAAGGGGCATTCAGAACAGAAAATAGGAGGCACTTTTTTACACAGAGAATTGTGAGGGTCTGTAACCAACTCCCCAGTAATGTTGTTGAAGCTGACACCCTGGGATCCTTCAGAAGCTGCTTGATGAGATTCTGGGATCAATAAGGTACTAACAGCCAAACGAGCAAGATGGGCCGAATGGCCTCCTCTCGTTTGTAAACTTTCTTATGTTCTTATGTCATCAGGGGGACCTTCTTATTCTTGGGATGCTCAAAAGCAGTGATATCAGTCAGCTTGAAACTCCTCTGATTTTGTTTTACAAATATTGTAAAGCACACTACATGCTCCTATAACAGTGGGCACGTTTTCTATTGTGTGGTTGCTGCTGTTTAAGCAGGCACCTCCATCTCCCTTTCAAATGCCCAAACGCACATTCCACAACCATTATAGCTCTGCTTAAACAGAGCTAAAACAAACTTTAACTACCTTTTCCTAGGGCAGTATAATCAGAAACTGGTTTTATTACCTAGGGCAGCAGTGGGTAAGCTGGATCTGCTAGAACAACTACTGAAAAAGAATGTTATTGATAATCCTGGGTAGTGCTAGGAATAATGTGCCAATGTGTCCCTTTCTATACAACATTGAATTTTTTAACACTCTGGTGTCATGGACTGTTCCCGGCTATACGACATTAATATTCATAAAGCGGTAGCGATTATCAACCAGGGCTTGTGTAACAATGAAATAATAACCATTTTGGTTGTAATCTTCCATAGAATTTACAGGTGGACAAATTATAGGAAAGTGGCTCCCGTCCACTGCGCAACCGCAATCATGTGAATATCATGTTCAAATCCAGATACTATTTTACTATTTCCTCAGCATTGCTTAGCCATATAACTTTAGGCAGGAGAACAGACACAATAGCACGGCATACCTGGAGGACACTTTCACCGTAGATCGACCAACAACAAACAGGTGTGACAGTGTCCCATGGAATGATGTTAATTACACCAAATTGGCACTGGCCTAATATTTCCAGAAGCTAGAAAATGATGATAGTATGATGACATCAAAATTCTAGAAAAAGAAAGTTCCGTTCTGGGTGCCAAAAGTTCTTGTCAACATAACCACTGTGAAGCACTGCTAGTAGTATCTTTCAGAAAGAGAACAAGAACAACATGATTGTATCCACTAGGTCTACTTGGGTGATTAATGCTTGTTATCTATTAAAAATGTGGGTAGGCCTACGTTAAATTGGGCAATGTGTTTAGCGTTATACATTTACTATGATAGCAGTTCATTCTGGCAGACACCCAACCCCACTTGCTCCACCCCACAGAAAACAAAACAACCTTGATCCATTATAAAATCGTAAAGTGTGTTTATTTGAACTCACAGGGTTGACATCATGGCAGAAGATACTACCCCTTTAGATTACAGTCTTTTCCAGTACAAAGGTTTTAACCTGATCGCCAATGTACATCAAGTACCATTTTTGGACACTTTAGAGAACTTTGGAATTCGGGACAGCGACGTGTTTGCAGTGACTTACCCAAAATCTGGTAAGGAATTTTTTATTTTTTTATTTTTTTTATTCTGTTGCTGCCTTTCTTATTTTCCCCACAAATTTTTGGCCATGCAACATTTTCCGTATGTTAAGAGAAAAGAAAATGTCGAAGACGTGTCAGATTTTATTACTACTGGATATGCCAGACTAAACTTGGATGTTTTGTGAATTTAAGAGGAAAAGATAGGGACATATAAACCTTGTTAAAATATATACTGTATATATATATTTTATATATTTTTTTTATGCATGTATGTAGCCTAAGTATCTATGAATGCGTATGCAGAAACTATGTACATCTTCAGTATATTGTGTAGAAAATGATATACCAATCAATCACAAATTAAAAGGCACTGTATAACGTATATATGCATTTTCAATAGAATGTCAACATTTTGATAATACAGTGGTGTGTTCAGGAGGAATTACTACAGGTCATAAAGAAACGTTGTATTTGCTTTATTGACTCTACCTCTCAGAGCGGCTAAGCAATATCACTTTCTTGTAATGCTTCAGTCTTTTGAATGTTAAGACCATGTGCTTTATTCGACTACAGGAACCATATGGATGCAGCATATTCTTGGATTAATGCATTACAGCAATGACTTGGATGGACCAGTAAGCAAATTAACAGTTCAAGTTGTTCCTTGGTTGGAGGTGCAACTGCCTATAAGAAAAAACCAGGACCCAGCAACACTAACATCACCACGCTTGCATGTCACACACCTGCCTCAATATCTAATGCCAAAAGGTTTGAGGAAAAAGAAAGGAAAGGTATGATGGCGTGACATCTGAAATGGATTACTACTGTAAAATAGCAAACCCTTTCATCTAAGACATATATCTGTAAGTGTTTCTAAGCGGATTAAGGGAACAATGCAATTAAGTTTTTAAAAAAAAGTTGTTTTTTGAAAATACAAATTCATGAAATAATCACAGAAAATGTTGAGCAGTTTCTGTTTTACCGTCAGTGATGTGTTTTATCAAATCAAAATAGAGTCCTTTACATTTGCTCTCTTTATTTCAATACATTATTGGTACATTATTATGCAAACTTGTATTGTATTTTAAATAAAAATGCACCTCAGATACTTGCAGTTTGGCATAAAGTGGGCAGTGAAGTAGGATTAGTTGTCATTTGGTAATGGGAAGATGCGAAGACTATTGCTCTACTTATCTGATGGATGAGTCAGGTGAAATTGATACTTACAGGGGAGATTCATGCAGTAACATATCAGAGCTCATTGTCTACTTTCTGCAAATTCAGAGAGCAAGGTGCCATTTGTAATTGTTAAAGAAGTATTTTGTAGAATGATCTACAAAAACATTATAATTACACAGGTAAGGCAAGGTTAAAATCTTGTTTTTCTGTTAAGTGAAATTTAGCATTATTGGTGATCCAATAAGGTAAAATTGCAATTAATTAAAACATAACAAAACGCTAATTGTGTTAATGGGAACTGGTGATAGTTATAGTGTGGTGTCCTTGACAAATGAATTGGTTTTGTTTAGATTTTAAACCTCATTGAAATAAAATCTATTTATCTATGTATTTTTTGATGATAATCGAATCATTTTTTGGGAAAAAACAGGTGACTAAAATGTATTTATTGTGTAGGTTATATATGTGGCACGGAACCCCAAGGATGTAGTGGTGTCATTTTACCATTTCCACAACTATTCTCTAACTCTGGAAACCCCAACAAGCTTCGACCATTTTCTGGAAAAGTTTCTTCATGGCCAAGGTAATGCTTTTCTGTACCCAGCACATACTGCTGAGTATTTGCAATAATAATCACTCAGAATGATTGCAAACATCATGTGTAAGGGGACAGTACAAAACTGCTGGTTTTAACTTTCAGGATATAGTACTACACTGTAGGAGATCACAACAAATCTAACAGGTTCTTCCTGGTAGCTAATCACTTCCTGTGCAGTAGGTCACGTGGCCTGATTGCAGCAACACCATTAGAGTGAACCTGAGCGCAGGAAGTGATATGCTACCAGAAGGCAGCAGTAACTTTTAGGTCTTTTTAGCATTGCCTTTGAAATATCTGCATATTCCACATTGGTATAAAATACAAGCAAAGAACAAAAGCTATTCAAAAGAAGACGGGGTGCATTGATAATATCATGGGTTCCAATAAGAATGTAAGAAATTGATCTATATGGCACATGTAACAAGAAGAGAGTAAATTGTAGTACGATTGGGTTACTTTTTATAATAAACCATAAAACTAAATTCCTTGCTTGTGTCAGTGCTGTTAACGTTGAGAGTTCAAAATAACCAAGTTTTTGTTTTTTAGTGTTCGGGAGTTCTTGGTTTGACCACATCAAAGAGTGGTATAAGCATAAAGAGGAGTTTGACTTTCTATACATCACTTATGAGGAAATGGTAAAGGTAAGGGAGAACAATAATAAATAACACATCTACTGGTATGTGTCTAGAATATTTTCTTCAATTGTGAATACCAAAATGGTGTCATGAAAAGAAGTCTAACATTAAAAATGCCCCTAGAGTAGTGTTGGGTATCTTTTAAGGGTTTGTGGGTTTATATAGTTTAATATATACTTTGAGTATCCTTTGAGTAATTACTGTAGTTTCAGATTGCACTTTTTGCCCCTTTACCTTTATGTTTACAATCATAGATATCGATATTGTAACGTTTTCGGGTTCCGGCCTTATGGACTCAGATGGAGGCAGTGATTGTAGTGAACGGGTGAGGTCAGCCCATATTTATTTAGAATAAAGGATAGAGGGGTGAAAGAGCACAAGATAGGCAGAAGTATGGGGGGAGGGGTTGACACACACACACACACACACACACACACACTACTCTCCTGATGCAGCTTGGCTTCCCTTCTCCTTCTCACAGTTGCTCCTATGGCTCGCCCTCTTCCTTCCTTCCACAAGGTTCCCAAGGGGGGTAATGGCACAATGGCGGTCGGGGCCTGTCTCTCGGCTGGCCGTATTAATGGTGGATAGTGGTGGTTCTCTCTTCCTCTTTATTCTTACTCGTCAGTTCCCTTGTCGGCTCCCTCTCCCCCTCCTCGTGTCATTCCCGCCACTCTTATATACTGGCCCGCCCCCTCTCACTTCTCAGATCCGGTTGGAGGAGACCTCTTGGCAGCCTTTCCCCTCCACCCAATCAGCGTCCTCACCACCTGTCCATCACAGGGGCCCTCCGAGATTCCCGCCACAATATTAGATTTACACTATATTACATTTATCAAGGGACTGGGTGATATTTATTAATTATGACAGGCAACTAGAACTGAGGAGCAGCTCTGAAAGCACCATAACACAGACTATAAAAACAAAAAAATAAACCACAGTAATTCAGTAATTGTGATTGACTGCAGTGATCATAAATGACAAAATAAGAGGAAAAACAACTAATGTAATTTGACGCTCTTAGAAATGTGGAATTTGAGTAAAACACCACATTAACAATCCAACACTTAGGCATACAAACTTATTTACATTTTTAGTGTTAGTAAAAAATAAAAATAAAAAAAAAGAATAATAATGTACATTTCTTTTATCACATGTCCTAATGTTCATGTACTGCAGTAAAGCACCAGTTGCGGCAGAAAACCAGTATGCAACATTTATTACTGTGTAAAAATATCCATTTGTGCTGAACTGTGCATTATTCTGTTCATATCTCATGTAGGACCTGCGAGCTGCTGTAGTCAAGATCTCCAACTTCCTGGGGAAACAAATTGATGACAGAACAATAGAGACTATAGTGGATAAATGCACATTCAAGAACATGAGATGCAATCCAAGTGCAAACTACCAGATGATCCCTAAAACATTCCTTGATCATAATAAAGGAGTATTTATGCGAAAGGGTAAATATAATAATAGTTTTGATACCTACCATAGTTCACTTAGAGATCCAACTATTTTACCACATTTTTCCCCCATTTAAACTGTCCAAGTATGTTCCCACTCCGCAGCAACTCCCCACAGCTGCTCAGGATATGTGAAGGTCACTGGTTGTCCTCCGATCCCACTGCCAAGCCAATTGCATCTTTACACCCAGGCTCTAGGTAGCATGCAAACTACCAGCCCAGGGAGGACTCAAGCTCACTGGGTGCCTGTCCTCATCTACTTTTTGCTAACATTGAATTGCTTATCATACCTATTTAATATCCTATTATGTTTGTCCTGTATTATACTATGTTTTTCTGCTTAGATTGCAATTTACCATGCATACTAACCAGTGGTGTAGAATAAACTTTAAAGTACCGGAACGCCAATTCAAATATAGATTTTTCTGAAACACATTACACAAACTCATGTTTTATTTGTACATTGTACTTGAGGTAACATTTAATAAGCAATGCATGCATCTCGCATGCGACTTTTAGGCTACTCACCCAATGCTGTCAGATTGGTGGTTTCTTTATTTTTTGGCTATTTTTATCATGCATTTTTTTTTCTATTCCTTTCAATTATGAGGTCATCACCAGCGCAGAACTTCAGTCGCTACGGTGCCCTGTAGTATTAGTATATCGCATCCTCCTCCTGTCTTTTTTCTAGAGCTCTGCATCCTTAAAACTACGAACCACACAAACGCTCAGATATTTTTTATTAGTCACCAATTTAAGAACTGTATCAGTACAGTTAAAATAGTTTGTTTTTTAAAAAATATATTTTTAAAGACTATCTGCTGACAATTCTGGAAAATGTCATTGTACTTTACATTCTGAATGTGTATTTCTTACCCCTGGATCAGATAAAAACAAAAACAGTGGTTCTGGTAATGCAAGTTGAGAGAAAAAAAAAAGGAAAGCAGATAAATAAATAGTTTTATAACATTACTTATCAGTGTGTTTTTTTTTTAAATAAATGTGTAGCACTTATTCATGCGCTTGTAATATACTGTATATTAAATCTTAAAAGCAAGGGCAGTTGTTCACTGCAATCCCTGGGTCTCTGTGACCGATGTACAAAGCAGCTTTAAATTAGTACTGTAGTTTGTAATAAAAGTCCCAAATGATTCATTGCATCACAAGGACCACTCACTGAATCAGAGGATTTTGAGGGAGATTCGATTACTCATTTAAAATACGCGCCAGATACTCTGATTCAGAATGTACCATGAAAACTGGTATGTAGGGAATTAGACACTAATTTTTTTGTTCCTAGTGCCTATGCAATGGAAAGACTTTGATTTTGCGACGGAAAATAGGTGAATTTCCATGTGTGTTCTAATTTTTCTCAAGACACTGTGCTCGAGCCAAATAAAAAACAACCCTATACATTTGGGGTTTCCATTGGCTCAGTTTATTTTATTTGAAGACCCTCTTTTCACCTGACATCATGCAAATGAAGGGGAAAGGAGGAGGTTGATATGCAAATTACCCATGTGTAGCGTTCTCATGCTGTTTTCGCAGACAGCATGGGAAAATGTGGTTTCCATGCACAAACAGGTACAAGAGAGAATCTCACCTATAAATCCATGGTCCATTGGTGGGGTGGCATTTTGTTAGTAGTGAATAATATTTAAATTAATTAATCAACGACTTATTAATTAAAGAAAAAAGAATAAGAACATAAGAATAACATAAGAAAGTTTACAAACAAGAGGAGGCCATTCAGCCCATCTTGCTCGTTTGGTTGTTAGTAGCTTATTGATCCCAGAATCTCATCAAGCAGCTTCTTGAAGGATCCCAGGATGTCAGCTTCAACAGCATTACTGGGGAGATGGTTCCAGACCCTCACAATTCTCTGTGTAAAAAAGTGCCTCCTAATTTCTGTTCTGAATGCCCCTTTATCTAATCTCCATTTGTGACACCTGGTCCTTGTTTCTTTTTTTCAGGTCAAAAAAGTCCCCTGGGTCGACATTGTCTATACCTTTTAGGATTTTGAATGTTTGAATCAGATCGCCGCATAGTCTTCTTTGTTCAAGACTGAATAGATTCAATTCTTTTAGCCTGTCTGCATACAACATGCCTTTGAAACCCGGGATAATTCTGGTCGCTCTTCTTTGCACTTTCTAGAGCAGCAATATCCTTTTTGTAACAAGGTGACCAGAACTGAACACAATATTCTAGGTGAGGTCTTACTAATGCATTGCAAAGTTTTAACATTACTTCCCTTGATTTAAATTCAACACTTCTCACAATATATCCGAGCATCTTGTTGGCCTTTTTATAGCTTCCCACATTGTCTAGATGAAGACATTTCTGAGTCAACATAAACTCCTAGGTCTTTTCATAGTTCCCTTCTTCAATTTCAGTATCTCCCATATGATATTTATAATGCACATTTTTATTGCCTGCATGCAATACTTTACACTTTTCTCTATTAAATGTCATTTGCCATGTGTCTGCCCAGTTCTGAATGCTGTCTAGATCATTTTGAATGACCTTTGCTGCTGCAACAGTGTTTGCCACTCCTCTTATTTTTGTGTCATCTGCAAATTTAACAAGTTTGCTTACTATACCAGAATCTAAATCATTAATGTAGATTAGGAATAGCAGAGAACCTAATACTGATCCCTGTGGTACACCTCCGGTTACCTCGCTCCATTTTGAGGTTTCTCCTCTAATCAGTACTTTCTGTTTTCTACATGTTAACCACTCCCTAATCCATGTGCATGCATTTCCTTGAATCCCTACTGCATTCAGTTTGAGAATTAATCTTTTATGCAGGACTTTGTCAAAAGCTTTCTGGAAATCTAAATAAACCATGTTGTATGCTTTGCAATTATCCATTGTCAATGTTGCATCCTCAAAAAAGTCAAGCAGGTTAGTTAGACACAATCTCCCTTTCCTAAAACCATGCTGACTGTCTCCCAGGATATTGTTACCATATAGGTAATTTTCCATTTTAGATCTTATTATAGTTTCCATAAGTTTACATATAATAGAAGTCAGGCTTATTGGTCTGTAGTTACCTGGTTCGGTTTTGTCTCCCTTTTTGTGGATCGGTATATAATGAAACTGTCCAACCCAGCTAATGCAGATCACCATGGCTGAAAACCGGTGGAGAGATCTGTGCCAGATACCTTCCACGTATGCACCAAGGCTGTCTGGATTGGGAGCAGTGGACGTTTTCAAGTGAATTGTGGGTTTCCTTGTGGAAATGGGTGTGGATTTCTCGTGTTTTAAGTCATGCTCAGGAGTAAATAAGATTTACCCTATCCCTCTGTGGCCGTTATTTTTTACCACAAACCTGATTCTGTCCAGCTGTTCTCCCAGCTGTCCAGCTGTTCTCTGCATCCGCTCATCGCCACTTCATGTGTAAATAACCACACATGGAAACTAGAGCGGTCGGGCACTATATAAGCATTTTCATAACAAATCGGTAAATGTTCTTAAGTTAATTCTTAAGTCAAGGTTTTGCCTATAGAAAAAAAAATACTGGAACGCTGTTGCAGCTCGATTACACCACTGATGCTTACCTTTCCTGCAAAAAATGCTTCCTCAAGCTGATTGCAGGGAAACTCCACAGACTTTAGTCCACAGCAATGCCAATATGAGTTTCTACATGACTTCCTCACAATCAGCCTTGAGATCTCTTTTTAGAATAACGTTTTGCTGGAATAGTTAGGAAGCATGGTAACTAATGATCTAAGCGGAAACAATGGAGAACACGTCTGTAACATACATCCTGATCATGGCTGTAAATTCAAAATTAAAGCCGGCAGTATGATAAAAACAAAAAAAAAGTCAATGTTTATGACTTATATCAACAATGTGTACAGAATAGTATAGAATATAATGTTAGTAACAACAGTAACATTATTAGACTTTATACAAGTTTTCATCTATAACTAAACTGACAATTTTTTTATTCTGTTTTAGGTAAAGTTGGAGACTGGAAAAATCACTTCACTGTGGCACAGAATGAGAGATTTGATAAAGTCTACCAGGAGAAAATGAAAGAAGTTCCTCTAGATTTTATTTGGGATATCAATGATTAAAACTGTTCTTATAATGTATAAAGATAATGTATTTAGAAATACAAACTCTAAAGGTGCTCAATACATTACCTGAAGGTGGATTTTAAATGGTACCAACATTATTACAACCTGTTTAAGAATATTTTGGAAAATTATTTGTTTATTTAGCAGACGCCTTTATCCAAGGCAACTTACAGAGACTAGGGTGTGTGAACTATGCATCAGCTGCAGAGTCAATTACAACTACATCTCACCCGAAAGACGGAGCACAAGGAGGTTAAGTGACTTGCTCAGGGCCACACAATGAGTCAGTGGCTGAGGTGGGCTTTGAACTGGGGACCTCCTGGTTACAAGCCCTTTTCTTTAACCACCGGACCACACAGCCTCCTGTGTAAATAAAATGAAAATAAAAATGACTTTTTTTTGGGAAGACTTTTACTGGTGTGGTTGGTATTGCAGGGATCAAGATTTACCTGCTGTTAAAAGTAACCAGTAACACAACTGTGGTTGGCTATTTCCAATCATTCATATATATATATATATATATATATATATATATATATATATATATATATATATATATATATATATATATATATATATATATATATAGTCAGTGTGCAGAAGCATATTACATGTTCTCTTCTTGTGAAAGGGTGCCCTCTACTGCCACTATTTGGTACTGCTTGTGTTTAAAGCACTGGTTAATTTGCAGTCTGACACCACTGAGATCTCTGGCTGCAATAACCTGTAAACCCTTTCTGAGGGAGGTTAATTTTCAAACTCTCTCTTCTTGTCTCGTACTTGTGGCAAGTAGAGGGTGGGGGGTTAGGTTATATGTACACTGTTAAACTCAGCACAGTTGAAAAAGGAAGGAGAGGAGCTCACATCGCCAACTGTCTAGAGCTAACCGCAAATCGGAAGTATTGCCTTGTTTTTGTATTTGGGATAGTTCATAATTGTACATTTCTGTTTATAATAAAACCGGGTTATTGTGATTTGAAATAGTTTGTCGTGCCTGCTGCTACTGCTGGAGTCTAAATAGATATTAAGGAAACAGAAGGTCTTGTTTTCTTACAAATTGGCGTCCACGAAGGGACCTGAGAAGTGAAAAGTCTAGACTCATGGCTATTCAATTTCAATAAGAAGTTGAGACTAGCCGCATTAAGACTCGGCAGTCATTTTTCATTCCCAGCATAGGGAGTGAACTGACAACAGGTTTTCACTCAGAACTGACTCGTGGTGAATTGTATGTAGAGAACCTATTGGTAATTCTGTTCAAACCATAGTTGAAAGCTATGCCAATCCAGCAATTTCTAATGACGTTATAGCCAAACTAGCAAATTTGTTTGGATTCGAGTCACTGCCGGTAAAGCTCCGTAATTATATGATGCGACGGACCAACGTTTTAACTTTTATTTTTAACTTTTTATTCAATTTCAGTCTCGAGCAGCTGTTCTAGAGTCATGTAACTGAACGGACGTTTGTTCAAAGTGTTTACAGCTTTTTTCATATTCTTAATACATTTTCAGTTAAATTAGTCGTTTTTGGCTTTGACTATGTATGTAACTTTCACTGTGGAAACAAGGGTCTTGATATTTATTATTTTGCATACCATTAACAGTGGGGACTGTAATGTTAATGTGGTCCATCGGTTTGTGCAGACCCAGCCGTGACGTAATAAGAATCCTGACGTTACGACTGTCGCGAAGGGGCTTCTGGGAATGCTAGTTTACAGCGATTGACTGAGAGGGGCGCCATGTTGTTGTCAGCTGTGTCGCCACAAATAAGCTACGCAGTTAACTGACACACCTACTTCAGCGAATGGGTAAATCTTGACGGTGTATTATCGTACGTTTTCTTGTATTGTTAATTATTTGTTTGTAATTATTTTCACAGAATGTGTTCGTAGTTAGCTAGTCAAATTAGTGTTTGTGTCTGGTTCTTTAATGGCACAGGAGGTATAAAAACATTGGGAATTGAAATGCATTACAGATCGACTGTAGCCGGCCTGCATGCTGGATCGAATTTATTTAAACTAAGGGAGCGGATTTGACACCAGGCCTAACCGGGCATTATTTCAGATCAAACGCATGTTGAACGGGGCTATATAAATAATAATAATAATAATAATATAATAAAATAATATTATAACTCTGATATGTCATAATCACTAAATCTAACGTCTCTCTGTGTTTTTTTTTTTTTTAGCATGCTTGATTGTTTAAATGAATTCCATTGTTATTTGCTTACGATTGTAAGTCGCCCTGGATAAGGGCGTCTGCTAAGAAATAAATAATAATAATAATAATAATAATAATAATAATAATAATAATAATATAATGTATAAGCAAAATGCTTGAAGTAGAGTAGTGATGGTAATTCAGTTTACCTAAAACTGACAATGGTGATTGACGTGGTATTTAAAATAAATAAATAAATAAAGATAAAACGTTAATACATAGTAATATTTTTGTTAAGAATGCTGGTGACAGACAATAGACTTATGTTTTATTAAAATAATAATAATAATAATAATAACAATAGTAATCGTTAGTTACAGGCAATCATGGCAAGCCCAATAAAAGACAACTACAGAATGAAGAGCTACAAAAACAAAGCGCTGAATCCTCAGGAGATGCGCAGACGAAGAGAAGAAGAAGGGATTCAGCTTCGGAAACAAAAGCGAGAAGAGCAAGTAAGTGATCTTGGTTTCGTGTGCTGCGACTTTAGGAAGCATTGAAGTTTACATCCCAAGCCTGCTGCACGGGGCACAACCATTTTGATGGATACGTATTATGGAGTAGGTAGCGGTTTATTGATAGCACTAATCTTGGACTACCATATACCTCAAGTAAAATTAGGTCAGCGGTGCACGACTCTGTCCCTTAGATCCTCTCCAATCCAGGTCTTTTTTTCCAAGTAGGTCCTGAATTAGTTTATTGACGCAGCTATGGTTTTGTTAACTAATCTGGAATCCGATTGGAAGAGTGCCATATTTGTGTATTCAGTATGTCGTGCTAAGGCTTAAAATACTGTTATTGTCACATGTGTAAACATTAATTTAGTTCTCCCCAATATAGATTTGTTGTGGTGGCCAGGGCATTGATTTTAAACTATTCAGCAATGAAGATTTTGAGCGTGAGACTCATACTGTGTATCAAAATAGCAAATTGTACTCTGTACCTGCTGTGTTACTTTTGCTTGTTACTGTAAGACATATTTTAAAGTCATATTGGATGCAGTACATTTGTGTCATTTTCTAATAATTAATTTCTGCAGCCAGTGTTTTTCTGTCTGTCCGAACCAAGGACTTGGATACAAAAATCAGAATTTAAGAAGCATAAATGAATTATACCAATAGTCAATTGTTAAATATCTGTAGTTTACAGAATGCTGTAATTCAATTTAAAATGCCTCAATTGGTTTGACTAAATAGTATTACAAAATGAAATAGAAATATACCTAGGTTGTTAGATTTGCTTACCTCTCCCCTCTTGTTTTCAGTTGTTTAAGAGAAGAAACGTATCGCTTCCTACTAATGAAGAATCCATGTTAGAATGCCCAATACAGGATCCCGACATAAGCTCCACAGTACCACATGCAGGAGTAAGTTTTTAATAGACATTTTTGTAAAACTTAGAGAGCACTACACTACCATGCATTTCATTTTGTCATTGTTTATATTTAAGTCTTTAAGTAACGGTGATTAACACATTTCAGGAAGGAGTAATCACGCCCGATATGGTTCAGATGATTTTCTCAGATGATCCTGATCAGCAGCTTGTGGCAACACAAAAGTTTAGGAAATTGCTCTCCAAAGGTAAGGCCTATTTCATCACTTTCTGTGTTGCTGTTGGTTTTCCTCTGCTGTATTATAATCATGCTCTGTGTCTGACGCACAAAAATTAATTGTTACGTTACATCATTTAAGTTCCTACCTACTCTAGATAGAAGAGATGATATTTTAGGAATTTTACCATCACAGCTCCATGCTGTTGTATAGTAATGCATATGTATAAACATCTGGGCCACGTACATTTTCATTGATCTCCAGCAGTGGGGCTGCTCGGATGTAGGCACATAGGTTATCATCTGAAAACAAAACTACATTTTTGCAGGAAATATTTTCAAGTATAAAATCCATGTGACTATTTGCTTGAGTTGTATGGTGCAGATAAAATTGTTGAATCAATCTGTCGGTCTTAAATCAAAATCTCCTGTAAACATACAATACATCAAATGTGTTGGGGTGTGACTAAATATTATTTTGCATTTTATTTACATAGAACCTTATCCGCCTATAGATGAAGTAATACTTACACAAGGAGTTGTAAACAGATTTGTAGAGTTTCTCAAAAGAAGTGAAAATTGCACACTGCAGGTATGTTGTCTTGGTAATATTACTATTTGGATGCAATAGATTTTCTTTGGCCTTGGTGCTGTTAAATCAAAAATGGGTTGTCAGGTGTAACAAACTAAGATCTAACAATATTGTAAAACTATTTGCAGGATGTATCTAAACAAATAAAACTAATAGTGTAGCTGTTGTATATCTAGAGATATTATTGGGGGGGCAGGGATGGGGGCTTTAGATGCCGTCAAAGCATGATGAAGCAGTATTTGACAGGGAAAGCCTTATTAGTGAAATAATAAATACAGTTCTATTGGTAAAGTGTTTGTATCTCATTTTACATTTGCAGTTTGAAGCAGCATGGGCTTTAACGAATATAGCGTCTGGAACATTCCTACATACCAAAGCTGTTATCGAAACTGGTGCAGTACCAATTTTTATAGAGTTGCTCAATTCAGAATATGAAGATGTACAAGAACAGGTAATTTAAAATAATAGCATGGCTATGTTTTGGGGGTATGTGGGGATGGGGTTTTGTTTAGTTTTTTGGTTTGGTTCAGTTTCAAACACATTAAATATTTTTGTATATGGTTGTACTATGCAGAATATTTGTAGCAGTTGCAGAAGACCTGTTTTTTTCTCTCTCTCTCTCTCTCTATATATATATATATAATTTGCAACGTTTCACAATCGCAAGCACCTCGCAAATAAAAAAATGGGTTTCATAAAACCTTTGCAGGGCTGCGACATCGCTGATTTTCACCAGAAACCTGCGACTGCCAGACAGCAGCCGCAAGTAGCAATTTTCATTGCAGATCCTGTTTTAGGACATACCATGGCCCTCATACTACTAGCTCGCTGTGGAACTGTACGCTTTATTTAACCGATTTCTCAGGTAAAACATGATTTAAAAAAAAAAAAAAAATCTGATGACAGTATGAACTTGTCTCTATTTTTGTCATGCAGCAATTATTACATAAATAATACAAACAAAATGAAATGTGTACAATAAATATGTTAAATAACACACAAACGTGATAAAAATAAACAAAATGGACCAAACTCAAGTGACAAAAATAGTGACAAGCACCTTTTTTTCACAAAAAACTATCTAAAAGAAACCTGCCAGATCCCCAAATCACGGAAGCAAAAAGCTCAATTTTTCTCTGCTACAGTTCATCACAGCAATAACAAAGCTTTGTTGCAGCAGCCACCTCCATGTTACCTGCCCCACGCACGTTTAAATGAGACTAAACGCAGCTTGATTATTATGCCCTCTAATAAAAGTGTGAAGGTAGCGAGTGTGCTTAGCTGGCTACATCTGTTTCAGACAAAAGCCCCTGTTCAGCTGTATAGAAAGAAAAGTAATTTACAAAACAAAGAAAAAATGAATAACCACAGCTTACATAAGTTACAGAATCTATCAAATGCCCAGATTCAGTACATTGTTATAATATCTATAGTGTTTAGGGATCGGTGCCAGAACATCCTGTTCTACGTATTCACAGGGGTGTAAATGTTAGTAGCCAACAGCATTTTGTTTATTAATCTGCTACTACGTACTTTGTAGTAATGGAATGAGTAATTGCAATGGTTAAAGTAATGTAGTGGGATAGTTCTTTAAAGATTTCTCATTATGTGGCTTACTGTGGAAGCCATATCGACATCTTGTGGCTGTAGGACTAAATTACAGGTTAAAAGATGTGAAAAACGCAAGGCCCTAATCATGAATGCCCATGGTAGTCCCAGTTTACAGTGTCAAGCAGATGATTCCATTATTTGTACCTGCTACATCTGCAAGTGCTGCATTCCTGTTTTAAATCATTTTATTTGGTGGTGGACCCTTAAATCTAAATGTAGTGGTGTACCTGTCCCTCTAAAAATGCTAAATTAATTTGGACCCCAGTAATGGCATTCTTCTCTGTAAATTGTGTTGCCTCATGGTATTTCAAATTGCTCCTGTTATTTAAGTTTGAATGTATTTTAATTTATAGGCAGTCTGGGCGCTAGGAAATATAGCTGGAGACAATGCAGAGTGCAGAGACTATGTGTTAAACTGTGGAATACTTCCTTCACTCTTAAAGTAAGTAATATTTATTCATTCACTTTTTTCAGCTAGTGGCAGTGCATCTGTTATTTAAGAATTAATCTTTTGAGACTAGGCAAATTTGAATCTGTCAAATTGTGTTTTATATATGAAAATATTTGTTCTATATGAAGTTCCTCAACAGGTTGAAAACTTGTTAAACCTGTATGCTCCACTGTTCCCATATATAAAATAAGTAACTTGAATGGATTTTTATTAAGCTGAATAGTTAATAACATTTTTATTTTTCAGATTACTAACAAAGTCAAGTCGACTTACAACAACAAGAAATGCAGTATGGGCTCTGTCTAATTTATGCAGAGGGAAGAATCCTCCACCAAATTTTAGTAAGGTATGTGAACATTTTGTTTTTGCCATTTTTGTGACTCATACATGGGAACATTTACTGTACTGATTGAGATTTAGACATGTTTAGACATGCATTTGTTGTATTGCCTTGAATGATTTTGAGTCCTCATTTGTTATCATGGAGCATTGTTCATTTAAAAAAAAAAATAGTAATACAACTCATGAATGCTCAAAATTTGAAGGTCATGTGGCCTAAATGTTTACAAAAGCAAGTTTGTTCTAGACAAAATTATATGAAAGCCCAACAGAACACTTGTATCAAGGCATTTTAAGAGCAATCGATTCTTGTAATCTATTGCTAACCTCATGATTTGTCTCCATTAATAATTTAGGTATCTCCGTGTTTGAATGTATTGTCAAGGCTTCTCTTCAGCAGTGATCCAGATGTGTTGGCAGATGCTTGCTGGGCCCTTTCATATCTCTCGGATGGACCCAATGACAAAATTCAAGCAGTAATTGACTCCGGTGTTTGTAGAAGACTAGTGGAGCTTTTGATGTAAGCAAAATATAGAAGTATCTTTTTTTTTTTTTAATTCTGAATGTTGTGTGAAATACTTAAATGTTAAACCAAAGATAACCAAAAGCATGCACGTTCAAGTCACTGACCACAGAGCTGTATAATTTTGTGTTGGTGGCATGAGGCATTTTAAGTGTTATTATTATTATTATTTTATTATTACATGAAAGGTCCTGGTCTTTCTCTGGCAGTTACTATATTCCATTCACAGACCACCCATTGCTGCATCCCCATTCTTTATGCATGTTTAATTCTGCATTATATTAACACTAAGTAATGGTCCCTGGTAACTACAGGGAGTTTAGAGAATGAGGAGATAAGCATTCAGCAGGATAACAAGATTTGAAGGTGAATTGCAGAGAAATTCCGAGTAGTAATCAAATGTATGGCCCTGTGAAAATCGCAGAAATTCTTTAAAATTCACTGCAGTGTCACGGGTAAAAATATCGTTTTTCACGGAATGTGCATGGAACTATTTTATAAATTTGTGTACTTATTATTATTATTATTATTATTATTATTATTATTATTATAAACATCAAATGTAGAGATAAAGCACTGACATCATTAAAATCAACATCAAAGTTATTCAAGCACTTTATAATAGATTGTGAAACGGTGTTGCAATTTACAGCCTGTAGGTAAAGTGTATCTGAAAGGACAGCTTTCAGTTCTAGTACGTCAGATGCATGTTCACCATTTAGGTCTTGCAAAACAAATACAATGTGTAACCCATAATGATTCTGGGCATCAGTCAACTCGTCCGTGACCACTGACAAGCAACCAGACTGTTTAACCAATACCATAATCTCCTGCTTGTGATACTCGGCAACTTTAGGTCTGAAATATTTACATAACTTTTGGTTATCCAATTTTTCAGGGATATTTTCGCAAACAAACGCCTCTGTCAGGTCAAAAGTTTTACATAGGCTCCCATTAATCCAGTGTAAAGCCTGGTACATACAGCCCGTTGCCGAATTAGCAGATTCTCTTGATTTCAGAATCGGAGCAAAAGCAGCATTTAAATATTTTTTTAATTTATTTAAATAGGAACAGTGACTACAAGGTTGTTTCCCCTGTGTTGAGAGCGGTTGGAAACATAGTAACAGGTGATGACGTTCAAACTCAGGTAAGAGTTATTTTCAGTTCTTTGCAATTTTCCTACCAAAAAAGATTGAATTCAGACTTTTGTTGGCTGCACTATTGGTTTAGTAGGAACGTTTGATATTCGGGGAGTATAATGTTACTCTATTTCAAAAGGCCTTGTGTAAGTTTGCCTACTTGCAAGCTTCAGATGTCCACAATCCACTGCTGCTCCCATTGAGACCATGTTATTTGAGGATGAAGTTGGACTGGCTTTTAATGAGAAATACACAATGAAAAGTACTGGTTTAGGGGGCTCCTGAGTGGCGCATCCAGTAAATGCGCTCCGCGTGGAGTGCAGGATGCGCCCTGTAGTCTAGACGTCGTGAGTTTCGAGTCCAGGCTGTTCCTTTGCCGACTGAGGACGGGAGGGGGGGTGAGTTCGGCCGGGGTGTCCTCGGCTCACTGCGCACCAGCGACCCCTGTGGTCTGGCCGGGTGCCTGCGGGCTTGCCTGTAAACTGCCCAGGGCTGCGTTGTCCTCTGACGCTGTAGATCTGGGTGGCTGCATGGTGAGTGCAGTGTGTAAAAAGCGGTCGGCTGACGGCACATGCTTCGGAGGACACCGTCTTCACCGCTCCCGAGTCAGCGCAGGGGTGGTAGCGGTGGGCTGTGCCTAAAAATAATTGGACATTACTAAATTGGGGAGAAAACAATAAAAATAATTGGCGACCACTAAATTGATAAAAATAAAAATAAAAATCACAATGAAGCTTGTTCTGGTAATCGTCTTCATGTATGTTTGAACCAGAATACAGTAGATTAGTGATTTGTTTAGAGTGCTAATTTTAATCAACTATACTAAAAAGTCTTTTTTTATGTTTACTTACATATTGCACTGAAGAAATGCATTTTCCAAAACATTTGCCTACTTTTTATAAAAAACAAAACAAAACATAGATGGTCATTCAGTCCTAGACCAAAATTGAAATGTGCAATAAAAGTACATGCTACTGTTCAATTTTGATAATACATGGGAGTACATTATTAACTTTTTATAACTAGCACAATATGTGCTGTTACATCTATCACTGCTGCCGTTGCTGTTACTTGTTTGTTTTTTCGCTTAGGTAATACTTAACTGCTCAGCATTGCCTTGTCTTCTGCAACTACTGAGTAGTCCTAAAGAATCTATAAGAAAGGAAGCCTGCTGGACTGTTTCTAATATCACTGCAGGAAACAGAACTCAGATCCAGGTAATGCATTTGATTAAGATCTGACTAGAATTTTAAAAGTATACAAATATAATTTCACTTAAGAGTTTAGTTGGCAAACATAATTTTAATGTCAGCAGTTGAAGATGTGCATTTTTTCTTAATATATAAGAAAAAATATATAAATAACATTGAATGGTGTACGACATTTTTTTTTTTTGTTTATTTGCAGGCCGTAATTGAATCAAACATATTCCCTGTACTAATTGAGATTCTTCAGAAAGCTGAGTTTCGCACACGAAAGGAAGCCGCATGGGCCATCACTAATGCAACATCAGGAGGAACACCTGAACAGATCAGGTACTGTATACACTAGCTAAGTTAATAGCAGATGAGTTTTATCTTGTATTCATTTAGACTAGGGATGCAACGGTTATCAATTTCCGAAACTGACATTTGCATACAATTTCAAACTAAGCGATACCAACAAGAGAACCAAATTGAAACCAAATTTTTGTACAATGAAAAAACAGTATCAGTTTTTAGCACTACACCAGCAGGCATTTTCGGGAGTTCATTGCACACTTTTCTGCATGTAGACGGTTCATATTAACACTCTTAATCATTTTTATATGGTAACATAAAGACTCGTCTGAATGATTGACAGCCCTTAGTAGGGAAAACTGTGGCTTCATACTTAGTGTGGGTGTTCAGATGTCTTGGGCTGTTTTCTATGATGGCCCTACAAAACACAAATACAAATAAAAAAACACATACAAATTGAAAAACACAATTACAAATCCCACAACAAAATAGAAGTATTTATACTTCTGTCAGTGTTATAATTGGTATTGCAATGGTAAGCCATGCCCGCTCACAATAAGTGTGCTTAAAATTGAATTCATCCTGCAAAGCTATACTTTCATTTAAATGTAGGAAAATTAGCAGTGCTTAATTTGTACAGAGAGAGGTGCGGGGGCGCAAACAGTGACAATACCATTCTTAAGAATGTACATTCAAATTCATAACAAGTTTATTTGAAAGAGTAGTGTACTAATAGTGTTATAAGTTAGTTGGCCATGGTATATTTCTGTCAGTAGTGTTATAATTGGACAAATAAAACATTTTATTGTATTTTTTAGGTACTTGGTGTCCTTGAATTCCATCAAGCCTCTTTGTGACTTGCTGACAGTGATGGATTCTAAAATAGTTCAAGTTGCTTTGAACGGGCTGGAAAATATTTTAAGATTGGGAGAGCAAGAAGCAAAACAGAATGGCACAGGCATCAACCCTTACTGCTCCTTTATAGAAGAAGCATATGGTAGGATTTCCATTTATTATTATTATTATTATTATTATTATGCAGTTATAACAATTGAGAAAAAAAGCAGTTCACTTTATTATAAACTTGTTTCCTTATAGGTCTGGATAAAATTGAATTTCTCCAAAGTCATGAGAACCAAGAGATCTATCAGAAGGCTTTTGATTTAATAGAACACTATTTTGGTGTGGAAGAAGATGATTCCAGCATTGCCCCGCAGGTTGACGAGACCCAGCAACAGTTCATCTTTCAGCAACAGGAGGCACCAATGGAGGGATTTCAGCTGTAACATCAAATCCAAATATCCTGAACAGCCTCCAGGCAAGAGTGCTCCGAGTTTATTTCATTATCATGTAACACATATATATATATTTTTTAATTTTCTTCACATGGTCAAAGCCTGAAACTGTCCTGTTCTTTCAGATGGTTAACCTTTGTTGTTCTTGGCAAGGTAAACATTTTATTATTTTTTAAGTTTGTTTGTGTAAACTATTTTCTTGGACATTTAGAACCTTTTTTTTTACCCATTTGGTGTGATTTGTGAACCTTGCATCTGCAGCTGGGAAACAAAAACAAATTGCAGGTTTAAAAAGTAAAGGAATGTTTAACACAAGTCAGATTGGTTACATGAATGAATTGCGACACTGGTATCGGGACGCACACTTCCAAATCCCTTCAGAGTTAAGCTACCTCTTGGAACAACACTTAAACAAAGAAATTAAAAGTAAGAATGTAGAAATGTACATTGTAAACTTTCATTTAAAAGCATGTTAAACTTGTGTCAAGACCACAGTGCATAAAAGAGAATATCTCTTTATTTATTTTTATTTATACAGTTGTATGGTTGACTTGTCTTTATGCTATGGTTGCAATTAAGTATGTTCATACAACTTCATCTACAAAATCATTATTCCAATCAAGCTCTGGTAACCTAACAAGGTTATCTGCTCAACTAAATATGCGGGCAAATGTTTCAATCTTTAAACTTGAAGAAAACTGCACTTAATTTTTATACTTAATTTAAATAAATGGAAATAACTAAATATTTGCATGGTTTGTACATGCATTTCAGACCATGTAATACTTTAATGTCTATTTACCTTATTTATTCTGTTTAAAGAATCTAGTAGAAAAAAAAATAAATATTTATTTTGTTCTATATGGGTTACTTTATACTGTTTACACAACAGTTCATCTAAAAGCATTTTGTCGGCTGCAAACTATTTGTCAGTGAATTTGCCTGCTGGTTGTACTTTATATTAAGGTAAAGGGCAGAACAGAAGAGAAGTACTGTTCTCAAAGTAATTTTGTGATTTTTAAAATGAATTCTGAATTCAGTTTGATTTGTACTGCTTTAAAGAACAATTGCATACTTGTGGATTTAAACTTTCTTCCACAATAAAGATGTAGATTATCAGTTTATTACATTACAGTAATGAAGCTCATTAAATACATTTATTTGTTGTCGAATCAATGATGCTGCATCACATTTAATTGAGATTTCAGTCTTTTCTTCTTTATTATATTTATTGTCTATAAATAGATATAATTGATTAACCCTGGATTCATTGGGTACTGTACTACTTTCTCAATTAAATTAGGGCCAAAATGTAGATCTTCTGACTTGTTTTACTAAAGTTCTCTGCTGTAAATTAATGAATTCTTTGTATATTATATATACATCGAACCTTTGTAAAGACTTGGTAAATCTAAAATTTATATTGCAATTGTCATTCACAGGCTTTTGATTATTTAATATAATATTTTTGTCTTTTTAAAAAAATGTTTAGTTATGTTCAAGCAATGATCAGATTTACTAAAGTGTGTTATATTCAGTCATTTATATCAGGTTTTTTTTTTTTGTATACCATACTGTGATTGTTTCTAGGGATTCTAATTGTTTCACACTAGTATTTTGATGCTTACATTAGTTATTGCTGGTGTCAATTGAAATCAAATCGACTGCATTATAATGCAAGATATTATTTATAATGGGGAGGATGGGGCAGTTTTTGTTCACTGCTTTCTGTTATGTTTAATAAGGTTTAGTTCTCTTGTGCTGGCATACTTCATGTTAAGCAGTTTGTTTTTTCTACATAAAAACCTTACAACAAAGCAATGAAGTGCTACACTACACTTTTACATTGTTGTAGAATTCCTCATCAGTGATTCATTAAACCTGTATGAACATGATACAATTGTGTATGGAATTATGTAATCCAGTGTTTGGGGATTTTTACTCTAAATATATACTGTCTAATTTATTTTAATAAAGAGAAAAAAAAAACATTTTAATGCAGCCTAATAAACAGTATCTGAAAAGCACCTAAAATCGCCATAATGTGTTCAATATTTAAATATTGTGGGAATTGTTATAACTGAATGGGTCTAGCCAATGTTTTTAATGCTAAAGACATTACTACTAGATTTTTATTATTTTTTTTAATCTCAAATGTAAATACTGAAATAAAAACTATATAGTTAATGCTGATTTATTAATGGCCATACACCACCTTTTAGAAATGTTACCTTTCTAATTTAAATGGACGTAGTGGGCACAGTTAAGTCCGTTTTCATGAATTTTTTATAGTTTGATATTGATAACATTTTCATTGATACCAAACTCACAAGGTTTTATGAATTGGATCCTAGGTTGCATTTCTTTGTAGAAAACTGTTAACTGCTGAACTTTTTCATAAAACCACAAACTAGTTAAATACATTACTTTTTCTCTTCATACAAACAGGTTTTGTAGAAAATCCATGTACAGTATGTCACAGGGCAGAGAAAGTTAAATGTTACATGTAATAAAGTTAAATTCCTTCAAATGGCACTGTTACATTTAATCATGTCTAGCTTTCTAATATTTTTCAGGCTTCTACATTTTTGTTTTCATTGAAAATGTGTGCTGTATGTATACATTTTGTATTTTTTTTTCCCTTTTGAGCACTGTTGCTGGTAGCAGCCACAAGACAGATACACAAGAACTTTAATGATTGCTTTACCTACACATTTTGTTCAGAACATTTAGCTTAAAACAAGAGGGCTGCCTCATACTGGACTGTAAAGAGGTTGCTAACTTCTGCTACCTTATATATGTAATAAAACAATCAAAACCCCATAATCGGTACATTTTACAACTAGAACAACGAATAATAAAATGCTCTTTCACAAACCTGTTGATACATAGTAGATATTATATTTCATAACCCTGTGTAAAAAATTATGCATCTGATATGTTTCCCACAGCTCAAAGTATGCCGTCTGAGATTCTGGGCCAAATGTTGATCATGCCACAAGCCAAATGACATACAGTCGCAAACAAAAGTATTGGTACCCTATGTTTATTACACCATAATTCAAGGTAACAAATTAAAGGACAAGCATTTAGTAAATTTTAACCACAGTTTTAGTCACATTGGACCAGAGAATTTTGTTGAATGCTTCAGATTCCTGTTCATAATTTGGAAAATTTGAGATGTTTTGATTTATGAATTTTTTAAAAAGTGGTTTACAGCCAGGTATATGTACAAACTGTTCTGTGTGCAGGTACCTTTGTACAGTTCTTTCATGCACTATTATGCCTGATGCTTCTAAGTCTTTCTTTTAAATAATTGGCCTTTAATCTTGGATTTTATTATTCTGCTGAATCTGTTTTGCATTATTATTGTTCTGATTGTGGATTTTCGTATTCCATATTTCTTTGAAACGGCTGTAGCCATTTCCTTTGTTGTAGTTTGCTTGCTACGAGTACTTTTCTCAAATGTGAATCCAACTCTCTTGCCTTGACCTTCAAAAAGTTATTCAACAAATGTTGAAAATAATTACCACTTTTTCTTGTTGATTGTATAATGCATATTAGTTAACGTGTAAGGGTTTTCAATCGGTGAAAATATTGTTTAATTCAATTACATTTTTACAGACTTTTAATGTAAAAGTCTAAAACTTTTGTCATGAACAGATATTTTAAATTAAGTGTTGTTTTTTTTTTTAAATATAAAGATTGTTAAACTACCAGAAATTTGTGTATTTTGATCTTGTCATATTAATTAGTAGCTAATGCTGTATTGAACATGTTTTCCTGAATTATATCACTTTGTGTTTGTGTATCTAAAATAGCATCTGGATTGACCAGTTGTTAAACAGGCTTGGATACTTTGAGTAAGACTTTGATATGACTACTGTACATTAAATCATTTTTCAACTTAACTTAACTTGACAATTTGGTCAATCAAAAGCAGATGCGGATCTGTCCTTCAGGGTACTGATGTATAAGGTAATGGTGTTTGCGTTTCGCCTTGTACTGTGATCAAAATGTGACTCAAAGATCATTATTTCTCATGGAAACTCAACATAAACTCCATATCCTTGAAATAGTTATTTAGCACCCATGTTTGTTTAAATTTCAGTCCAACAAAACCCTGATGTGCATGGGTTCAGGGTTGCTGCAGTACAGTAATAATTTCTACATAATCCTGTCCTTTTTGTTTTTGCAATTAAGATTTTTTTGTGTTTGTGTTTTTGCAGCAGCCTTTTAAGCATCTGTAGTAATGTTTTATTGTGTGTATCATATTATAGCCTAGCTATGATATCCCTCAATAAAATAACATATACTCTAAAGGTAAACAATTTAAGGAAATGGTTCTCTGTAACATTCAGCGACAAGCACACTGTTTTACAGTCTCTTGAAGGCAGCTGCCAATGCAAGCTGCTGCTCACACAAACCTCTCCATTTTGCCACCTTTGCTAGATTACAGCTTGTGAGGGTTTCATGACGTCCGGCAGCCTGGAAGGTAAAGATTAAGAACAAAACACCATTTCAAGTTCTTAAACAGTACACAAATGTAACTGAATTGGTTCAATGTTATACAGCCCAGCCCATGTACAACCGTATGCAAGTTACAAATTAATTTTCCCTTTTCAGATCTGCTAGATGCAGTCTTCTGCAGAAATTTCTGTACCGTTGTGAAGAGATGATCACAGCTGTGTGTGTGAAACGTTCAATAAAAGGTATTAATGTTCCTTGTTTCCTACCTGTTTACTGGATAAAATCGTAGCAAAACAGGCAATCACCGTCATTCCTATCATTATGTAGCAGGTTTTTATTCAAGCCTTGCTTCTTGATGAATCCAGCATTTCAAACCTATAAAAATATAAATTGAGTGTTAACTGGAGCTGAATAAATATAGCTTTTTTTCTATCAAAACACAAGCTTACTTCTTGAAATCTGGTATGTTCCTTCTACTTTAACTGCAGCGATAGTGCCTGTAAAACCCTAGGATGAAGTACAAAATTCAGCCAGCCTTCAAGATAATTCAGGATTGAGTGGTGGCATTACATCTAGGTACAACTTTTCTTCTGTTCTACATATTTAGACTACAGTGAAACCTGCAATTAAGGTCATACTTAATAGACCAATGTCAATAGACCGTCAATATTAACTCCACCCCACTATTAGGGCCACAAAATTGAGTTGGTCCCTTGAGAGCTTCCAATGATCATAATGGTCTTCATATGGAACTGGTTACAAGGTGTAATAAACCTCTGTGTAATGCATACCCCTCTACCCCTCTTTAACAGCTCATATTTGATGTTAAGCTCATTTGCATATCTCCTCCCAGGTAGAGGATAGAGAACAAAGCTTGGTGTGTGGTTGTGGGTCGTCGATGAGCAGGAGAGTCGGAGCGGTTAAGCAGTACTTCATTTTCGTGACCTTTTAGAGGCTTTTTTTTTTTCTCCTGTTAAACTAACTTGATTGAGACCATAGGCGCCAAACCCATAGGGTACAGGGGAGGCAAACTATATATTTTGCTAAGTGTGTACACACTATTCTATATTTTATTGCCTTTAAACAAAATGTAATAAAAAAAAACGGAAGATGCCAGAGGTCCGACATTGATAAAGAAAAAATTATAAAATTAATATTATGTTAAGTGGGCATACATGTAAAAGGTTTGATGAATAACATTTCAAAATCTATGTTTGTTAACTAGCCTCATGTGTGATTTATCATATTGATCCATCTGATTAAGTGAAGTAATTTCTGAATTTTTTTTCTGCAAAAAGTCAAGTTCAAATTTGCTTCTGAAAGTGATCCAAAATGGCTCAGAATGCCTGGGAGTGCATATAACCCCAGAGCTTTGGGGGGCCTAGACCCCAGCCAAAAGATTGTAATATACTGCAAAACCAATCAAGAAACGTCAAATGCCTTTTTCTTGGTTTTCATAAAGTGTGACACTGAAATATTGCAGTAATTCCTTCAAGTTTTGACCTACATTAAAACAAATTATCTGGGAAGCATTTGCCTGAAGTGCAACTGTGATTTAATACATAATAATTGAAAACTTAGTATATGGCTGGTTTCACAGACGTTGATTAGCACTAATCCTGGACTACCTAATGTAGTTCAAGACTAGTGTTAATCGGGGTCTGTGAAACTAGCTGTCAGTTTTGATGCATCAGCGATTAATGTTTTATCTTTAAAATAATTTATGGTGAAGGTAATAAAACTGCTAGGGGGGGTCTTTTCAATTCATCATGGCAGATGTAAATACTAACACTGTTTAAATAATAAAATAGGAAGAAACCTGGTGTTTTACTTGCTTTCAAAGATAAAAATGACATTTAGAATTTACAATGGCTTTATTTACTTGCCAGCATTTAGATCAATTGAATAGAACCCATGGTGTTTAAAAAAAAAAAGAAAAAAAAAGCACCAGACCTTCAGATCAGTAGCATATGGACAATATTGTGATTTATTATTATTTTATTTAAAAATACTGCCTGCTATTCAGTTTGAATAGGATGGCCTTGGCATTTCAGATATTATTGTGCTGAGTGCTTCATGCACCACATTTAAACCATTTCTTTAAAATAAGAACAGCATGAACTGTGCTAATGAAGATGTATTCTCTACTTTTGAATACCAGGCCTTCCGTTTACATTAAAGCCTGGTTAAAGATGATATAAGAATATAAAATAAAACCTTGAGTGTGACACTTCAAACACACTTTGTACAGGCAAGGTAATCCAAAAACATTAAAAACTGTTATTCCCAGCTGGTTATGGTCAGCAATACACAACATCTGTTGTTTGAAACGAGCATGATGTAAACATAAAAAAAGACATTGGCTGTGCAGTGATCTGCATTTATTTATGTATGTATTTATTTATTTTTGTGATGTTCCCTTGTCATATTATATGGAATAATAGCAAGAACAGCTTGTCAAACAGTTTACCTTCCCCACGGCTGCATTGTTTACTTGCTTTGGCGAGTCATGGCATTTTCCACCGTTGTCTTTATAAATACTTATGGCACGTCCCAGGGAAATGTGACCTACCAGGGGAACTCTGCAGTTAATTTTTACGGGATTGAATGTCAGCTGTCTGTGTTACTTCAGTTCCCACAGTCTTTAACCAATAAAATGTATTTACTTCTACCTCATATAACCAGTGTGTGTTTGTATTTCCACAGCTTGCTTTCTGAATCTAAATAAACTTCTGATTGATGAATTTGACCCCGGAGATTGGGTTTGTACAAGCAGTTCACTGCCCTTTGTGCAACACAAAGTCTTTCTATTGATTGTGATGTACAGTATACTATTCTGGGTTTTCTACACTGCTATACAGTACCATTAAGGGAGGAAGAAGCGGCTCCTTAAGTATTATGAAGGGAATGTGCTGTAATGAAACCGTCCATAAATTATAGATTGTATTTTAACATGACTAGAAGCAATGACTTCTTTGGGAAAGTTAAATTGTGCTACAGTATGGTATGGTTTATTATAATACAAAGTGTATTAGACACTTATACACAGAATTTTATAATAGTCAAACCAGTCTGTAATCTGTTAATTCCCAGAAGGGAAGGGATTACAGACTTTCCAACCATTGACATATACAGTTATTTATATTTTATTTATGAAGCGCATATTCAAGTTTTGCAACCTCATTGGGAGGTTTTCATTGGGTGGTACACTGCATATAGACTGCTATTTTATTAAGACCTCTGCCAAAAGCTGGGACCACTTTTGCCCAATCACAGCCTTGATACAATGTGGCATAGACTCCACAAGGTGATGAAAGGCACTTTGAGGGATCTTAACCTATTCAGTCATTAATATTTCGTGCAACTGGTGGAGACAGGTAGGCAGAGGATGAATGCATCATAATACTTCATCCCAAAAAGAATAATTGGAATTCAGACCCGGGGAACGTGGTGGCCATGCAAGATGCCTGAAGTCTCTGTTATGATCCTCAAGCTATTCACACACAATTCTGGCATGGTGGATGGGTGCATTATCGTTTTAAAAGTAGCCTTCACATCAGAGTGTATGTGTAGCATTGTGGGGTGGACCTGATCCACATATAAATCGAGACTCGGTATACCAGGGGCCGGTGTTTCAAAACTTTGGTAATCTGATTTCCGCGTTTTATCTGGATTATATTGTGCAATTGGGTTTTTCAAAACATCGAAATGTGTCAGGATTACTGTGATCTGGATTTTGTTTTGGTAATCCGATCGCACTTTTAATCACGATTAAATGTTGCAATTGGGTTTTTCAGAATTTAAAAGAGGAGATCAGGATTACTTTGATCCAAAATACCAGGATTATTATGATCCTACTACGGAGATGGATTTAGCTTTTAAATGATCGTAGAACATCGATTTTCTTTTTTTTTTTTTTTTTTAATTGTCATAGCAAACACACACTATATGTCCAAATAGAGTGGTAGAATATAATATTTACATACTTATTTAAATTTTGTATCCATGCAAGCAAAAAGCAAAACACATATTTAGTGGTATAGTTTTAATAAAAAAAAAAAAACATACGCATACGCCTTCACATACGCCTCCTTAAAGCCCGTCAGATATGCTGGACTCCTGACCAACGAGGAAGACGATGAAGATGTCTAAAAACACATATCCTTTTTTCAAAAGTTTTATTTTTATTCAATTTAGAATTAGTTATTTAATTTCTGCTAAGTAGGCATAAATAAAATAACCATTATTTGCATGCGTTATATGACAAAGTGGCAAGACCGTGTATAACAAGGGGTTAAAGGGAAATAGCTATAGGGCATATTTTGTCCCCCCGTCCCCGTCCCCGCAAGACACAGCTAATACTTTTATATAAATACATGTAGTATTAATAATAATAATAATAATAATAATAATAATAATAATAATAATAATAATAATAATGAGAAAGTTAGTGCGTCATCTCATGGAGTTTGGGGTATTCTGGCTGCTCAAACTGTACAAAATTATTATTGTTTTAATAAGACATAACATGAAGACTGTACACTGTAAATAAAAAGTACAGTATATATTTAACAAATCATTAACATGGATAGGTTGATTTCTGATATATTATTATTATTATTATTATTATTATTATTATTATTATTATTATTATAAACCCCACTGCCAATGTTTTATAGTGACTAGAATTGATTATGCATGAGTTCACCAGGTTCTGGGGATTTACAAGGAAATTTTCACATAAGTTACATCATAACCATTATCCACTTCCATCTGTCTGAGCTGTCATCTATTACTTCTCAGCCTAACTAACCAGCTCCTGGGACAAGAAACAAACACACCGACTGCACCGTGAATATGGTCTATTAACTCAGATGTTTGGTAAAGCTGTTGCTTTATCACATACAGAACCATGCACTGTTTCTATACATGGTAGAGAAATAATACAGACTGAAATCAAAGGCAGCTGTTTTTCAGGATGTTAATTATGACATTGCAGTAGTAGTCAATGGCAATTTATCATGTGCATATAAATATTTTCTTTCATTATTTATCCTAAACTAATTACTGTGCATTAAGTAAAGTAAAACAATTAAATAAATTTAAAAAACCTACCTGGATGTGGTATAACAGCTTTGTTTGTCAGACGGGTGTAGGGCTTCGCCTACGAGAGGAGGTCAATCGGCCCATCTTGCTTGTTTGGTTGTTAGTAGCTTATTGATCCCAGAATCTCATCAAGCAGCTTCTTGAAGGATCCCAGGGAGTCAGCTTCAACAACATCACTGGGGAGTTGGTTCCAGACCCTCACAATTCTCTGTGCAAAGAAAGTGCCTGCTATTTTCTGTTCTGAATGCCCCTTTATCTAATCTCCATTTGTGACCCCTGGTCCTTGTTTATTTTTTCAGGTTGAAAAAGTCCCCTGAGTCAACCTTGTCAATACCTTTTAGATTTTGAATGCTTGAATCAGATCCCCGCGTAGTCTTCTTTGTTCAAGACTGAATAGATGTTTCTGACTCTCATGTCAGAAACAAGACCCTCATGTTTCTTAGCCCTGTTAAACAGCTTGAACAAGTTCAAGTTGCATCTGCTTTGACTTTCACAGAACATGACTGCAGCCCTTTCTTCCAACAGGACAGGCTTGTCAGCTTTGCATATATAGCCCCGGTCATTGACACATTACATAATTACAGACTTCTATTAAATTACAACAGGGACCTGTCCCTTTGACAAGAAGAGAGAGCAACTCATTACAGTCCATTCGTTGACTGACACGGCGGCAGATCTAAATACCACCATTGTTGTGATCAATAAAATAGGGTACTAAATGTACATAGGAGACAGTGCCTCCGAAAAATGAATTGGTATAGCAGACGCCCGCTAATCCAAACCAGTTGGGACCGAAATGTGATTAGATTAGTGATGATCTGATACATTCTGTACCATACTTAAAGGCCTTTTCTAGCCTTTGCTTATGTGTTTGAGACTCTCCCAACTTATATTTAATCAAAATCAATCATAATAAAAAAGGTAAATTTACAGTTATGCTAACCTGCTCTATGCAGTGCAGGAACAAAGAAAACATTTGGGCTGGCATTTGCAGTTATATTTATATTCACGCACACAATCAGCATAGAAAACAAGGCAGCAGTCAAAGCATGCAATGAAAAAGTAATCTACTACAGCAGGCTCTGTGTATTGCAATGTTTGTTTTTGTGGTAACTGCTATTACTGGCCAATCTAATACGTTTTGAAGCAGGTTTGCAAAGATAGTTTATGTAGTTATACACTGGAAGGATGATGCAATACGTACAGGCAACAGCTCCGAAATAATAATAAAAAAACACACATTTGCTCTCATAGAAATAAGTATTTCTGGCACCACCTTGTGGATAACAAAAACAACCCACTAATTACAGGAATTGTGCTGTAGCTTATCTCACTGGGTGAACAATACACGGTATCATACATAAAATGCTGTGTCGAAATACAAATGACAATGGGAAGATATATGCGTAGAGATATTCTTTAGACCTTCTTTTGTTGCTATGCACTGGAAAACAAATACATGAATATGTGCAAAGTCAGCTTTGCATACATTTATAAACTTTAGGCTTATTTTTTTTATTGTCATTAAAAAATCTTAGTGTTTGTTGTGCTAATAAAAAGTATCAGGTTCGAAACTTTCTCTAAAAGCTAACAGGACTTAAGAATCTTGACAACATACATTTCAAGTACCCAAAGCCATGTAGTCCAAAAAAACAGTATTAAGATGCCATCATACACAAAAACAATTGTTCGGTTTATAATAACATTAATAACCTCTGCAGCAGTCATTACTTGTACACATTACATCAGTCTAGGTTTTTTTTTAAATTTTTATTTTACCTGAAAGAAGTTTCTGGGATAAGGACCTGAAAAATTGAATTAGGAGGTAAATTGTCTATGATGCATACTGGATGTGCACGCAAAACTGCATGAAAGTACCATCACCTTGTAGGCTCCATAACTCCTAGTAATTGCTTCTTAATCTACACAATGGCTAAGGCTGGCTTACTAATCATGAAAAGCAATGTTTTTCTTACTTTGGTACCTATCAGAGTCTTTGCCAGCAGAAATGAGATGAAAAAATACCAGTAGCAGTTCATTTCTTCATCGTCTTCTTCCTGAGACCCTGGACGAAAAAAAGCAAAAATAGTATTTATTTATTTATTCATTAAAATATGTATAATACACTCATAAATAGCAACAGGTTTACAACAATCAAAGACATAATGTATAACATGACTTTGAGGTGATAAAACCAAGTACTGGTGTTCAGTAATCAGTGGCTATTATGAGGATGTACAGTTGGGCTCCTGTGATGATTATGGGAGGTATTATTTTTTTTTTCCTTATTACATTCTATAGAATACACCATGGAGTATTAATGTAGTTCTATCCCAAATCAGGATGGGGAAACAGACAACCTCATGAGTGAAATAACCATAGCACTATATAAAACAAACAGTATAATATATGACCTCAATAAAACATTCTGAAAAGAGCTTTGAAACATACTTTAAAGTGTAAAAAGTTGTCGGGATGTTAACAATGAAAATAAAAATGACAGGTATGTTATTTAAACAGTTGTAGCAACACGTGGGGACGTGTAACGCTTCAGAACCCCACTACTTACTCTTTAAGTGATAGCTTAAATACAGACTACAAACACACCTTGAACCTGAAGAAAGGTGCTGGTGTGTCTCAGGGGCGTGGACAGAGACACGTGTCTCACATTTGGAAAGCTGTCGAGGCTGTGATTCAGTCCTTCTCTCTTCACAACAGTCTTGATGTGGGGAACCTGGAGTATTTCCCACTTTTAGAATAACTACTAAGGGTTTCTCTAGATTTGTAAAAATTAAACAGGATATTCCAAATATTTTGATGTAAAACTACAAAGGAAGTGGTAGCTGGTAGAAATATTGGACAGATATGCTCGTTTAAAGCACAGCTTTCAATAATGC
This sequence comes from Acipenser oxyrinchus oxyrinchus, assembly GCA_030684275.1. Taxonomy (NCBI): domain Eukaryota; kingdom Metazoa; phylum Chordata; class Actinopteri; order Acipenseriformes; family Acipenseridae; genus Acipenser; species Acipenser oxyrinchus. The sequence goes on from CM060251.1 coordinate 10,434,035, forward strand.
AGTTATGAGTAAAAATGACTGTACTGTTTACATTTTAAAACACATATAAATTAATGTTTCATTTAATATTTGTGCAGGGCAAGGATAAACATGTAGATACATTGTAATAACAAGGGAAATTACATATAGTTCCGGCTCTTACACAGTAACATGTGTTATTACATGGTATCATCATGGTGCAATTCTCATGTAAAGTCAAACCTATTCCACCAGCAATTACCTTTTAAAGCAAGAAACATTAATAGTTACCAATATATTACTATGGTTATGTATGTCCCCTAAGCTAACTTTTTTCTTTCAATAATTAAGCCTATTATTGAAAACAAGCCTTTTACCTTCACAGTCACCAGTATCCCCCTGTAACCCAGCAAACACTTAAAAAGCTATGTTTGCATGCTTACCAATTTCCCTTGGCATCAGTGACTTAAACAAAACAATAAACGATTAGCTAACCAGAACACAGTACCCACCCGCCAACTCTCGCTGATCAATTTATGTCCATTTTAACTTTTTTTTTTTAAAATTCAATTTACACTTCAAATTTAAACAACAACCACGACAGCCAAGCTGGAATTGATGAGTGTCTCTGCTTGATATTATTGGTTGATTTATCACAAGCAAGGCACACATACATATTAGACTAGTAGAAGGATGCATGGAATAGAGTTAAAAAGTTATGCTCCATGTTGAGGAAGAAATGTCATCTGTTCTGTCTGCAGAAAGGTTAGGGATACTGACTGATGCATTGTCAAGCACTTTAAAAAGAAGAAACAGAACACAGGTCCATTTAGAAAATATTGTTGTATTTTTCTCTTGATTTCAGCCGTTAAAAGGCTTATTGCAATATGAAGCTCATTGCCTATAGTGAAACGTAAACCTTAATAAAAAGCAACATTTTACACAAAGATGTCTCTGACTGCACTGTAATTGCACATGTGGTTAACTAGCAATTGCATTGTAAACACACCCCTTGTGTTACAGTGTAAATACAAAAGACGCTAGCAACTGGCAACATTTTTTATTTAGTAATTAAGCATGTAGTTCCATTGTAACAACCAGGTGTGTTATAACTGTGTAATTACACTGCCGATAGTTAGATAAATGTTTCGAATGAAGACACTGAGAACTACAGTTTGTCATTGCAGTTATTGTTTCTTTTAGTATTTCTAATTTAAATGTGAATTTCTAACTTAAATATAATTGCTCTATCCAATGTAATAATGATTGTTATCAATTGATGCTTAAAAAAAAAATAAAACATTACACAGCAATGCATGAATATATTATTAATTTACAACATATCTTTTAAAGTGTAACCATTCTAATATGGATCCTTACCTATGCGCAGAAGTACCAGATGAGCTATGGTTTGGAAATTCATGCTCTGTTCATGGAGTAGCTTACTGTCTGGTGTTGTTTTTGTCTTATATCATTGCTAAGTGGAATAAGCTGACGGAGTGTCTTACTCTTGAATCAGATAGAGAGGAGTGGAAATCAGCTTTCCTGTTTGGTCAGTTGTGAGGCGAACCCCATACTATATTATAGCAGTAAATGCCAACACTTGCCTATTACACTACTTTGTGTTAAGGAATCACCTGGAATAATCTTGTCAGAATTAGGACTTGTTGGATCCCTATAGTGTTCTTTTTACTATAGAGTTTTTTTGTACATGGATTGTATTGTGATTTCTGTGAACTATTGACCTATTTCGCTAAATTAGGTTAACCACAGTTATAAAAAAAAAGATACATGACCAGCTTTCATAATTTCCTTTGCTTATGGTCTCATCAAAAGAATTAACAAAACATTTCTGTTTCCAACCCACTGCATATCCTGTCCTAGATACAAGATGACAAGTCACAACGTAGCTAAATCACAAATAACCATCATGAAACCAGTTTGCTTGTAATGTAGTACTGCAGGGAAACTACACTTGCTCCAGAGCAAAACCAGGCAGGGATCAATTGAAAATGGTCCATTCTTGCATGTGAGCAAGGGAGGAGCATATTATAATACACAAAATGGAGCAGTGCTTCATTTTTAAAGTCAGTATGATAATTCTAGAAGCTCCATAGAGCCTGAAAACAAGATATTTTAAGATATCAGCAGAGTCATTCAAACGTGATAGAAGATATTTCAGCTTCCTCTTGTAGTACTGAGGACAGTTCCCCTGTGATTCTTGCATACAGGGTCAGGGGTCTTCTCCAGTACTGCTCTTCATGGTCTATCTTTAAACCCAAGGTCATGCAACACTAGTGTGCTCAGGAAGTCACATAAATTGTTACAGATTGTTCTTCACATGAGTGACATTTACATTGTTCTCAACTTAAAAATATCAACTGAAAAAGAAACTCACGGCTGCTGAATTGATCAGCTTGTCCACCAGCACCAGATGGTTTAACAGGGTGTAGTCAGGGAGTATTCAAGGGTATTATAAGAAATGCTAATAAAGGGCCCACACCCTCAGTTCTCACTACTTGTAAACTGTTCCTGCCTAGCTGAACCTCAGCTGTTTTTTGCAAATTAATTAAGGGTAAAATGGACAGGGGGATAATGTTTATCACAAGAATCACCAGAATCACCAAAGCCTTATAAAAGTTTACTGCAGTATTTCACATGGTGAAATAATAGTCACTAGATAAAACACAGACCATTATTGTAAAGCTTTATCTAAACCATGGAGAAGCATGCCAAAGAATAGTTAATACAATTTATATAAGCATGATAAAAGCATAGCAAACTGCGAATCCATTGAGCTCCACATTACAGTAGTCCCTTTTCAATAGGATTACTGCTTGATTGTGGCGGCTTTTAAAAAAAGGACAAAATGACAAAGTGTGATAAAGATAGCTGATGATTTGGCCATTTTAAGCAGTGTTATTACTAAATAACTGAGCACAGTTACCGTAGATTTTGTTATGTTGTGCTTTTTAATACATACCACACCTGTTTCCATATTAAACTCTCTTAACTCCACAAATCTGCTCTTGTGACCTTTTAAAATTGGACCATCTTCAGTTTGAACAAGATTCATCAGTTTGCTACTCTTTCATACTCTTTCATAATGCCTCCAATGTGTTTACTGCACATGACTGTGATTAAGCAACAGTTTTACAGTGCTTTACCATACTTGTCTATTGCTTACGATGAGTGCACTTCACTATTCATCTTTACTTGAAAGGACATACATAACTTATAAATAATTAATTACAGTACTGATATGGACCTGGATGACTTCTTCATCGTCTTTATTATTATCATTTTTTATCCACACACTATTTTGAGCACCCTGCTGTTGCAAAGAGAGAATACTATTGCAAATATAATGCATGCTAAAATGTCATGTATCTAGTCTGCAATACCCAAGCTTTATATTGAATATTCTAGATAGTAACAGATGTTTCCTTTAAAAAAGGGAAGTACAATCTGTGTTGTTATATTTGCCAATCTTATATGTGCAGACCAAAAATAGTCTGTGAATTTATCAGCCCAGTGAGTAATATCAGAAACAGGGGCCGGGCAAATACTTGGACTTTCTGAGTAATTCCCTTTATTTGTCAGCAGGTATGATTTGAAGTCCGTTAAAATGTGCTAATATCAACCAGAAAAGCTACCTTTCGCAAATTTATTAAATTAAGTTCTAATCCATGGCAATTAACTTCTGCTTTCAGTTATTTAAAAGCCAGGGTACTTATATAAAAATAAAAAAAATCATGAAAAGCTTACAATTTTTACAACCTAAAAAATGCTTGAAAATACAAAAAATAAAACACAGAAAAGTTAACATTGGGTAGACCGAGACTAGTGCTAATCGGGAGGCTGTCATTGTTGAATGTAGAGATATCGGCCAGTTAAACTGAAGAGCAATCTCATGGCATAATGCCTTCATAGCAGCTTACTCTAAATCTACAATAGATGACCGGTATGCCTCTTGTCAGAAATGCTTGTGAGGTTAGTTCTCATGAATAGCCCTGGCTACCATCAGGCAAGGTATACTATGGGGGAGGACAATTAAGCCACAAATCCGCTCCTAGATTTTAATATAGAGTGCAAAATTATCGTACAAAAATGAATTTACCAAACATGTACATTACCTGTTGTACCTTGCACACAAAGTCTGTAATTGTTGCACAAGAGTGAAACATTGATTTTACAATGAAAATTAGTTCAAATGAAAATGAACAATCATATTTACTGTGGCAGAAATCTGCCATTCATACAATATAACCATGATGGAGTTATCTAACTTATCTACGAAGCAACATGAGTTTGGAAAAAAAAAATCATATTGGCTGTAGACAAGCATAAAAAATTATATGAAAAATCAGACTTCAAGAACATTGTGAAAAAAAAGAAAATATATGTCAAGCCATTGCTTTGGAGTTGGGCGTGAATGGTGGTGTATGCATAATACAATACATTAAGAACCTATTTGTACAGTAAGGTGACAAAGAATAAATACTGTATTGTATACATTTCTACATACTGTACATACTGTATTGTATTTACTTTCAATTCAAGTTAAGAGGGTAGCTGTAAGGATCTGTCTGGGCATGTGCCTTTAAAAGAATGTCAGTTATTAAGTCCAGTCTAAGAGTGAAAACTTAATGAATGATTGCAATAATATGGCTCCATGGTAAGGATGGATGACAAGGTATTGACTACTGTATTGTATCAAGCTTTGTTAGGTTTAGGGTTGTGCACAACATGAAAATATGTTGGACTGTGTAATTCGGAAGTGAAATAAATGTGACATGAATGTTTATATTGTGGATCGCAGTACAGTCATATATAGGGCTGTGTCCGAAGGTTCGAAGGTTTGTTCGCTAGCCAGGGATTCGAAGATTGTTTTAAACCCTCAAAGGTTCGTCAGACGGGTTCACACACTGTATTTTTTTTTTCCTATTAACAGAAACTGTTTGACAATGTGTGAATACTATAAATCACACATTAAATGTCACTCACATGCAAAATTCGATCTTTTGATTTGTATAATGCATATTACGTAAACAAAAGTTGTTAATAAAATCCGCTACCAAATCGTTATACATTACATACAACTGGAGCAGGGTATAGTATCCAAAGCAGTGGGCTTGTACCGGCTCTAATGGCTGTACTGCTTCAGTAAAATATGTGCTGAATACCTAGTGTACAAGACGGTGTAAGATAAGTGCTGTGGTAGAATATGTTTGAAACATACAATATATATACGCTAACACTAATAATCAAACTGAGCACCATCCGCCTCTCCCCCCTCCAGCTCGTGTTTTCAACAGGCAAACCTTTAATTTCTTCATTCTCCATCTCGACAGCAAAGCGATGTATGGCGTAAGCTGTATTTAAAGAAATGCCTCGAAACCATTCTGCTGTCAAGGATGTTTTTTGTCAAATCACCAGACAACCAAAAAAAAAAGTTGAACGCAATAGTAATAGGATTTTCTATCAAATATAAACAAGTAGCTATGGCGACATCACCCATAAATTATGCAAATGTGGACCATCGAAGGTTTGAACCTTCCTTCAGTAATGTGTTCCGAAAATGTACCCTTTGTTGCAGCCCTAGGCCCGGACCAAATCAAAACTTTGACAATCCGCTAATCGCATTTTAACAAAACTGTATTTCATAGCGTTTTCTTTTTTTGTTAGTATCTTATTTCTTCTACTCATAAAAAGAAATTGCTATGAAATACAGTTTTGTTAAGTGCGATTAGTGGGCTGTCAAAGTTTTGATTTGGTCCCAGCCCTAATCAGATACACCTTACACAGTTCATTAAGAGGTGGGTTTTTACTGTGGATCGGCGTACAGTCACATGCAGATGTGAGTTAACTACAGATGTGAAGATGTGGTCTAACTATATTTAATAGCTCCTCGAACTACTGCAAATCACCACACCCTTAAATAAAAGCACGTTTGCTTGTCAAGGTACTATAATGGTCATTTGAAATTCATACCCAACCTACAATGCCGTTCCAAGCTCAGTGTGGCTTAATCCTTTTAAATATAACTAAAATTAGATGCATGCTTTATTCAAATGATATTTGCCATCAAGACCCTTTTGGGAGGTGCAGGTGCAGCCCCCAGGTCTCTCAGCTCATTATAATTGTGTACTTCCTCTTCTTCGGGGCTTTTCTGCTCTGTGAAGTGTTTACTCGGGTATTTGAGGTAGTGATATCCTGGTATGATATCATTCCTCACTGAACAGCTGAAGGAGATTTAACTCAAAGGGATCAGTATTCTGTACCCAGATGGGACTGGTAGGATCTTATTATTTTATTGTGTTTTTGTTTTTTTTAACAGCTTTATTTGCTCCTAATGAACTTATGGCATTGGATTGTCAAGTATATAACGTGCGGTGAAGATTCATATTTCTGAGATTGTAAAATGTTTTTTTAATGTAGTCCATCCTGGGGAGGGGCAACAGGTGATAGATATTCAAAACCTTTTGTTACTGTCAGCATTGCCTGTAACAGTCTCATTGTGCTGTTGGTTCAGGTTGACAGTAGGTCTTTGAGGGTGTTTATCTTCTTGTATATTAAAGGGTTGCAGAATCCATAGCACTTCAGATCATAAGGGCAACTACCTATGCACCATTAAGCCCCCTTAAAAACAGGTTCAGCAGGTTCAACAGTTGTATTTTATTTACAGTAGTCGTTGACAAGGACAGCCAAAAGCTCCAAAGGTTGACTTGCGCTCGGATGTCATGCTAATATAATTTTGATTAAGGAACACCTAGCGCATCCAGAATGCTACTATGTACATGTGTTAGAAGATTCTACAGAACAGCTAACTATAGGGGTACTGCTTTGTTATTTAAAGAAAGTAGGTATACATACACCGTTTCTCATGAGGAGCCATTTCAGACAAGTGTGCCAAGGCAGAGAGAGAGAGAGAGAGAGAGAGCGAGAAATTAATTGGAATCATTTAATATGCATGTTTTTTAATCTTACAAAGTTATGGATGAACATCCCTGTGACGGGAGAGCGTATAACACTATAAATAAATGTTTGGGATGCTCTTTCACCAACAGAGCCTATGTGAAATGTATATATGTGTATACAGTCTTCCTACATATTTTATGTATTTTTATTTAGTGGATAAGGTAAAACATTTATGATCGCACTTTTAATTTTAAATATTGCACAGTTAACAACTTAAATCATTTATACGTAGATACATGTTGCTTCCTGATGGTATTTGTACCTTTTAATTTCAGTTTGATAACCATACTGTATGTAAGTTTATTGCAATTGTTAATGTTGATAGAGATATTGCTTCTGGCTGCTAGAGTAATGAGCGGCAATGATAATTTTATATGCACACACATTTTATTGGTAAATGTCAGTAAATTTAACAGTATATTATATATATTTTATAACAATTTACAAAATTACTATGAACAATCTGTTAAGATTACACTGCTACTGCATTGTCCTACAATATTACATATTTTGTTACGTGTACATGATTTATATATATTTATGTATATATACAGTATAATGTATGTATGTATAATTTTTGTGGGACAGGTTTCGACTGTGTTTACATAGCATTGCTAACACATTTGAAACAGAACCATTCTTTTGGCGGATTACATCGCTTAAATGCGCATTAATTATTCATTTAAAGCTCCTAATAACCTCAGAAAATGATGCATGAAATGCATTCTGCTGGTGGGTGAAACAGATGACCATTTTACAAAATAGGAGGAAAAATCCAGCGGATTTTGCTGTTTCCAAGGAAAATGAAACCCGTTTTGAAAACCGGGCCCATTGTCTGGCTATTGCTCAGTGTTGACTGGCTATGATTCCTTGAACTTACATACTTCTGTGACTGTTTACACACTTCCCAATGTATTGTAAACCCATTTATCATGCTTGCCTAATATCTAAGATCAAACAGTACTTTTAGCACATTACAATACATATTGAAAAGAAGGTTGGGGTTTCATCAAATGGGACACATTTCTAAAGTGTTTACTCCAGTCCCATTTTAATTAAAGCTATGACAATTTCATGTTGAAATGACATCACTTTTGATATGATACAGGTAATTAAAAAATGTTTCTTCATTTCATTTTCTTATTCTGGACTCCCCTGTATTTCCCCATTGTGTCACAGTGGGTAAATACAGGTACTAATTTGTTTCTGGAAATTCTGTGGACATGGTCTCATGAGCATGTACACCCATGTGTATTGAGGTGTATTGAGTAACACAGCTCAAAATCACATTGGGGACATACCTTAACCCACCCACACAAAAGGTTGTCATCATGATGTTACAGTATATGGCCAGATCTCCCATCAATACACTACTGTATTTCTGACAAAAACACAACATCTGCTGTCCACTACTACAGTATATGCACACAAACAGATTCTACCAACAGGAAAAAAAACTAATTTATTTCGTCTTCTTTTGCAGCATCATTCTTGTCCTCAACCATTTCCTGGAGACATCCTTGAGTTTCCTAGGTCAAAGCATTTTTCCCACTTTGGCATTTATTATGGTGAGAGAGACGGAGTTCCCTACGTGGCACACTTAACAGCCCGTGGTAAGTTCTACTTCTGTTAAGCGAGTTCTGTTCTACTCTGTTAAGCGAGTTCTGTTCTACTCTGTTAAGCGAGTTCTGTTCTACTCTGTTAAGCGAGTTCTGTTCTACTCTGTTAAGCGAGTTCTGTTCTACTCTGTTAAGCGAGTTCTGTTCTACTCTGTTAAGCGAGAGATAACCAAGGCTTTAAAATCTATTTTCTTATTATTGGCACGACAAACTGGCCCCTCCTTCGTCATAATGAAAATCTTTTAAGTTCTTTGCTTGTTTATACTTTGATTCAGCATACTATAGAGCTATACTGTAGAAGATCATACAAATAATCTGATCCTTTCTGTGCTGTAAGTCTTATGGTCTAATTGTCTGCAACCAGACTGAAGTGAAATCAACCTACACTGGACAGGGATTACAGTAGGTGCCATGAAGCATTTTTTAATCTACAGTATTGAATATTATATTTACAAATTCAAATAACCCAAAGATCTTAATTATGATAGCTTTTGGCTATTAAAATGCCACCTGTTATACGGCGGCTATGTGGCACAGTGGACTAATTCTTCAGACAATTTAGCAAAACGTCATTCCTGTGTAACATTGGCAGTTCTTTTTTTTATTATTATTTTTATACCAGGAACAATTTTTATGTTTTCAGTATTAAAAAGATGGCAGCTGATTTTCTGCATTTCCTTAGTGTTTCCAGTCATGCATGGCATGCACACTTAGGTAAATTAAGCAAACAGTTAAGACACAATTACATGCTACTAGTTAGCTTCCGAGATCTGACGAGGCCAGGATTCAAGTAGTACAGTTTTATACTAAAACCTTGAATATCTTTTTTATTATATAGATTCGGATTCCAAGATCGTTCTCTTTGGCAGGGCACTGAAATCCACAGTGAAAATTGACCCTGTTGATGTTGTGGGTAAAAAATACAAAATCAGTAATTACCTGGACGGCAAGCACCCGCACCGGGACTTCCACACTCTCGTTAAACCCGAGATTGACGAGGCCGTGGGGAAATACGTCACCTACGACATCCTCTTTCATAACTGCGAGCACCAAGCAACACTGTTCCGCTACGGGTTAAAGAAATCAGTCCAGGTAAAAAAGTAACAGTGGGGGTGGATGCCTCAGGTTTAGCACATTTACCTTTTGTTTTTAATCCCTGTATTGTGAACAACAAACACACTGCATTCAACAGCAGTGAAACGGTTCCCAGTACAGCTTTGTGTTTTGATTTTAACCTTTTTAAAATACACATGGCCAGGATTCTCATCTGTTGTTGGTCAGGGATAGGTAGTTTTCAACCCTATTCCTGCCAAATAGAACAAAAACTGTATGCAATTGTTGGACTGATTGATTCAGCGAGAGAGAGAGAGAGATACTCACCTATTCCCTTGAGCCTGAAGAACAATCAGCCACCAATTTCCTAATTAAATAACAGAAAGGTATTAATCAACAGTAATAGCTGCATTTGGGAACAAATCATATTCAAAAGCAGGAAACATTAATAATTGAAACGTGGATATGTAGAGTCTTCACAAAAGCATTCAAATACACTTGAAAGCATGTATGTGCTAGTAATATTAACAATGAATGTTTAGCTGAGGCTAGCCCAAGATCACCAAGATTAAGGAAGATAGTGATCAACACACTAGGCTGGTTATTATTTTATTAAGAAATACAAAAGAAACCAAAACTAATTAAGATTAAGATTAGGGTTTTGGTCAACGATGAGCCTAAAACAAAGCCAACTGTAACAGTAGGATGAGAAAGAAAGCTGCTTAAATGTGTGTGTGTGTGTGTGTATATATATATATATATATATATATATATATATATATATATATAGTAACACAGCAGGGAGGGGGTTAATCCTCCCTGCATGAAAAACATGTGCGAATGCACATTTGGTTTAATTTAATTGTTTTGTTAATTGTTTGATTGTTAATTATCCCCTGCACCTGGTGCTAATTACTTTTTCTGTCCTTTTCCTCAGCAGCCCTGTGCAGACTGACTGTACCTCTTAAATACCCTGCACCTGGGTCTGATTTACAATTACCACCAGGTGCAGGGGATAATTAACAATCAAACAATTAACAAAGCAATAAAACAAAACAATTAAATTAAACCAAATGTGCATTCACACATGTTTTTCATGCTATATATGTAGTATGATGCATGAAATGCATTCTGCTAGTGGGTGAAACAGATGATCCATCTGAAATGGATATATTATTATTATTATTTATTTCTTAGCAGACGCCCATGTCCAGGGCGACTTACAGTCGTAAACAAAAATACATTTCAAGAATCACAGTACAAGTAATAATACAATTAAGAGCAAGATAAATACAATGACTTTGGTTCTAGCAAGTACAAGTATGACAAAATACGATTCAGTAACGGAGCAGATAACAGTGACAGTGATAGTTACATCAGGATATAATATATTAGTTACATCAGGATATAATATATATTATTATTTTTCTTTTCAGATTGAAAGTATCTACGGAAAGATATACCCTACCTGGGAACAACTGTTTGAGAAGAAACTTTTATAGAAGAAGGAAATGAATGTTTGCAATTGTTGCATTTAAATCGTGTGACGATATCGCCCCGATTTAACATGACAAATTTGCAGTTTAACCCTAACCCCCCGATTCAACATGACAAAATTGCAGTTCAACCCTAACCCTAACCCCCCACCCCCGATTCAAATCTGCACAGTGTTTAGCACGGGAGTCTGTTCTCCAAGAATAGCCTGTCAGCATCAATCCTTATGTTAATGAAACATTATTTGTGCAGTCATGGATTCAGAAAGACTTGTCAGCCAAGCACCTGCTATCAACTTCAAAGTTTGTCAGATCTGGTGCATTACCCAGACTGTTCCTTACTATCAGTAACCCTCATTTTTTCCCTCGCTAGATAAACTGACTCCATCTTGGATTTAATATATACATATATATTTTTTAATATATTTGTTTGCTTGTTTGATTTTTCTATATAAAAATGTGTTTGTCTTTGTTGTTACTAAAACAATATGTTTAAAATGAGAGGTGCTGCAGCAGCATGCACACCAGTGTGTAGAATCCATTATAAAACAGTGGAATTGACTGATCCTGCGGGTAGGTGAGCCCACTTAAACTTTTTTTTCCACATCTCAACCTCTAATTACCTCCCTGATTCTTTCTCAAAGTGCTAGCTCCTCAAACAAGACTGTTAAATGGCAATGCTAATGTGTATCTATTTGTATATGTTTTTTATTTGTTTTTATTTTCATAGTTTTAAAGATAAAATAAAGGTACTTTGATTTGACATTCATCAACACTTGTTCAGTCTTTTACATATTTCAAACCATCAAAAATAGATTTATTATTATTATTATTATTATTATTATTATTATTATTATTATTATTATTATTATTATTATTATTATTATTATTTATTTCTTAGCAGACGCCCTTGTCAAAATAAAATACATTTCAAGAATCACAGTACAAGTAATAATACAATTAAGAGCAAGATAGATACAATGACTTTGGTTCTAGCAAGTATAAGTATGACAAAATACGATTCAGTAACGGAGCAGATAACAGTGTCAGTGATAGTTACATCAGGATATAATTAAATACAAAATACTACAGATTAAATAACAACTGACAGATTACAGTACTCTAAAGTACTGGATAAAATGCAGTAAAATAGGGGGCAGATAAGAGCAAGTAAAGCGCATTTAAGGAAGAGTGTCAATAGGGAAAAAAAGTTCTACAGGTGCTGTCTGAAGAGATGAGTCTTGAGGAAGCACCGAAAGGTGTTCAGGGACTGGGCAGTCCTGACATCTGTAGGAAGGTCATTCCACCACTGAGGGGCAAGGGTGGAGAAGGAGCGGGCTCTGGAGGCAGGGGAGCGTAGAGGAGGTAGAGCCAGTCTTCTAGTGCAGGAGGAGAGGAGAGGTCGAGTGGGGGTGTAGGGAGAGATGAGGGTCTAAAGGTAGCTGGGTGCAGTCTGGTCAAGGCATCTGTAGGCTAGTACAAGAGTCTTGAACTGGATGCGAGTGGTGATCGGGAGCCAGTGGAGTTGAGTGGGAGAAGCAAGGCAGAGAGAACACCAGGCGAGCAGCGGAGTTCTGGATGAGCTGGAGCGGACGGGTGGCGGACACAGGGAGGCCAGCCAGGAGGGAGTTGCAGTAGTCTAGGCGGGAGAGTACCAGTGTGTTGAAATGCAGTGTTTTCATTTTTACTTCACCTATTCCCTGTCTCATTTTTAAAACTACGAAACAACAGTGTTTTACTTCCAGCAGTCAGCTTCTAGTGTTGACAGGCACAGGCATCAACTTGAATCACATCCTGTGTCAACAAAATGTACTTTTTAAGGGTATGTTGAAAACACTTTGCACTGTAACTGGCTATGTTTTACTTTGAGAAATTGTCTCTCTCTGTAATATAAACAGCCCTCGGCAAGGACAAGGACATTTACCCACTCAGGAGACGGTTTATTTCCTTCTACAATTAGCATTGCATAAGTAGCTACAGTATATAGTTTTTGTGAGCATGTTTGCAATAGGATGCACCTGGATAGGAAACCACAGCTTTGTCAGTATCTCTTGAGAGAAGAAACAAATTGAGGGTGCTGAAGGTCAAAATGCCCATATCACATTACTTAATGTATGCATCTAATAAAATATGTATGCATCTAATAAAATTCAGTGTTTGATATTTAAAAAAAAAAAATTATTACATAAAGGTTTTTATTTGTTTATTATGGGGAGATGAAGCATAAGAGGGTATGTTCCCATGCTAGATGCAGTTATTGGACCTAATATTTTGGCATTACAGACAGCTCCTTGGCTAAATAAGACCTGTCCAGCACACCTGCCTTTATTAAATGACCTCTTTCAAGAGTGTTTATACATCACCATCAGCCTTGGATCAATAAATAAATATTGGGGATTGCCCACCTTTACATCTCCACTCACAGTACTCTGATACTCTCTTCAAACAAAATGAAGCTTTTCTTCAAACCTTAAGACTTAACATGGAGATGCTTTCCCTTCCACATTTCATTTTTTGAAAGCAAAGGGAATGTTTAATTACTGTTCATTTACCAGCTGCACTTGAGTGTCACTATACAGTAACACTCAAGTGCAGCTGCATGCTGTTGATTAATGTGTTCTACTGTTACACACGCTCCACTAAAGAAACTTCATACCTTCTCCACCCTTGCCCCTCAGTGGTGGAACGACCTACCCACGGATATCAGGACTGCTCAGTCCCTTACCATCTTCCGGCGCCTCCTCAAGACACACCTGTTCAGACAGCATCTGTAAACCTCACAACTCTCGACTATACTGGACTATGTGACACCCAGCTGTATCAGTACTTGCATCATCTTGTATTTGCACTTACCGTATTCGCGCAAGTAAAAGTCGACCTTGTGTAAAAGTTGAGCCCCCCATTGTTAGGATGAGATTCGGGTATCATTTTTCTATTTCTTATTGAAACAGAGATGGTAAGTTTAGTGTAACAGAAAACAAAAAGTAACTCCTGAAATCGAAAAACTGTTGTTAGAGTGCACTTCAGGTGTTAGTTTTCCTAAATATATGTATTAGATATCCTGATGACGTTTGAGCGGCAGATTTGCAAAAATAACAATTTTATAAGCACTTCTACATAGAACCGTAGGACATGTTTTTTTTTTTTTGTTGTATAGCCTACAATAGTATTATTTTAGTATACAAGCCTCACCCCCAGTTCCTTCTTAGACCACATGGAAGTATGTATTTCAATGGAATGTAGGGAGTGGTGTGGTCTGGCTGTACACTGCGTTACGTGGCAGCTCTGGATGTATATTTATACATAGATAATGTAGAGCGGCAGCAGCGGCATGGAGGGTGGCAGGGTGCAGGTGCAGGTGCGTGGCTAAGTACTGTATGTGAACTTGCCGTGTGTACTGAATGCATGCCTGCCACAGGGCTCCCCTGGGTCCTAAACCCTGCTAGGTACCGATGGGGATTGCAGTAACCACACACTGGCCATGACTTTTGCAGACATTAAAGGTTTGCTAACATAAAGGGGTTTTTGCTTGTGTATTAGTCGACCTCCCCCCCCCCCCAATTCAGGATTGTGTTTTGGGGTTAAATTTCTCGACTTATACTCGAGTAAATACAGTAACTGCTCCACACTTTGCTGTATTCTACTACTGCCCTCAATAATAATTATATTTTCTGTATCTTGTACTTGATCTTACTCTTAACGGTAACTGTATTCATGTTTTTTGTAATTGCTGTTATTTGAAATCGTTCTTATCCATTTATTGTACTTAATACTTGCTCTTAATGGAATTTACTCTTATAACCAAATATTTTTAAGCTTAACTGCTCTTAGTCGGAATCGCTCTCAAATGTAATTATGTATTGTATTTTTGATTTTCTCTCATTTGAAGTTGCTCTTATTTACTACTGATTTTATTGTATTTTATAACTGCTCCTATCTGTAATGTTATATTTTGTATTATGATATTTTGTAATGTGAACCTTTGTAACAACTGTAAGTTGCCCTGGATAAGGGTGCCTGCTAATAAATAAATAAATACTAATACTAATGCTGATACTAATGCTAATACTACTACTAATAATAATAAATAATAATAATAATAATAATAATAATAATAATAATAATAATAATAATAATAATGTGGACAGATGATCAGAGAGATAGACAGCCTGACATTAATAAGTAAACATAATAATGAGGAGTAAATAACATATATTCAAATTCTTACATTTCACACTTTTCCTCAAAATCTGGATATGCAATCTACATTTTCACTTTATTAATGTAATGTTTGTTTCTCATAGACTGACTATGGTGTTCTCAATATTCAGATATGCAAAAGCACAAAAGCTGTAGATAATCCTGTCATACTTGAGGTCAATTATACATCACATTTAGATTCATATTTCTATTTCTTTTTAAAACGCACATACCAAGCTCATGCATTTTAAACATGTAAGGTGCAACAACAAGGCTTTACAAACATATTCTTGGTATAATAACATTCTCACAAATGTTTTTTTTTTCATTTAAACATTTTCATTTTCCACTGTGAAGCACATTGTTCCTGCCACAGCACTCCCAGTTCACCTTATGTGTCACAGGTTTGAACCTCACCTGAAACTTACAACCACTTACTGTCCACAACCGTGTTGGGTCCCAATACCTGTAACAGATATTGTACTGGAAGGATCAGTGGGTATCCCAAGTTGAACTTGAATTAAAGTCTGGGGAAAAAAATAATACAAAAAAAGTTGTTTGCTTGTTAGAACCCCTTGGCTACAATTTTAAGTAGTCAGATCACAACAATTAAGACAGTTAACCCCCTGCTTAGTTTTTAGTCATTTATGAAATCACAGTTTTATGACAGTGCAAAGTTTGCACCCTTTTTAATTTTGAGATGCTAGCAGTTTTATTTTACTTTTCTAATTATTTAAAAACATGGGAACAAAGTCATACACTTTTAAAACAGCTCAAGTGAATAATGAAGTCCGCTAGTACGGAAAGCTGGAACCTCTTCCCCAAATTGGTCTTGGTCCAATTATAAAAATATATATATATATATATATATATATATATATATATATATATATATATATATATATATATATATATATATATATATATATATATATATTCAAGGTTACAAACTTTAGCTGGCCCTGCAGCCAGTTGTGGATTCCAGATCGATATTTGATTGAGTATATTTAAATTATCAGGTAAAGTACCAGGCGTCTGAGGCCCCTGCTAAATTGTTACTCCCTACAGCTGCACAAACAACTCCTAAGAGTATACCTACTGACTAAGAAGTGATAGCTATTCATGCTGTGATATCTGTGATCATTTCAGAGCACATTTGCAGTAGCAGGGATCCTAGTGCTCTCATTCTTGGCACCTGCTAATTTTGATAATATACCTAAACAAATGTTCTGAAATCCACGACTGGATGCAGGACTATAGAAGCACCTAACCCAGGATACGTTCTGTGGAAATGAAACAGATTTAGAATATTTCATTAAATCTCTCCAGCATCCTTATGCATTGGACTTGCCCTTTTTGTTCACAAAACAGCCTTATCTAAACTAAAGTATTATTAAACACAATAATTATAATGACATAGAGTTTATTTATGTAATTGTATTTATGTTAACTGTATGCTAAAAATTGTCCTTTTGCTGTGTTTTATTTCGATTCAATAAACTTGAATCACAGACATGCTTTTGTGTACTAAAAATGAAAAGCCTCTAGGGGGCAGTGTTCTGACAAACTTAGGTGACTTAAAATATAGTACAAAATAAACCATCATGATCTACAGTATTTTTTAAACCTTTACGTTTTGCAACATATTTTGCCATTGATAGGGTTTCATTTTGATAAGTGCAAGATATTGGCATTGTGTTTGTGTAAACTATACTACTACCGGGAGATAAAAAATCCCAAAAAAGCAGATAGTTTGAGATATGGAGTGCTATTGGCTGTTTTTATATTGTTGTATTCATTAAGTATCCCCATCAAATCCCATGCTCCCTACTATTATTTCATAAACCATTTAAGCTGTGAACATCATATTTTAAGTTTTATGGAAACTCATCGGGCCAAATCCAACAGGACTGTTCACTTTGACCTTGTGCTGGGACGAACATAGTATTTTCATGTAAGGATATCTGTTCAAAATTTGCAATAAGAGTTTGACTTTATCAGGAGTTCACCAATAACCTAAAAAAAAGGCATTAAAAGCAAAGACAAATCTTTGATACAGCAGCGGTGGACTCATATACAGTAAGCACACCCTCAAGAGGTGCACTGTTTAACATTTAATAGCTCATACAAGATATAGACAAAATTTATCAAGTGGTGCATTTGGCAGTTCAACTCAATCAAATTAAGTGAATCAAAGACTTTGCTGAGTGGAAGAGGCTCAGGCTTAATTGTGCTTCCTTAATCATGTGGCCATGCACTGTGAATGAACTGGTTTGAATTGATACAGTGAACTTCTAAATGTATAAAAGTAAACATGATAATGTATTCCCTGACTGTCCTCGGTTCCATTTACTCAGGACTCGTTGGTTTGGTTTAGTGAGTAGAGCAAAGGCTTTGAAGCTAGCAGGTCCTAGGTTTGACCCACACAATTGCTGTAATACCTTGAAAAACACAATCAAATCAAGGAAAGTCTGCCTTATGGTTCTGTTGTTTGATCGAAAATCTCCCATTGTGAGATGTGTATGAACAAATGTACAGCTATGGCCAAAAGTTTTGAATCACCCTATAGAATGAACTAATTGTGCTTGATAAAGTAGAATGAAACCTGCTGAATAATGGTACATTAACATATTGAATTACATATCACTTAGTAGTTTTCCCATATACTTAACGACAAAATGACAAATGTGACATTTTGAAATCTAACATGAAATACTGTACTACTATTATGGCTTCCAGTAGACTTTTGCAATATCATTTTGTGCTTTCTTTGATTACATGATGTAAACTAAAATATCTCAATTATGTTCATATTGTAACATTTTGCAAGGAGGCAGAAAACTGAAGAACACATGATTTATTCTCGGTTCCAATAACCTTTTATTTCAGACGTTATCTCGCAACCACCAGAGACCACTGTCCACTTCACATAGGAACAAACGAAACCTTGGCAACCAGAACTCAATAACAGTAATGGTGGCGCAGCATCTTTTTATAACCTTAGCCGCGCCCCGTTATGCTAATAATGTACCGGAGCTTACACACATCCCATTGGTCCTCAGCCGCACACTCGGACCAATGGACACAGACAAACAACAGCCAATAAGGACAGACAAACAACAACCAATCATAGGGAGATACAAAAGGAACCACATGCAGGCTTGGAATTACACAGACACAGACAAAGACAAACACACCAGGGGTGGGAAATACAGAGCGGGAAGGGAACACAATTACAGCAGGAATTACAATACACAAAAACAGTGGAAATACAGCACAAAAACACAAACGCACAGATCGCTACAATATATATCCTTAAATCTTAATCCCTAAATTCTAGGAGATGCTACACTTTTGGCCATAGCTGTACTCAGTCATTTTAATAATGACTGAAAAAATGAAGTGTGAAATACACTTTGTATATGGCGAGATCTCCTTCTGTAACGCAGGGGAGGTGGTCCTCTTACTTGCCTGCCTTGTCTCACACCCGGAATTGAAATCTATGAAGTGTGAACTGAAGATGTCACAGTCTGATCTGGTGCAATACAAAGCTTCTTGTGTCTCATTTTTCTTTTTTTTCTGTTTTTCTCCAGGCCGTCCATCAGAAAATTTTGGACAACCATTTTTTTTTTTTGTTGTTGTGAGGAATAAAGATTGAATTTGCAGAAGAGAGGACTTTAAGAGATTTTATGCAGAACATGCAGGTTCAAAGCAAGAACTAGTATATCCAATGCATTACTCACCAACTTTGATCCAATTTATTTGACAGTGAAAACGGTGATTCCAATAAATTGGACCAGCTTGTGTCCAGCTGTGAAAACACACCTTTCCAGCGCAAACGTGTTTAGCCCAAAAATAACCCTGTATAAAATAGGTACTTGATGCAATCCTAGGATATTCACTGGTTTTAAATATCAGTTCTATAGGTATTTCTTGAAAAATATCACCAGTATAAATATAACAACTCTGTTAATAGGTTGGGGGTAGGGTGTCTGTTGTTTTTATTACTATTTTTATTATTTATTTATTATAAAAATGTGTTACTGTTCTTTAACTTTCTGTGTACTAAAAAACACAATATAAGATGTAATAGAATTCAGATGGTTATTGCTACAGTATAAGAAATGTGTCTTCCTTTGAAGAATCTATACAAACAGGATATCTAATACTCAATACAGCTGAGTAGCGTACAGTACAGAATGCTAAACTCCAGAATAATGTAGTAAAAGGCACCAGATTATATATATATATATATATATATATTAGTTCAAAGACGATTGTTGGACACTGGAGCTTTACAAATAGGCTCTTGTCTTTAGAATACCTTTTCCTGCCTTCTTTCAAATCTACCACAGCCCTTTAGTCATTTTCTCAATTTCTATTAACCTTTAACTTACCCCCACCACTCCACCTCTGCTTCATAAGACTGTCGTCTTACTCATTCTCTGGTCTAATGAAGAGGCTGCCTCGATGTCTCCCGCTGGTCTACTCAGCTGTTTTTTCTAATACACCTCAATGCATTTAAATGTCAGTAATCTGCGTTGGATGAAAAAAATGGTGCATTCAAGAGTGGTTGGCTCTCATTTCTTCAAAGGTTGTTTGTAGTGCAGTGTCAGTGAATACATCTCAATTGAATTTCTTTAGTAAAGTTATTATATTGAAATACTATGCCTCTATAGAAATGAGGTGATGCATTAAAACGGCATGCAGTGTTTCCCACAATGATGATAATCATTTTTATGATAAAATAAAATTCATCAGAGTCTGTTTCCTACTTTGTTCTCCCATGAAACCTGCTTAGTTTACAGTAAGTCAGTAGACCAGTGGTTTTCCACCCTCAGGGACCCCTGTGTCTGCTGGTTTTCATTCCAACTGAGTTCTCAATTACTTAACTAAACCCTTAATTGAACTAATAATTAGTTTAATTAGACCTTTTTAATTGTTTACAGCTTTTTTATAGTTAAGTTGGTGATTTCAACTGAACTATAAATGTTATAAATCTTACAATCTGCAACTTTTTAGGAGCTGAGAACAATTAAAGGTCTAATTAAGCTAATTATTAGTTCATTAAGGGCTTAGTTAAGTAATTGAGAGCTCAGTTGGAATGAAAGCCAGAAGACACAGGGGTCCCTGAGGAACAGGGGTGAAAACCACTGCAGTAGACAATAATCATCTAAATAGAGAGTAAGTAACAGGGTTCTGAAAAATACAACGCTACACGTTCCCATGTGTTGCTACAACTGTTTAAATAACGTACCTGTAAATTTTATTTTCATTGTTAACATCCTGACAACTTTTCTTTTTTTTTACATTTATAACTTTAAAATCTGTTTCAAAGCTTTTTTTCAAAATGGCCGCTCTAGTGCACTGACAGTGTAAGGATTATTACACGTGGTACGGAACAGAAAAGCCAGAGCACTTGTTATGTTTTTTTTTTTTTTTTTTAAATTGCTCTTCCTACAGTGATATAGAGGACAGATCTCAAACCCTAGTGCACAAGAGCAAACATTTTTAAAAGAACTTTGAAACATACTTTAAGTGTAAAAAGTTGTCAGGATGTTAACAATGAAAATAAAAATTCCAGGTATGTTATTTAAACAGATTTAGGAACATGTGGGGACGTACAACGGTATATTTGTTCGAACTTTGCTACTTACTCCTTAATTTCTTTCTTACTTTTTTTTCTCCCTTACTATTTTACTGTGTTTGCAATCCTTCTCATGGTACTCTGTTGGCATTGAACAGTCATGTCAACTTTCACACCATCACCTACTCTGCATTGATATTGACAGAGAGAGTTGGTGGGCCTGGCAGAGTTGAATGGTCAAATTGTCACGTGATTTGAATCGAACAAGGAAGGCTGTTTTGTCATGGATGTTTAGCTTAAAGCCGGATAAAGGCTAATTTTGAGACAAATGATCATTTAATGTTACTGCAATGGAACCCAGAGACACTTGGAATGAATGCAAACACCATAAAATAGTATTGGATGTCCAAATAAATTATATTTGAAGCTACTTACTCACAGAAGAACATAAGTTTAACATGTTGATCTGTGATTTTGGTTTTCTAGCAAGAAGAGTATGGAAAAATGTATAGAATGACTCTGGGATTCTTAAAATCTAATTCAGTCTCATTACTGCTCACATTGTGTTTTCCTCCCCGTCTTGTATCATAACCTCTGGTAATACCTCTTCTTGACTTACGCAGAGGGAAATGTCTTATTTTTACTCTCTTTTCTTAAAACATTTATATAACATCAGCAGCAAGTTACATAACACCCAATTCACCATCTCCAAGCAACCTAATCAGAGCTATAGCCATTATTTTCTGTGTACTTTTACAGCACTACAAAGACGCAAAAATAAACTGTGAAAGGATTAAAGAAGATAACCATAGCTACAAGGAATAATGATTAAAACCTGATCATTATGATAGTTACCAAGGCAATCAAGAGGCTTCTAAATCTACTTTGCAATTTTCTCTCAGGGTTTGATTGGGCACACAGAATATATACATATATAAAAACACACACACACAGATTTTGGAAATCATACCATTCTTTTATTGATTCTAGTAAATTGATTAAGGACCCAAAACTTAAGCGGGTCTGTTTGCATTTTTAATGAGAGTAAAAAAATAAATAAATAAAATTTGATGTCTGCTTTGTTGATCCAACAGCAAACATAATTATATAATTATATATAATTTCTATTATACATATCTACATAACAAAAAAAATCCATAGAAAAAGGTTGGGGAAATGGAAAGCACACCAAAAAAGCATAGCAACAAATTGAGTGTAAACTTACCCAGTGCTGGTGGCTCTATGGTTTTTGTAAGCGATTGTCCCAAACTTCCCGTAGTGTTTGTTTGCAGGATAACAGGACGGAAAGGGACCAGAAGCTGCAAATAAAGACACTGGATTATATTGCTACATGTATCCTCCTCAGTCACTATACTATATCCATTTAAATGGAGTTACAATATGTTTAAATTGTGCAACTAAGCTAATACAGCAATTGTGGATGTTACATACTGTAAAAGTACAGATGCAGTCGTATAAGCCGTTTTAATCACTTACTCTTCAAATATTATGAAGAGATTACTATGTTGATCCAGACAGCGGGATGGTCATATTCAGCTGCAGGAAATTAATACAGATATTGTCAAATAAATGCAATGGCAGATCGTTATTAAAGGGCACAGGAACTATTCACACTCGGTCATTTATTACAAGGCCAGAGTGTATATGAAGTCACAGAAACTAAAAAATATGTGAACAGATGGTGATGCATTTCTAGTGTTTTGTAATCAGCATAAGGATGCTTCAGTGTATGTGCGCCTTGCTCAGTCTATATAAAGTGGTAACATTTCATGGAAAAATGGTAGCTGACCCAATGGATGTGCTCCAAAACAAATAATTGTGATTGTATGAAGTGTTTGCTCTCCATCCCACAGTTCAGAAAAGTTGCCCCCTCACATACAATGAAGAAAGGAACCTCTCCATACTTTAACTCTGAAGTGTTATAGACCAGAGAGTTAACACTTTTTTTAAAAAGCACAATCAATTTCTAAAGCCTTATTCACACTTTTGTAAAATGATGAGTCTGTACGTCTTTTTTTTTTTTTGGCCCCGGCTGGCTTGAAAAACTAAATTACTGGAAAAAAAATGTACATGCAATTTGAGGATTGCTAAAAGGATTTGTGTCCTTCAATCATTTTCGTGATCCTCAAATCTCATGTAATGTACACCCCAGTGTTATTTAATGCTAAGTTACACAAAAATAACTAAAACTAACAACACACACATCTAATCTTTTTGCAAAATACACAGTAGACAATGGAAAATAATAATTTGATTCTCTTTTGTGTAGAATTGTTTTCTGAATTCCAGTTTAAAAAAAAATAAATTATGCAACAGCTCTGTATGTGATAGTTGACAATATATGGCAACAAACATTATAATAAATTGATTCTCTGGTCAGTAACATTACACTAGAAACTTGGTAGTACAACATTGTTTAACTTCATTATGGAAAAAAATAAGCTTATATTTGAGGGTGTTGACCCATGGGTAATCAACTTTGTGTGTTAATAGTTTATTTAGCAGACGCCTTTATCCAAAGCGACTTACAGAGACTAGGGTGTGTAAACTATGCATTAGCTGCAGAGTCACTTACAAATACGTCTCACCTGAAAGACGGAGCACAAGAAGATTAAGTGACCTGCTCAGGGTCACACAATGAGTCAGTGGCTGAGGTGGGATATGAACCGGGGACCTTCTGGTTATAAGCCAGTTTCTTTAACCACTGGACCACACAGCCTCACGTATGTGTATGTGTGTGTGTCTGTGTATGTGTGTGTGTGTGTGGAGCAGGACTTATTCAAAAGCCTTATCGACATCCTTTTGAAATGTTGGGGTGTGTGTATGACCATGGTATTGAGATTTGTGCTATGCTGCAGTCTATAGAAAATGCACCAAATTTAGAACTCTTTACAGTGGAACTTGATATTGGAAGTTTAACACGTAATGTTTTATCTGAGATCTTGTTTTTCTGTATTTTCCCGAATGGTGTGATTTTAAACATCAGTATGTGCAGACTGTAAACTCAGCAGGAAGGTGAGCAGCATACTGGTAACTGTGTAAGCTACTGCTGTCTTTGTAATTGGGATCACGAATCCAGGCACACCACAGGAAGCTGCTGTATTATATATATATATATATATATATATATATATATATATATATATATATAGTGCACTCTATTGTACACAGAAGTTCCTGTTTGTAAAATAATGAACAGAGGACAATTCTGCCAGCTTGGAACAAATAAGGAAACGATCTTAAACAAATGGGAGTAGTTGAAAGGGCAGAATAAGCATATTTAAAGTTTGACATCGTGTTGTACAATGGAGTGGACTTCACACTGATTAAATGGTCACTGGGTAACACAGACTCATGCTTTTCATATCCAGGCAACAGAAGAAACTGGTGCAGTCAGAGTTCATGGACTGCTAACAATGACCTCGAGAAAGATGCTTCTGGAGCGGCCATTTAAATGAGTGGATTGTGAAAAATACACACATTAGGGTAGATTCCAAATCATCATTACCACAATTATTTCAGAAAACAAAAACACATGCAATAAAGATACAAAACTAAATGAATAACTCAGACATTTAATATAGGGTCTTTTAGAATTGTAATGGGATTTTTTTTCCTTTCAGACAAAGATTGCACTTATGATGATAAATAACTTTTGTTACCTTTACTCCCCCCTTGAAACAACTTTTCAACTAAAAGAGGCCTTGATTGGGAAATAAATATTTTTAACCACTGTGTAGCTGCAAAGAGATGTCTATAAAATATGTCTTGGTTGCTGTGGTATTTCTATTTTTCAAATTGTTTTTTTTTTGTACACATCTTGGAAGGACAAAAAGGAATGTTTCAGTCTGTGCCCTTCACATTTTATAGGAATGACTTGATTTCTTTGAATTTCATATAAATGCTGATTTATTGTCAGCTTGGTGGGCTGTCCAAGGTTACCAAGCAGACCCCCTTTATTAACACTACATAGGGTTGCTTCTGCACTGAAACTGCAATTTACAAGCACATCTCTTCCTTCAGCTGTTGCTTATGACTAGGCTTGCTACTATTTGATTTTTATGTTTTTTTGCCAAATTGATGATTAATGTCGACATTTATTTTAGAAAGAGTTTAACGTTTTTTTCAATCTTTATTTTCAATTCAAGCAGATAATGGGTGAAACCTTTATGCTTTAAAAGAAAACAGACTTTTTATGCCATTGAGAAATGTCTCATTTAGTGAAACACGTTTATCATATTCAACATGCAACAAAATCATGGTTACCAATATTCATACCGTGTAAAGATAAAGGTCCTACACAGATTTTAAAATGTTCTCAAATAAACTGTAGAAAACGCAGCATGCAGACTTTTATAGCATACACATTTAAGAGTAAAAATATGCACAGAACAAAACATTAGATAGTTGAACAGAACTAACTTGCACTTATTATTTGGAGTCTGAGCTCCCCCTCTCCTGCTTCAGCACAGCTAGACTCAGAGTCACTGGAAGGCAAGGCAGATGGGCCCGCTTCGTCCTGCCGTAGAGACTTCAGCTGTCAGTCAGGGTATTGTGCACAATATTCATTAAGTGTTTTCCTCTTGTGCACCATTTTCAAATCAAACTAATAACTGTCACCGTATATACCTAAAACAGCAAAAGTTTACCTACACCTTAACCCGCTAATTTCAAAGTAGGTGCTTTGAATGACAGGCACTGTAGCTAGCAAATGAATGTGCACAGTCGGTGCAGATCTTGATGATTGACAGTCATTTAAACGAATGAGAGCATTCTAGCGCTGCTTCAGTCAAAGATGTCAGAACAGGGTGAAAGTGACAGTGACAGTGAAACAGACTACTGAGATGACTGACAACGACCCCTAGCCATTCAGAGTGGAACAGAGATGGGACAGACAGTAAGTATAAAAACTACACAAACTAGAGATGATATCTAAATGATTATTTTTGGTAAGAAAATAAAAAAATAGCAAGTGAACATTTCTGTTGGGCTGATATTTCAGTTGATCAACATTATTTAACCAGAATTTAAGGATTGCTGATTGTGAGTTCAGATTGCTTTTGGGTGAAAGAATGAGTGTCAAACAGGCCCATGGCTTGTCTGGAAAATGAAATTATCAGAAAAATGTCAACAGATAGTTGACAACATGCCCTTCATAGAAATTAAAAAATATATTGATGTTTCCCTCCGGTTCTTTTCTGTATCATTGTACTTGAAACTTCGCTAGACAACTTGACTATAACGTTGATCCTGTGACATACTGTCAGTGCTACACAATTAGTTGAGAAAACAAACATATGCAGTGCACTCCGTTTATAAGAATTAGTGATCAAAACCACTGGGACAAAATCATTCCAATACTAACCAATGTAAAATACTCTGCTTGTAAGAATCAAGCAATCTGCTTATAAGAATCATTTTGTGGCAAACTGACTGCATGTAATACAATACTGTATCAAGTGCAATGATGTGTACAGCCAATAAAGCTGTGCAGTATAATCCCTGATCTGCAGCGACTCCCAGTAGAAAAAAAAGCAAGTCATGCAGCTTATGTGGGGCAGGAAAGAGAAAGACGTGTGGCTGCATTGTACAAGTACTGTTTGTGTTCTCGGTTAGTGAAAATTTGTTTTAATGAAGTGAATACACATTCATTGAATACATACTGAGTACAGCAGTGTTATTGTGTGATATGCATGTAGAGGGAGGGGGATTGAGTAGAGGCATGGTAAGGGGGTGGGGGTATTTAAAATGCTGATGCGCGGAGGCACGCTTATGCTAATTGTGTTTTTGTTTCAGATATCACTTTTTTCACTTAATGGATAATAACACACATACACATTACGGTAATAACACAATTATTCAACCTATTGTATATTGAGGCAATGTATTGCCGTTTGGATAGGGTAAATGTAAACAGTAGCCTGGTCTGTTGAAAGGGTTTAGATGTGAATCTGTGTAGCATAGCGGTTATGTAGTTGGAGTGAAAGTATGACTAGTTAGGGTTCAAATCCTGCCTATATACAGTATATATATATATATATATATATATATATGCACGTTTAAGTTATGTGTGCAAATGTATGTATGTTCAATGAAAGTATGTATGTTCACATAAAAAATTAGTTGGTTACACATAAATAAAATACATGTAATTATTTTTTTAAGTTTGCAATATAAACCATGTGTGGGAATTGAACCCAAGACATGCTTCCAATGCAGCTTGCAATGCAGACACCCTAGCTTTCATACCACAGTTTGTACTTCCATTGCACAACATTTGCAAGTAGTATAGCAGTGCAGTAACAGTTTTTAACACGTAACGAGAGGAACAAGATTTTGTAAATAATGATTATGTATTATCCCTGTATTGAAAGCTTTCATCTGATTCTGCAAACTATCATAATAAGCTTGATCCGTTCATTTAGTATATTGTAACATTTTCATGTTTAGGAAGTAGTACTCAAGGAGATGGTGTTGAATTCTCAAAATGTTTGTTTTATTTGAAACTACAAAGAATTCCTGTCAGGGGCTGGAATTCACGGCACCAAAATAATAACCTTACGTTTTAGTCTTGGCACTTTCGTTGCATATTCTCTCTGGTCACAGCTCACATGCTTGCTCAGTCGCACCCACAGTTTCTCATTCAAGTTCAGCACTGGACTGTCTCCAGTCCCTAGGTTTATGCATCCCCTCCTTATATAACCTCCCATCCTTTCCCAGCACTGTCCGGCTCATCAACCAGTCACAACCATGCTCTGGAACCCCCAAAAACAGCAACACACATTCTCCCCACTCATTCACTCACTCACCCCCTTCCCACTCCTGCAACAAAGCAATTGTCTGGGTCGTTACAATATATTTTTTAATTTGAAAATAAAAATATATGAAAGCATGATGACCTTTATGTACAAAAATCTTCACTAATATACAATTGAACAAGAACTGTTGAGTATTTATTTTCTTTTCATACAATATTAAATGGCTGTCTTCATATGATAGTGAAAAATAAATAAATAAATATCAAGTTAGATAAAGAAAGAAATAAATGTATATGTGTTGATTTATGTATTCATGTATTTCAATATGTATTAATGTATTTATTTATTTATGTTTTACTTTTACCAAATATATAGGCTATCCTTCAGCAAAGCTAATTCTCAGAAATGAACATTCCTTTTTGTCCAGTGGGGACCACAAATAACGTTACTCTCATCAACCAGTATCAAGAGGAAACCATACTTCCTTGCGCCGATAGTGACCACAATGAGCATTACACTGACAGGAAACCAACATTTTTCAGAGATCAAGATCAGAATCTCAGAATGATGATGATGAGATGACTCAAAAAAAAAAAAATCTTGGTGTGTCCAGAGAATTCTCAGCTGGCTGACTTCATCTTTCAAAATACTGCTTGTTTTCTCAACTAATCATGTAACACTGATGACAGTATAACACAACACGCTTGCAAATTGAAGGTTATAGTTTCAAATCTCACACATGCTAGACCTTTTTTATATATATTTATATCATGTAAAAAAAGATATATTTTGCAGACAAATGTTCAATTTTAAAACAGAAAT
This sequence comes from Acipenser oxyrinchus oxyrinchus, assembly GCA_030684275.1. NCBI lineage: Eukaryota > Metazoa > Chordata > Actinopteri > Acipenseriformes > Acipenseridae > Acipenser > Acipenser oxyrinchus. Next base: position 10,462,527 of record CM060251.1, read on the forward strand.
AAATCATTAAATATAGATGTCACAATAAGTGTGTTCCTTAGTATATTTACAAGTTGACAAAACAAGTTAATTGTCATTAAACTCAGATGTCCTGTAATATACATATGTGCCTAAGGTCTGTACAAATCTGCAAAAAAAACAGGAGAATAAGGAGAAGGACATTTTACCTTACTTTGTCGAATGATTTATCTTACTGTATAACAGGTGTTGACTTATTTTTCTACATTTCAGCTAAGAGTGTTGGGAACTACAAATTAAAAGTGGAATGGTGCTTTTGGCTGATTTACTTTTGCTGCGCCAATACCCTGAAAACACGTAAACTATCCTTGCTGTATAGAGAGTCTCTGGCAGTTCTCGCTTACTCGCTGATAACTTGGTGCGATGAACTACCATTCCTCTCAATAAAGATTATACTATAAGCGCTATGGTCATGTGGGAATATTCTGAATATTAAGCAGTATTTGATTTAAAGCACCAAGTAGAAATGTTAAGAGGAACTTGTGCAGCCTTTGATTAAAGTGTCTTGAGTGTTTAAGTGTGGGTGTAGGCGTGGTAGGTTGTTTTACAATGAAGCACAGAGATTACACCTCTGGTATAATAATTAATACAACATGCATTGTGCTGAAATCAAAGTACCACTTGTGGTGAACCTACATGTTGTACTTACCTTGTTGTTATCTATTTTACACTGTATTCCTTTTGCTGCTGTTACACAATCAGTTGAAACATGTATGCGGATTGGTAGCTATAAAACCCTGGTTTTCCATTCATTTTTTACACAAGAAGTGCTAGAGAGACAATTGGAAAACGACAAAGTTCAAGTACTGAAAACAGTGTGTCATATTTTGCTTAATAGAGATGTGAAAAGATGATTGGAAGTTATTCATTATCACATTGCCGCATTTGTATTTTTTCTACTAATCAACAGCGGGCCTATGAGGGCTTATATTTCGGACCTAGAGAATGCGATTGGTCACTGGAGGGGATTGATGGGACCCACGAAAGCGTTTCGAGCCCTATACCCAGCGCCAGAGTCCATACGGGGTGTCTGAAGACTGACAGACACCAGCAACACAGCACATGGCTCAGGTAATGGTTTCTCTTGGAGAGATCTCTGTCTTATACAATCAGGGAGCGCCAGTTCACTTCCAGGCTGTGCAAAGTTGTTGCTCTTCGCTGGGAATTCCACAGGGTGTTTCTGAGGGGAAGGGAAGAAAAATCATCAGGGACTTTACAGCGGACCCTGCTGGTCAGGCGCATGGTGAGTCAAAGCAAACACCTGCTGGGCTAGCCTTTGTCCTCCCGGGTGGCTCACCGTTATCCACTGGGTGTAGTGGCAATTGGCTTCATCAAGGGATCAGAGGACGTCTTGCTGTTCTCCTGCACTGTAATAGAGATTGTTGTGGTGAGAAAACATATTTTAGACATTCTTAATTGGGTAAAATAAACTGGACGAACACACTATTTTGAGGGACCTCTCCACCACATAGCCAGAGTGACCCACCATTCAGCCAGTCCAGTAAATGCGCCCCTTATTCAATCTTGCTGGCTGGGGAAGTTGTCTACTAGGCAAGTAGAAAGGGCATCCAACAGGTGTCACTAACAAAGCAATTTGGAGAGTGGGTAAAGTGGCTGAAATTGGACTTGAATAGTGGGTTAGGAGGTCCATCAAATGAATCTTCCTGCGGTGAAGCACTAATAATGTACATTGCTGCAGCAGTGAGAAGGATGAGTGTCTGTATCAAGGATTTTGTGTGTGAAGAGAAATAAGACATCTGAAAGCCATATCCTCAGTCAAGGTCTTCACTGGAAAGTCAAAGTAAAAATCCAGTTTAGAAATGAAGTGTTCACCATATAGTAATGTGTTGTTGTAGTACAAATTAAACCCAATGCTATACACTAATAATAAAGCTGCATACGAAGAGACAAGAATGAAATGCCCTATTTGAGTTAATGACATGCATTCATAATTGTTTTTAGACTCTGCAGAATCTGCCACCAGAGAAATCTCCTATTTCTTCACAGATTTCAACGTGAAGCAGTGGTTTGAGAAGGAAGAGCCCCTTTTCAGGGCAGGGGACATTATCTATGATGAGAAAAAACAGGTTCACGCTCTTAAAGAGAGTCTTTGATGACGAGGGCTATGTTTCTCCTATAGCTAGCTATCCCAGGTTCATGTACTCGATACTGATGGATATGAGATGGGGAAGGAACCAGAGATAACCTGCTGTAATCAGGCTGCAGGGATAAGATAAGACAGTCAGAGTGTTAATATAAATGATGTGCTTGTTCATTAACCGATCCTGAGTGAACAAGGGTTAGTGTTATGATTCAAATCTCATCTTTCTAGTAAAGACAATGGTCATTAAGGCTGATCTAATTAATTGGCACTTTCTTGACATTCTTATAACTGCACATTTGCCAATGCAGGTACACTGTTAAAGCATTGGTAACCAAGGCTTACAATCCATATTTGTTTACCATTTATTTTTACTATTAAAGATGCGCTACATTTTCCCTATTCTCTTATTATGTTGTGTTGAAAACGTCATTCAAGTGAAATGTGCCAGTTTAAGGGACATGCTACAGGTAACTATGTAATTAAAGAGTAAAATGAAAATATGAAACAGCTATAATATGATTATAATACTGTTGAATTCAATTAAAGTTATAGTTATCAGTACAGCTCAGTGGAAAATATAGGTCAATATCACCCTTATCTTGGGTCATTGCTTGTTTATTTAACATTAATTCAGGAGATTACAAGTTACGTCCTGGTACCTAATTCCTTCCTGTTTTCTTGGGCGATTTACCCCAAGTGCTGTAACTGCAATTGTAAAGCCATGGTTATAGCACTTCCCATACATTCTTGCACATAGTTCGTCACTCAACATTCTAAGCCTAAGGCCAAGTGAATCATCGCCTTAGCAACTCTTCTTCTTGCAATGTCAACCTCAGCAAACTGGTTTTCTGCCATTCACTGTAATCATTAACATTTCCCTACAAGAGCCAGACTTGAAAACCCACGTTTTCCTAATTCGATTAGAGGGAGCTGTGATGCTTGACGCTGCCATCCAGTGAGAGGTGAGGGAAGTACATTTAACACCTTTGTGCGCAATGGGTATCATCCTTTCATTGATGGGAGGAATACTAATAATAATGTATAGAGCAGACACTAAAGGGTTAACGTGCATTCATTCATTCATGGGAGGAATACTAATAATAATGTATAGAGCAGGCACTAAAGGGTTAACATGCGTTCATTCGTTGCCTTCATCAGACTAAACAAGAGAGACCTATAGTCTTTTATATGGTATATTGCTATATAAATGAGTGACTAAATGAAAGTGAAATTGACTGACACAACAGCGTTCCATCACTATATTACAAAGTAAAGGAAGGAGCCAACATCCTCAGGCTACTCATAATGTATTTGCTGTTAATTGTGTGGCTGTTCATTCATCCTTTATATTGCTGTTGCAGGTTTGTTTTGGATTTTTGAAGGGCCAGCAGTGGTTAAGTTTATTTCTGATTCTCTTGACGCAAACAACCACCACAAGAGGGTTTATTAAGAGACCAAAAAAAAAACCCTCAGACAAAATTAAAGCCTCATAGTTTCCATTTATTTTTTTACAAATACAAATAGCAGTACATTGCAATTTGAATTACACCAATTAAAACCAGAACAGACATCTCCATGTAATTACTGTAGTAAAAACTAAACATTTATGCAATCATATTGTGAATACATTCAGGATTTATTTTTACGACTTACCAGATTTGTATTATTATTATTATTATTATTATTATTATTATTATTATTATTACTACTACTATTATTATTATTATTACTAGGACATAAACATCACAGCTCCACAATGACCACATAAACTGTGACATTCATATTGGCATTCTCAATATGAGTAAACACATATCTGGTTTCATTTTTCCAAACTTGACTACCAAGATCCCTCTAACCCAAATATAATATTTGAATGTAACACATGGTAATAATAATTGATCTTTCTCTTATTCAAGTATACGGTACTTGTTCTCAGTTACTCCATTTCTGTGACGTTTTTTCCTGTTTTGAGCCACCCTGACCTGAGAGTACCTAAATATCTCAGACAATGGAGTACATTGAGTAAGAAATAACCCATGGCATGGTGTGCGGTAAGACAATTCTATAATATTATAGAGTATGATATGATCTTTCTCAGCTTTAACCCCAACGCACCGTACCGTACACCTGAATGATGTGTAGCATAAATTATTCACAGCTCCACCCCGGAGCAGTCTGTTCTAGCCAGAGATGTAAATACTGTACCTCCTCCATTCATCGCATTTTATACACAGGTTTCCAGCCATAATTTTTCTTACGTCCCCTTTCTATAAATTTCAATTATTAATGGTAGAAATATTTTTTCGTCGGTCTGTGAGTATGAATTGAAATAGACATTTATCAATGTTTACCGATAAAAATCGAATCCTGCCAAGCCTAGGTATAAATCACGACGGGCCGTGCGGTTCCCATGATATATACCACGCCTGGGGTGGCGAAAAAGTCCGAGATGTAAGCCAAGGGCCTTTAAACATCCCAGAAGTGGCATATATCATCGGAAACGCACGGCCCAAAGTGGTTTATATCGCTTAAAAACATGGCTAACTGTAATTTGGGGGATGAAAAATAATTTGAATAATTAAAACACATTTTAAATTGACAAAACCAGAAACTTTTATTGTGTATCCAACCTTAGTGTAATATAGTTCCAAATTTAATTAAATTTAATGTATTGTTCGCTTATTAAAAATAAATTGCATATGTCTTTATTGTGAATTTCTGCATTGAAAGTGGCATCTCACTAGAAACTAGAGGACTGAGCACATGCTGATGATGGGAAGAGTTTCAAATGACACCGAGGAGGTAAGGGGAGCAGTTGTCATGGATGCTGAAGCTGCATTTTCAGGTGAGTTTGTGCCCTCGTCATATGCGAGGCACACATCTTTAAGTCCGTTTTCATCCTTTCGGATCTCAAAAGATGTTTTTGTTAGTTGTTGGACATCCTCATGTCCAAGTCGTGCCAGATTAAGTTTAATATCAAACCAGACTTTACACACCAATCCGACCGCGGTGTCAGGGGACAGTGCCTCAGTTTCCCGCAGATGCTTCAAATCCAGGCCGGTAATCTGAGGGATGGTGTCTAGCCTTGTCTTTACCTGCTTTTCTAAAAGTTTTCATGACTGACAGGAATACGTTCTTGTTGGTTTTGAACTTGCTATCAGCAGATACGTTAAAACTTCTACTGTTAAAATATCTATTTAGTCCAGCTCATCGTTATAAAACTGGAGATTGAATACTGGTCCCCAGTTAAGCTTCTTATGTTACTGAGAGTTTTTTTTACTTATTTCCTTAAAATGAATGTCCATATTTTTTTCTTTAAACCAGTCTTTAAGAACATTAACAGCCCATGCTGTAGTTTTGTTTAGTGTTTTTTCAATCTTTGTTTTCTTCTATTTCATTTAGCTGTTCTGTTATGTGTCTGCTCTTGACAGTTGCTGGTTTATTTGTATTTGTTTTTCAGATGGACTACTGTCTAAACTCAGAAAGTTGGTGTTTTACCAGTTATCTGGAGTTTCATCCCCAAATATATTAAAGGAAATAGGTGGAATGTCACTCATTTTTGGCAGTAGTTTTGTAACTAATAACAAATAAAAGGGCAGTTTGTCATGGAGTTTAGAATGCACTAGTGCACAGTGATTTACTCAGTGTGAAGCGATTTATTAGCATGCAAGCCATGGTATACGCTATATATACGCAGTCATGTGATGCTGTTTAACCAATCACAGGTAATATATTACATGCTGAGTGAGACTTGCGTTGTGATTTCTAAGATGACTTTTGAATAGTGTTACAGCTACTGCTTACTTCAGAGTTTTCTTTGTTCTGTTCTCTGACCAAATACCACAGTATATTTGACAATTTTTCTGTAATTCTTAGTGACATGAAAATAACTGATTGTTGGGTGATTTAAATGTTTCAGTTGCATGTTGATATTTTTACCTGCAGAAACACTGTTTAGATAATTGTTACTATTAAGGTGTAGTAATATTAACAGATCAGGTAAGTAAGTTGGTCTATGATGCATAGCCGTGCGGTAAGACAATTCTTACCGCACTGTCATGTGATCTTGTTAAGCCAATCACAGCACTTAATTTAAACAAGCCATTTTATAAAATAAATATATTATACTTACAGTAGATGGCTGTGTGGCATACTGCAGTATCATGTTTCCAAACACAATGGTTTGAGGAGCTTAATAATAGGGTACCATGTTCAAATGTTTACTGCACCTGTTCCGGACACGACACACAGTGCTGCCCACAGAAATTTTCAGAACCAGGACACGTTTTTAACATTCATGTTGTTGCCAGTTTTTTATGTCAAAACACGCAAAAAGCAACGGTTTGGGTCTATTTTGTTGAAGTTATTTTTTTGGTATTGACTCGCTCCTATTTATTCATATCATGATAATCTTAAGAATTGTAATATTGGCTAAACTTCTGAGACTACTTCCTAAGAGATGTGGCTGTTAACATCACAAATATCTTCTTAGGAAGATGAATTAGGACTGTAAGTTATGATTAGTTTTTCCTGTTTGATAAATAAATGCAATTAGAAATGTTTCAGTACGATCAGCCAATCAGCGTCAAGTTCTAGAGGGTTCTAATAGATGGTAGATGCCAGCTGAAACATCTCAGCACCAACTGTGAATCAAATTTAAAATCAATCCGCGTGTATACCTGCTTCCAGGTAAAATGACAACATGACAAACTACCTCAACTTATTTATGTCAATTTTGATCTATACCGGAGTGGATAAATTTACCATCCTCACCTACAAGTGTTATTTAATCTGTAGTACTTAATTATATCCTGATGTAACTATCACTGACACTTATCTGCTCCATTATTGAATTGTATTTTGTCATACTTGTACTTGCTAGAACCAAAGTCATTGTATTTATCTTGCTCTTAATTGTATTATTACTTGTACTGTGATTCTTGAAATGTATTTTTGTTTACGACTGTAAGTCGCCCTGGATAAGGGCATCTGTTAAGAAATAAATAATAATAATAATAATAATAATACAACACCTGATCCAGCTATTGCTGTTGAAAACCTGCTACAAAACCCTAGAACTACAAGTAATACTACAGAAAGGCATATAAACATATCGGAGAATGAGCTTGAAAACCTAGAAATGCAAAGAAATGAACTAAGAACAAGACAACAAACCAAATGGTCAGTATCTGTTTTTAAGAATTGGTTAGCTGAAAAACAATTTGATACTGAATTTGAAACTGCTAGTGCGATTGTACTGAACGAGCAACTTAAGCCCCTTTCACACTGGCATGCTCTACCCAGGTCAGAAACAACCCGGGTCAGGACCTGGTGTCATGCGAGTCGGGTACATGATTTCACACTGCTTAAATCGGCATCTTAATAATCCTCCTCACAGTAGAAACATAAATATCTTGTACAATACTGACTTTACTTCAGCAAACAATATTTTTATCGGAATGATTAAAAAAAATGTGCAGGGAAGGGAAAGACAAATCTGAAAAACATGAATTTATCTCTAAATCTGATCTAGAGACACTTAAATCATCTGGCATCGTGAACATCAATGGGGGCTTCTGTATAAAGTGCGGTTCGATATACAGTTACTTTGCCCGTTGTGGCAGAGAAGGTCTGCGAGAGCTGCCTGCAAATGTCTTCAAAATCAATACTGATGAAAATGGCTTAAGATATGCTGCCCTGACCTATAACAAACTCACAAAAAAAACAAAAAAACTCCTATGTAACCAAAATAAAAAAATCTATGCTAAGAGGCTGTATGTTTGAAAAGCCCAGTGACCCAATGATGCCCAATACACTCTCTCATTAAATACCACTCTAAAATGCCTCCTAACTCACCATGTTTTTACCTTCAGCCAAAGCCTTTCTCTCCTGAAAATGCTGCCACACAACCTACTTGGTATACCTACAAACCACTGGGAACAAACACACTTTGCAATTTAATGGCTACCATCAATGAAAAAGACAATCTCACCAAAAGGTACACAAAACACTGTGTGAAAGCAATAGCTGTTCAACTTCTATCTGACGCTGGTCACGTTTAAATCATGTTTTTAACAGGACACTGTAATGAAAGCTCAATGTTCTGGACTATTTTCTTAGAACGTCTTTACCCGACGAATCAGTACAAGTTCAAGATAAATCTAGGTTTTAAGGTTTTTTTTTTTGTTTGTTTTTTCGTTAAAAGAAAACAATGGTAAAAATAATTTTCTAATAGCGATCGTGCCCTCTCGATGACTTTCGTTAGCGCCTTCGGCTCAGGACACATAACTCCAAGTCGCAGTCAAATATCACACGATAGAGCCACCATTGACGGGCACTATGGTTTAAATTGAAACGTTAGCACACTATAATTCAATGATTCAAATCTGTAGCATTTTCATATGCAGCACACATTGGTTTTAACATACTGATAAAATTAAACAATATTGCTCGCACATTACTTATACATTATGTTTGCAGTTTGTTTTATAATTCCCGTTTCCCCACTCCAAAAGCAATACAAAAAAAAGCCCCTCCTGACCAGCTTGTCTCTTCTAGAACATCTTTACCCTAGGCAGTGTAGTATCTAAAACGCTGAAATGAAGGTCATGTTTTAAAATACAAATCTATTTCCCACACTTTATCCAATGTGGCAATAGTATTTTCACTATAGCATGTTGCCGCCTGCCTCCTCTTTCACCCTCTCTCCAGGTTCAATCAATTCGATTTCTCTGTGCTCTTCCCTGTCTTGTCTATCTGGCGGATGCTCTGTGTGACTGTGATTGTCACCTGCTTGGTCGACATTCTGTTGGCTTGCCATTTAGTCTGTGGAAGTAATAGAAATACAAGTTACTGGGTAAGTGAACAAGTGGACTCTGTCTACTAGTAATAAAAGACACGTCATGACATTCATTTAAAAGAACCACAGTCAATAAAATATATTTACTGGATAAAGCCTTTTTTTGTAAAAATGGCTCTCTGAGAATGTGACGGTGGATGGTTTTTTAAACATTTTATTATTCTGTTCATTATCGAAACAGATTATTATCAAAAACACCACATTATGACATTACAAAGTGTGATATTTTGACTGCCCGACAGTAGCTTCAAGCTTTCTTTTTTTTTTTTTTTTTTTTTTTAAATGATGTTTGCAATCACTCCAAGTGGATCTTACTGCAGCAGTATGGAGTAGTGGTTAGGGCTCTGGACTCCTGATCGGAGGGTCATGGGTTCAATCCCCGGTTGGGGACACTGCTGCTGTACCCTTGAGCAACTTACTTTACCTAGATTGCTCCAGTAAAAACCCAACTGTATAAATGGGTAACTGTAAATAAATAATGTGATATCTTGTAACAATTGTAAGTCGCCCTGGATAAGGGCGTCTGCTAAGAAATAAATAATAATACTGCAATTACATGCCTCAAATTCTGTGGGGTTTCTTTTCTAAAACTGTTTTAAAGAGTAAGTAGCAGGGTTCCAAAAAATATAGCATTACACGCTGCTTCAACTGTTAAAAATAATGCACCTGTAATTCTTCTTTGCATTGTTAACATTGTTAACATCCTGACGACTTTTTACACTTATAGGTCCTTTATTTACACAGTTGTAGCAACACGTGGAACGCTATATTTTTCCGACCCCTGCTACTTACTCTTTAAGGTGCTTCACCTTACATGTTGTTCATGTCTATTTTAGTTATGCCATAGATGCATACAACCAAAGTGTCTTTATAGAAGAAATAGTCTGTACCGTCTGATGATCTGCAACTTTGGCCCAAGTTTCCATTCATTTTTTTTGGCAGATCTAACCTACATTACACATGGCTACGGCAGGGAACTAGAACATAATCAAACTGGAAGGGGCAAAATGGAAGGTCTCCATGTACCTCCTCGGTTCTGAGCATGCTCCTCTTCTGCACTGTGGTGCCCAAGGACTGCAGTGCCGTCTGCTGTTTGTTCTGAGACGCTGTGCTCCTGCTGGCTGGTTTGATCTCATTTAACACAGGGTCAGAGATGGCAGAACACACCTTCAAATAGGCCTGGGCTGGAGCTGGGAGCCCGTCATCAAAGAAATCAGAGACTGTTGTAAAAAAAAAAAAAAAAGGGTACATGTAATTTTATATTGATCTCCATATTCATTATTCATCAGTAAAAACTGATGATATTGATGACATGGAATGAAATAATACTTCCACCTAATTCTTTTACAGATGCCTATTATAATATCTTCATACACTACTGTGACAGAACTATAATGAGTTCTGGTTGTAAATCTCTCTCCCGACCTGTGAGGGCGCTAAGCAGCGAAAGGGATAGGCTTTAGACGGGTTGGCCTGACAGTTCATTCCATGGGTCGGAAAGACAGTCAGCCTGGAAAAAGGCAAGACTCTGTTGCACGAACGTATTGACCCGGAAGGTAAACGAGGTAGCAGCTGCAGGCAATAGAGTCAACTGCAATCGTTTACCAATGGGTCATGCATGATCGCATAAAGGGGGCCGGAGAATTATAAATCTTTTCCTTCGCTTGGGTTTGAGAGATACGAGGAACTGGAAGGACCGGGAGATTTCCCACAGTAAAAAGAAAAAGAGCTTGTGAGTGTTTTGTTTGTTTTGTCTGTTTAGTAACTGTCTGTGTTTTTGTTATATAGCACTAGACGGCTAAACACGAATCCGGAGCTGTCGCCAAGGGCCAGCACAAAACCGGATCAACACTGCACTACAGTCACGATTAACATTGTTATCAGCACTTGTTTCACCACTATAGCACGTATTATATTGTACTTCACCAAGCACTGAGAGCACTCACTTTGGACCTGTGATCGTGTGTGTGTCTAATTGTGTTTAGTACTGTATTTATTGTTTACGGGACTGCAACCCTTTTCATTTCTGTGCAATACACATTGTTGTGTATTGCCAGCTCATTATTATTTTCTGGCTGGTCATCAGACCATTGGATTTACACTCATTAAAACAACCATTTCACCCGCACTTTGTTGTCTGTCTGTTCTTGGGATTACTGCATCCGCACCGCACCTGCTATACACCTGCTACCAATTACCACTTTGCCACAACTGCACACACTTCAACAGCTTCATTCCTGTCAGGAACCAACCAGGTGGCTCCCCTATGCTTTCAGTAACATTTGTTGACCTAGGAAGTACAACTGTATCAGATTTCTAGCGAGAACTACCACCCTATCCTAGTACCACATGTCAAGTTTTTAAATGAAAATACAGGTTTGTTACAACATGTGCTTCTTTCAGAACTGTACATTTGACACCTATGTATCAGATGGAAGTGCAAAAACAATTATTTTGTTAGCTACAAAACTCCAGCTGAGCTGACTATAAAGTGAAATCACTGCTTATTGAGCTTCTCTTTAAGTCCAAACTGGAGCCTCTAGCCTCTGGAATAATTTTATTGGAGAAGCAGCACCTATATTATATTGTCTACAGATAGCTTGTCTCAAGCCAAACATGTGTTTTATGTGACAGTGGTTTCAGTATGAGATGGTAAAGTGATGAACAATGCTGAGCTGTATATCACTGACAATCAACAGGATTTCAGTTAACAGTAAGGTGGTCCTGAGGGAGGCTTGCTAGTTGATATCTGAATGTAATGTTCAGGTTTTTAATTTCTTTTACATTTAAAAAGGTATCTGCCTTGTTCTTTAAAATACACTTCTATACCTCTTATTGTCTTTTGCATTATTACTGGTCCTCTTGTTAATGTGCTGATAATCTTTTGGTTCTATATGAAAATATTTAAAATACAACACTATAGATAAACTGCTGCATCCTGGTACCTCACTAGAGTGAGTTTGAACTACAACAAATTAAGTGATTAGGTACCAGGAAGCATCATCCACTATATATCTACAGTGTAGTGTTGCCTTTGTAAATCTGCAGACTCTATACTTCTAGGATAATGGCATTGCTGTGGCGTATTACAAGGTAAAAATGTAACTCCCAGGTCAATAAAGTCTGAGACTGGGGTTCGAGGGCATTATTTGACTGTTGCATTTTTACTGAGGAACACGTCACAGCAATGGCATCGTCACTATTATAGTACAACTTTAAAGTTATGTATTTTTCTACCTCTGTTCATCAGAAATTGTAGGCCACTGAAAGAGTGAACTTTTTGAGAGGATGTCTGGGAAGAGTTTCAGCGGTAAGCAGTGGTTTTAGAACAGGTGTCGTTAATTAGTGTCATCTTTTCCGTTATTGAGTGATAACAGAACGGCTGACCTCCACAGATCAAAACAGAAGATCACTGTCCGGTTGTTGTATAATGAAATATAACATGCAGGAGAACCAGTGATAATATTGCTTGATTGCCGTCTATGTGTCTGTAACTTGAATGCGGTATGCCATAATGAACATATTTGTGAGACATTTTGGTTTTCAGAAGTGAACCATTACTTTGTAAAACACTTTTAATTTTACAATATTTACCTGCAAATCTACAGGATAGATGTCTTTCCCAAATCCTACCTGTTTCATGGATTTACAGCATTTTTAGCTGGCATATTGAACTTTGTCAAGTGACTTAGGAACCACCCTTGTAGTTAAAAGGATTTAAAATTGATACTTTGATCTATGCTCGACATATCCATAGCAACCCTACTCCAGTAAGTATCCATGGCAACAAGATTCCCTTGGAAATAGCATGCGCAGCCAGTATACCTATTTTTTTTCTGCCTCTTCCAAGATGCTCCAATTTCATGTTCTACATTCCCAGGTAATGATTTTATAATAGTGGTAAATGCTTATACAGTGTTCCCTCAATAAATTCACTACATTTGTTAATTCACTGTTAGGCCATAGTGCATAATTTCTGTATAAGCGCTCTTTCATTTATTCACTGATTTCAGTATGTATTTAAGTTAGATAGCAAAATAAAAGAGGAGGAGTACTGTTGTACACTTTTACCAGCTTGTGGTGTTCAAGGATTTTGGACCATTGCCAAGAACCTGCGTGCAGTAAAATGCAAACAAGCCTCTTAAGCTCATAAAAATCCAGCCTTTAAAACTGTAACAACCTTTTATTTTTGGTGGAATAAACAGCATGTGGTTCAATTTGAACAGTGATTGATTAAGTCTACATCGATTCTGTATTGAGTGTTGAGAAATAATTGGAATATGAACCATAATTGAGCACAGGATTCAGAGTGTCCCATATTAATTCGTGTACATTTTATTTTAGCTGCATAAAAACAAATAGCATAGGGAGAAAATGCAGCTCTGTGTATAATAATGTTCTCTAAAATCCATTTCATGTAATATAGTTATATCAGGTTCACTGAAATTCACATCAATGACGGCATTTACATGGACAAGTCATGACAGTTTTCCTCACTATGTTTTTGACGTACTTTTCAGGAAATGCGTTGCTATGCTGTTCTGATTTAGGAAAAAAAACTCAGCTGTACCAATGCAGATTACTTAATTCATAGTAATCAGGGGAGGGGATATTTAAATGTCTGTGTCTGCCTAGTAATTAGGAAAAGAATGACTGAATATCGTGAGGAGAGCTTCATGCGTTGCCATGAAGAGTTAAAAAAATAAACAAGAGAAAAGAATTAATATGGTGTCACATTCCAAATTATGATGCATTGTCGTGTCTTGTTACCTTTCCAACACACACACACACACAAAAGTATATAAAATAAAACCTCTACAAAGTACAAGTTTTACTACTTAAAAAATAGATATGTGTAACATCTAAAAGTTGTATTTAATTAAAATAGTCTATAAATGTATGCGGAAAATGTGGGAACGGGTGGATCAGTTCTATAGGCGGAGTACCAGGCTGAGCACCTAATGTTCCTGTACACATCTGCCAGTCCCTACACCCTGCCTCTGCTATGACAATCTGCCAGGCGCAGAATCCGCTTAACACACACATTACAATAAAACGTCGAAGTATTGTAATATTATAAACATTAAAACAAAAGTCTTAACTTAACACAATACGGTACATTTATGTTGTTTGTCAACTATATTGATTACTTATTGCACAGTATGCCAATTGATGCTAACAATTCATTCCAGTTCTGTGCAGTGGAAGAAGAGGTGGAGCTCTGTTGTTCATGGGACATCTTAAAAGAATTATAGAAAGAAAATGCGACTACTACGACTAATACTAATACTACCACCACCACCACCACCAACACCACAAGGCTAAAAATTCAGTTAGTTGTGCTTAACAACATGCATTTATACAAACATTAATAATAGGCTATACAAGAGGTTTATATCTGCAGCGTCTTTTGCGTTCTTTCTTGTCTGTCTGTGTGTGTGAGTGTGTGTGTGTGGGGAGGGGGGGGTCAGTCGCGCTGACCCAAGGACATTCTTTTGCTGTTTCACAATGTATTTGCGTGACAACGTCACACAGTTATCACTGTAGAGTCGATTTTCACGTGCATGTAAACCAAGCCATTGTTTATGCTTTATAGAAATAGGATTCCTCACTGTGCCTCTGAGGGGAAATCCAACAATAACCAGCTGTATTCTATGCTGGTCAGAGCTAGTGGTTTACTGGTTTTTAGCTGGTCAGGCTGGTTCATGAGATGTTGCGCTGGTTGAGCTGGTAAAGTTTGTTGCCTAACTTCAAAGTAATCTATTTGCAGTAAACCTGGGATTTGACATACCTGCACAATAAGAGGCTTGAAAATATCATTTCAAATGATCAGCTCTCAGAAATCTGGGGTCAGGGAGACTTTGTTTCTTGACAGTAGGAGAACAGGGACAATAACCTCTAGGTCAGCAGTGCAGTGCCAGTTCAGTTCAGCAGTGGTGTAGAAAGTCATTTCCATTAGATGGATAAATGAGTCTCAGAGCTGTCTGTTCATAATGGAATACCACTCTCTGGTCTCATAAATGAGGGCAGTGATGGATGGAGATCAAACCTGGCCATAGCACAGCTCCTCAGATTCAACCATTAATCGATTAGTGATCGGCGTGACTTTTATTTGATCAGTTAATTGCCTTCAGGTGCCCTATTCGAGCCTTATCTACAGTAGTAATTTTCAGGGCTTTTGTGAAGAGCAGACATTGTTTTGCTTCTCGCTTTTCCCAATGCATAGATTATTTTACAGTATGATACTATGCACATGAATGTTTTCGGATGTATTTGAAGGAAATATATATATATATATGTATATATATTTTTTTTTTAACAAAGCGAGTTTATAAAATACACATTTAGACTTGTGTAAATATTATTATTATTATTATTATTATTATTACTGTACTATTAGAACGCTCACTGAGACCTCTAGAAAGTTTGATGCTTTTGATCAGTTCTCATGTCCACCATGTTTTCTTGAATCCTTGCCAAGGGATCATTTATTATGCTGATAAATTATGAACAATAATTGCATTATCATGTTTCTGACGGCCTTCTTAAGCTAAAAAGAATCATGTTTTGTTCCTCTCTCTTCCTGTCCATGACCGATTTGAAGCGATTGTAGCTAACAAAATAAGCCAACGCACCTTTTGTCCACTTCCATTTTCTATATAAGTCATAAATGTCCAGTTCTTGTAAACAAGTATTTTAAAATATGATATCTGGTACTACATGTAAAGAATCCTCTTTTTATGTCAATGTTTTCAGTTAGAATTGCACTTGTTTTGGTCATTTAACCTGTTCCCACCCCTTCAATGAACCCAATCATTGGCTTCCACTATTGACTGACATGCTAAGATTCAAAAGACATTTCTAAGGTGAAATGACCCAGGAAGTGCAAGTATAACTGTGGCAGAGTGGTTGCAGTGCGCAGGTGCGTGATGATGTCACGGACCAGGAAGTAGGACAAAACAAAAGGTATGAGGTTGAAACAGAGGCATTGGCTCAGCGTTTTACTAATGAAACAAAATACGCAAAACAAAATGGCGCAAGGACCAAAACAAAATAGACACACACGGAACAAAAGTACATATTACTATAGCAATTGTTATATCTTATTCACAGACTCTCTTGTCTCTCCTCCGGGAGTGGGTCTTTTATATCTGTGGCTGAAGCCTTAAGTACCCATTAATAAATTACCTCATTAAGGCTCCAGCCACATTCCCAGAGGTTTTATTAGGATGGGGAATTTACCACCATCCATGCTCACTACATTTTACAAGACCGGCTTTTTCACCGGTCTTCAATAATAATAATAAAAATAATAATAATAATAATAATACGGATGGATGGCTTCAACCGCCCGCATACAAATACATTATATATGAATAATACTATAATACAAACACAAATGAAATACATACTGTACATAAATAACTAAATAGGCACAAGGGGAGGGCTCCCCGTCACTCTTGCCCCACTCTGTGCGCAGCACACACGGCCCAACGACCACCTCCCCCCTTCAAACTCCAAAAGTCTAAGTCCACATTTTGGGGTGGGAACACAGGCTTCCAAAGGTCTCCCAGTAGCAACTCGGGCCGTGGCAGACTGGCAACCTCGGCCAGTAGCATGAAAATACACTTTTGCAATAGCGTATGTCTTTCAAAACTGCATATTTGAGACTTATGAAGCTGAAAGAAGTGAAAAATAGGTACGATTTATGGAATTATTTTGTTAGCTGTGATCACTTTAAGACAATCGTGATCAGTGTGTCTCATACCACAAAGGAATTTCCACAATCAATATCCATGCAAAATATGTGTGCTTTATCGTCTCCGCATTCTTGTAACAAAAGGAATTTGATTATTATGGATGCCTCTTAATTTCCTAAAGAAGCCTTTGTAATTGTGTCTATAAGGTACATTAAGGTGTCAGTTTTATGAATAGCCTATTACTAAGTCAGTGAATGTTGTTACTATATTTTGCATCTCAGTGTACCACTTGAGGTATACAGCTATGGCCAAAAGGTTTGCATCACCCTATAGAATTAACAAATGTTGCTTCATAAAGTCGAATGAAACCTGCTGAATAAGGTTACGTTAACATACTGAATTACATACAGCTTGTAATTTTCCATATACTTAATGAAAAAACTGATAAATTGAAAAATGTGACATTTCAATATCTAACATGAAATACTGTACTACTATTATGGCTTCAACCCTCTATTTATTCAGCTCTAATAATTCATTTTGCTTGGCACTTACTCATCTTCAATGAAAGAGAAGAAAGTCAACTTTTAAATAGAAAACTATACCTACTACCTTCAGTTATTTAGAAGTTAAGACATTTACCTCTGTTGTAAACTAGAAAAAATGTAATGTAATGAATTGAAATAAAGGCTTCAGTTGAACAGGGATTTTTTAATTTTTTTTTTTTTTTTTTTTTACATTTTGGTTGCTTTACTGGTCTTTGTTCCAACTATGTTCTTATTTGTTTAATTGAACCAATTAAATTTACATCCACTGGAGTTACCCACCCCTAGTCTACTGTATATTTATTAGCTCTCAGCAGTCTGTTGGATCTTTGTATTTATTTATCAACAGCACTACAAACTATCTTTGCTTGAAGACATTAAGAAAGAATTCTATCGAAATTTAAAGTGCCTTTTAATAATAATAATACATGTACCACCATTTAATAATTTTTGTCACAGATGACCCCAGAAGTAGAGCAACGAAACAAGTATAATCCTACAGAAAACAAGCGATGAAGAAATAAAGTGCTAACCAGACTTTATGGTGTTCTTCTCAGACTCGGACGAGTTCTCAGAGGGGATGTTCTGAATGGAGGAGAGTGGGATGTCTGTGTCAGTGCTGGTTAGCCAGGTGGACTCGGTCTCCTTGGTCCAGCTCTCCAGGTATCTGGGTTCAAGAGCGTCTGTCCGGCTCCCTCCACAGCCCATGCTGGCTCTGCTCTGTAGAGCAACAGAGGGTCAAAGAATCAAGTGGGTGAGAGCTTGCAAGACACAGGCAGAATGGGACAAAGAAATGTGAAACTGTGTCGACGTGCCAGATCACAACTTCCTATCACCACTTGAAGGGCAAAGGTCTTGTTTAATGTGACTTCACAACCCTTTACCAAATACAGTATTTAAGGAATTAATTGGTAGATTGGTTCTGCATTTTTGTTTTGCTTGTTCAATCACAAAGTCTTCAGACAGACTGTAAAATAATGTTCATTCTAATCGCATACATATTTGCTGAAAAGTGTACACACATGTCTTGAAGCTCTGCTTGCAAGGTTCTCTCTGTAATTGGAAATTTTAATAATGACATTTTAATCCAGCTGCTCACTGCCTCCCATGTTCAGAACACAGCAAGTCTCTTGTATCATCTTCCTGCAAACAGAGATCAGTATTAAATGAAAATAGGCTGATCAGAAACATTGCCCAATATACCAGTATGTAATATGTAAGCAGTAAGACCCGACACAGAGGGCATCACAGGCATTATATGACCGTTTGGGTAATGAGGCCCCGAGACAAAGTCGAGGGCGCTATTACAACCAAACGGTCGTATAATTAAGCGACAGAGCCCATCGATGCGGGCTCTACTGTGTGGTAGATGACCAGGACTGGAGTTATGAGTCCCGAGCTGTAGGCAAGGCTGCAAATGAAAGCCAAGGTCATCTACCACACGGTAGAGCCTGCATCGAGAGGGCTCTATTGCTATTAGAAAACAATGTATTTCTTTATTTTCTCTTTAAAAAAAAAAAAACAACTTTAAAACCTATATTTACCTTGAGCTTCTGATATTTCACCAGGTAACCTTCCGCTGAGAAAAATAGTCCCTAACATAATAATAGAAAAACGACATAAACGTAGAGAAAACAGTTTTTATTATTATTATGACATTGCCAGATAAATTAACTGTAGGATTGTAGTCTGTGTAGTATGGTCAGACTCGAAATTTGTTGTTGGAGGCGGGGCTTCATTCTAGCTGGCAGGGAGTGGATTGGCTGGTGCGGAAAGAACTGAAGCAGGGTTGGCAGTTTGACTGGCTGGTTTTGAGGGAGGGTGTTGTTTGGATCCAGCTGATGACAGAATTGTGGACCAATCGTGTCTTTCCTGTTGGTTTGCTGTCCAGTAGCTGCGAACTGAGCCTTCATTACGGTGTCCTGTCAGAGACATGATTTTCCTTGTCTCTAGACCAGCGTCAGAAAGTATCAATGGTTATGTAGCTTTTTATATTAGAAGATTAGTTGTAGATTAAAATGTTGAGGGAAAAAGCCTGTATTTATGCGGATTGATTTAAAATTGAATTCACAGTTAAGCATTTCAACGTTCCAGCAGGCATCTATGCAAAATAGAAGCCCACTAGATCTGGAAGATGACTGGCTGTTTGCACTCAATCGTTTTCTAATGCCTGGTAATGCCCGGTCTGGAGGTTCTTATTGCTTATATACTTCAATGGTACAGCACAATTAACTATAATTTTTATTGATTTTAACTGAATTTATTTAGGTTTTCCTTTTTTTTTTTTTAACGTATCCTTCCACATAAGCACTCTAAAATGAACGTTCTATAAATATAGTCCTCCATAACAACAATCTTCTCTATAAAACAAGTGTACAAAACAGTGTTTAAAACTGTACACTTTTATTTGAATAAACAGAGAACAAAAGATTGTGAAAAAATATGTATTATTATTTGTTTATTATTAGTGAGGTTATTAAAAATGCTTCCGTGAAAATAAACTGAGGACAAAGATCAGGAAAAAAATTGTGCAATTGTAATAATTTCCTTGGTAATTGATTTGAATATTTCCAGATATCGAGCAGTTATTTAAAATGCTTCCAGGAAAGTTGCCTAGTACTTGGACAGCAGAAGCAGTGTGACCTTCGGAAGAGCTTGATGAAGAAACCGGTTCAGTTTGTCAGACAGTACTTCTCTCTGTACTACTTACAGCGACTGTAGACATCTCAGAAGCGCTCAGACTTTCCGGGATGTTTTGATTTAGCCATTCCTCAATTGACATCTTATTAAAAAGGTTAAAATTTACTTCAAAATGACATTTTGTTAATAGCTGGTGGAGTGATCTTGTTTGATTTGCTTTTGTGATGGGGTTACAAAGATTCTAAGGGCATATATCAGGGATTGTATCCCTCTAGCTCAAGCGTATTTAGAATGCGTGGAATCTTTCCATTGAAGTATATATAATAGTACTATTTCAACTCATGCTATACACTGAAAAATGAACCTGCATTCTACTCTGATGCATAAACAATGCACCATATGAAAAACAACAACAACACATAATCACAAAATACTTTCAAATTGCCTGGTACATTGCAACTCTGATTCTTGTAAACTAGAATGTCAGGTGTAACAGGCATTGTTGTGTGATGCACAACTGATTCTGTGGATGATGTTTAAAGCTCTATAGCCACACCTGTAGAGGAGCCTGGCTCTTGTAAATAGTGCTTATATATATATTAAGGATGCCAAAGTCAGTATGTAATGCCTGGCATAAGGAGGCACCAAGTGAAGGGCAAAAAGATTTTAGGATCACCACCATGGGTTAGAAAGGGTCCTCGACCCTACAAGCTTAATGACAGTAACTGCTTATTATTACATATGAACCACTTCCACGAGGGTACACTACAAACCGTTCAGGAACATTTAGGCATTTATTGAACCACCCTGTACATGGACCATCTTATTTGAAGCCGTCTTTCCAATCACTAGGTCATTAGCTAGTGTTTATTCTTAAATTTACTTCCATGTCAAGCAAAGAACAATACTGTTATTCTTAAAATTAATATTAGCAGAGGAACAAGGGTTACATCAGTGGGACAAAGGAAAAGGCAGATCTATTCAAATCTTGCCCTGGGAAGAAAATGTTGCTTTCATTATGTATGAATAAAACCACGTAGTCTGATGAACTCCAGCGGACGGCTGCTGAGTGATATAAATACATGTATATCTCATGTGCAGTAACAAATTGAAGACCATACTACAAATTACAAATTACAAATCATCAGATCTAGACCTACACACAATGAGATTTAATGGTGCTTTACAGTATTAACATATGCTGTACCAAAAAAATACCATTGATTTGTGAATGTTCATAAATAATACTGTATTGTTCACACCCGGTCTTTATTAAACCAGAATAAAACTGTGCAACCTGTCAGTTATAGACTCCACGGCAAAAGACGCGTTACTGCCTCCACACACAACATATCGCAACTGCTATTCACGTTTAGAAACGGTAAACAAACTTCCAAAACAACTTATTTCACATTAAGTCTTTGCAACGCATTTATTTTGTATCTGTTGATTAACAATTAATTGGTAAATGAATTAACAAAACAAGCAATACAATCATAAACCAATCTTCTACTTAACTTGTTCAATTAGACAACAATAAAATGTAATTTAAAGCGATCAGATCATTATTAGGTGCGTAATTGGCACAATCATTTCTCACCAATGCCATGTATCCTCAGTTAGTTTGCACATGTGTTTTGGTACCATCTGCCACAGGGATCTTTACTCTCACTACATGCCTACCACACCCTTGTGAAATGGTTGGATATAATGGGATTCCTGCGTTTGTTCACCTTTTTTTTGTCAATATCCATTAAACATAGTTCACTACCCCTCATTTACACGAGTCGCTGTGTTTATAGTATTATAAATAGCCAGAACACAAGGCACACAATTGCCAGTTCCAAGACTGATTAGACCCAAACTGGTTACTTACATTCATTCATTCGCTTATCAACGGTGATCGCCATCCAGTTGTTTTTTCGTTCTGCAAAAGTTGCTCAAATGCGTCTTTTGAACCTAAATTATCCAGAGAAGCCTTCAAGACAACCAACGATATTGCCCCCAGTCTGAGGAGCTGGCGGACACTTGCTTTATTTTGCTTAGATGGGTTGAGCGACCCTCTGTTTCCAGGAGCCTTGACGTTGTGGGTGTGCAGAATACATGTAGAACGGTTG
Organism: Acipenser oxyrinchus oxyrinchus; assembly: GCA_030684275.1. NCBI lineage: Eukaryota > Metazoa > Chordata > Actinopteri > Acipenseriformes > Acipenseridae > Acipenser > Acipenser oxyrinchus. The sequence continues at coordinate 10,484,510 of CM060251.1, forward strand.
AGTTTCAATCACATTTACAGTTACACAGGCACTGCACTCGGCAAACGCTGATGATGAGATAAGACCTTTTTGCTGCTCCTGCTGCGTATATTTTTATCCATCGCATTCAACAACATCAGTCATTAAATGTTGGAAACATGCAGCTGGCTTTTGAAAGTAATCATTTCCACATGTAAACAATACAAATATAAGGTTTTATCAATACAGGTACTGGTGTACCCATGCGATGTATGCCTCAAGCTTACACAGATTGCATTCATCTCTATCTAACCTTAATTATACTGCCGTGCCTAGCTTAATGTGTTTGTTATTTTGTAACTGCCATTAGCAACAAACGAATGCACTTCAAAATGCGGGTACATTCACTCAATGTCTTAACCATGTACAAATATTGACAAAATGCAATCAGCACACGCTTCTGTTATTGTGACGATGGAACTCCGTACATTATCAACATGCTTTAAACCACACACAAAAAAAAAAAATAATAATAATTTTGTTGCACAATAATCAACAATAAAATAAAAAGTGGTATAATACAACAAGTGTAATGAATGTATTTTGAAAAATATATTGCAGTGTTATAACTTTAAATGTAGTATTTTCTATTTTGTTGCGGTTAGAATTTTAAAAAAAAGCTGCCAGGGTCCACACCCCGGGCTGCACTGTAGCTCTCAAATTATATTCATAACCTCCAGGTGCTGCAAGTAGATGCTGGATAATACTGGTTTAACGCAGTGCTGAAGGCATTTTGAAGGCGTAACTTTGTCTGCTTAACTTTAACGTTTTTCTTCAGCAAATACTTTAAACCTATGTAAACAAACTGTCAACTAATGTAATAAACAGTAAACGGTAAATAGCCTAGTCACTGAGGAACACGTGTTAATATATTTGTGGGGCTTCTGTAACCTGTGATTAGTGTTAAATAAATGCAAAAAGTATTACATTTAAAAAAGATAGTTTTATAGATTTGCACATACATGGAACACAATGGTTAATAAAATACCAACAAGCGCTCTAGACTTATAAATATAGCGTAGCCTGTAGCTGGGAATCTCTAATTACTCTCTATAGCTATTTAAGCCCTGATTACCTGCACTCCCACTGCCTGTAATGCTGCCCAAACCTGGTCCTAGAGAGCCCATATCCAGCAGGTTTTATAGATAACCTTTAATCATCAATTTCTTAACACCTGGAACAATTTCATTGTGATCAATTAAGCAGGTGATTTATTAAATTAAGTCATTTAGAGATCATTTGGCACAAAAAATGAACTACCCTTTTCAGCCCTCAATGGCCTGGATTACATGCTGGGAAAATGTCATGACTTATTTAAGGTGGTACGGCTGAATTATAATTTTAGATAATTTTGGTGTGTTTAATTTAACAATTCCCTGCTTTGAAACTTCATGTTGTATTTGATTTTTGTATAATGTATTACATTTGTATTCAAACATAAACTAAACATAAACCAAAACTAACTAAAATTGTAATCCAGACCGTACCACCTTAAACAAGTCATGACACTAAACAAGTCATGACATTTTCCCAGCATGTAATGACCAGAGTTCCCTTAATTGAACAAGTTATTTGCTTAATTGATCAATAACTTCCATGTGTTCCCAGTCCTTAGAAATGAGCGATTTAGGGTGACCTACAAAACTTACTGGATAAGAGCTCTCCAGGACCGTGTTTGGGCAGCACTAGTGTGTTCGTTATACAAACGCTCACACGCCGACATGTCGTGCTTCAGCGTAAACGTCTTCGCTAATATTTAAACTTCATTGCCTCGCTTCTTTTACTGCAGGTCACTTCTCTGCACAGCGCTGCCACGATATTATCAATTATGTTCCTACCTGCTCCGGTGATTCTTCTTATCATTCAGCTTCTCTATGTTGCTGCAGGAGCTCCGACTTTTCTTTAGTCGTTCCTGCAACCATCCAGTCTCCAGACCAGCAACAGCGCCATTCAAACCGCAGCTCCAGTACTCAACTTTCTCCGCGTCTTCATTAGAAACACTGGCCCTCCGCTAAACTTTCAACGCTCGGCCGACAAGACATCAACATTCCCGTTGTCAGTGATTGCCTTGCTTTAGCTCTATTTAAATCTACTACGAAGCTTTGTCTGCCGAATCTTTCTTTACTCCTCGCCTGCAATCAAGCATCCCTCCCCAGCACCCGCTCCCAGAGCCAGCACAATTGACCGTTCCATCAGAAGATCCGGACCTCCATGAGGTACGCTCAACGTTTTAAAAGACCTATCCAGCCCATTACAAACCCTATTAAACTCAGTAGCGGCTCGTGACTCTGACTGGTCTCCTAACATACTCCAACAACACTGCTATACTGCAACTCTTCCACCGGCGCCTCACAGACCATGGTTACCACGGCAACGCCCCCATCGAGTGTGTACGGGGAGTGGTAAGTTGCCATGGTGACCAGGCAGCTTCATCAGGCAATGCGAGCCTGTGCCTCAGTACTCTGCTACAATTTCCTGGCTCCTGCTGTTACCGATTTTTGACCTATAAATACTGCATACTCGTCTTGTAGACCTAAACTTATTCATTTACATCACTAACTGTTCTAAAACATGTCTCGAAATATTTATTATTCGAAACTAAAGAATACGCAAATGTTTTTTTTTTTTTATACATAGACAAGGATTTTAATCACAATAATCAAATACATTGTACACAGTATCCTATCGCGCCAAGTGAGGCTCTGTTCTATCCGGTCCTCTCTTCGGGACATGGATGCTTTTACGCTTCCAGTGCTCGAGTCCCATACTAACCTGCATGCTTTCTCTTTACTTCAGGTCCCTGGCAGCGCGGTGTCCAATCACGGGGTTCAACGAGCGCCTTTTACAGAAGCCTCAGGTGCTGGGTACCCTACTCTCCCGAGGGGCGACTCCCTCGTACTTCCACTTCGTGTCCTGGTGCCCAGGACCGATTTCTTCTCCCGAGGGTAGGCTCTTCGAATGTTAACGCTCGTATATATTTTTTGGTAGCTGGGCTTTGCCCTGGGATGCGTTCGCTACGCCACCCAAAGTCAGCAGCCACCTTTCTAGCCTAACTAACTTCCAGCCCGAGGTACTGCGCATCAGCCCTACTCGGGTACACGCACTAATTGCGCGTAAGGGAGTTATTCTGTAGCATTTCACTATGCAGGCTGGGGGGGAGGGAATAACATGACAGCACATTATGCACCGCGGAATCATGATGAAACGTTATCACTGATTACTGTTTGGGGAGAGAGGGTAATTCAAAGTCTTCAGTGTCCTGTGTCACTGTGCAATATCACAAGACATTCTGCAGTGATTTTTCTGGAAAAGTATCCATTGCCGTGTTTGATGATAACAATGTTATAATGTCAATAACGATAATACAGCGATAACATGAGTGAGACTTGTCCAGCTCACGTAATAACGCGAGAAACTCAGGAAACCCTGGAACCGCTTTTTTTCTTTTTCTTTTCTTTTACCGACTCGCGTTGCGCCTCAATTAGTTTTGTGAAATTCAGGTTAACCCGGCAGCACTTGAGTGCACTCGAGTTGGTTTGACTATGGAAACGAGGTATAGGTGCTTCCTCTGCCCTACCCAGCTCACGCCTTGTGAAATCATGCATAAACTCAGATAGAGTAGCTGATGAATCATGAACAAGCTAAAGAAAACAAATTTATAAAAAAAAAATAATAATAATAAAAAAAAAAAATCTAAACATGTGCTCGGGTCAAATCAAAACGCACAGTATTCTTGCTAAACCTTGTTTTTAAAAAGAATGGTGGTTTTCTTAAAATGACGGCTAATTTCTCCAACCCGTCATTGGGGTTTGCCAGCTCTCACGAGAGTGCCATGAAGACGGGACTATCACGGGATTCCCGCCGTACGGGAAAAATGTGGATTTAAGTGTTGCACTCTACTGACTTTAGCTTTCTGAATTTAAAACAAACAAACAAACAAAAAAAACTTATTAAAGAAAAAGTTTACTCCAAGCTTGGTTGTGTTTTTAAATTGAAAGTTAGTTTTTCTTTTAATGCAACAGCCTGCCCCTAAAAACGCATCTCTCCCATCTGTCAGGACTGCCCAGAAGGCGTGGCGTGGCACCTACAGACCTTGGGTGCGTTCACGATACGCAGACTTTGCGGGAAAACTGTCCAAATTCATCGTCTGCGTGAACTCAGCTGGAAAAGACGTCACCAGATCACGCATCCACGGGCTTAAAAGTCTGCACAGCCACGCAGCTTCTCAAGAGGTATTGCGCTGGAGCAGCCGCGGCTCAAAACAACAGACGAGCGTTGGCTGACAAAGAAGTCTGTAGCAACCAGATACAATCCTCACTCCATGTGCTACTGCCACCTAGTCAGGGTGTGTGAATCGCCTTCGAGTCACGTCATTAATTATCTTATGAATGATTTATAATACAAATTAATTATTTGACACTTTCCACAGTTATACTTTTTCAAAAATTAAGATATTTATTCTAAAGGTTTAAACATGTAAAAAAATTAAATAATGCTAAACTGTTGAAATGAACCTAAAACCGCTCTTATTTTCAGCAGGTGTTATTGATGAAAGGTTATCACAGGACAGGGAATAACCTACTTTGAATTAAGGAGAATAAATCAGCTTTAATAACAGGTAGTTGAAGTGAGATATGTGACCATATGTGCAAGTATCTGAACTGTTTTTGTCCCAGATCAAAATACAGTACTGTCTAACAACCTCTTTGTGAGAGGGCGGGGGGAATCCTGCCCGTTATAATACTCATTAATTTGTCTCGCATCACAAAACATACGTTTATATTATCTCTTTATAGCAGGAACTGTTTCTACTATACATTTTCTGATCATGCTGAAAATGATGAAGCTGGTGGAGCCCAAATGGAACTTTGATTGCATCCACGTCTTCTGCGATTAGAATTTCTCTCAACACCACCTCCATTTTGGTTCTGCTCAGAACTGTTGTTCATCTACCAAAGCTGTCCACGGTCCATCTGCATAGCCGGCAAAAGTGTTGTGAACGCGCCCACGGTGTCTGTGTAGTAAATTCTTCGTGTATCCAGTATTCTTTGTGGTTATTGTTATGATCTATTTTTTTTATGACATCTGCTGCATCAGCGTACGCTTGTTAAAACAGAAATCAGTTTTTCTCTACTTAATAGCTACTCGAAAGCCACAAAGCAAGCTAAAAACCTACCAGAAACAGCAATTGTACCAAGCAGGTGTTTAGAAAACAGTTAGCCAGGAGCGAGGCTAAATTATACATGCTTCTAATTAAGCCGGCGTCGTAGATGAGGAAGCATGAACTTCCTGGTAAATACGGTGCATTTTCTTGTGAATAGAACCGCAGAGTCTGTTAATTAGAAAATGTAAACCACCGTGTCTGGTTTTGAAAAGCAGACTGTAATAATTAGACCAAACGCTTGAAATTGTATACACAATATGCAGCTGGTATCAGCGTTGACTTTCAACACCACTTTTTCACAGTAGCCTTTGCAACCCAGAACACTAGCTGCAGTTTGTTTCCTCAGACTGTAAGTAAAGTAACCTGTGTAAATATTTTTCCTATTTTTAAATTGAGACACATACATAAAACAATAAGAAAGCACCGTATTTGAGTAATTGCACTCGGACTCTCCTAATAAAATAAGAGACACTCTATTCTCAGTTCTTTGCAATACTTTTGTATAAAAAGCGCTATATAAATGCAATAAATAATAAGAAGAATAAAATATAGAGACACAAAGAAGCATGGCCCAGCTATTCTGGGTGCCATGAGGGAAGAAAGTGGTAACTTCAACACTTTGCGGGATTTGTCTTCATTAATTGCACTATAATCAATCAATAGTAAAACGTATTGTAATTAACATAATTAATGCATCATTTTATGATTCATTCAGAGATAGAGGGATGTGAGTTTTCAGTGCTGGGGGGTATCTGATTTGAGAAAGGCTCTCTTGTACTGTCTTGTGGTTAAAATAATGGTTCAGGCTAGTCACTACAAATAATACATGCCTGCCCTTTAGCTCCAAGGGCTATTAATAACATATTCAGTAAAATAATGTCTATGTCATTAGATATATCAAGGAGATTGATCTTCCTTGTCAAGGGTTTTCTGATCCTTCACATATACTGCAGGTATTGTATCTGTGAGGCAAGAGTATTGGATTCTTTTTTCTTTATACATCACATATCAGAAGTTAAGATTTGTCAGAATGCCAGTATTGTATATCGTGTCCTGTGTACCTATGCCACCCTGTGCATAGACCAGATGGCACGAATGTAAAGCAGCGTTAATATGTTTTATGTATTGTGTCTTGTGAGAGACATCATGCTGCACAGGTTGCATAGTTTTGCTTCATGGTGTTCTTAACTGCACAAGATGTCATCTCCTAATAAAATAAGAGACACTCTACCATATATTGTGGAGCAGCCTGAATTGTATTCTATTAATACGTGATGGACAAATGATGTCATGTTTACGAGAGGTTTATGTGGAGTGGGGCGTTCAAAGTTGAGGCTGTGTAAACTTTAGATTAGTTTTGCCTGTGAATAATGTTGTTTACGGGTCAGATTTTGAATTTACACAAAGACACAGTGGGAATGAAGGCCAACATCGACAATGAAAATTCAGGACAAATCTAAATTGGGAAGAAAAATAAAACAAAGAAGGTAAATCAACACAACACATGCAAAACTGTAAACAGGAATTATGTTCTTTAACCACTGGAGGGCAGTATATCCCACAAAATGCATTCAAGATAAAATATTGTCTGTCTGTCGGGGTAAATGCACTCGCTGTCTTGAATTTTCACAGACCTGCTCAAAACCTGCTCCTAGCCTTATATATATATATATATATATATATATATATATATATATATATATATATATATATATATATATATATATATATATATATATATATATATATATATAAATATATATATATATATAAACTGTGTTGTAAAATCTGCTATATATATATATATATATATATATATATATATATATATATATATATATATATATAATATATATATATATATAAACTGTGTTGTAAAATCTGCTAAACTCTTGATTTTATAAACTCTTTAACTGATAATTTGCCCAATTAGACCTTTTTAATTGTTTTCAGCTCTTAACAGTTGCAGATTTCAAATTAGTTATAACATTTTATAAGTAACTTGAACTCTGCAACTGTTTAACAGCTGAAAACAATTAAAAATGTCTAATTAAGCAAATTATCAGTTCAGTTATGGGTCTAGTTCATTGAGAGCTCAGTTGGAATGAAAACCAGCAGACACGGTGGGCCCCTAGGATCCAGGGTTGAGAAACACTGCTGTAAATAATGTCTTGAAGATATGGTCTCCACAGGTTGCCTTGTGAATGAGATGCTGCATCCCTTGGACTGTAGTGGATACATATCGTAAATAAATAAAACGTGCACTTTAACTGTGGTATAAGATCCCATTGAACCTGAGCAAGGATGGCGAGGGCAGTGACTCACAGTGTGTCAATTACACAAACGATGGCTCTTGCAGACTCTTGACAGTATATAAATACAACACAGAGATTTTCACCAGCTCAATATCATTTTTACAGAAGGAATATCCTGAGTAGAAATTCCATACAGAAAAAAAACTGTAAAGGGGAGGATTTTTTTCATAGGCATCCTACAATTTCAGATAGGATTATTGATTTGTTTAAGAACATGGTTTTAAGCTAAACTTCAGAATACCAAATGGGATTTATGTAAAGTCGCAGACAAAGGGTATTGGCACCCTACACTTAATATAAGATAGTTCAAGAAAACATGTTAAATAAAGCATTTAGTGAATGTTTGCCTCTAATTAATATGACAAAGACAAAACTACACAATTTCAGGTAGTTTAACAAGCAATATTTATGAAACAAAATAAAAGCACTTAACAAATTTCAAATATGCTTTATATTTAGAGTGTACTCATTTTGCTTTTATTATGGCTTTCAGGCTTTATGATCATTCTTAACTAGTATTTATTTATTTATTTATTTATTTTTAATTTACTTGTCGACCAATGGTTTTTTTTGTTTTTTTTAACCGCGGTTTTCTCCCCAATTTGGAATGCCCAATTGTTATTTGTATCCCAGTTCACCGCTGCAACTGCCTGGGGAGCCCTACCCGGGCGGTGCTCAGCCAATTGTGTGCTGCCCCCTAGGAACCCCCGGTCATGGTCGGCAGTGACATACAAGGTTTTCTTCATTGAAGGCTTAGTATTTTTTGAAGAAAAAAAGGCAATTCTCTATTTTTGGGGAAAAGTTATATTTGAGACTCATCGGACCAGAGAATTTTGTTGAACAATGCTTCAGATTCCTGTTCATATTTCACGGCTTATTTAAGACGGTTTGTTTTATGAAGTCATTAGCAGTGAGGTCTACATGTATACAACTCTTCTGTTTTCTGTGTCCTTTGTACAGTTCTTTCATGCATCATTATGCCTGAGTCTTCTAAATCTTTCTTGAAGTCCTTGGCTTTTAATGTTGTATCAGACGATTCTGCAACCTGTTGTATTTGTCATTTTCTTTGGATGTCCACTTCTTTCAAGCGTTTCGGTTGAATTTGTTCTGTGGTACTTCTTAATTATTGCTTTGATTGTGGATTTTGGTATTTATTATTTCTTTGATGCTGTTCCTTTGTTGTAGTTTGCTACGCTTGTTTTAATCAAATGAGAATCCAACTCCTTTGTCTTGACAATCATCTGCTGTGTTGCCAAAACCTTCTTCAACAGATGTTGGAAATAATGACCTCTTTTTCTGGCTATTGACTTTGTAATACAACTTGGTTACTGTGTAATGGTTTTCAATTAATGAAGATATATTTTAATTAGTTCTTTTACATTTTACAGACGTTTAATCTAAAGGTGCCAATACTTTTGTCATGAAGAAATATTTGAAATTGCTTAAGTGTTCTTTTTATTTTTTTTATAAAGATTGTTAAACTATCTGAAATTGTGTATTTTGGTCTTTGTCATATTAATCAGTGTCTAATGTTCACTAAATGCTTGTATTTAACAGGTTTTCTTGAATTCTCTTAAGTGTAGGATGACAATACTTTCATCTGCGACTGTATATGAAGAACCTGCTTACAATGATAGTGTGCTCAAAATACATGGCAAATTAGAATATTTCTTTTGAAATACAATCTAGTTGAAAAAGAGAATAATATGTGCATATGTAATAATGTAAAGTGACCCATATTTAAGCAGAGTAATTTCTGTAAAGTGGCATTGCTCCTCAGGGATAGGAGAGGTGTTTAGCTTCTAGGTTGGAATAGGATTATTTCTTAATTTCAAGTTGTTGTTTTTTTTACATAATGATAGCAGTCATTTACAGTTAGTGTAATTTTTTTATATATCTTCAATGTCTTGGCTACTTTGTGATCTTTCTTTATAGTCCATCCTCACCACCTTGGAGGTCTATCCTCGAGACTCGCCTCTCATGAGCGCTGCTCAACCAGGCCAAATCATCCCTAACCTGTCAACTGGTCGCCAACAGATTATTATCGACGCTCCCTGTTAGCTTTGCTCGCTAGACCGTCTAAACCCTAACAGAGCTGTTACAAACTGTAGTCCATCACAAAGGAATCTTTTTTTTTTTTAAGACATGGGATACCTGCAGGAGCAGTGGTCACCGCCTATGCTTTCTTTTGCAGAAAATAAATTACATCTAAACAAGTAAGCCAGCCAAGTCTTTGAAATACTTTTTTTTTTTTTTATGTGCCGAACAGCACGGCTGACTTTTTACCAGCATCGCCGTAAGCTATTGCAGCGTAATTGCAGAGGACAGCTTGAAATATTTAAATATTTCAACCAATTTTGGTATTATTACTTTAAATAATTGAGAGGAGTGTTATACTAAACAAGTGTATTTTTTATGTTCTCATTAAAGTTCATGCAAAATAAACACTCGTTCTCCATCCGGTATTTAACTCATATACTTGCACAGCTAGATTTGAAACCTCTATACACTAGCATTTATTGTATCATGGTATATATATATATATATATATATATATATATATACACACTACTGGTCAAAAGTTTTAGAACACCCCCATTTTTCCAGTTTTTATTGAAATTTAAGCAGTTCAAGTCCAGTGAATAACCTGAAATGGTACAAAGGTAAGCGGTAAACTGCCAGAGGTTAAAAAAAAAAGTTTAGGTTACCAAAAACTGAAAAATAATGTTCATTTCAGAGTTATACAAAAAGGCCTTTTTCAGGGAACAAGTAATGGGTTAACAACTTACAGCTGTTCTGCAGCAATGGAAGTAAATTAAGCCTTGAAAGTTGATGCTAACAATTCCTACAGGTGTCCCAACTTTTGTTGATTATTTACAAACCCTCTGTCTGTATAAAAGCAGTGTTGGAACAGACTGCGTTACTACACCCTCTTAAGCATTATTTGGACAGTATTGTAATGCAGGAAGTAGTACATTGCTATCATAATGGCGAGAAAAAGGCAATTAACAAAGGAAGACAGACAGACCATTATAACCCTTAAAAGTGTAGGTCTTTCCTTTAGAGAAATTGCAAAGAAAGCCAAGGTGTCAGTGAGTACAGTTTCCTACACCATCAAAAGGCACTTGGAAACTGGAGGAAACTCTGACAGGAAGAGGTCTGGCAGACCCAAAGCCACAACAGAATCAGAAGACAAGTTTCTGAGAGTCAACAGCTTGCGTGATAGCTGGCTCACAGGACAACAGCTTCAAGCACAGCTTAACACTGGTCGAAGTAAGCAAGTCTCAGTTTCAACTGTGAAGAGAAGACTTCGAGCTGCAGGTTTGACAGGTCGAGTGGCAGTAAGAAAGCCATTGCTAAGATGGCAAAATAAGAAAAGAGGCTTGCCTGGGCCATGAAGCACCGCCAGTGGACTACTGAAGACTGGAAGAAGGTCTTATGGACCGATGAATCAAAATTTGAAATCTTCGGTTCATCACGCAGGGTTTTGTACGCCGTCGAGTAGGCGAAAGGATGGTTCCTCGGTGTGTGACACCAACTGTCAAACATGGAGGAGGAAGCGTAATGGTCTGGGGCTCTTTTGCTGGATCCAGAGTCGGCGACTTGCACAGAGTGAGTGGCACCCTGAACCAAAACGGCTACCACAGCATTTTGCAGCGCCATGCAATACCCTCTGGTATACACCTAGTTGGTCAGGGGTTCATCCTACAGCAAGATAATGACCCAAAACATACCTCCAGGCTATGTCAGAACTACCTTAGAAGAAAAGAACAAGACGGTAGGCTTCAAATCATGGAATGGCCAGCACAGTCTCCAGACTTCTAGCTGGTTTGGGATGAACTGGACAGAAGGGTGAAAGCAAAGCAACCTACAAGCGCAACACATTTGTGGGAACTTCTGCAACAGTGTTGGGAAGAACTTTCCGAACAATATTTGATTTCCATTGTAGAAAGAATGCCACGAGTGTGTTCGGCTGTTATATCTGCAAAAGGTGGCTACTTTGATGAGTCAAAAATTTAGATTAAATTTTGTTAAACAAAACAATTCCATGATTTCTTTTTTATCTCCAATTGTTTATTTGTTCTATGCTTTAATTTCAGAGTACATTGAGACATTAAACTGCGTAAATTTCAATAAAAACTGGAAAAATGGAGGTGTTCTAAAACTTTTGACCGATAGTGTATATATATAATAAGTGAATGTGGCTGGTAGCCCACTACCGAATCATGTACAGACTACCTGATTTCCAAAGAACCATGGGAGAGCAGTAATATTTAGAAAATAATTCAGTAGCATTGGCCAATCAGATTCCAGCTCTAGCAGGCAACAGTGCACTAACCCTACAATCAATTTTAAATGGGTTTTGTATTACCTTAACAATGACATTCACTCACAGGATAGACAAGGCAAAAGTCCCATTGCATTTTGGCCATGCATACACCTTTATTTTAAGCATGGCAACTTATTAGTAATCCTTCTAGAACTTTCTCCCATGCTCTGTCACAGCCTATACTCTGTTTTCGCTTAGAAAAGGAGCTGAACCAATTTCAGATTTTAAATCCTCACTTGGTTCCTTTTCATTTTCAAGGAAAACAGAAGTAGATTGCAATCACATTCAAAAGGCACATATTAAGTCTTTCTAAAGTAATAGTGACAGATACCAGAATAAATTTATGTAGTATTCTATGTAAAAATAATTAATCAGATATTACTCTTAAATCAAAACTTTGATTAATGACATAATGCCAAGTACACCTTGCAAAGGAAAATGTGATATCCCAGTACAGTTCTTACAATACAGTACCTAGACATAGTTCCAGCATTTTGATTAGCTCATGGTTATTCAATATATACAATAAACTCTCTGGTGGCCTTGTCTCTGAATTAACCATTTTATGAAATGAATACGTCTGGTCTAGGGGAGTGATATACTGCACATAGCCAGCTGGTTGTATTTGACAGCAATAAAGGTGCCAGTAAAGACAGCAGAGACAGGAATGGAATCATTCAGTTCATTTCCAAGAAGTTCTAATGAATCCCAGTGTTTATTTACTGCCCTGTCACAGGCTGCAAGATTGGGACTGGATTTGCGTCTTCCCAAACCTATGGGTTCAGGGGTCAATGGGGCCCGTCTTGCTATTATGTAGGGAGTTGATTGCTTCTACAGGCAAAAAGATAGGAAGAGGAGGCCACATGTGACAAGATTACAGCTGGAGATGGATGACTTGTGCAATGTGTGCATGATGAACTTCATTATTGGAAGGGGGGTTGGTGCCTCCAACTAAGATGCTATATGTTTCATATGTAGAAAGTTGTGGATTGTAATAGAGGTCTGGTTAGCAGATGAGTAAGAATACCCTTACAAAGGACCTTCACATCTGTGATAATACTGAGGATATAATTGCTGCTGCATTTGACCACTTACTATCGGTCTGCTCATCCGATCAAACCAGTCAAACGTTGTTTTAAATTCTCTGAATATCTTTGTTACCTTAGGTAAGATAGAGATTAGAGCTAATCAGGGTCATAGCCATGAATATATTTCCGTAGAATTAATGAACAAGCCCTTATGGAAGTTTACCACAGTCATTTTTGCTTTTTGAGTATGTGTATTACCCAGCTCCACCATGGTTAATGCTTTACAACAGTTCTGTGTGATTTACCATGTTCACCTGTGCTTTGCCTAGGCTTTCAGGTGTACTACACTTGTTTTTACCATGGTAAATCACAGAAAACGTTGTTTTTTTACACGTTATGGGTGCAGTCACTAATTAAAATGGTTTATTTGCAAGATGCAAAGTTTCCAGCGTCTCAACTGCTTCTGATTTTCAGTGGCAAATTTCCATTACCTGCCAAACTATCTGGACCTGAACTAACAACAGAAGACATGTACACAATGGCAGAGGTATCCACTGCTTTGTCACCTCAAACCTGGACCGAAAACGATAAGAAAACAGGAATTCTTCACTTTGTCTAAGGACCAACCAGTAACAGCGCTTAAAATTGATGACCCTGACAAACTGTAAATCCATTGTAATGAAATTAATTTGCATAACAGCTACAACAAAATCAATAGAGACGAAAGCCCTGGTTCAATACATCTGCAACACCCCCAGGACATATAAATACCAGCATTGAAGCTAAACGGACACCTCCTCTCTGCAGGTCCTGAATTAAAACTTAAGCAAATTTAAAAGTGAGCTTGTTCCAAACTAAGTTATAATACCTACAGACAATACAATTACTGAGAGCATATTGAGGATGTTTGAAAGGCACCTGTCTGCATACCAAATTAATTTTTCCACATGCATACAGTTTAAAAACTGTAGCTTATGTTTTTATGATGTTCTTGATGGATCTGATTTTGAATTTACAGCCTTAGCAGTGGAGGAATGTCATTGACCTGCTTGTTAGGGGTTAAATGAGCCATTCTGTATTGGTAGTAAATGGGTAATATTACTCTTCATATGGTTTATAAGCCTGGGTGCTGTAACAAAGATATTTTATTGCTGAGATGACTTTTACAAGGCTAGTTGTAAATGTTAGTGATACCATTTTAAACTTGTTATAAAAGTAATCATACCTGACAAATGCTTGAGCATTTGAACTACGCTGGTGTTTATTAAACAGAAATGCAATGTTATATACAGGATCACACACTAATTCTGAGACACTATGTATCTGTGTGATACATATTAGACATATGGTACATGTATGTGCCTTCCCATTTTCCAGTTTTCCCCATAGTTTACAGTTTGTAATGTATTTTTTTTTTTTTATTTGCTTTATCTGGGCTTTACCATGTTGTCATAAATACTAAAAAAGAGACCTAATAAAACAATGTGTTTTATTATTTATAGGTTCGATTTAGCATGTTTTCACTACACTTTATTTTACTATGCTTTTACTATGGTAAACCTTTATATGGGTATACTGTGTGACAGCAGGCTGAGAGAAACTCAGTGAGGTCGATTATAAAACCATGACCCTGACTAAAATGAAAACAACAAACACCTTATAAAAATATTAACAAGTGTGGTTTAAACAATTAAACAGCAAAGTGAGATATGACTTCTGGCAAGTATATATATATATATATATATAATTAGGGCAGCTGGCTCTTTGAGCTAATATATATATATATATATATATATATATATATATATATATATAGTAAACAAGCCGCTTCCACTCGGGTTCGTTGCCCCTTTGAAAATAGACCCAACACACAGAAATGGATTTTTCAAGCGCGGTTGCGCTGATTTTCTTTTAATAAACACACACAAAACAAAATAAACAAAACAAACACCTAGCTCTCTTTGAGCACTAACTAAAACAAAACAGGAACCTTAACTAAACAACAGGACAGCTAAGCTGTTTACCTGCATCAAACACAATCTCTCGCTCAATACACTTACTTGACTGCCTGGAAGCAGAGTACTCCTTTCTGCCTCCTTCTCCTCAGCAGCCTTGAGCAAACTGACTGCTCCCCTTAAATACCCTGCACCTGGTCCCAATTTAACAATAGCTACCAGGTGCGGGGGATAATTAATAATAAAACAATTAACTCCAATTAAACAAACCAAAAGGTGCATTTTCTCTTTAGGGAGGTTTTAACCCCCTCCCTGCTGTCTCACACAACCTGCTGTCTTACATATATATATATATATATATATATATATATATATATATATATATATATATATATATATATATATAAAATATTGTAGAACCTCAGAGTTAAGAACACCTTGGGAATGGAGGTTGTTTGTAACTCTGGAATTTTCAATGGTTTTATTAAATGTGGACACCTGCTAGCTAGACCCTCAGTCTGGCAAATAATACAAGGATACAGCACAGTTATGTAATAATCATATTGTTATGGTTCTAAAGTCTTTAAAACATACTATAAATGGAATAGTAAAACCAGGGATAACGGTGTGCTTGTTTTAAACAAAATGAATTTGTGTAGGTTGCCTCCTTTGGCTTTTACTGTATATATAAAACCTTGCTTACTTGTAAATACTGTGAATTACCACAAGAGGGCACTGAAGGCTAGGGAAATCTGAACTATTTATGTTTCTGAAATTTCACTGATCTATATTGTTGACAGCTGTATGCTACTTTTAAACTATGGATCTTTTCTTCTTTCTCTTTCCTACCATCCATGTTGGCACGCCACTGATTCTTTGCACAGCACAGGCCTTCCCTCACAAGGGTGCTTGCAGTTGCCCAACTCTGGGTTGCCATCAATCCTCTTGACCAAAATAATCTCCTGCAGTATTTGTGATGCCCAGTTCTGATCCTGCTGCTGGTCTCTCTCATTTTTTATTGTTCATTGTTTTTACAAAATAACAGCAATACATTATCAGTTCTGCTGCTAGAGTACAATCAAGAAATCATAAATATCAGTCAGTATATTCATAGACAAGCTGCGGTGCCATCAAGTGTTTAAAATGAAAGGGCAATTCAGGTTTTAATAAATAATGAATGAAACAAAAATACATTCATGTATAACATTTTAATCACAATCCATATCCCTAAAATACGAGGACGCTCTGTGCCATACTTCTATATTTTTCTAATTAATAACTCATTCTTTCCAGAGTAATAATTTCTAAAACAGATACCCCCCACCCCCAAAGTGCTAATACTGGGGGTTGAGTGTCCTTCCTGGAAGTGAATACATATTTTTAGCTATAAGAAATAATGTGATAATTTTGTTTAGTAATTCTGAGTGCAGAAAGATCTCCTAAAATCTTCTGCTAAAATCTATTACCTTCTGTCAATCTTTTTTTAAATTTTTTATTTAGTCATCGCCAATGTTTTTTTTTTCTTTTTTTACCCTAGTTTTCTCCCCCTGGTGACTCGGTAAACAGAAGCTGGAACACGCGTCTTCCAAAATGTGCTCCTGCCAATCCGTCATTATTCACACTGCGAATCCATAACGAGGCCACCAGATCTATAGTGCCGGAGGACAACACAGTCTGCAAATATTTTTTCATTAATGCAAATGGGCTTTAGAGAAAACAGTCCTTAACAAAACCCTTTTAAACAGTTCTGTGAATAGGGTCCATTGTTTCTGTCAATAAATCTGTATTTTGTTGCAGTAAGTTATTTTTGTTGCAGAACGTTACTGATAAGGAAACACATTCCTTAGTTGGGTATGTTTTGTAATCTTCTGTAGCAATGTCTGTGTCTTATAATCAATATATCTAAGTAGCAGGGTGTGCATGTCAAATGTATAAATTGTGAGTATGTTTATCTTAAAAAATTAGAAGTGACCGAGACATAAAAGGTAAAGGAGGATACCGAGCTGTACTGAAGAACAGTTAGAAAAAGTGCATCATATACCACAAGATGTGCATCATATACCACTCCTAGAACTACAGTTACATGGGACATGGATAAGGTACACTATCCACACTTATGGCAGACTCCTAGCAGTTCTCTGGGAGGGGGTGTAAAGGCGCACACCCCCTCTTTAGGAAAAAGAGACCGCAGAACCAAGGCTGCAAGACAAGCATCCCAGAATAACTCAAGGTCGATATGGTAATGGGAGGTGCAGGTGTGTGCTGACGTCCAGGTAGCCACCCTGCAGATTTCTGGATAGGAATGTCCCTGGAAGCAGCCATTGAGGCAACAGTATATCTGGTGGAATGAGCCTTATGCCCTGTAGCAGGCTCCCTATCAGCCGACCAATATGGTTATTTCAATGCTTTGAAATGCTAGAAAATGGTAATAGTACATTGAGACATGTCTGTTATTTTCATACTTGCATTGAGATCAATTGAGCTGATTAGGTCCCGGCAGACAGGAAGCCCCCACTCCAGGCATCCTAGCAATTTTAAAATGAGCAGCAGCTATATCAGAGGAGGATGAATGAATGTAAGAGTCTACAGCAGAAGAGAACCAGCTCCCCGTACTCTTCATCAGGCTGTGATTGATGTTGGCCCTCGTGCCGGAGGTGGCTCACCTATACGGGATAATGGGGTGGGGGGTAGAGTCGAGGAGCGAGGCCTGCTCTGGAGGCAGGGGTGGAGAGGGGGGTTGAGAACCAGTGATGAGTGATGATGGGAGCGAGAGGAATGAATGAACAGAGGGTCCGTGTGGGGGTGGGGGTGGGGTCCTGCTGGGGAGATACATTGACGTTGAAAAGAAAGGGCAGATAGGGGACTAGATACTTGACGGCTGAATGAACTGACCAAGCCGAAATTGATCCGTCTTGGAGGTACGCAGCCGAATGATGAAGTAAGCATCTGAAATAGAAGAAAAGGTCACAAAAAACGAATACACGCCACATGGAAACTAGAAGCAGAAGAAACTGTGAATTCAGAGATTCTGAGGAGACTGAAGGAGGCTCAGAGGCAGATGATCTCCATAGGTAGATCCTTGTAGGGGGAGAAGCGGCCTTTCCAAAGAGTAGAAATGAGCAAATAGAGAATTGATATAGACAGGCGGGAAGGCGAGGCAGGGGGAAAGTTCTTAAGAATCCCACTGAGGGTCAGACGAACTGCTGGTATGGAGAGAATGGAGGGAGATGGAGAGAATCCCTAGCGTGAACAATGAAAGCCAGGATTCGGTTCTGACTGAAGGAATCGGATGAATCCGATTCTGGGCGCAGAAGGTTGAAAACACTGACCAGGGTTTAGAATAGGAAGCTCTTGAAGAAGGGGCGAGGGCTGCAGACATGTAATGCTGAGCAGATTGAAGGAGGTTACTGAGAGAAGGCTTCAGTCAAATAGCAGCTGGTAAGTTGGGGAGTCTGGAGGGGGGTTGAGGAAGCAGACGGGACCAGCTGACGTAACTTGAATACCGAAAGTAGAGGCAGAAGGAGAGCTGGAACTGAGGGCTGAGGTGGCAGCTGGAGCTGAACAAATATAAGAATCGACTTCTGAAGAAGCTCAGCGCACTTTGCACCCCATTCTGGAAATGAGGGCAGTAATGAGATGCTGACCATCTTATGTGCTAGTTAATATGGGATCGATCAGTGGTTTGCTACTATCATGTCTGCTTGGAATGGAAAAGGTGAACTCACATTTGGGTTTCACAATTCCAGTCATTCTCCTAATAGCGGAACTCCTTACCTCGTAATCAAGACAGATTTCCAGTCTCGTACCACGTCTCTCACCATGTATTAATGCTGTAATATTTGAGAGGATGAGTGGACATATGAATAGATTGCTGAGGAAGTCAAGCGCCTTGTATTTTGATTAGATGGAGATTAGCGTTAGCCTTGATTGCGGAAATGCTGCCACGATCTGCGTATTGGAGGAAAGCTGGAGCGTTGGAAGCTCTGGAGAAGTGCAGTTGCAGATTTATACAGTAAACTAAAGCAACTTTTGCATGCTGCAATAGTGAGCAGATCTGAAGAGGGAGCAGAGCTCTGCTGTTGTGAGGAGCGATTAACAGTAGAGGGCGGGATCTGCTGAACAGTGCAGAGATCTGAGGAAGTAAACGATGGAGTGCTGTCAGTAGTGTGCAGTGGCCTGCTGTGGAGAGCAGAGATCTGCTGAATGCGAGAAGATTACAGTACTTAGGACAGATTACAGTACTGAGGCACAGAGCTTGTAGTGCTTGATGAAGCTGCCTGATCGCCATGGCAATTTACCACTCCCTGCAGTCACTCAATGAGGGTGTTGCCGTGGTAACCATGGTCTGTGAGGCGCTGGTTGAAAAGTTGCAGCACAGCAGTGTCGTTGGAGCATGTTGTGACCAGTCAAATTACGAGCTGCCACTGGTTGAAATGGAGTTTGCAATGGGCTGGGTAGGTCTTGTAAAATGTTGAACGTAGCTGATGGAGATCAAGGGCAGGAGCTTCTGATGGAACGATAAATTGTGCTGCTCTGTGAGAGCTGGGGAGGGGTCTGATTGAAGGTGAGGAGTAAAGAGAGATTCCGCAGACAAAGCTTGGTGGTAGATTTAAATAGAGCTAAGGAAAGGCAATCACTGACAAGGGGAATGCCAATGGCTTGTCGAAGCAGCGTTGAAAGTTTAGCGGAGGGCCAGTCTGTTAAAGACGCGGTCAAGTTGAGTAATGAAGCTTTGCTTTGCGGTTGCTGGGCTGGAGACTGGATGGAGCAGGAAAGACTAATGTTGGCACTCCTGGAGTCAAATAGAGAAGCTGAATGAGAGAAGAATCGCCGGAGCAGGTAGGAAATTAATTGATAATATCTTGCAGGGCGAGGCAACAAAGTTTAGATATTAGCGAAGATGTTAAGCTGAAGCACGAAATGCCAGCGTCTGTTAAGTATGGGGGAAAAACTGGAACTTTTACAAAAAATTGGGTAACCAGATCTCTTTACCTCACAAGGTGGCGTCATGAAACTCTCCATGCTTTCACAACATTGCAGGTCAATGGAACATGCACAGGGTTCTCCCCAGGAATTCTGTACAGCCGGGTGGCAGAACATTATAGCCGGGAGCACTTTTAACAGAAAAATAAACTTGCATAACCTTAAATACATAATACAACAAATAATTGAAATAATAATCTTTCGTTGACTATATCTGGTTGCTCTTTTTTATGTTCTACATTTTTTTTTCATTACTGTTTTTTAATATGGTAAATTACCGTGCTTATTTAAGAAACTGGGGAAAGATAACGTAGGCTTATTGGAGTTCACACAAAAAAACGGTAACCTTTTCACTTCCTTTTTAGCTTAATAATTCACTTAAATTGTTTTCTTTATGTTAAGTTTTCAGGGCATTTTGTTAATGCACGTCTATTTTTGTTTTTCGCTATTTTACATTTTTTTAATGCAACTGTTCATTTTACCCTTTCTATATATCACCTTATAGTACAACAATACAATAAAAGATGGACTGAATGATAATACCCGAAAATAATCTTAATATTTTTTTTTAAAATAAAGTAGCCGGCGCAAATACAGTATTACACGGTGCATTGTGCCGATCGCCGGCTTATTTTGCCCCCCTGCATTCATTGTCACTATTTTGGCTTTGAAAATAATCGGTTATTTTTTTAGCAGTCATTTTTTATGTTTTAGCCTCTCGAAGTGCTTAACACAGAAAACCCGCCCCTTCAACTCTCTCATTGGTTAAATGTTGTGTCAAGACGTAACACAGCTGTGATTTGGTTCCAAGTCTTTTTTTTTTTTACCCAGCAACGCTCAACTGATATATATATATATATATATATATATATATATATATATATATATATATATATATATATATATATATACAGTACTGTGCAAAAGTTTTAGGCAGGTGTGAAAAAATGCTGTAAAGTAAGAATGCTTTCAAAATTAGACATGTTAATAGATTATATTTATCAATTAACTAAATGCAAAGTGAGTGAACAGAAGAAAAATCTAAATCAAATCCATATTTGGTGTGACAACCCTTTGCCTTCAAAACAGCATCAATTCTTCTAGGTACACTTGCACAAAGTCAGGGATTTTGTAGGCATATAGTCAGGTGTATGATTAAACAATTATACCAAACAGGTGCTAATGATCATCAATTCAATATGTAGGTTGAAACACAATCATTAACTGAAACAGAAACAGCTGTGTAGGAGGAATAAAACTGGGTGAGGAACAGCCAAACTCAGCTAACAAGGTGAGGTTGCTGAGGACAGTTTACTGTCAAAAGTCATACACCATGGCAAGACTGAGCACAGCAACAAGACACAAGGTAGTTATACTGCATCAGCAAGGTCTCTCCCAGGCAGAAATTTCAAGGCAGACAGGGGTTTCCAGATGTGCTGTCCAAGCTCTTTGAAGAAGCACAAAGAAACGGGCAACGTTGAGGACCGTGACGCAGTGGTCGGCCAAGGAAACTTACTGCAGCAGATGAAAGACACATCATGCTTACTTCCCTTCGCAATCGGAAGATGTCCAGCAGTGCCATCAGCTCAGAACTGGCAGAAAACAGTGGGACCCTGGTACACCCATCTACTGTCTGGAGAAGTCTGGTCAGAAGTGGCCTTCATGGAAGACTTGCGGCCAAAAGCCATACCTCCGACGTGAAAACAAGGCCGCGACTCAACTATGCACGAAAACACAGGAACTGGGGTGCAGAAAAATGGCAGCAGGTGCTCTGGACTGATGAGTCAAAATTTGAAATATATGGCTGTAGCAGAAGGCAGTTTGTTCGCCGAAGGGCTGGAGAGCGTACACGAATGAGTGTCTGCAGGCAACAGTGAAGCATGGTGGAGGTTCCTTGCAAGTTTGGGGCTGCATTTCTGCAAATGGAGTTGGGGATTTGGTCAGAATTAATGGTCTCCTCAATGCTGAGAAGTACAGGCAGATACTTATCCATCATGCAATACCATCAGGGAGGCATCTGATTGGCCCCAAATTTATTCTGCAGCATGACAACGACCCCAAACATACAGCGAAAGTCATTAAGAACTATCTTCAG
Source organism: Acipenser oxyrinchus oxyrinchus (assembly GCA_030684275.1). Lineage (NCBI taxonomy): Eukaryota > Metazoa > Chordata > Actinopteri > Acipenseriformes > Acipenseridae > Acipenser > Acipenser oxyrinchus. The sequence goes on from CM060251.1 coordinate 10,506,398, forward strand.
CGTAAAGAAGAACAAGGAGTCCTGGAAGTGATGGTATGGCCCCACAGAGCCCTGATCTCAACATCATCAAGTCTATCTGGGATTACATGAAGAAAGAGAAGCAATTGAGGCTGCCTAAATCCACAAAAGAACTGTGGTTAGTTATCCAAGATGTTTGGGCCAACGCATTCCTGCCGAAGTTCCTTCAAAAACTGTGTGCAAGTGTACCTCGAAGAATTGATGCTTGATGCGGTTTTGAAGGCAAAGGGTGGTCACATCAAATATGGATTTGATTTAGATTTTTCTTCTGTTCACTCACTTTGCATTTAGTTAATTGATAAATATAATCTATTGACATGACTATTTTTGAAAGCATTCTTACTTTATAGCATTTTTTCACACCTGCCTAAAACTTTTGCACAGTACTGTATATATATATATATATATATATATATATATATATATATATATATATATATATATATATATATATATATATATATTCTTATCAGGTGCTGTATCTTTTAAAAACTTTCTATCTCTTTGATGTTAAAGGAAAAGCTGCACCAAAACAAGGAGCCCCCCCATTAAATCATTTTATTTGTTCATCTTAATCATTTATCCTTGAAGATATAATCTAAAATTCTGAGAGTAACAAAACTTGATTGTAAAACATGTTTAGTTTGCATTAGGTGTTATAGTGTTTCATTAATTAATTTAGGTTTATTATTTAGATTTGTGTATTTTTTTTATTTAAAAAGATACATACAAGTTCTACCGTAGTGCTAACAACTGTTTATTAGTACAGAACAAGTCAAGGCAGTACAGTATGCTGCTGTAGGGTTTCACATCAGGGTAGGCACTGAGAGACTGAATTAACAGCACAAAGGTGCTGGGTTTGTGAGAGTTAGCTGGAAAGAGCTTTGTTTTCCATTCCAAACCTTTAATGAACTCAGAAGGGTTTAAAACACAGAACACTTGCTGCACTAAGACATACCTGTCGATAAAGTGCTGTGCTGATCGATAGGCACAAAAGCAGCTTACTTAACAGAGTGCTCTACAGAATAATTAATGTATTTATTGTAATTCACTGAGTTGCAATTTTGCAGAACGGATGAGGGTGGGACATTAGGGTTGATGAAAAAAGGTAGCTTTAGGTTGAGGTTAATTAAAGTTCAATCTTACCTTGGCTGGTTTCCAACTCAAATAAAAGATTCACAGCCTTTTTAGTTAACACCCCTTTTTAAATGATTCACAGATAACTTCACAGATATACAGGGTTTTTTTTATATATACATGGCCCACCAACACCCTGTCCTACTGTATCCCTTGTAAAAGTTTTGTAAAAGCATTGCAGTAAAGTGTAGTAAATAATTTAATTTCCAGGAGTAATTAATCAAATGCTCCCAAAGTAATTCATTTTACAGTGTCTTTTTGCATGCAGTAATTCTTTATGAAATACTTTACCTTGTTTGAATATGCCAAACAATTCCTGCACTATTTGTTCCTATGCTTATCAACTGGATGCTTTGGCAGTTCATTCCAGGGTCAGTTGGAAGTCGGCCATCCAGAAAGGGGGCGGAGTCACAATACCAGAAGTCATCGCCTTAATGTGGTACGCGATGTGTCAGTCAGGGATTGGAAGCTATGTGATTGCACTCGCTACCGAAGGAGGCGTGACTGAGGGTATATCAGGGGATGTGGCAAAGCAATCTGTTCCTTTGTTATGGTTACAGAAAGACCTGTAAAGGACGTACAAATGAAAAAGTACCGTGAGTGTTTAGTGTTGTCTTATCTGTCTGTTTAAACATTGCTGTGTAGGGCCAGTTATTATTATTTAAAGTTGCCAAACAAGCAACACAGCCAAATAAAGAGCTGTTTTTTACCGTGAACTGTCTTGTGTCTGTTATTACTGAGCACTGCATCACCTCTACACCTGTGCACTGCAAACCACTTTGCCACACTTTGATATTCCATAGTCAGTTTTACTAAGGGACCACTGAACACCGTTCTGAACACTGTAACATTCCAGACAAGCATGTGTTGGGCTGAATTGCGTTCATACATTTTCTTATGTACTTATCTTCAGAGAAAACCTTGTACTGCTACAAGCTCTAGTCTGAATAAAAGTCCCAACCTGGCTGTTTATAATTGAGAAGAACTTTACAGCATATTGCTGCAATATGAAGGTCAGCCAGGCAGTCAGAGATTTATCCTGAGACAGTCTGAGAGGTGGGCAGTGGAATTGCTTTGAGAGCAACACCCTGGCAGATTAACGACCCATGACATAAAATATCAAGTCTGCAACAGTAAAACAAAAAAACAACAACACTATAAATGTAACAGTGGACTTGGATGCACATTCCTTGTGCAAATTTATCATGGTAAAAGCACAGCAAAGTGTAGTAAAACAGTGAACGCGTGGTAAAGCACAGCCAAGTACGGCAAACCAAGGCAAACAAAGATAAATGCATGTGGCAGGGCAGAAGAGAGCCCTATGTGCAATTAGTGCGGCAATTAGTGTAAATAAATGTATGGTATTTGTTTAGGTAAAAAGTAATGGTTTCTGTTGGTTTAAAAAAAAAGATCTATTATGATTTAAAAAGGAATGGGTTATTGTTATTATAATGCATAATATCTTTGTCCTATGGTATGTTTCTATAAGAAAGTCCCAAGTTAAGCTAGAATACACTATATACTGTAGGAGTTCAAAGTAAAGAAGATAATTTTATTGTTCCACCAAACAGTGACAAAGCACCCTCGCAATCTAACAGTGGCTTACCCAGGAATTACATTAGAATTTTACACTACTATTTGTATAACACCATTTAAAAAGTACCAAATAATAAAATTCATGACTTAAAAAAAGAAAGAAAAGGTTATTTATCAATATCACAGATGTTATTTGTTTTGATTTTTAGTATTTTTTTTTAATCTGCTATAAAATGTAACCATTGCAGTAGTTTGAAATATTATCCATGGCACTAAGAGGCATACAGAGTAGTACTAGCAATAATATCATTCTTCAAGAATGACTGTTGTACCTCATAATCCTTAAATTTTTTAAAACAATTTGGCATGAATTTAGTTTTTCATTTTAGCGGGCAGTAAAGATAATACAATTGCTTAACGGAAATTTTAAATGACTACAATCCTAGTCGTTTTATTTATTAGAGTGAGAGCAAGAGATGGGTTGCTTTCCACACATTACGGCTTCACTCATTCAACAGCTTTGATTAAAATGAATAGGAGCACAGTGTACTTTTTGGGAACGACAAAGCTAAGAATGACCTGAGCGATGGCTTGCAAACAGCCTTCCTATTTGCACAGAAACTACAGCTCTCAACATCCCAAAGTTTACTGTGGTATACAGTACCATGACAACAGTAAGTGTACTAAAGCATAGTAAGAACTTGAAAGAAAGGTAAAACACCAGGAAATACTGTAAATGTAAAAGACTCCATAGAACTAATTTTGCTCCCGGCATGGTTGTGGGTGTTCGTTGGACTATCTTTAATCCTGTGGTCTGTTTTCTATATTGGGTTCCTTTGGGCGACCCGCCTGATGGGACACATATTTTATAACTATGTTGTAATCATTGACAATACTTTTTTTTTTTTTTGCCTCACTCACCAGTGGGACTCCCAGAGCTGCAATGCTCTTTGTGGAATCCCTAGCCAATTTCCCACAGCCAGGAGGCAAACATGTGCTCCCATGACTGCATGGCTCACCCTGCGTACCATGTAGTCATGCCATTACCAGATGATCAAATGGTTGCATTGCATCCATTTCTTGTGTACAGACAAATACATTTGTACAAACCACAAAGGTCCTCCAATTTGTAAAGCTTCCAGTTTAAACTCAAAACACCCATAACAGTCTCAACAACACAACTAAAGAATTTTAAAATTCAACATTAATACGGAGATCAACGGATTTATTCGAGAACAACTTTGCAGGTAAAATTTTGGAAACAGGGTTTTGGTTGCTGGGATCCAATGAGGTTTTCTTGTGTCCTACACTCTCTGTCTGTGCTGTTAACAGCTGGCAATGCTCTTGTAACGACTCTACCAAATAGAACTACAGCAACAGAATGTACAAACTTACAGCTCAAACTTGTTTTCTTTTGAATGTTTGTCAGTTCATATGCCTATGATTGTGCTGCAAGTCTCACATACATCTCCAGCACAACCGAGGGCTGTTGCAAAGCCTTTAAAATTAATGAGTCTAAAAAAACTGCAAGGACTGCCACACGCTCTATGACATTTAGAAGAAAATGAGGGAATAAATTAAAATGTTATTTTCCGGGCCTATTTTCCTGTTGAGAGGTTGTGTAATAAAATCTGTATTTTTAGTTCCATAAAAATGTTTATGGTGAAAATGTTTACACCAGAACAAGGCTCATTTCCAATAGAAGCCTGCAGGCAAGAAGTGATTTACAGAGAAATAAATCACAAATACATGCAAACACCATGTACAAGCTCACAGTGAGATTAAAATAAATGAAAACAAAAACACAAACCACTTAAGCCACAGCAGCTTGTCTCCTTTCACAAAGATTCATGGAGACAGATGTAAAGCAGAAAAAGCAGCATCATTTTATTTATTTGTTCCACCTTTCCCTTTTCTTTTTTATGTTATTCTGGGTCTCTGATGCTCCACTATCGAGATATTATCATTTCTCTCTCTATCTGTCTTTACCTGGCTTTGGACTTGCTTTCAATGTCCCTGAAGAATTTGAACTGCCTGGCATTGAAAATACTTCTTTATTCCATTCAAACCATGAAACGATGTTACCTTTCAACTCTTCTGGCCCAATCAACTACATAAGCAGTCAGTATAAAGAAGATGGGACCAGCCCAGTTGAGAGGTAATTTTGCCTTTTGATTTGAATAGAATGAGGAATGTTCAGTCCTAGGCAGTTAGAGAAAAAATATACTAACTCAATATTGAACCCCAAACTACTCAACATAATTACAAATGTCATAAAATAAAAGGGCACGGGAAGGTGAAAATGAATCAATTCCATGTGTAACTACGCGCTATTATCTCTATCTTAGAAAGGACTTAATATCTGCAGTGGTCTGAATACAACAAGCTGTGAAATATGGGACCCCTGTGTCTTTACCAGGACACATCCAGTTTGGAGCTGAGATTTTGCTTGTGTGCTCAAATACCATTATTCTAATCCTATATGGATTGTAATTCAATACCGGTTGATTTGACCCATATTTTAAATTCTCAACTTGCGAATGAGATGCCTGATAACTCTTATCTAGATAAAATACTGTCTTGATTTAAAATACTGGCTTGGGTAATTGAGCTAAATTTCAAATGTCTGATTTTCTGACCCACATGGTAATTATTGTGTGTAGTGGTAGATTGGGGGAATGGCTCTGTCTGTATCTCATTTTAAACACGCTCAATGCTCTGCTGTCTGTTAGGAGTACAATCCCTATTGAACTGGAGTCTGTCCGCATTTCTCGCTCATTTCCAATCGTTCAATCGCAGTTAGTTTAAACTCTGTAGAGTTTGGGTGTACATGACCTCTTTTAATCATGTTCTGCCTTGGGTTTAACTCAATTGATAAAAGTCCCAACCCAGCCTAATCAGAAGGAATTGTATAAATCATCTTTAATTGATCTATGCTTTACAAACTATCCTAATAGGTACACAGAGGCAGAATCTTTCTGTAATGCTTTTAGCGATCATAATACAATTTACTGTATCAGAGATGTGCATATCCCTAAACTTACACAGAAAATTCTCTTCAAAAGACACTATAAAAAATTTAAAGATTCAGGTTTTTTAACTATGGTGTCCCATATTGATTGGACAGTATTGTCATGTTTTTCACAAGCTGATATTGCTTGGGAGTATTTTTTTTAATGGATATAGTACAGTTATCAATAATCATTCTCCATGAAAAAAACTGCGAGTACAAATATATAATTGTCCCTGATTCACTAGTGAAATAAAAGACTCGTTAGAAGCTCGGGACCAATGTTGGGCTAGAGCATGGAAAAAAACATCTGAACATGATTGGCAACAGTTTGTAGGAATTTAATCAAGAAAACTAAATCTGATTATTTCCTGAGACTAACTACTGATAATATGAATGACCCATGTAAATTCTGGCAACTTGTGAAAAACATACAATGCACTACGAAATCATCAGCTCTCCCTCATCAGGTTACATTTAATGACTGTAGTTATACTGGGAGTAAAGATATTATTGATTGTTTTAATAAGCATTTGAAAACTTTGTAACACATTTGTCAACAGATTTGCTTGGTGCCAATACTCAGTTACACATTGATTCTTAGACAAACTAAGGGAGGATAAGGACTACAGCTGCATTTTATTTTTGAACTATAAAAACAAAGGAGGTACTTTAATTACTAATGAACCTTGATCAAAGAAAGTCTGCTGGACCTGATAATCTGGAGCCATACTTCTTAAATATAGCAGCTAGGGTTGTTGCTCAACCACTAACTGAACTATTTAATCTTTCTCTAAACATCAATCAATATGGAAATCAGCATATGCTGTCCCTGTTTTTAAGGGAGGTGAACACTCAGATCTTTATAATTACAGACCTATATCTGTCCTACCAGTTATTGCTAAAATATTTGAGAGGTTAGTAAGTGAGCAATTAAATAGTTTTTTTTTTTTTTTTAACACAGAATATTATCTCGGTAGGACATCATTCCAGATTTCAGTCAAAACATAGTACCCATACTGCTGTTCTTAAAGTTATCAATGACATATCAATCGCTTTGGATGATGGGAAATATGCTGGTGCCTTATTACTAGATTTATCCAAGGCTTTTGATTCAGTTGATCATACTGTTCTCTGTAGAAAATTAGGTGGCCTGGGAATTAGTGATAGGGCTGTAGATTGGTTCAAGGACTACCTACTTAATACATTGAACACAAGCAATAAGAGCTGATGGAAATATTTCAACCTTTCTGTGCAAAGGGGTTCCTCAGGGTTCTGTACTTGGACCATTACTATTTACTTTGTATATAAATTATTTGGGATGTAACTTGGGTACTACAAATTCAATCTATATGCAGATGACACTATTCTATATACAACTGGATAGTCCATACAGGCTTTTCTGAGAGATCTGCAGAGTGAATCTGATATCGACCCCCAAAAACCTGGAACCCTTTTTCACATGGTTTAAGAGTGGAATTTGATAACCTCTCATGTTTTGGTTATAAAGAGCATATTAGGGATTTGCTGAAACCTCCTTGCCATTGCTTCTCTTTGAGTCCACAGTGAAAAAAAAAAAAAAAAAAAAAAAAACTGCTGTATTACTTGTTGTTATTGTCTAAGGCTGGACCAGACAAATATTAATTGTGTTGTTTTATGTATGATTGTGTCTGTGCAGGGTGCAATCTGTTGTGGGGTTGGAGATTCCCCTGGCTCTGCTTTTTTATCCCTGGCTCTGCACTTTCAGTTGTCATCCCAGGGGAGGATACCAGCTGAGTAACCATCAAAGTGAGTAGTAGGTTGACTGACAGGTGCATGGAACAGCTCAGCTCAGCTGGTTGTTCCACAATCAAACCATGTACCTGATAGTAAGACCACATTGCTGACTAATAGAATGTTCATGTGTCCCACCTTTGTCTAAAAGGCCACTGGCGGCGTCATACTGGCTCTTAACTGTCTTAACAATGTGTGATGATGGACCACAAGGAGGTCAAGTGAGGAAGCACTATTCTTTTGCAGAATAGCAGTGAATACTGATGTCACGTGCTGAGCAGGTTGTTCATAAAAACAGACTAACTTAATCCTAATCACCCCACGTTTAAATAAATAGTGCTATAACTCTTCAGGGTGCCCAGAACAGGGTCCTCTGATTGGCTGAAGGTTCAATACCCTTGGGGTACATTTTTGAATGATGGTATATTTGGGATTCCCACACAGTATCTAATCAGGAGGAGTGTGCATGTTTCTCATAAATCTAGGATTGTTTGGCAAATACACCGAAATCACAAAAGGTTTAATAATATGCACCTTTAAGTCTTTAAGGCTACTAGCATCACTTAGATAGAAGGACTGTGTGACAGGGCAGAGGCCCTGCACATGGGTTGTGTTGAGTTGGCAGGGAAGGAGTTAATCTCTCCCTGCCAACTCCACATGAGAATGTGGCAGGAGTGAATAATTGAAAAATTGATGATTGATTAGGCTCCAGCCACAGCTGTATATAAGCAGCCAGAAATCCTGAGTTTGGGTGAGTAACCTGTGTGCTGTGTTGGGTTCTATTGAGGGCTAAATTGTTGTAGCTCCAATACAGCACAGCACAGCATAGGTTACTCACCCATTACTGAACTATTTCCATTAAGACCTGGGGATGGTAGACTAATAATTTCCCTTGAGGAGTGCAGTAGTCTCTGCGTTAAGGAACACCTCCTAAGAGAACACCGCCTAAGGGAATACCTTTGTGGTGAAACAGATTTTTCCTATTGTAATTCCTCCGGCAAAAGGAACACGAACTTCCCTTAAAAGAACACCTTCTTGGCACTGATAGCAATTCGTTCACAACGGATACAGTACTGTTTTGTAATCTGATAACTCATCATCATCAAACTTAAATTCAAATGGTTTATTCAGTCTTTTCAAAAGCGACATGTCATTGCGAGAGTGTCTTGAGGCACACTGATGGGTTTATTCAATCTTTTCAGAACCGCCCTCATATCATTGAATTGTTTTGTATTCTGATTTCTACGAGTGCAGCTCATCGCTACTAAATGGCATGTAAACAAACGGCAAAATGCGCCGCTGTTTCTCTTGCTACACAAAGTTGGAAATTGTTCGAGCTCTTGAAAAAATCTGAATCAGACACCAGTCGCCGAGCAATTTGGTGTTTCCCGTTCTGGTGAGTTGCTTCTTTCTGTTAAATAATATGCATGTCTTGTATATTGCTGCTGCATTTTTTAACATGTGTAATGGTGCTGTGTTAATTTAGCTTGACAGTTAGTTTATTAATGTTAGTTTGTCTGTTACTTTATTATTATAGTTTATTAACATACACTTGCCTATTTCTTTTATTTTACTTATTCAGTTAATTTCATATGTTGGTGCACAAGCGTCATGACAAGTAATACATATTTATTTATTTATTTATGTATTGATTCATATTGTGTCTGGTGCCCAAATCTGTCTTAGAGAACACTTCGGCTATAAGAACATTTCGCTTGCTGCAGAAGCATGCCGCAAATTGATACTCCCTCTAAAGTTCAGGATTCTTGCATTCCACATAAACCCCCATATCCCTTCACTCACACTACATACAGAAGTGCACTGCAATGCCTTAATAGTGTAGTGTGTTTTGTTAATGGAAACGATACTTAAACAAGAACGCTCATTTGGGATTATTAGTTAAGAACTCAGTTTACTGCTGCCAAAGCTCTCCCAAAAAGCACCTCTTAACTTCCACAGGATAAATATCCACTGTAACTTTGTATAATGTGCTTTAATGATCTTTTAGTAATTGGTTAATGTACCTTAAAGTAATGTTGATAGTGTTTTTTTTAGCACCATCTACTGTACTGAATATCTCTCCTATTTGCGAGGAGGGTGAGAGCTGTGAAGATATTTCCGGAGTAACGTGGGTTAACTAGCAGTGTACATTTTGAAATGATCTGACTCTGTGACATGTATTTTACAGACTTGAACTGTGGAACTAGCATATGTACGGGTGTGACGGAAATAGAATGATTCTTGGTGGTAAATCTCCCTCCCGACCTGTGAGGGTGCTAAGTACAGGGACCGGATGGCCTGACAAATCATTCCCAGGGTTAAAAGGAAGTCGGTGATCTAGAAAGGGGGCGGAGCTTCGGTGCACTAACTCATCGACCTGGAAGGGAAACAATGTGGCAGCCGCGGATTGCAGGAGCAGTTGCAATTGTTAACCAAGGGGTCACGAGTGACGGTACAAATAGGGGACAGAGCGACGTGATCTGTTCCTTTGTTTATGGTTAAGGAAACGACCCGGAAGGACCTGTGTTGAAAATATCGTATGTGAGTGTTTTGTTTGTTTTGTCTCGTCTCTAATTGTTGATTATTGTTATTAGTAGATGGCTAACACGAACCCGGACATCACTTCACCTGTATCACAATATATTGTATTTGCACCACGAGCACTGCAGCACGCACCCAGGACTGGTGACCGTGTTTGTATATTGTGTTTGTAACTGGACTGTGTTTATTATTTAGGACTGCAAACCCTTTATTTATACCAGTGCAATACACATTGCTGTATATTGCCTGGGATTATTGTTTGAGGTCACCAGACCTGGGTTACAACAATAAAACATTTCTAATTGGATTATCTCTGTCTTGTCTCCTGATTAAGCAGTGCATCCCTTCTGCACCTGTACATTGTTAACCACTTTGCCACAACAGGTCTGAAGCTTTTTACTACTAAAATGAATGTGCTCTATGATTGCAGGTAGAGTTTACACAATCGAGTTACACCCACAATTAAATATTCAGTAATTTGACATTGTAAACCCGAAAATAAAAATAAATGCATTTAAATTTCAATGGGGCCAATTCACGAAACTTCAAGGACATATTGAGGAATGTTTTTTTTTTAAGGACTACTTTTTGAACAGTGTCTTAGAATTCACTTCTAAAAATACTTGAAATTAGGTTTCATAAGCTTGTAATAAAATCTCCCCTTGATCTTAGCAGGAGAGGGTCCATCAAATTTGAGAGCGGGGTCCTTGAAGATAGTTTGCAGGTTATGGGGCTTGGTAGGATGGGTAATGGATTCATAACATCTGCCAGAGGCACAACTGCAGTCGCTTTCTTACTTTTATTTGAGCGTACAGGTTAAATTAACTTAATTCGTTCAGACATCTGAAAAGGTTCCCACTTCCAAAGCTCATCTCTTACGTTAGACCCCTAAAGGTTGACTCACTCTCTCCTTCTATGCATGCTCACTGCCAGACTACATACGGTCATTCAAAAGGGCAGAGCTGAAATACATAAGCACTCTTAAAGGGGTTGCATCCGGCTATGCTACCACAGAATCATTACAAACCACAAGCCTTCTTTAATTTATCAAAATGGGCTTTAAAAACAGTCCTCAACAAAACATTTCTGAAAACAAGTGATTCAGTAACATGTTGAGAAATGACTGCATGCTGTTGCCGTCTTCATTCCTTATTGGCTCAGCATACACTTGTGGGTGGTATATATATTTTTTTCTGGTACATTTGAATATAGCTAGCAGACGTTTTAAACAGAAAGTTTAACAAACAAATGAACATACAGCATACCGAGGTGTAGAAGGACAGAAGACATATTGGATATTGGGGTATAGTAGTTGTGGTAATCATGTTTGTACAGTAGAAGCTTCTGCATTTCAACCCTAACCTGACCCAAAGGAGGAACACTAACAGATGGTAACCAACAGCGTAGCCCCAAAACCAGCTGGACATGCTCTGCACAGGCTGTAACACACAAATCGAACCATAAGTCAGGCAAAGCATGCTGTGCTTAAAAGAGCTTTTAAATAGAATAATAAACCACAAGCAAGGAATAGAAGGTTAAAGTTGATATCAAGGCTGTGAGCCATCCTTGGGGGAATGTATGCAGAGCTAGCAGATGCATCCTCTGCAAAATCTCATGCAACACCAAAATGTTAAAATTGGTCCACTTGATTGGTGTTATTAACCTTTTCGTTCTCATCACTTGCTTCACACATATGTCTAGAAGGATGCCTGTCAGATGAATTTAATTTCATTTCAGCGTACAGTTTGATGTTTACTCTATTTTTTATTTCTCTTATTACTTATATATAAGTCCATCTGATGATTATAAGATCTATGAAAATAATATATATTTTTTTAAATTTGCGAGCACACATTGGACTGATTTGTTGTGCAGACAAAAACCCTTGTTGTAGTGTTTTAACCCTCTGCTTAGATTTTAAGCTAATACATTGTGTGTAAGGGGCACCCTAAACATAATGTATTAACTTATTATAAATCACTATTAGAGACTACTATTAAACTTAAAAAGTGTTTTTATGCAACTTTCAAATTAGCCGAAAGTTGAATGCGCAGGATGATATCTATACACAGAGATAAGATGCACTTGAACTTTGGTAACTGATTGAATTCTCAAATGTAATTTATAATACCATTTGGTAACATTCTTCTTCTACAAGTCTATGCTTTTCCTGTGAGTTACGATGACAAAAACAAAGCAGTGCAGACATGATTCAAAACCCCTGTGTAAACCCCTGAAAATAAGCTATGGTTGCAAAAGTAGAACAGTCAGAAAAGGCAACCAAATTGATTAATGAGGGTTTTGCTTGTCCAAATAATAATTGCTCTGTGGAAATGTATTTGGCAGCAGAATATCCTGTAAAATCCAGCAGGTTTGTTAATTTTCTGTATTTATTTGTCTTTTTTTTAATGTAGTGTACGGTACATCAGAAAATGTAATGTGCCTGACTATAATTACAGAAGTTCCTTATAACATTTTACTACACAGTAAAAGCACAGAGAAGTGTAATAAAGCATGATAAAGCACAGATAAGCATTGTAAAGCCCAGTGAGGTGCACAGTCTGTGATTCTGCAGCATTTTTCCATGTGCAACTAGAGAGTTTCTACAGATCTCCTGGTGAGAGGTTATTATCCATACACTGAGCTAGGAAGAGAAATATGAAGCAGAAAGCTACGGAGCTGTGGTCTATAGCGTATCTCGAAAGCACCAATAAATTGTACAAAAGACACACCACAAATATGCAGCACACTGTACCATCTGGTGAGGAGTGATTGTTTGTCTCTTTAAAACAATGTGTTTTATTGATGGCGCTGAAACTTCAGATTTGACTTGGTTCAGAAAACAACAAAGCATCACTCGTGAATGAATTTGGTGGTCTTAACCAAGCCACCACTGGTCATTCTTCCACATCACAATCTGCACTAGCAGAGTTGTGTGGCGAACCTGGGATGATGCCTGCTGACTTGCTGCCTTGCGTGACTGTAGCCAGTTATATTGTCTGTATCCTTTTATAAGCATTACATTCAAGTAGGAAAAGTTTGATCCCTTTAAATGAGTAACAGTCAGCTTGGCTAGGGACCTGGTAATGAAAATGTGCAGCACTATTGTGTACAGGCCTGGCACAAATCTTCCCTCCACAACCTGATAAATTGTCTCAGCTAGAACCAAAACTGACAGCCTCTCCATGGCCTCCATTAACAGTCAATGCAGAGCCCAGTAAATCCTATTGCCTCTTCACTATTTCATCTCTTCTCACTTCCCAAAACTAATAGTCCTGCACATTTACCCTTGATTTCCATTCCCCAGTAAGAACAAAGATTAGTTGAAGGACCGACTTGAAGTGACCTAAATTGAACTGAAATATCTGGGGAGACAGGTAGGAGGAAGAGACTGACTGTAGTGTTCAAGACCCTTTCAAAATTACCATTTCATGAGTGTTATTGCATCTTTAAGGTTTAGGGCCTGCAGCTAATCAAATAGCTGTTAGGAGCAAACTCGTTCAAAATTAGACAGTGATTAAAGGAAGACTTGGGACTTGGAGGTATTTGGTATGGGAGTGCAACTGAAAGAGAAAATAGCTTTCTTAAGTCTACATTCTGTACATTTTGTTTTGCAGTTACCATATGCAACGGGGCAGTGGTATGTGATGCACTGACGTCACAGATTCTGTCCCCTGTCCGTGCGATGAGGGTAAAAGCTCTATAACCACAAATGCAGACAAGCCTGCCTCTTGCATACTGGTTAAGACGTTCGCTTGTGATGTGCGAGGTCACCGTTTTTTTTGCCCATTCTCCGCCCTGTTACTCATACAAGATTTGATATTCTAGAAATGCACAGGTTCCCAAGCAGTTCAGGTGCTGCACCAGGACTAGAGAAACACATTTGAGAATCAACAACATTTTTAATAAAAACCAAACTGGTATAAGAACTCAAATCAAATCAAATAAACACTAGAGGAATATTTGCACCCCAGGATCTGAAAAGGTTCTTCTGAAAATACTGTAAAACTGGTTGTTACATTGAACTTCAATATGTATGCAACACATTTACACAGTGAAATACAGTAGAAGGGCTTTCAATCTGCTAACTATGGAAATCCTAATGCAACATGAACTTTACCTTGTTTGTACGATCCTGATAGATAACCTGGACATTTTCTGTATGTGGGAATCTAAAATATGCTGACTTCTTCATGTGAAAATCCAGATTGTCCAAAACCTGAAGGGTGAATATAAAAATATATATATGAGGGTTAATTAAGTCACCAGAGCCACCTCGCTGTGCTGCAATTTAACAAAAACACACGCCTTGAAGTACCTTACTGTGATTAGAAAATGATCAATTCCAGAACCTCACCAGTATAAAAACAATATAAAACGATGAGGCTGAAGAGATTCGACCTGCACTAAAAACCACCCAGAATGGCTGCAAACATCATAAACTGGGAAAGAAGAGAAGGTAATATGAAGATGCTTACTCTTTTACCTGTATTCCATCACTACAGTGCATACTCCAAAATGTTTGATAGACCCAGTTTAATACAGGCTTTAATGTTTGAAGTTATGCATAACTTTAAGGCATCACCAAAAATCAGTAATTTCACTAAATTACCAAAAGCTGATAATGACACTGCAGTACTAATCCATTTTTGTTTCCGCTGGGTGTGCATTGGACATGTGTACGTCGTGCATATAGCACAGAAGTCAATTTAATTACTTGTACGTAACTGTATTACCCTGAGCAATAATATATGCACTGATTGCTTGTTACTAAAGTAGGTTGCCTGTGGCAGTGTAAGAATTTCATAGTGCCAAAGGGAAGACTTTGATTGGCCCAGCTCCCCAGCTCTGGCTTAAACTTTACAACATATCCATGTCCAGCCATCTGAAAGCAGACTAGCAGCTGTTACGCAACAGTGTGTGCTTAAGTAAAAAAGCAAACAGCCCAGGGGCTTTGCTAGCAATAAATTCCTCCTGTGGGGTTCTGGTGGGTGTCTTTAAGACAGCAGCTGTGTTTGAAGCCTAGGACAGGTAGATGAAAGGCCTTCCCTTAACAAGAACATTAAATCCACTGTGTGTCCGAACCCTCGTCCATAAATAATTCCTAAAGGTTCTTCAGTAAAAGAATCTTAGTGAAAGAAAAATAAGTGTCAGGAGCGGAGGTGGTGAAGACCTGCATCAGATCGATATGTACATTACTAAAGAAGTATGACTAATCCCGAAGATGGGAGGATGAAGTGCCTATAAATTCACAAAGACAATAATAAGCCAATTGCAAAGGTTTATAAAATGGTCCAGGATAGAGTTAGACTAGTTACAGTGAGTGATTTAAACAAAGTCTTTCAAGCTGTATCTTCAACAAAGTTGTGAGAAACTATGAAGCAGTCATAGTCCTACTAATTCATACAGTGAAAGAGGACAATTTCAGAGTGTCTGGTATTTTACTCTTAATGTGGTTGTAGCTAACTAAATCATTCTTTCAACCTTACCTGCCATGTACTTCCAGTCGTTATACAAATGTGCAAGAAAGAAGGATTATTATAGAAAACTATCGTGTTATAGGAAACTCGAATTTTAATTTTGAAACATGGGTAACACTTTACATTAAGTGTCTCTAACAATTGTGTATTTACATAGTAGTTACTTAGTAAATACATACGTACTTACACATAATTACAATGTTATTATGTATAGTTACAATGAACTACAATATTTTTGCACGATATATGTAGAATATGATTGTATCAGAAAAGAGTTAGGGTTAGGGTAAAGTTAGGGTTAGTGTTAGGTTTACAGTTACGGTTAAGGTTAGGGATAGGGGCTAGGGTTATTTCGTGCAAAAAAATTACACATCAAGTACATTGTAACTATGCATAATAACACTGCAATGATGTATTTACTAAGTAACTACTATGCAAATACACAGTAATTAGAGACACAATGTAAAGTGTTATCAAAACATGATGCCTAGAACTACACTAAGTTAAAGAGCAAGTTATCAGTTTCAAAGACCACTTCCTAGGTTATTTCACCTTAGCATATTTGGGCTGACAGCAGGTTTTTCAATACAAGAAGCGGCTGGTTGGTTAATAGCAGCAATGAAGACGTTGAAGGAATTGAGACCTCCAGGTGAAATCATCAACACTACCAAAAGCATGATTGCAAACACATTTCTCAGTGTATTACCAGATATCATGTTTTAATAAAAAAATCTCATTCCAACACCAATACTGCACATTTGAGACCTATACAACGAAAGGAAGTAAATAACAGGTGAGATTTATGGAATTATTTTGTTAGCTACAAACATTTTAAACCTGATAGTGAATAGTACATATACATACAAAACAAACCCTCCCTCCTCCTTTGCTGCGTTTCCTTCCAGAATCAGTCTGGATTCGGATTCCTCTGGTAAGATTTGTCTGACCGTTTAATCTGTTTTGATTGATAAATCATGTCTGGCAGATTAGCGGAAAGCAGGCTACAGGACTGAATTTAGGAGAGGGCAGCTCACCTATCACATCACTCATTCAACTAACCTGCCATTTAGCACTGACGGGATGGGAGACAGAGGACATGAATCTATTCATCACGCAAACATTGCACCTGGTGGTCCCACAACACTTAAAGCAGTGATACATGAAACAAGTTTATTACTTGTGACCAGGCGTGGCTGGTGGCAAAAAAAATAATGGGGAGGCAGAAAAAAAGCAGAGGGCAAGGGGGGCCCTGAAGCCCTCAGCAGCAGAATAATATTATTGTTGTATTGTGACTGACGACTCTTTTCATCTCTTCTTAACGTTGTACCTCTATTTGGCTGATAAACGCATTTTCTCCACTAGCCAGCAGAAAAAAGAAAACAGTAGCCTATCACAGTTTATTCTAATAAACTGGACTGTTACACAACAGTATGCAACAATAATATAGCATTTAGATTTCAAGATTACGTCACTTTAACATACTTTGCATAACATATTTTTTCTAACAAAGTTGTTAAAGCAGGAGAAAAGCAGACAAAATTGTGTTGCTAAGTGGACACAGAGGTTGACCTAAGGAAAGTAATTCTCTGAATTCTGCTGTAAATTTAGGTTTTAGCATACTTTGTTTTCCATACATTGAACAATCATAGAGGGCTGTGTTGATGGACTTTTCTCCATATATATATACAGTACTGTGCAAAAGTTTTAGGCAGGTGTGAAAAAATGCTGTAAAGTAAGAATGCTTTCAAAAATAGACATGTTAATAGATTATATTTATCAATTAACTAAATGCAAAGTGAGTGAACAGAAGAAAAATCTAAATCAAATCCATATTTGGTGTGACCACCCTTTGCCTTCAAAACAGCATCAATTCTTCTAGGTACACTTGCACAAAGTCAAGGATTTTGTAGGCATATAGTCAGGTGTATGATTAAACAATTATACCAAACAGGTGCTAATGATCATCAATTCAATATGTAGGTTGAAACACAATCATTAACTGAAACAGAAACAGCTGTGTAGGAGGAATAAAACTGGGTGAGGAACAGCCAAACTCAGCTAACAAGGTGAGGTTGCTGAAGACAGTTTACTGTCAAAAGTCATACACCATGGCAAGACTGAGCACAGCAACAAGACACAAGGTAGTTATACTGCATCAGCAAGGTCTCTCCCAGGCAGAAATTTCAAGGCAGACAGGGGTTTCCAGATGTGCTGTCCAAGCTCTTTTGAAGAAGCACAAAGAAATGGGCAACGTTGAGGACCGTGAGCGCAGTGGTCGGCCAAGGAAACTTACTGCAGCAGATGAAAGACACATCATGCTTACTTCCTTCGCAATCGGAAGATGTCCAGCAGTGCCATCAGCTCAGAACTGGCAGTAAACAGTGGGACCCTGGTACACCCATCTACTGTCCGGAGAAGTCTGGTCAGAAGTGGCCTTCATGGAAGACTTGCGGCCAAAAAGCCATACCTCCGACGTGGAAACAAGGCCAGCGACTCAACTATGCACGAAAACACAGGAACTGGGGTGCAGAAAAATGGCAGCAGGTGCTCTGGACTGATGAGTCAAAATTTGAAATATCTGGCTGTAGCAGAAGGCAGTTTGTTAGCGAAGGGCTGGAGGCGTCCACGAATGAGTGTCTGCAGGCAACAGTGAAGCATGGTGGAGGTTCCTTGCAAGTTTGGGGCTGCATTTCTGCAAATGGAGTTGGGGATTTGGTCAGAATTAATGGTCTCCTCAATGCTTAGAAGTACAGGCAGATACTTATCATTCATGCAATACCATCAGGGAGGCATCTGATTGGCCCCAAATTTATTCTGCAGCATGACAACAACCCCAAACATACAGCGAAAGTCATTAAGAACTATCTTCAGCGTAAAGAAGAACAAGGAGTCCTGGAAGTGATGGTATGGCCCCACAGAGCCCTGATCTCAACATCATCGAGTCTGTCTGGGATTACATGAAGAGAGAGAAGCAACTGAGGCTGCCTAAATCCACAGAAGAACTGTGGTTAGTTCTCCAAGATGTTTGGGCCAACCTACCTGCCGAAGTTCCTTCAAAAACTGTGTGCAAGTGTACCTAGAAGAATTGATGCTTGATGCTGTTTTGAAGGCAAAGGGTGGTCACACCAAATATGGATTTGATTTAGATTTTCTTCTGTTCACTCACTTTGCATTTAGTTAATTAATAAATATAATCTATTAACATGTCTATTTTTGAAAGCATTCTTACTTTACAACACTTTTTCACACCTGCCTAAAACTTTTGCACAGTACTGTATATATATATATATATATATATATATATATATATATATATATATATATATATATATATAATGTATAACTGCATGTTAAAGAAAGACGGTAGTGTTCTTTCTTTCCTCTGCTTGCATGCTATACAAATTAGCCATGTGTTTCTGTACTACAGACAGACCAAGTAGTATCTGTTATGCAATGCAGGGAGTAAATGGCTGTTGTATCTAAACACGCACACCGTAAATTATTATGCATAATTGGTATTTAATGATAATTGTGAAAAATGTGACTTTCAGTTTAAAGTTTTGGTGTGGCGATCACTTAATCATGTCCGTCTTGTCAGCAGAATCCACTACCTGTCCACCATCTCACACAAAAACAGATCTTAACTTTAAGCCAAATTAATACTGACTAAAAGAAAGAAGCTCCTGCAGAATCACCACCTGGAATTACTCATGCAGGGAAACAATCACCCACTAATGACAGCCTGCGTCAAGCACTCTAGGTATAGTGCTGTCCCTTTCCCCAGCATCGCCGGAAGAACAGGAATGATTAGGTCTTGTCAAAGGGACACACAAGGCAACTGAGCTCTCCAGAGCAGGACCCTCATTAGCCTCTGGACAGCTCTCAGGAGTTGCAGCGGCTACCGCCTATGGGCAGCTTGTCACTGGAAGGCCTTATCAATGCTGTGCTTCTCACCAGAGCAGCCTGTCATTGTAGCCACTGGAATGGGAGGGTCACTAAGTCACTTACTGTAAGACTTGTAATAAAGATATCTAATAAAATACTCACTGACAAAACAGATACTTAACATTGCTATGTCTGTTTATCTAAGGAGCACAGGACTCTCTTGGATCTTCTACATAGGCCTGCTGATTTTTTATTTATGATATAGTACCAAATGGTCCATACACATTTGGGGATCATTGTCTTCTAAATGGAACATCAGTCCCTATTCACAATGAATTAGCAGTCCTCAGGAGATAAAATGTACATTTACAAAAAGTTAGAGTACAATAGTAAGCACATCATCCACATCAGAAAAACTCCGTTTTGAAAATGTGGTGCTTTGGATGATGCTGCATCCTGCCTAACTGGTGGGGAAGCCCACCTCCTACCCCGACCCAGTAAATATTTAACATCTCTGTAAACGTGTTTAACATGGTTTTCACATTGAAAGAAAAAGCTTCTGTTGTAAATATCAGCAGGTGTGTTTGCTAATCAGTATTGCATTTGGTAGAATTTATTTTCGTGTGGAGCCTGCAATTTACATGACTTGTACAGGTAGTAGAAGGAGCTTGACTCACTGAGTTCAAGCTGGACTAATCCGAGTTCATCATTTTACCAGTCACCTGTGGTGGATTAAGCCAAGTAGTGAATTGTCTTGTTGCGCCACTGCAACACATCACCAACCTGCCCTATGTTTCTGCTTAGACTTTGTTTTAAAAGGTATATTGTCAATTTGTTTCTCGATTTATCCTACTTTCTTTTGTTGTAATGTTTTAATATTGGAATGGTCAGTCGCATACCATTGTAGCATTCATCATTCCTCCCACTAAACAAATTGCCTCCGCTGTCTTTTCCTTTTTACTTTTCCTGTGTTAGACGTCTAATATCAGTGTCCTATTTCATGTCCCTTTGAATGAATTCCCAATAGGTTGAGGGATAAAGTGCTACATTAATGCAACAAGCCAACTAAAACATGAACTGCATACTGATGAGCCTGTTTAAAATAAACCACTTAGCATTCTGTAAAAAGCACAAAACACAAAAAGAAAGGGAAGCTGAAAGAGGAACAATATTTCTAAATCACTGATCACACCTATAATAATAATAATAATAATAATAATAATAATAATAATAATAATAATAATAATAATAATAACAATAATACATTTGATTTATAAGCGCTTTTCAAGAATCTCAAAGTGCTGTACAAGGATACACACAAACACACATGACAATGCATAAAAACCACACTGAACATCAACCAAGCAACTACAAAAATTATACATCAAAAGCCATAATAAAAAAAAATAAGTCTTTAAACGAGATTTAAAAATGTCCACTGTCACAGAGTCTCTGATCGTGGTGCTATCACCCATAGTGCGTAGCCTGGTTTCAGAAGTCCTGCATCAGTAGATCTTAAATTGCGTGTCAGAGTACACTCATGGAGTAAGTCCTTAAGGTAACCTGGAGCTAGCCCATTCAATGCCTTATATGTAAGTAGCAGGACCTTAAAATCAACTTAAAATCAACTATTTCACAGGGAGCCAGTGCAATTTATACAGGAGTTATGTACCCGAGCTGCTGCATTCTAGACATACTAAGATATTATATTACACCAACTCCTTATTAATCCAGAGCTTTGTAAACATTCCATTAGTCACTTAAACTAAGCTTGTACTCCATTTAGCAGCTGCGTAACATCTTGCATGTCACATTTCTTTGGGATTATACAGGTGACTATGAGGGTCTCCTACACAGTTGCATATTAAACAATTACACCTGCCCACTTAATTAGAACCTGTTTACCTGATTGGATTTGGCATTAGCCTGAATTAGAGATGCAAATTAAGTTGATCATGTGATGTGACATGTGATCCCTGCAGCATTATAAAGCTGTGAGAGCAGCACAACTGCAAACTGTCTACCAGAAATGGGGAAAGGCAAACATCTAACAGCTTTATCAAGAGGTATGATAGTGGGTGCATGTCAAGCAGGTGGCACAGTAGGACAGTCAGAATGTATCAGCAAGGGCAAAATGAGGGGGAAGTGGACACAAATAATTAGTAACAGAGAGGGAAAAAAATGGTTAGAGAAGCTTGTCAAGTCTGAAGTAATGATGACTGAATAGATTAACATGATATAAACAAATGTCTTATTCTTAGATTTATGAGCTGCTTTACTACCTGTTAATGTATTGGATACTGCCCTGTCCTCATTGCTAATAGCTTAAAACTCTTTTTCTGGATCATGTATAGTCTATAAAAACTATGTTAGTAACTTACATAGCTCGCCACAGCTTGAAATACAAACTAGGCAGTTCTTTAAATGGCAATTGCCTGGCATGTGGAAACTTGCTAGCTGTCTATAAGCTGACAGGCTGTGTTCTAAACTTTCTGGAACACATTTTCTTTTGTCCAATGTGCTAGGCATTTATAATCTCAACAAGCTTTCTACCCATGTCTTGGTTTGGGCTTCCATCCCCAGTCCCATTCATTATACACTCACAACAGACATTCTCCTCTCATTTCTCAAGCCTTGCTGCAATAATATGCAATCAGGATTTGGTACCACTGCTGATTGTTCTCGTTGTGTTTCAGCCCATCTCGGGACTCACTATTGTCCTGGCTGCCAATACTCGGACAAGCAAGCCATCCCATATTGTACAGTGATGGGACTGTGTGTTCTCAGGTCTTTATGAATGAGCCTGTTTTTTGTTTGTCACTCCAAACAGCAATACTATAAGTTAATATGTTGTGTAAGAGAAATCATCTTGTTCACCAGTCATCCTGCAATATAAACTTAAACACTATAGTGCAGTTGCAATTGCTTTGATATGTATAGCTCCCATTCTGTAATATTTAGCTGTGGAGTGTAAAGTAACTAAACAGATTGTACTGCTTTACTTGGCAGAAACTCAAATCAAGCCAGATAACATGGTTTAAAGTATTCAAATAAAAGCTCACTCTAGGTCGGCCAGGGTGTACTTGGCTCACCACGCACCAGTGAACCCTATAGTCTGGCCAGGCGCCTGCAGGCTTGCCTGTAAGCTGCCCAGAGCTGCGTTGTCCTCTGATGCTGTAGCTCTGAGGTGGCTGCTTGGTGGGTCTGCAGTGTAAAAGAAGCGGTCGACTGACGGCACACGCTTCGGAGGACAGCGTGTGTTCGTCTTCGCCACTCCCGAGTCAGCTCAGGGGTGGTAGCGGTGAGCTGAGCCTAAAATAATAGGCTATTCTAAATTGGGAGAAAATGATGAAAAAAGCAATTGGCGACTACTAAATAAAAAAAAAAGTGTTGAATTTAAATTGAGGGAAGTAATATTAAAACTTTACAATGCATTAGTAAGACATCATCTAGAATATTGTGTTCAGTTCTGGTCACCTCACTACAAAAAGGATATTGCTGCTGTAGAAAGAGTGCAAAGAAGAGCAACAATAATTATTCCTGGTTTAAAAGGCATGTCATATACAGACAGGCTAAAAAATGGAATCTATTCAGTCTTGAACAAAGAAGACTACGAGGAGAATCTGATTCAAGAATTCAAAATTCTAAAAGGTATTGACAGTGTCGACAGGTTCAATCCCCAATGGGGTACACTGCTGCTGTACCCTTGAGCAAGGTACTTTACCTAGATTGCTCCAGTAAAAACCCAACTGCATAAATGGGTAATTGTATGTAAAAAAGAATGTGATATCTGTATAATGTGAAATAATGTGATATCTTGTAACAATTGTAAGTCGCCCTGGATAAGGGCGTCTGCTAAGAAATAAATAATAATAATAATAATAATAATAATAATAATAATAATAATAATAATAACAGTAACAGACTGGGGGGGGGGGGGTGCACAGTACAATCAAAATAAATGATACACAGAAAATAATTACCCTCAAATACTGTATACAGATTTGACACAGGGACCTTTTGTATCCCATACAGCTGTCTTGTCAACTGAGCAAAGAGCTCTGGCAAATCAGCTGGACCGATATACTGAACACATCACCGCTGTTCTGTAAGGTCATCTGCCCAATGCACCCAATATTCAGGTCTCTCTCCTCTTGGCACCTCAATGACAACACAAGAGGGAGGACCCAGCTGTGACTGCAGAAGTCATTGATTAGGTCCAGCTGGGATTCCTCACGGTGGCCATTGAGAACAAGGACTCAAGCAGATGCTATGCAGCTCTCTCTTTTGTTGATAATAAGTACAGTCCCCAGGGATAGATTTTATGCAATTTGACTGTTATGAAATGATGCCTCTGCCTTTGCCATACTGTCCAGATGTTTTTAAAATGAAGTTCCTTACAGTCTCATGCATGTGGAAATGGAATTTATAGGATTTATTTGTGTAGGTGCCCAGAAGCCAAACAGAAATTTTCTTCTATCCTTCCTAAAATGTTACAGTTTTGTTTCTTTTTTTTAAAAATTATTTTAAATGTAATTGTTTTTGAAAAGTTACAGTAATACACAGTGTGCTATTGTTTGTGTTTTACAGTGTTTGAAAGGCCTGAGTTTGTATTAATGTAAAGCACAACAAAGAGGAAATCCTGAATAAAACAATTGCAAATTAGTCAAAAATTGAGCTGTAAGAGATGGTTAACTGAATGGGGCAGAGAAGTCCAAATTGGTCACACTTGGCTATCCACACCTTTTACTGTGGCAATCAAACCAGTTAATGATGCATGCATGCCTGAGGCAACATTAGTTTTAATGGAAACCTCTGACTGGACCTGGATGATAAAAAGTAATTTATCAGATGATTAGACCTGTTGAAAAAGAATACTCTCCTGTGTATGAAAATGTCATCCGATTACAGTTTGTAATCCAATTGCACTTCTTTTTTACATTAAAATCTCAGAAATGCCTACTGCTTTATTATAAGGATGTTCTATAGTTTGTCAAAAATCCTGCATTCTTTGCAATTATTTGTCTTCATATGGGTTGTGTTTTGTCTGGTTGTTTTGTTTGCTGCCAACTTCAAATTTGCCTGCCACATTTATATGGTGTGAACACTGTTACAATTGGTTTCAATTTCAGACAAAGAATGGTCTAATGTTCAGTAAAAAAAAAATTCTGAAGACATAACGGTCAGAGAATAGAAATGCAGTTACATCACTAAAGTCATTTCTCATAGAGCAAGATCTCAACTTCCCCAAACATCTCATTGTTGCCCTAGTGTTTGTAAAATTGGGGGCAGGATGTGATGGGTTTAAACTGGCTTGGGTTCATTCTTTGTCTGTTGGTCCGCTCCTATTGAATCCTAAAGATAATCCCTCGTCCCACAGTTTAAAACAGCCCATCAGGGAGATTTGTACTTCCAGTACCATAAACATAACCTGGAACAGTGAAAACCACCACTGCAGGTCATTTATTTTCCAGTTAAGGACCTCTGAGTTCTCATTAACACCTAAATAATAATACTTTCATAGAGTATAAAAACACACTTTCCCTGGAGTAGTAGAAAACTGGTCTCTAACAGGTTAACCCTGGCACAAATCATAAAAGTATGACTTTGCTGAAGCACTCATTAATTATCCTAAATTGGTAACTCCTCTTGTAATTTCTCATTTAAACTGCTCAGACTTTATATATTTCAAAGCCATTAATCTACGTCTACACAAATCAGACATGCCACATAATCAGGCAGCAAGATTAATTTCAAGACAGATACATAAAATAAGCTTAATTAACTAAAATGGCCAGCTATAGAAGATTGCAGCTGGGGAGATTAAAACACCTAAATCAATCGGCTCCTATATGTATCAGATGGAGGCTATTTACCACCCTTAAACATGTTTAAAAGTTTACTGCAGTATAGCATGATAAAAGCACAACAAAATGGAAAAACACACAGGTACTGTACTGTAGGCACAGTGGATCACAGAGTAGTATGGTAAAGCACAACACATGTTATTATTATTTGTTTATTTAGCAGACGCCTTTATCCAAGGAGACTAGGGTGTGTGAACTATGCATCAGCTGCAGAGTCACTTACAATTACGTCTCACCTGAAAGACGGAGCACAAGGAGGTTAAGCAACTCTTCACTCTTCCTCCATTAAACAGGTACAGTATCCTAGCTTGATATATCATACTGCTCCTCTTGTGTACAATGTGATACATGACCAAAAGCACTGCATAGATACTTGTATCAACCATCTAATTATTTTTATCTAGTGCCTTTGACACCATCTCAAAGCACATCACAATCAAAAACACATAAAGATAGAAAAAAGGCCTGTAAAACAAGACTGAACAATAGTCCATGGCCAAACCACAGACTAATGGATTGGCAGTAAGGTAAAGAGCCAGATCCATCTAGGGGCGTCTTTAATTAGCAACACAAGACCTGAAGGGCCACTTACTACCTCATATACTTTCTTAGCCCCTTGTTGGATACTGTATGCTTCAATTGCACATTAATTTGTACATTATGCAAGAAGGAGTTTGATTCTCAAAGTTTTACTAAAAAAAAAACGCACCCCGTAAATTTACCAAAGTGGTTTCTTATTACTGTAGTTTTATTTTGGATTTTTCATTTCCTTCAACTCATGCGAATACAGAGTAAAAGCTTTGAGAACCTAGCCTCAGGTGTGGTAACAGCATAGATATACAATCATGGAACATAGCGTATGGGTTTTAATTCCCTATCTAGTTAAAATCCCATGTTGTGTGTTCTCTTCCATATGCTGCTTTGACATTTTCTGCCACAATCATTATTTTTCATATTTTTGGAAATGATCCAGTGTGGAGACTTTCTGGTTGTCTTGAGTATTGCTTGGTAAGAAATATCTGAATCATGGGGAAAAGGTGTTTTTTTAATGTTTTTTTTTTCTTTCTAATTTTCACTGTGGGTTCACAATTTTCTAAAATATTTTAGTGTTACAAGATATTATCAAATATGATTTATTGTTTCTTTTAAAATGTAAGACATGCTCCCGTTTGCGGCGTGTTTTTTTAAAAATTATTATTAATATTATCAAAATCAAGGGAAAACGCATTTTGCCTTAGAATTAGAGATTTGTCATCAAAATCAGACTGATATGTAGGCCTACTACACTAGGTTAAAGAAATGAATAGAACCTATACTTTTGATAAGTATCTTTCACACCACAGTCGACACGGCAGGCGACACTGGAGCAAAATAAATAGGATTGAATCCCATTTTCTGCAATTTGTCATGAGACAACTAGGAATTGACCAATCAGAGAACAGCTTCAATGCACGTGATCCAGGATGAAGCACAATGACGGGGAAAAAAGAATACTTGCCATGGAACAATACCCAGAACTGATATATATGATTTATTGCCATGTGATATATGTTGAAATACCATCAGAAAAAACACTCATAATTAATCAATACAGGAATAAAAATAGTGTGTGTGCGTTTTTGTTTTTTTTTACCTGCAAAAACTTACTAACGTCAAATCCATAAAGTTGCAGTGTTTGTAACTTTATACATCATTATACGGGAACAGCCGTGTTTCTCGCCGTTCAAACCTTCAGTCGATGTTCTCGTTCTCCCCAAAAGTGATTAATTGTGCTCCTGTAGGGGCAGCGGTGTGGAGTAGTGGTTAGGGCTCTGGATTCTTGCCCTGAGGGTTGTGGGTTCAATCCCAGGTGGGGGACGCTGATGCAGTACCCTTGAGCAAGGTACTTTACCTAGATTGCTCCAGTAAAAAAAAAACAACTGTATAAATGGGTAATTGTATGTAAAAATAATGTGATATCTTGTAACAATTGTAATTTGCCCTGGATAAGGGTGTCTGCTAAGAAATAAATTATTATTATTATTATATACCTGCTCACATCATCAGAGTAATCCAGAGGGTCAAATCGCAGCTCAAATCTACGGGGTCTTTCAGCCCACAGAAGCACACCGAAGCCTGCCATTTTCTCCACTTAGGCAATGAGTAGGCTACAAACCTGATTTTTATGTTTCCAAACAGAAAGAGAGCCTATCCTTTTCAGACGAGTTAACAATGCAATTTAATGTATGCGTTACGAATAACAAAATACTTAAATTACCTAACTATTGGATTATTAAACGTAAATGTTGTTGTTTTTTTAATTACTGCTATAGGCTTATGTACATGTTCCCAAACACCTATGCATCACACAATGAAATACTTTCATGTTAAACATGTACAGGCACGATAAAGGAGACAGTGGCAGGATTTTTTTGAATATTACTGTATCTTACTGTGTTAAAATAAAGAAATAAAAAAGAAGCTTCCGACCAGAGAGAGAGACGGCATGAGAGTGAGAGTGACTTGCGCCAGACAGGAAGCTTCCGACCAGAGAGAGAGACGGCATGAGAGTGAGAGTGACTTGCGCCAGACAGGAAGCTTCCGACCAGAGAGAGAGACGGCATGAGAGTGAGAGTGACTTGCGCCAGACAGGAAGCTTCCGACCAGAGAGAGAGACGGTGTGAGAGTGACTTGCGCCAGACAGGAACTGCTTTACAGAGCGGCACAGAAAGTATTGGGACATGGCCTGAGCATGTACAACTGTAAATAGTTCTTTTCAGTGTTCCATATTCTGTTTTGTTAAAAAAAGGGTGATTATGCTTGTTGGTAAAAGTGCTAATAAAACGGTTGTTTTTCACCCAATTTGCTTCATTTTCCCCATGATCATTTCATATTGAGGTTCAATGGTGCATTATATTTTTTGGAGCCATCTATGATTACAATATATACAGCAGTGACCAAACATGATGTTTTAGGAATAGTGTTTATTTTATTATTATTTTTTACATATATTCTCATCTGTACCACTCCTGATCCTGTTGCAACTTACATAATATGAAAGGAAATTTTGTGGCCTTTTATTTGATATAAGTTACATGCATGCAACACAAACTATCAAGTAGTTAAACATACATAAATGAAAACAGTGAAAAACAGGCAGAAATAGGGCTGAGTGTAAAGAGTTTTTAGAAAGCTTCTGGCTGCTAATTATTATACCCTTAATTTGATAAAGGATGTCTGTTTCCAGTGATGATTAACATTCAAGTTGGCAACAAAACCCACTGCTACTGCAAAAAATAAATAAATAAATAAATCGTCACTTGTCAAATCTTGAAAGCACATGGACCTGTTTTGAAAAGTGCACAAACCTGTGAACAGTATATTTGATTGTAATTTATGATGTAAGGCTTCAGAAGAAATAACGCTGACGCTGAAGGTTCATATGTATAATGTATATCCTGGAAGTCCCTTCAGTGCAAAAGAGAAGTTGAGAGTGAATGGTTAATGTCTTTCAATATGATTATTTTATGAAGTGTGTCCCCAGACTCTATAGGGTTAGCACAGGTAGTAACACTGTGGCTGGTAGAAAGATACAATTAAGAGCAAGCCTTCTGGTTTTGCTTGAAAGTAAAAAAATAAAATGATTTTGAAACTGTACATGTAAAATAGGGGCTGGTGTTCTGAAACCCGCACATGGTGGACCTGCCAAGCTAATCTTATCAGAACAACGCTGGATGCTGGGTGGAGGTTAAATAGCTCAGCAAACCTCAAGAAGTGCCAGCGGCCTCTGGAGCGGAAGAGCACCTGAGGAAGGGCAGTGGAAACCCTCAAGGGAGGAAATGCCCTCAAAAGGTGGATGAGCAAAGCCTTAGGCTAGCTAGCAGCGTCCACCGTGGAATAATCTGGGAACCCACCATGTATTTCCTGTGAAATCATCATGAGTCGTCAAAATCAAATAATAGAATGGAGACAGCTTGGGAGGGGCATGCCACTGATTGACTGACATATGCATTTCTCTGTATTTAAAGTATTATGGATTTTCTTGTTGTTACTGCATCTTGTAAAGCGCTTTGTGATGGTGGTCCACTATGAAAGGCGCTATATAAAATAAAGATTGATTGATGTAAAATAAAAGTGCATGAAGAAGCATCTTTGAGGATTGCAGTACAAGACCTGATTGGATCCTCCAAAAAGCAATTGTTTAAATATATCAGAAAAATAACGTATCAAGGACCAAAACTTTATTGTTTGCACACAGTTTCAAAACGTAAATGAATGCCAAGACAATGTTTTCTTACACCAGACGTCTAACGAAACAAACCCGGAAATTCTAACCCCAACAGGGAAAATGAAGTTAGAACCACACTAATTACCCTCTTGTTTGGGTTATTTTTTAATTTTGTGCACACCTGTAATAAGGATATCATAAATAAATAAGTAAATAAATACATGAATAAATACATAAAATAATCCAGCTGAAAATGAGCAGTGACCTTGTTCAAAAGACAGCTCCCAGTTGCTATGCTAACAGTAACACCTATATGTCCAACTTTCACTGAATTCTATCACCAATGATATTCTTAATGGATAAAACAAAAGATGTACTTGAAGCTACTACTTCCTTGGGGAATCAAGAGCTACACTGCAGGTCAATGACAGAGATGGGGATCCTCTGGAAGAAGCAGCAGAACCTGGATTGTAATAGTGGAATTACTGTGTGTGTGCTGGTGTTGACAGTTAAATAACCTCATTTTATCTCCAATGATGAGTTATACAATGGCAGGTTGATTCAATATTTTCTTGCCCAAGAGGGCATGTGTGATAATTTGTACATTTTACACCCGCTCTGTGTTTCTCAGTCTCTAAATCAATTACCTTCAGTACAAGTATAAATGATTCCATAGCTCATCCATGAATCTCAAAGGGATTGGGATACTTATTGGGATACTTATTGGAGTTGTCCTGGATAGTAACGTGTGTTTTTTCAATACAGCCAAGTACAGTACCACTTTTGCTGTGTTTATTGCTTAAAATTATGCCTCCCCCTATACCAGAAGATTGGTGGGACGTATGCATCCATTGATTTAAAACTTTAACTACTGATGAAGCCTTTGGCGTTTTCAGACCGCTCCCTAACAAACCCCCTATGCAGTGACGTAGCTGCAGATACCTCCAGAAGTCAGTCCTAGGAATGTTGTACTTATTTTGTATTAATTCAAATGTGTCAAAATGCCCTTCTGTGTTTAAGTCTTTAATATAGTATTTTATGCCAACTTCCCCAATTTAAACTTTTACCGCCTATCTTGACTTTATTATTTTTTTCATATAGAAGAGTCTTGATGCATTCCAATGGACACTTTCTGAACAATACATGTGTCTGTGCTCAGACTGAAACAGTATGAGCTATAACAGGATTAGGATGCAAGTAATCAATTGGGGAAAAGGGTGTTTGTAAAATTTTGATAATGGTAGGACTTCTGACAGACCAATTTATCTTGTATCCAAATACCACAGAAAAGGATTCCACTAAGCTAAGCAATGATGGAACTGACCTTGGAGGGGTCAGAGATGAGCATCAATACATCATCCACATATAGAATTGTTTTTGTGTTCCTGGGCCCCCACAGAAATGCCCTTTATGGTTCTGCAAGATCTTATAGCTTCCACTAAAGGCTCTAAGGCCAGTATAAATAAGGGGGTAAAGAGCAGCCCTGCCTTGTGTCCCACCCAGTGAGAAAGTTCCCCTTCTCCCTGGACATCCACATTATTTTTTCTTTATCAGGAAATCTCAGAAATCTTACAATCAGAGGTCGTGGTCTTTGTCCTGCTTGTGGTCTCGATGTTAGCAATGTGCTCTCTCTATTTTCATGTCAGCTTCCCCTTATATGTCTTTTAACATTTTCACTATGAAGGCTGATGTGTTCTTATAATCCTTATATTTTGACGTCGACTACGATTTTCTAAGTCTTGCAACTTGTCCCATATCTTCTTTCTACTGTTTCTCTGTCATTGTGAATGCATTTTCTATGGCCTCCATTTTGTCTTCGATACTTAATATTCAGTCCTCCGCCATTACCATTCTTGAACACAGGTTGTTGCTGGAGAAGGAGCAGAATATTTAATTATTTTTGGACTTGGCTTGCTGGTTAGAGTTTTCGGCATTTGCTAAAAGACTTCACTTTATGTTGGGTTTGAAAGTTTTATGCTGTAAATACCTGGATTTTATTGAATAGTTCATGGGTCACAAGAGCTTTCCCTGCTCACTTTTACATCATCATGTGACCCCCTCAACTTTAATGACATTTAAATGCCCCTCGTAAAGGTGACACTTCAATGAATAAGAAAATAGAGACATCCTCTTTCACTGACTCTTAACTAAATTCATTGCTCCATTTCTGCTGCAAGGGAGCACACAAATGGTTCCAGAATAGCTGAATTGCACTTGTAGAGAGGGAGATTAATAGCCTGGTGCAGTTTTATAATGCTGTGGACACATTTAAGTTATGGGACTCCACTGAAGTTAAAGATAATCGTATGCTAATTTCACACTGGCCGCTCCACTGATGGAAGGCAGAAAAGGGTCTTCCAGTGACCTGTTTGATTACAATTTTGAATGGGATCAATGGCCCGATCAGACTCACTTGTGATTGTGCTGTGCCAAATGGAAGGTATAATTTCTCATTAAATCAACGAATGGAAATACGAGCCAACTAAGCAGATAACAGGATCGTGAGCAGTTTCATCACGCAATTAAAGAACACCAACCCCATTTGCCTTGATACACATGCCCCGACACTGCAGACCTGCATGGCTCCACTAGCTGTACAGCACACTTTGAATAAAGGTGCTGGCTCTAGGTTTCACCTGGGCAAGTAATACAATCACAAGTTACTGTGGTATGCCATTGTAAAAGCAAAGGGTAGAGTAGTAAGGCAGGCATGGTAAAGAACAGCAAGGTATGGTACTATGATGGACAGAACGCATAATATTAGCATGGGGAAAGCACAGAAAACAACAAAAGCATTGTGCACATTTTACCGAGAGAGAAAGCCTGTACCGTCACCTATGAAAGAAAGAGCTATACCAACAGCTTAAAGATGCCACCCAGCATATAAAATTACACTGAATCTCCAGTATACTGTGTAGATTTATTTTCCATATGTTCACACTATATCTTTAAGAAGCATACACTCTTTAAACCCGCCCCAGCTCAGAGTTTAGACCAGAACCAGTCGAGAGCTGGACAGTGACCTGAGAAGGTATTGGATGTACATTATGTAAGCAGACCTAATAGGGAAGGCTGACAGCCCGACTACTTGTATTAGTCTTATTTGGGAACCAAGTTACATGTACTTGAAAATCATTATAAATCCAATCAGCCTACCTGGAACTGCACATGACTGTCTTCTATGGCTTAAGACAGATCCTGCACCTGAACCCCTCTGATGGACCCAGACCATCATAAAGAAATCACAAAGTTCCCCACTTTCACTGAGTTTAAGACGTCAGCAGTCTATAGCTGTTTTCTTGCAAACTCAGTTACAAACTGGAGCAGGACAAGTTGACTATGGGACATTCAAAGCAAAACAATTGAAAAGAACTGTGATGAAGATTACCTTGAAAACAAAGGCTCTAAATTAAAGCTCTCTCGTTTCCAGCAACACTGTGACTGCATTTCACGCCTACAGGCTTGTTTCCACAATTGCTTTTCACATTGCTCTATATACAGATATTTGAATACATCATTGTGACGAGGTGGTGGGTGTGGTGGTGGAACAGACATCACTGAGTCATGGGTACAGGTGCAGACAACCCCAATACCAACAATGGTAGAGGGGCTGACTTTATTGAAGAAACAAAACTATAAATCACAGGAATCCCAAAAGAGCGAGTCCCTCTCAGCTCTATGGTGCACTTTCGGTGGGGTGGAAGTGCAGGTGCTCAGGTGTTCAAGTGCCCAGTTCAGTAGTGTGTGTGTGTGATGTCCAAGGTGAAAGTGAAAGCCGGCCCGTCTTTCGGTACAGGCGTGCGAGTACCTCTGCTTAGCGCCCTCTTGGGTCAGAAGGTAGATTTGCAGCTCCGATCCTCTCGCTCCCTGTCACAATCATTAAAGATTCAAATTTGGAGCTACCCCCTGCTGCCTAATCACTTTTGAGAACTCACACCAATGGTGTAGCAGCAATCAGGCCATGTGACCTACAGCACACAGACCATAATGCAGCAGTTTATGTATCATCTGATTTATACCAGCAAACTGCTTAACTTGTACTTTGTTGAGCAGAAAATATTCAAAAATCTCCCACCTGCCTGCTCAAAGTAGAAAACCTGTGTATATATATATATATATATATATATATATATATATATATATATATATATATATATATATATATAATGGACCGTTTTATTTTATGATGTTTCCAGTGATTCAGAAGCAGTTCTTGAGTTGCTGCCAGATACCTTTTCAAATAAAAGTGCATAGGGTCACTGTATACTCAAAACAAACATTACAAACTAAGTATTGGGTGAACAGAGAACCCTGACCGGCTCAACATGATTCCAAGGCTGTGCCCTGGCTGAATCCCTTTAACATGGTCAAAAAGCTTTAGTTTTCTTCTAAATAGGCCCTTTTATAATCACAATAAAACACTCTAAGGCATGCTTTGCGGTCAAATTAATGCACAGATAGAAGGTTGTGGCACACTACAAACAATGCACCTACTGCAATGACATTTTACAACTTCACACACCTATTATTTTCAAACTGTTGTTAATCCGCCCGCTGTTTCGGTGGGGTGCCTGGCATAAGCACTCGAAAGATGGCAGCTCTATTTCCAAACCCTGTCTTCTTTTTGTACATCTTGTCCCTCTTTACACAGAAATCCCTAGCCTAGTCTCCCCTGCCTCTGAGCACACAGCAGGAATTATACCGACTCTCACAACTGGTCTTTTCAGAACTGCACCCACTCTTTGTCTACTATTAGTCATCTCAATCGACTTCCCCCTTTCCTGGCTGACAGCAAAACCAACACAGCAATCTCAACCACCTGTATACAATGCTCTCAAACAAACGCTATCCCTTGGCACTGGATTGCTCCTGATTGTCACCTCTCAGATGGTTCTTCAGATTTAATTTTGTGGGTATTAAAAAAAGGACCACTGCAGGTTCCAAAAGGTTGTTTGGATGAGTTCTGGCTGCTGAAACTGTGTAAAATTATTTCTATTATAATAAGAGGCACCCTACACAAAACGTATTAACTTGTTATAAATCATAAAAAAGTGTACTCATGAAATAATATTAAGCAAACAGTGTTTTTTTAAAAGAAATGCTGTATGTTCATTGTACAGTATGACATTTATACAAAGGATGCTTTCTAATAGCGGATTTATAATGGTGATTTCATATATTCAGGGTACTAATCTTATATATTTTGCCATACATTTTTATACTTGTTGCAATTTTCTGAAATACAGCATTAGCAACCTTATTGCAGTAGGTCATAACAGCAAAGTTCTTCTTTCAGGCAATGGTAACAATACAAGGCAGGAACGATTGATTGAGCAGACATGTTAATCACCAACAAACATGGAACCAGTTAAAACAGGATGGCATTAAAATAGCTGGCTTTTACTATAATTAATAACAAGAGAATGAGGTGCGTAAACAGGCGCTGTTCTTGATGAATTTGCAAGTTGTTTGTTAGTAATGCTTGCTCCATAATTCAGAAGAGAATCAGTCTATCAAGTGTCCAAGAGTAACTGGAGGTCCTGGACTCTATCTGTGATTATTTTGTCTGATTGAAAAGGAAGCAAAACAAGCATATTCTGGAACAGTTTACAAGTTTTGCCTTGGAAATGTTGTGTTTGCATGTGAACCTCTCATTCTGTATTGTAAAAGAAAACGAAACAGTTTTCCACATTTTGCTGATAGAGACATTTAATATCTTGTGGGTGCTGTATGGAAAACTTGTTATATAAACCATATTTGCAAATGCAGTTGTTTTCAGGTTCAGCTAGGTCGTTTAAGGAGATGCCATTGGCTTTTCAGCAATCTGATAAGGCGATACATACACATAAAATGACACGCTGCCTGACACACACACACCTTTATTCCTAAACCAAATGATCTTTCACATTCCTCTATATAAGTGTGTGGTAAGGATGACGTCACTGGTCAGGCTATTAGTTACCAGGAAGAAACTCAGAGGCAGTTCATGCAGGTTTGAAACAGCACAGCACAGCACACAAAACACATACCTTCTCCAACATTAATTCTCACCAT
Source organism: Acipenser oxyrinchus oxyrinchus (assembly GCA_030684275.1). Taxonomy (NCBI): domain Eukaryota; kingdom Metazoa; phylum Chordata; class Actinopteri; order Acipenseriformes; family Acipenseridae; genus Acipenser; species Acipenser oxyrinchus. The sequence goes on from CM060251.1 coordinate 10,541,906, forward strand.
CACTATTTCACCACCCGTGATCACCTTATTTATACACCTGTGGCTGGAGCCTTAATTAATCATTTAAACATTTATTCAATTGACGACTGCAGCCACATTCCCACGCGTGTTTGCAGGGAGGATTTTAACTCAGTTCTTGCCACCCAATATTTTCCACATATACAAAAAAAAAAGATTTCCATATTTAACTCGTCCTGCCACACTGCCACAAAGTACTTCAGAGCATTGCGTACAGTCCATACACAAAGATAACCTGTGGTGTTTGTTTTTTTTTTCTTTAGCATTTGCATGTTTGCATGTCTTCCAAGAGACTAGTTAGCTACCTGTTTACCACTGTTTTGTCTACCACCTTTTCCTTCTCCAGCACATATGACACTGAACTGAGCTGAAGTCAGAAAATAAAGTCGGCCAGCAGGAGCATGATTTCAACAGAGTGATAAATTGCTGATCCCGGTCACTGAGTTTGGGCCATCTGCCGTAAACGTGTCCATCTGTGACCTTGGTCTTCAAATAAAACTGCCATGGGGCGAATGAAATACACTGTCGGCAGAATGTAAAAGGCACAAAATCTGGAGATCATTTCCGACTATTGGATTATAATAAAACTGAACCACATTCCATTCAAATTACACCCTCCTTATCTTTCTATTGAAGTGTTTCTATGTCTACCAATCTACTATCTGCATATCTACAGGGTAATAAAAAGTCGTGGAAAAGGAAATCATTGCACAGTAATGAATAAACTATAAACAACATGATATATACAAAGTATCCACAATGTATTGAGCCTTGAGCAACTTATTGTATACATTGTAATACCAACATTTATAATGGTCACTTGGCAATTGCAATAACTCAATTAGAAATGTATGGTGCAAGGATTTTTAGTTTTCCTTCAATTTGGAACTCACTTCCAAATTGTATCCGGAATGCCAAGTCTGTTAGTATTTTTAAATCTCAGCTCAAAACATATTTCTTTGATTTGGCCTTTCGCTAGCAAGCACTTTGGAGCTCTTTTGGCTTTTTTATTTTTGTAAACAATTCTGGGATGTTTGCGCATGAAGAATGCTGTATGAATGAAATTGGTATGGCAAGGTATGGTATGGCATGGTATTGTATGGTATGGTATGGTATAAAAGGGTAATTCTTGCTCAAATGGACCAGATTCTGGTGAGGTGTTTCCTTAATTTGTGGTGAATGATACATAAACCATTTGTGGTGGAGAATAGGGTTTCAGGGTCCCAGTGCATGCAGAAGAGGAACTGTGTGTTGCAGAGGAACAGGCTAGGGGTTACACTACTTAGATGTAATGACTGAAACAGAAAATATACATGGTGATTTTTGTCTGGAGAATTCAGACTTTTACATTCCATTCAAATCATGTGACAATGTGAGTAGGTGCGGCCAGCCAAAATGAAAGGCCATGTTGTCACATGATTTGAGCAGAATAAGGAAGTCTGTTCAGTCCTAGGCAGTTTCCAGACAAGCTCACAGGCAGATAAAGACTGATATAGATAAAAAAAAGTTAATAACTCAATACTGGATCAACTCAAATCATCGCAAACAATTATAAAAAAAAAAGCAAAGGAGATGTGAAATAACATTTGAAGCTGCTTACTATTCAAGCTCTGAGCCAGAGACCTGCATAGCATGAAGGCATGGGAAAAGGTTTCCACTTCTTTATTCTTTGAAGTGAACTGAAGGGACTAAAGATCTGATTGGATTGAAAAGGGGCAGGGTCATCAAGAAGCTCACTGAGACTATAGTGGCAGTTCATCAGCTCACCCTAAAGAATGGCTATATCTCAGTATGTTCCAGTGTTAAATGAATCATTTTTTGCTAAAAGTAAACAGATTTAATGCATTTTGATTTTTGAAATGTGCTCTGTTCAGCACATAACTGCCTGCAGCATGAAGTGAAGCCAGAGAAGTACAGATTTGTAAAGCACATACAGTGCTCATTGAGAATTTTAACTTCCTTGCAATGACAGGGTTGACAGGCATTGAATGTGTTTTTCTGTATTTATTTATTTTATATTTTGTCTGCAACAAAGAGTGATAGATGTCCATTTTTATCATGTTCCATGTGAAAGACTTGTGAAGAAATAAGAAAAGAGAAACCATGTGAAGAAATAAAGAAAAGTTAGCAAAGAAGCAGCCTCCAACTGTGGCTGTGAAGCACTGCAGGAGTTATGTCCATCCTAGCCTTGGTACCAGCCCTTGAGCTTCTAATTGCAACTACCTGCGTAATTAATGTGTACAGTAAAGCTTCAACAAAGCAAAGCCACTGGCTAGATCCATGCAGCTCTAATACCTCATTTAAAGACTCAAATCATACCCAATCTGAATCACAAAACACGGCTTTCAATTATTTTAAAAATACCAAACCCCAAAACAAAACCATAAACCCAGCTTTAATCTCAAAATACCAGCTACAAGACAAAAATGAATGCACACAAATATATTGTTACTGGTATATCAATGCCATCACCTCTGCAATAGTATACAAAGATCATTAAAATAGTGCAGACAGTGGCTAATGTTAATAAATAGCGCAAGACAAGTCTAAACCATGCCATACTGTGGATCATAAATGTCATTGACTTCTCTGTGGAAATCCAAGACCTTATTAGAACATAGAACAAGGAGAGGAAGCCATTCAGCTTATCAAGACTTGTCTGGTTCCTAGTAGCTGATTGGATTTAGAACAAATATACATAGTGGTCCTCATACAGGAAGATGGTTCTGCTACGGACTACCAGTATGCATTGCTTCATATCATTGTGATAGTTTACTACCATATATTGCATATAAACAGAATACTTCACATTGAGAGCTGAGTTTACTTCATTAAGGAAGGCTATAAACAACCTACTCACAAACTGCAAAGGGCTCAGTGGTTATTCAGATATCCTCAATACAATAAAAGAAAAAACAACAAATCCATCAATCCAGCTTCTATCTACACCTCTCAAAATACCAGCTACAAAAAATGGATAAAAAAAGCACACAAGAATATTGCTCCTGGTATATCAACGCCATCACCTCTGACAAGTCTAAATCACGTCATACATTATCGTTGACTGCTGTAAGATTACCTCTATGAGTGTGAATGGGACCTGCAGCTCGTACAGTCGAAAGGCTGGCATGCACTGGAAAGCGAGGCCCAGGATGACTCTGAGGGAGCCAGGTGGAGCCGGGCTGCTTGAAAGATCTCTCCTCCTGCCTTCTTCAGTGTCAGAGCCACCACCTGGTGAACAGACACAGGAGCTTTGATCTGAAGTCGTGGAGTTGTTATTGTATAGAGTGGGTGTATTGTAACCTTGTATTACAAGCCATCAAACACATCCCTTCTAAAAGTTTACCACAGTAAAAGCAAAGTGTGATAAAGAATAGTGAAGGCATATTAACAAAGATGGCAAACCAGGGTAAACTATGGTAAATACATAGTATAGTCATGGGAAAAGCCTGGTAAAACTGGAGAAATACCATGAACTTTTATTAGGGATTATATATTAACTATTTTGTGTTTCTTGATTAGGCTGTATGGCGTATTGCAAGGACCATACAGTATATGCTCAATCTTTTCTTGTCCAACTAGGAACTGAGGAGCAGTTTTGAACAAAACCACAAGTTTTAAACAGCATCTAAAATGATTCTGATCTATGCTGATGTAAAGTGCTTTATTTCAGGACATCTTGTTGTAGCAGTTCCCAAGGGTGGTGTTAAGGATGCTCAACAACTTAAATGTATGATTCTCTGCAGAAGTTATCAAGGTTAATGTCCTTTGCCCAGATGCTGCCCTCATGTTTCCACCTGTTTATCAACTAGTGTGCCTAGGCACATACTTAAATCAATTACTTGATACAAGATGCATGCTGTTTATCTCTGCAATTTACAAGACTATAAATTCCCATAGTGAACCCTGCACAGAGTTTACGAACCACCACCTGTCCTAAAATAATGGAACATACTAGCGTGTTCTCTGCTGGGCAGACACCTGTTCAATTTTCCTTGGCATGAAGCCTGGTCAGATAAAACCAGGACTTTGTGTATTCAGTATATCTGGGAGGAATCCAGAGTTAATCTTGTAAGGTACAGTAGTCAGAAGGAGTTTATGACATTTGCAGATGTGGGAGTTTAAAGAAATACTAGTGGCAGCGACTTTGGGGATTTTTTAATATTATTATTAGTATTATTATTTTTTTTTTTTTCTCAGATGGGACAATAATGAGTTTTCATATTTGAACAGTCTTTCAAAAATAATGTAGTACTTAAATTGAATACCTAATTCAATAATTAAATCTTGCAGTGTTAAAAAAATGGTACCTGATTCACATTACATTATTAATATAATTATTTGTTTATTTAGCAGACGCCTTTATCCAAGGCGACTTACAGAGAGTAGGGTGTGTGAACTATGCATCAGCTGCAGAGTCACTTACAATTACGTCTCACCCGAAAGACGGAGCACAAGGAGGTTAAGTGACTTGCTCAGGGTCACATAATGAGTCAGTGGCTGAGGGGGGATTTGAACCGGGGACCTCCTGGTTACTTTGTGGTCCAGTGGTTTTCTTTAACCACTGGACCACACAGCCTCCTATAATAGTGTACAGACACATTGTTCTCATTCTGTACATAATGATAAGTATCTTCCTAATACTGTGTATAAGAATACATTTAATATCTCATTTTTTTTTAAATCTCCTGCTTTTAATAACGCTCCATTGACAAGGTTCTATCAAGTGTCTTACACCTTCGTTGATTGCAAGGACTGTATAATTAACACAGGAATACCCAAATTGCATTCAGAAAGCGCTATTAAGAACACATTTTAATAGCACTATTTCAAGCACACAGACTGACCTTTGTGGGTTAGATGATTTGCTGAAGAATGCTAATAGCACCGATAAGTCACGGCAACCCTTTGTGGTTTTGTGTGTGACTTTGTTTCGATGCTTTTTGAGCTTATGTGAAATTGCGGTTCATTACTAATTTTTATGAAGAATATTTCAGTGACATTTTTGGGATATTCAAAACACGTGGCAATGCAATTGTACTCACATGTTGTTTTCTTAACAATATATTATTGCTTCCAATATAAATGCATCTGAAAGTATGCATCTTATTTTCAATTCAACATATTCACTTATATCTCCATGCGGCTACATCTGGGAATAAGCTCATACTAATTAACTCCTGATTCGGCATCAGTATCCATCACTGCCAATGCTGTAGCCATCTTTTTGTCACCACAACCAATGTTGCTACAGATAAGTAGGGTCTTCAGAGTGAGAACTAACCTGCTGGACGCCCCTATGAAAACTAAAATTGCTTTCCATATCATTTGAATATACTTAATAGAACAGAGGCATGCGGAGGCATGCAGACTTGCACAGCTTGTCTTGTATACAGATAAACAAGACAAGTAGATACCCCACCATCAGCTGCTGATTCTTAGAGGTGGATGCCCAGAGCACCAAGGATAGGCACACAAACCTGTGTGGGCAGAATTCTGTGTTCTATCCCTGTGTTGTGGGTGCCAGTTCCAACAACCCCGGCAGCAGTTACTTCTGCTACTGCTCCTAAACTGGAAAAAATGGAGGAACAAGGATAGAGTAAATTGCACTACTCATTCTGCTGAGCTTTCTCAAATTAAATATAAGGTAAAACTGAGACCCTGCTTGTTGGTCTTTCATGACTTAAGACTCTAAGAAAATGAATGGACAAGAGGATGCCATCCGTGTGCTCATCCGGTTCCTAGTAGCTCTCAAAACTTTGTCAAGTCAGATCGTTAAAGGATCCAAGTCATTCAGCATCTACAACATGACAAGGTAACCCATTCCATACCCTCACCACTCTGTGTAAGGAAATGTCTCCTGCCCTCTGTCCTAAGTCTGTCTCCACTTACGGTAATTTACAACTGTGTACTGTGGTTTCCCCCCTAATTCTTCTTTGCTCTAGGCTAAATTATGTTAGTTCCCTCCTATAGTTCCCCCAGACTATCTTCGATTGCGACTCATGGATTACTGTGCTATCAGGTGCCTCTGTAATAGATTGGTAGAGAACTGCAGCTGGAATACTGAATAGCAGTAAAAGCAGTCATCAAACAATTGCAGTTCGTAGGTTTCTGCATTGCCTGCCAGTTAACTTTGTATTGATTTTAAAGTTTTGCTTTCAACTTATAAGGCAATTCATGTTGGCTTGAATGAGCTTCTTACTCCCTAGTCCCTGCTTGCAGCCTTAGCTTTTGGTAGTCCCTAGTATTGAATTAAAGAGCTGTGGTGTTAGGGCTTTTAGCTGCTCTGCTTTTCAGCTCTAGACTTTTTTGACATGAGCAGCTAACCCAAAATGATAGGGGGACATTTATTCTGCCCTGGAGTAATCAGAAAAAAAATCCTTGGGAATGTAAATAAGAACCCATGGTATCTTCTAACAGCTAAATCACAAAAGGCAAACTGAAGCCCCTTGTTTTTCAAGAGGAGTGAGGATTGACTGTCACCCTCCATTGAGAAATAATGAAATATCGTGCTGCCTATGTAAACAAAAGTCAGCCTCCATTTTAATGGCCCATGAAAGTCTGTAGATTACATACAGTATCCTAAAATGTGTCAAATCCCTGCCCCTTGCTTAATGTCTACTGTAAAAACACAGATCTTCAGAAAAAAAGATGGCCTGCTATTAGGCAACAACCCATGTCCATCACTAAACAAGAGGAAGGATCATGAAGATGGTTCAGCTCTTGCTGTTCTCTACATTATATACACTATACAAAAGCAGACTGAGTAAAAGCATACCAAAATCATGGTAAAGCACATGTGAATATGGTATAGCACTGTGTGGCAAAGTGGCTTGCCGTGCGCAGGTGTAGTTTATTTGGCTGGGTTGCGTGTCAACAGCACTTAAATAATAAGCATGGGCACAACACAGCCATGTGTATCGCTCCGTGCAAAACAAGGGTTTCAGTCCTGAAACAATAAGACACTAATAATTAACACACAACACAGACACGGTCACTTCTCCTGATAGTGAGTGCTCTTGTGCAGGTCTGTCACACACTGTAATAACCATGTTCAAACTTGGTATGCTTCATGTTCCTACATGGTAACTACAGATGGAATAAGTATGTAATTACATGGAAATAGCATGTGCAACAGTGTTACCATGTAATCACAAAACAAGATGCTGTTCACTAGGCCATTTCTATAATTACACAGTACAGTGGAACGTTGCATATCCGACCGTCACATAACCACCCTGATCCATTAACCTCCTCTCTAAATAAATACATATTAAAAGTAGGCTACGAGAGTAATGGCATTGGCATTTCCTTGATGGAAACAGAAAAAAAAAGTGTTATAGCAATCAGCCTTTTGGTGCGTTCCCCTTTAAGAGAGGCAGGCTGTGTGTGTGTGTCAGTCAGCTGCATGTAGCAGTGACGTTTCAATACACCAGTTGAGAAAGCTTTTTTTTTTGTACAACGTGTTTATATGATGGAGCGCACGCTTGCAGATACTGGCAGCGTGGTCTTGTAGCTTTTAAATGCATTTGAATTAAACAAAGCAAGCTTCATAAACGCAATGCTTACTGGCCGTTTGTTTAAAAAAGCCGAAGCAATATTTAAACCAAGCTTCTTATTGGCTGTTCGCAATATCAAGAAAAAGTGCCGTGACAGAGATATTAAGAAAGCAGAACCAGGGAGGCAGGGACTTCTAGAGTTGAAAAAGAAGCAATCAGTTGCAGGTTACTGTACATTTACCATTTGTTTTGTATTTTTTTTTTTTAAATCTTTTCGTGGAGATGCCTTATAGCAAAACGCATAGCAACACTGGGTATTGTAGCCTAATTAATCTCGTTTACATTTGCTTACTTTTAAAGCAAAAAATGTCCCCATGTTTAAAGCAGTTTGCATGTTGTTTTTGTTCACTAACCTATTTATGGATGTATAAATGCTTTTTTTTTTAGATGTTCGCAAATCCGACTTTTTCACATATCCGCCTATACCCCAGTCAACAGGGGGTCAGATATGCGAAGTTGTACTGTAGTTTCCATTTAAGAGCAGGAAACATTTGTAATTACATAGTTATTACAATGTCATTACATGGCTATTCATACCCAATAATCTAAAGTGCTAAAGCATAGCATAAGCATAGGGGACAGCTAAATTACTGTTTGTAAGGATGATCTTTTAGGATGTATTTTAGATTTTACTTGAGTCAGAAACTGAACAGATCTTGGCATCATTACCAGATAATAACATTTATTCATAACATTTACCAAAAGACTAAAGGACTGTTTCATACGGGATGGTAACATTAAATATTGACTCCCAAAACAGGGATCGGTAGGGAGTGCTATTTCAGAATGGGTTTAAAGGCATAAGGTGAAAGCAATATTTCTGTGCCACCGTAAAATAGGCAAATATAGCACTGTAGTAGTTATACCAGCAGCTCCAAGCTCCACAGCTGTAACCAATTTCCTTCCTCTAGCACTGAATCCAAGTTACACATGTTTTATTATAAAAACCACTGGAACAAATGCCCTGTTTCAGAAAGCAGGCTAACCTGTGGCCCACTATCTGTGCTGGCAATCTCTTACTTTTTAAGACAGTGATTTAATTGAGATTTTCTCAGTAACCACAGGAGACACTGAGATATTAGATGTTACACTGTCTAAGGACTAAGGAAAACCTCCACCTTAAATCAGAAAGGGATTGAATTTCACCTGCAACCGAGAAAACAATAACTCTATCAAGGTACCCAATTCCACTCTCTTGCTACAGTGAGGATGCTCAGAACTTACAGGGTAGACAAAAGGTGAATACCTTAAATTAAAGCGAGCGTCAATAATTAATTAACACTGTTGAGAATAACCTAAGTATATTAACAATCAACTGTTTTCATTGGAAATTGAGAGTTACATATAGTAACTTAATGACTGGGTTAAGAATCAAAACCAGAAAGACTCCGAATCAGAAGGTCACATTGCTCTGCAGTTTGTGGACATAAAGGTACTTTGTTTAATGTATTCCTCTTTAAAAAAGGAAGACTTTATTTTTTACTTTCTGTCCTGATTATTTTGGACTCGGATAATTGCTTTTAATGAAGATCGGAGCTTTCCATCCTTCAGTTTATCAGAAACACCTGAACCAGTCTGAATCATCAGATTGTAGGTATAACGATCAGAGAATTTACAGACATGCTCTTTTTTTTATTGAAGGGCACTCTGAAGGAGACACTTTGCAGCATGTTGAATGATTTCTATAAATTTCATGACCGCATCTATAAAACATTGAAGATATTTCATTACTTAGTGCAGGATTCTGGTGGAACCATAAAAAAGGATAAATCTCAAATTTTTTTCAAGAGTTTTGCAGAGGTCTAAATCCGAGTAGTTTAGCTCCTGCCCAGGTAAAAATATAATTTTCAGACAATAGTGTACTATCATTCATCGTTAAGAATGTGATTAGCTTTACTAAGTGAAAACTTTCAGGGACCTATTGGTCAATTCAGGGATCAGTTCCTCGAAGTTGTTAGAAGATGCTAGCCACTTCAACTACTCTTCTGAAAGTTAAGAATATAATTCCAGCGAAGCAGAGACCGCATTCTCTCAAGGTTAGGTTGAAAAGATCAGTCCTGAGAGGGATCACTGTTTGTAAACAGGAAGTGCCTCCATGTTTTATGGAACGATTTGAACTCAATCCCTGTTGTGAGCTTGTGTTTTAATTTAATTAATGAATTTAATTAATGAAGAGCAGCGAGATTGGTGTAAAACATGCGTGAAACAGAATGTACTGGACAAATACTGGGTGCAAGAGAGGTCAGCATCTCCAGCAACTATGTAATGGATATAGGTTTAAAACACCAAGCTATTTATAGAAATACAGTACTACATATTCTATTGTATTTCCTTGGCTACCCTATGCCAGGAGCATACTATATTCCCTACCAGCACACATTACATGTATCAATACCAGGAACAATTAAGTCACCATGGTTTACACCACCAGCATATAAAACAGCATCTTATAACAAATTAATTTCATCAAAATGGGACGCAAAATATAGGTAGCTTTCAATCGAAAAGATTCATTTGATTCTTGTCTACATCCCTTTTCTGTATCATGATACTGTACTTGAAACTTGAATAACTTCTAGCTGAGATTTAAAGATGTACTCCAAGTATAAAACAGATTATTTTTTGGTTTTTAAATTACAACTTCAGATCTCAGCTCAAAGTTGTTGTTTTTTTGCAGATAATGATGGTTTCCTATGAAAGGCATATTGCAACTATTCAGTGGCAAAAATATTTTGTTTTCCTGAAATAGAATTTTTCAAACCAGTTGTAGGACACAAAAAGGTGTTCTATTGTGAACCCAGCATTTGGGCGAGTGGTCCTGATAATCTAGCACAAACATAAGGAGGCCAGAAATGATGCAAAAGTTAGTAATTCAGTTTTCAGAAGTTAATCCTTGTTCAGACTTTCATATCACAATTCATATGTACTGAGTCCTTTTTGTATATAATCTTGGTTTTCTGCATGTTAAAAATGAGTTTCCGTCTTCAGACTTTTATCTGAGGATATATTTCTCATCACAATTTATCAAGAAAATAGAGAATGTTTCTATTGATTTGCAGCTTCATAAATCACGCATTCTCTTCTGTACAGCAGTAACTCACAATGATGTGTATTGAGCTCACAGTCTAAAGTAAATCACATTAACCTCTGTTAATCTATTTTCAACGTCTTCACATATTGCTTGCCCAGCTTCCTATACAACATGAGCTAAAGAGAATGTCATGCAGAAAAGGGGGAACTTGAGACAGGAGAGGTACTCCCAAAAGATAAACCGTTCAAAGTAAAATCTACAATAAATCTACAATAAATTGTCCTTATTTATTTGTTTATTTGTTCTGCTATTACGTTTTCCCCTGTTTTGTTAATCCATGCTTTGCTTCTTTGTGATGTCAGACTGTATGCTAATCATAGTGACCAAAGGACTGGGACAGATGTATAGGCCAGAAAAGAGGTTCTCTGAGTTTGGAACATATGACATTACATTAATATCCAATAAAAAAATACAATGAATACATGGTACCAAATAGGTTATTACTGTGAATACATTTTAAATAAGGTGTTGCAATCCTTATAGCATTTTAAAAGATGCTTTGGTATGTTTCAATTAGTTAGTTACTGTATTGTAATTACCTGTGACCCAACACATTCCCATGGAATGAGCAAAACATGAATAATACAACTGACCTTACCTATGTTACCTTGAGACCCGACTCCCTTTTTGTGATTCTCTGAGAATGATTAAATAGTTTAGTTTAAAACTAGCACAGGATTTTGATTATACACATGGATGAAGGCTATATTTGCACCCTGAGCCATTCTAAAAAAAAAGGCATAATACCACAGTAGTGACGTCAAAAAGTGATAATTCCTCTAGAGGAAAATATACTTGAACTTTGACCCATTCGACTGCTCAAGACCATCACTTTCAATTCAAACACAAAATGTCTTGTTTAAAGCTAGTACATTCGTATCTGAGAGAAACTGGAGAAACGGATAACGACATAAAACGTCTGTACAGCACTGAAACACTACGTTTAAAAAAACTAAACTGTACTGCTGAACTTGTCTTCTTTAATATTAGCATCACAAGGGCATCCATGTATTATAAAAAATAATAGATGGGCCTCTTCAGTGAGTTACAGGAAAACAATTTCATCTCAGTTTACTGTGACAGTTTATAAATTACTCAACCTTCGGTATCGTAATTTTTGACATCACAGAAAGCCTAGATTAAATTATATATATATATATATACAGTATATATATATATATATATATATATATATATATATATATATATATATATATATATATATATATATATATATATATAGTGACTATAGAAAGTCTACACCCCCTTTCAAAATGTTCACCTTTTGTTGCCTTATAGCCTGGAATTAAAATGCATAAAATGTTTTTTTTTTTTTTCATTGATATACACATCCTACCCCACAACTTCCAAGTGAAAAAAATATTCTAGAAATTTGTAGAAAATTAATAAAAAATAAAAACTGAAATAGCTTGGTTCGATAAGTGTCCACCCCCCTTGTAATGGCAATCCTAAATTAGCTCAGGTGTAACCAATCGCCTTCAAAATCACATACCAAGTTTAGTGGCCTCCACCTGTGTTAAATTGTAGTGATTCACATGATTTCAGGATAAATTTAGCAGTTCCTGTAGGTTCCCTCTGCTGGGTAGTGCATTTCAAAGCAAAGACTCAACCATGAGCACCAAGGAGCTTTCAAAAGAACTCCGAGACAAAGTTGTTGAAAGGCACAGATCAGGGGATGGGTATAAAAAAATATTAAAGGCCTTGAATATCCCTTGGAGCACGGTCAAGACGATTATTAAGAAGTGGAAGGTGTATGGCACCACCAAGACCCTGCCTAGATCAGGCCATCCCTCTAAACTGGATGACTGAGCAAGAAGAAGACTAATCAGAGAGGCTACCAAGAGGTCAATGGCAACATTGCAAGAGCTACAGACTTTTTGAGCTCTGTGCAGCATCCCCAGGCACGCCCCCCAACCAATCCAGACCTCCCGATCATCTTAACTCAGGGCGAGCCTGCCACTCAGCTGGTTGCTTAGCAACGCTTCTCCAGTTGCGCGTCACAGCTGATTTTTCACAGGCACACACACTTGCGCAGGAACCAGCGACCCGGTTCCCTGTCACAAGGGGGTTAACTCCTCCCCGCGTTCCTCCCCACAAATCATTTCACTAAATGAGAGCTTGTACCTGACCCTATGGCAGCGCTTCACCGTGCCTGCCCAAACAAACTACAGTTCCCAGCAACCTTTGCTTCCAGCGGTCCTTCACTTCCTATGGATCCCCTTCTCAAAGCCCTGTGCTCCATACACAAACAATTCCTACCATGTGCTCCGTGTCAAAAGAATAAGGTGAGTTGTACTAAAATTATATATTTATAAACATGCTTAAAAGTAAATAAAGAAATAATGTAAAAAGTGCAAAAAAAGTAAACACACACACATACTCATTTACAATGTCACAAAAATAAATAGTGTTTAACTGGGGCTTTACAAGGAGGCCAATGTCACCGTGTGACACATGGCTAAAAGTTTTGCATCATCCTATAGAATTAACTAATTTTGCTTCATAAAGTCAAATGAAACCTGCTGAATAATGTTGACCTATTGAATTACATACCACTTTGTAGTTTCTTTGATTACATGATGTTAAATAAAATATCTAAATTATGTTCATATATATTTTTTTTTTTTAAGCATGCCTGAAACCTAAAATTATAGGTGATGCAAAACAGTGCCTTTGAATAAAATATGTAACAACCTATTTAAACACAGTAAGACCATCTTCATTAACCCAAATACTGAGCAGAAAAATTAAAATAAAATATTTCAATTTACCACTGTCCTTAATGGATTTTGGAATGATATATTTTTTTTCTTGCCACAGTTATATGAAGAATTATTCTAGTTGCCCCAACCATTCAAAGAAATGGTACGATACCCTGTTTATCAAGCCAAAACAGCCAGGAAACCCCCTTTTGGATGGTGTCTCTTTTTTATTACGCACTTAGTACAAAATAAATTAAGAGCTTGAAAAAATAATACATTATGGAAAGATACTGTACCGTTCTGGCTTGCTAAAATTCATAAACATAGTGATACACACATTCTCCCTGAAGAGCAAATGTACTTGCTTGAACAATTTACAGAACTAGGATAAACAGTAAATTAACTAGACTAACTGAGGCTAATGTTTCTTTAGGCTACTTCTCAAAAACATGGAGCATATCATTATCATGAACAAGTTAAAGTCAAGGGAATACTCTGGAGCAGGCAAAAAGTATGTACTTTCAGCTCAATAGGAAAATGTCTGCTGTAAAAGGCATTTTCGAGTACGATAGAATTAGAAACGCTTTGGTTAGCCTGTCGTATGTAAAGTTCAAGGAAAAGACTTCTATGTTTTAAGATTAGTTAGCACTAACACTTCTGCATGACAGACTGGGTTTCATCCAGATTTTTTACTTTGTTATCAGAAATAATATATTTTAGATATGATTTGCTCTATCTGACATATGGCTTTCATAACAGTTATTTGTTCCATTTTACTTCTTAGCTAGTTTTCTTACCCCTGTTTGAATGACAGGTCTAGGCTAATTGAGGTGAAATTGAATAGATATACTGAATCCCATTGTGTACACAGGGTCTAGAATCTCATAATGCTGGAAAAAAACACTTGTCCTTCACCAACCTGGATAAATACTTCATGGCTACTTTACTCTGAACTGTATCTAATGTCAGGTTCTTCTACGCAGATCATAGATTTATCTCACTACATTCCTACCTCAAGAACCTTATTCATCTTGTCCATCCGAATCATGAAGTCCTCTGTACAGGCAATGTCTGAGGGAGTGTCCACCCCCCCACCACCTTCACCTTTTTACCGCACTACCTGGCCAGTTCCAGGATCTGCAAACAGAAAACGAACTTGACAGATTGTAACAAGAATCATATTTAAATCCTAAGGGGATCAACAATTTCATCAGCAGTCACCATTTCAGACTTATCTCTGAAACCATTGGACAGAGACAGATTTAGGACAGAGAGCAGTAGAGTGTGGTGGGGGTACGGGGCATTGGTATCCTTCAAGAGGTGTCTGGTTCTGGAATTAGTGATCTATTAGGAACTGCATCGATGGAGGGAATGGATCTCTCTTGTGTTTAACTTTTCTTATCTTATTTTGCACTGCTATTGCTACTGCCTGCCTAGCAGCAGTATCTTGCTTGCTACCAGCCCAACTATCTGAGCTACAGTATATTGTCTATCTATGCTTCTGTATTGTGTGCATATCCCAGGGTTTTTATAAGCATTCCCACAATCTTCATTCTGCCCAATTCCATTGGAAATGCTCATCAAATTATTACCATTTCTATCATTATGGGTGGCAGACCATATCAGCTATTATCAGCCGTCAATAGTTGGAAACATGGGACAAGGCATCCGTCACATGGATAAAGTGAATACAAGTAGAAACTGGACTTCTGCCAGCATAGCGAAGATGAATGATTGTTAAACATGGATTATAATAATGGTTTGATGGAATTAAGTGCAAGTGTTCACAATCTGCAGGGAGTCATCACTGATGATCAATATGTACACAGAAATAAATATAAATGCCATTTGCCTCAATGCCAAATTGCATTTGAGGAACATTGGCAAGGTCAGGCTATTTTGAAATGAGGCTGCCACCGAACATTATCCTCGTTTTGTAAACGTTTTGCATCACCCTATAGCATTAACTAATTTTGGCTTCATAAAGTCGAATGAAACCTGCTGAATAATCTTACGTAAGCATATTGTATTTCATACCGCTTTGTAGTTTTCCACATACTTACTGAAAACATGACAACAATTGAAAAAAATGGACATTTCGAACTCTAACACGAAATACTTTATATATAAGATCGAAATTATTATTTTAAATGATGTCTCAATCCAAAAATTCTAGGTGATGCAAAACTTTTAGTCATAGCTGTATAATTATTACAAATCACAACAGGACTGATGAATTGTAGTCGTGCCTGTTTTTATTGATTTGTGTCGATGTCCTTTTTAACAAAGTATCCATAAAACTGCCTCCCCTCAAGCATGACCATATTGTTTGTTCTGCTGAGCACTGCAGTGTCATAGCTGAAGAAGGGCTTTTGTCCAAAATGTCCTGAAATACATTAATTATATCCCCTTGCTTCCCCTGCCCATTACTCAGACCCCCGTCCCCACGTCTTTCACGCCATTCCTGCAACTCGGTTCTCCTACACACACATCCACACACACCATGCAACCCCCTGCACGCATGCACACCAAGCAACCCCCTGCACGCATGCACACCATGCAACCCCCTGCACACATGCACACCATGCAAGTCCTGCATGCACACCATGCAAGTCCTGCATGCATACACACACCATCCAACCCCATTCAGTAAATTAATATTTTGCATGTAAGTTTATACTAAACATGCTCAACTGGATTAAGATCTGTGGTGGCCATAGAAGATGCCTAAAGTCACTGTCATGCTAGTCAAACAATTTACATTTCTGGTATGGTGGATGGGTGCAATATCGTATTGAAAGTAGCCATCGGCATCAGGGTATAAGTGCAGCATTGTTGGGTGAACTTGATCCACAATGATTAATCCGCCTAAGTAAACTAGAGAATTAATTCGAACGAGCCACACTAGAACGGTGCCAATCGGGTATACAGGACCTAATAAAGAACACACCCAGGAATCAAATAAATGATTGGAATGGACTATTCAATAGCTCCAGCTCAGCTGGTAAATCAGATTTCTTCTGATTGATGGGGTACTGAATGTATTTGCACTTGTTATATTTCATGCTGATTTTATTCCTCAGATACTATTTTTTTTTTTTGCTCTGACAGGGATACATTTGCCTCTACAACACTCTGCCCCCCAGTGGATGTAACACTTACTGATATATTTTTACTTGCTTTGAACTCTTACTAATGTATTAATGTACTAATGTATGTTGGGGGCACAGTGCTGCTGGGGGACAGGTTAATAAACAAAGTGAACATAAAAAACAAGAATAATACAGTTACTAAGAGTATTGTGATATTGCATATCATACCACGCCAAATTGCAAAATTTCAATTGAATGCAATGCTTGCCAAAATGAATTTCCCTGAACAAATGCAATGCTGTATATGTATCCCATCCATTTTTGGGAACAAATTTAGGAGAAAAAAAAGATTAAGAAAAATTTTACAACATGTTTTGCTGATAGGAGATTTATTTGTAAGGGGAGTTAAGTAGAATACAATATTGTTTTCTCTCATCATTTGCTTTCATACAAACAATTTTCAAGATTGATTGCAGGGATTCTTGCACCCGAAAGTTTTTAAAGCCGAGTCTGCTTAAAAGTAGCCCTTGAGGACTTTCATCCGATCGAGGCTTTCAGAAAAAGGAGTGTGCGGACTAGATAGGTAATAAAGACAAATGACACCTCTACACCTCTACACCTCTCAGAGGTATGAAATAGAGAGTCATAAAGAAACCCCTTTGACAGCCTACTGGTTAAGATAAAACTTCTGAAATGAAACTAGACTTACTGAGAAAGAAGTGTTGCGATACATAACCTGTGTAATACTGAGGGGCAGCAGAAGCTGTAAGACAGGTGCAGCACTCACCCCGGCATTAAACAGTTTCTGGGAAGCCAGATTTTTTTTGACGTATTTATGAAAGCTCTTGCTTTGTTACTTTGCTCAAACACTACATTCTGTATGGGTACAGCTGCTTTCATATAGTCTGTTCATTTGAACAAACAAGAACCTGTTGACTATTCAAAAAACAAAATGGTGGTGGTTGCCTATAGAAGGCCGTTGGCTACCCTGAAAGGCCAAGTAGTAGCCAGTTGGCGGTTGGCTATTTGAAAGGGAAATGGGCAACGGACAATTGGTTTGCCATTTACTAATGAAAAGCTGAAAAGCCTAGTGGGCCAGTTGTTATCTATTTATAACACAAGTAGTCTCAAGAACCTGTATAACAATGACAAATACAGTTTACATGGCATACATAATCCTCATGTTAACATGCATAGTAGATGTTGTAAGTCTTCTGATTCATTCTGTTCTCCAGAGCCAAAGTAAAAGGTTTTCATTTGTCGTTACAGGTTTTGACTTTGAGCAAATTCATTTTATACTGAGGACATAATAAAATATGTGTTTCTGTAAGAAACAATTGCCATTTTTAAAAGGAGGAGATAAGCTGCTTAATTCCAAGACAACAAAAACCAATTGCAGCTTGAGTTGACAGATGTAGAGGCTTGTCAGGTATAAATAATAGAAAGCAATGTTCTAGAAAACAAAAAGGCAAGATGTTTTTTTTCATACATTTAATTGAACACAAGAACAATGACAATATATTAAGCCTGTCAGCTGCAATGATCTACCTGCAAACCAGCCAGATAACCCTGCCTCTACCCACACAGTTAATAAATTACCAGTAACCATAAGCATTCTAAGCAGGCTGCTCAGTATGATTAAGTTTTCTACCATTCATAGCAGGGTAAATAACCAGGCCTTCTTTGTTTATCTGATTCTGAAGACAAGAAATTTAAATAGACCAGCCAGGGTCACAGAGTCAGTTTGATGGATGGATTTACTTATTTTCAAACAGACTATTACTTTATCAAGGTGCTTTTATAGTGTCAGACATTTTGAGGTACCATAACCATAACAGGTACGTTAAATAATTGTACTGTGTACATTATCTAAAAACAAAGTGTTCAGTAATATATTAAAGGAGTGGTATTTGAGGTTTTAAAATTCTCTTTGCTTCTGCTGAAAATGTTTTGATTCTGCCTTTAATTATTATATTATGTATTACATGTACAGTATAGAAGTATAGTAGAGCCTCATTTACTAAGCATTACGGTGCACCATAAATGCAATTAGTGTGCACGTTGATGATTTCCATATTTACTATTGCAATTGTGTTCATTATTGCGCGAAATAGTGGGCATATTATGGTGCACACTGATTTTATTGTGCCACAGTATGGTAATCAGAATGAATATGTGATTTGTATGGTAATGTATGATAATGTATTTAAATGAGGTACCCCACACTGAATAATGAGATGAGCTTTAGTCACACTGTATTTACTAAAGGGCGATAATCATAGTGTGCACCTTAAAGTGAGAGATAACTAGTTTGTTTGGAAACCAGGTTTTAACCACTGATAGGCGCTCTATTTAAATCTATTTTTATGGGCTGAAATCTATCTGGCATCATGGAGGCATTACTTGCATTAAAGTTTTCATATAGAGCAGTGAAAATTACCTGTAAATAACATTATAAATGTTATAATTTCTTAGATTTTATCTTATAGTTTATTATATTGGTACAAATAATAGAGTAGTATAAGTATTATAATTTAAAACAACCTGCTCCACTAGAATTTCTAACTCCTCTGGGAGCAGTTTTAGTTTGCGTTGCCTCTGCCTGCTCCCTGTGGACGGCTGTCCCTGTTGATCTCTCATTTTTGGTCAATGTAAACCACCTCCACCTTTCACAAGAAGACACTGACCAAAAGATACACCTGGACTGCTGGGGCTTTTGATATCACGGTGGTCACGGGTAAGTCTTGTACATTATCGTGCACATTAAATTATCGCTCACATACATGTAGTGTGCACGGTATGATATGTAAATTAGCCAAATAGTGTGCACGTAAATGAATGCGTTCTCTGTTAGTAAATGGGACAGTAAATTTAGATTTATGGTGCACGTTAGGCTCACTACTTAATATGCACACTACAGCTACATTTAGTGCCCTTTCCTAAATGAGGCCCATAGTGTATATTGATTTTTTTTTTTTAAGGAATACTATTGAAAAATGAATTGAATACTTACTACTGTATTTCAATTTCCACAGCTAAGCAAGAATATCAGCAATTCTGTGTTTTAATGAGCATGTTGCCAGTATAACGAAAGTATAATGAAACAGGTTTTGAATATATTTCTTTCTTCACTTTGGAATATCTCTTTTGCAGATATCACAAAGACTACACTACAGCTTAAAAGTATAGTCAGGGACATGTATAGTACAGTACAGTTCACCATCTGGCATTTAGTACCAGCTCTGAAATACATTCAGATCAGATTTAGTTTTGGTAAGTTTCCAATATTACTGTATGAACTGTAAACTGCAGTGTGCTTTACTTACTGCGTGTCCAACTCCATTCACTGCAATCACGAGATGAGATTAGAAATATTATTTATTTATTTTTTATTGCAAATTGTGTGTCACATCACATTGCCCCATGCAGAGTCTGGTGTGGTGCCTTGATATCTTGTAGAATTCTATTAGCATATGGATGGCAGTAAAACTGAACATAGTGACTATATTTCAGAGTATATGCTCATTTACTGTATTATACACTTGGGCAAGTCTGAAAATATATATATATACAGAGACTAGAGTGTGTGAACTATGCATCAGCTGCAGAGTCACTTACAATTACGTCTCACCCGAAAGACGGAGCACAAGGAGGTTAAGTGACTTGCTCAGGGTCACACAATGAGTCAGTGACTGAGGTGGGATTTGAACCAGGGACCTCCTGGTTATAAGCTCGTTTCTTTAACCACTGGACCACACAGCCTCCTATATATATATTGTTTAACTAATTGTTTGATTAGTAATTATCCGCTGCACCTGGCTATCATCGTAAATTAGAGCCAGGTGCAGGGTATTTAAAGAAAGCAGCCAGTCTGTTCTGGGCTGCTGTGTGCACAAGTGTAGGAAAAGAAAAGGTAGTGTAAACCTGTGTGTTTTGTTTTGTATATTTTGTGTTTATTATTAAAATAGCGCAAGAGCGCTTAAAAAAAACTTCCGTTTGTGTCCTGGGTCTAAAGGGGCAAAGAACCCGAAGGGTGAAGTTTTGTTACTATATATATATATATATATATATATATATATATATATATATATAGAGAGAGAGAGAGAGAGAGAGAGAGAGAGAGAGAGAGAGAGAGAGAGAGAGAGAGAGAGAGAGATCATCCTGAAAATGGTGATAGAAAAAACACTGGATGGATGGTCTTTTTTATCAACATTCATTTCATATACAGAACTTAGTATGCTGTACAGTTAGTAATCTCTCCCTCGTACACAAACTGCTAGTCAAACAAAGTCTCTTATCCCAGAATTTACAGATCTTATTAAATTCAACCATCTACAGGACTCATACTGTAGTCTAATGGGCAATAGGTCTTATCAGATACTAAAGAATGAGTTTGGCCAAAACTGCATGTTTCTATGGAAAGGTATTATGGTGTCCAAGAATAAAAGCCCTCTATCAATCAACAGATTTACATCTCTCTGTAGGCTGGAATCAATTGAATTATTAAAGAGATTAAAAAAGTGCAGGAGAGGAGCATTTTCTGAGTACTATGGTTAGTGGGACTTTAGATTTACGTAATGATCCCTTTGCTATTGCAGAGATTATGCAGATAGCGTGATCAATACTAAACTTTGTGTACTTAGTGGTATTATAAACCAAGGCCTATCAATGAATATATTATGCCTCATCCAGGTGAAGTGCTGTATATGGCAGCTTTCTTTCATAAAAAAATACTTAAGATGTCTGTGTATGAGGGAATATTGGTACAAGTAGGAGCGAATGGACCGAGGCTGAAAGCTGTTACAAGGGTTGAATTAACCTGTATAGAGATGCTTTGCCTATTGTCCCATATTTGCTCCCTATTGTTAAATGATGTAGCCCTTTCTGAGAAGGCAGTACTTTGAGTTTTAGGGTGGATACAGACTTGTTTGCTCACACTTGCAGGTAAAGAGTAAGCACTGAAATTAAATTCTGTAATATTGTTTACAAATTTTTTGCTGAATTTTAAATTGATGAGTTGAAATGGTAAACCACTATGGTTGGCTTCACAAACCCTGATAAGCACTAACCCTGGACTGCATAATCTAAAATAACAGTAGATAATACAAGGTTAGTCAAGGTATGTGAAACCAGCCATAGAGTAATTGTAGCTAACAAGATAGTTCTGTAAATGTTATCCGCATGTTATAAGCCAAATGCATCCTGTCAGTTTTTATTAAAGTTACAGTAACACTCAAATCAGATTTAAATTACAATGAAAATGATACATTTAAATGAACTGCACTTGAAACCTGCATGTCCTACTCTGATCACAGGCATTTTTAAACAACAAAAGCAAGGCGTCCTCAACATCAGGTTTTGAGCAAATCGGGCACTTGCATCCACAGTTTGCTTCTTATGGCCTGTATTGTTGTACCCCGTTTTTTCAGAATGATTGACAAAGTGTTTTTCTTGTATGGTGGCGCATTATCCACCACTTTCAACAGCTCCACTTTTGTCTGCAAGGATAATGCACGTTTGTGTGCTGCTTCGTGGAAATGGCATTGGGGGAGTTTCCATGCGTGTTCTAATTTTACTCGAGATATTGTGCTCGAGCCAAATGAAAAATGGCCCTATGCATTTCGGGTTTATTTTCGGCCACAAACCTGATCCTCTCAAGTTGTTCTCCCAAACGTGCACATGCATCGCCACTTCACGTGTAAATAACCACACATGGGAACTCCACCATTGATGCATGAGCACTACGGCAACTCAAACTCATAAAATCAGTGGGGGGGAATATGTATGTTAAGTGAACTTGTATTTTGAGGTTATTCACAATAAGCAACTACTAAATTTGACCATGTAAAAAATGTGTAGTATCAAGAAATTTTTCTAAACCAAGCTCGTTTTAACAAGAATTGACTGTACTTTCAGCTAGTAACCTGCTTTGAAATGGAAAACACTGCTGAGGTAAAGTTAACAAGGAAGGAATGCAGTAATAGACTTCCAGGAAGGACAAACCCAGTGCAGTACCAGATGTCAGGTTTTAAAATGAGAGTACTGTACAGTTTTTGCTCTAACATGTGTTTCTTCAAAGAGTACAACTTTGAGACCTATGTAGCTAATGTACGTGCAAAAAGGGTAAGATATACAGAATTATTGTGTTAGCTACAATTAATTTAAACCTCCTGTTATGACGTTACACAAACCTTTTTCTGGATCCAGTGTTTTATTAATCTTCAGTTAAAACTTGCTCTGCCATCTGAGGAAAAGGATTAATCACCCAATCTATACTCACTGACCTATGAGTGCAGATTCTAGGAGGATGAAATTAATAACTATGACACAACAAGCGTACAACAGCATTGGAAATTAAAGGTCAAATGAAGATATTGATTAGACTGCATACTTTTTTCAATGGCTTCAGAAGTTGCGTTCTTTGAGTGATGATTGCATCCGAGTTGTCTGAAAAATAAGGTTGCTGAAAGATTTGAACTGTGAAGGTATTGTCATGAATAGGGGCACCAGTTGCTTGCATGCACAGCAAAACAAAATGAAAAAACGAAATTAGGAAGTGGAGGCCAAGGCATGCTGCAGAAACCCCACCGCAGAGCAAAATATTTACAGGCCCCAGAGCTCAAATCTAGTTCCCCAGTCTATCTTCTGAACAGGCCTTAAATTGGAGCTTAAAACCAGAGCACCTCATACCATACCATAGAATTCTGAAATGTGTGCATATGCTGCTTCACACAACTATGGATGTTGGCAGGTAAAATCATAGGACCCAAAACATGACCAGGGTGCAAAACAGAAAGTGGAAAGAGTCCAGGGTGCAAAACAGAAAGTGGAAAGAATGTTGCAAAAAAAAAAAAAAAAAAGAAAATCCTGGTGGCTTGATTGAATTTATAGGCTTCACATGCTAGCCAATATGAATGCTCTGGTTGGGTTGCGAGGTTTGAAAATGAAGACGATACATTTGCACATACAGGCTAATAAAGTTAAACATTTGTCATTACACTTTAATTACTTTAAAGACTAAAGTAAAGAGGGGGCATTCATCAACAAATTACTACAGTATTAAAAAGTATTTGTTTTTAAAACTTTAATGGTCACAAATGCAGCAGTAATAGGGGGCATGAAGTTCACAACACAGGCTTCAACCTGTTAACACAAGCACACAGTTAGGAAATCACTGTGTCTTCAACATTGTATTTTTCTATCACTTTTAACGATAACCTGTACCACTTTATAACAAGTAATTCAAATGTAATAATATATGAATGTAATAATATATGAAGTGTATTTACTGTTAAATTAAAATGAAGTAAACCCTACAAGATTAATTAATAATGTATATGCACAGATGTTAAAATACCACCTATATGTTTTGAATGTATCCTAAATGCATGCTCCCTTCAAATAAATTAATTAGGGAATATTTTATACATAACGTTTAAATTACTAACTCTTATTTTAGTGTAATCCCTTTTTCCTGTTTACATTATTTGAAAAAACAATTCAGACTAAAACCGTTCAAACATGACAACAGTCCAATTATCTACCAATTGTCCTGCATTCCAATGCATGGCAAAAAAAAACTCCAACAATATTTATGTTAGAATGTCATCATATCTCTTGTGTGCTGCTGGTGTTTCTACTTCATCAAGCATAGAAGCACTAGCACACATCTCAGCTAGCCATGCACTGAAAAGATCCCTGTTTACACCAGTCACATCGAGAAGTGTATCACCTCTGCTGGTTCAATATGATTTGAGGTTTGGTGTGTCAGTAAATGCTGGGGAACACAGCCCTGACATGTCACCATACCACGGTAACAGAAAAGCATGACACGTCACAGACGGTTTTAGCCCTGCGCACTTTGACAGCCAGTACTGGTACAAGTAATAGGACCTCCGGTTTTCAGAAAACTGCTTGCATAGTGTTTCATGCTGTATAATGTGCTCTTGTAGGTCACAAGACTACTGCTCAACTCAGCTGGGATTTGCAGAAGAAAATATAAAATGTCTTTACATGTCAGCCCCAGAAGAATGGGATGAAATATGAAAAGTGTGACATGTTCATTAACTAGCTTAACAGCATGAACATAATTGAGGCTGACAGAACCATTTACCAGGCTCATCAAGTTCCTGACAGCATGTCACAGACAGTGTTATTGATACATCCAGATAACATTCCCTTGATTTATGAAGACATTGAGAAGGACTTTCAGTCGAAATGTTCTTCATTGAGTTTAATATGTTTCTTTTATATAATAAAACATAGTAAACATTGGATAGTTGGACGTATGTATATACTGTATATAAAAAAAAAAAACTCTATATATAAAAAGTGTTTTTATTTTTTTTATTTTTTGTTTGTTTTGGTTTTGTTTTGTATTTGTTTCAATTCTCATTCAAACAATAACTATTGTCATAGCGCATTACTGGACTTTGTTGTTTTCACCTGCGTTCATCACACACCTGTTTCTGCTGCCTCCGATTACAGTGCTACAGATTCACCTTCCATGCCGGTGTGAACGGCAGCGTGTGCTGCAATCATGTAAGGACATCGGGAAAGGACACTGTTTTGGGGCTGTTCTGGGGTGTTTCTGTGTTGTTATGTGTTGTGTTATTTTATTAGTTAGTTAGTTGTGTATTTTAAATGTTTATAATTCTTCATTTGCTTTCATATGTCTGCTGTGTCTTTTCATCTGACCTTTCTCTCCGTATCCTTATTTTCCTTTTTATCTTTTCCTTAACTGGATTTTATGGTATATGAATGAATATGTATATCCACGGCCAAGGAGAATTCACGGAATACAAAGAAAAGCATGAAATATGGTAAATCTGAAAAAGGCTCTAACGGTTTGTGTGTGTTTGTGTGTGTGTGTGAGTGTATGTGTGTCATACTCACATTGTTATGTAAATCTTGTACATAGCTGTAATTTTGAAGTTGTAGAGTCATAGTCAACATTGTCAGACTGTTTTGTAAAAGAAAGTGATTTTTAAATGAAAGTTTCATGAAGTGAAGATCTAAGAAAGCTGAAAAGGTTCTGTGGCCCTTGCCCACAGAGCTGAGCAGTCTAACGTCTAAAAGAATAAAAACGCCTGTCATGGAAAGGCTGTGTTTTTCCTTCTGAAAGTGTGAGGAACCTTGTTTTCTTTTCTCACTGAATGAAGCTGAATGAATTTTCCATGAGAGCCAAACAGACAGATATGGCTCTTGAAAGTTAAATTATGGAGATGAAAGGTTTAAACAGAGTTAAAAATAAGCAATTAGCCAGGATCTTCATGAAATGTATGACATGATTTTGTCTGGCATGTAGAAAAGCAAGTATCTTTTATTCAACGCCATTTGAGTCTACTTGTTTTATCCTCATGAGATTCAGCCTGGATATACAGTACATCTCAAGGGAAGCTTATAACAAGTCGAAGAAAACCGTTTAGATAAACCGGTTTCTTCAGGAGATTAACTACTCAGATTTATTTATTGTATTTCAGGGGAAATACACTAACCCATAGAAAACTGGAGTGCTCAAGGATGGGAAATAAAGTATATATAGATTATTGTGTATAATATAGATTACTGTGTTAAACATCATTATCATAAATCCAGAGCTGACTGGAAAAGAGGCAGACAATGTCAGCAGAGATACAGAATACTAGATAATTAATTTCTTAGAGTGATTGTAGCTAGCAAAATAATTCCATAAATCTTACCTGTTGTGAACTTCCAAGAATTCCAAAATGATACAGTACATTAATGCAATTTTAGAAACTAAGGGGTGGGCTGTATGCATCAAAGGAGAAAGGAAAAAGGCTTTTTTTTACATCAGACAAGGAATACATGTTAAAATGAAAAGGTAAGCAGTGTAGTTTCACTTTACATTGCCTCTGCCTGTCCCCTGCTGAGTGCTGTGTCTGTTGATCGCTCATTTTCGGTCAATGTAAGCCACCTCCACCTTCACATTAAGCTACTGACCAAAAGATACTGGACTGCTGGGGCTTTTGATATCACGGTGGTCACGGTTAAGTCTCTGACATTATCATGCACATTAAATTATCGCTCACAATACATGTAGTATGCAGAGTATGGTATGTAAATTAGCCAAATACTGTGCACGTAAATTAATGTGTTCTCTGTTAGTAAATGGGGGCGTAGATGTAGATTTATCACATTCGTTAGGCTCACTACTTTACGTGTACTTTAACTCCAAATTTAGTGCCCTTTCGTAAATGAGGCCCAAAGAGTGAAACCTCGCTATTAAGGACAGTCAAAAGACCAACAAATGTGGAGTGTGTCCTTACTACTGAAGCTACACAGAATGTATTGTAACCCATTAATATAAAATTAATATCAACTTAGTTTAGCCGATTTATTTTTTTTGATTTATACTCTACACTTGTGAGGTGTCCCCTGTCACATTATTACTGTATTTTGCTGTAGTTTGGCAGGGATAGGGTCAACATTCCTTATTCCTGCATACAAATTGGTTCGTGGCTCCCTCTAGTCCAGCAACGGGAGAATGTGACTCAAATGGAGGAAACTTGATTAATGAGCCAATCAATTAATCAATTGTTTAATTTGGTTAAGTGATCCAGATGGAGAAAATACAAGTCTGCAGGAAGGCTTGTCAGGGGTGGTAGGCTGTAGGAACAGCAACAGTGTATAAGTATTATGGAAAGCTGTGTCTTCCCAGTCTAGAAACCTGGAGGCAACCAGTATTCTGTTAATATTTGTATTGTTTGTGGTTCCCACACAAACCATCCTGTTTGTCTTTTATTTGCTTCCCCACACTGTCTGTTTACTGTGTTTCTCATTGTGGCCCTGTTCTAGTTCAGTACCACCCATTTGGTGTTTGACTCCTACATTTCTGTAACCGACATGCAATACTTTAAATGTATTAACATAACATTTCATTTGCTCCATTTCACACCAGTTTGATATGCAACCCTTTTGGTTTTCTTGGATCACTGAAAACGTGTTGGTCACTCTTCCCAGCTTTTTAATATCTACAGATTTTAGAAGCTTGCTAATTATATCTTTTTTTTTTAAATCTAGTTTCTTATTCTAGATAAGAAATAGGAAGGGTCCTAGAACTGATCCCTGTTGCAGACCAGTGAGTTTATGGGTCCAATAAGAAGTTGCTCACATTACACGTAGTTTCTGCTTCTGTCTCCACTTCCCTCTACTACCTTGAGGATTATTCTTTTGTGTTGCTCTTTGTCAAAGGCCTTTTGATAGTCCAGGTATGTCATATCATACTCTATATTTGTATCCATCCTTTATGCACAAATTTTACCACAAATGAATAGATCTAGCAGCATTCACATGATAGTGAGAGCAGGTACCACAATAGCAAGTGTTTTAACAAAGGTTCTGTGAAGAGACGCCTCATGGTGGTCCCCCAGAGATTAATGTACCCTTTCTAGCATGTCCTTATCCAATCAAATGGCTCACTCAAACCATATAGTTTCATAATTTACTTTAAAGTGTTATGTACTGTATGTGTGCTTTTTATTCATTTATTTATTTATTTTGTTGTCTGTAAGGTCGTCTCTTACCAGGTTACACTTATGAAACAGATTTATAATGAAGGGAATAAATCAGGTGACATGTCACCTGATATACTGCTTATGTGAATGAGCCTGGCTGTTTTGTGCAATGTGCCCAAGATTTCAGTCTCTGTCTGCATTAGGAACCACAGCGCTGTGTTCTTTGTAGAACTAAGCTACTGTATTGTGCACTCAGTCCAATATGCAAATTAAAAGCAGTATTTGATGTACCTGGCTGGTGTCCAATTTAGTAATGCATAGTAATAGCGAGGCAGGAGATATAATAAATCCTCCATTTGCTAATTCAATAAATCAAGGGTGCGTGGATATCCTATTTCTGAAAGAACGATGACTGCCATTTGCTTTCGGGGTCACACTGCTATTCGATAGGCACACTCTTGACAATTTTAGGTCTAATTTCCTGTGGGTTCGGAGAGTTTCTTATTGTAGCTAACAGTGAGGTCTAGTCATCGTTTATATTTCAATTGACCCATATCAATCCTCCGAAACACAAAAAAGGAATCTTGTAATCTTGCTAAATCTCCACTTCTTTAGCTTTTAGAAAAAAGGTCACCATTCTGTTTTTAAAGCTGTCTTGAGCAACAGAAAGTCCTTTGTAGCCCAGTTAATAAATGCCACTGCCCTTGATTTAGAATACAAAACATTACCATTGCATTGCGCATTAGAGAGCCAAAGAGATCAGTTACCTGGTCATGTTACATCCAAAAATATCTTACGCAAGATGAAAGTAGCGTTGTTCAAATTCTTTGAAGGTCAACGTTTCATATAACATTAATCGCCAGGCAGTGGATGTATAAATCCTGTTTTGACGAAAAAATCTCTTGAAGTATAAATGTGTATTATGTTATAGTATAATGTGGGGTTTGGGGTGAAAAAAAGATAGGCATTTTAAGGAATACAAATACAGTACTTGTTTTCTAATACAATGGTAATATAAAAGGCTGGCATTTGTTTTCTAGCCTAAGGAGAGTTTTGAATAAAGGCCATAGAATTGAATGTGCCTCCGGCTTTTCATTGCACTCTCACACAGCATGAAACCAATCAAGCTAATTAAGTGCATTAAGAAAACCTTGCTTTAGAACTATGAAATGCAAACTTTGTTTTAATATTAAAAAAATATTACCTGAAATAAATTCTGCCTTGTATGACATCCAGTATATTCGGGTTCAGTATTTTTAAACTTTCATTTTAACTAACTAGTGATCAATAAAGCAATTGATTTTACAGAGGTGTCTGGGTGCAGCAGTCTAAAAGTGTCCCTTTTCCATCTTCCTCATGCAAGAGGATAAAAATGATAGGAAAGGACCCCTTTTGACTGCTGCCCTCGTTCATACAGTGAAATCAATTGCTTTATTGATCAATCTCTAATTAGATGGAAAAAAAACATATGCATAATCGACATAATCAATTTTCATGTATTCATTATTTTTTGTTTTATTTAGGAGCAAATGGTATTATCTAAACTTCATGAATCATCTCAACCAATCAGGTTAAGGTTAAGGTTAGGGTTAGGGTTAGGGTAAGCCCACTTACATTTTGTCTATCTACATTCCTGTCACACTTGTCTCCATATCTTTTGAATGTGATTATTGTCAACTGTGCCCACTTAATTACTTGAAAGCATTACACACAAGCACACCTGTATGATTGATAAATAGTATCCTTCACTACAGTTTGAAAATGACAGAGCATGACAAATGGCTGAGGTTTTTTCTGTGTGGACATATCACACAATTCACAGATCACCATCCCTCAGGAGAACACTATTTGCTTTCATGAATCCTAACAAAGTATCGACCAATGCTAACAGACCAAGATACAAACTTCATGTCACGGCTGGTAAGGGAGACATGCAAGCTTATGGGTATTAACACCATCAGGACATCGGTTTTAAGAAGACCCTGACAAGCATGTTGCACATATTTATCGCTTGTGATGTGCGCAATTGGGACAAACTGATTCCCCTTCTTCTCTTTGCAAACAGAGAGGTACCCCAGTCTTCCACGGGGTTCTCCCCATTTGAATTACTGTATGGGTGGAGACCCCGGGGTGTACTGGATCTGGTCAGAGAGATGTGGGAGAGTCAGCCATGTAATTTGGTTAATACTGTCCGGTATGTGTTGGACTTGTGCAAGCGCCTGGAGACCACCGGGAAGTGGGCTCAGGATAACTTGTGGCAGGCCCAGCACAGACAGGAGACCAGCTACAACAGGGGGGCCCAACTGTGCGCATTTCAGCTGGGAGATCAGGTGCTTCTTTTACTCCCATTCTGAATCAAAACTCCTGGAAAAATGTCAAGGACCCTTTGAGGTCACATGCCAGATCGGGGAGGTGGACTACAAGATCCGCTAACCGGGACGCCGAAAAGAAACTCATATATATTATATAAACGTCCTCTGCCTACATGATGCGGTTATGCACAGTGAGGATTGGCTGAATCATCTGCATAGGGTGCTGCAATCCTTGCAGGAGGCCGGGCTCACTGCTAACCCGAAGAAGTGCGCAAATGGGAAGAGTGAGTCAGAGTATTTGGGGTACCGATTGAGGGCTGGACATATCAGACCACTGATTGCAAAGGTCCAGGCCTTGGCTGATTGATCCCCAATAATAAAACCAAGATGCACTCCAGATAAGAACATAAGAAGAACATAAGAAAGTTTACAAACAAGATTCGGTCATTTGGCCCATCTTGCCTGTTTGGTTGCTAGTAGCTTATTGATCCCAGAATCTCATCAAGCAGCTTCTTGAAGGATCCCAGGGTGTATGCTTCAACAACATTAGAGGGGAGTTGGTTCCAGACCCCTACAATTCTCTGTGTAAAACAGTGCCTCCTATTTTCTGTTCTGAATGCCCTTTTATCTGATCTCCATTTGTGACCCCTGGTCCTTGTTTCTTTTTTTAGGTCAAAAAAGTCCCTTGGGTCGACATTGTCAATACCTTTTAGAATTCTAAATGCTTGAATCAGATTGCTGCATAGTCTTCTTTGTTCAAGACTGAATAGATTCAATTATTTTAGTCTGTCTGCATATGACATGCCTTTTAAACCCAGAATAATTCTGGTCGCTGTTCTTTGCAGTCTTTCTAGAGCAGGAATATCCTTTTTCTAGCGAGGTGACCAGAACTGGACACAAGGTGACCAGAACTGAAGACATTTCTGAGTCAATATAAACTCCTAGGTCTTTTTCATAGATTCCTTCTTCAATTTCAGTATCTCCGATATGGTATTTATAATCATTTTTATTGCCTGCGATAGAAACAGTAAACGGGATGTAAGGTATTTCATTATACTCATATGATGATTTTCATTAAGCAATGCATTTACTGGCATGGTCCTGCTTTGTGAATATGTTCCTTGGTAAGAAGACTTGTATTCAAGATCCCCTGACCCCTAGACCTTCTCTTTAAGTGTCTACAAATAGTGCCTGAGTTAGATGTGAATTTTATGAAGTGCTGACTGCAAAGACTGCAATCATATTTTTATGATAGAACAGCTATACTTATAGCAGCTTTATAGAAGGAAGTAGATAATTACATATGTTAGGGTTAAACTTCTAAGATTGTACTGAAAAAAATCCATATCAATTAAGGACATCCACGGGATAATAAACTGTAATCCCAGCCTCAGTCTCCCTTCATTAAAAGAATGCACTGTTTTATCTTTTTGTTACACATGCACCAATATTTCTCATAGTGTTGAATACAGCTAAGAAAAATACTTTAATATTCGAACCCAGGGTTGGGGAATACGAAATCCGCCTGGGTTCTCTCGTCTGGATTCGGGTTGATCTCATGAAAAGTCATGAACCTACTGTTGCAATGCCTGTGATAATGGATGACAAAGGCAAGTACCTATTGAGGTGTGTTATTGCCTTGCTGTATTACAAACTCTACCCCTGAGCACTGACGCACTGTATGGAAGACCCACTCAGAATGCTGCAATCACAAAGCCATGTAATATTCAGCGATCCATGTCCATTATTATTATCGCACAGGACTTGGAAATTACAATTTTGAGGTATTACTTACACTTTAGCCAAAGGCAATGTGCTCTATTATTTGTATTTATTCATTTATTTCCCAGGGAGGTAAAAAGACCCACTTGGCTGTTCTTTTGATTTAAACTGCAGTGGATCCTATTACTGCCAAGGGCTAGATAACTAAAGTAAGATCCTGTTTCCATGATTTAAAGCTGATCTGTTCAACCCTCTAGGACAGGGGCTTTTCACCCCTGGGGGTACTTAAGGGAAAAATAACAATGAAAGTAAAAGAAAATAATTATTTTGAATTGATTTTTTAACAGTATTTTATATTATCTGTTGTAATGTTATTGAAGCTGACACCCTGGGATCCTTCAAGAAGCTGCTTGATGAGATTCTGGGATCAATAAGCTACTAACAACCAAACGAGCAAAATGGGCTGAATGGCCTCCTCTCGTTTGTAAACTTTCTTATGTTCTTATCTCTAAACCTCTGTGCATAAATATTTCATTGTTGTTAAGCAGCTCAAGGTTTACAGTCTGACTATAGTTTCAAAATGATCATCCACCTGTACGCATGCGTGATTTCGACCGCGTGATTCCACACTGATATTATTAGGAGTGGCTGCGTTTAACGGCTGGTTAAATTGTTTTCGTGTACCCAATCTTGTGTATTGATTTTCGAGGCAAAGAGTAGTACATTTCTTACTTGGATAAGATAAAACAAAGGAAGAAAACACAAAAGAGCATATAGAAAGCGCAAAGTGCTAGAAAGCTATACCGAGTCCCTTTGGATCATTTTTATGTTGGCTTTAATAAAAAAATTACTAATTATAGTTTTATCTTGAGGTTAATGTTTTTTATGTTGTAAACATTTTAAATGGTACGCATAATTATGCTGAGATTGTAAGTAAATGGTGACGTGGTAAGCATTTACAGTGCAAACTTTCTAATACCTTTGTCAAATAGAAAGTGTTCTCTAGGTTAAAGGAGTTAAAAAACTAAAACTAAAAAAATTAACAAATTGTTTCATTTTTATACATTCACAACAGCATTTTTTTTTGGCATTCCGACTCGCTATATACAGTATATTCTGTGCCCCCTCAAGTTCCAAAAGTAAAAAAAAAAGAGAATGGTAAATAGCAGTATAACAATGCTGTAATTTGATTTATTTAGCAAAGTTAACCCTAAGAACTACTTTAAGCATGGCACAGAAAACAGGACCAGAAAACAGACAGTTGGAAATTAAGCAAACATAGACATAGGACAGAGGGAAGGAGTTTTTCACACTGAGAGTGAGAATGACTCACTTTAAGACCCAGAGGCAAAGTTTTGAGATCAAGCAGCTGCTAGGAGCAGGATGAGCACAGATGGGTCAAATGGCCTCCTCTCATTCATACATTTTCTTATGTTCTTATGTTGTTACTTTTCTCTTCATCAGGTTACTTAAGTTGACAGAATTATTTCTAATTAGTTCGTAACTACTGTAATGCTTTTTTAAAATTAACTGTTACTCTTGAGTCTTCCAGGCTATTTTTTTGAGAAATCCCCACACACCATACATCATCTGGTATGCTACTGTTTGATTCAATGCCAACTTCTGTTCTTAATCAATTTCCTTAACTTCCAAAGCAACCTACATGCCAGAAAACATTTTCCAGGAATGTTTGCTGAAAATGAATGGGACCATCCACAATCATCATAAATCATTCTGATTTCCGACGTTTAAAAACGGTTCCTTTAACAGTAATTAATTCCGTCGTGTACGCTCTGCATGCATCCTTTGGAGCAGTATTAAAGGTTGTAACTAATCAAAGTGTGAAATGGAACAAAATGTACTTCAGTTAAAACAAGCCCAATAAGATGAGAAGGGTACATATTATTCATATAACACTTATGACCTAATCCAGATTTAAATCCAGTCTACAGGTAGAATTCTAATAATATTGTAATAAAGTTTTTTTTCTAAGATATTACAATACTTACAGAAACAGATTTACCAAAGGAAAACTGGGCTCCTACCTATTTGTTTTCTATCAAACCAATCCGGGAATCAAGGTTTTTCTACTACAGTGGCAGACAGTTGTCTACAAGTACACCTGATGCTTACACCTTATAGCTATTATGTGACAAGTGGTTTGTACTTTCCATTTTTGAAAATACTGGATTTAAAGAAAAAAAAAACCAACAGCTATGTGCAGATTCCACCCTGGTTTAAAAGACAGAGAAAGAATTAATCTTGGTTATAAATCTCCCCCCTGACCTGTGAGAGTGTAGCATAAAGAGAACAGAGTACCCTGTACTGGATGGTCGGACAATTCATTCCAAGGGTTAGGTGGAAGTCAGCCATCTAGAAAGGGGGCGGAGCTACGGTACACCAAGTCATCGCTCCAGAAGGGAAGCGATGTGGCAACTGCGGATTGGAGGAGAAACAGTTGCACTCGCTAACCAAGGGGGTGTGACTGACAGTACTAAAGGGGACGTGGCTAGGTGATCTGTTACTTTTGTTATGGTTAAGAGCGAACCGTGAAAGGAAAAACTGTAAACTAACCATGAGTGTTGTGTTTGTTTGTCGTCTAATAATACTTGTTTTTTCTTGTTAGACAGCTAACATGATCCGGAGCAGTGTGTAACTGAGCACTACACATCGCTGTGTATTGCCAGTTCTCATTATTATTTACTGTTATTACAATAACAGATTACAATTAAAACCATCATTTCACCAGCAACTTTGCTGTTTGTCAGAGTGACTTGATTCGCTGTCATTAGATATAGGTAAACAATAACATACAACGGGTGCAACGGTGTGCAATATTTATAAAATTGGGTACCCTGGGTGCGTTGTGAGGTGAAGCCCTCAACCACTCAGGAAGAGAGGTAATTTTATAACTACTGCCATTTACTTTGTGTGATGTTTTATTTGGTAATTACATGTTGAGAATTTAGAAACAGAATTTAGAAGCTGTGCCTTACTTTTTTCTGTTGACAGAGCATGTTCAAGGCTCTCATTTAACAATACTTCTAAATAATTCAGCTGTAATTTTAAGGTCAAGTTATTTAATTTTTGCTTTTGGAAAAAAAAATCCTTTATCACTGCAGTGTGTTTAGGTTTCCAATATATGATCTAAAAATACTGAAATCAGAAACCTTACATAAGTTAAGAACCAAACCTGGCTGCTTATTTGGAAAAGATCTCAACTGGTGAGCCAAACTGGAGTCAAAACACATGTGCAAGGTATTGTGTGCGATACCAATAACACAGAATGTAAAGCCCAGAACTGTGGGAACTGTGAGAAACGACTGTAGCAACTGATACCTCTTATCCAATTAGATTTTCCTCAATAGAGCATTTAAAGGAACTGGGGATGCTCATCTTCCTGTATCAGATATGGCTCGCTGTATCCCTCATAGGCACCAATGGATAAGTGATCAGGTAATTGAAGTCTCTGAGCCAATTCAATGCCAGAGCAGGAAGCGAAGAATAAGTGTCGAGCTGTAGTTAACCTGGTGTATTAGAACACGGATCACGCCACAACTGTTGAATTCCCAAACAGAATAACCCCTCCTTAGATCAAAGAAAACAGGCTGGTAGTTGCCTTTCACAGTAGCGAGTTGGAGTTATCCTTGCTCAGCAGTGAAATACAATTGTTATTCACGGAGTGCGCTGGTCCTCGACGGGGAATACTGAACCAGTGTTATCTCACTGCGGTGAGGTATGATTCATCTCAGTATGCATCTTGGTGCCTCAGGGGAGTGTCATGGTTTCACAGTCAGGGTAGGGAGCTCCAGACAGACCATGCTGGTTTACACAGACAGAGAAGATGAGCTCTACTGAAAATGAAGTGATCAAAGTCCTATTCATTTTGCCGTCTTTCATGCCTGATGTAAAATGTGAGCCTTCAGCAATATACAGAGAGTATTAAAGTTTTACTTTCCATTACAATTCTGTTTGAATTTGGCTGAGCAAAGAAAAGCGGGGATTAGTAGTCCAATTAACAGGGCAAAGAAAGTCAAGTGTATTAGAAAAAAAACGAGAGTGGTTTTCCAGTGACTGGGTATAGTAAGAGAAGAAGGGATACACGCTAGTTAATCCAAAATGAACATATTTGCATCTCAATAGGATTTTACTAACAGCTTTTGGTAGCTTACTCAGCAAGTAACTAAAATTAAGAAAGTAGTGTTCTGCAGCTAATGGATGAGAAAGTTGGCAGAAGTCAGCTTATTGCTGGTAAAAGGTCTAAAACGAGACTGAAAACAATTGCTGTTACTTACCATTTCTGTCTCCTGCCATGTAAATATCTCAGTGTATTTGGGTCCATAAAGTTCTATTCAGAACAATGTACACTGTACCATTAAAATAAAAAGAATACTAAAATTTGGAATAATCAGTTTTTTGGGGGTGTGACATGGGGGCTGAATGCCAGGCAGGCAAAAACAAGCGTCACGCTATAGAATATGCATTTAAGGGTAGTGTTGTTTCTAAATAAGCAAACACACTCAAAATACAAACAAAAGTTGCCTAAGCAACTAAACAAGGTCTTTGTCACAAAGATGCTGTCGTCTCCCTTATTGCGTTACACTCTGAACGATCTGCTCCAGATGCTTTTATACATGGGGCCAGGTTAAATTGGCAATCAATTAACCAATCTAACCTGACCACATTCCACACGTAGATCTCCATTCTCCCTCATGGAGAGGTTTTAATCCGATCCCTGCCTCATGTAATCCTATTTTATTTCTATTTATTTATTGAGTTTGTTACCCTGCAGGTTAGGTCCCATTTTGAAAGTCGTCCTAAGGACACAAACAAATAGGTTCCAAACATACATCAGTCCATTAACATAACCTCCATAGATCTTAGATTTTCTATACATTATGATTACAAGATTGCTATAGAGAGGTTTTATTTTGCACCTTTAACAACCCAAACATTTAAGCAATGATACCACACCTATTGTCTGGGTGGCGGTAGGGCCTTTGAAAGGAGTCTTCTTAGATTTATACTTCAATGTTGGACAGAAGTTGATGATGTAATGCTTGCAAGCTCCCTTAATTGTGTTTTATTTTTACAATGCTTTATCATGCACATCTGTGATCTACCTCGCTTTACCTGTGCTTTACCATGATTTCACTGTGCTTTACCACGCTTTGCTAGAAGGCTGTAGTCCTCAATTTGCTCAATTCTGAACCTCTCTGAAACACTGTATCTAAACTGAAATACACACAGTACAGAATAATGTGATTGTTTGGCCCAGGAGCTCGCCTTCTGGTCTGTCGAGAAACACCTTCAATTGAGGTGCGACCTCTGACATTGGACTATAGAGTACCATTGATCCCTGGAAGAGAGATACAGTTGAAAAAGGAGGTGTTAGAGAGGTGAAGGAGAATGACTTTCTGGACATTTTGGGAAAGGTAGGCTCCGTCCTTATGAGCTTGGTCACAATATAATTCAGATTTTCAGTTAAAGTGCTTACTGATATAAAATTAGTGAGCCAAGCTACTAGAAGGTGTGTCACTTTATCAGTTTCCATAGCTGTGATCCACCTATGGTGTGAAGTAATACAATCCGACATGCTTTGAAAGTTGTTTTATTATACTTTGTGTTTTATTATTAGCATGTAAGTCAGGGAGTGGAGCACATTAGGAAGTCAAACAGAAGATGAAAGGCAGTTATCAGTGCTATGAAACACCCAAGATTTGACATTACGTCCCATAACGATTGCCAAATAGGTTTTCATAGTGTCATGCTCTTCATTATAGGGAGTATTTGTGGACAGTTTATGTAATAAAATGTATTTCTCTGATTCCTTGTGATCTGAATGTGTTCATGAACATCTCATTTGACATCTATCTCACCTGGGGTAATTCTAGTTCTAATTACCCAATTTAATTAAAAAGTGCAAGAAAAGAATAATTCAGTGTATTAGGTTAATATAGAACAGAATAATGTGACTGTTTGGTGAGAAGCACCTTCAATTGAGGTACGACCTCTGACATTGGACTATGGAAAACCATTGATCCCTGGAAGAGAGATACAGTTGAAAAAGGAGGTGTTAGAGTGGTGAAGGAGAATGACATTTTGGGAAAGGTAGGCTCCATCATTATGAGCTTGGTCACAATATAATACAGATTTACTGTCCGAACTTCACAATTAAAATTAGTTTGTGATTATAATCTGTTCCAAGTATGAAAAAGTGCACTCAAACAAATAAGTCAATAAGCAATTTCAGTTGTGCTGGCTTTCCTGATATTGATTGTGATTGGGGCATGGGAAGTAAAAAACCTTGCCCAGACCGATTTTAACCAGCTTTTTGGAATCACCAGTTGATCAGCATTCTGTGATCTCAGAGATTGTTTGGGAAAGATAAGAAGGCCAAAGACCATAAACGGCATTGTAGGTAGTAAGCACACATTTAAAATCAATTCTAATACCCATGGGAAGCCAGTGCAAGGGTTTGAGTACTGGAGGGATATGCTGAACCAGCTGAAGCTTATTTAATTTAACATCTGGAAAGCCAATAAACAAGGCATTGCAATAATCAATCTGAGAAGCAGTAAAGGCATGAATTGACAGCTCTGCATGTTTCCTATTTAAGATAAGCCTTAGGTTTGCCATTTAGAATTAGCAAAGGGGACTGCGATAGATGCACAGCAGGCATCAGATATTTATTGATTACCACATCATAACATTATGAATGTGGAAAAAAAAAAAATGTTTATACCCTCTCTCTGGGATTGCCTAAACCCTGAACCCCAATGTCAAAAAGAAGCTGAACTGTTTGCTTCAACCTATTGTAACAGGTGCAACAGACACAGATTGATGATGTGCGTGGGTGTGAACCTCTTTTAATCTGTCTCCTTTTTGCTCTTGCGTGACAATACTGGAAATCTAGACGTAGCAGTATTGCACATGTCACAACATCGTAATGAAAAGGCATTTTTTAAAAATCAACGGCTAATGGTGATTTGATTTCCCAAGGAGACCAAGATAGATGTTAAGATGCCAGCGATGTCTCTAATTTACAGCCCTTCTTGAAAATGCCCCGGCTGTGTGTTTACAGTTTTATCTCCTGGCTTGTCAGCTGGGGCTCGTGTTGAAGCTCACACCTAATTTAACAGTCCTGGACCAGAGCTCCCCCCCTCCCCCTTGCTTATCTGCACAGTCATTTTTCATTACCCTGACAGAACCTAGGCCTTTCTCCGGGAAGCTGCTTTTCCCAGCAAGGTCCACTAAGCCCATTTTGAATGCATGAGCCTCTAAGAGCTAAATCCAGTCCAGTTTTGATGAGAATTGACTTTCTGTCTACCAAGACAAATTCTTATGGCATCCAGTAGCCTGCTCCCACACCCTCATCTCTAACGTCAAACACGGTCGCTGTAACATTTTCTTTTTTTTTTTGTTCCTTGAAGATTAAGCTCCTCTACACCCTCCCTTCATTTCATCAACTTCCCTGTCAAAAGTCTTAAACCCCCGGTGTTTTCATCAGGCTGAAAAGAGTTTTGAAGATTAGGTCAATATGTCAATATCAATTATTTTTGCATACTCATTTTTCATGAACTGAAGTATATGAAAAGGCTGAGGAATGTATTGTAGATTTAAATTTATCAAAGAGTTGTAGATCGTTACATGCAACTCTAATAATGCATTTCAAATACTATAATATTGTAACAAGCACTAGGAAATGTCAATACTATTGAGTATTTTTGGGCAGATTTCTAGCATTTCAAATAATGATCTAAGCAAGAATCAACATAAGATAATCATACAGAACACACATAGAATGGATATTAAACAGGTAAGAAATGAAATATTAAGAAAATGGAGATGATCTATACTGTAGTACCCTTTGTTGAATGATTTAAGACATGAATACTGCACACACTGTGAGACAAGAAGTTTTCTGCTTCACCATTTTCAAATGTGTCTCATAAACAAATTCTTATAAATACAAATTCACTACAAATATGCAGAATAAAATCGATCACATTTTATTATAATGGATTAGCTTTCCGGCTAATATATATGCCAGCTATACAAACTTTAATAACTAGCAATATTGCAAAATAACCTTTAATGAAAGGTTAATAGACATTATGGGAGCATCTCATTGCTAAAATAATTATTTATGTTCTCAAACAATTTACAGGCATACAACATTTTAATTTACAATATAATAACCTTTACCCTCTGTAAAATGGATTAAAGACAACCACCTGCATTTCATATTACCTCTGTCCATACAGTATATACAGTGGTAGCCAAAACCACCTGTCGCAAGGCTGTTGCAGTGTGATAACGCAAAAATGTTGCAAGGATGCAATCCTGTTTATTCTGACTAGCTTTGATTCAGCTGCACGTCGTAAGTCTTGCCACCGTCGCCATCACGTTACACAGTGAATGTTTATGTCTTTATAATAGCCTGCACTTGTTTTTAACGTTGCCTTACTTTGCAGTATGTTCCGAGTGTACAGCACACACACATTTCAGTACATGCTAACTGTCCACCGTCGTGTAATAATGAATAAACAATCTTTGATCTATTTGCAGTCGGCATGGCTGTTCTTCACCCTCCTACACTTGCGCACGCAACAGGGTGGATTATACAGGCATCATGCAAAAGAACCAGGCTTGTTTCATGGGTGGACCAAGGGTTTTTAACCTCATCTCAACAACAGGTGTCAGAATGTGTAACCGCAGTGCATCACACTATGGACATTCATGTCAAAAAGCGTGTTATTTAATACACGTTTCAAATATTTAGGACACATACTAATTTGAATTTACTATTATTACACTTAGTAATCTGGCCAAACAGATCACGGAAAATGAAAGGAAAAGGAGCCAATAAATTTAAAGAAAATAGTATGTGTAATAATTTTTGTATTATCTTAAATCAATTACAAAATGAACTGTCACAACAGAAATGTAATCCTGATTGAATTTTCCGGTTGGTTTATTTCAAACTCAAAAGTTTCCCAGAACTTAAAATAAATTAAGGTCAGAAGTGGCAGTGCATTACTGTACAATCGTTTGCATTGTCATAAGTATCGGAGCTGATGTATTGAAATTGGTGCAATGTACCTTGATTAGTTCATGTAGAAACATAATTCCCATTTGAGAAGACAAGCAAAGCCAGCTATGAGGCCCCCGAGGCACGTGCCTCGGTTAAAATCATACTAATATTTTTTTTTTTTATTCTACTGGCGTATGGATATCTACCAGTGATTTGCCCCTTTTTGAAAAGAAGTGCTGACTCATGATGATATGCTGTAATATCAATACCCCCATGTGACCTGTTTAGACCAATTATGATATTTAAAATATCCATTTTATAATATTATTATATTAAGGCAGGACTAAGTGGCTGTGAAAAAGACATTGTTGGATTTTTTTTCAGGTGGAAAATAAGGAAAGCCCAGTGTCGACATGTAGAAAGATTGTAAATGAAGTTGTTGTGACTGCAGTTCACAACAGTTGAGATCGCTGAAAGGAAGACAGCACTCGAGAGACAAAGTGAGAGAGAGAACAGTTACTGAATGACAAACAAAATATCCATGGCTTGATGTGGTTGTTGATGACTGAGGGCACAGACTACTCCTATGTAAAGTGTGCTGTAAAGCCAAGTTATCATGAAGGTCTGTACAGCATTTATTGAAAGTACTCATGACTTCAAGGTAATGTTGCATTTTACTGTCTAAATTGCAGAATAAATTACTCACTGACCCAAAACCTTACCTGCAACGTGGCCTAATAGGTGTAGTTAGTTGGCAAGGTTTGTCACCAATTACTAATTAGACTAAAGCCAAGGGGACACTAGTCTACATGTTGCTAGAAAATATAGAACAAAATCTGTTGCTTCTACAATGTTGCTTCTATATTCATGGAGCACCTTTCTACCTCATTTTACAACTTTAAAGAAACATGTGTAGTTTATAAATAAGTTACAAACTCATTTCACCAGTTCTTTATTTTGTAGTAAATAGCAATAAGATGCAGTATACCACAGTATACTGCCAATCTGTGCTGTAACTAATGCATGGTTGTTATAGTATTTAATGGTATTTACTACAGTTACTATACTTTTACTATGCTATACTGCAGCATTTTGTAAATATTGCAATATACTTAATTAAACTGCTGCAAAATCTAGCGTGCATTTCTGCAATGCAATGGGGCATTTGGCAATGAACCCCAAAGCTATCATGAAAGCAAGATGCTGAAGTGTCATAGTTTACACTGTTTTACTGGAATCGAATTCTACCCATGTCTGAGCCAGTTTACCAAAACATAAAACAATAAATCAGCACGCTAACACATAATCTCTTGTAACCCTCCTTTGATAGCAGAACATCTGTTAATACACAAGGAATTCATCAGCAGCTCTGAGTCTTCACTGTCATCCTTGCATTTTGTCACAAAGCTAGTTAAGGTCCTTAGGCCTGGTTAGACGTGGAAAATATACAAAAAAGCCACAGGTGTTCAAGCAATATCTGTGTCTAATTTAGTAGTGGAAATACCAACTGCCTGTAATTATGTTTCTAAAGTGTGCCAGTCTGGAGACATGGAAGTGAGCCAATATTATGTTGAGCGCATTAAAATGGCTTATGGAGTGCCTAGAATGATATAACAAATGGAGATGGATAAGTACAGGACTTTTCATAACTGTCCTGCGGAAGATTCAGATAGGTTTGGGCTAAGGGTAATATATTACAGGAAGATGAGGGACCCTCCGAGACAAAAAGATTGTACCTGTGACAGATGTCAGAAAAGAATGGTCACAGTTACAAAAGGAGATTGTGAAGCTTGTTTTCTTGGGTGGAAACATGCCCATGCTAGAATTAGCTCAGGAAAACCAATCCATATTTGTAATGGAAAATAAATAGTGAGGGCAACTTGTCTTAAGTGCAAAAATCACGCAGAATAGGCAGCAGTGGAAATCCCTGAATGTATAAAATGTAGGGAGAACACAGAAGAGGTTTCAATACATTACAGTGGTCAGACAAAATTGGTCCGGCATACCTGTGATGCTAAATTTTGGGGCCAGGGCCAGTTCTGCTACCTACCTTGGAAAAGATGAGATCAGAAGCAACGCTTTCACCCTGACAGAATGAGCAAGGTGGAGTTCTGAGTCGAAATAACAACTTGACTCGAAGAAGGGACCTACATATCTTCAAAATAGCAGTTTTTTCTTAGAATAATCACACATTGAACTTTTTATAAACTAAAAGGTGCCTGTGTGCTTTCCAAATAAAAATTTAAAAAATCTGAGAATCACCACAAATTGAACTTTTTGTGAACTGATAGGATGAGATCATGCTTAGAGATTATATGTAATTATAATATGTAGATTATATGTAAGACTACGCGGTGATCTGATTCAAGCATTCAAAATCCTAAAAGGTGTAGAAAATGTCGAACCAGGGGACTTTTTTGACCTGAAAAAAGAAACAAGGACCAGGGGTCACAAATGGAAATTAGATAAAGGGGCATTCAGAACAGAAAATAGGAGGCACTTTTTTACACAGAGAATTGTGAGGGTCTGGAACCAACTCCCCAGTAATGTTGTTGAAGCTGACACCCTGGGATCCTTCAAGAAGCTGCTTGATGAGATTCTGGGATCAATAAGCTACTAACAACCAAACGAGCAAGATGGGCCAAATGGCCTCTGACCGATCTGAATTAATTACTCCTCAAAAGAAGAGGGTAAGCATAAACTCTTGACAGATAGGACTGTGTTAAACTGAATGTTTTTTAATTGAGAGCGTGGACTCTTAATAAACATAGTCTTTCCAAAGGAGGCTGCTCTTCTCTTACAATTGCAAGCTTTTAATAGGATTACACTCTTGAAGGACAGGACTGTGTTTTAAACTGAAAATGTTTTTGAATTGAGTGTGTATTCTTAATAAACACAGTCTCTTCAGAGGAAGCTGTTATCTGCTTAGAGTTATTGTCGTGACTGTTTTTTGTTCTGCTTAAAAGGTCTATAATCCACCAGCCCACCAGGATAAATGTCCCTCTTGTGCCTACCCTTATAAGGCAAGAAAATGACAATTTCAACGGCATAACAAGAAAATGAAAAACAACATAATTAATCTCACAAGAGTCCTAAATGAAGACTCATCTGCTGCCATAAACGCAGCAGATCTATAATGTATAACTATCCAAATCAGAATGTATAACTATCCAAATCTATAATGTATAACTATCGAACTCT
The DNA here is from genome assembly GCA_030684275.1 of Acipenser oxyrinchus oxyrinchus. Classification (NCBI taxonomy): domain Eukaryota; kingdom Metazoa; phylum Chordata; class Actinopteri; order Acipenseriformes; family Acipenseridae; genus Acipenser; species Acipenser oxyrinchus. The sequence goes on from CM060251.1 coordinate 10,586,138, forward strand.
ATAATGTATAACTATCTAAATCTATAATGCTACTATTTTAGAATATACAATACATTGTCTCCTTACCTACACATCCGGGGAAAAAAAAAACTTTCAAAAAGATTTTTAAAAATGTCACAGTTTCTGTTAATAAATATTGTGTTTAAAAAAATCCACAGTGGTTATTACTGGACAGCAGTAGAGATGCATTATCAAGAAATGAACAAAGCTGCTGTTTGTGGTGGAGTTTATTTCTGAGATATGTAGAATATATTAGACAGATATAGATTGTGTGATTCATGCTATAGGCTCTGTTTAATCCGAGTAGTTTATTTTATCAAGCCATGTTTTATCCTTTAAACTTTGAACCTGAGATTAAAAGTGCACCCTTGGGTTGCATCTCCATTTGATTGTCCAAACACTTAAAGAAGCTGCAGACAGCTCATGAAAATGCTGGCGTCCATGAATGTGGCTCTGAAGAGATAGCAGCTACTGTGCATTTAGAGACATGACAATGGCAGCACATCTGTGGGTCTCCCGATTGTTCTTTCTGCTCTTGGGTCTTTTTTGGTGCAGTGTACACTTGGAAGGTGACTGGTTACATTTGAAGCACAGCCATTCACTGTGTTTCCAGTATACTGAGACTTGTACTCGCATTGATTGTGTTTATAAAATTATATTGCAATTTCATAAACAGCTTATACACAACTGCTTCTGTTATTTCTGCTGGAACTGCTACTGTGTTAAAGTTTCCCATAGTAAAAGCATAGCAAACTTTAATAAAGCTTAGTGCAACCATTGTAAAGCTCACGGGTATGGTAAAAAGCATCGCAAAGCATGGTAAACTATGGTCAATGCATAGTATAACCAAGGGGAAACTGCAAAATGACTGTGTAAATTGACTGTGTAAACTTGTATAAGGGTTTCCACACTTGCAACTACTGTATATCCCAAGTATTAAAGTAATGATTCGGTTTAATGCTGTGATAAGCTGTCATGAAGTCAGGCAGGCAAATATCTTTGCATATTTATTTCAACAACATCAATGAGATAAGCATAACATAGCATAACATTTAAATTTAGATTTTAAAAAAGCAAATGTATACTGGTAAAAGTGAATGAATAGATAAAAGTTAATCCAGGTATTAAATATTTAAATGCATTAAAGTGAATGTTTTGAGTCTTTGTATTCTCTGGGTCATTAATAAACAATTTATCAGTGACATTAATCACACTCTAACGATAGAAAATAAGGTTGGGCCCTATGTCGAGTTCTTATTGGATTCGTAATGAATCTGGGCTTTTCCTATGCAAAAAGTGAAAAGCAATGGTTTGATAAAGGGAAACCCATTCTGTTGTTTCCCAGTCACAACTTGTTTGATTTAAACCATCAGACTGACAGGCACTGGCAGAAGGTCAGTGTGGGGGCACTGTGAATGATAGATAGATAACAGATAAACTGCTTTGCTTGAATATTCATAGACCTGTCTGGCCTGACTGCTTGTGCTGGCATCCCTGACATTAATTAATACATTGTCATTATGGCACTGGTGCAGAAAACAAACTAATAGTCAAAGACAGTCGTGATCTGCATGGTATCCTTTGATAGGCTAGACTCATCCCTGTATCAGTCTGACTCTAATACTGGTGCCCTGTGTTACAAATTAAGTTTACCTATCTATTTGGTACAGTAGTACCTTAGACAGTGGGTAGGATTCATAGATACTGAAACGTTTCTGGAAATGATCTCTGCCGGTTCAGCCACAGGGCGTTTCACCACGGCCACTTTTGCTGCTGCAACCTTCCCCCTCATTTGAACTCTGGCACCTCATGCTGATTACATGTGGCACTTGTGGGTGGTATTGGAAATCAACATTTGCGACACTGTGTAGTTTTGTCAGATGGAGAGCACAGTGCCTTTATATTATAAGATGTTTTTCGCAATCACTGGGCACAGTGCTCTTCAGACCAGTGGGTCGGAAGCACCGTAGATGTAATTAGAAAAACAAAGCAGCAGAAAATGGTGTGCCATTAGAGTCCTGATTACTGGGGGTGATATCCTAATTGAAGATCAGGGATAATGGAGGCCTTTCACCGATTGATCACTTGAGTTGCCTTCTAGGTGACCTAGGTGTTTAAAAGGCAGTAATCACGGTTTTGTGATGACTCTCTCTTCTAGAAGCCATTGTAGGACAGGCCGCATCACAGTGCGGCAGCAATTTCATATCTGATTCCAAGCCAGATGTGTAGTGGTGGAAAGTCATTTAGATCTTATAGCTAGTGGGTGCCCATGTGAATAAAAAAGTCCTTTAACAAGAGTTGAGAGTTGTAGCATTGAATAGCTTATTTAGCGCTACAGAGTGATTTACTGATTTATTTATTTATTTAGTACCGGATATTATTTATCTTGCATTAATTCAAATTCAACACCAAAAAGCCTGGGTAAATTCCATAGTTTCACATTTTCTGTGCTTTGCTAATCTACAGTACAAATGTAGCTGTTTAATTCAGGTTTACACTCACCACCTTTGGTGACTTTGGTTATTCAGTCATCCTCATTCGCGGAATAACTACATTAACCTATAAACTCTATATCCTCCATACCTGGGGCTTTATCCTCCCATATGCTGGGGCCGTTGTTTCTTTATGAAGAACTAGGGGCTTTATTTTCATCAATATGACTCTTTTCGTGATATATTTATAGTTACATCTGCCTGTGGCTTGTGGGCAATAAAACCCAATGTCAGTTACTTTTTCAAACTGCAAAGAATATTTGTAGAATTTGTAGAACCTGGCTCAGTGAGACAAAATCCTAGATATAGCATTATATATGTTGCAATTGCTCAGATTCTCCCTGAATGGAGAACAACGTTTCCAGACAGTCATATAGACCAGCTGGCAACTGACCCTGATAACTTAAGTTTTTTTTTGTTTGTTTATCTAAAAACAGCAGTCTTTGGTAGCAGTTTCTCTACTCTTGGTGTAGCTCAGATGAAATACACACACAGCGATAGATTCCTGAAATCAATGCAGCCGTATCATCTCTGCATCAGTATGTGTTGCTCTGACATGAATGTCTCCAGTTGCTTTTAACAGTAATTTATTTCTCTAGGTCATACCCTACCTATATGAATATGAGCTATTCATTTCCATACCAGCTCGACCCCAAAATGGCCCCTTGCTTGTTCTTCGTGACCCTGGGGTGAATAACAGCAGTTATGTCCTTTTGCAATATGGTAAAAGCTATTGGAACTTCATTTTTTTTGTATACCACTGAGTTTGTTGTAATTTATTTCAAGATATATTTTTTGATAGGTCACTGTTACTGCATGGAAGTCAGGACCTTCAATTCTTTTGTAATGATGCCATTTGCCAGCTGACATGATGTATAAAAAAAAAGGATTCCAACTGTTATTTCTCAAACAAAGGAACAATTAAATACACAAATCAAGTGCAAGATAAAGAAAAAAAGAGACACTGCGCTGTGAATAACTGGAATTATAAAACGCAGAATTATTATTTTATTTTTTTTCAGATGTTTGGTCTCACAAATCTTTGAGTTCATGTGTTCATTCAAAGATAGTCATACAACTGTTCTAGAATGTTGGAGGATTCTTTAGCAATAATCTTACGAAATCAAAATGCCTATGAAACTATGTTGTACTGTAAATTAATCAGTATATTAAGTTAATTTCTAATGCTTCTATTGTATGTCATCTCATCCAGAGAAGACGAGAGGACAGCAAAGATGTATTGTGATTTTGACAAATGTAGTTATTGCATTTCTTTTAAATTCTAGAGTATTTTCTTTATAAAACAATGGACATAATGAACTATAATAAATATTGTGCATCCATAGATTGATATGACCTAGGTCACTTAACCCCAGCAGTGCCCTCGGATCAGAACTTGTCACTGGTTACAAAGCGTGTCAGTCAAAAGAAGAAGCAGCTGATTGCTAACAGAGTAAATAGCTTCAGCTGTAATTTGTATATAGTTTTGTTTTGTGCCCTCAGACTTTTCATGATGTCTCTAATTATTCTGAGTGATTCTTACTGCAATTATTCTCAATACTTTAGACTTTGAATTTACTCTGTGTTAAGGTACTTTGACTTGAATTGAGGAGCAGTTCTACCATAAACATATGCATGTCTTGTTTCACTTGGTGGACTGGGTCTTAACCCATAAACAGGCACTTTGCTGATCTAGCCTGCATTACATATGCGAAAGAGAATCTTTAAAATGTTAATGCACCCTGTCTTGTGTGAACACAGTCTGAAGAGGAATGAAGGCATTAAACTTCTTCCATGGGTGCCCAAAAGCCCAGATATTAATCCAACTGAGCACCTGTGTTAAGTGCCTGGATCATCAGCTGAGAGAAACCCATCCACGTCCAAAAGAATGGACCAAAGAATGACGCAACATCTAGTCGATTCAGTGCAGGTTAGAGGCTCTTTGTACTGCAAATGGTGGCTTGACCAAGTACTACAATCATTATCACTCTTGTTTTTATTAGTCAATTTCAGAACCAAACTACCATTAACTAACAGTTTATCAGGCTGGCCAAATTATTATAGCAGGACACCATATACTGCATACACATGTAAACTTCTGGAGTATGAGCAAATTGTTTAGGTAACTAAATTCACAGTGCAAAACAATTATTTTTAAAATAAAATAATACATTTCTGTGCACTTATTGTTTTTGTTAAACTGCAATCGTGGCCAAACGTTTGCAATCCATTTGCTGAAAAGGTAAATAATCCGATTGACATTGAATATCTATGAAGAAATTGTAATAAAATGAATATCACCATTTCTCTATAAGCAAATCTGGCAAACAGTCACATTACAATTATTTTTGTTAACAAATATTTGCACAACCACATCTATAATTATGAAAAATTATCTTACATTAACAAAAAAGCATTTGCACTCAACTGTTTTATGCTTAAGGCGACCATATGGCTCCATGTTCAGTGGGGCAGTTTGGGACAGTTCAGGCTTTTTAGCTCACACCTCATTGCATTGTGGTAAGTGTAGTACTGCTTCTCTTAAACAAGTAATGAGGTACCTGAGACAGGTAAAACATACCACAATGCATTGAGATGCATGTTAAAAAGCCTTAACTGTCCCAAACTGTCCAACTGACTGTCCAACTGTCCAGTTGGTAAGAGTATGGAGGATTGCCTCCAGGGAGTCCAAAGCCTGGAGAGCTGAGAATAGCAAAATCCATCTGCTTCCTAAATTCATCAAAGGACTTCAAAATGGGTAGCTTTAAAATATTGCAGCACATGTTAGCTTGTGGAAACTTGGAGACAAATCCTTCATTATTCTCATGCAGGAATTCTACAGACAGCTGCGTTTGAAAACCAAGAGGTGGTTCTTTGTCTGTTCCTGTAACAAATGTTAAAACCTGTCTTAATGACACATTGAAACCTGCATATGAAAATAAAAATAGTGAAAAATGAAGGTAAATAATTATAAAAATGCATAAACATGTGTTGTGCATCAAAGTAAAACTCATTTTACTCTCATGGATTGCATCATATTCTTTAAAATCATACATTTTATAATTAAACAATTACCACACTGTAAAAAGGGCTGTTAAGGTATTTGTGATATTTTTATATTCCAACACTATCTGAATACCAAAATATATTTATATTTTTAAATGTTAAATAGTCCTACATTTTTTCCAAGGTTTGCTGGTGGCTGTGGTACACAAAACAATTAATGTAGTAAAAATGGATGATGCTTTAGGTCTGACCCTAGTCCTGCAACTGTCACCTTTATGAAAACCGTAATATAGTCTTTCATATAGGTCTGAGCCAGAGGATACATCTCAGAATGGCCAGTCTGAAACTGATGGCCATGGCCAGGCACCGTATATGATAGGGTTCACTTGCAAGCTTTGCAAAAAAAATTAGTGAGAGAGAAATACAATCATTTTGACACATTATAAATAGTTATCAAAAATATTTTATAAAAAATACCCATCATGTGAGCAGACAGATGAATTGTCAGCAAACTGCACTCCTTCTTCATCACTTGAATTAAGCTCAACACAATCATAGATAAGTGATGTATACTGCCTAAAATAAAAAACATAAAACATGATCTTATTGAAACTCTTGTGCTTGCATACCCGTTCCTCCCAAATTCAATGGTAACAGAGCTGGTGTTACGTTGGTGTTACATGTATGGTGACAAACTGAGAAAAATGAAGCAATATCTTACTTGTAACAATCTTTCTCCAGAACATTTGTGTCCAAAGTCATGGCAGATGTAGACTGAAACAGTGAAGTTGTGTGTAGTGTGCAAATGATACTGGTGTCTGTGTTAGTAAAGAGTCTACAGAAACACAAACATCCTGTACTGCATGAAGAGCATTACTATCGAAGCCTGTTATCCATTCTGACATATGCTATATCTATTCTGATATATCTTATACCCATTCTGATATATGCTATACCCAGAAAGTTGAAATTTTGAACTGAACGGCCCCACATGCAGATGAACCCACTTTATATCATGATTGCAGGCATAATTCGTGATATGAAGAGGGTCATGATATAAACCGGGTTTCACGTTTGCCAATGACAACACATTACAAGAGACAAAAAGAAAGAAAACCAACGGGGAATTAAAGAGCAGTGTTTTAATACTGTACATCTAGTCGTTCTTTACATTTCAACAAATGCATATAGTTTACTACAGTTTACTACAAATACGTTTTGTATCATTAACAGGAATGAAAAAAGGCATGAATTGACTGACTACACAAAAAAGGCATTGGTGACATTGGCTGTACAAAATGTCTGTTTATCATCTGTACCTACAACTCATGAGCCTGTATACAGTATACGGTATCAAAAATTGAATAAGACATACTTTGAGTAATTAGAACACAAATCACTTACTGGAAATATTTAAAAAGTAAGAAGACAGTAAAAAAAAAAAAGAAAACTTGAAGATAAGGTGCAGAATATTTTTCTTCAGTGAAAAGAACTAGTAAAGCACTAGAGTATCTGAAATTGACAGATACAAACAGGGACATTTCACAGAGCCTTTTAATCCCCCCAAAAAAACAACAAAAGAAAAACATACAAGATTGGGAATGACACTTTGGAGTAAATGGCTTTGTTAGTCTCCTTATCGTCTCCTTATCGTCATGTGAGTCTATAACTGTTTGGATAACTCTTGAAATAAGTTTGATTAGTCTGGAGCAATTTTGCACAGCCAGAACACAAACGTGTGCTCTCCTGACTGTATGACTCACCCCTGCGCTCCACACAGTCGTCCCTTTTCCATGCTAGCCACGGGACCTCAATTATTTCCAAATTCTATCTAACAGCCTCATTTATTTTCTTTACTTTCCACTCTGCACACTATAAGCATTGAGCAACTGAAGACCCCAGTAGCCCTGTATATAAGGAAGATAATTAAGATCCTTGAACTATTCAGCATAGATGTTTAATTACAGCATCAAGAAAATAGACCCTGATGCTTAATTAAAACATTTCCTCTGACTGCACTGCTTATTTCAATCTCAAACCCTCACCATGGCACAATAACAATAAAAATGTGTGTTTCTTTATTGTGCGCAACTAAATGCATGCTGAGTACCATTTATGTATGTAGAAGTTTAAAAAGCACATGCATGTAGAGTGGATGTGTATACATGCAGTATATAACGATTATATTGTTGTCTTATATAATTAGCATTCATAACTTTGAACAATGCATATTGAGGTAGATCCTGCTGACAAACATTTTGTACATTCCTTTTTGATGTAATGATATGCAGACCACCAAAATACAGGGTGTCCTATAAAGTCTAGCATCATAGGCATAATTGTTAATATTTGTTGTATCTCTATATCTTTAAGGGTAGATATCTTTAGGCAAGGAGGAACGAATCTGGATCATTTTCATGTGTGAGGCAGATAGTCAACGGGGTGTGGCCAAATCCTAAATCGGAATAATATATGGTACTGCCTGTAACTGTCTTATGGGACACCCTGTAGTACATATAATAAGCTAATAAGACCTTTAGCTAACCACCTGGAGGAAGGGCGGTCTGTTTAGCCATGGATTCCCAAAGGTTTCATTTCCCCTACTAACTAAATGGTTAGGGATTTATTTGTTTTTCCTCTCCTGAGTGTTAACGGACCACGCCTGCATTAAGCAAGCAAGCATAGGTGCGCCAAATGGCCTTTTCTCGTTCTAGAATTCTTATGTTCTTATGTTCTTTTACTATGGTAAACATCAATAAGGGAAAATTCCATGACCTGCACTGACATTTTGAGAAATAAATAAATAATCAAATGGAAACAAAACCCTGCTATCAAATCAAAACAAGGGAAAGATAAATCACTTTCAATGTGACTGGATACCATAAAGAAAGATTTATCTTAAATATAAATCATGTGAAGTACCAAGATCTGTGAGCTAACAGAACATAAAGCAGCAGCATTAGCCTGTAGTCTCATGTTGAACAATGACCCAAATAAATTCAATATTCTGTATTATCAACTAGATCAGAACAAAACTTCCTAAAAATGTCCCGTCTCTTGGTAGAGGAGCCAGAATGTGGACCGACCTGCCCTCCCATCCACCTGCAACTGAAGGTCTAAAGGAGGATAACGTGGGACGAGGGAAAATGGTTGTGTTTTGAAGGGGGTGGGGGGGTGGCCTTGGGATGGCCGTGTGTGTTATTCACAAGGGGGACGATATGTGGCAGAGTAATGGCTCTGCACATTACAGTGTGTGTCTTTGCGGCTGGTAGCCACCGTTTTCACAGTCACATTTAAATAAAGTTTGGTGTTTTGTTAAATTGTTTAATTGGAAAAGTGTTGAATGTGGCAAGGTGTTAATTTAATCACTGATGATCAATTAACCCCTGGCCACATCCTATTAAAAAGGACAAAGAAATGTTTATTTCGGTGAGGGTGGAATAATTAATAAATGTGGAAACACTTTTTCCTCCTAGTGGCTCATAAGTTAAGGTAGGTACTGTTCGTACCTCTCAGCTGCAGAGCTTGCTCTTTAATTGAATGGTCAAATCTTTGAACTGTATGATTTACGGTTTGCGTCCAGCCCATATTAGCCCTTAAAATTGTTGAAAATATTTCTAGCCTTATGATTGACTTAGAAAATAAGCTCCACTCCAAGCGTGAACGTACTGTATATGAATTTATGGGAATAGCAATCCTAGGAGTGCCTAAATTCAGGCTCAGCCTGTAATATATTGCGCTGTTGAGCTTTATGGCATGTTGTCTGATTGTTATCAAGTGAATCCTCCTCCACTATCCTTCTCCGGGGAGATCTTGTTTGAAGAAACACCAGCGTGACAGAAACAATCAGATACACTGCACTAATTTAACATCAATTAACAACATGAACTTACACAAATACGGGATACTTTTAAAGGATCTGAAGCTAATGGCTTCTAGATGACACATGAATACGAATGTCGTTACAACAAAATGCAGTTTGCACATTTTTTTGTGACAATAAAATAAAATGCTTAATGTTAAGAAGAAGAAAAAAACTCCTCACGGTTAATTTAAGGACTCAACAGTTCTGTTTCCAGTTTACATTTGATCACAAAAAAGAATGCTAATTGATTTTTGGTTCACAGAAGAGATCACTTCATCCAAATACACACATGTTCTTGCTTACTTTGTCTTATAGCACTCTGAAACAATATTTTCTGTTTTAAAATAAAGTGAATACTTACAATAACTTCCTCAGTTTAACTGTGTAGTTTTAAATATTGTTGTACTACTATAATGTTTTAAATCATTGGCATGGGTTACTAATGAAAAACTAATGAATGAACAGTCTGATAAACAGTCACAAATGCTCACAGCAGTTGGACTACCTGACAGTAGGTGTGTGTGTTTGTCAGGTTCTAACTTTGATTGGTGAGCAAGTTTGTGTGTGTGTGTCCTGAGAGCTGAGACCCTCTTGCTCTTCCCTTTTATTAGTTGTGATGGAGGGGATGTGACAGGCTAATATGATCTCTTAACCCCTGTCACCAGCTGGCTGACACTAAGCGCTGTCATCGCCGCGCCACTGGCTTACAACTTAATTAAAACCTATAGCCCCAGTCACAATCAAATCACGATACCAAGAGCCTGATTTGGACTGTGCCCTTTGAAAATAGAAATAAAATGATTCAGTCATATGAAATTGCTGCATGTCGGAAGCATCTAGTTTGTTTTTCATGACTGGGCTAATATTGTCACTGTGGTTTGGACTACCTCTACAGTGCGGGACTACAACCTGAAGTACGATTAGCCATATAGACAGTAAACAGTACATGTACTTAACTTTATAGTAGAAAGGCCCTTCACTAATTTGCAATGTTGTTTACATAATTTTTGTGTATGATAGTGATATAAAAATTAAGCACCTTTCAACTTTTCCAGCCCCACCTGTTCTCTTTTTTTGAACAATTATTTTGATTCATTTTTCCCGATTTTCGGAATGTGCAATTATTATTCAACCTGGCTCACCGTTGCAAACCCCGAACTAACTCTGGAGAGACGAAGACGAGCACACTTGTCCTCTCAAACGAGTGCCGTCAGCCATCCGCTTTTTTTCGCTCTGCGAGTCTGCTGTGCAGCCATCTCAGAACTTACCATGTGGGAGGACCACGCCATTCTGAATTGCGTACAGGCCGGCCTACAGGCGCCTGGTAGGGTTGCCAACTTTCCATTTTTCCAAAACCGGACAAAACTTTCCAAACTGCATTACAAGGCTCTGTCTGTTTAATTAGTGCACTGCATTACTCCTGCACCTGTTCCCAGTCAGCCACTTTGCCACAGCAAGAAATAATAATTTTAAAAACAAAATACATACATACATAAATAAACACATAAACAAAAACAAATAGGGGGTAAATTTGAACTGAAGAAAGCTTAAACTGTCGGAGCTCAACCCTTCTGTTGTTTTTTATTTGTATTATTTGTAACACAAGACATGTCAAGCAGAAACTGAATTATTCCTCAGAGTATGGTAAGGAAAACCCTATTCCTGTTCCAGTTATTTCAAATAAGGGATTGTTATGAATTTCTGAAACTTAATGAACTGTATCCTATATATGCTGCATCACAAGTCCGGGGGAAGATGATCAGAATAGCATGATAAAAAACCATTCCCTTTGGAATCCAAATACATAAAAACGACTCTGTCATTCATTATGGAATTCTCTGGGGTGCTGTAATGGTTTACAGCTACAGAACAGCTGGGTGATGGAAGCTATTTCCTCTCTTACAAACAAAAACTCTAGCGAACCTTGCAGAGACTCGTCACAGGCACTAAATAAAATAGCTGTGTCCTGTTTACTGTTTGACATGTCTCAGTAGGTACAATTGCTTCATAACTGAACCATTATACAAGACTGCTGAACAGTTGCTAAGACCCATTTTATATGGCTTGAGGGGTATTTGTACCAAACGGTGTGTTGGGAGATGGCTTGCCCAGATCACAGTCATTCATATTCGGCCCAATTACTGCAGAGACATAGACAGATGATGGTGAAGCTCCCAGAAAGTCATGCTCCTCTAACCCACACACAATTTCATTAAAGGTTTGGTACCCCTGACGTGCAATCAGCCACATATCTCAGCCACTTAATCTCTTCAATGAAAATCACAAGGGACTAAATAAACATTAGTCACTAAAAGAAAAGAAATCTTAACTTGTATATTAAGAATAAAGCAGTGTATAATAGGGTTATAGAGCTGTGAGTGATTGTCTATGGGTTTCATCGACATGTGCTACCCTATAGCCTGATACCATACCTCAATTGCTGTTTGTACACAAAAAAAATCTAATTTATTGACATGGCTGCAGGAAATGTTTTACTGTAAGGACATCTCAATAAAATAAGATGCTGTAAGGAGTATTTCTGAAACCTTTTCCTTAACACCAACTGTCTTGGTAAAATGATGCATCTTGTGAATGCATGGAAGTTAATCTTGTTAAAATAATAAAACTGCTTCTACAGTAATGAAATAAATACTGGAGGGCAGGCATTACCTTATGGGAATGTTGCATAATATGTCATATTTTATTTGTTTGTTATCCAATGACATTGTTTCCTTATCATCCTTTATTCATTTTATACTGCACTCATGGATATCTGAACTAAAGTCACCAATATGTTTACCTTTGACTGTCTCTGAGCCTGAGCAAGGTGGAATTTCTATAATAAGGCTAGAACAAAAATAACCATGAAGAATGTCTTCCTCTCTGAAACAGTGAGTTTGCGAAGGATTTGGAATTTTTTCCAAAAATTATATTTTTTAATGTTTTATCATTTCAAACATATGAATCTGATGTTCTTTTGTATTTAAGTTAACTTAATGTTCTTTTCAGTTACAATGTTATAGTATTTTGTCACTGCATTTCAGAATGACGTGCTTTACATTTTTCTGTCCCATGAGATTCTGACTTGCTCTAAAGCAGCACAACGCTTTTTTGACCCAGATGGCCTTCCATAGAGATCACTATGCTGGCGCACGCATAATCTGGTTTGTTTACTTTTTGCTGTCTAAAACTTAGGCTTGAGCTGCTGTGTTGATCCTGTGTTTAATATAATATATATATATATATATATATATATATATATATATATATATATATATATATATATATATATATATATATATAAAATTTCACATATCACATAGAGCTCTTTTTCATTTGCCATTTTTTAAACTGTCACACAACTTGTGTTTAGGTGGTAAATAAGTGCAAGGTATTTTGTCATTTCTAGCTTAATACAAACATCTGATTTTTGTCCCAGCACTACATATATATATATATATATATATATATATATATATATATATATATATATATATATATATAATGTGTGGGTTACGCTTACATTTAAAATGTATTTATTGACTCCAAACAGAACAAGTTTCGAAGTGAAGGAGCTTGAGAACTAAATGCCCTCACACCACAGCTTCTTAAAATCGGTAACTGGAATTACTGTTTCGAGCATGGGCTGGTTTAAATGGATAAGTACGTATATACATTCTGATAAACCGTGAAATCATGTTTGTTGTGTAAAACCATCTTTAAACAATAATCACTATGAAACAGAAATACGCGTGGGCAGTGAAATACATGCTGTCTAATCAGCACCAGCTGAACACCCCTGCTAATGAGGCCATTGTGAAGCACTAATTGAAATTGTGCAGATAAGTATTTCTCGAACAGCCAAACATTAGCCTTCACATAAAATCAACCCTGGCTGTCCAGACACTGGAGATAAATGGCTGTGTTTGCCTTTTAAATTTTAGATTTTTATGTGAGAAGAAAGCGGAAGCACAACCCTGTTCACCTGCCATTGCAAAGGGATAATGAAACTGGAAACCTTACAGAGCAGAGAGACCAAATACAATACCCAGGATGTGTGTGAGATGGATTGTCTGAGGTAGAATAGAAAACAAGACACTTAAAAGGCATCTATGAAAAAAGCTTCTACATTAAAATGCTATTGTTGTAATTTAATCACTGGATACAATAGGAAATTACCATATTTGTCCATGTTTTTTAGAAGTGATCAAGTTGATTTGTACACAAACATACGCTGCAGACATCATGAACTGCAAAGTTGGTATAAGCGTATTACTAAGTGCCAGCAACACTGTATTGTATGAACCTGTGGGACTTCCTCAGCCACTTCCTGTATAAATATACAGGGGCTGGACACTTTACTTCATCCATCGGGGTAAAGTGAAGCAATGCAAGATACACTGACTGTATACCGTTCAAAACTGGTATTGGACTTTGCCAAACAAAACCATGCCCATTTGACTACTGCTTAGCCATCAGCAGCTTAGACAAGACAGGCAAAAAAACTGGACTGCCTCTCTCTTATGAAAATGTACAACACTAAATGTTGCAGTTATCCCATTCTTTTCCTGTGGTTATACTATGCATGTACCATACTTTCCCCCTCTCTGGGCTTAACAACGCTACCATGTTTTCACTGTTCTTTATTACACTTTGCTGTAATTACAGTAAACTTTAAAAGGATCAACTTCCTCTATGCTCTCATAACCTCTGAAGACAAGCTGACATTTGTGTTAAGTAACAAGAGGCTTCCTGAGTGGTATACCTGATTATTCACCCTGTTGAATTCTCTGGGTATAGGTCTATGTTGACAATATTAGTCATTGTCTGTAGCAATTTGCAATTTCCCTGTCAGGATTATAACAATCAAGCAAACATGTGTAGATGCATTGTAGAAAATCTGTTTGTATTCACATTTGTATTGATTTATGGCATTGAGCTTTTAGAGTAATATAAAAAAAAATCAAATTAAAGGGAAGAGCAAGGACACATACTGATGTTTTCCTTAAACTCTGGTGAAGCTCACCACACTTTGTATTTACGTCCTGTGCAGCTGGTATTAGGACCCTGCCTGTTGCCACATATTCCTATTCAGCGGTCAGATAAGCTGTGTACCTGTCTTATATTTAAATTTAATGCGTAAAAATACACATAGCAATTTTGCTGCACAGCTTGTCTGCCTCCCCTAAAACTTCCACTAACAACTACATCTCCCAGAATACAATGTATTCATGTATTCAGGGAACCGTACACAAGAAAAACCAACCCAACAAACATTATCCAATCTCTGGCTAGCCCTGCTGTCTTTGCAGCCAGTCACAGTAAGAATAAGAAAAATTCGAAGCTATACAGGTTGAAATGTAAACACCCCAGTCCAGCTACAAATGCAACTGAAACAAATCCAACTGGAGGCAACTGCTAAAAAAAAAGGTGCTAAAAAGGTGCCTATAATATTAAACAAACTGTTTTATAACCTAATTTTATTTCTGTATGGCTTTATATTGAAGTTTTAACCTGTTCACGGAGTTTAAGAATTTAATGTTAAAATATAAGTAATTTGCAGAGTCACTGTGATACCTCAACAAAAATGCGCTGAACCGACAAAGAACCATGTAACACACACGTGGTTGTACAGTAGTTCAAAGTAACATTGCATTTAAAATGGAAGGCTCTTTTTTAATGCCTACCCCATTACCATTAACGATTATACAGTATTTATCGAGTTTACTCATGACTTCAAGGTAATGTTGCACTTTACCCCCTGAAAATACGTTTCACTCTCTCAGTTTTAAAATTAGAGGGTACATTACTCCCAGACCCAAAACTTTATCTGGAGCGCTGGTCCTATTGCATAACCAGTAAATCACTTGCTTGAACAGGTGGGGTTATAATACCAACTGGACAGGAAGTGGATTTATAGTATGATGGCATTATAAATTGGCATCCCCCAAGTCAAAGCTTTAGCAAAATGGCAATGGGACTCCTTTAATCTGTGTCAACCTAAGCACACTGAATAGTACTAAATATCATCCTTACAGTGCATAAATTGCTTGTCGTCTTCCATGCATGACAATGGCGATAGCTGGGACAACAAACAAAATGAATTAAAAGGCTAACAAATTGTACAAATTTGGCAATATGTGTGGCTGATTGATTGAAGTCTACTTTCAGGTAATTTTACACTGTTACAAGTGCAACACTTATTTAAATGACTTCCATCACTGTTAACCCTCAAGGGTATATTGCATATTTATACAGGACATACACAATGATCAAAAAACTTTGTGGAGTTAGGTCAGGCTCTACAAAGCTACAGTCAATTATATAATAATAATAATATCTTTATATGGCATCTTTCATGGTGGACCACCATCACAAAGAGCTTTATAGAGGTAGGCTGTGAACTGTGCATTATATGTAGTCACTTACAATAAGACACTGATTTAACATCTCATCTGCAGGATGGAGCACAAGGAGGTTAAGTGACTTGCTCAGGGTCACACACAGTGAGTCAGTCCGTGGCAGAGGTGGCATTTGAACCGGTGACCTTCTGGTTACAAGCCCTGGACTTTAACCACTGTACCACACTGCCTCCAAACCCAGATAAAAAATAATTTTCCTCATAACATTTTGAACAAGCTCCCCCTACAGACTGACATGCTTCTAGCCAGTAACATGCTTTGACCCTGAGAACAACTATATGTCTGATTTAAAACGAAAATACATGTTTTCTTTAAAAACTGCACATTTGAGATCTGTGTAGTTAATGGAAGTGCAAAATGGATAAAATGTATGGATTATTTGCAACAATCACTTTAACATTCACTTTATCAGTAGTGCAATGGTGCACTACAGGTCTTTATTCCAAGCAGGTCCTAAATTAGTTATTGATAAATTGCTAACAGTCAATTAACTAATTAAGGACCCAATTGGTACAAAAACCCAGATTGGAATGGATCTTGAGGGACAGAGCTCACCAGAGTTGTTTTGGAGTTGAAACTTGATCTGTTAAAACAAACATAGGATTGTTCATTTGTATGTTTTTCAGCCACAAAATTCCCTAAAAAGTGCTTATTAGATCAGAATTAGTACAATAGCAATTGTAATAAAAGGGCACAGTAAAATGGAGCAGTTTGAGCCATTCTATGTTTTACTATGAGCTTCATTAGCCTATGCTTCATTAAGGAAAACCGCAGAGAGAAAAAGCTTTGGCGGATCAGTTAAGCTGACGATGCTACCATGTTACATCAAAGACCGCGTGCTGCTGGTACGGAGGCAGGTCCACAATCACAACTTTGTCTTTATTGGAATTGAGGCCTTCTGGTGTGTGTCCCTCATACACTGTATGAGGATTTTATTGAGCTGCGCCAGCCTGTCAAATAAAACATTCAGACATGTGAGGTCATCCTAGCAAATGAGTAAAAGAATTTGAAGGACAGTCCACGAGGGCATGTGTCCTACACTGTCGTTCCATTTGGTAATTTATAAAATACACTTCATTCTTAAGCACTGCTGCTTTTTTCTTCAGTTTAAGGGACCCAATGTCCTGTGTCTCCATATTCTTATATAAGTGATTTACAGTTCCTCAAGCTAATGAAGCTATTGGGCACTGAAAAAACCTTCACACTTTGAGTGGGTTTTCATTGTAACTGCAAACGACACGGGTATAAGCTGAATATTCTGTTTACTCTTTCCTGAAATCTCCTGTGTTGTTTATAATCTTTCCTTGTATTGCTTTATTGTTTATTCTGGCCAATCCATCTGAGATGCATCATTCCATGCAGAGTATGTGTAACCATCATACTATTTAAACAAATAATAACCATCGCACGTGGATACGCATTCATGAACTGCAACAAACTACTAGGGTGTTTGCCTAACATAGCAAATCACATCAATGTGCAAATGATCACGCTCATAAATCCATTAATACCCAGCAGGTTTTTGTAGCTTTTTAGATAGGGTTGTAAATCTATGTTTGATAGGTTCAATGGTTAAACCTTCTGTTTAAACAGACATTTATGATTTAAACTATCATGCACATTTTCAACGGGAAAAGTAAAATCTGATTTTGTATTTAGTTATCCTTTTATTTTACTCATGCATTTAAAATTTGACATTGATTTAAACACAATATTTGTGAATGATATATATGTTACGGTAAAAGTCTGAATATTGACATATCTTAAGATTTACTGGTAAATGTCTGAAAAAAAACATAATAGCGCTTTACTTCGGACATTTACCGGTAAATCTCAAGAATAACCTAGTGCCTTTGGCTAATGACCGAATGCCACGCTTTCACGCATTGTTGTTGAGCTAGTTTAAATCGCTCAATTGTACATTACTGTAAGCTCATTAATGATTAGTTTGTTAATGGAAAATGTGTCTGCAGAAATACATATATTGTTTGACATTAATGATTATTTTGTTAATTTACCATTTATGTGCAGGAATAAATATATTCTTCAATGACATACATGCATTTATCAATAAGGTTTGGTAAATCATAAGATTAATCTTAATGTCTGAAGCAATCTATTTCTTCATAATTTTGGATATTTACCAATACGCTTTTGTAAATCATAAGATTAACCGGTAAATGTCCAAAAGGTAACCTACTTCTTCATAATTTGACATTTAGCACCTTATTTGGTAAATGTTGACATTGGCCGGTAAAACTTAAGATTGTCCAGATTATATACATATAAAACATTTTTAAATGAAGAAAATGAAAATCACTGCAGCTCTACATAGTTCAATATTTTTTTTTCTTTGGCTTTTTAAGGACTGATCTTCCAAAAAGGTCCTGGCAAGTTGGGTCTAATGTTTTTTGTGTTATCTTTTCTAACTCACACACATACACATCGTGTCAGCACTGTACATGTCAACTACAGTATGTGTTCTTCAAAATGATTTGAACTAAGCATTTGGTAATCCTATCTCACTGTTGAACAAATACAATTACATGTAGGGTCTGGATTTAAGGGCATTTCAAAGGAGACACAAGAAGATGAAATAAATTGATGTACACAGTTATCAAATGAGTGTGACAGGTCATATTGATGTACAGTCATCCAATGACTGTGACAGGTCATATGGAGCAGATCATGAAACAATGATTGAATTAAGCCATCGTTATGTGGCCTGTTAGTAATTGACTCCCACACTGAAGACTATTCTTAAACACTGCTTGCACAGTCCTCAAGACCTATGACATGCTGTGTGGCATTATATTCAGGCATGTAAACCTCAAACCGATATATAAATTAGATATATATGATCAAACAAAAATAAATACAGTAGAAAAATACATACAGTCCCAGAGTAAATTTAATTAGGGCTTGTTATTTTGTAATTTAATTAAATCCCATTTTTTGAGGGGCTAGAGCAGGGGTGTCCAATCCTGGTCCTGGTGGGCTGGTGTCCCTCCTGGTTTTTGTTCCAACTGTACCCTGAATTAATTAATTGGGCCAATTAAGCGCTTAATTAGTGTAATTAAGTCATTTTGGTTACAGTTGGAACAAAAATCAGGACACAGGACCCTTAGGACCAGGATTGGACACCCCTGGGCTAGAGAACCACACAAAAAAATTGAACAATATAGAATTAAACAACCCAGAAATTTAATTGAGGGTCTTGTAAGTTCTGTAGTCTTGAATTTGTTTCTCATTCATTTTTTAATTGTAACTGACATAAGAAACTTTGCTAGGAACAATTTGAAGTTGCCATTGCTCTGTGCCAAACTACCTAATTGCTCATTGGCTTGGGAATTCAGAAGCTTTTACTCAATTAGCTGTAGGTTCCATAGATGGGGCCTATAATAAGTGGCACCAGCCCACTGTGGAAACAAAAACAAGCTAAAGAACAGCAGCAGCAACAGCAGAGAGACACATCACACAGTTAGTTTCTGCATACAGCAATCTTCTACCACTTAGAGACTCATATTGACCATCTAGTTTGTTTATATTTCATAAAGATTTTTGTAGATGTAGTCTCCTAGTCAGAAATGCTTTCAAATTGATGTGGTCATGTGACGTGTCATGTGATCAACTTGACCTGTATAAGCTCTGTGAGAGCTATGTGCAAGTATTAAGCAACATTAATGGGAAAGCAGAAGGATCTCTGCAACTTCACAGGGGGCATGATAGTGGGGGCCCATGCAACTCTCCCGTCCCATTGAAGTGCCCATCAGGTGAGTCTCCCAGATGTTCTTGGAATGACAATGCTTGCAGAAAACCACCTCTGGAAAGCCCAACTCTGGTCAAAAGTGCGTCATGATGGATCCAAGCCTTTAGACGTGTGAAACCCAAATCACAGAAACTTTCAACACTGGATAAGACGCGTCTGTTTAAACCCAAACAGTGCTCACTCTGATCATTTGGGCCAGTCAGTGGCATCCTTCTGAAATGCAGAGGATGGAGGCTCTTGCCTGCCAGGTTTAATTGTTCCTCTCTGAATGGAGGCTGTTCCTTTTTCATGGCTGCACTGGATTTCATACCGTGCTGAAAAATCTCTAAATTGAAAATCTATTCCTTGGTGACTCAACTACATTCTTCTATAATTAAGCCTTCTGTTCACTCCACTTTATCACAAAGGCACATTAGACTCCCCCCAACCCCCAGTTATGTGACTTCAGTATCCACCTGCCTGCCTGACCAATTCATTGACAATCAGTGTGTGTGTGTGCACGTGTGCATGGGGATAGCAATCCAAAATAGTTTTCCCTCCAGCAAAATTCTGTATGGTATTTTCTCAGCTCTGTGTAGAAAATGAAAGCTGTGCTGCTGCCTCCCTCTCTCTGCATGTCACTGTGTAAGACAGGTGGCAGTGTCCTCGCCAGCACACCTGGTGCTGTTGGACTGCCACCTAATCCACACCTGCTTTCAAGAATGAGGTTAAATCTTCATTTTGAGATATGCTGGCATTTTTCCTTAAAAGGAATAAACTTGAAAACACATGGTTTATAACGTGCAACCTTTTACAAATATTTTGTTTATTTATGTGTCTTATATATAGACTGTGCACTATATAAAAGATAAGCAGTAATTTAGACGCTCCAAAATATGACAGAGAGTTTAGACTTTTCTTTACTTGGAGATATTCTCCATGTATGCATTGTCTTCCTGCATCTGTAGCTGAGTTTTTAAGGTCTCAAATTTTGCATCCTTTCCTTAATTATGTAACCCTTCCACGGACCACCTGAAGGGAGCCGGCGGACAACCAGTGGTCTGCAGACCACAGATTGAGAACCACTGTACTAGGGAAATACTATAGGATTATGGGCCACCAAACGTCTGTGTAATATTGGTATGATTAGAATTGAAAAGACCAAGACTTTACATGTTTACGTGTCGATAACCTCAGCAGTCTTTAATATTGTACAGTATTGTATTTGATAGGGTAGTGTATAAAAGCTGTATGTTATACAAGGGCTGTAACTCAGAGTGCACGTTATATTCTAACTATTGCTGTACTATAGTATAATATAACATTTAAAAACCAAAGCAATAACACCATTAGTAGATACCTGCACCCAAGCCATAGTCTTAGAAGAAAAGGCAAAACAATACTGGCAATGTGCTACACAGCCCATAGCAGACTACTGAAGGTATCTCAGTCCAAAGCAGGCCTGCAGTGGACTCTATACTAAATATAGTGCTTCTAAATCTTGTTTTTATTGCACTTGTAATGTGGCTGCCCAAATGCACGTAATGATATTGTTAATTTTCTTAAATATGTGCTTTGCATTAATTACTCACACATTCACAATGTTTCTTCAATCTGTCTCTCTTTTTCCTTTAGTTTTTTTTCTGGTAATAAACTGCTGTGCACGAGATGGTGCTGCTGTCTTCTAATAAAAAGGCTGATCTAGCCTATGTTATATATGTCTATGGCAGGCAGCTGGAACTGAGGAGCAGGTCCTGCACTCCTAGTGTAAGCACCTTAACACAGACTTATCTACACATAACACGTGTGTAATTGCAATGGTCATACAAATTGTAAGAGAACAGTAAACAAAAATATTAATACGTTATTTCCACAAAGACATTTCTAATGGCTGTATTACCGTGATAGCAGGGTCTACTATACACTGTCTTTACAGTATATGGGCATGCACAAGTACACGTTTGTTTAAAGGTCTGCAGCACATATTTTCACCTGCCTTCTTGACAAAGACATGCTGTCAAAATGTCTGTCCAGTTATATTAGGTTTCTGATTTAGTATTACTAAATAGATTTGCTATAATATCTCACAATATTCCAATATCAATCAACTGCTCTGTCCTCTCAATTGCTGTTGTGCCATTTTTATAAATCTTTATTGTAATTGTATTTTATTGCACATTTTTTAATAAGCTGTTACTCAAATGTGAAAAAAAGACATGATCATGCCCTCGACCTTATGAGAAACTCAGAAATGTATCCATGGCAAAACAAGTTTCAGTACAAACTTGTATAAAATAAAGCTATTCTGCCACCTGGCCCTGGTGAACAAGCACAATGCATGGTGTATTCTATACTGCCTCTCCTGACACTGAAAAAAATAAAATACTCTTTATAACATTAAAAGGAGCTGAAGAAGTTAACCATAACCAATACTTTACACAGAAACCAGGACCAGAGGACACAGCTGGAAATTAAGTAGACGCACAGTAGTACAGAGGGGAAGAGACACTTTACACAGAGAGTGGTGGGGGTACAGAATGGGTTACCTAGCCATGTAAAAAAAACATCCTTTACTTCCAGAAAAAAAACTGAAGGGACTTGTCAGTGTTGTTCAGGAACAAATAAATAGACTGATTGTTTACAAGAGTAGCCAAATCAATGGACTGTTTGCACATTAGAAGCCAAAGTATTCTGAGATCCAAATCAACTAATTGCTTGCACAAATGAGCCAAATATACTGATAATGTACGCAATAATGTACGCATGGACTGGTAACTGAATAATGCAAGGGGTGTCAGGCACAATATTCGTTATTGATTGTAATTATGCTTCTGCTGATATTGTTGCACCAGCACCAGTTTTATTTTATAAAATATATAAACAAAACTGAATAAATTTTAATGAAACCCTTTTATAATTTAGATACAATTTGACAGCATTCAATATTAAGAGGCTAGAATGGAGGTTACCACTTGGGTTGATGGATTTAAAAAAAAAAAGATATTTCTGGTTTGCTTGCACTCTCTACATCACCTAATTAAAAACGAGATAACTAAATTTCCCATGAACCTTTAAGACAGTGAAGTGAAGCAGATGGACGGAATTCTGCACAGGAAGTTGAGGGATGACAGAGAAATGCTACGGCTACAACACTGTTCAGCATCCTTACATTATAAAGCTCAGACTGCTTCAATTCTCGTGTGACTGCATTGATTTAATTGACAAGGCGGCTATATCCACCCTCCCAGAGTTAAATAAAAGGGCTATTTTACATGCTGGACAAGGACAATTTTTAAATGGAATTACTTTTATGTAATAATGAAAAGTATTTTTGCCACAGTGACATTGAATAATTTAACTCCTGCTTCAACATTCACGCTCACACTGTCATCAGGCCGGTCTGTGATGAATGCATTCAGTGCAAATGTAATCATTTGTGAAGCATTTTTCCCTCCACAGTGTCTCCAAGGCCTTATTGATTTGTATTGCTGTATAGGGTTCTAAAGGTCAAGTGGCACAACTCTGCTTCTAATCAGAACGGTGGGCCGGTTCATGAGCTGGGGCAGCTGAATAGCATGCAGGGTTCAACAGCAGGGCACTGCAAAATGGACAACATGATTTTGAAACAGTGTCACCATCAGCAAGCATCTAATCATATCTGCAATACACAATACTCTCTATAGAATCTCATATATGTTACTGCGACCGAGTGGATAAATGACAAAACAGATATTTAGATGTAATTACCCTTGGATAGTTTATTTACAGAAATAAATAAAAGTTAACAAAACATGCAGGGTCATGGCGTGAGGATTAATCAAAACAAAACAGGATCTGGTTTAGGGACAGGAACTCCACCGCTTGCCTGCCTTCCCTCCGTTTCTCAATTGTAGGTCCTGTCTGCAACAGGTCCAAAACAAACACCAGTGGTTAATCTTTTCTTTTTATAATCTTCGCCCTCCACGTCTCGATCTCTCTCCCGTTCATAAATCTGAACACCAGCCCCAAAGTACAACAATGCAGTTCCCTTTGTACTCACAACCCCGCCTCTGAGATCAGTGAAACACCTATCTGCGAATGGCAGGTGTCTTTAATAAACACTTGACCTGAGTGACTGGGTTTAGTGTACCTGCACTGTTGCCCCACACAAAGATGACGTCCCGGAAAAACGTGACTTCCGGCACAGTCATGTGATCTTTGTGAGGAGATCTTGGCTCGGCCCAGCGCCCTCTGTTGTCGGGAGGCTGAATAACACCACAAGCCCTTTTCTCCCATCACAGTTATACATTCAAACCAAGGCGTCCCAGGGTGCTTATGATTCTAATACTAAGAAACTAAAGAGCTCTTACTGATGATCAAAATCCATCTACTGAAAGGAACACTCAAACAAGTACGTCTTCAATGTGGAATTAAAAGATTCAGTTGTGCTGGTATTCCTGATATCAATCAGAGTTGAGCTGCATGGATGGAAGTATAATAAATTAAGGCTCTTGTGCCATACAATTATAAACGTCTTTTGTTAACAATAAACAGACAGAAATGTTGTATGCATTGTATTGTTGGGTTGTAATTTGCATAAACATACTCTAACATGGGTTGCTCTTGTTTTGGGCTTGTTGTGAAAGGCAGTGCTGCTTTTTTCTTGTGAGACTGTAACCTTCCCCGTCTGTCTTACAGGTAGCTACTGATTCCTGAACACCTATTTTTGTTGTTGACAAGAGTTTGTGCAGGCAGCAGGCAGTGGCAATTTTTGGAACGAATTAATGCACTTCAGTCTGTTTCATCAGTATCTGGCACCTCCCTTTCAAGTGCCCACTAACCGTATTTGCCCAAGCGTGATGTTGAATGCATCCTCAGCAGCGGTCAACCGTCCGGACGGGTAGGGTTTCTAAGCCAGGGTAGTATATGCAGCATCACCTGATCCCCTATATACTGTATTGCCTGAATGAAAGGGATATATATATTATATATATATAATATATATAACGTCTCCGCCGGTTTTCAGCCATGGTATCTGCAATACCTGTGTCTGTCAGATTCATTTTATACCTCTGAGTTAATTTAATTAATGAGTCGTCAGATAAATTAGTTGAAACTGGATTAAATACTAACGAGAAGCCAACTCACCTGAGATTTGAAAAACAATTTGGTCAATAGCAGTAAAACACATTATTAACCAAGTAGGCACAGGGCATTTTGCTTTATTACAGTAGCATAGATTCACTTGTGTAACAGTGGAAACCACATTTTCACAATGTCACTAGTAATCTTCAAAAACAGCACGAGTACTTTACACATAGCTAATTTACATATCAACCCCCACCTTTCCCATTCATTTGCATGACGTCGGATGAAAAGCCCAGTTTACTCGAGTAAAATAAACTGAGCAAATGGAAACCCAAAAAAGTATTTTACACGAGACAGTTCTCGTGTAAATGTCACGAGTTAAAAAAACTTGCATGGAAACCCATGATTGTCAATACCTTTTAGAATTTTGAATGCTTGAATCAGATCGCCATGTAATCTTTTAAACCCGGGATAATTCTGGTTGCTCTTCTTTGCACTCTTTCTAGAACAGTAATATCCTTTTTGTAGCGAGGTGACCAGAACTGAACACAATATTCTAGATGAAGCCTTACTAATGCATTGTAAAGTTGTAACATTACTTTCCTTGATTTAAATTCAACACTTTTCACTATATATCCGAGCATCTTGTTGGCAAGCACTCTATCTGCACTAACAGTGAAGCAGCACTGCAATGAACCTAATTTACCACTGTAAACTAATTTACCACTACATTGTTCTGGTCAATACAGCTTGCTAAAAGTCAAGCTCCTTAGCATAACACAGCCTCATATTGTGCCAATATAGTTCCTAATAGAGTTCATAAGAGTCCACACCCACTGTAATACCATTCTAACTGCAGCACAATTAACAGAAGCTAACCACATTATGATTCTGTAGCCTCTGTTGCCGTTTATATTCAGAAAATGTCCTGTAGTCTACTAAAGCTAGATACAAGATTGGTTTCACAACGTTTCCCCATATAAGTCCAACAAAGAAACTAAAGATGAAAGTGTTGCCTGGCTCTGCCTGCCTGTATTACTTTCTATTAATCCTGTTTTTTGGAGTGTCTTCAAACCGCAATCTAAAGGGGAGGAAAGGGAATAATTGAAAGCTTGGCATAGTGCTGATGTTGCATGTTGTTAAAATAAGGAGCTAATGTATTTTCCATAGCACTTGTTCAGACTGGTGATGGATTGAGAGAATAGCCTAGCAGTGATTAGAATAATGAGGATTAATAAAAGCAGGGACCTCTTATGAAGAAGGGTAACATCTGCATAGGGAGTGCTTGATGGTGCCACAGTGAATGGGAGCTAAATGGTATTGCTTCTGTGCCCCAACAGGGTCTCTGTAATGTGATATTAAAAAAAAAAAGTTAAGAAAACAATCGATGACATTTTACTTTTGAATAATCTGTTACTCAGATGTGAAAAGAAAGAAATTATCATAAGCTTGATCTTATGAGAAACTCATAAATGTGACACCAGCATTTTATGGTGTTAAAGAACAAATAAAGGCATTGTATGAGTGAGCATGAAAAGACATATTCCTGTGGATATGAATTTTAGATTACAGTGCCTTATGGTTAGTCACACTATGTACAAAATAATTGGACAGACTAATAATTACATTTGGATTTTGCAGCCCTTTCCTCTTATTTGAAACTACTGCCGCGAACTGACCAACCAACCCTGAAGGTAACAACTTCTATAATGTGGCTCTAAATGTTGCAGCTGTGGTTTGTATTGAGCTCTCTTCATCATAGTTGAAAAATACTGTATGAAGATGTGACTGGCTACAAATGATGCTTCGCTCTTTTTGCACAGCAGACAGAGATCTGCTCTCCGAACCGGGGGACCAGGGTTCTGTCCTCAGTCACTAAGCCCCTACACTTTTTGATTATTTTAAGGTTAGAAGAGCAATAAAAAGAAGAGTTGTTATAGCTCAAGAGTTTATTATCTTAAGTAAATAGCATACAGTGTTGCAACATTGTATTTGTAACCTTGAAGAGTACTGTAGAAATTGAATTTTGAATGATGCATGGTTGTTTGATTTTTTTCTGGCTATTACACAATATTAATGTTCTATGTCTGAAGATGTTTTGTCCTTGTGGTAATTTAATTAATGGTAAATGTAAGTTTATTATGCGGAAACTCATAACATATTGAATAAAATGTCAGAAAAAAATGAAAACAAATGTTGATCTCAACCCCTAGAGCGAAACGCTCTCCAGTTACAAAGCGTCACACCCATAAACCAAGGGTATCCATTGAAACTGGGCTCTCTACAAATTAAAAGTAACTTTAGTTAAATTGTTCCTGTTGTCTTAAAGGTCATGTGGTGTGGCAGACGTGTATTATTCTACACTGAAAAACCTACAAGGTATCGTACAAACAAACCTAAGCTAAGGTGTGACAAGGCAGCGTCATGGCCGAGGCTGGCTACTGGCAGGAAATAGACCCAGAGAGGGGCAGATTTAACTCCATCTCTGCCGACCTTACATTCCCACACACACTATTTACAGCAGCAGGGCTTCTGCCCTGCCACACAAGGACTACAGTATACACTGGTCATAACTTCCAAAATTCAATAGTATTTCCAGAAAAAAGAAGTCCTTTTCACTGGGAGTGAGCTTTATAGGAAAAGGTTATTTGAAGGAAAAGGAAAGAATATTTGAGAAGACCCCCTCTAGTTTAAATCAGAACTCCCTGACCACCCTCACATCTATAAATCAGCTCAATAAATCTTCCTTCTTTCTCCGTCAACAGCTATTACATTGTAACCTGATCAATTAACAAGCCTGCTAAATTATTGATATCCTTTACATAGCAGTGTCTACAGTGGAGAAAATGCCAGGTGCAGACTTAAGATTCTGCCATACCTTTAGCTTCCAATCATTTTTCATTTTCTATAATAATCATTTAATTACAGGCACAGGTGTTAGTTTGCACTTTCATGGCAAGCCATCGCAAGGCACATAAAGAAGACAATTATTTAAACACAATAAAACATTAAGTACAATAAAAACAGTAAAATAAAAGAATAAAACTGAACAAAAGATCAGGTATATCACTTTCAGTCCCCTTGAGCCCCCTTCAGTCACTTTGTGCATGATTGTACCGCGTTACATTTCCTATCTACTGTATGAATTTATTTTATAATGCATATATGTTTTTTCAAAGTTTTGGCAGGGCAACTTCTTGAATTCCATAGAGTTCACACAAACTGTTCTGGCATAACGTCACTAAAAGTTATCACTGACTGGTTAAACAAAATAGTGAATGCAAATCAAATTACAAGTGACATGTCTACTCAATCTATGAAAGCTTTGTGAGAGTTGTATGCAACTGTTAATCAATAATCATGACAAATCTCAGTAACTTCACAAGGGGGTGTCTGTGCTTCCAGATCATCCTTCAATGCAGTGGCTTCATTGGCGACATTGTCCATCAAGACAAGACTCCCAGTTGCTCCTGGAATGATAATATTTGTAGAAAACCACCACGGGAAAGCACAAAAACTGCAGAGGGTCATGACCGACCGATGGTTTATACAGGGGAGATAGCGAAGAATACTTAAGCAATAATTACTGTGCAGCTTGTTATTGAGATGTACAGTGATTGGGGTGGAGATTCAAGGAATTTACTAATGATCCAAAGGGTTAAAGCTTGACTTTACGATACTGAAGCATGCTTGTTTGTGAATAAAAGCCCCTAGTAACCACACATGTTTTCCTTGCACACAAGTGCCCTCAATATGATGTTCCAAATATTAAATGGAGGAATTCTCCTGCAAGAAGCAAGCAGTGTTAAGAATAACTGATAACTCCCACAGGTGATTAATGACTCCTCTGGATAAACATATTAAAACTATCCTGGTTGCGTTTTGAAAGAAATTTACAAGAATTAAGTGTTAATGACCAATATGGTGGTCTTTAACTGGCAGTCCATTATCTATTGCAAACCATATGGCTTTGATTCAAAACATTCCCAAACACAACTTTATTATCAACACTCCAGATAAGCGGTGTACTGGGTGTTTTCTTTGAAAAGAGTAGTAACATCATTGAATAAAATCTACTCCAGTGCTTAATAGCCTTGCTTTGACATAAGTTTTAAATGTGTCTACAGTTCTGGATTTTATATGATTTAATCAAAGTGATGAGTTTTTTTGTGTACAATAGCGGGCCTTTACTGGCGGATAATGACATGAAATGCTGGATCCTCAATGTACAATGTTCTCTTGGGTTTATCATGTGAATATAAAGCCGGCAGCAACCGTTAGTAATGAGGATTGTAGTAAAACCATTACAATTTTTAATTTTAACACTAAGGCGTATGTTATTGATGTCACCAGTTCACATGATATTGCACAAGCTTGCAATGTTATGTGATGGCAAGTTACAAATGTAAATAACTTGTTGAAATAAAACCACTTTGAGACTAAGTAGGCTATCTCACTGCAGTCGCTTGTCTCTGCTAATAAATTGAGACAGTAACTTGCATTCTGTGTCACTGGCAGTTTCCTCCCAACCCATTATTAAAGTATAGTAATCAGTTTGCACTAAATTAAGATAAACTGACTTTTAATTTAGTGTAGCTATTATTAGGCAGCATTATAATAAAATCCTAATAAAGATGCCTGACATTTAAAAGATAAATAAAAATTGTGCTTCACTGGTAGTTAAGATAATAGCCTTAATTAAGCTGTCTCTCTTCACCTAACTTTTCTGGCGAGTTGTGTTACAGCATGATTATGTTTTAGGTACAATCTGTGCACAAAGCAATTTTTGTTTTTACTGGCTGAGTGGGAGCCATGAGTATATTTTTATGGCGTAAAATGAGAGAGAGAGGCCAGGTTACAACGCGTGGCATTTCACATATTAACCTACATAATATATCATTTGTATCTGTCTATTATGATATGTGCTCTTAATCATGTTTCATTACTGTTTGTGCACTCCTAGGTATTTGTCACTTTTAACAGAGTCACATTTTACATCTGGAATTTTATCTGAACAAACCTGAAACTGTCTGTTAAATATATGTAGGGTTTGAACGTTTTATTTCTAAATCTCTACCTCCCTTTAAATGTTAATTAGAAGTTGAGCTGTCTCTGAATCCTAATAAAGAGGAAACTACTAATTAAAGACTGGGTTTAAGATTATTTTTTCTTTGCTACAAATCAAGGAGATTTTAAATGATGGACTTGCTATTAGTTTACACTCCTTACTGGGTATTTTATGCTGAAAAGAATCACGACAACTCTGCTAAACGAGTGAAAATAACAAAAGCACAACGATAAACTAGGCGACTGCACGAATGAAATTCAATTAGGATCAGCGATGAGCAATTCATGTAATTTGTCACGTCTGTTTGAAATAAAAATTAAGCAAAACAGAATCAGGCTCAGTCAAGATATGAAGGTAAAAACAAGTGACATTGTTTTGTAATTAACAGCTTTTTTGAGTTCAATTAGGAAACCGAAATAGGCTCAAAATAAGTTTAAAGGGACGTCATGTGATCAAAAATAAAATGTGAAAACTTCCAAGACCTAAATAGATGCAACTGAAAGTCTCTGGCAAATGCACTGTTTCAGGGGAGAATAAATAACCAGTGCACAAAACTAGTGGCCTTTTTTATACTGCCTTCCTTACACAAATTCAGTCTTGCTCAGGCTTGCTCAGAGACTGCACCAAATTTTGAAATATGCTGGTGACTTATTAAACATACTGTACAAAACCAATAATAAATGATGATTAAGTACACATCTCATGGGATAATGAACAGATAAAATGCAATCGTGTGCAAATTTAGAGAGGAGCAATCCTAGTGTTCAGGACAAGTCCCATTAACAGGACAACAATGTATCTGGCACCATTCCTTGATTAATTCAGGGTAAATAAGGGAAATGTAAGCTGTGTCTCCATGTATAGCAACCATCATAGCTACAAGTAAATAAAATGCAAGGCTTACAGAGGCTGATTTAACCGCAGCCATATTTCATATACACATTTGTCTCAGTGATTTGTGAAAGTGCAGTTGCCCAACCTTGAAATAATGGACAGCCTACAACAAGGGCCACTGAATAATTTCCTTGTGTGGCTATCTGCCCAGCACACAATCAGTGCAGTCTTAACGCTGTTCCGCTCAGTGACCCCGAGATTGAAAGTCTTCTGCATTAAAAGACAGCCGCCAGATTACTTATTAACCCTTACATTGCTGCTGACAGAATGACACAGAGAACATTGAAGAGTCCTATTTGATCTATGTGGCGACAGGCGACATACTGACGCACTGGATAAAGAATATGGTGAAGACACTGACTATTCTTAGCAACAAAAGACATGCAGTCATTAATTCAGTGATGAAACAGAGACTATCCTGCAGGGTGAAGACAGCAAAGCTGTTATAGGGATGTGAAAAAACATGGAATGCTATAATCACACATTGGGGTTTCACCCGTTTCATATTTTGCTATTACATATAACAAAATGCTGTATTTGAACCTATTTAATGTGTTAGTTGTGTTCAATTTCAGTATAAACATTAAACTTCAAATTAAAAATTGTAGATATATTATATGATCAAAATCTTTACCAAAACTAGTAAAAGCAACTTATGAGCACAAACAGAAGCAATTATTTTTTTAAACCCCAGAAGTATTTATGCTTTAAAAAACCAAATCAATGAATCGCTCAGTTGAAAGATTCCTGTCTTTTTCAGAGGCAGAGCAGTGTCCGTGCAGGTGTTTAATTTTCTATCCAGCAAGGTCACAGCGAGCCACTGTATTTAATGAGTTTCAGCCTGAAGCCTTTGATAATGCAGCTGGGAATAGGGATTTTGTTCTCTCCGTGTCTCATTGAAGCATGATTGATGGTGCTGCACCCATGATTGGAAATCCCTCACTCTGCTTTGATTGTTAAGTGTGTCACTGCGGAGGGGACAATTTATACCTACAGTATCACCCACTTCAGTGACAGCCCAGCATGCCGCCTCTCAGCAGCAGGTTGTTTTTTATATTTGGTTATATACACTAACGTTCAAAAGTTTGGGGTCACTTAGAAATTTCCTTGTTTTCCATGAAAACATACATGAAATGAGTTTGAATAGGAAATATAGCAAAATGAATAGGAAATAGTCATTGACAAGGTTAGAAATAATGATTTTTAATTGAAATAATAATTGTGTCCTTCAAACTTTGCTTTCGTCAAAGAATCCTCCATTTGCAGCAATTACAGCCTTGCAGACCTTTGGCATTCTAGGTGTCAATTTGTTGAGGTAATCTGAAAAGATTTCACCCCATGCTTCCTGAAGCACCTCCCACAAGTTGGATTGGCTTGATGGGCACTTCTTACGTACCATACGGTCAAGCTGCTCCCACAGCTCAATAGGGTTGAGATCCGGTGACTGTGCTGGCCACTCCATCATAGACAGAATACCAGCTGACTGCTTCTTCCCTAAATAGTTCTTGCATAGTTTGGAGCTGTGCTTTGGGTCATTGTCCTGTTGTAGGAGGAAATTGGCTCCAATCAAGCCGCCCACAGGGTATGGCATGGCGTTGCAAAATGGAGTGATAGCCTTCCTTCTTCAAGATCCCTTTACCCTGTACAAATCTCCCACTTTACCACCACCAAAGCACCCCCAGACCATCACATTGCCTCCACCATGCTTGACAGATGGCGTCAAGCACTCCTCCAGCATCTTTTCATTTGGTCTGCGCCTCACGAATGTTCTTCTTTGTGATCCGTACACCTCAAACTTAGATTCGTCTGTCCATAACACTTTATTCCAATCTTCCTCTGTCCAGTGTCTGTGTTCTTTTGCCCATCTTAATCTTTTTCTTTTATTGGCCAGTCTGAGATATGGCTTTTTCTTTGCAACTCTGCCTAGAAGGCCAGCATCCCGAGTCGCCTCTTCACTGTTGACGTTGAGACTGGTGTTTTGCGGGTACTATTTAATGAAGCTGCCAGTTGAGGACCTGTGAGGCGCCTGTTTCTCAAACTAGACACTCTAATGTATTTGTCCTCTTGCTCAGTTGTGCACCGGGCCTCCCACTCCTCTTTCTATTCTGGTTAGAGCCAGTTTGCGCTGTTCTGTGAAGGAGTAGTACACAGCGTTGTAATGAGATCTTCAGTTTCTTGGCAATTTCTCGCATGGAATAGCCTTCATTTCTCAGAACAAGAATAGACTGACGAGTTTCAGAAGAAAGTTCTTTGTTTCTGGCCATTTTGAGCCTGTAATCGAACCCACAATTGCTGATGCTCCAGATACTCAACTAGTCTAAAGAAGGCCAGTTTTATTGCTTCTTTAATCAGCACGACAGTTTTCAGCCATGCTAACATAATTGCAAAAGGGTTTACAAAGACATCACTATAAATGACAAATTGCTGCGGCTTCCTGTACCTTAACACTGTGGTTCAAAGTCTCTCCAATAGTCTAGCTGCTAGCAGACCATGTGACCTGAAGCAAATGTACCAACAGCAGTTAATTTGTTGCATAAAAAGTGAAGAGCCAAAAGATTCTCATACCAATAAAATGGGTCCCTGCATTAAAGTTTATAAACTTAATTAGTGGTAAGAAAATAGATTTTATGGCTTTCGTTAGCACTCCTATAATAATCAATATACTTGAGCTTTACATATTTCTTGCAGAATGCAGAACAGTTAATTTAGCTATTTCTTTATATATTTATATATAAATATATATAAAGCTTTAAATATTTTTTTTTGCTAGTTTAAATGCATTTTTAGTATATTTAAGTCTGAACTGTTCTCAGCTGTTACAGTGTTAAGGTTAGGGTTATAAAGGAACAGTTTATAAGGCAGTACGGTCATGGCTCCCATTTGCCCCATAGTGTCATTACACTAACACTAGTATTCTCGTTATAGGGCGGAACACAAAAAGCACAGTCTCTTAGCTATGGCTCCTGACCACAGCGTTATAAAGGTGGAGCACTGTATTCAGGAGTCTAATAAAGAATATCAAAGAGTGACGCTGTTGGCAAGGTAGTCGTGGGATTACAATATCTAAAATGTAGGATTCTTTCAGTAGTGCCTACTAAACCGCACCCATGGCAATTTCAAAAGTGCAATGCACTATATAATACAATACACTTCAAAACGCATGACCAGAAGTGAAAATGCCCAACCATTTCCAATTTAAACATGGACTGAAACATTCATATGAGAAGTGAATGGTACAGAAGTTAGGGACATTACTTTTTAAATGCTTAGGCAAGACAAATATATTCATCCAATTATCAAACAAACTGGACAATAATGAAATAAAAAGACTATACATGAAATCCCTAAAAGAAAATGTAGATAACTCATTTTAGAGTTAAGCCTGTAGTTCACTTCTAAACTGGGGGCTTCCTAAGTGATGCACTCCTCGTGGAGGGGCGACGCGTTCAAGTGAATAAGACTGTGGCTCAGAACACCTAGGACGTACTAACTGATTCAATTTTTCGCCTGGCTGACTATGAAATAAGCAAGTCTGCAGAGTACACAGTTAATCAATTACTTGTACATTGAAGTGTACTATAACACAGAAAACGACTTCTAAATGACAGAGTATTGCAGAACTTTTAGCAATGATTTTCTATGCCTTCAGCATGGGTCTCTTTTGCTTCTGCTGAATTGAAGGTCAAGCTACAGAAGTATTTATAATTTGATATCAGCCAAGGACAGGCCAACTAGTGGGCTGCCACTTTCTATAAGTCATATCCATATTAGAGCCCACCAGCAGCAACTGCACTTATAAATCTGATAAGAGTGCTGGGGGGGAGGGGGTTGTGTGAACAAAAACAAAGCATCCCAGGGTGTTAGGGGAATGTAAAAAAAGGTCTGCGTTCTAAACTTGTACCGTCACCAAAAGTTAAAATCACATTGATATCACTTTTATGTTGATCAAAATGAACAGGAACGATTTCAGACCGCTTTTTTGGTCCCAATGGCACATGGTAACGTGGCTTTTGTGATACTAGAGTAGGTAGGATAGAAATACAATTTACAACACTTGCACTCCATTTCCCTATTATAACAGGTTACAGGTTATCCCCATGTCATTAAGCCATATTATAGATTATTCCTATGTAATTATACATTTACTACACCAGTAGTTACCATGTAACAGCAGAAAACAGTAGTTACCCAGTTATTAACATGTTATTACATTATTATTACTGTATATGCATTTGTGACAGAGGTGATAAATCTCCCTCCCGACCTGTGAGGGCACTGTGTAAAGAGAACAGAGTGCCCTTGATTGGATGACCAGACAATACATCACCAGGGTTAGGTGGAAGTCGGACATTTAGGAAGAGGGTGGAGCTACGGTACATTAAACCATTGACCCGGAAGGGAAACTATGTGGCAGCCATGGAATAGAGGGGTGGTTGCAATCGTTAACCAAAGGGTCATGATTGACTGTATATAAGGAGACGTAGCGAGGTGATCTGTTCCTTTCTTATGGTTAACGCTAACCGGAAGGATACCCGTATTGTGAATAGTGAGTGTTTTGTTTGTTTTTGTCGTGTCTAATTACAATTGTTTGTTGTTTAGACGGCTAACAAGATCCGGAGCTGTCGCTACAGGCCAGCACAAAACCTGGACAACACTACACTTTGTTTCACGATAAATTGTATTTGCAGCACGAGCACTACAGCACTCACTTTGGACTGGTGACCGTGTTTGTATATTGTGGGTGTATTAAAGACTATGTTTATTAGTTCAGGACTGAACCCTAGGGTTAAACTGTGTAGTACACAGACTTGTGTAAGTTTGTAAGGTAATTTTGAAGTTTACTATACTATTACCATTTTAACATGGACAATTCTTTACCTATATATATATATATATATATATATATATATATATATATATATATATATATATATATATAGGCAAAGATATATAATAGATATAATAGATATATATAATTTCTTTTTTTTAAATGTTTTAAAACAAAATGTGCCACATGCCACACCATATTTTCTTTTGTGCGAGTATGCTTTTCATGATACCATAATAAACTCATACCATAATAAACTCTTGAAACACACACTCACCAAATTCTCCAAGCAAGTTGTAAATACTGGAAGCAGAACTGGGTCCTTCCCTGCTGTTACCATCAAAGCAGGCAAGCTAATCTAACATAGCGAGAACAAAACTGGATTGTAATAAATAACCCTGCAATTACTTCAATTAATTCATGTATCAATCAATTTATCGGGCACTGTTACCTATCGATGGGGCCCTGTTGACTATAGAAGTGGATCTGTAGTGAAAAGTCAGTCTAGTAATAGATGCCACATGGCTATGCCTTTACTCATAAAATGTATATTTAAAGTTAACATACAAAGAACCTTTGTGATTTCTGTTTAGCCCATACAAAATTAACAATTTACTGCTTATGGAATTAAGTCATTCTGGCTAGTGTTACTGTTAAAACACTGTAGGTGGTGCAAATGCTCAGTATTCAGGGCATTTAAACTGAAAAGACTGAAATACAGTATGTGAAAGACAGTTCGGCTGGCTAATGATTGAGGTATGTTTCCTTCTACCTTTTACAGGGGCTGGCCATTGCATTATGAAAAATAGATTAAAACACCCACAGAAGAAGGATAAAACTAAAAGATCAACAACAACAAAACAGAGAGGGAAGTGTGAGAATGTTATTATTCTAATGAGAGAGGTGGCTTGTTTCTTAGTTACCTTCCCCTGGGGTAGCACAGGCCCAGCGCCAGTCTTTTCCATGCTCCTGTACCAGTTCAGTGGACCCCTCAAGGCAAAGCACACGGTTTACTTTATGCGGATCAGGGAGTTGTGTAAAATAAATCGAAACGTGGGTTAAGAGACCCCCTCTGCTCCAATAAGCCAAAGACTGCTGGATCTTGTCCTGTCATGTATTGGGCCCAAGGGTCTCAACTGGCAATGCATTTACTAACTAGACTTCTATTAGGTGCTACTATATACAGGAGTGGGAATAATAAACTGTATTCTCCTGATGTGATTGGTTAGATATGTTAAGGGAAACTTGACTAGGACACGCCCTGGTCTTGTCATATACATTTGAACTTGCTCTGTTGCAGTTATAAAGCTCCACTAATGTTCTAAATAAGTGTGGCAAAGTGGCCCCCTGTGTATGTTATATGTTACGTGTTGTGTGTAAGTGTTGGTGTATAGGCATTGGTACACGGGATATAAGCGGGTCTGTGTTTCATGTGTGTTTAAATTGTATATTTGTATTTAGGCACGAGGATGGCACATCACATCACGTGCAAGTAAAAAGTAATAATATGTGAGCACGGGGAATTGCACTTTAATTAATTCACGTGCAGTTGTACCGAGATTCCAATTGAATGATTGACTAGCAATCGAAGTCTCGGTACAACTGCATAAAAGTTGCATGTTTTCACTCACTCGGGTTGGGTGTTCGTGAGTGGAGAACGGTGTGGAGAAGGAGAAAGTAAGCAAGGAAAAGTGAATAAGTGTTCTTACTCACCGTGTTTGTCTGTTCGTGTCTGTTTACTGTATAGTCCGTTTTGTTTGTCTATTTATTTTGGCGCAAGTGCCGTGTCCTGTGTTTTTGTTACAACTGTTTATTTTCTGTCTGTTTATTCATTAAATGCTGAGCGAAAGCATTCGCTCAGCTCCACCAAACTCCACCTCTCTCTGTCATTTGTTCCTGCTTCTGCCGTGACGTCACCGCCCAGTCATCCTGTCACAATAAGGTATAGCCATGGAATTGTTTTTCCAACCGTTTATCAAAATCATGGGAAAAAATGGCTCCGTAATGGAGGAATTTGTGCAGTGAATTTCTTTACTGTTGTTTTTGACAAAATCCACAGCATTAGTTAAATTGTATTAGATACATTAAATACAAGGTCAAAGGATAGTGTCAAAAGAAAATATATTGTAAAAAAGGTGGGCTATAGCAATGTCTTGGCTATAGCAATGTTCCTTTGTAATGGTTAAGAGAGAACATCTGAAGGACGAGTGTAAAATAACTGAGAGTTTTGTTTGTTTGGTTTGTATCATATAATTGTACTCTTTGTTATTTATTAGATGACTAACACGATCCGAAGCTGTCGCTACAGGTCAGCACAAAACCGGACAACACTTCTCCTCTGTGCACAAGTAAATTGTATTTCATCACGAGCACTACAGCACTCGCTCTGGACTTGTGACCGTGTCTGTGTTTTCTGTGTGTGTTTAATACCGTGTTTATTATTTCAGGACTGAACCCTGTATTTATTGAACGTGAAATACACATCGTTGTGAGTGGAAGCAAAATGAGTTCATTCTACAGGGTGATGCAAAACCTTTGGCCATAGATGTACATACCATTTCTTAACCTGATTTTTATTGTATGTAGCATTTTTAGTGAACAGATCAATTATCAACCCTGGGGGAAACAGCAGAGCTAAACAGCAACAGTATCAACACGCCACTGTTTAAATCATTATGATTTTCTACATCAACAGAGACATAATTTATTTTTTATTAGTTTGGTGTAGTTTTGAAGTATTTTTCACCACTCTAAGTTAAGGTGGGTAATTTCCATGCAACGCGGAATGATTAATTCATCAGATCAGTTCCCACCACAAAACTCAACCTCCTTCCACTCAACTGCATAAACAATTATGCAAATTCTACCTTTGTTAAATAATCAATACAACAAAGCTAGAACTGTCTCCTGGTATAAAGAAATACATAAATAGATTGGATGCAAAAAGCCCCTTGAAGAGAATCAAAAGGTTATAATATAATAAATCCTCTTTTCAATCTACCCAGATTATGTTCTATATTACTTGTCTGATTTACTTGTTTGATATGAATTGATGGATCTATCAAGGATTGTGCATGGATATCTTCCCCTAAACTCCTAAAGTTACATTGCTAGTATAAGAACAAACTGTAACATACCTGCAGCCAGTCTCACTGTACTGCTGGACGTAGTACTGTAGTGCCGACTCACTCAGGATTCGGCTTCGATGAGGGCCCTGCAGCTTTCCCACAAACAGACCACCTACAAGCACAAAGGCACCAAGGTCTGTACATTTTTAACTGTGTGTCTGTCTCTCATGCATCTAGCCTAAACTTACGTGGGTACTTGCTAGCAAAGGCAAAAAATCACAGTGCACTCTGACACCTGTAGACATTAGCACAGCTCATTGCTTATTTACAGAGAACATTATCTTCAGCGAGTGGATGATGTGCTGTTGTAACAAAGTGGTCTGGGATTCACAGCCGTTACAAATTCTGACCCCTACAGGCGAGACAAGGTTATAGGCACTTGTGCAACCTCTTTCCGTTACACAGGCTCACCTATGACTGGTGTCTTCCACTTTACAAACTAGTACAATGCTCCCAGTAGGACAAGATTTGTGAGTTGTTTTTTTTATGTTCATTTTCTGCTGGTGCCTCTCAAAGAACTGTGCCTGAATATAACATACAAGGTCTTAAACAGATGTTCATTTTTGAATTCTCCCATAAGGGTGCCAAGCTATCAGCTTGTAATTGATCCCAGCCCCCGAGGCACTGGGTACTTTTTTTATTAATTTCAATAAAGTTGTCTAAGTCTTATTACATCCCTTGGATATCCATTATTTTATCAATTAAAAAAAGTAACCCAGCATGCATGATTGAGATCCATAAACCTAATAGATGGATGTGGAATGACTCTGGATTACAGTCTGTCAGCAAAAATGGTTTGGCAATGGCACGCTCACATTTCTATAGAGCTAATGATTTTGTTCAGCGGTTTTCTGGCTTCCCCTATAATAATACATTAAAAAAAAGATAAAGATAAGTCATTTATAAATAAACTACAACTATAATTTATTTAAATTCTGAATTAAACATCTGCAGACTTTTGCAACTTTCATGTTAAGCTGTGGATCTGGTTCTAAATTTATATACGTGACAGGGGAGATTTCGGCTGCCAAAAGAGTAAATATACACTAGTTCTCTAA
This sequence comes from Acipenser oxyrinchus oxyrinchus, assembly GCA_030684275.1. Lineage (NCBI taxonomy): Eukaryota > Metazoa > Chordata > Actinopteri > Acipenseriformes > Acipenseridae > Acipenser > Acipenser oxyrinchus. Next base: position 10,625,714 of record CM060251.1, read on the forward strand.
CTTTTTTGAATATTAATATATTTCATGATAAAGACCTTGTACCAGGGGACTCGCTACAATGCACGAATGATGGAACTAATGATGAGTGACGACGTGGATCCGTGTTCGCTGCGTGATTGACAGGAGACCGAGACTGGAAGGTTGAGATTAACACTCCCCGCAGGCTCGCAACTTTATTTACTTACAGCCGTACATACGGCCCTGCGTACAAAAGCCAAAATAAACACTACGAAAACGAAACAAAAGGTGCTGTGAAGACGGTCCGTGCTACTCCGCTCTCAATTGGAGGTCTACTATCCCAAAACGAACTACCCGTCCCACGGGCAGTTCAGTTCACCCAACTCCAACCTCATATACACATGATCATTGGTTTATTGCAGCTTCCTTCAACCCAGACCACCTCCCGGCCTCGGAATATATACACGATTGCTGTTAGAGGTGGTCACTTCATATCCTGAGCCCAGTCATTCAGCAGCAATGCTTCGGCATCAGCGCCAGACCCTATGGCTTTGCACCAGACTTGATCTGTGTAATCCCTTTTATTCCTAGCAGCTCTGCTGCACCATGCCCACCTGTTGATTAGGAGCTCACAGCTGGTAAACACACGTGCTGCTCGTTTCCACAACTAAACACAGCAGGCAGGCCGCTACACACATAGCATCAGGTTCCCCATTAAAACTAATCCCATTATTATGTATACAATCACTACACTCTTATTTATAACAAACAATCACAGAAGCCCCCTCCTTATGAGCAGGGCGCCCAACCTCAATGGGCCTCTTTTTGTTTGATTTTCAATAAATAAATAAATAAATGCTTACAAGCAACCTTATCCTTTTTAAATGTCTTTTTCCATTTCCAAAGGAAGTGTCTTCATGTTGCAGAGCCAGAAGAAATCCTCAGCAAATTCAAAATATACCCGTGTCATTGCTACATTAGAAATAAGAAATTTGCACCACAATGATCAATTTAGTCCAATGCGATTTAAGAGTGTAATCTGAATGCCCCTGTTTGAAGTCTAGCCGGATCAAACAAGCAAGGGTGCTTAAATAGAATATACAGAGGATAGCCTAGGGCAGGACCTGGCTCATAGACAAATTGTGCTTCAACATTGTGCTACAACAAAAAACCCTTTCAACTTAATTTGTGGTCCACATTTCAGACTGGTAAAGCTGCAAACAAAGCAACTTCAGTTGACGCAGTTTTTATTATTGATTTTCAGCTCTGCAATGGTAATGCAGTTTCTATTAGGAGACACCTTTTAAATTTTAATGCAGCCAAAGTCTTGACTGTTTTTAGCTTTTCCCACCTCCAGAAAGAAAAAGCTGCTTTGCTTCATTCTTTTCAATGCCCTCATAGACACTAGCATCACTTGGCTTTATCAATTGCAAGTTGTGCTTGATTTCATTAAAAAAGCAGTTATGGAGTCATTACTTTAACATGTAGAGATATATCCAGAAAATCGGACTAAAGAACTAAAACAGCTTGGCAGCTCCAATTACCAGTATATCTTAAGTTATTAACACATACTGTACTGTATATTTAAAAGTCACTTTTTCCAAAAATGTATTGAAGCTACTGGTACAGAGATCCCCTTCCCCCAGTCACTCCACTGCTGATAACTGCAGCAATATGATGTTGGTGTAGGGCTATCCTTTAATGTTGCAACCTGGAGCAAGGAAGGACTTGTGTGGAGTCTATTGTTGCCCAGGTAAGAACATTTTTTATTTTATTTTCTTTATAAAAGAAAAGATGTGCAACAGACAGTCTAGCTAGTTGAAGAACAGTCTGTCACAATTAAGTCCAGCTAGTTGAAGAACACTATTTCCCCAGTCCTTCCTTCCTTTAGAACACAGTCCTTTTGGCGGCGAGACTTTATGGGCAGGGTCAATCACTTTCCCACGATAAAAAATAGCTGTAAAAACCCATGTAAACCTGAGCAGGAATAATGCTTGTGGCTCATGAGGTTTCAGCAGTCAAGATCCAGTTCTTCTGACTTAATGTCACGTAATCTCCAGCAGAAAGGCCGTACAAAACACTAGAACCACTGCGGTTATACTCATACCTACAACTGCCGACAGCAGTCATTATCACGGTACATTTTAAACATCATCAATATTAAAATGAAAGACAAACTCAAAAGTTTTATTCAAGCACACGAAACACTGTAATTAAATGAACAATTAAACATAAAAGGGTTTATTTTCTTACCACATATAAAGCACTACTTCAAAAAATGAAAAACTATAATAAAACAAATATTTCAAAAGAAACTAGTGTGTAAACAGGTTTATGTACAAACAAAACTGTAAAAACAAAAGTAGTTTTGAATCTAAAACGAAAGTAACATATGATTTCTCTTGTGTGTGTGACACTCACAGCACAGATTTCAGGTTCAGCAGCCTGCAGCTTTGCAGTTTTGCAGTTTTCTGATTGAAATGTTTCTGCTGAAGCGCTGTGGCTAGCTTCAAGATGAAATCTCTCCTACTGATATTTTCCCTGGTGCATTTCTTGTACAAAACGAAGGAATCAATGGCTGCTAGGTCCAATAGAGATAACAGGCTTGTATATATATAAAAAAGTAGAATATTGTAGGTTATATTCAAAATAAAAACATGTATTGTAAAGGGCTGTTCTAGTGTTAATCAAATTTAACTTTTAGATGTTCCACCAACACACACACACACACAAATAAATTCTAAGTACTAAAACTTGTACTTAGTAGAAATTATAATTTATATAATTATGTGTGTGTGTGTGAGAGAGTGACTCGGGAGCGGTGAAGACGAACACACGCTGTCCTTTGAAGCGTGTGCCGTCAGCCTCACCATGCAGTGTGAAAAAACCCTGATTAGTGTTAGGCTTTGCAATATCATCTTATGTAAGGTAGTGCTTATCGGGGCCTTTGAAACCAGCCTATTAAAAACGTAAGCTATAGATTTCTGCTTGTTTTGAGACGCATGCATCTAAAATAACCTCTTTTGCAGACACCAGCGGTGTTCAAGGAAGGATTTTTCAGGTCCTGCAATAAAGCAAAGCAACATGATTATAAAAATGTCAGTGTGCTGTGATTTAGAGAAGAGTGCCAGGGAGCAGGCTGAATACTGCCGGAACGGACATACACAACCTTGGTGTTGTTTTCTGTGTCAGGCTTTTTAAAAGTATTCATTCAAGCAATCCAATTTTATTTTATGGGAGTCTAGCTCGTAATGGTACTTATGATAACCCTCCCATACTACAACGGAGCCAAAACAGCAGTTGAATTAAAACAGTGCTGAACAAAAACAAAAACACCTTCCCTGTGCTACAGCATAGGGAATTAAACTGATGTGTAAACTTAAATGTATGCATTATATATTTACTGTACCAATATGTGTTTGTTTCTAATTTACAGAGTTGTTGAATAACTTGAATCAAACTCAAATCACAAGATATAGCCCTAAATAACTTAGTATGTGGATTAACTTGTTGTAACAAATATGATATACATGCAACGTTTCAGAAGGTATAAGAACATAAGACAACGAACAGAAGGCCGCCATTCGGCCCACCTATGCTCATCTATGCTTATCAGGTTGGGCTGAAAGAATCCAAGGGATGATTGGGTAACCTACTCTATACCCTAACCACACTGTGCAAAGAACTATCTCCTTCCCCTTGTCCTAAGTCTATTACTTAATTCCCAACTGTGTCCTCTGGTCCTGGATTCTGTGCTGTGTTTAAAGGGTTAACTGCTGTATGTCAACCCCTTAAGACACATATATACAGTACTGTGCAAAAGTTTTAGGCAGGTGTGAAAAAATGCTGTAAAGTAAGAATGCTTTCAAAAATAGACATGTTAATAGATTATATTTATCAATTAACTAAATGCAAAGTGAGTGAACAGAAGAAAAATCTAAATCAAATCCATATTTGGTGTGACCACCCTTTGCCTTCAAAAAAGCATCAAGCATCAATTCTTCTAGGTACACTTGCACACAGTTTTTGAAGGAACTCGGCAGGTAGGTTGGCCCAAACATCTTGGAGAACTAACCACAGTTCTTCTGTGGATTTAGGCAGCCTCAGTTGCTTCTCTCTCTTCATGTAATCCCAGACAGACTTCGATGATGTTGAGATCAGGGCTCTGTGGGGCCATACCATCACTTCCAGGACTCATTGTTCTTCTTTACGCTGAAGATAGTTCTTAATGACTTTGCTGTATGTTTGGGGTCGTTGTCATGCTGCAGAATAAATTTGGGGCCAATCAGATGCCTCCCTGATGGTATTGCATGATGGATAAGTATCTGCCTGTATTTCTCAGCATTGAGGAGACCATTAATTCTGACCAAATCCCCAACTCCATTTGCAGAAATGCAGCCCCAAACTTGCAAGGAACCTCCACCATGCTTCACTGTTGCCTGCAGACACTCATTCGTATGCAGCTGTCCAGCACTTCGTGAACAAACTTGCCTTCTGCTACAGCCAAATATTTCAAATTTTGACTCATCAGTCCAGAGCACCTGCTGCCATTTTTCTGCACCCCAGTTCCTGTGTTTTCGTGCATAGTTGAGTCGCTTGGCCTTGTTTCCACGTCGGAGGTATGGCTTTTTGGCCACTTCTGACCAGACTTCTCCGGACAGTAGATGGGTGTACCAGGGTGTACCAGGGTCCCACTGTTTTCTGCCAGTTCTGAGCTGATGGCACTGCTGGACATCTTCCAATTGCGAAGGGAAGTAAGCATGATGTGTCTTTCATCTGCTGCAGTAAGTTACCTTGGCCGACCACTGCGTCTACGGTCCTCAACGTTGCCCGTTTCTTTGTGCTTCTTCAAAAGAGCTTGGACAGCACATCTGGAAACCCCTGTCTGCCTTGAAATTTCTGCCTGGGAGAGACCTTGCTGATGCAGTATAACTACCTTGTGTCTTGTTGCTGTGCTCAGTCTTGCCATGGTGTATGACTTTTGACAGTAAACTGTCTTCAGCAACCTCACCTTGTTAGCTGAGTTTGGCTGTTCCTCACCCAGTTTTATTCCTCCTACACAGCTGTTTCTGTTTCAGTTAATGATTGTGTTTCAACCTACATATTGAATTGATGATCATTAGCACCTGTTTGGTATAATTGTTTAATCATACACCTGACTATATGCCTACAAAATCCCTGACTTTGTGCAAGTGTATCTAGAAGAATTGATGCTGTTTTGAAGGCAAAGGGTGGTCACACCAAATATGGATTTGATTTAGATTTTTCTTCTGTTCACTCACTTTGCATTTAGTTAATTGATAAATATAATCTATTAACATGTCTATTTTTGAAAGCATTCTTACTTTACAGCATTTTTCACACCTGCCTAAAACTTTTGCACAGTACTATATATATATATATATATATATATATATATATTCAAACAAAAACATTACATTAAATACTATGAATATATTAGCATTTTCACCATCAGTATGGATCCACCCTACTATCACACACCTTCAACACATCTGGTAAGGGGGGGGAACTCGCCCAAATCTATCACATTCTATAGTGCGTCACATTTAAGTATTTTAGAGACTATCTTAACCTAATCTGTTAGAAACTGTTTCAAACTAGTTATTTGTTTGTTATATATATATATATATATATGTATATATATATATACTTCAATCATGCCCCCCCCCCACACACAATTCTTCTTTTTGTTCTATGCTAAATTGATTCAGTTCATCAAGCCTATTTTCATAGCTCATGGTATTAGTCTGGTTGCTCTTCATTGGATTATGTCCAGGGCCACAATGTCCCTTGGGTGCTGTGCCGACCAGAATTAGACATCATGCACCACAATCAGTTTCCCTTTACTTTCACATTCCCTTTAATACCATTCATTCTTTTTCTTGATGGTCTGCTGCCTCTAGCCTAGAGCAATACCTGGCCACATTACACCAAATGCAATCCTCTGAAACGGCATAACAAAGGATACTGAAACCAACAGCTTCCTTGAATAGCAAATTTAATTGTATTGTATAATATAAAAACACATGGACATAACTCTTCGTAATGCAGATAAATGATGCCTGCTTTTCCTATGCCACATGAGTAAATGCAAACAAAGGCCTACTTTGTCACAGTTAGAGCCCCGTGTTTTTCGCAAATATGAAATAAAACGACATGCAACATATAAAACAAAATAAAATGAAAAACCATTATAAAGCAAACATAGAATGACATTTTTAAATTGGTAGGTTTACCAATTTAACACAGTCTGAAGGAAAACAGAAGCTCTGACTTGCACAGATGTATAATTTGGAGTGAGTTGTTTGGGAATTAATTGTGATGGAAGAGAAGAGACATTTGTTTCTAAAATGCCTAAACAAAATAATGATGGGCAGATTTTGCTGGAATGGGAGTCGAAAGAGTCCGTCATTAAGCATTAGCTATTTATTCCTTTTGGGGGGAAATATGGCTGGTTTGCTTGTATTTTGTATTAGGATGCTAATTTTGTTTTATTTCAAAGGGTGCATACTTTGCACTGGTGCAAATGCTGTTTTGGTTTGAATGAATTTGAATGAATAAATCTGCTTTGCTTAGTGTTTAAATACTAAGTTGTATACTCTTATTTTATCTTATTGTATTTTTATAGAGGGCATGGGCAGTATTTACTTTAAATAGGCTGTTAATTAAAAAGAGTGGGGGACTGTACATTACCGTTACTGCCACTAATGAGAAATGGTGGTAACTAAATTATTTTTCTGTGCTAGGTCTGTTTATGTTAAATTAAAAAAAAAAAAAATTTTTTTAAAAAAAAGCAGACAATGTTTAATAAAAAATATGTATATAGTTAAAACATGATGTATATGTTTTTACTGATATACATCTATGTGAGGAGTTTTATTAATGTGTATCTGTAATAAAACAACATTTTTAGCAGATAAAACTAAATAAAACGAAAATTTGTGAAAAATAAAAAGAATTATAAAAAAAATAAAAATAAATTTCACGTAGCTCTAGTCATAGTCAAGCTTCCCTGTTCCCATGGAGACTAACATCAGGATATGTCTACAGCCTTTCCTGCATAGGCCAGGCTGAAGATACAGCACGCCACATCACATTTCTAAGCACTGCTTTCAAAACACTGCATTCTGCAACCTTTTCAATCCTATTTTACCATGCATATATTAACCTATTTCATGAAAAAGACTGACAAGTATTCTGCAGCTAAAACAAAACACATCTCAAAAAAAGCCATGACACTGCAGTCTTGTCACCCTTTATCATCATTGGCACTTATTGCAGCCTGGCAGGGAAAGCTTCATCCTCCTGAGCGGCAAAGCTGCCAGGGAACCTTTCCTCTCACCCTTCAATTTCTTTTAATGTCACTTGGTTGCAGTGCACAATGCAATGACAAACGGTAAAGCTGTAAGCCTTCAATGGTATTGTTTCATGTCTGACTTGCAGCTATTATAGTTATAGCTGTAGTCTGTAACACCATGAGCCTGTAGAGACACGTTTCAGAGACACGTTGGCACCACTGACATGTGGAAGAGGCACACGTGGGACATAAACCAGCTGTCAGTGCTGAAGACCCCTTTGCATATTAAATAAGGTTTTAAAATGCATTGCTTTCTGATACATACAGTAGGTGGCCGTACTTACGCTTGTCATGTCTCAGTTTTACATATATGTAGAGAACGGCTTATACAATTGTGAAGAGTCTTGCCAAGTACATTCATTTGTATACTGAGCGGATTAGAATCTGGGGGTATATGGAGGTGTTTATCTTTCTGTCTGTATGTCACACTTCCTGCAATGTACATACACATGTTTGTGTCAGCTCCTAGGGGTCAATGCAATGAGCTGTTAAAACCTACTGCTCACTGTAATTATGAACCACCATGACATACAGCCGTGAAACCCTTCTTCATACATCTGAACACTGAACAAATCTCCTGCATTCATTTCAATACTTGTTATTAACAATTTGGTCTATAACCCCAGTCCTGAGGTCATGATATACAAGGAAATGAAAATCTCCCTGGCATAAACATCATTATAAATCTTATGATTATAGGATAGGATATAGGATATGATCATATACCTGTATGTAAGCCATGTTCTCATAAGGTTAGGAAGACTTATTTTCAACCAAAAGGTTGGTGTAAAAGAAAGCTACACGCAAGGCTACGGACCCATAAAATAAATGTCTTAATGCACCCAGGTACAGAAACGATAGTAATGGTAATGATCATGTCAGTTCAGGGAGCTAGCAAAGTGGCTTTTAATGTTGGCAAACGACATGGGCTGGTGAGTGGGCTTGAAATGAGCTCTGCCTCTGCTGATGCTGCGATATCCAGCAGTAACGAGCTGCAACAAGTTCTGACAGATTGTCGCTGTGTCTGTTTGTGTGCCTGTGCGGTGGTGCAGCCTGCCTCTGCCTCAGGGTTCATTAGCACAGAGCATCGCTGTGTCACACGCTGGGGCTGTGTAATGTATTATTAGACTGTAATGCGTCTGGGGGCGCTCTTTAATGGTCCTCATTAGGATGCCAGTTCACACAGCTTGGGATTCCACTCTCAAACAGAACAGGGAGCACTCACTGGCTCGCATATAGACCTCACACATTATCTTCAGGTCTTGTCTGGAAAAAACACCGAAACACAATTCTAACCAAATGTAAATGTAGTATTTGTAAGCACTAAATGAAATGCCTGAGTTGTTACATTATTGGGTGCTTTTTCCTCTTTTCTGAAGATTTTGTGCAAATGACAATTAGAAGTAAAGAGCTTTGAGAATCTATCCCTTTATTTCAGTCACAATTAGCAATCAAGTTACCAAACAAGAAATAAACAACTTGCACAAGCTGCATTCTCTGTGCACATACTGGTTTTATATACTTTGTAGTGGGATGTTTCTTTGAAAGCTTCTGTGGCTTATATCTTCTGAATGCCTTGTGGATAGCTCTGAAAATGTGTACACAACAGGCACAATTACAGCTTTTTAAAACTATTAAGAGATCTATGCGCACATTGGTTCCCTTCTAGTTTTTGTATTTGTTTCTTTTTTTCTCAACAGGCAAAGGAATACAACAGCAACATACTTGTTTTAACCTATATACCCCATTCCAGATTTAGTAAAGACATTATTTGAATGCCCGTCAGTCAATCATATACAGAAGACCACTGTTCAACACAACAATTTAAAACCGCTTCACAATGCTCAAGAACAGCAGAACCAGAACTAAAGCATGGCTTGGTTCAAGGTAAGCAAGTTCTTCTGTAAAAGACATTACCCAATTAAATACTGACCTTCTCTAAGTTTTTACTAAATCACCTGCTTTGCCTGCTATGCTGCAGAAGATGGCAGCAGTTTGGAATTTACAGAGCTCAAATTTAGTGGGTTCATCAGTTCTGGGAGATGAATTATCCCAGCAGTGTCCTCCTAACACGGAGAGGTTTAATTAGTCATGATCAATGGCAGAGAAAAATGTGCTTTCAGAAAACTACACCGTAGTTTAATTACTGTCCACAGGCTCCTAAAAGCTGTGCTACACTGTTTTACCTGACCGCTTGTGTAATAGAGAAGAATACCAATGTGAGGACAGGGGGTTCTGGGTAAGAAACATACCTTTCAAAAGTAGAATTAAATCAGTCATGAACCAATCAACTTATACACAGGCAAAGTCCTTGAAAGGGGCCTATTCACAAACTCCCACTTTATTATCTGCTGGGGATCTAGAGTATGACTGTACTGCACTGCACTGTCATGAAACAGGCTTGGATATTGTTTAGCACAAGATAGTGAGATCATCAGAATCTGGGCCCTAAAAAAGTACCTGCCTGTCTGTCTTTACATACAGTACCTAGGTATGTCACATGCACATTTGTATATACAGTTAGATGACATCTTACCCAATTATGATAAAACTTGGCTAAGACATTCTTTATCACAACATTTTGACAGTGTCACAATATGGGGATGTATGGAGGTTCTTACTATATGTTTGTATTTATAACTGTGGTAGGGGATGTCTAACATACTTGTTTTAAATATTTAACAGATGAGTATTGAATATGAATCCTTGAAATTAAAATAAAAATAAAAAACACCATGGCATTTTGTGCAATTTACACTTTAACTTTGCTGTATGCATTAGACCCTGTCAAAGCTACAACATGATTTTATAGTGATCTACAAAAAAAGTTCTGAACGAGTATCAAGAATTATTTATACAAAATATTAAATTGCAATAATAAAAGAAAACTCAAATCTGTCTGTTTTGAAAAAAAAAAAACACACACTTTTGGAAAATATACCCCGTCATGTAATTTTTAATATTGAACGATATCAATGTTTTAAAACAGTCCCGAATAACAAAATACTAGTTTATCTGTTATTATTATCATTATTATTATTTATTTCTTAGCAGACGCCCTTATCCAGGGCGACCTACAGTCGTAAACAAAAATACATTAAGAATCACAGCGCAAGTAATAATAAAATTAAGAGCAAGATAAATACAATGATTTGTCAGTGTCAGTGATAGTTACATCAGGATATAATTAAATACAAAAATACTACTGTTCAATGCTGCATTGTCATGTGGCTGTACTCTTTTGTATGGCCCCCAAAGTAGCCCTAGCTATGGATTAGAGGTCGGCATGGGTACCCGAAAACCCGGGTTTTAAATTACCTGATGCTACCCGGGTCTCGTTTTACTATCTGGGCTTCGATTTATTAATCTGAGAATTTAATGAAAAATGTAGAAAATATAAAACAATACAGTTGTAAGCGCGGGTCTCTGGCCAGCGTAATAAAAGACAATGTTAAAAGAAGCTTTTGCATTAAGCCTTTTCTTAACTGACAGGATATCAATGTTTTACAGAAAATAGTGAGCCGCAAGTACACCTCAATAATAATAACTGTGGCGACTATTCTCAGGAACTAAATCAGAAACTAAACAACACAACAGGGCTCTACTGTGCAACTAATTTGGTTGCATATGCGGCTAAAGAACATAAGAAAGGTTACAAATGAGAGGAAGCTTATTGATCCCAGAATCTCATCAAGCAGCTTCTTGAAGGATCCCAGTGTCAGCTTCAACAACATTACTGGGAAGTTGATTCCAGACTCCCACAGTTTTTGTGTAAAAAAGTGCCTGTTCTTTTCTGTTCTGAATGCCCCTTTACCTAATCTAAATTTGTTTCTTTTTTCAGGTCGAAAAAGTCCCCTGGGTCAACATTGTCAATACCTTTTAGAATTTTGAATGCTTGAATCAGATCACAGCGTAGTTTTCGTTGCTCAAGACTGAATAGATTCAATTATTTTAGCCTGTCTGCATATGACATGTCTTTTAAACCAGGAATAATTCTGGTCGCTCTTCTTTGCACTCTCTTATAGCTAGGTGACCAGAATTGAACGCAATATTCTTGATCAGGTATTACTAATGCATTGTAACGTTTTAACATTACTTCCCTTGATTTAAATTCAACACTTTTCACTTTATATCCAAGCATTTTGTTGGCCTTTTTTGTAGCTTCCCCACATTGTCTAGATGAAGACAACATAAACTCCTAGATCTTTCTCATAGATTCCTTCTTCAATTTCAGTATCTCCTATATGGTATTTAAAATGGACATTTATATTGCCTGCGTGCAGTACCTTACAGTTTTCTATATCAAATGTCATTTGCCATGTGTCTGCCCAGTTTTGAATGCTGTCTAGATCATTTTGAATGACCTTTGCTGCTGCAATGGTGTTTGCCACTCCTCCTATGTCATTAATGTAGATTAGGAAGAGCAGAGGACCTAATACTGATCCCTGTGGTATTCCCCTGGTTACCTTGCTCCATTTTGAGGTTTCTCCTCTAATCGGTACTTTCTGTACATGCATGTCCTTGAATCCCTACAGCGTTCAGTTTGAGAATTAATCTTTTATGCAGGACTCTGTCAAAAGCTTTCTGGAAATCTAAATAAACCATGTCATTTGCTTTGCAATTATCCATTGTCGATGCTGCATCCTCAAAAAAATCGCAGGTGTTAGACATGATCTCCCTTTCAGCACGGAGAATCCGCAATGAATGAGTGATTTATTGATTGCAATTGCAGATGATTTAATGAACTGTGATGGGTGCTCAGGGCCCGAGTGAATGGTAAATTTGGCCAGAGGCGTCGTCCATGGGTGCTCGAGGGCTACCCCAGATAGGAAGTGGCTATGGGCCACCTCCCCCCAAAAGACGAGGCTGCCAAATCATGAATGGAAAAATAATAATAATGATTAATGCACCCCACAGTGGCGCACTGCCACCTACCCCCCCAAAATATTGAAAAATTAATGAAAATGAGCAGCTTAGACACAACCTGTCCCCCAGAGCATGACTGCGCTGCGGAAAAGAGCCTATCCTTGCCAGCCTGACCACTACTCACATATATTTAATTTTTGATGTAGGGGGAAACCTCAGGGAACCCGTGGCTGAGGGCAGCCCTTCCTCCAGACTCTAAGAGGTCGACTCCCGTTTCAGCCTCCCAGTGCGTGACTGAGAGGCTGAAACAAAAGAAGCGACATGGGAGAATAACACGCAGAACCTTTATGCGTTTGCTGATGATGTGTTGGTTATGGGTGGATTCTCCTTGCAGAAAAGCAACCAAGTTTACAATTCCTAAAACCACGTTGACTGTCTCCCAAGATACTGTTACCATATAGGAAATTTTCCATTTTGGATCTTATTATAGTTTACATATTGTAGCAATGTCAAGAAGGAAAACACAAGGCAAGTTCTCAAGGGCTAAATTAATTTTTATTTCTATAACAAGTCGCATTCCAGTCGTGTCCACAGCTGCTGCTTCTTTTCAATTCAACCCTGGTATCCAGCACCCACTCCCTTTTACATGATCTTAGTTAGCGGTTTGTAAATAACTTATTTAATTTCTTTGAGTATTATTGAGAGGATCTTATCTGGCCCAGGGGATTTGTTTAGTTTAAGAGCTCCTAGTCCCTTTAACACTTCTGCCTCTGTTATGCTAGTTATTTAAAACTGGATAGGAACAGGTCGACATGTGGGGCATGTTGTCTGTATCCTCCTTTGTAAAAAGTAATCATTTAATATATTTGCTATTTTTCTCTTCATCTATGATGTTGCCATTTGTATCTATTAGACGTTTACTGCCTCCTTGAATGTTCTTTTGTTGTTATAATTTTGCAAAAACTTTTTGGAATTGGTTTTAGCCCACTTGGCAATGTTCATTTATATCTCTCTCTTGGCCTTTCTAACTTCATTTTTGACTTGTGCTTGCAGTTTCAAGTACTCTTTCTGTGTACTTTGTTCTTGGTCCCTTTTAAACGCTCTGTAAAAGTGCCCTTTTTCTCTGAACAGTTTTTTAAATGTATCTATTAAACCATTTTGGCCAATTTATCCATTATATTCGTCTCCATCACTCTTGGATAACCATGTTTCTGTAACACCTATCACATCGTAGTTGTTAGTGCAGTAGTTTCAGGTTCTAACATTTTGTTTTTGAGACTTCTAGCATTTAGATAAATTCATTCAATGGCTATTTTACCTGTTTTGGCCTTGTTTTGATGTAGTCACCCTTCCATTTGTTTTTTTTTTCTTTTTAATTTACCAGTTTTTTTCATCTATTTTTCAATTCAAGCAGAGAATGGGTGAAATTGACCTTTATGCTTTTAAAAAAAAAAAACTGTATGCCACTGCAAAACTCCTTTATTATTCAACATGCAACAAAACTATGGTCACCAACATTCTAATAGAACTACATTCAAATTGAAATGACGTTTGGTCACAGCAGAGCTATACCTTGTATAGATAAAAGATCCTACACAATTTAAAAAAATGTCTCAAATAAACCGCAGAAAACGCAGCATATAAATGTTTATTACACAGTCTTTTATAGCATATCATTTACTAGTAAAAATATGCACAGAACAAAACAGATAGTTGAACAGAACTAACTTGAACTTATTATTCGGAGTCTGAGCTCCCCCCTCTCCTGCTTCAGCACAGCTGGACTCAGCTACCATGTTTCCACGACACCTCCCTCCACGAGTAGCATTGAGCAGAATCACTTCAAAACACAGAGCATGCATTAAATCACGAGGGAAACCAGCACCGGATTCTTGTTTTTTCCTGTTTTTTCACCAAACAAACTTTCATTGTACTTTAAGACAGTTTCTGAGCGCTATTCCTTCATATTCTTATGACCTTGTTGTAGTTGCATGTGTTCTATTCTGTTTCCTTTGCGGTGACTTCTATTTTTGCACAGTTACATACCAGTTTACAAACCAGGATATTTTCTTCATCTCCTGTCCCACGTTTCTTTACAGTTTTCACTTCAAAGTCAGGGTATTCTGCACAATACTCATTTAGTGTTTTCGTCTTGCACCACATTTTTAAATCTAACAAGTAACTGTCACCGCCTAACCATTCAGAGCGGAACGGAGACGGGACAGATAAAAAATGCACAAATCAGAGATGATTTCTAAATGATTATTTTTGGTAAGAAAATAAAACTAGAGAGAGTGGTTTTACCAATGTTTATCCTATATAAAGCTATTTCAGTCGAACTCATTTTTTTTAGAAATTCGACATTTAACGAGCTTTACCGATTTATATCGAAAAGTAGCAAGCCTAGTTATATTACACCACATGTATAACACAGCACTAGAGACTTAAGGTTCTGTGGGCCTAGAAAGAGCTGAGCTACAACATCTGTATTATTTGGCTCCAGGCCCTAGGTCTGTCTCTCTCTCTCTCTGGGACCTTAGTACCCATCCAGCTTGAGTAATCAAGTTTTCTCTTCTCATTCATCCGTTCTGTCATTGTCAGTCATCTGTACGTCACTTAAATGAGCCTTTAATTAGCGCCTAATGATCCCGTTTTTCACAATACGGTTTCCATTAGAGGAAGTGCCTCCTCTTGATTAATAGTGACCAGACTGACACAAATACAAAACAGAACCTTTTAACGCACTGTTATGTTGCAGCCTACCTGCCATCCTGCTGTTCTGGTGTGTCTATTTACTTGAAGAAACGTTGCTCCTAACAGTTACAGCGGTATGTATTTGGACAACATGAATCTGTCAGTAAACGTAAACAAAAATCCTCCGGTCAAGATGATGTGAGAGAGATAACATTAACAGTTCAGAGTCAGACTACAACGGCAGGCATACTGTTTTAAATAAAAAGATGCATATACTCTGCACTTGGGTATAGCATCGGGTAGACTGTAGTATTACCTTTTGATATTTAGAAACATTACATAGCAACAGAAGCTAACGAATCTTCTGAAACTTCACAGGTTATAAATATTAAAAACCCATTCCTACAGCAAAGCTGAAACAGACCAGTGTTGTTTTTTGTTGTTTTTTAATTTGCAGGGAGCATGAAATGAGTCTTTCTCGATGCAGGTCACTAAATAGATATTTGTTTTGGTTATGAAAACTTGACCCATTTTTAGGAGCTACAGTTCAAAAAGTGCATGATGCAACGCGGCCACATATTCTATCTGTTGGTTACAATGTAGTATTTTTTTTATAACGTACGTTTCAATTGGTTCCTTCTTTTTAACACTGCATCTAATGTTGTCAAAAACAAAAGAGAGTAAAGGACATTGTACAGGCTGTCTTGTGGTTCTTTATCTCTTAATTTCTGTGGTAATACAGACCCAACTCTTTCCACACATATACTGCTTTACAATGTTTGTGTGTTGAGTAAAAGATATGCTGTACAGTCTGGTTTAGAACAGAGGTTCAAAGGTCATCATCATGCCACCGGTACAAGGATATTGAGAATTTCTTAAGACCGTGCTCAAAAAGCTTCTCTAGGACTTGAGAAACCATCTAGAAATTGTTATAAATTCAAAGGAGGTCATACCAAAATGGAATAAAGATATATACCGAGTGCTGGTCAATACTTACAAACAAGACTTACCTTTACAGAACATATTTGTGTTGATTTGTATTTAGTACTAACCATTGAGTGTTTTACAGTTATGGCAATGACACGTATTTAACCATCACTGGGCATCTGGGGGTGGGGCATTTGTTTCACATTTTACCCCACTCAGATTGTTTGCTTGTAACATTCAGAGAACATCATGATTGAATTGACACCACATGGTGTCAATATTTCAGCGTTTTAGGAGAATATAAAACATCGTAATACACTCCCCGTATTTATTTTGAGCTGACCCAGGTTGTTCATCCAAACATCTTTAATGTTTAATTGTGCAGCAGGTTGGCGGTAAAGGCAGGGGCTTTGCTGCTTCATGTGATAATATAAAATCTATTTGTTGTTTCTGAACATTGGTTTCACACTGTTTCGATGTAAAAAAAAAAAAAAAAAAAAAAAACTAAATTCAGCTTGAAAGCCCATACTTTACTACAATATTTTGTGCAATCCTCAAAAACAAAACCCCCTAATTGAAAACATATGGATGTGAGTAAATAAGCCACTTTTTATATTACGGTACCAGTTTAAAAAAAAAAAAAAAAATAAGCAAAAATCAGCAAATCCTTATTCTTTCGTAAATGCATATTTTAATTGACGTTATGAACTGTACAAATACTTTTAAATGCCACTGTGCACAGATGTTAATCTATAACTAACATTTGGTAGGCTTTGCCGCAGAAAGGTAGCTTTTACAGATTGATTCAGTGACTCCAATTCTGTTTTGCTTTTGATGGTAATGCATTGGAATAAGTCACTTGGGTTCAGCACTGTACCATGGTTTCATTCCTCGTAGGTTTGTTACAATTCACTTCATATAAAATAGCTGGGGTTTAATATTTCTACCAAATTGGGTGTCACGGGCCTAGTGAAACATTGCATCTGCAGATCAAACTAAGATTTCTGGATACATTTAACAACTTACAATTGATTGCCTATTTTATGACAAGCAACCGGTTTGCAGAGCAATGTTCTGTATTATCTCATTAACAGCAGCTATAAGAGGGGCCTCTTCAGTGACTCAAAATACTGATTCATTTTTGTCCAAATGAAAAAAGCAATAAGCCAAGTGGGAAGGGCTGAGGATTAGAATTTGAATCCCCAGTTCCAGTCCTCAGTGGGCTGGCATTTCTCATTTGAAACTTGTGCTGAAAGCGAAGTATAATAAGCTATAAAAGTAAAATGCATATCCCCACCAGGGATAATGGTGACACAAATGGTGATTTGATACCTTGGCAAGACACACATAACTAATGCCCAAAGGGATGTGGTTTTGGATTTGTTTGTTCCAGTCGGACAGTTAGTTTGTCCAGATTCTCAACAGCTCAAACCTGGTTGCCTCTAGACTGTATTTCTTTGTTTTCACACTGCCTTATCCAAATCAGACAGGAAACAAGATTAAACTTTCAATAAATCACCCAGTGACTCGTATTCAACCACCTCAGGGCATCTTTGTTCATGTTTTACCCTACTCATTTTACCCCATTTGTTTTAACCCCCTTGCTTACGAAACATCTTTGTATTCCTGATAATAAAACCGCCCCGCTACAAAAGGGGCAAAATATTTTATGAACAAAGATGTCCCTCAAGCGCAAGAACCCCAAATGTTACCCATTTACTACCAATACATTCAGAATGACTGGGTTGGTTAATTGCTCTTCCTTTAGAGCTCTAAAAAATAGGTTACTGACTTATCAGATGTCACTGATAAGTACCACCGGTATATTAATTGCATTGTGGTGTAAAATCCTTGATAAATCTACCCCAATTTGTGTAATTGTAACAGATGCCCAAGCAATGTCTTCTAAATGGTTCTTATTAGAGATTGAATAGAATTCAGGGCTGGCCTTAAGGTAAAGGCGGCGAGGCGCCCTAGGGCGCCATCGTGAGATGTAATGTGTTTGTTACGTGCTCGCAAAATGCTCAGGGGTGCAAATTAAATTCTGGCGCCAGTAGACATGGTTAATATTTTTTATTCCTTAGCAACCATAGATGATAGTTTCTCATTGGGTCTGGACCTCTCACATGACCCACCCACACTCATCCACATACACAGAAGAGAAGGTTAGTGTGGTGTGGGAACGTGGTAGCAAACATGTCGCAGCGCACCTTTACACAGTTATCAATTACATTTTTGTTCAGCAAATCATTAGGTATGTGGGCAATAGTAGACTTAACAGGTAGCTATACATTGTAAAATAATGTTTCGTGTTCGCAAGCTTCTTCATTTTATACATCGACCCTTATAAGCATAATTTCTGTAGCCAATATGATATTGTTATCACTTTTTGCCTTTTTTATTATTACTTCTGTAGTTTACTACTATTTTTACTAAATAACTGGCTGTAAAATGATGTATTTTCTAACACTTTAGTAGTAGGCTACTTGCTATGTGTAACGCATATTGTATGTTTCTTTGCTAAGTTGATCGCTCATTTCATACACCTGCATTTACATGATAGAATCAACTTTGATAAACAAACCAATGTTTTTATTTAGTAGATTAGGCTATATGGGGGGCAGAGATTATATATACAGCACGATTGTTTTTAATACCGTTCATCTTTTTTTTTTACCCAATAAAATGCTCTAATTGTGAATGGAATAGTAGAATAATAATGATGACAATTAAACTACATCTACCCACAGCTAAAATACCCTATTTTTAAGTACATGTTGGTTTACTAAAAAAATGTAAATATTACAGGCTTCTATGAATCTTGCCATGGATGAGAGAGATGTGGCAGAATTTCCCTTTTACAAAATATTACGGATATGGGTATGATTAGATACGGGGTACATTGTTAAATATTTACTGTAACACAAAACACTCAAAACTAATTGAGGGGGGTGGGGTTGATAATTTAGCACCGGTCTGCTCACTGGTCCTAAACTTTCAAAAGCACCAATTTTCTAAATGATTTGCACCCCTGACACTGTAGTTCCTCATGTCGGCACCTTGAAGGTGTGAGTCCTATGAAAATGCTGCAGGACATGCATGAAAACAGAAGAGCCGACAGACCACTCCAGTGACGGGTGCTTCTGGCGAGCTTTTCCAGGCTGAAATTGATTCAAGACATGTTTGCGCTCAACGATGACTCAAAAAAGATGGTCACATTTGGCAGAGTGAAGTTGCCAAGAATTTAGAATACTCCGTTTTGATAAAGAACTTTGCTGCCGCTAAAGCTACAATAATGTCTTTGCAATTTATGTTCTTGCATAATTTAGAATGAAAAATGAAAAAAAGGATTTGATAATGCCAGGGGTTAATTTGTAAAAATGTTTTTGTAAAACATGGCACTGCAGAGGGATTTTTTATTATTATTATTATTATTATTATTATATTTATGCCTAGTTATTCTCGCCACCGACCTGTCAGAACTCACTTTTACAGTATTTTTCCAATAGGCCTACTGGGACATGGTCATTTTAGAAAAAGTTAATATGTGGTATGTTTTTTAGTAGACTGGAATTCTGAGTGATTTGAAGTTGTGAATTATATAAAATGATAACAAATTAACTGAAACAAGTATTCGTTAACATTTTAATATCATTAATATTATTTACCATATCTTAACATTAGTATATGTAGGTGCATATGACTACATGATGCACCTATATACTCACTATAAGATACGGTTGCTACTGTAGCATTCATTTGATGTTCTGGACCCCGCAATTACTCATCACCGCCTAGTGCCCCACACAGCCTTGTCCAAGTAGTGTCACCCTGACCTACAGTAGATGTGTCATGTGATTTATTTTAAAAAGCTGATAATATACAAAGATCTACATTCCCGACTTTGGGTTGTATAATAAATCAGCTGGGTTATCCTACAAATATATATCTGAATCAACAGTGATTATTTTCTTTTCTTTTATAAATCAAGCTGTCGACAACGCAAGGAATAGTATTTTATTAAGGCAAGCAGCAGTGTCATGCTTTGTGGTAGAAAGCAAACCTTGATTTAATTAAAGGAAAGTTGTACAAATTTTATGTCAGACAAGGGCAGAGACTATGTTTACAGCCAGTTATAACTAACTTCATCTCTGCATTACTAATCCCTCTAGCACAAGCAAGCCCCTCTCAAACACAGGCAGCCAAGCAGCTATGCACTGCCATTGTTCACCCACAGCACACTGGATTCCATTCCAGTATGAGAAACGTTTCAGCTTTAACTTTTTAATATCACCTTCTGTTACATTGTGTGTTGCTCTATCCAAGTGGTTTGTCTTGTTGTCTAGGGACCCCTTTTTAATAACAGTTTTGAACAGGAACCCCCAGCTGAAAATTGAAGAAAAGGAAATCTGTACTGCAGTGAATATTTTATGCATATTGTCTGTAAGTATCACCTTAAGGCCTATCTCACCAAAATACACATTTTTTGTTCCTGAAAATTAAATATAAATGTTATTTAACATTAAGTTGTGTTATTTTACAGTAAGATTAAGTTTCCTTGCAGAATGCATGGCTATCCCATCCTCATTGCCAACATACAGTAATACTGTAGCCCTGTAACACCAAATAAATCTGCCAAATAAATAAATCAGTATTTTCAGTTCTTCTGATAGAAGAAACATACATGAAATTATTGCACACATCATTAACATGGTTTTCATAAAAAGAAGAAACGTACCCAATAAAGTTACCAACATAGAAACAAACAACCAAGACATTTAATTCAGGGGCTTGAATCAAGTATTAAGGTGTTTCTTACTCGTTTTACTTGTTTAATTGGTGTTTTTTCCCCATTCAGAAACAAATTGTGCTAATGACGTTTTGGAGTGCATAGCTTTGAGAATCTAGCCTACAATATTTTTTTCTTTTGATTATTCAATGATTTCAAATCATTCAAAATGTAATATTTTGTGAAACACGGCAGCACTGATTGTGCAGTATTTAAATCAAAATTACCAGCATATCCGGTGGATTGAGAGTAGAGAGGAGTCAGGTTGAGTCTTTTAATCTTCAATAGTCACCCTCAATTCACCAGTACACTACATTCACAAGTACATTATAACTGCAATTATAAATGTATACTGCACCCCCACATATTGTCCATTTACCAACAATGCAGAATGACTGGGTCATTTGGTGTAGATTTTGCCACTGCTGTGTGTTTTAATTGTTTTATCTGTTGATGCAATCTCATGAGGGTATCCTCAAGGGAGAAGTATCCTGCACTGTGCACCCTCAATAACTTGCAAGCGTGTAGCAAAAAGACTAACTATAGGCATGTTTTACATCAGCTACAATATGCTGGATGCTGTTTTACTGTACAGTGCTTTGTAATGCCAATAAAATCTCATAAACAATAAAAGCAGTTAATTTTTTCTTCATGGCTGCTTGAGAAATGGCACCAGGAAACCTGGCTTTGTTACCTCCATTGGCCTTTGAGAAAGCAGGAATTAGACAAGCATGCAGACTTATCTGCCCTATCACACCCATTTGAGCCTTGTACCGCAGCTGTCTGTATTACCTTCTTGCAATCTCAGATGGCTGTAGAATGCATTTTGTGTTCCAAAGGGCATTTATTTTTCATAATTCAGTGGTCAGCTCGCAGAAGTGGTGTCACAAAAACGGCTTAACCAAGCTATGAGTTCAGAGCTCCCCAAAGCAACTACAATGTTTAGCCCTGTACACAAAAACAAATGAGCTACTGAAATCTATAATCATATGGTAATGGTTAATTATGTGAAAAACACAATCAATAATCAATTCAAGAGTAAAGACAGACAAAGTTTATGTGTTACCTCACTTATTGATTGATACTATATGGAGGGGAAGACATGGATGTACTGTAAACAGAGACCCCTGTACCACAAATAACTGCACAATGCAGTACATAAAGGTGCACACATGTGGAATATTCCTATCCTTTAGATTTTAAAAGCTGGTTGCTCGTTCATTAAAAATGGACCAGTTAAAGTGTTACTGAACAGGATGTAGGGTTTAAAACACAACATTTCTTTCCCAAGCTTTGTGCTTTGTTTTACGAATTCTTGCAATATCTTTTTCAACATCTTTTCAATTAAAAAAGCTCCAGCACTGACACACAACTTCTGTATTGTGTGGTGTGTGTGTGTGTGTGGAAACTGAATAAGACTGCAATAATTTTGTTCTGCTTTTGGCCAGTGAATCAGCTGCAATAGATTACTTAGCTTTTAACAGCAACATCTCATTAATGATCTGTCATTTGGATATTTAGCTGTTCCCAAAACAGTCATTTCCATGTTTTATTGCGTCTGCTGTCTTCAGATGCCAGACCCAATAAACACCAGAATATAAGATGCAGCAAATTTACATCCAAAGTAATTAAAAATTATTTTTCCCTCTGGTGGAAGAGTCTGGTCAAAAGACTTACTCAGAGCTTTAAACAGAGATTTAACACAACAGATTGGACAAATCGAGTCCAGTAAAAGCTCATTACTGTAAGACCTCTGACAAGATGGATACCTCTGCTGCTATAAATTAAAGCAGCATGACACAATCCAGTGGAGAGTGACCAGATACCCA
Organism: Acipenser oxyrinchus oxyrinchus; assembly: GCA_030684275.1. Taxonomy (NCBI): domain Eukaryota; kingdom Metazoa; phylum Chordata; class Actinopteri; order Acipenseriformes; family Acipenseridae; genus Acipenser; species Acipenser oxyrinchus. Next base: position 10,648,155 of record CM060251.1, read on the forward strand.
TGCCTGTGATGTCCTGCCTCTAACACAATAATGTCACAATGTCAACAGTGTGGCAAATGAAACAGTGGTCCCTATTTACAAAGCTTTATCTAATTTAAAAACATGTTATTTACAGATTAATTAAAAGAGAAATTAGCTTAAAATGTAATTTGATGTGTGCAATCACTCCGAGGTGCTTCTGACTGCAATTACTCAAATACTGTGTTTGCTTTCTTGTTTTTTTTTCTTTGATAAGTTTGTGTTAAAGTGGTTTCAGGAGTTGCTCTTCAGTTCTAGGTGACAGTCATAGAAACATGTAACAGAGGCTTTATCACCTAAAGTGTCCACATAGAAGTAAGCACTGGTACAATCTTATGCTCTCCAGTGACACTGAAAACCACAAATGTTAACTAATTATTTGTAATTGAACCGCATATTGCATAAACCTGTGAAGGCTTTCCAGGTATATTTGAGTAATTTTGAATGACTGAGATTTTTTTAATTACCTTGAGAAAAAAGCAGCCATGCAGACACACACAGTAGAAAATCACAAATTAATAAAATGTAAATATATTTAATATTTCCCTTTTAATGCAAAAGTGCCAGACTCTTTTGTATGAACTGACTATTGCAACCTTTGTTCTCCCTGCTTCTTTCAGTTTCCGGTTTAAAAACGGCAATGTATTTAAAATGAATTAGCTGTTTTTCTTAGTAAATCCAATAAACATGTCACTAAATTTTGAATTGGTTTTCAAATCTTTCAGAGAGTAACAAGACATTGACTCACTCAGTGATGAAGTGGCAAACAAGTTCTAAAGGGGCAACGTGTCTTTTCTGTAATACTATCATTGCTGAATTTAAAAACAACAAAAAAAGCCCAATAAAAACATTCAGTTCAGCTGCACCCCCACATATTATCCATTTACCAACAACAGAATGACTGGGTCATTTGTTCTTCGTGTTACATCAAAATACAGGACTGTGCTTTAAACTGCATGTAGCGTGTTAAGCTTGACTCCTGGATGGATTATCTATATATCTAAATATATATCTATATATATCTATATATATATATATATATATCTATATATATATATCTATATATATATCTATATATCTATATATCTATATATCTATATATCTATCTATATATCTATATATCTATATATCTATATATCTATATATTACATGGATGGGCTATATTTGCACCCTGAGCCATTCTAAAAAAAAAAAAAAGCATAATACCACAGTAGTGACGTCAAAAAGTGATAATTCCTCTAGAGGAAAATATACTTGAACTTTGACCCATTTGACTCCTCGAGATCATCACTTTCAATTCAAACACAAAATGTTTCGTTTTCAATCACTCAACAACACCCACAGTACAGAAATGTTCATTAATGATCAACAAAATGAGAATACGTTAAAAAAAATGATGTAAAGCTGGTACATTCGTATCTCGGAGAAACTGGATAGGAACAGGAAATTAAAACAAAGTAAAGGCAATCATCCAAATAAAGCTCAAGCACTAATGGATAATGACATAGAACGTCTGTACAACACTGAAGTTTAAAAAAACCCAACTGTACTGCTGAACCTCGTCTTCTTTAATATTAGCATGACAAGAGTATCCATATATTATTAAAAAAAAAGATGGCCCTCTTCAGTGAGGACTGGGGTATATGCGGATATGTGAAAGTCAGATTTGCGAACATCTATAGAAAAAGCATTTACACATCCATAAGTAGGTTAATAAACAAAAACACGCAAACTGCTTTAAACATGGGGACATTTTTTGCTTTAAAAAGTAAGCAGATGTAAATTAGATTAATTAGGCTACAAATACACAGTGTTGCTATGCGGTTTGCTATAAGCCATCTACACCAAAGCTTTTAAAAAAAAAAAATACAAAACAAACAGTAAATGTACTGCCAAAAAAAAAAAGAAAAAGAAAAAAAGCTTTCTCGACTGGTGTATTGCAACGTCACTGCTACACACAGCTGACTGACACACGCACACAGCGCCTCTCTTAAAGGGAACACACCAAAAGGTTGATTGCTATAACGCTTTCTTTCTGTTTCCATCGCGGAAGCTGCACTTGCTGCCAATACCATTACTCTCATAGCCTAATTTTAATATTTATTTATTTATTTATTTAGCAAGGCGGTTAATTGATCAGGGCGGTTATAAGACGGTTGGATATGCAACGTTCCACTCATATATATATACACACAAATTAAATCAATGTTTCTGCAGTGGTGACCTAAAATGGTATGACTATTGAACCAGTCTTAGAGACATATGTTTTGGGGTACAATGAGGGCACTTGTGGGGCTTGTGCATTATTTGCTCAGAGATACCCAGATAAGTTAGGCTGGATTCTCAAACTCTTTTCTCTGAATTGTTATTAGCATGGTTTTTTTTCAGATTCAATACATTGAGTGGCTTGGAAGTCATATTTCAGAGTAAAAAAAAAAAAAAATGGCGTTACATGAGCAAAGGGTCTAATTGGATGGTAGAGGTAACTCTACATTTGATAATTTAAATATCTTGAATATATTTCAGGAGGAGACGATTATCTATTCAGCAACAGCAAGATATTTAGTAAGCAAGTTGTCTGAGTGGTGCAGCCTTTAAAACGGCTGTAAAAATAGCAGGCAGAGGCAAAAGAGAGGCAGTTAAAGCACTCTTTTGCGTATTTATTTAGAAAGAAAACAAAATAAATGTTCATCATAATAAAGGGTACTGCGTCTTTAAATATGGTACAACTATCTACACTTCTGGTTTTCATTCCCACTGAGCCCTCAATTACTTAACTAAACCCTTAATTGAACTCATAATTAGCTTAATTAGGCCTCTGATTTCAGGTCTTAAAACAGTTGGAGATTAACAACTATAAAATGTTATAAATAACTTGAAATCTGCAACTGTTTGAGAACAAGTAAAAAAGGTCTAATTAAGCTAATTATTAGTTCAATTAAGGGCTTAGTTCAGGTTGAAAACCACTGATCTGCACAATAGCCCAGGCAGAGCAAGGTTATAAACAAATGGTATACTTGTAAACAGGCGCAGCAGTAGATGCGGGGCTGGCAGGTAAGCTTCTCTGGGTGTTCTGGAGGTAGTTACCTGCTTTCAGTTTGGGAAATAAACAGGATAATTGTAGTCCTTGCTTGGGCTGGGCTGGGCTGGGCTGGGCTGGGCTGGGCTGGGCTGGGCTGGGCTGGGCTGGGCTGGGTTCATCTCCCACAAGTGCAGAGATTGTTCCTTATATACACCTGTGGCTGTGCTTAATTGATTGTTAATTAACCAATTAAGTCCCAGTCACAGTCTGCATGTGTATTTGGCAGGGATAGTATTAACCCTATCCCTGCCAAACTTGAAGAACAGCAATGCAATAAGGCTTGCGCCCTGTCACAGTGGGATAAAAGGAGTCATAAAAGGCCCACTATGAGTGGGTTTGTTTCCAGTATACAATGTGCTGGTAGTGGTTTGAAGCTGATATGAAGTATGTTCCCATCTACAACAGGTGGATAAGCTGTGTATTTAAGTGAGTCTGGTGGGAGATAATCGACTGGAAACTGCTCTCTCTAAAAGTTGCTATGATCTACAGGCAAACTGTCACTGCAGTCGCATCACATTACAAACCAGTTTGCAATGTATGGCTCCCAGGTGAGGAAGGAGGGTTAATTTACAGCTCTTTACTGAAAGGTTTTCCCAGAGAGATGGGACCCGAGGACAGCCTGTCACTGAACACAGCAGGCCCTGGCCTGTTCAATTAACCCAATCAATAAAGCACAGCCGATCTGGTGAGGAGTCAATACACTCCGCATTAATCAAAAGAAAAAAATCACAGGACTTCTAATGGGAAGTGCTGCTGGACTGACATCCATTTTAGCAATGCATTACCTAACAAGTGTGGCTTATTTACGTGCACGGCATAACAGACAATATAGTTCATTGGCCAGTATGGGTCACAGCCCTTAACCAAATACCAGCCAATTTGTTAGGTAATAAAGTCAACCTATTGTAGCTGGCCCTGACCCTGTATTTTTTATGTCTAATTGCAATAAATTTGACTGTTACTACATTATTATATTGTTTAGATGTCAATAAGTCTTCTCTTTTATTGTCTTAAGTTTAGAACTGTGGGATATATCCTAGGATTTGTTGGACTGTGGGGACACAAACTCCATTAGGTATAATTTATGATTAGTTTATTCACAAATTGCAGATGCATATTATATCATGTAAAGTGCATTAATAAGGATTTGGATATACCTGATAAAATAGCTGACTCCAAGTCAATTACTGGGTGATGAAAGTATAGTTGGTTATTTGAGGTCTATTATCATTAAATGTTCTCAAAGTTCTGTCAAGGTTCAGTTTGGAATGATCAGTAAACAGCAACTACCTTGCTCCGATAGTGCAGCCTGAAATGTCTTACTAATAGTACCTTCTAATGGTTATTTTAGTCTTTCTAATTCCATATCAATAATACACGGTGTCCCATAATTCAGGCATCTTAGACATAATCTTTAATAATGGTTATCTCTGTTTCTTTCAGGAATAAAATGCCTTTAAGCAAAGAGGTACGAATTCAGATCATTGTGACGTGTGGTACAGGTAGCCAATGTGGTGTGGCCGCTTGACTGAACAGAGAACTTCCTAATCAGCATAACGTATGATATTGTCTAAAATGCCTGACTTGCAGGACACACTGTATATGCAGACATGTCAAGTCTCAAGGTTTACCCTTGAAACTTGTGGTTTTTCACAATGTTGAGGGTCTCACGTCCGTGCAATGGATTCTTACGTTTTTTTGTTGTCTACACGGTTTCCGTCTGTTTTAAAAGCGCAGGTAAAATGACCAGCTGATCTAGCTATAGCGTGATTTGTCAGCATAGATCTGTTAATGTTTGTGAGACTATGAAACACACTTTGTGCAGCGGGAAATCAATTACAACACTCCAAGGTTAATATTATTATTTAATTTGTTATGGGGGTGTTCGCAATGAAGAGGTGTACATTAGCCTACAGCTGCTAAGCAAGCTCATTTAGCAACCCCTTTCTCCAAAAATAGACTCGCCTCACCTACGCAAGAGTTCTATGTTTGTGTACACAAATCACTCAGAGAGGGATTTGAGAGCAGGAAATGGAGCCACGTGAGAGGTAGAAGATGTGTTTTTACCACAGTGAATAACTCAGCTGGACTGTATTGTGGCGTTGAAACTAAAGGAACAGTATGCTCAGTATGCTTTCTGCACTGTTTGTAGCTGAGATATCAAAGTGGTGGCATCAGGGGTGTACGATCTGACAATGCACTTCAGAACAAAATTACACAGTGACGTGTTAAGAAGAAGCAGATAAATAAGTCGACAACATTGTTGTGGCAGGGCAGGGCCCTGCCTGTAAATAATAATATTGTTTTGTGGTGATTTGGTGGTGGTTGGCAGGGATGGGGTTAATTTCCTATCCCTGCCAAAATACCTGTGAGAATGTGGCTGGAGCTAATTGAATAATTGATAATTAGGCTCCAGCCACATGGTATATAAAGAGAGAGAATCCTTTGTTTGGTGGAGGAGTGCCCGCCCGCCCGTCCGTCTGCCTGTCCGCCCGCCCGCCCGTCCGCCCGCTTGTCCGCCCGCCCGCCCGCGGAGCATAACCTCATGACTATAACAAAGAGCATGCATAATGTTTTAGTAGATTTTTTGTAAACAGCAGTAAGAGGACTAGAAAATGTTGTTTTCTTTTTTTTAATCTGGTGTCTTTTTGTTTTATTAGTATTCAATAAATAATGTGTTAATATACAGTATATTTGAGTTGTTGACCTCCAATTCTTATGTGTAAGTCTAGGTTTAAGGTGTTTCATCAATCCCAAGGTTTTTCAGTAGGGGTCTCTCTGGTGTGAACCCTTAGGGGTTGACATGCCTGTATATATGTGTAATTGATTTAGAATTTATCTCAAGTTGCCACTCAGTTCTTTATTCTTCCTTCAGTCAATTAAGCCACGGTACAACCCCGTGCATCAGTCTATGTTCCTTAGTTAGTTAAACCGTATTGATAATTTGTGCTTTTGCTAGGTTAAAAGGTTTTGCAGGATCAAACTTTTTGGACCCACCCCCACAAGAAGGGCATTTCCGCGGCGCACTCAGGCTCTTACATGCTTATAGGACAGGGTCAAGGCACTTTGGATGAGGTGAAAGTTTAAATGTCAGCAGCCTGTGTTGTACCATCTCTGCAGAGTCTCCATTACCTTCCCAGAACTATAGTCATCACTTTAAAAAAACAAAATCTTATTATCTGATGGTTTTTCTCTGGAGTGCGCCAGGTGCAGAGTATGGAATTGGGTAAATGAGGCCAGTAATCAACCTAATGGATCCTGAGTGAGTCGAAGGTCTCTTGCTCTTTGCTACAAATCATCCATTTCCCGAAGTGAGAGATGAATATGGGTAGGTCACTGACACCACGTAATGGCTCATCCAGTAATGGCACTGCCATGTGGAGTGCTGGGAAAAGTCATGCAATCAGGAGGTCACTGGTATGAATCTCTGTCATGTCAAGCTGCCGTTTGTGCTCTCATGGGCTCGAGAAAATCAGCCATGCTGAGACTGAACTCTATGTAAGTATATAATACACTATTGTGATTTGTTGGAGGATAGTTTAGGTGTGTATTTCGCACTCTATGGCTTGTGATGGGTAATTTTAATGATGACAAACTAGGAAACTGTTTGTCTGAATTCACTCAAATTTTGAATGAATATTTGTTACAATATGCTATTGAACTGACTCTCACCGCACTCATTATTAAATTTGAATTTACAAAAGGTTTATCTGGCAAGTTCAGGTGGTAACAAGACAGTGTTTCCTCTCAGCAAATTATCAACTTGCTTTACCTTTCTCCTGTAAAATATATTTGGGCTTTCACTTTAACTGTTACTGTACCTTTGAATGGACAGATCAGTTGAAATGCATTTAAAAGCAGGTGTAACTGGAAAAAAAACTTGACTCACCTCATTCTCCAAAGTCCCTGTGTGATTGTTGAGGACATGTGTGTAGAAAAACTTTGAAATTGTCTAATTGTCCAAGTGACAAGTAAAAAACCTAGAAAAGGAGGCTGTGTGGTCCAGTGGTTAAAGAAAAGGGCTTGTAACCAGGAGGTACCCGGCTCAAATCCCACCTCAGCCACTGACTCATTGTGTGACCCTGAGTAAGTCACTTAACCTCCTTGTGCTCCGTCTTTCGGGTGAGACGTAGTTGTAAGTGACTCTGCAGCTGATGCATAGTTCACACACCCTAGTCTCTGTAAGTCGCCTTGGATAAAGGCGTCTGCTAAATAAAAAACAAAATAAAAAACAAAAAAAGGAACTGAGGTGTGCTATAAGCCCCTTTCACACTGGCAATCCTACCCGGGTCTTGCACCGGGTTCTGGCTACCTGGGTCACAATCCCAAGTGTGAAACCACGTACCTGGGTTGTACCCAGGTTGACCCGGGTCGCAGCGACCCACCTCAGAATGTGGGTTGACACTCTTTCACCCGGGTTGAGCAAGACAAAATGCATGACGGATGTCCATAAGCCGACGAAATAACAAACAGCCACGTCTGCGTGAAGGTTTCACTTCCGCAAGGGACATTTCTGTTTACTCTATTTAGCTATATATTTGTTGATTGAGACACCGTGAGCCATATTGCAGCTGGGATGAAGAAACATTTGTTCTAATCAACATTTGGGCCGACAGTTCAATCCAGAGAAGCTTGTATGGAAGTGTCCGTAACAAGCATTGATACGCATTGTGTATTTGCACCAGTCACCCAGGTCAACCCTGCTTTATCAAAAGCAGTGTGAAATCACGTAGCCAACCCGCATGACACCAGGTTGCGACCCAGGTAGAGCATGCCAGTGTAAAAGGGGCTTTAGACATTGTAGATACAATACTAACCATTGTTAACAAATAGACCTTTGTAGCGCATCAACATTGGTACTTGCAAAGAAACAAAATGATTTACTGTATAGTGCATACTGTATTTGCTCGTTTCATTCTTGTCTGCCTACATACACTCCCTCTCTATTTTTTTTGGATGTAATTAATTCTGCCAGCCTGTCAGCTGTGTTATTTATAGACTGTCATCTTTCCGTTTGATTTAAAGGTTTAGTTTTCTCCATTCAGCTCGGGGGGCAGCCCAGTAAAAGCAGCTCATCAAAATGATGGCATTATTATTTTTTATTTATTTATTAATACCTGTCACCGTGACAGCAATGTCACCTTCACTTCACAGAAACCTGAGAGCTGCTTCAGTCTGCCTTGAAACCAAAGGGTGTGACAGGTGAAGTTAAAAGGAAACTTTTATAAATACTATAATGTCACTTTCTTAACTAGAAATGGGATTTTTTGTGAACAAAGCTAAGCATCCACTGGACACAGTGGACCATGTAAAATTCTTTATATTAAAATTCAGTTTGCACTTATATTGTGACAGTTATTGTGTAACAAGAGAAGAACAACTAACCCTTTACCCCCTGCAACACCCTGCCCCTTGGTGCAATTATAGCCCCTTTCACACTGACATGCTCTACCCTGTTAAACTTACCCGGATCAGGACCTGGTGTCATGCAGGTTGGCTACACGATTTCACACTGCTTTTGATAAATCAGGGTTGACCTGGGTGACAGGTGCAAGTAAACAATACGTGTATCAATGCCCCAGAAGCAACTTGTTACAGATGCTTCCATCCAGAACCCTGGTCCAGACCCGGCTAGAAGTGCCAGTATGAAAGGGGTATAAGACATCCACACCAGGATGCGATGACTGAAATAGAAAAGTGGATCTAAGCACCTGGAGTAAAATAATACTTAAGATAACTCTGATATTGCATACCCATACCAGGTTGCCCTTTAAGATAACCACCAACTCTGGCAATTTCAATGTTGCTCACCCTACCACGGGTGGTTTGTAGCAGTCATCCTTTGCACCTCTATGCTGTTTGTAATAGATTGCTGTTTGGAAATTCAGCAGATTGCAAACTGCTAACCTCATCAGCTGCAGCTGCCCATCATAATTCTTGCCTTGATTATATTGCTCGTACACAATGGAAAAGTGCTGGCACTGCCATGCTGCCTTTTGCATATCCAGATCCAAAGTGTCTCATGTTCGGCTCTCTGAATAGCAGCATGTTTCCCTCAGCCACAGCCCAAGGTGAAAGGATGCTGACTGTGTCATCCATTGACTTTGAGATAGTTGAGGGAGTTATTTTTCCACTGTCAAACACACACACACACACACACACATACAGAGCTGTATTTTCCTAAAAGTACATGCCCTTACGCAAGGTTTGAAGGCCTGTCTGGCCTGATATAAAACATAAATAGCAGCAGAGCCAGAATACGTGTCAAAGGAAGAAAGTGAGTTATTGAAACTGCTGCACCCAGAGAACCAAACGCTTCTATTTATAAATTAAACTATTTCTATATTCACGTCATATTGTTATTTTATGGGTCATGACAAAACTGGCAGAATTTGAACACTCATAAAACGTCTTATGCCTAATCGCAAATGTGATATTTTTAAAACTGTATGTCTTCCCCCTATCTTCTTTTATTGTCTGACAGAAGGGTGGGTCTCCACAAGATATGAAATATCAAAGAACTGAGGAAACACAAGGAAATAAAAGCTAACTAAGGTTCTGTTCTTATAGGTAGAGGGCTAAATAACTGTGATTATCTAATGCACATCCACAGCTTCAAAATGCTCAATGAGAATTCTGAGGTAAAACTAATACGAAACTCAGTCAAGAAGTCAAGTAGTCACACTGAAGAAGGAGCCAACTATTGTGGCAGAGTAGGGAAAGGAAAGATGAAAAATGTAGTCCATGGGGTTAGCATAGGACTACATTCCCCAGAATGCCTCGGGGCTATTAAGCCAATAAGGGACAACTGCTGGTAATTTAGGCAGGTGTATATAAGCTGGGCCAACATTTTTGTATGGGGTTTGCATGAAGGCTGCAGGGACAGGCCTATATATCAAAGTTATTGTGATGCTTGGAAAGTTTAGATGTTACCCGTAAACGTCTGGTTTTATTAGCCAGAACTGTATAATGTTTTGTGAAGCAGTCCTTGGTGTAGTTAGGTTTTTGTTTTATTTTGTTTGGTTTGTGAATAAATATACAGGAACGGTCTGTTTACACCCTTTCGGTTGTTTGAGTACTTCTTTTATACCAAAAAAGGTCCCGAACGTGGCAAAACAATCCCCAGTGTGCCTCGCTATGTACAACCTATACAACCTAGAAAACGTTAGCGTTACAGTTTAAGATTTTGAACATAGATTCACAAAGCACAATTTGTTTTGTGAAACAAGAAACAAGTACAGTGCATGTACAGTGGAAGCTCTTAAATGTACCTCCTGAGATCTGTATTTGAGGGGTTTTTTTAAACCAACGTTATGTTTTCTTTATAGTAAACAAGTGTTACCTGAGCAAGGTAGTAAAGACTTTGTGAATATCGTCCTGTGACTTTTCTTTAAATAGACCCCATATCACTTATCACTTTCTAGCATCACTATTTCAGTAATACTGTGTTCTTTTCGTAGAAGTGTAGCTGAAGTAGCCCCTGCAACAACTACCTACACTGTAAACTTATTTTACTACGGGCAGCAATGTAATAGGTCATTGAGCATTCAAACATGACTCCACAGCCAAAAATAAAAAACAATTATTGATTTTCCAATTTAATCTTGGAAACACAGAAATCAAGGGCTGACAACCTGGGTCTGTTTGACTTCCTGCAAGACAGCAGGACCCTGCATGATTGTTTCTGATCCACTGGATTCAATTGACAGCTTCAGCATGCTTGGCTGAATACTCACTGCAAGTGGACACAGGGCAGACAATGGCCTCTTCAATTCTATTCATTCAAATAGTCATTCAAATGCCTGCTAAATATTAGGTTACAATCATTCAGCGTGGTTCTCCTAATAATTACTCAAACACAGTTTTGTTTTTAACTGAAGAGCAGCGGAGTTCAGGAGCTGTTTTTCAGTATTAATTGCCTGCCATAGATGTATGTAACATAAGCTAGATCAGCACAGCAGGGGTCTTTATAGAAATAAGTGCCAGTGCTATCTAGTGATCTGACACTTTGGATGAGGTTTCCTTTTGTTTTTCTGACAATACACTGTTGTACACTCAGGCCCAGATTTATAAAAGGATTGCGCATGTTTTAAGACCTCGTATTTGCTTGATTATTTTAAAAGCAGGCGTTAATTTGCTGCAGTCAGGAAGTAGGTTATATAAAAGGCAAGGTGATGTGGGAGACTTGTCTGCAATAAGAAGGAGACATCGTTTTCAAGAACAAAGAAACATTTAATAACATTTTGCAAAGAGCTCATTTTTTAACCCTTCTGATCAAGTCAGTTTGTAAATTACGGTTTATAATACCGGTACCATATGGTTTTGCAAACTCCAATTTTCAATACGTGTTTCTTAGCTTACATGACAAAACAGAAAGTATGCAAATAGAGAATATAGAATCCATGTAAAAAATGTTCTTAGAAGCACCTAAAAAGGTCTCCCCACAGTGACAAAGCAAGGTTCTAACGAGAGCCTTTACTTCTAGAGTGTAGGCATTATTATAAGAATGCTGGAGGAGATTAAGAAAAGATGGAACGATGTTCCGAGGCGCACCAAAGAAAAAGTCTCATATACATGTAATACAATGAGGACTTATCCTCCACTGTTATTTTAGTAATGCCTCCCGAATGTATTTGTGTAATATGGCATTTTGGTATTTAACAATAATGGTTCAGGCAGTATTGTTAAATTCGAGTTGGAAATAAAAAGGTAAAAAAAAGGATAGAGGGACAGATGACACAGTTAGTTTGTAGCTAGAGCAAGTACAGTTTTTCGACCATATATACCATACAGATATGCTTTAAAATCATACATATAGTAAGAAATACAGAGAAACATAAGAAATAGGAGAGCTGTAACTGCATACGACTTTCAGAAGATATAAGTCGTAGTTAAACTGAAGACTGTACATATTGCTGTACAACAATGGAAGGATTATTCACCCGTTTGCCATGGATGTAAGTAAATAAAACTTATTGTTTCTGAAGTTTGAAAAGTCTATATGCCTGGAATTATTCTATACGAAATAAGAAGTTGAACTAATATGCAAAGCACAGTAACTAGATGATGCATCATAATGTATAAGCAACCTACTACCAACTCTGAAGTGGTACATTTGTTCATTAAGAAGCCACCACACATTCCATATTTTATTCCTTTGTCCTGGTGATGTATTTTGAGCTTGTAACACATCTTCATGTGTTACAAGTACTGCTTGTACCAAAATCTCCATTTCCATATAGGTAAATTTCAGTTTTCGCTTCTGAGCATCCTCATCACCATGGCTAGTACCAGGCTGAGGTCTTTGTGTGCCATTCATTTTCTTTTTGAATGTGTTGCCTACACACTATTTATTGTGAGAGATGTGTAATTCTCCATCGCTAATTGTGGTGAGGGGTATTTAAATTGTTTGATTGCGGAATCGCCTGCTTTACCTAATTAGTTTTATAAAATAGGTCATTATTTTGAATCTGAGCGCGGCCGTACTGAACATGCACATTACGTGGCTTTTTGCAGTTAAGTGGTGCTGGCTAAAATAAACTCATATAGAGTAAACACACTTTGAACTACCTGGTCTACATAACTGCAACTAGAACTGAAGAGCAGCTCCTGAACTCAGGCCAAAGTACCTTAATAGAAAAAGCACAATATTTGAGCCACTGCAATTCAAACCACTCAGAATGATTACAAACTTGTAGCTACTTATTAAGAGCAAAAACTATTTGTGCGCCAATTACCGCTGATGTATAGCTTCCTATATGCACTTCACCAGCAACTATATATATATATATATATATATATATATATATATATATATATATATATATATATACAATTATTCTTGTTACTTATTTAATAAGTTAGTTTTTTCCCTTTAATAATAAAGAGTTCAAGAATACTATGTTCTCAAAAAAGTAAAATAATCAACTTTAAAATGAATGTATATTTAAGACTTGTCTTTTACCCTTCTAAATAGTTTCAGAGTATTAGACAGAAAAAACTAAGTATTATTTTACAAATATTATAGTTTAAGGTCCTTGAGTGAAATAGCAGAATTATCACTGCTCGACCTCTGCCAGGACCCCCTTGTATACCGCAAGGGTTCTACCCTGGTTAAATAAATACACATAGGACTCCAGTCAGTATCCTGGGGCAGCAGGCAGAACAGCTTCCACAGACCGAAGTACAGTGTCCTTGGACAGGACAACCACTTGAATTATTCAGTACAAGACTGTACAAGCCCTAGGCTATCCCATTACAACACACCCCTTCATGTTTGATTTATAGCACCTGTACAGTTTGTGAATACATTATTTTTGGCATATTTTTGACATTTTAAAAGACTGGTCTTATATGCTTATTTTAATTAAATGGACACCCTCGCCCCTTCTATAAATAATCACACCCTTCAAGTAAGACATGGTTGTCAAAAACGGTTGTTCTAGATTTCTTTGATAGACAGATGCAGGCACACACTCTCTGCTCAGTACCTGTGAAACCAGCTAGTGTGGATAATTAAATCAGCTACAGATTGTACAAGTTTACAGGTTTCTCAATGCTTTGCTATGAAGGCCAGACCAGAGGTTTGATATGTTTGGCACTGCATATGGTGGCCTTAATATTAAAGCTGACTTTATATTGCCTTCAATAGGACAAAATCAAGGCTAAAAAACTGGCCTTAATTGTGAGTTTATTCTGTCTTCAGGTTTTAGTGTAACTTTGTAGTTTTTAGAGGAATGCTAATAATAACATTTAAAAAACACACACACAACAATACAGACAACTCAGATCTCCTTTTCAAATTGTAAAGACTTTAATCATTTCCAATCTGATTCTTCTATAAAACCACAGGCTACACCATTTGGAGCAGGTCTTCTTTCCACTTTTTTCAAAAAGGGATCAGGGACGCACTGTTTCACTTGCATGAAATATTCTTGATTTCCATTACATGAGAGTAGGTGTTAAAACTTCATGCTGATTTGAACTTGGCTCTCGCCAAAATGGAAACGAATTACACCCGAGATACAGTGTGAGACATCCTGGGGAAAGAATATACAGAGCTGTCAGAAATCTTTTGGTCTGGGGTAAATCCCCACATTCTGTGGCTTATCTAATCAATGCAGAACGCTGAATTGTGGTACTGGCACAGAATAAGCCATGGGAGCACAACGATGGTGTTGAATGACATACAGGGTCAATGAGCAGCTAACACACAAACAAGCTCTCCATTCAAAGTGGCATTTTAACCATACAGAAATATTGCACATCTGGTACATCAGCAAAAGGCTGTAAATTTGAAAATAAAACATACACTTAACACATCTCCTACCATTTTATCCAGGAAGGTCACCAAATCCTGAAAAAACATAAAAGTATATAAATGATGGTGCCTTCCCAATGCTTGAGATAGAAGAATGGTCAACAACTACTGTACTACCCTCTATACATAGCAAATAGAATCTGAATCAGTCTGAACCTTACAGATTTCTTCCTGGGAATATTCCTCTATGTCTGGGGTAGGGGGGGGGGACTTTTTTTTTATTAAAACAGAACAGCTCATTATCCAAATAGCATGGGTTACATAATTTGAATGACTTGGCATTGAAGACACTGTTTAATTGAGCCTGCTCTGTGTAAACAAGTGAATAGAGTAACTCACACAGAATAGATATACAAACAAGTCAGTGACATACAAGAGATGCGTTATATGTGTGAGTGTGCGTTATATATACAGGTTGGAATTATTGTGAAGTACATTATTTCTAAGTTAAATTTATACGTACGTTATAAAAAAAAAAAGTACAGAGTTATAAAACTTACAAAATCAGCAGAAAAAAACAGCCGTTCCTGTTTTACCTAAGACTCAAACAGCAAATCATACGGACAATAAAATTTGGACATCAAAGCCACTCCTAATTTAGAAGCAGTCTAGCTAGTGAGCAAATCAGCGGGCGTTCAGAAATTAGTTTTAATGCTGCTAGCCAGGGACGTCGCTAGGCTTTAGCCCACCTAAAATATTCATTAGCCCCCCCTAAATAAATCAATATATCAGTCAATATATTTTCTCTGTGATTTCTTTTTTTTCGTCAACCGTTCCATCGCATCTTAAACTTCATACACTAGGACCTGGGGGAGGCTGCTGCTGCAGAGGCTGCTTCACGCGCTGGTGAATGTTAGGCCTACTTGTAGTTAACATTTTGGTTAACGTTAGCTACTGTGGCTTGAGACTGCTAGCTAACAGTAAACGGACAGGAAAAGGCTCTGACAGGACGGATTCATGCAAAAGAGAGAAGCAGGAGGAGCAGTTCTGTAATATAGGTTGTAATATTTGTTTGGGATCTTACTTTTTTATCAGATTTTATTCCTAATTATTTTTCAGTTTTTTATTTTATTTAGCTCATTAGTTGAATTTAGTTTTGCCCCATTGTGGATGATACTGTTTAAGATGTTCCATGTGTCTGAATTATTGGGTTAATTTTGAGCAACAATTAACAAAAGGGTGAAACTTAAATAAAGATCTTTTTCTAATGGTATAATATGACCTGCATGTCTTCTCATTCTCTCTCTCTCTCTCTCTCTCTCTCTCTCTCTCTCTCTCTCTCTCTCTCTCTCTCTCTCTCTCAAAATCCAAAAGTATTTTGGCTACATAGTACAGCCATTTTTGTGCCTTTTGTTGGTGTTGGATGGATGGGGACAGAGTGGACTTTAATTTCTTTATTTGGATAGAATTTAAGTAAGTCATATTAGATCAGTGTCTAACACAAACTATGAGACAGGTATACTTTTAGCCAACCTTGACCAAAAATAACCTTATTTTGATAGATTTTACACCCATTGTTACTCTAAAAATACATGATGAAAAGACATTTTGGGGGCTTTAAAAAAAATCCTGGGGGAGTATGCCCAGACCCCCCTAAAAGAGGCTTAGCCCCCCTATCCATGAATCTCTAGTGACGTCCCTGCTGCTAGCTGTGTGGTGAACGGATCTGAATGATTGAAAGTTTTCAGTTTAGCTAACACAATAATTCCATCTTCCCTGATGTGCCCCTCCGTTCGCTATACGGGTCTCAAATGTTCCGTTTGAAAGAAAAACACGTTCCAGCAAACATGTATTTTCAGCTGGGTGGTTAATCATAAGCACAAAGGCACTGAAGGTGTGGGATCCTTTCACTCTCCAGCTGATTAGGGCAAGGAAATGCAAGACAATCTGAAAGCAATACTTTTAACCAGAGATTTCTTTAATCTACTGTAGTGTAGTGCAGATATCGTGGTGTATTCAATTGATCTAAAACGATGGTGCATCTAAATATGGACGTCTTTTAAATTATTAAAAGACCCTCTTTGCAATTTTCAATATTTTTGCTTATCGAAATGCACTGTTAAATATTTGATTTTCATCATTTATATTGCTTCAGTGGTGGTACAGTGCTTACCCGTTATAACGTACCTCATTATAGTGCGGAATCAGTTAGAACACTATAGGTTCGTGGCTCCCATTTGCTCCATAATGCCATTACATTAACCCTTTTATACTTGTTATAAGGTGGAACACAAATAGCACGGTCTTGTAACTATGGCTCCCCAATATAGCATTATATAAGGTGAGCACTGTATTTACATCTGCCGCTGCTTACATCAATTGAATAGATCCCATTGTAAAATGTAAATATGTGTTTGCTATAACCTGTGCTTCTTTCAAAACAGGCAAGTGTAACGGGCAGTGTTGTGTGATGCACTGCAGTTATGGATTCTGTCCACTCTCGAGGAGATGAGATTAAAAGCTTATAACCACGAATGCAAACGAGCTAGGCTTTTTTGGATAGTGGTTAAGACACTCGCCTGCAGTGTGCGGGAAGCTTGGTTCATGCCTTTTACTAGCCTATGAGAGTGGTGTTGGGAGCCCAAATGTGCAGTCTGGACATTCCTCAAAGTAGAGCACCAGTATGCCTTCTGTAGGGTTGATTACAATGTACATACAGTGGCTCTCAAAAGTATTCATCCCCCTTGGACTTTTCCACATTTTATTGTGTTACAACATGGAATCAAAATGGATTTAATTAGGAGGTTTATAATGAGGTTAATCTTTCTAAGTTATCTTACTTCACCCTTTGTACATTCTAACACAGTAATGCTTGCTTTAACGTTAAGTCCTGAATCTCCACTGAACTAAGAGATAGATGCCCTTTGGACAGATGGAGCATCCCTGTTCTTTATTAGTTCATATTTACACTCTGTGTACAAGCCAAGAACAACACACGCTTAGTATTGAATTAATTCAACAACAACAAAAAAATCAAACATGACTTTGAGTCTCCATTTTCCTCTCAGGGGCATGAAAGCAACATATATAATCGGTGGACATAATGGAACCTGTCGAGAGAAATCTAATCAATCATGGTTAGTCTGCAGACAAAGAAAGGGAGCCGAGCCTGACATGCCTAACCAATGAGAAACTGCCCACAGCTCCTGAAATAGCCAGGAATCTTTTAACCTCTAGACCTGCCGCTTCTAAACCACAGCTCTAGTAGCCTGCAGACATTCCTCAGCACCATCATATACTGTGAAACCAGGGCCACACACTGACACGTATGTTGTAACTGCAGAGTCTTAAAGGATACAGTCATTTTTGTGGTAGACCATAGAAGCAGGTGGAGCCAGCAGTTTACAATAAGAGATAACTTCGCAACAACTAGGAAATAAACAGAAATGGCAACAAAAAAAGGCAAGATGGCAGCCAGTTGGAAATGTCATGAAAGGAAATGGAGTAAAGTAAGCTATTAAAATGACACTTGTAACTGAATGTTCATCAAGGTTCTCATGTTACCTCCACCCATATGTGGCTAGTTTGACGGCAGGGCAATGACCCACAGGGGGCGCTGTAGATTCACCATAGCCTGTCATATCCAGAGCCAGGACTCTGAAACCTGCACCAGCGAGAGTGGGGATCTAGAGGAGAGTAAAGAGACAGAATATATGGGTTCCATTAGGATACAGTGCCTCCAAAGAAATATTAGAAAAATATCAGGCGACCGGAGGCCAGACTTGAACCCCAGAGCACAAGGACTGACGAGCTAAAGAGCTAGCTGAATCATAGTTCTGCAAACCTTATCGACATTATTATTATTATTTATTATTTGTTTAAACAAGGCAACTTACAGAGACTAGGGTGTGTGAACTATGCATCAGCTGCAGAGTCACTTACAACTACATCTCACCCGAAAGACGGATCACAAGGAGATTAAGTGACTCGCTCAGGGTCACACAATGTGTCAGTGGCTGAGGTGGGATTTGAACCGGGGACCTCCTGGTTACAAGCCCTTTTCTTTAACCACTGGACCACACAGCCTCCTATTACATTACATTTACTGCGCTGCAACTGCAACTGCAACCTGGAAATCCAGTAGCTGTGTGTCAATGGGGTAAGACAACGACTGCAGAGGATTTTTGACAAATAAACAAAAATGACAGAGTAAACCAATGCATGGGTATCACTGTATATACAGTATACTGAACTGTCAGGTTACAGACAGGACTTCATACAGAGACAGTCTGCAGCTCTTTCAGGACCTCTGTGGTGTCTCCAAGCAGAATAGTGGCCATGCCAAGGTATCGAGCCAAGTTCAGATTCGTGCCAATCTCTTCCAGGAAAATTGCCTGAAAAAACAGCACATAGCACACAGTTTACAAACTGCCTGATCAAAGTCTGGTCCCATTGTTTCTATAATAGAAATAATACAAATATTACCAAAATGTGTTTTTTGTACTATGTAGCCATATTCTGCGTAATTAGAAATGACTACAAAGGGTGTGCCACTCAAATTTCTGCCCCCTCTGCAACTATTAATAAATGGACAATCCCTATACAAAATCTCAGTTAGAGACTGGGACCGAAATTGGTGCTTCACATTCATAGCGGTCATTTCTAAAATCATCTCTCTTCAGAAAGATGAGGGATATTTTTGCCTGAATAGTTAGCATGGCAAATAATGAACTATGGAAAAACAATCGATAGTTCGAGCTCTCCACAGAAAATAGGTGCTGACGATCAGGTGAGGCTCATTGGGGTTGATTGGGGTAATTTACCGTTTAGAGTAAAACAAGTGAAGAAACAGCTGCTTTTCCTAGACTGTGGAGACCAGCAATCCACACAAATCCAAGCAACTGTTTCTTCACTTGTTTCACATGGATTGGTAAATTAGCTCAATCAACACTAATGACCCTCAGCTGTGGAGAGCTCAGTCTGAATAATCGGTTCGTGCAGCACTGCTTGACCGATACACATACAGAGGACACACCATGAACATTCAAAGAGTACTGTAGTTAGGCAAATACCCCATTGGCTCCCGAAGGAGTGAAGTGGGTTGTATATGGCTATCCTCATGATTGAAATAATGATGTCACTCAACGTTCAAGGAATATTTGTTTTATATAACAAGCACAATGTTTGGAAATAAAGCATGTTTAAACCTATAATTAACAGCTGATATCGTAGAATTACTTTCCTTAGATCAATCTCTGCATCTGCTTAGCCACACAACATTACTTGGAACACTGTAATTTGCCCAGCCAGTCTGTCATTGGATTTGAGTGATGCAAAATAGATTCCAATGTGAGAACCCTAGCCCAAAAAGCAGCTTTTGCCCTACACATGACTTCAGATGGCCAGTAGCTGCCAGAAGCTGAGTGAACTGAAGTCAGATATTTCCTTTTGTAAACATTTTAGGCAGATGTGTTTCCCTTTCTGCTGCATACAGTATACAACAAGTCCAGATTAAATACACAAATAGTCACACAACATGTCCCCTTTGACTATTACTGAGACACTTACCTATCTATGAAAGTGCTTCAGTTTTTTGTTTGTTTGTTTGTTTGTTTTTTCAAAATAAGTGCAGGATGAAATAATCATTTTATCCAGGAGGTTGAACAGTAGTCATGGCCCTTCGCGTTGGCTACTCACACAAATCCATGTTTTTTGTAGGATCCTTTTAAAAGCTGTGGAAAGGTAAATGATAGCACTTTCAAATAATGGCTACACAATCTTATTATTTCCAGTGGAATAAGTGTTATTCCTATGGTGTTTAATTTGAATTTAATATGAAGTATGTGGTCTACAGTCTACCTCAATTTACTGCTTTTTACAGCAATTTATGAAATTTAAATCTTCTATTTTTATTGTGGAGTGCTGCAGTGCATGGCAGCCCTAATAAGGTGCCTAATGAAGAAGTGCTGAAACCCACCCAGTATGATCTAAAACATGCCGTATGCTTAGGAGGCTGTACAAACCACCAACATGCTGTTTCTGTGACACTTCACCTTTCATATTGGACACCTGGGAAACACAGAAACACCACCCATGGGTGGTAAAGTAAATAAACAGAAAACCAAAGAACAAATTAATCTGAAGGAAGGATAGATTTTAAAATAGTTGTGAGAGGGTGCTGCTTTAATAGATTCCCCTGTCTACTTTTTAACTTGAGTCTCATCTGTCATTCGTTAGCGCTCTACAGATGTGAAGTAAATTACTCCCCCCTCCTTTCCCCTCTGCACAAAGAAAGAGTACATTGACTGGGAGATTGACTCAAACCATGCACTGTCTGGCGGCCACAGTGGCTCACTGCATTACTAGACCAGGGAAAACATTCTGACTGCCCAGACTTGAGTTTTACTAAGAGGAAAGGCAGACATTAAAAATGATGTGATTTTACTTTTGAGAAAAAAACAGAGAAAAACTTTTGGAAACACCATTATTCAGACTTGGACACTGATTTTGTGATACTGGATTGCTGAGGTTAGTCCTGATTTTGTTTCCTTTGCTATAGAAATGTTTATCTCTCTTTATGCAGCCTGCCTGTTTTTTAGTTTACGCCCCTCCACAGAGCAGTTTTCTTTACTAAAGCATTGAATTAAGCATGCAGAAAAACTTTTCTCTGAGCATCGTATTTCTTTGTTTTTCTTTTTTTTCTTTTTGTAAAGAATTTATATTTAAAAAAAAACATATCATTTTCACTGGTAATGTTTCTAGCACCAGAAATAAGCAGTTCAGAATGTACACTAAGTATAAGGGTTCATATACTACAGTGTACTACCATTCACCACCTGCGTTTTCTAATGTGCTTGAGTAGAGTTGAGTGAGTCAGTCTTTGTTAATTTATCAGAGAGAGAAGCCATGTTACCAATATATATTGTGTTTTAATGTATTTTTTCTGCTATGTACTGTACAGTGCTTTGCAATACTTGTGTGTAAAAAGCACTATATAAATGCAATAAATACATACATCTGCTTAGGTCACTGTGTGTATAACTGTACCATGTTACATTTTATATCTGAAGTACTCTTTACTTTCTAATGCATATACGTTCTTTAAAACTCTTGGAAAGGCAACATCTTATAGTCTATAGACTTCACATAAACAGTCAGAATTTTTTTTTAAAAAATCCAGTTAAAAATGGTGGTTAATTGCCCAGGGTAATTATTTGTACATTTAGTACCATAATGGGATTTTGTTGGTAGGTCTGCTGTACAGAATGTCACAATATAATTTTTACCGTAAGTTTTTTAAACTTTATTTTAGCATTACGACCTGGAAGTTCCACTTTCCCCTTTCAAATTGAGTTGAAAATCATTCATTGATGTTGAACACCAAAGTTTAAGGGTATGCAACATGAAAATAAATGTAAGAGTAAAAGGAAAATATGAATCAGACGTGATTATAGCATCATTTTTCTAATTTACTAAAATTACTAAAGTTCTGTTAGAGCTGTATATCATTACAGTATAGTGGAAAATGGGCTGCCATGTTCCTCAGAGTAATTCTATTGACTAAAATGCACTTAGAGGGCAAAACACAGAAACAGTAAGCCAAGACATGGACTGGTTGGTTGTTGCATACAACACTGAAATAGCATGCCCTAACTGGTAATTAAATAAACACCATGATTTCATGATTTCAACTCTTTTCCTAATATTGTTATGGTTGTTAGGGATTTAATAGTTAACTAAAGACCATGGTAAATGTGCACTGTAGTTTGGCACCAGCCTCTCACTTCTGTATTCCTGGAACAAACAGTTCAGTGGCATTTCAGGTCAGGTTTGAGGCCCTTTGAAGAGCTCTGTGGGGAAGCTTAGCAGGGCACCTCTGTTAACAAGAGTATGTACAGAGTCTTGTGTTTTGTGTGTTTCGTGTTTTCAACAATAAATAATTGTTTTTTAGATGTAAAACATTGCCGCTTGCTTTTTAATTTCTTGAACATCAAGTCTAATTAAGGATACAATTGAGCCATCCTGAGTGTGCGACCCACCCAGTCTCTGCAAACAACAGTCAAGTGGACTTTGGTTTGTTTTTTACCCAACATATGCCGTTTTGGGTCAGCACCTACATAAAAGATATATATATATATATATATATATATATATATATATATATATATATGTATATATATATTATATAATGTATGTATTTAAGGCACAACAGATATACAGACTGCCATATTGAACTCTCTCCCATCTCTCTACTACGGAGGCTCTGAAAGGGTACACATGAAGCATACACTACAAACTAAGTGCAAACAGTATAATCCAATGCTTAATAGTTCAGAAATGTTTAGAATATACAGAAATAGAGAAACATTTCCTAAACATGTTTGAATGGTATAACTTGTGTTCGAAATGCAAATACATGTAATGTAAGGGGATATTGGGTGACCCAAGCAACAGCTGTGTAGGAATTCCACCCTTACAGAGAACCTTACCTGCTGCACCTGTTACAGTACAAGGGTTATGATCCCATTTCCCACCGTGGTGGTATGTAGACAGGCCGTCCTTGCAAAATGTGCACACAAGCTTAAAAAGCCAGCCTGTACATAAAGTTTGAACTGCTAACAAAATATATGAATGCATTTTACAGGGTCATTATGCTGCAATGCCGGGTACTTTGCTTGGTGCTCGGGATGTGCCTGGTACCCAACAGCCTCTCACAAAGCAGGGAGGATGAAACAGAAATGGGCTCCAGAGAACCTTTGGCTGTTTTTTATTTCAACCGCACAAGGGAACAAGAGAGGGAACCCAGGAAGGCTGTGACTCAATGCTCAATCACATTTCACACAACTCGGCAGCCCGGCAGCTCCAGCCCGTGCAGTGCCAGGAAAGATCAGAGGGTGTCCTGGGAGGAGGAGCTTAGCTACCTCAAGAAAATCGCCCACAGCAACAAGGTCCTTATGGAGATCCTGATCTACACTGCCAGCTCCGAGGTGGGGGAGGAGAGGTACCAGAAAGTCATTTCAGAAGCCATCATGGGGATCAGGGAGGACAACCTGAAGTTTGACGGGGTGGTGAAGAAGGTCGTGGACGAGTTTGAAACGCAGTTTCAAGGGCACCTGGATGGAACACAGAAGTAAGTTGGTGTACACCTGATTATAATTGACTATACCTTAAAAGACCATTTTCAATGGTCAGTATCCTTGAGGTAAATCGTGGTAAAAGCATAGGAAATTACTGTAGGGTCCCAGAGTGGCTCACATGGTAAAGGCATGGCCATGTGGTGTGCAGGATGAGTCATACAGTCAGGGAACGAAGATTTACAATTTGTTAGTTTTGAATTTAGAAAGGAAAGCCTAGGCAGAAGTATATAGTAAATCTGTAATTGCAAGATTTAAATGTTAACTTTAAAGTGGGGTTCAGGGGCAGGAGGTAGAGCTCCTCTCCTCCTATTATTCTCATGCCTATTAAAGCTATCTGCCTATTTAAGCCATGTCACAATCTATGTTCCTTCTCTTGCGTTTGCTTTTTTGCCCGTATAGAGAGAAAGAGAGAAAGAATATTAAATTAATTATCGTGAACGAAACCTTGCCTGTCTGACTTCCCTGATTCCAATTTCGACTACTGAACCTGTTTGACTACCTGATCCAGCTTTTGACCTTTTTTGTACGACTTCCCGATTTGACTTTGACCCAGTTCCAGCACGACTACCCAATTTGACTTTGTCCTAGTTCCAGCACGACTACCTGATTTGATTAACGAACCAAGACCGGACCCGACACCGAACATGGAGTTACCTACCTCGTCTTCTTCTGAACCCGAGGATTCACAGAAGATTCCGATACCTCCAGCGCCATCTTGCTCCTTTGTTGCAGCCCCTGACATAGAGCTTTCCCAGCCGCGTCGCTCAAAAGGAAACGCCGTCAGAATCCCAACCCCCAAGTGACTTTTCTTCAAAGATTGGCCAATACAGTCTCCGCCCCGCCATAGCAACCCAGCTAGCCCCTGCTTTAACTTCAATTCCAACTATCAACATCCCAGAATTCAACCTCACTTCAGCTTCTCCTCAGTCTGCAGCAGCTATTCTCCACCACACTCTTTCCCCTCAATTACACCATCAAATAATTGAAGGTAAGGATGTCAATCTCGTTGCCATTCTTATTGCATCATCAGAATTCATTGATCATAGAGTTGTTGATTGTGGAGCCTTATCAGTCACATTGAAATCTCGTGACCCCCGCCTTCTTAAAAATATTTCTGTTGGTGAGTTTGTTCTCGCCTTCCCTATCCTCCAGGACGCCCTCTGCTCTGCCTATCCCCATCGCCGTTTTGAGTTGGATCAGTATATCTATGACATTGTAGAGTTATCCGCAAGAATCATATTCTTTGAATATCATAAAGCATTTTCAGCCAAAGTAGCAGCAATTCTCTCTTCAGATAATATTATTATTGATTGGTCTTCCCCAGACACAATCTCTTTAACCGTATTGCCAATGCATGCAGACTCTGCACTTTTACTGCTCACTAAACAGCTCTGTGCCCAAAAACAGCAGTTTCCCATTCATCCTCCAGACCTCCAGCTACCCCTCCCAGATTCAGAGATCGCATAGCAGCCCAAATTCATTCTCTCCTCCCCATCAGAAGATCCCATTCAAAAGATGTTTATGGCCGCCCCATCAATTTCTCCAGATCCAAACAAATTTGTAATAACTTTAATACTTCTTCTTGTACTCGCCCTCAATGCAGATTCCTCCACATGTGAAGCTACTGCGGGGGCGCACACTCACAGTTGTCCAGTCATCCCCAAATGACAATCAAAACTATTCTTAGTTTCCACCCCTATCTGTATCCCAGCCCTTGCCAACTCACTGCAGCAGCATTCCGATAAACAAATAGTGTTGCCTATCTTATTAATGGCCTCCAGTATGGATTTTCTTCAGGTTTATACACATTCATCTAAAAATCTCCAATCAGCTACTCTAGAGCCCCAAGTCGTCTCATACTTAATCCGAGCCAAAGTGGACAAAGGTTTCATGGTCGAAAAGGTTTCAGATTTCTCCGCTCCACCCTTCCCTTCCTTTAGAATCAATCCCATTGGAATTGCCACCCAGAAAATCGCTGGAAAAAAAGCGTTTAATTATTGACCTCTCAGCGCCAAGAGGTAGCTCTACAAGCACTATCAACTCACTAATTCCTCAGGAGCAATTCTCCCTTCATTACATTACAGTTTAAATGCCATCAAATTCATAAAAATAGCAGGTCATGGCGCCTGGCTTGCAAAAGCCAACATATCTGATGCATTCAAAGTTATGCCTATTCACCCCTCTCTTCGTCATCTCTTCGGAATCTGCTGGCAGGACAAATTCTAGTTCGCAACTCATCTTTGTCTGCCGCAGCAACGCAAAGATTTTCGATTCTCTCTTCAAAGCACTCTGCTGGATTCTTCTTAACTCATATCGGGTGCCCTTCCTGCTCCAACTCCTCGATGATTTTCTCCTTATATCCCCCCTCAGACCCTCCAGCTCAAGCAATTTCCAGTCTTCGAACCCTATTTTCTTCTCTAGTAGTCCCTCTTTCAGAAGATAAAGCCACTGGTCCAGTTTCCTGACTCGAGTTTCTTGGAATCACTTTAGATACAGTTAAATTCATCAATTAATTTCAAGAACAACCTTCTGTCTCTACTGGGCCATTTCAACTATGCAATCTGTATTATTCCCCAAGGCAGGACTTTCATTTCTCGTCTTCTCGCCCTTTCCTCAACAGCAAAAAACCTGGATTCCCATATAAAAATCTCCACAGAAGCCAGAAAAGGAATCCTGCAACTCTGGAACAGACTTTCGCTATTCTACGATGACTTCATCTCTGCCCCTCATGATTTATGTCTGTATGCCGATGCTTCTTCCCTAGAATTCGGAGGTGTCCAAGGCAATGAATGGTTCTACGACAACTGACCTCATGAAATTCAAAATCTCTCCCCGCATCTCAAATCATCAGCTCTCCTCGAAATCTACCCTATTGTCACAGCAGCTCACCTCTGGAGGCACTCCTAGTCAAGGAAATCAATTTTATTTTTCAGCGACAATCAATCTACTGTGAATATAATCAATAAAGGCAGATCCTCCTCCACCCTCATCATGCAACTTCTCCACCATCTCATATCGATTTCAGTTTCCTACAACTTCATAATTCAAGCTCGTCATCTTCCAGGTATTTTCAATAATGCAGCCAATGCTTTATCTCATTTACAGATCACCAAGTTTCGCACTTTGGTTCCTTCAGCAGCTCCAGTCCAATTGTATGTAAAAATAATGTGATATCTTGTAACAATTGTAAGTCGCCCTGGATAAGGGAGTCTGCTAAGAAATAAATAATAATAATAATGATAATAATAATCCCTCTTCAGGTTCCCCAGTTCCATCATCTCATATTCAACTAAATGCATTGCTCTCCAATCTACTCTCATCTGCAAAGAGAATATATGTCATCACCCCTCTCTCCATCTACCAGGTCCTCCTACGCTACAGGTTGGTTGTCAATCTCTGCATTCAGCGCCCAGAACCAAATATCCCCTACCCTATTTAATGAAAATTGCAGTGTAGCATTCATCGTCCACGCTCGAGGCATTCTTCATCTTTTTCCAGCATCCATAAAATCCTACATCTCAGGTATTCAATTTCATTATCGTAGCTTGTCCATCCCCTCACCGACACTTTTTCCATTCCCGTAGTACGCCTCACACTCAGAGAAATTGCCAAGAGCCTTCCCGCTTCATCTCCATCCAGACTACCCATATCTACAGACGTCCTTTCCCAATTAATTTCAATTTTGCACTCAGGATGTTTCAACCCATTTGACAACCTGGCGATGGAAGCGATGTGTCTGTCAGCTTTCTTCGGATATATAAGAAGTGCAGGATTCACAGTACCATCACTATCCAGTTTCCCAGCCATAGGTATTCATTCTTGTGATCTTTCAGTAATTCTGTTCCTTCACTCATCCAAGACTGACCAGTCATCAGCTGGTCATCAGCAGCAGTCCACTCCTACATTTGTTCTCTTCCTGCAGACATCTCAGCAGCTCACCAATTAATTGCTAGTATGCCCAGAGTGGGGACACCCTTACCGCCAGGACCACCAGAGCGGCTCCTGGAGACAGGGATTCTCTTTCCTTCCTTTTTCCAGGTTATGAACCTTTCCGTCCTCTGGGGGCATGGCCCTGTCCACGAGGCAGCGCCTCCAAGATTCTCTGCAGAGTCAGAGGATTTCTATGTTTTCATGGGGCTGACCTCCGCAGTACGAGGTTCTTGTGGTATAAAGTCCAGAACCCGTCCTTTGCCCTGACCCGCAGGCCTCTAACAGCTCAAACCTTCCCCGGCCAACAGGCCACTAACAGTTCAAAACAAGCACTCCTGGCCCGCAGGCCATCATCATTCCCTTGAGGCTAAGCCTCTAAATACTAACCCATATTCTTCATGCAGCCCTAGCTCCCACCTGTGAAATGTTTAACCCATTGCGGTCCATTTATTCAGCGTGTCTCAGGCGCGTCAGGTCAATTTATTTTCACACGCGCAGTTTATTTTAGATGCACTGTTTAAAAGTATTTTTTCACAGTAAAACAGGTTTAAAAGGCACTGCATATCAAATGGGCACTCAGTACTGCATCTCCAGCCCCGCCCCACCCCTTGTTCGTTGTATTTTTCACATACCTCTTCATAGTCATGCATACCGATAAATCATCTCCAAACTATCACCAAATCATCAAGAAACTCCTCAATAATGTGATCCAAGTCATTATTTTATTACTATAACATCTCAAAAAGCTCTGCAAATGTCCGTGATATTCTTTGAGCACTGGATGCAGAAGCAGCTATCTTGTTTGTTTATGTCCGTGTATTGCTCAGATCTGGCCCTTTTTCTTGGGCTTCTCTCGGCTCCTATCGGTCTCACTCGGCCATTTAATGGTTTCTCGGCTTTTTCTGGAGAAAAAACGACTAGAGACCTGTGTTTTATGTCTTTTTGATGATGTCGGACAGGGTCTGACATTGTCCGTAAAGGGAAAATTGTAATGTCGGACCTGGTCCGACATAGGACCGCAAAGGGTTAAAATAGCACAATCCATGTACTGTTTATCTGTTTAATAGCAAAAATGATGTTAATTGTTACCTAATTAAATCATATCAAATCTTGAGTCTAAACACATGTTTTATCAAGTTAATCTGAGCTTGTTAACTGTAACAATATGAGTTCTCACTTCTTACTGTTGCTGCATGTGGTGAACTCTGTATTGTTGCTTAATGTTACCATGCACCACAATCATTTAGTTATGGATGTCTTCTGTTGATAATTAATACAGTACTGTATCAGTATACTATATATATATATATATATATATATATATATATATATATATATATATATATATATATATATATATATAGAATTGTTATTTTAATTGTTTTTTTTTTATTTGGTTTCCTTACAGAGTTAAAGAAGAATATTTGATCATTGAACAAATGCTACACTCTACAGAGAGAATCGCGAAGAAACTGGAGAGTGCTTCCCAAGACCTCTATTCCTCACTGACAAAACATTCAGTCAGATCTCTCTCCATCCACAATTAAAGACATTTTACCACCTTATAAGTGCTAGAGTCAACACGGTGCACATTGTTTTTACATAATTCCCATTTAGAAATACATACTTCCTTCTACTGTTTTCAATACAAATAATTGACAATCTTCTGTTCTGTCTGCATATTTTTTCCTGACAGGCTGAGATCCATCATTCAATAACTATTTAGTATTCTACAAGCAACTATGTAGTGTTTTGGTCCTGTATCACGATATGCACCCCTTTCATGATAAAGTATCTCATGTAAAGGAAGTATCGTTACCCTACCTTATTCAATGTAATTGCACCAAGAATTGGTATAAAGACTGCCTATAGAGACCACTCTAGTGAATCTTCACTTTAAAACAACCAGGGCCTGCAGTATATTTTGAGATGTAGATGAAACGCAGGCCAATTACCCCTTTATGCAATTCATCATCATTCATGTGCATTATCATTTATCCATATACTGTCTGTTGAGCAGACTCTAGCTGATCTGGAAAGAAGCTGTACAGGGAAACACACAACAAGCCAGAGGAATTAAAACAGGAGAACCTCAGGATAGGAAGAAATAAAACAAAAGGCTTTTTTTGGTGATACCTTTTAAAAAGGGTCAGATAAAATATGTATAAAAATATACATAGACTATAAAAATATACATACACTAGCTTTCATAAAAGACTTTTCTTCGGGTGAGAAAACTGAAGGCAAAGAAAATTCCTCTCACAGCCTATGACATTTGAATTCAACTCAAAACATTGTACACATATTTCAGCTGATGCTATTAAAAATGTATCACTAACACGAACCTCGTTCATACATACATATATACATATATACAGTATTGATAGATAGATGGAAATAAAGAGAGTTAAGCTTTTTAACCTATTGCAGCTATATATTGCAGCTTTAACAGATTTTTAGGCAGTAGGAATACATTTCAGCTTTAAATAGGTACTGTAGTGCATGGCAGGCATCATAACAAAATGCAATAGTAATAGTCACCTAAAAATTTCCTGTTAAATAGAGCACAGCTGGTGCTTATATAGAAATGAAAGCTGTCTATATGATGTTTTGCTGTATGCTTTTCAAACCCGATTGAGATATAGAAAGATGATGGAAGAATATTCAAGACGGAAACATTAAAAAGTTGTTGGTTACCCCTTGGTCCCCTCTATTTTCACCTGGAAAAAAAAACTTGGTTGTATTTCTGGAAGGAGAATCCGCCCGCTAATCAACATGTCATATCCAAGCGCCATAAAAACCCTGTGTGGCTTTCATTCGTGTAGCTGCTTTTGTTTGGCCTCCTCCTCCCCTGCCACCACCTTGCAGCGTGCTCTGTCAATGGGGGGGAGGCGGTCTTACGAGCCACTTCCTATCCGCGGCACTAGACTGCATGATGTCATCATGTATTCGCTAGTCGGCCAGCATTGCGGGTAGCTGTCAGCACCCACAGGCAAGGTCTCCATCCAAATTCATCATCCGTCATTAAATCTTCTGTTCAGTTGCAATTTAAATCATCCACATTGCGGATTCTCCATCCTGAACTTTTGAAAACTGTCTAAAACCGTTCACAATCTTTTTTGTGAATTACTAAGAGTATACTCCAACTAATAGTTTCTCAAGTTCTGAAATGACTGTAGCGATGGAGTACAGAACTGGGTGCTGATATGAAATGAGACAAGTTCAAACGCATATTATTCCAGGGTGATGTGTAGTGAAGTCTTTCTACAATCTGTGTACGCTCATTTAATATTCTGCTTGTATCCTTTTTATTTGAAGCACCCCCATTGTTTATTGACTACAGGAATGTATATAAGCAAATATCCTTGCTGGTATATATGTTCTGTTAAGAAAGGAAATCATTTTGTAATATTTTTGCCAAATGTGAATGAAAAGGTTTTCCATTCATTTATTATGCTATAACCACTTTTTTTCTTTCTCTAAAAATATGCAATTAAACTAAAATCTGTTACATATGAGAACCATCATGTAAAACATAGAAGACAAATAGACATTTTGGCTAATGCCTTTCTAGGTGTTTCGCCATACAATTCACATCAAGAAGCTACAAACTGCAAAGAATACTGGACTGCATTTGGTCTAGGTGTTTTTTAGTGCCGTTTCGAATATTGTTTCATAGTTTCCTTTTTTACTCGGTATTGCCAGATTCTTCCTTGCTTTCCAGTCAGTACTGTTCTTCCAGAAGTCTAAACACAGCTGTAATGAATTGGCATTTCAAGGGCTGGAAGCAAAACTGCAAACCATATGTTTCAAAGACGAAAGCCTTACCATTCATCTAAAGAGCAAGCTGTGTAATCAAGAGGTAAGTGTCAGTATTTTTAACTCCTCAATCGTGAGGAGGAGATCAATTTTCTCTTTGTTGCTTTGGTCGTGCAAATAGAGTAAGCAAAACAAATATCAAAGCCAACCCCAGTCACTATCTCAAACTTAGCATAGCTGCCAGGACCAGAGGACAGATTCAGGACAGAGGGTAGGAGGCACTTTGTTTCACACAGTGGTGTGTGTGGACATGTAGCTCTATCTGATTCACTGTGATTCCACACGAGCAATCTGGATCAATTCCTGGATCAATTAGCCATTAGGAACTGGATAAGCAACGATGGGCCAAATGGCCTCCTCTCATTCGTAACTTTTATTATGTTCTTATGTAAAAATGTGCACTACAAAAAATAAATATTAACTTTACAGTAACTTACCAAGATCATTATCTTGCCTTTTGACAGATACTATTTATTCATTTTAGTTTAAAAACTGGATCTTTCTTTTATTCTGGTTTCTTGGAAACAAAAACAACAACAACAAAAAATGTATGAACTAATCCATTTAAACCCAAACCAAGATATACTATCTGCCTAGCAATAATAATAAAAAAAAAATTTAAAATGGTTTAACAAAATTTGCAGGCACTATTTTTGTAAAAGGAGAAAAACACCCATTTAAGTTACAAAACTTCAATTCAAGGGTTCCTGGGTGCAAGGAGTACTATGCTTATAGACAGCGGTTTTTAGGAACTTCAAACTGCTGCTTTCGTCTGTGAAAGTGGATGAAGCTATCTAACATTTGGAAATATTGGAATAATTATATTTGTTTCTTAATCCAAGCACTGTGCACTGGTCGTTTCCCATTAGCTCTTGCGCCCTCTAGCTGCTATTAACAGTGTCATATACAAAAGCATGAGATTCACTGATAGCAGCAACAGACCACGGCCCTGTTTCAGAAAGCGGGTTTAGTGAAAACTCAGAGTTAGTTGACTCAGAGTTGAAGGAAACTCTGGGTTTTCGGTTTCACGAAGCCAGTTCAGCTTAACTCTGAGTCAGTTACTATGGCAACATACTCCGTGAAGCTAACCTGCTCGCTAGCAGGTTTTCTTCAACTAACCCTGAGTTTCTCCTCCTCTTTAGCTGAAGCCTGCAGACTGAAGGAGGTGTCAGACATGGCGTGTCCTTTTCTTGAAGAGCCAGTTGATATTGAAGCACAAATACTCCGCAGAAATCTCCGTCGGGAGAGGGTGATCAGACCCGCTTGGATGTTTTATCATTCCCTGATGATCATCTGTTTGAACGTTACCGTTTTTCTGCTCAATCGATCATTCATCTGAACAATATTCTCAGCCCTCATATCGTTCATATGACACATCGTGGACATGCTCTCAGTTCGGAACAAATTCTTTGTGTTGCACTTCGTTTTTTTGCCAATGGGAGTTTTCTATATAACATCGGTGACGCTGAGCATATTTCCAAGGCAACCGTCTGTCGGGCTGTCAGAAATGTGACTCTTGCACTGAAACGTATACTGTACACTTTTGTGGTGTTCCCAAGTCACAGACCTACAAGACTCATCAAAGAAGAATTCCACAGAATTGCAGGTATCAGTCTAAGCAATAATTCATTTATTTAGTATGAAGCTTTGAGACTTGACGCACTAATCAGTTAATTTGATATATTTTAGGGTTTCCAGGTGTGATTGGCTGCATAGATGGCACTCATATTCCTACCACAGCTCCTTCAGTAAATGAAGGAGATTATGTGAATAGGAAGTCTTTCCACAGCATTAACGTGCAGGTAGGCCTAAATAGTAGCCTTTAGCATTCCAAATGAAAGATACTTCACAATACAGCTACTGCAGCTAATTACTGTTCTGCACTGTGAAGATCATATGTGATGCAGCCCACATCATCAGCAACGTGGAACCAAAGTGGCCTGGGTCTGTGCATGACTCGCGAATGTTTCGTGAGTGTGCACTGAGCGCTAGATTTGCCCGTGGTGAGTTTATATATATAGCTATATCCTATTATAATCAATATTTTGTTTCCTCCTATTGCAACTGAAAATTTAAACTGTATCCTCGTATTATCATAGGAGAGTTCGATGGTTACCTGCTCGGTGACAGAGGGTACCCCTGCCAGCCCTATTTGCTGACCCCTTACCCTGATCCTGAGCCCGGCCCGCAGCAACGTTATAACTTGGCTCACTGCAGGACACGAGCCAGGGTAGAGATGACCATTGGGATGCTCAAGGCCCGGTTCCAGTGCCTTCGTAGGCTCAGGGTCACCCCAGAAAGGGCATGTGACATTATTGTGGCATGTGTGATTCTCCACAACATTGCCACAATTAGAGGAGAACAATGTTTTACTCAACCAGTGAACGATCCTGATAATGATCCTGACCACCCCGCTGACGCACGAGATGGAAGAGCAGTCAGAGACACAATATGCTACCATCATTTCTGATTGACCCATCACCTCCCCAGTGTCAAATAAAGACAACATGCCTTTCTTTTTATTAAGTCTTCTTTATTTCCTGCAAGTACAAATGCAGTACAGTAGTTAATATTTTTTATGTTGTTCAAACAAGTAAAATCATCCACCTGTGGGCACCTCACCCACCTTTAACTGATGTTCCAGCAGTTGTATTTCTAGTTTTGCCTTTCGCATCTGCAGCCTTATGTGGTCCATTTCTAAATTACATTTTTCAATTTGTTTATTTAAGTACACCTTGTACAGCTGTTTCACAGGGAGCTATAGGAACACAAAAAATGACATTGAATTTCACAGTGCCAGGTCTACTTAGTTTCATTGTAAGTCATGGGCCAATGCTGAACAACATCTTACTGAGGTAAGTTGTGCTGTGGAGGTGGATGGACCCTCTTCCTCATTGTAATTTCCAGCATCTTTTTCGCTCTTAGAGAAAAAGAATGTGCAAGTTTTATTATGGTACAACACTATCATCAACTGTTAGATGTTATTTTTAAGGTGTGAACCTCAATAGGTCTCTCTGTATCTTCCCTCTCTGTGGCAGCTGACAAGGTTTCTTCATCATCATCCTCCTGTAATGAAAATTAACAATTTTTGTGTTCTACTTTAACCCATTATGAAAAATCTGTGGAGTATTAAGAGTACTTACAACTGCATGGAGGTCTGTTATGGCAGAAGGCTCCACCAGACAGATTACACCATCAGTAACTGGTAGAGAATGAAGAAGATTAGACAGTTAAATTATAACTTTACCCAGAAAAGTGCCCCACCTAATTTGAATTTTGTTTTTACAACAGTGTGCAGGCCACATCACAATTTTTCAAATATATAACTCTTGAGTCACCTTAAAATAGTTTATGATGTCTGAAGGAGTAACAGCAGTCAATTGCAAAGAATTGTACCACTACAAGAAAATCAGTGTGCCAAGTTGTGTCTAAAATGGATGGGTGGGCGTCACTGAGCTAACACTGGCAAAAGGATGAATGTACATATATCATTAATTTGAATAACTAACCTCTTATGTAGGCCCTTGTGTCCTGGGGGTGGTTGGGTCAGATGAGCTTCCTCCAGAGATGCCTTCAGCAGTAGGTCGCCCACTGTTTTGACTGAGGGCCATCTCTTCAGCCTCTGTGAGTGGTGGTGGTGGTGGACCCCCACCTGTTTTTCGGCCCTCAGCCTTTTTTCTATTGGCTATAATGGAGGTCAAATTTGAACATGTCCAGTAAGCACAAATTTGGAGACTTGTATGTATAAAGGCATTTAGGTGTTACTTTCAAATAGACAATATTAAATACTGGCAGTGTTGGGATGGCTGAAAAATTTACTTTTTTTTTTGCTTAGAAAATTTCACTAACTACTTAAATATATCACATGTTGAATGCGGTTTAATTAGGTAGGGTAGGCTAAACAACATCACAATTGCTTGTAATGAAATTATACCTTACCTGTTTGAAGTATATTTTTATATTTCATCTTCAGTTGCTGCCAAGTACGTTTTGTGCCGGTTGGGTTGCACCTGCATAAATATTAAACACGCACACACACACATATATATATATATATATATATATATATATATATATATATATATATATATATATATATATATATATATATATATATATATATATATACACATATATATATATATATATATATATATATATATATATATATATATATATATATATATATATATATATATATATATATACACATACATATATACATATATATATATATACACATATACATATATATATATATATATATATATATATATATATATATATATATATATATATATATATATATATATATATATATATATATATATACATATATATATATATTATAAATGTTGAATAAGTGGAACACTTGAGATAAAACTTTTTTTTTTTTCAATTAATAGTCACGCATTGACTCGGTCAGCAATTTTCTGCCACGCCAGCTCACGTTCTTTTGCTGCTGCTACGGTATTGCTTTTTTTCTTAAATATATACTCGTATTCTGCATACGCATTCATTAATATTTCTATCTCCACTGGGGAGAAGTAGGAGGTTCGAGCCCTTTTTTCTCCTGTTGCCATGACGAATCAGGTTATCTGCGTTCCTTTGATGAGGGCTTTTTATCTCCTCATGCACGCGCTTTACTCAGGGTTAACTTAACTCAGAGTTGATTGAACTCATTGTTATCACCGGTTCTGAAACCGAAAACTCTGAGTTTGACAACTCAGAGTTAGTCAACCCAGAGTTCAGGTTTAAAATCAGAGTTTGTTAAACCTGCTTTCTGAAACAGGGCCCACATCTGTTTTCATACAACATCAAACCCTCAATCATAATATATAAGAAACGAATCCAAGTAGACAACACACTCATTAAAATATTAACTGAAGAGTTTGTCATCTTGAATTAGTTTTACTTTTTTATTGATTTATTTACCTTACTGACTTGCAAGCTTTTTTTTGCATCTTCTTTTTAAAAAATGGGTTAATATATATATATATATATGAAATATGCCTTGACTGAAGCAATGGGTAGTTATATCCTCTTTACCCTCGATATCTAGATAAGTAGTCTGGTCACAGTGCCCAACCTATCTTCACCCTCAACGAGAAATCACCAGCAAGTGCTGTGCTGACTGCAATACAAAAACTTTGCTGTGAACTGAAATAACTCATTTCATATAATCCTGGTTAAATAAATAAATAAAGGAATTCAACTAAGCAGAATAACCCCCCATAAAGCTACTGCAGTTATCTATTGCCTGGGAATGTTATGAACACAGCTGCTTCCATTATTGGCTGACGTGCTTTAAGCCAGTAATATGCTATCCTTAAATATAAGAAGCCAGCCCACCAACCAAGTGGTAAAACTTAAACATCTGGCATGTGATTTGGTTAAAACCTCATCACATCACCAAAAATAGAAAATAGATCTAACTATTGCCCCTCTGACTCTGTTTTATTGAAATGGACCCACTGATGCCTGTGTTTATGTTCTGATTTGTGACCACCCCATTAACTCATTGTGATTATTTTGCACTGGAAACAAACTCTAGATTCCTTTTTGTCTTCTTTACCCAGCGTCCTATAGAGGATGTTTTTTTCTGACTAATACTGTAACATTGTAACAGTTTTTGGTTTCCTTCCATTTACACTTTGCATTGCAATAAAACATTTTCAAATATGGTAAAAACTCCTAAGACATATAACTACCATGCACATTTAATATTGCCTTTAAAAGTTTGCCAAAGTAAAATGTACGTTACTACCCTATGTTATGCTTTTATTCTAGTATACAGTTCAGCAGAACATAGTTCATGTTGTACTTTGTGCCACTAGAGATAGAATTAGATGCTTAGCAACAAATAATGAGACACCTTTGATGTATTGGAAGAGCAAAAGTGCAACATTTCTTTATACTCATTACCATCGTCTATCACGGAACACATCATCGCGGACACAGTCACATGAATGAAACACTTATTTGATTCCAGGTGTCTGCTGCTTCCCTCTTTTATTTAATAGAGTACCTGTCGCCCTCTAGCGTCTTCATGAACAAATGTCAATGCACCCAAAACAGGACGATTTTCTGTTAAGGATAAATGCTGGTACTGACTAGCAATAGTTCGATTTGTTTTATTTTTATACATAAAGTGCTTCTTGGGAGAAAAAAAACACCATAAGCTATGCATTGTTATTTTTTTTTTTTTTTTTTTATTTTTTTTGTCATACCAAAGTAAAATAATCATTATAATTTAAGTATGCCTATGCGCTAAACTAAACTTTGAATGTGTGGATGCATTTGCGTTTTTGGACTGTCTTATAATGTTTAATTTGTTTTTATATTCAGCAGTATGAAGTTTAATATAAATAGTCTATTTGCTACAGGCAATGACAACAGCTGTTCCCTTTAAGGAAAGTACCTGACACTAAAGATTACAAACCAGGATTAGATAATAATGTCTGATAGTTCTTGATACTACATTCTACTACATTCATTGGTAGTCCACGTGTTATTATTCCTAACAGAACATTAAAGTCCTGTAATTATCAAAATTCTAATTCATGATTTAAGTTTTCATTTCAGATAGGCCTATTTCATTTCTTTGTTCACAGCAGTGAAAAGCCTTACTGAAAGCTACAGAAATGACCTCGTTACCTGTAACATGGCCTGCAGTAGTTGCTGAACTATAGAATGTTATTGGAGTTATTTTTTTCTACACTTGAACTGGCCCCTCCCCTCGCTCCTGATATCATCCAATCAGGGAGGATGCACAGGAGTCAAAACGAGCTCGAGACAGTCAGGCTGAATGTAACACCGTCACTTAAAAATGTTGGTTAGGGAGCTCCGCGTATGATGACATGGGAATCGAATCCTAACTATTTGCCAAAGAAAAATGCTACGAAGCTTTAACCTTGAAGAACCTTGTTTCACATAAGAAAATGTTCTCTGTTATCCCGTACTTTTATCTTTATAGGGAAAGTCATACTAGTAGTTTGGAAGAAAAAAAAATTCTAATTACTGGAGCTTTTGAAAATAGCTGATGCAATAATCTTCAAATTGATTCTCGGAACCTTGCTCCATATTAGAACTTAAACGGTCGTTTGAAAATAAAAATAAAAAACTGAGGACTGGGTTTGGATTTTTTTTTTTTTTAACTTTCTTTGAAATGTATAATGTTCATAATCTAGGTGTTATCACTGATGATGGCATTCGCAATGAGGTAAGTCTTGACTTGCAACGCACATTTAGTGTTTTATAACAGCTTCAGTCAGTGTAAAAGGAGTGTCCTTTTTAGAATAAAATAAAGTTGTGCATGAAGAGGGTCCAGGAAGTATTTCTATTTATATCGTACAGTATAGTATAGCTTGATTTTGAAAATAAAACGGAAAAATATGCATATAAACATTTATATTGATAAATAGAGGCTACTGGACAACTTCTCTGTTTAGGGTAAGAGACAAAAACATGGTTGACAGCTCTACTTTTAAACTACTGCAGAAAAAGAGCTGGCTTTGTTTTGGTTAGCGGTCCCCACACCAAACCCGAATGTACAGATATCATGGGTCACTCAAAGGTGTATCACATAAACGCAAAGTACAAATGCTTAGCTGTGTTTTTGAAGTAAATAGCTTGGTTTACATTGTAGTAGAAAAAAAAGTTCCCATTTCAAGTTCGTATTTAATTACTGACAAAGTTATACTGGCTTTGCTCGCAAGTCAGTCAGTCAGTTAGTTACAAAAATATCTTTACAAAAGATAAACCCGCTCCTAGTTTAACAAGTAACTTTTCGATGTATCAGCTTGAGCATTTGTATTAATACCCCGTGAATTTGCAGTCATTTTCTGAAATTAAGTTTTAGTAACCTTTCCCTATAGTTTTCCTAAAAAAAAGCTCTGTCTGAAGCTCTTAGAACTACTATTAAAATGTATTTGTAATACAATACTTGAATCGCTGATATTAAATGGGTCAGTCAAAGACAGCAACATTTTGCAAGAGTATCTCCCCCCCCCCTTTAACTAGTTCATATGTCTCCCGTGGTAAATACTTGTTTCTGTTCTACCTTTTCCTCTGCAGGTCTGCAGCCAAAGTGGTTAATCAAAGATCCTCTGAGGAGTAACAGAATGTTGTAAACCTGTCAACGCCACTAACCCGGCCACGTTCTTTACATTACGGCGGATTATTTTGATGTTTATACGCATTGAATGTTTCTCCTGGTTTAACTTAATCCAAAGCTCCACTGGTAATCCAATCATATTAATGAAGACATTGGAAGAGTTTCTCTATCCTTTTAGCCATTTTAACCCATTACACTGAGATGCGCCTTGAATGATAGCGTTTCAGCACCATACAAAGGACAGCTCCGAGTTCTCAATTGACGTCTCAGCGTTGAACCTGCTTCCAGTTCAGCGGCCAGCGACCAGCGCAGTGGTTAACTTGCCTTTTTTTTTAAATCAAAGCCGGCGGTCTGCTTCTGTGTTTAATTTAATATTCACCTCGTTTTGGGTCAAATAAGGTTTTTGACTTCTCCAAAAAGACTACTTTTTCCACTAAACTGCTGATAGATTCTATTTTTTTCTGTGATTTTGGTTTGGGAGCGCAAGTTGAAATCTGTTGCCAATCTACATAAATGACCCGAACAGGATTGCCTAATGTCCTGGTCTTGTAATTTTCATTACGTTGAGGAAAGGGAAGTCTTTGTCCACCCTAGTACTTGAAACCAAGTTTAAACAAAACATGTGTTCAAGATAACCAAGTTCCAAAAAAAAAAAAAAAAATAATAATAATAATAATAATAATAATAATAATAATAATAATAATAATAATAATAATAATAATAATCAAAAATCAAAAACTGCAAATTTTTTGTTTGCTTACATTTTCTGCCGTGTTAAGAATGGAACCCGTTTTTCCAAGGCTGTTCTCCAAGAAGTACACGTTTTTTTGCTGTTTCATTTTATGTAAGTCAGGTAAGTAGAAATGTTTAATAACGTGTCACTTCTTTTTCCTTAATTGCTTAAAGAGGTATTCCTTTGGGTCTGGGGGTCTGTTAAAAAAAGCAGATCAGAAACTATTAGTTTTAACCACGTAATTTGAACAAAACCTCATGAAAGATACAACTGGGGGTAAGGTAATAATGTTCTTTCATATAAAAAAAATAGTTGCACTGTCACTGTAAAAGTAGATTACAAATTTAAAATAAATCTTGTAGAACAGTTTATAAACAAAAATCCTACTGGTAGTAACTTCTACCCTTTTCAATTATTTTAGTGCCTACCAAAATTACAGTGTAAAATATGCACAATTAAAAAACGATTTGGTATAATCTGTTGCCTAAGATGTATGTGTAGCTTGATTTACAGTGTAATTAAGCATCAATATCTGATGGATGCTATTGACTCCTAGATAATATACCACTGCCACGTTAGTTGTCCTACAAGCACCCCACATGCAACCCCTAACTCCACACCGCCATCAATAATGTGCCTCAAACCACAGACTCTACAATGTGCCTATTATATCCCAGGCATTTCTGACAGACTTAAAAAAATGTGCACTTTAAATACTCCAGTTCCAAAGATGCCATAGCCTGGAAGAGATAAGAAGAGGCAAAAAGGTCCAATCTCAGTTCAACTGAAAAGCAATTAGCTGTAACTTGTATTTAAAAATGACTGAGATTCTTAATTCAACATGAATAACCCTCTGAATTGTGTAACACCATGTGCTGCATAACGTGATTAGTTTCCAGTCTGCTGGTGCTGATTGCCCCTGGGGTGGAAATGCTATATAAGAGAGTGATTATGCAGTTCTAAAATCACTTCCACCAGCCTGTCATCGCCTAGCCTATTTAAACCACTCACAGTAATCTTTGTGAATAATTACTTTGCCCAATTCTACAAGGTGCTCAATGCTTGGGGTGAAGCACAGGTGATCTTTTTCTTCAGAATATTGAATATCTTATGTAGAGATGTCAGTGACTCTTAATAGCACATTTAGTAACTTCTTAGTAAGAATCTCAGTAGAGTCAAATGTCTAATTTCAGATTTTAACTTTTTCAGTGGCTGAAATCCTCTGTTACTTTCTGGTGGAGTCAAATGTCCTTTGGTCAGTGTCCTAAAATGACTTAAAAAGGAGATGCCTGGCAATATCTCCTGTTACATCAAGACTACCCTGACATAAATTCCCCCAACGATTAGTTATTCCTCAGAGATCTTTCCACAAATAAGCAGCTGGATATTAATGGCCGGGCTAGAGGAATAGGTTGACAATCCATGGCAGATTTTAATTGAACTGAGATCTACTGCCTGATGTCCAAGTGCATTAACAAAGCATATCTGCATGATGGCTCTGTGCCATCTCCCGCAGAGCTAATCACAGAGCAAATACATTCCATCAATTCATTCATAATTGATCTTGTTCCAAAAAAAAGCACAGACTGAGACCAAGACCTTTTGAGCAGTCTTGGGTTTTTTCTTATTCATTTAATACATTTTAATTGGTGCTTGTTACAAAAAGTGTCCCAAACGACAATTTGGAGTAAATAGGTTTGAAAGTTCAGCCCACTGTCTCTGCTTTGACAGTGATAATAACAACTCTGTTGACCAACAAGCCACAAGCATTTTTATTTTGCTGCGTTTCTAAGAAATGCTGCCTAAGTGAAATTGAGCTAATCACTGCTTAGTAGACTTGCATGGTGCTTTTATGAAGGCAGGCCCTTGGAGCAGTGCCTCAGTGTATTGTCTTTGTATACAGGCAGGTCAGGCTGGATCTGAGTTATACACCACTGGAGACTAAATGTGTGTCATGTTGGTATTGCTGACTAACCTCCAGGGCACTTGAACAGAACCATATATATATATATATATATATATATATATATATATATATATATATATATATATATATATATATATATATATATATATATATATATATATATATATATATATATATATATATATATATATATATATATATACACTGTATATATATATATATATATATATATATATAGATAGATAGATAGATAGATAGATAGATAGATAGATAGATAGATAGATAGATAGATAGATAGATAGATACAGTGCCTTGCAAAAGTATTCAGACCCCTGACCAATTCTCTCATATTACTGAATTACAAATGGTACATTGAAATTTCATTCTGTTTGATATTTTATTTTAAAACACTGAAACTCAAAATCAATTATTGTAAGGTGACATTGGTTTTATGTTGGGAAATATTTTAAGAAAAATAAAAAACTGAAATATCTTGCTTGCATAAGTATTCAACCCCCACACATTAATATTTGGTAGAGCCACCTTTCGCTGCAATAACAGCTTTAAGTCTTTTGGGGTAAGTATGTACCAGCTTTGCACACAGTGTCGGAGTGATTTTGGCCCATTCTTCTTGGCAGATTTGCTCCAGATTGTTCAGGTTGGTTGGACGACGCTTGTGGACCGCAATTTTCAAATAGTGCCATAGATTCTCAGTGGGATTGAGATCAGGACTTTGACTGGGCCACTGTAGGACATTCACCTTTTTGTTCTTGAGCCACTCCAATGTTGCTTGGCCTTGTGCTTGGGATCATTGTCCTGCTGAAAGGTGAATTCCCTCCCAAGCTTCAGTTTTAAAGCGGACTGAAGCAGGTTCTCTTGCAGTATTTCCCTGTATTTTGCTCCTCCATTCTTCCTTCAGTATTCTGCTGCCACCACCATGCTTCACTG
The DNA here is from genome assembly GCA_030684275.1 of Acipenser oxyrinchus oxyrinchus. NCBI lineage: Eukaryota > Metazoa > Chordata > Actinopteri > Acipenseriformes > Acipenseridae > Acipenser > Acipenser oxyrinchus. The sequence continues at coordinate 10,691,125 of CM060251.1, forward strand.
TAGGGATGGTGTGTCTTGAGGCATGGGCAGTGTTAGGTTTTGAGTTTTGGCCAAAAAGCTCTATCTTGGTCTCATCTGACCACAAAACCTTTTCCCACATCGCAGCTGGGTCACTCTCATGCTTTCTGGCAAACTCCAGATGTGCTTTCAGATGGTACTTTTTGAGTAATGGCTTCTTTCTTGCCACCCTCCCATACAGGCCAGTGTTATGCAGAGCTCTTGATATGGTTGACTGGTGCACCATTACTCCACTCCCAGCCACTGAACTCTGTAGCTCCTTCAAAGTGATTGTTGGAGCACTGAGTATTGAGGGACGGCCTTTTCTTGGCAGTGCCTGGGTGGTGTGATGCAGCTTCCACTTCCTGATTATTGATCCAACTGTGCTCACTGGGATATCCAAACACTTGGATATTATTTTGTACCCTTTCCCTAATCTATGCATTTGTATTACTTTATCTCTAACTTCAGTAGAATGCTCTTTGGTCTTCATTTTCCTTCAGATTCACAGCCTGACCAATGATCCTTCAACAGTGGGTTTTTTATCCAGAAAATGTGACAGCAACTTTAATGGTTCACAGGTGAAGGCCAATGGTAAGGTAATTGTGTCCTCGTTAGGGCAATTTCTTTCATCGGTGTAAACTGGGAGCTTCCACAGCACAGGGGTTGAAAACTTATGCAAGCAAGATATTTTAGTTTTTTATTTTTCTTAAAAATATTTCCCAACATAAAACCAATGTCACCTTACAATAATTGATTTTGAGTTTCAGTGTTTTAAAATAAAATATCAAACAGAACGAAATTTCAATGTACCATTTGTAATTCAGTAATATGAGAGAATTGGTCAGGGTCTGAATACTTTTGCAAGGCACTGTATATATATATATATATATATATATATATATATATATATATATATATATATATATATATATATATATTTTTCTTAGCAGACACCCTTATCCAGGATGACTTACAAGATATCACTTTATTTTTACATACAATTACCCATTTGTACAGTTGGGTTTTTACTGGAGCAATCTAGGTAAAGTACCTTGCTCAAGGGTACAGCAGCAGTGTCCCCCACTGGGGATTGCACCCACGACCCTCCGGTCAAGAGTCCAAAGCCCTAACCACTACTCCACACTGCTATATATATATGAATCAGTAGTTAGAAATTATGGCCTGTGATTAGTTAAAACCTCATCAGAGGGAAAAATAGATTGAACTATTGCCCTAACATCCTTATACCACCGGGCAATAGTCTCCATCTGTCATGTGATTGGTTCACATCACTGTCAGTCCCGCCCCTTTTCAAAGGAACGCCTTTCATCTTCACTCCTCACAACAAGAGAAAATGGGTGAACACCGATTCTGTGACTTAACAGAAAATTAATTACAAAGCATACTACAAAAGAAAAGGTGCTCCAAACAATAAAATGGTGATTAAAGTGTCACTGTCATTGTTTTCTGACTCAACGATGTAAACAAATATGATGGCCGGGATAAAAACTGGATTATGCAGCAGTCAGCAGGCTATGCGGTATGAACTTCAAAAACATTTTCTGTTATTTATTTATTTCTGTTATTTATTTATTTACTTATGCTGTATCACCTATATTTAAACAAAATATACAAGTACATATTTATTTACATATGCTGTATCAGCTATATTTAATCAAAATACAGTACTGTGCAAAAGTTTTAGGCAGGTGTGAAAAAATGCTGTAAAGTAAGAATGCTTTCAAAAATAGACATGTTAATAGATTATATTTATCAATTAACTAAATGCAAAGTGAGTGAACAGAAGAAAAATCTAAATCAAATCCATATTTGGTGTGACAACCCTTTGCCTTCAAAACAGCATCAATTCTTCTAGGTACACTTGCACAAAGTCAGGGATTTTGTAGGCATATAGTCAGGTGTATGATTAAACAATTATACCAAACAGGTGCTAATGATCATCAATTCAATATGTAGGTTGAAACACAATCATTAACTGAAACAGAAACAGCTGTGTAGGAGGAATAAAACTGGGTGAGGAACAGCCAAACTCAGCTAACAAGGTGAGGTTGCTGAAGACAGTTTACTGTCAAAAGTCATACACCATGGCAAGACTGAGCACAGCAACAAGACACAAGGTAGTTATACTGCATCAGCAAGGTCTCTCCCAGGCAGAAATTTCAAGGCAGACAGGGGTTTCCAGATGTGCTGTCCAAGCTCTTTGAAGAAGCACAAAGAAACGGGCAACGCTGAGGACCATAGACGCAGTGGTCGGCCAAGGAAACTTACTGCAGCAGATGAAAGACACATCATGCTTACTTCCCATCGCAATCGGAAGATGTCCAGCAGTGCCATCAGCTCAGAACTGGCAGAAAACAGTGGGACCCTGGTACACCCATCTACTGTCCGAGAAGTCTGGTCAGAAGTGGCCTTCATGGAAGACACATGCGCCAAAAGCCATACCTCCGACGTAGAAACAAGGCCAAGTTTACTCAACTATGCACGTAAAACACAGGAACTGGGGTGCAGAAAATGGCAGCAGGTGCTCTGGACTGATGAGTCAAAATTTGAAATATTTGGCTGTAGCAGAAGGCAGTTTGTTCGCCAAGGGCTGGAGAGCTGCACACTAATGAGTGTCTGCAGGCAACAGTGAAGCATGATGGAGGTTCCTTTGCAAGTTTGGGGCTGCATTTCTGCAAATGGAGTTGGGGATTTGGTCAGAATTAATGGTCTCCTCAATGCTGAGAAGTACAGGCAGATACTTATTCATCATGCAATACCATCAGGGAGGCATCTGATTGGCCCCAAATTTATTCTGCAGCATGACAACGACCCCAAACATACAGTGAAAGTCATTAAGAACTATCTTCAGCGAAAGAAGAACAAGGAGTCCTGAAGTGATGGTATGGCCCCACAGAGCCCTGATCTCAACATCATCGAGTCTGTCTGGGATTACATGAAGAGAGAGAAGTAACTGAGGTTGCCTAAATCCACAGAAAAACTGTGGTTAGTTCTCCAAGATGTTTGGGCCAACCTACCTGCCGAAGTTCCGCCAAAACTGTGTGCAAGTGTACCTAGAAGAATTGATGCTTGATGCTGTTTTGAAGGCAAAGGGTGGTCACACCAAATATGGATTTGATTTAGATTTTTCTTCTGTTCACTCACTTTGCATTTAGTTCATTGATAAATATAATCTATTAACATGTCTATTTTTGAAAGCATTCTTACTTTACAGCATTTTTTCACACCTGCCTAAAACTTTTGCACAGTACTGTATATAAAGTCGTATTTACTATCCAACCTTGCCTCGCTTATTTTCTTGACTGGTTCATATATTAAATATGTACTGCAGACTCGGCCATAGTGGAAAATGAAATGCCCCTCCAGCTGAGGTTTCGGACATTATAGCTTCCTGTCGGTAACAATAATTTTCCACTATAGCCCTCCTTTTCCATATATATATATATATATATATATATATATATATATATATATATATATATATATATATATATATAAATAATTGAGCTATAAAATGCTATCAAAGTATTCTCCAGAAAGATGATGCTTAGTGACCGAGAACACCCGTTCTTTCAGAATAATGCACATAGCTTTGGAGCTTGCCTGCGATAGGCAGAAGACGGAAAGCGTGCAAGTCCCTTGCACAATAACATCACAGACCTCCCTGAACCCTCACATTATCATCCAATTGCACATCTACCAGTGCCTCTCATTCTGGATCAAGGTTCAGTGGCGGTCACTGTGCTGAAATTCCTCTAATGAGGGAGGTTAATGCTTCTTGACTTCTTAGCAGCAATTGACGCAATCAATCTTTCTATCCCAGCCTCGCACTTTTTGTCATACAATGTATAATGCCATGTACAGCGCAAGAGCTGTTTCAGTAAAGCAATTAGGTATAATTGAGCAGCTTGGAGTGAAATGAAGCCAAAAACATATGGAACTATACTAAGCGAATTATTGGAACCCTTGGAGATTGTATTGCACGCTAATATATTTTTAAAAAATATTGCTTAAAAAGTTAATGTAAATATCTAATGTTTATTTTGATTATTTTTTTACTAAAATAAAATGGTCTTTAAATAGCAAAAGTGTCATCAATAATCAAGCAATAATCCTCAAACGAGTTAAACTGTTTAAGCAATTATTCCTTTTTAATCCTACTATAGTATATAAATATGACAAGTTCTAATTAATGTATTTTTATCACAACCCCCTGATTCAAACCACCTGTGATTTATAATGGAATAATGATTTTAACTAGGGTTGCTTTGTATGGATGAAAACAGTAATGCCTATTTTATGTCTGTCTATAATTAGATGGACTGCACCTGTACTTATCCTTAGTCCTTAGTGTCTGGTTTGCTATATGAATATGTGTCTGGATAGCCTAATTTAGTGAGTCCTTCTGGGAGACATTAACTTAAAAGCAATCCATCAACTGTATCATGTCCTCTCCTGGGTGGTTAAGTGGATTGACAATGTAATGAGATATAACATGTTTTATTATATTTGGTTATATTCTTTTGCCGGCCTAATTCCAGCTAAGGTTGTTAGTGACTGAAAATATTCTCTGTCTGGTACAGTTCCTTTGTGAAACAGCCTCATGCACCAAAATTGAATTTTTTAAATTCACAATGCATTCATTTTGCAGGCTTTTTTGCTTCAAACTGTGTTTTTCCATAGCTTCATCTCTCTCTCTCTCTCTCTCTGCAGCTTTCTGCCAGGAGAGGACCCACTCTCATGCTGAAGAAAACCTCTTTAAGGATCTCTTCGTTGGCTATAACAGGTGGCCCAGGCCAGTTCGTAACATTTCTGATGTCGTAATTGTCAAGTTTGGGCTCTCCATTGCACAGCTTATAGACGTGGTAAGTATGGGCAAGCTGTATAACATGATAGTTTTTGCTATATAGCACTATAAACTTTTCCGCTGATTGCTGTAGTTTCATTTTGGAATAAATTCACAATCATAATATAATGGTAGGCTGCAAATGGGAATAGCAATCATTACACTTGGCATTAGGTATGTTCAGCTGGCAGCCTGATCAGCTTTCTTTCTTCAACAGAATGAGAAGAATCAGATGATGACAACAAATGTTTGGCTCAAACAGGTAAGCATACAAAAGTAAAATAACCCAACCAAAAAAAACTTATGGTTACCATGCCGCTTGTAATCACTGGGAACAAGAATGAGGTTAAGAGAGGGATATTAAATAACATGTTACATTATCATTAGTTCTATACTCACAAACAGTAAAGGAGATTAGGCAGTGAAAATAAGCTGTGATCTATTTTTGGGGATTTTGGAATGGGTCTTTAGCCAAGGTTTTAGAATCATTGTTCTTACCTGTTATTAGCACAAGCCTCCTCATCACAGGCAACTTTTAAAGGAGTGCTAACCAAGCTTTTAAAATGTATTTTCTTACCTCTTACTAGCTTTATCAATACTGGTTCCCCTTTGACATACTGGTACCTTAGCTGATTGAAGGTAGACCAGTGATACATTTTTTGAGATATTATACCAGTACCAGGAAGCAGAAGCAACTTTTTATCCATAGATGTGTCTTTAAAATATCTGCATTTTCTGATCTGAAGTGTGAAATACAAGCAAGAAAGGGGGTCCAGTGATAACAGTGCTAGTACTTATAATGATTATAATGGTCTTTTAAATCAGTGTCCTGCAGTCTTTGGTGACGCTCTAACCATTGTTCTCAGGAGTGGAACGACTACAAGCTACGATGGAATCCTGCAGATTATGACAATGTTACATCGATTCGAGTCCCCTCTGAAATGATCTGGGTACCAGACATCGTACTGTATAACAAGTAAATGCAAACTACTTACTCTTAGTCAGTAGTAATCATGGCAGTCATCCTATTCAATCCAACAGTAATCTTGAGCGGTAACAATTGCTGATATATTGTTGTACAACACATAATAATTATTAATAATTGTGTTATAGTGCCATCTAGGATTCCCAGATGCACCTTTTTCTCCCAGGACCTCAATGTCAATAGTATATTGAACTGAATTAAACAGTTTCATTAATATTAAACTTTTTATGCATACAAATTTTTATAATGACTCATGAGTTTGTAATCATAAGAGGAACCTGGGTCATGACATGCAATGTAGAAATTAATGTTTTTTTTTTTCTTGGGGATGGTAGTATTGTTCAGGGATGGATGTCTAACCACCATGCATTTCTTGTTGTGTGTTGCTGTGCAGTGCAGACGGGGAGTTTGCAGTGACTCACATGACGAAGGCCCACCTGTTCTACACAGGCATGGTACAGTGGGTGCCGCCAGCCATCTACAAGAGCTCATGCAGCATCGACGTGACTTTCTTCCCCTTCGACCAGCAGAACTGCAAGATGAAGTTCGGTTCGTGGACCTATGACAAGGCCAAGATCGACCTGGAGCGCATAGAGATGAACGTGGACCTGAAGGACTACTGGGAGAGCGGAGAGTGGGCTATCATCAATGCTGTGGGCACCTACAACACCAAGAAGTACGACTGCTGCCACGAGATCTACCCGGATATCACCTACTTCTTCATAATCCGCCGCCTCCCGCTCTTTTACACCATCAATCTCATCATCCCCTGCCTCCTCATCTCCTGTCTGACTGTGCTGGTCTTCTACCTCCCCTCTGACTGCGGTGAGAAAATCACCCTGTGCATCTCTGTGCTGCTCTCCCTCACCGTCTTCCTCCTCCTCATCACCGAGATCATCCCTTCCACCTCCCTGGTGATCCCTCTGATCGGGGAGTACCTGCTCTTCACCATGATCTTCGTCACCCTCTCCATCGTCATCACCGTGTTTGTACTCAACGTCCACCACCGCTCGCCCAGCACTCACAAGATGCCCAAATGGGTTTGCACCGTCTTCCTGGACTTCATCCCCCGCTGGCTTTTCATGAAGCGCCCGGCCCCGGACAAGAAGGACCACAGCTTCCTGCAGCAGCACCAGCGCAGCCAGTCAGGTGAGTTCAAGCTCAGCACTTCCAAGTACTGGCTGGAGACCGACGTGGACTACAAGTATGAAGATGACGAGCTGGGTTTGCCCTCCTTTTCCCCACAACCCACCGCCAGTGCCCGCTTCACCCGCAGGTGTCCCCTCTCCCCACAACCACAACCACAACCTTCACCACCGGCTGGACGGGACCACTCGCCACCTGGGGGGCAGAGTGAACCCCACCAGGCGCTCCGCCAAGATAGACAACCTGGTGTCGGACTCCATCTTCCCCTTGTCACCCAGCATCCTCCAAGCTCTGGAGGGTGTGCACTACATTGCGGACCACCTCCGTGCAGAGGACGCTGACTTCTCGGTAAGTGAGGGTTGTCTGGACTAGGCTAACCCTTTTGAAAAACAAATGGTAATTAACTTGGTATTAACTTAAAGTGGTGGTAGCTAATGATATAATGTCATAAATCATTTGAAGTTGTATCCATTCCTTCAGCGCCGCCTTCCCTGTCTTTAACCAACCAGCTGCTTTCCATATTGGGTGACATGCTCTGCAGCCAGTAACATTCTTTAACCCCAAAGACACTAGGTGACCGGAAGCGAAGCAGTAACAGTCACTATGAAAATAAAGCAAGTAAACTGAGAATTTACGTTGACCAAGTATAGTGTGAGATTCCTTTCAAAAATTCACATTTGAGATATATAAAGAGAATGGAACTGCATGACAGGGCAGATTTATTCAATTAGTTTGGCCTTGTGCGTTGTATCAGAAATCGGACATTATTGGTTTTGCAAGTTAGTTTTCATTACCTAAAGTAGTTTTAGCTGCAGGCATCCACTTCTTCCGTATATATGAAAATAAATAAATACCAAAGCTTTTTAAATTATAGTACATAATTACAGCCACACGCCCCAATGTCATCAAACAAACAGAATACAACTAAACTCCACCCCTTTGTCCCATCAGCTAACTTGAATTGATTTGCACAAGTTGTTGAGTTTCTCTTAAAAGAATAGACCCCCTTAATTAAAACAGGGCAATATTTTAAAACTTTTTTTCTTCTGCAGGTGAAGGAGGACTGGAAATACGTTGCCATGGTGATCGACCGGATATTCCTCTGGATGTTTATTATCGTGTGTTTGCTGGGGACGATCGGACTCTTCCTTCCTCCATGGTTAGCTGGGATGATTTAGAATTCATTTTTAGTTTTTAGTTTTTTATTTATTTATTTTTTAAAGACTTTACACAACCAAGGGTGGCATGGCCTTTAACCCTGGTGTGTGCTACTTAGAAGCATCTGAGAGCAAACGGTGACATGATATTAAATGGAAGGGCAAGTGTCTGCTGTGAGGAGGAGAGCTGGTTCTTCAGAGTGAAGAAGGGGTCTGCTTTAGCACTGCTGACACAGACAAGGATGTGAGCTTCTGATTGAACATAAATACAGCTGCTCCTCCTTATTCTGGACAGTTTCATTCCCGGGTATTGCTGCCATTCGTACTGCTCTGCTGTTATACCGAAAGGACTATATTTTTAAACCCAACAATGTACTGTACAATAAAGACGTATGGAATACTGGCGTACAGCTTACTAATGATGTTTGTAAATATATAGATTAAGAGTGTTCTTGTTTTGAGGCAGGAAGATAATGATTTATCATAGACACTTTAGGTTGCCACAGCTTTCCCAAACAGCGAACATAAAGCAATGTTATTCTAGCCACAACCCCAAGCCGAACAGATATGCAAATATGACATTTCGCTGGAAAGCACACTAGCAGATACCAATTGTAAGGTCTCCGCTGGTTCACTGAACCCATTACCATTGTGTTAAGATTATTTTCTTTTACGCACTGGGCACCTTTGTGCAGCTCAATTGTATAACCTTTCAGCCAAAGCAGGGCATTGAAAAACCTTCCATTACAGTAAGTCAGCCATCTAGCGGGTTTCTTTAGCATGTGCAGAATGAGGGCAGGAGGTAATCAGTGTGCCGCTATTACAGGGAAAGATAAAACACCCAGCTGAGGTGCAGCCTTATCAAGAGCCAGGCAATCTGTACAGTGGCTTTCTTCTCTAGAATGCCAAGCATTTCATTTGGCAGCTACAAAAGTTAGATAAGCAGAGATGCAGAACGTTGTACAGGACATTTTATTAGGAAATAATCTTGGTGTATTATCAAGCAATGTGATGCATGTTAAGGAGCTGAACCACATGACATGTGAATACAGCATATGAGACCTAGTGATGTTACATGTTAATCATTTGACTGTAAAAGCAAATATTTATCCCCGCTTTAAAGGGGCCTGATAACAGGTCATTAGTCAGAATATCTTTATCCCAGTCTGCAACTGCAAACAAAAGTCAAGAACCAGTGTGTCAAAGTATTTAAGGAATGGCTAATGTCCCGGAAAACAACCACTGATCATTCTATCAGTGTTCTGGCTGGTGTTTCTGGGTTACATAAAATAAGGTTATTCTAAATTACATTAACGCTTCCTCTCCACTACTTAATAAATACTAGTATAGACCTTAAACATGGGGAGCGAGCTACATCACAATGAAGCAATGCAAAGAAAGCCATTTCTATGAGAAGTTTTATGAGGTTTCAGACGGAAAACCGGGGCGCTTCATACCCTGGCAACTAGGGTCACTGCTGATTAACACCAATACAGTATTTATGTCTATAAACAGCCAATGGTAGAGAGATTTTTTTTTCCTGGAAATAAAATTCCAGCCATCAAAAATGCAAATTAACACGACTAGTTTTCAAAAGACTGAAGAGTTGGTTGATATTTTAATAATTCTAATTTGCGCTTGTATGCCTTATTTTCTATTACTACTGTAATGTTACTGTAACATAAAAAGTAATCAATGAATAAATAGCCTACGCAGAATTCAGGAATGACGGTTTGGAATGACCAGGCTTCTAGTTTGGAAAAGAGTTTGAGATGACAACCGAAAACTGGTTCTGACCTCAGCATCACAGACGGAGGGGTCTTGGTTTTTAATTTACTGTATACACTTAGCACTGCAGTAAGCAGTTCACGAAAATTATGAGCACATGAGTTTGGTACAGAATGAATTTGGGAAAATAAAAAAAATATCTTGTTATATTACATTCTGCACCTGGGAAAACCAGGTAAAGGTTAATACCTTCACAGATCTACAGGTAGTGGACAAAAAAATGAAAACACCTGGGTAAATGAGGGACACCAAGTATATTGAAAGCAAGGGCTTCCACACAGGTGTGGTTCATGCGTTAATTAAGCAAATAACATCCCAGCATATTTAGGGTCATGTATAAAAATGCTGGACAGGCCTGGTTGCCTATAATTATGGCTAGCATGGCTGCAAGAGGAGACCTCAGTGACTTTGAAAGAGGGGTGATTGTTGGGGCGCGTTTGGCAGGAGCTTCAGTGACCAAGGCATGGAACTCTGAGGGAAAGACATCATCAGCAAAGGCAACAGTGGGCGGAAGCGCATACTCCACGATCGTGATATCCGTGCATTAATTTGAAGTGCAAGGCAAAACAGGCGAGCAACTTCAGATCAATTGACTGGAAATTTCAACCTGGGGCGCGAGCAGCCAGTTTCATCAAAAACGGTCTGCTGAGAACTCCACAGAGCGGGATACCATAGTGGCCCAATGCCCTATTAAGTGACTTTACATTGGTGTTTCCATTTTTTTGTGCACTACCTGTACTTCCACTATTTCATTAGTCATTTTAAGGTTCATGCTTTATTTTAAGGGCCATTTTTTTAGTTTATTAACTGTTAACAAACATTGTTCATTTTTATCTAAGGGTTAGGGTTAGGGTTAATAAAAACCTGATTTAATTTTCTAAACATTACTATAGTAACAATTTGAACTGATTTAAAGCATATGATCGACTGGGTATTCATCATCCATAGGGCGCTGGTGTTTGATTGATCATCCATAGGGCTCTGGTGTTTGGCTCTGGTGTTTGCAGCTTTAGCTGGCCTATTATATATTATTAACTAACAGTAAACAGAAAATAAATAATGTACATTAACATGTTTATTATCTGTTTAATAACAGTTAATAAACAAAAAAAACCTCCCTTAAACTAACACGTGATCATTTTAAGTCAGCTTTCAGATTAACATTTTTGTTTTCAAAATCAAAGGCAGAGGTAACTGCACTTTTATTTACAGCAACTAACAACAGTGCAAAATTGCCTTCAAAAATGAGTATAAGAGTCTCCAAACACCACAGCCTAGAACCTATCTGCAGAATAGACACAGCTACCAGTACACATTGCTCATCATCAGCGCCCCATACTGCAGAACCTATAATACAGCAACACTGGGGGTAATGATAAAGTAATAATAAAACTCCTTTTGTCTTCCCCACAAAATGTAAATTACAAAAAAAGCTTTCCCCACAAAACAGTCTCAAAACTTTTTTTTTTTTTTTTAAATTAAAAAATATTACACAACAGTGCCTGCAACAATGCCTGCATCTGCTTCATGAGCTGCAACCCCACCTCCACCCCCCTGTGAGTCTATGATTCCTTGTCCTGAGTCACGTGCGCTCCGACTGGGCCTGTCACTAGGAAACCGGCATGGCTACGATGGCTCGGACCCGCCTGGTCCACTCGTCCAGCAGGTTTTTCGAGTCCATGGCTAGCGTGGGCGCAGCCAGCATCTGACGTTTGCACTCTTCACTGAGCGAGGTGTCGGCGTTCTGCTGTGCCAGCTTCATCTTGCTAATCAGCTCGGCCATGTCCTTATTCAGCAGCTTCTGGGTCCCTTCGATCTGCAGAGTAAGAAATAAGATAACCCTGATTATTTTTCATAAAGCGAAGCCGTCTGTCCCTCAACATTTTTCAAGTTAGTTTAAAAATATACACATATCTTAATGAAACAGTTGTGCTGGGCCCAAGTGGCACAGTAAGTTATGGAGTGAGTTAGTTATTCATGTACAGGGAAGTGTTTCTTTTACAACAGGAATTTCGCTAGCTTTACATCTTCAGAGGCCTGGGTTTGAAAGTGGCTTCATGAAATTAGTTTGGAGGTCTGCCAATCAATGTGGGTCAACATCACAACGCCACCTTAAGGCTAAAAGGTTAAAAGGCAGAGTTAGGCAATGAAAGTGTTAAACTGCCTCACAGCTGAGGTACAGAGAAATAGAGCTCAATATGTCAGTGGTGTCCAATAGGGTGATATGTTGGTAGAGAGAGTCCTCTAGTGATGCTGATGTGTTACTGTATACCTTCTTACCTCTGTTCGTATGGATGCATGGAGAGCGGGCAACACCTCATCCACACTGTGGATCAGGCTGCGGAGGGTCTGTCCCACTGTCTACAGAGAGAGAAAAAGAGAGGAGGAGGAGTGAGAGAAGACTATCAGTGACTGCTCAGTAACAAAAACACTGCAAAGCCCCTGGCTCAGTTCGGGTCAGATTCTTAGGCCTTATTTTTCTTAGATGAATCTCAGATGTTTTGAAAGGAGAAAATTCTAGGATACAAAACAATGTAATTGACAAATGCTTTTTTTCAGGCAATAGTATTGTAGCATTTCAGCAAGAGGCAGAAAACGAGAGAGACACTTGTTTCTTTCACAGGCTTTTATTCACCACACCTTTGTCTCTCACACAGAGACCACAGCTCTGTCAGACATACAAGAGGTTACAAGACAGTGACCAACAACAACAAGGCACAGCACCTTTTTATACCTTCAACTCCTCCTCTTATGCAGATTAGGGTACCAGAGCTGACACACATCCCATTGGTCATCGGCCGCACACTAAGACCAATGGGCACAAACAAACAACAACCAATGGGGACAGACAGACAACAGCCAATTACGGGGGAAACACAGAATGCATACACGCCGGCTAGAATTACACAGATACAGACAGAGTTAAACAAACCACCTTCGTGAAATACAGAGCAAGGGGGGACGACACAAGTCCTGCAGAAGTACGCAAACACATTGCACGGACCGCTACAGTATTTTTAAAAACAATGTTCATGCCTCAAACATTCATAAAAACGGGCCAGTTTTTCCCCAGCTGTGTCTATATACTGCACTGCTGGCATTCTAAATCTTCCAATGTCTGGATTGAGGCATTTGCAGCATTACATTTTGCCCCACATTTTTTTCTGGGATCCCTCGTTTTCCTGCGTGGGATCCCATTGGTAACTTCTGGATGGCTACAACTGTATATCAAGATGTTGCACCATCTACAATTACTTTAGTGCTTCCCTTTTGCATCCTAGGGTACAACTACTGTAATTCATTGCTTTCATATTTATTGGAGCCAAACCTGACAAACTTCTCTGATTCAGAGAACAACATTCTGTATTTCAGTGCTCAAAGTTAAGCAAACTGAAAAACGTGTAATTGTATAGGCGACAGGCAAGTTACTACCTATATCTCAGTTGTTTCTTTTGAGTTTTAGAAAATGTTTCATTTTTTGTTTTTAGTTTTTTACTTCAAAGAAAAACTTTGCACTGGAACGCTTAGTAAATATGCCCAGTTGTCTAGCGCACACTATTCTACTGCCACATGGTCTATGTAAATTCTGTCTGGCAACAAGTTTGGTATTTGTTTGATCTGGCCGATCAGCATTACGATAATTAGAGGCATATTTCTCAGCACTTGATTTCCCAGAAAAACATCAGTGTTCCTTGAACAGCTCAGACTGGACAATCTGATCCAGATGGAGCTGCTCACAGCAGTAAATTCAAACTTTTCAACACACTGTTGATTGCACTTGAAATTTTAAAACTGGAGTGTTTACTGCACCCATTGAAGCACTGCAGCAGAGATATAAATGAATCATGGACTGCTCCTAAATTGACTTCAACAGATGCCAAGGATGAAAACAGTTTGTTGTGTATTGACTTCCCTGTTGTTCTGTTTCTCTGAAAGGACTAGACGTTACTATATATACAGTAGAAGACATCTGAACACATTGAATTTCACAACTTGTGTATTTAACTAGAGTATTACAACCCTTATAAAAGTTTACCACAATAAATCTGCATGGTAATTTTGCATGTTTCCCATGCTTTTCCCCATGGTTATACTTTGCATTTACCATTGTTTGCCATGTTTTATTTTATTTAAATGTTCTTTACAATACCTTTCTGTGCTTTACAATGCTTACCTATGCTTTACCATGCTTTTACTATGCTTCATTATACTTTCCTATGCTTTCACCATGAGAAACTTTTATAAGTTAAGTTACTCACTACTTAGTATTGCTGGCTCCTGTGTAATTTATATTGCTGTGAATGTCATTTTAAACACAACCACAATTGTTTTGATATTTGTACCTGTCCAGTGTCATCTATCAACAGGTGGATTGCTCCCAAAGTAATCTCACTAGCCTGCCACTGAACTGTCTGCAGAGAAAATCCTGTTTGCCTTGCAAACATCACACTGTCCTATGTTTAAGTCTACATAGTAAGCATTCCACATGTTTCCTCTGTGTACACAATACAACCACAGTGATTGAGAGTGTGGCAATATGGCTTTCAGACAGGTAGCTGGAGATTTTGTCCAGTCAGACACAGTTTCACTGATGCTCAGTTAAATCTCTACAGGAGTAACCTCTCACCTCTCAGCACACAGGGGAGATCGTCACGCAGGAGTTAAAAGGCGCAGTGGCTGACAATGGTAAAGTGTAGTAAAGTCATGATATGAGCATGGTAAAAGCATAGTAAACTTCAGCACGACCATGTAAACCGACTGCGCTTGCCTTTTCTAAATGGTAATAGAAACAGGACGTCTACCTTGACGATGCTGAAGTACTCAGAGGGCGGCAGTTCTTTGACCTCGTTCTTCAGCTGCACCACCACCTTCACAAGCTCCATGACGTTGTGGTACACCTGGTCATCCGTGCGGTCCAGCTCTGCAGTGGGGGCGGGCTGAAACACAGGGGAAACACAGCGGCAACATCAGGCTACAGACTACTACACACAGGGTTCAGACCAGCACACACAGGCTACAGACTAGCACAGTGATTCACAGTTTAGTGTGATCTCTCTATTAAAGTCAGTCACAGTACCAACATTTGTTTTTTTGTTAAGGGTTGTTAAATCAAGTTTGCAGTTCATTAAATATTTTTTCTGCTGCTTAAGAAAGGGTTGTGGTGGAGGATACATTCAACACAAGAAAAGGGGCAATTCTGGATAATTCTGTTAATAATAAAAAGCTCAAACCTTGGATAGCAAGCCTTTAAGATGTATTGCATATAGTCTATTATGGGAGAAGGCAAGTTTTCTTCTCTGTTGATACGGGTTCCAATGCTATTGATTTGGATAAGGCCTGTTTAATTACCTGCACTGTGACTCGTGGTGGTTTCACAGGGGGACTGGTAAATTCAGCTGAAAGAGAGAAAGATACAATATTTAAAAAGTTAAAGCTAAAATTAAAACTCTGTGCTATAAATTAGAAATCGTTATGTTAAATAAATAGATCGGAATTACAACCAAACCAGCAGTCCAAATATGTCAGCACTCACCATATCCAGAGTCTGTTGGCTAAAAAGAGAGAGAGCAAAAATAAATTAAATATAATACTACTGAGTGCTGGCTTAAAATGTTCATTGAACACTCACACTATCAAATCAGCATTTGTCAAACTTAAACCAGTTTGCTTTGTTGCAGTCTTTCGTGTTAATGTCCTGCAGCTGAGTTTCTAAGGTAAAAGCTTTTTTTAAACGTTTTCCATCTGGCTTTTTGAATGGGCCTAAACCTAAAAGCTGTGAAGAAGCTTTCACTATAATTAAGAAACCAGTTCTCTCTGTAACTGATCAGTCCCAAACTGCATTAAAATTACTGTAATACAACAAGAACTCTCTGAACAGAGTCTGGTCCCAAATAGTTTGGATTTGCCACAGTCAACTGCATTTCTATGAAATTGAATTATTTAACGTGTAAAACTTCTGATGAGTATCAAAATTTAATCAGACAGTTAAATAAGTGAAGCTAGGTGACAGGTGAAGCTAGGTGACAGGTGTTTTCAATTGTTTTTTAAATGATTTGAGCCAAAGCATAATAAAGCACAGTGAAAGCAGGGTAAAGTATTGGTCAGCATTGTAAAGCACAGTTATGTATAGTAAAGCATATTAAAAACATGGCAAACCATGGTAAACTATGGTGAATGTCTAGTACAATCACTCATGCAGTTGGAACCCTGAAGGCATGTTTTCTTGGTACCAAATAATCAGATCTTTACCTCCTCGCTAGGTTATGACTGGGGATGAAAGCGCTCAGGTAAGACCAGCAGTTACACTTTTCTCATCTTAGACCTCATTCCATGAGCTGCCCAACTCCAGTTTACTCAGAGCACAAATCAGAACCTCTTCTATCTGCATTATTTACCTGGCTGAATCCACACAGTGTTCGTCTGGACTGATGTTCCACAGCCAGCACAACACTAGCTTTGTTTTAGAGATTTGGTTAGACCTGAATCCTGGTACTACATGTACATTTAGAACATAAGGACACACTGTAAGAAATGTACACCCGAAGGGAAACCGTTCAGCCCATCAGTGCTTGTCCAGTACCTAGTAGCTGCTTGATCCCAAAACTTTGTCAAGTAGGGTCTCAAAGGATCTCGATGACTCAGTTCTATTCCTTAAATGGCTGCTATGAACTAGATTGAGAAATAATCCCCACATCTGTATGCAAACTCGCTGGATTGCGCTATTGCATTAGGGCTAATGATGTGGTTAGTCTGGAATGAGTTTTGCTGAGCTGAGCGGTACACCACAATGGCAGCTTCTCACCAGCTGCTTCTCGTTATTCTCCAGCCACTTGTTGTCCTCCACCATGTCCTGCTTCTGCTTCTTCAGGGTGGCCTGCAGTTTGGCCTTCTCTATCTCCCACAACCTCTGGGCATCCTCTTTACTGGTGGGCTCGAAGGTGAAATCAGCTTCCTGTGGAGACAAACAGGTCAGTTACAGAAGTAGCAGTAGAAACCCTGTCAGGTCTTAGCTAGCTGGTCCATCAACACTCTAGGAGGATGAGCAACTTGTCATTGAATTATACAGAGAAGCAGATGGAATTCTAAAGGTTCTATATGCCTGTAATTGGATCCCAACTACCCACCATATGAATAGTAATACACATACAGCACACCGTCCTGTTATTCAAACAGCAACACTATTAGTAGACCTGTTTTGCCTAGAAATGCAGTCTATAGCCATCAGGGAACAATCGTCTTCCAAAGCTTTCAACAAGGCCCTTGTGTTTTTTATTTATGTTGCTTGTTATAACAGTCAAGGCCAGTTTACACTCCATCGCTGAACTGTTGCTCGACTGAAAACCTGCCGACAGCAGGCTGTTGCTCGATTATCGCCCGATCAGCACACTGTGCTCACCCATCGGCACACTATAAACGCACAGCGACACTGCAGTTCCACTTGGCCCGAGAAGTATTTGAGCAAGAAATGGAAGATGAAGCGCTTCAGTTAGTTTTTACTTCTGCTTTACTTTTAAGGAGAAGACAATGTCGAAACATGCTTATATGGATTTATCACATATAAGCATTTTTACAACGCTGTCTTCTGTTTTCTGCTTTATCAGTACATTTTCTACAAGATGCCTGCAGCTTGTAAAACCTGAAATGGCTCAAACTGCTTTGCAATGAGTGTCTTATTTCCATCCATGTGCTGTATGCAGATTTATTCTGGCTTCTGGTATTATAAAGTATGCAATGTAGCTCTCATTTTGTTATCGATTGACCACATTCTTGTGGGGAAAAAAAACACTGCTGTCATAGGCTGTACAAGGTGTATTGTCCATTGCTACAAATTGGAATATATCTTTTTTTAAACTGTGGTCTGTGTATGCCATGCACCAACGCATGTCTTTAGAATGAAGGTGTGATTAAAACCACTGGTGTTCTGCCACATTTTTATGTGGAAAATCTGAGGAAACACAGGTAGGTCGGTAGCTAAATTAGACAGATAGATAGATCGCTTGTTTATTTGTTATATTCCATTTGTAATTGCATGTTATTATCCTATAGTCCTGCACTGTGATTGTTTAATATTATTTGAACATATATTGGGAGTGTGATGACATTATGTACCGGTCAAGAGACACGATCTTGAATCCTTTCATTTTCTGTGAGGATAAAATACTCATCATTCCCAAACATTCTCTTTTTTGTGCTGATCTTTCTTATCTGCTCTATCTACTGCATACAGGCAGGGTTAGCCAGTATCACCTAGCAACAAGGTCATCAGTGACATGGTTAAAGTTCAGCTGATTTGACCTCTCAGCGACGTTTTCAAGCAGTGGCGATTGTCGGGCGAGACTATAAACAGCATGACGACGGGCCAGTCACCTTGATCTTTAACGAGGGTCGAGTGATGGAGTACAAACCGGCCTTCACAATCTTAATCGATAAAAGCTTCATCTTCTCATCAGGCATATATTTTGATGGTGTGTTGATAGAAGGTTCTTCCATATCCAAGACTGCGCAAATTGCTGAAGAAACCTCTTAAAAGTGGTAATTCTAGGGGCCATTCTGGAGGCAGTGTGTGTGTGAGTGTGTGTGTGATTGTAGCAGTCTGGATATATAGTGAAATGTCAATTCCAGAGAGCCAGACGTTAGAACTGTACTGGATACTGGGGCAGGTGATAGACCTTGTGGCGGTCCGTCCCCACCAACCCCACCCCCCTAAAGCAGCTAAAGCAAGCGTCTCTTACCCTCATGCTGCTACGTCTGAAGATGTCGTGTCGTGGCACCGGAGGAACATAGTTTGAGTCAACCATCAACTGGTAGTCAGGTGGGCTAGCAAGAATGGGTGAGCTGGCACACAGAGATTCAGGCAGCTGGAAGCAGGGGGTAGGAGAGGGCGCAAAGGAGGATACAACATAAATAAAGGCAATAAGCATCAACAACACAAAAGCACATCAACGAGGACGTTTGGGCCGCAGAACAAAATCAGTAGACAGCAAACAGTTCTTTGTATTTTTAGTGTTGTGGTCAAATTTCAATGGACTCACCTTAAACCAGGCAAGCTGTTCAACACATTATAAGAACCCTTTAATGTTAAAGAGTATAGATCTCTTGTTACAAACATCTTTGTACAGCTCTGGCCAGAAGTTTTGCATCACCCTATAGAATGAATTAATTTTGTTTCTTAAAGTTGAATTAAACTTGCTGAATAATGTTACGTTAACATACTGAATTACATACCGCTTTGTAGTTTTCCATATACCCTATTCCTTCAAATTTAAGACGCACTTCTTAAACCATTTTTTCCTTCTCAAATAGCCTGCGTCTTAAATTCGAGTACAGAATAGATGCATGTATTAAAATCGCCAACAAAAGACGTGACTTACAGAGTACACAATGCAGCAACGTGACTCACTGCCGAGAAAAGACGAACAAAAACATTACTGCCAGATCTCAAATCATCCATGACATACAGGCAGCCATTTTCAAAGACGTGTCATTAGCTTCCTGGGGAATTCGGAGAGAAGCTTTTACAATTTCAGCGTTTCATTACTAGGCTCAGTTCTAACAAACAGTACCAACTTGGACAGTACTTTTCGACATGCCAAGCAATACCACAGATCACAAATTGAAAGAAAATCAGGTGTGAGGAATGAGAAGCAGCACGTACCTGTAATGCTCTGTGTGATGGCAGACAGCAGAAAACTTCCTCCATATGCGTAAATGAGGTTGTGTCTTTGTAAATGCATCTTTATTTGATGTTTTATTTTTTCCTCAAATTGACGGTGGGAAATTTGGGCTACGTCTTAAATTCGAGGGTGTCTTATATTCGAAGGAATATGGTACTTAATAAAAAAACAAAAATTTTAAAAATGTGACATTTCGAAATCTAACATGAAATACTACTATTACGGCTTCTGGTAGACTTTTATAATTTTGTAGTTTCTTTGATTACTTGATGTAAAATAAAATATCTTAATTATGTTCATACAGTTATTCTTTAAATTACGTCTCAATCTAAAATTCTAGGTGATGCAAAACTAAATGGTTTTAGCAAATTTGTTGGTTTTTTTTTACCGTAGCCTACTTCGTACACAATTACAGTAACACAAAATAGATCATGGTGCCACATTGACACGTTATGTTTCCATACAGTACATGCAAGTAAAGCACATTGCCTACCTGCTACTTTTGTTTGGTATGAGTCAGACTTCCTTTGCAAAGAAATATAATAGAATAGAGACAGCTCGTGAGGGAGGCAACGTCTGACATCAGATATGCCACTGATTGATTGAGTCCACATTTTGCATTTTGAACCACTGGAGTCCATCAGTATTTCTGAAAGCTTCTGGCCCTTTTCCAACCGATTTAACGCAGTTAGTTTAAACTCTGTAGATTATGAGTTTATATTCTGTGCAATGTGAACGGTACATTCTCAAGAAATGATTAGAATTGTCTTGTTCCTGTTCCTGCTCTGCTTTGCTCTGTATCAGTGCATGCTTAAGCTTCATCTGTGACTGGCTCTTTGGGCTTCAGAAAACATAGAGGTCCATTTAGACATTGCAATTTTTGTTGCTCTTTATACGTGTAGCCTACGTGTCTGCTGCTGTGACAGTCAGCTGGTGTTAAATCACCACCATCACTGAAATATACTTACGCTGGCAATAATCCTCCACTGGGAAATGAGTTCCATCAGCCCAGCCAGCGCCTGGGTCAAAAATGTGAAACCGGGACAAAATCCTGATTTTTGTAAAGGCTTCGGGACACCAGAACGTTTGGTAGCTTTACTCTTAGGAATGTGCTAGTTGGGGTTTTGAGCATCCAGCGAGTGGAGCACTTCATTATTTTACTTTGTCTAGTTTGAATGAATTTATGCCAATTATGTGAAATTCTGAAACCACAGAAGTATTCCTCACGGATGCTTTGATATGTTGTCAAGCCGAACCAGCTTCTTACCTGCACCTGGAGTCCAGGGTTGACAAACTGCCCCAAGAGCACGGGTTTGTTTCTTGAAGGCTGAGGAAAAGAGGGAATTACAACATGTATCAATTGCCATAACATTTAGGTGTTTGTATTCAGTATCAGAGCTTCACAAAAACCAAAGTGCTTGCTTGATGCCATATAGTCCCAGAAAGTAAAATGATTTTGAAGGAGTATAAAGGCCTATGTTAATAAAGGTTAATGCTTTATGAACACAGTACAGTTGATCATCCCAATCAGTATGTGACATGGGACTCAACTCAGGTTTTTTTTTTTCAACATAGAATCACAATGGTTCTTTAATTCCCCCCGTGTCTCAGGTATTGTCAGGGGCTGCACAGCACCTTTGGCGGCGGCTCACTGATGGTGATCATGGGCTCGTGGAACTTGGTGCCTCTCACTCGACTCCGGTTCCTTTCCTCATCCTGCTCCACTTCCATCTGGTGCATATCGCTAGAAAAACAAACAATGTCAGATACAGTAGAGTGAAATACAATACAGTGAAACACAATGCAATACAGTGAAACAGTGCTATACAGTGAAACACAGTGCAATAGAGTGAAACACAGTGCAATACAGTGAAACACAGTGCAATACAGTGAAACACAATGCAATAGAGTGAAACACAGTGCAATACAGTGAAACACAGTGCAATAGAGTGAAACACAGTGCAATACAGTGAAACACAGTGCAATAGAGTGAAACACAGTGCAATACAGTGAAACACAGTGCAATACAGGGAAACACAGTGCAATAGAGTAAAACACAGTGCAATAGAGTGAAACACAGTGCAATACAGTGAAACACTGTAATAGTGAAACACAGTGCAATAGAGTGAAACACAGTGTAATACAGGGAAACACTGCAATACAGTGAAACACAGTGCAATACAGTGAAACACTGTAATAGTGAAACACAGTGAAACACAGTGCAATACAATGAAACACAATGAAATACAGTAAACCAGTCAAACTTAAAGCACTGTCTAGGGTCCCTGAAACACTTCAGGCAAGGAGAAACCATGTCATTACCATTAACTGAACCACAATAAGGTACTAAACCACTCTTATCAATTAAATATAGAGACATGGGTGATAAACCCTTTAGCGTTAAATGCAAGGGAAAACACATCTGGGAGGGGGGGATTACAAAAATGCTTGAGAGAATTATACACCATTGAACAAAATGTGTGCTATGTACTCAATAAATGTACAGTTAAGCATAGTGCAAAATGACTCTGCAAATTTGCTCAACTTTCATATAGAACACCAATGGTGAGTGGTATATCCAGAGGATCACAGTGTGGCTGTATGTGTTTTATGTTTATACTTATTTAGGAGAACAATGTTGGCATACAAGCTAAGGGAACTAGAAGGTGGTGTGTACCTGAGTTTACAGACAAGCTCAGTGAACTTCAGCCTCTCTCTGGGGTCATAGGTCCAGCAGCGGGTCATCAGGGTGTACAGGGTGGGGGGGCACGCTTCAGGTTTGGGGAGTCGGACCCCCTGTTCCAGTTGGGCGATCACATCCTTGTTCTCCAGCCAGAAGAAAGGCTGCTTCCCTGTGCTCATGATCTCCCACATACACACCGCTGGAGGAATCAGAGCAGCCGGGAGACATTGTTAAAACAGAACTGCAGCAGGTTTATAAACAGGAGCTGGGCGAAGAATTAGAAAAACCTGCCATAGTGCTCAACATGGTCAGCCAAGATGATTACCTGTGTACACCTCAGTGTTGTGACATCATCACATAATGCTAGCCATTGAGAATACAAATTATTAATATGGAAAGGGTAAATACACTGTTAAGTCTAAAGCCCAGAGCTAATTCTGTGTTTCTTTTTCATGCCTGTTGGTTATTGTGTATTTGTATTAATGTGCTGTAATACTGATCTCCACCACTAGGTGGCGAAGAGCAATTCACTTCTGACACCCGATATAAACCCTGAGGTTTTGCTGCAGAGAAAAAAGAGTTTCACCGTGGTCCCCTGAGGAGGAGAGGGATTTCTGGTATATATATATATGTATGTATGTATGTATAGTTTGCTGGATTTGTCTTTAGATTTAAAACTGTCCAGTAGCACTTTTCCTGCAATAACTCAGCCATTGAATACTTCTTTTCTATCTCCTCTCATTTGTAACCTTTCTTATGTTTTTATGTTCTTATGCCTGTGATTGTTAGGGTGTGTGTATTAGTAGTGGGATTCGCAACACATATATTGTTCTTCAAAAATTCTGAACATGCTTTTTTTTTTTTGTTCTCTTGTCAACAATTTGAACCTGTAAAATGTGCAGGGCAGGTTGTTACAGTGTACACCCCTATTATTTATTTATTTCTTAGCAGACGCCCTTATCCAGGGCGACTTACAATTGTTACAAGATATCACATTATTTTTTACATACAATGACATTATTTTTTTACACATTATTTTTACATACAATTACCCATTTACACAGTTGGGTTTTTACTGGAGCAATCTAGATAAAGTACCTTGCTCAAGGGCACAGCAGCAGTGTCCCCACCCTAACCACTAACCACTACTCCACACTGCTGCCCATTAGTCATTTTTACACTGTGCCATGCTCAGGCCTGCTCAGCAACAGTCCCAATGTTAAGCAATGGACCCAGACAAGAAAGAAAGATTAACAAATGAACAAACGAACGAAAGGGGCAAACTTACCAAACATCCAGACATCACTGGCCGAGGTGAAGCGCCTGAAGTTGATAGATTCAGGAGCCATCCACTTGATAGGCAGGCGGGTTACAGAGGCTGCACACAGAGACAAGGGCAATGAGCTCAGCGCGCTGTGCAAGGGGAGCTTCGCTGATACAGTCATCTGTATTATTACATAACTTAACATACTGCTTTGTCATTTAATGTGTGTATTTGTTACCCTTTTGTTTGTAATCATGTTGAGTGGTTCTGAATTAAGTTGCTTCTGTGTGCGATTTTAAACATTTTTGTTTTACAGTGGCCTATAACTAGGTTTGGCTCATCCTCTGTACAGACAATATCCTTGATTTCCTCATCCCAGGCTGTTGCCTTTCAACTCTTGGGGGTTGTACCTGCTTAATACTAAACTATACTATACTACATTATAATATACTATACTATAGAGCAGGTAGAGACAAATGATCGTCAAAGGCAATGCCAGGGCACATGGGATTTAAGATATGTCCAGTTCCCACCTTTGTAATACTCTTCTTCCTCCAGGTACCGCGACAAGCCGAAATCCCCCAGCTTCACACAGTCTGGGGCTGCAACTAAAATGTTCCTTACTGCGATGTCCCTGTGAAAACAAGGAAACCTCTTTCAATTAAAAGAACGCATCACATGTAAGGGTATTCATGGAATCACAAAATAATTAATAACCAAACTTTAAGCAGGTTGGCTTGACCAGAGTTGAACACACCTTTATTTTACCCCCAACTCAACAGTAAGAACATAAGAACATAAGAAAGTTTACAAACGAGAGGAGGCCATTCAGCCCATCTTGCTCGTTTGGTTGTTAGTAGCTTATTGATCCCAGAATCTCAGCAAGCAGCTTCTTGAAGGATCCCAGGGTGTCAGCTTCAACAACATTACTGGGGAGTTGGTTCCAGAACCTCACAATTCTCTGTGTAAAAAAGTGCCTCCTATTTTCTGTTCTGAATGCCCCTTTATCTAATCTCCATTTGTGAAACCTGGTCCTTGTTTCTTTTTTCAGGTCAAAAAAGTCCCCTGGGTTGACATTGTCTATACCGTTTAGGATTTTGAATGTTTGAATCAGATCGCCGAGTAGTCTTCTTTGTTCAAGACTGAATAGATTCAATTCTTTTAGCCTGTCTGCATACGACATGCCTTTTAAACCCGGGATAATTCTGGTTGCTCTTCTTTGCACTCTTTCTAGAGCAGCAATATCCTTTTTGTAATGAGGTGACCAGAACAGAACACAATATTCTAGGTGAGGTACTTACTAATGCATTGTAAAGTTTTAACATTAATTCCCTTGATTTAAATTCAACACTTCTCCTTTTTTCACCCAAAGAAGCTAAGCAGTGGATTCTGGCAAGTTACTGAACCCTGAAGACAAGGCTCAGCCTGACTGGTCTCTTTCTGACTGTCTGGAGCCTGATCAGCTGGGGTCACTGTGGTGCAGCGTGGTGAACCAGTCGCAAATGAGTTTTATTCCTAGCTCTTAGAAGTGCCAATGCATTGATCCCCAGCTAGAATTGGCAAGCTCTCAATCACAGGACTCACCCCAACCCCCCTCCACCACACTACTGAACACATTATAAAGCAAACTTTTTAACATGCAACAAGACATTTTCGGTTTATGTCTAGGCACCAGCGGTTTGTGAGAGTTGGCATTCGGTTTCCTACCTGTGCACCATGTTAACTCCCTCGAGGTAGGCTAGCGCTTTGCAGATCTGCAGGGAGTAGAGGACGAGGGTCACAGTCCTCAATGTGTTCTTGTTCTCAACAAGGTAGTGTCCAAGCTGAGAGGGAAAGAGTGGGCGTTAGGCTGGGGGACTAGGTAACAATATATCACTTTCACTTTGATGTATCACTTTCACTTGACCAATATATAATTTTCGATTTATCCGTGCTGGTACACTAGATTTTATTTTTACACCACCTAATCTTGGTTCTGATGGGGTTATCCTTACAATAGGGGGTTAATGCAATATGTAAAATGTTGGAATAAAAACCAGCTGTGGTTTATCCCTGCAGGGTATTGGTTGTTCAAGTACAGTATATTTGCAAAATGACAACACAACTGTAACTAATAAAATAGTGAGAATGTGTATTTATATAGAACTGTATGATGATTAATAACAGATATTACAGGATAATAAACAGATTAAAAAAAGAAATAGTGTGCAAATTCAGGTCATAAAGGTCATAAAGTTTAAAGGCCTCTGTAAAATGCAGTGTCTCCATGACACTTACCTCTCCGTATTTGTAAAGTTCCATGACAATCCACACTGGGTCCTCTTCAATGATTCCTATCAACCTCACTATGTGCGGGTGGTCCAGAGTTTTCATGATGACTGAAACCAAGCAGCCACAGGAGAAATGTTACCACTGCTACCTGGGCCTTGGGGTTAAATATGGGCCTGATGTTTGCTGGACATTTTTAGCTGACCTTTTTTATGAAGTTTATAAACAGGTTACTATATGTGTTAAAGTTGAGAGTGTATTTCTCTTCGATGTGTCAGGACACAAGCGAACTTGAATAGGAGGTAGCCACTGAACACCTTTAAAACATGTAGTAAGTAATGAAATCTAAATTTAAAAAAAAAAAAAAATGCTGATATTAAGAGATATAATCTGTTATGTAGATTCTGTTGTGGTTTTAACGTTTACCATTCTTTGTCATTGACATTAAGAGTGTGAGACACTCTTGATAACATAAGTGTAGTTACTGCTAATAGATTCCAAGGGGGATGTGACTTAAAATATATTTTAACTAACCATGAACAACAGTTGTTAACAGTTAGTTGTTAAAATAAAGTTTGACCGAAAAAGTTATTGTACATAGTTTTGTAGTTTTACCTTAAAGGGTTAAATGCTTGATGTGGTTTTTCAGATTTTCTCCGGCGCCACCCCTACATACCTGCTTCACTCATGAACTTCTCCTTGACATCAGGAGAACAGTCCTTACACGTCTTCACTGCCACTGATATCCTCTCCCCTTTCTACAAAGCAAACGAATACAGTGAGGGCTGTGGTGTTGAACAGACCCCTCAACAGGCTCATGCTAGGAGTTAAACACACTGGACTGACCACCACCCTCGGTAAAAGAAATACCATAATTTACTGCATTTAAATGAATAAAATCCTCCTCTCCTTTTTTAGTCTGTGTACACAGCAGACAAAAATGCTTTCAACCCACAAGACAAGATGTGTTGGACCTTGATGATCACAATGAAGAAGCGAGATGGAGAAAACCATGATAAAGTGGTTACACAGCTCACACGTCTCTTCCTACTTACTTTGGTTTTATAAACCCCATCGTGCACCTCTCCAAAGAATCCTTCTCCTAGAATCCTCCCCAGGACAATATCATCTCGGGAGAGGCCGTATTTTCTAACTACAGCAAAGGAACATAAGAGGAAAGAGTTATACAAACATGATAGTCAACTTGAGTCACATTAGAGGGGAGAAACTACTGTGACTACAAAGATGTGGTATAAAAAATGGTATAGAAAAGCTATCCCTTTTTTGAAACGCATCCTTTTTGTAGATCACATCTTTATACAGCTTGTTGGCTCCTTGTATTCTTGGACATATGTTGAAGTTCAACATATGTGGTGAATGTAAAGCACAGCACATGTGTGATTGCTGCTATCAAGAACCAGGGTGGTGATTATGTAGATTTAAAATTAGCCTCATACATTTAAATACACCAGATGTAAGAATGAAAACAGCAACAACAGTAGCAATTTGATAAAATGTGGATGATATAAAAAAATCTATTTTTTTTCTTACCAGACTTTGACATTTCATCTGGTATTTCTGCATAAATATCAGACCCTGTTAAACAGAAAAGAAAACTGAACATGAGTTTTCAACAGCACTAGCACAGTCGATCAGCCTTACCAAAAACTACCCTTGGTGTTGCTGTGAATGAGGATCATCCAAAGAAGTGGCTTGAAACTTATCTTTTGTAAAACAACATCTATATCTAATATACAAAAGCGGTCTTTCACTCCTGAGGTGAGGACTTTCCTGTTTATGATTTGCCTTTACATAATATGAACTCCCACATAAAGCAGTCCATTTTAATGATATGAACAACGGTGGATCTTAATGTCACCATCTTAAAATGCATAAACCTGATTTTTCTACACACCTCATTTCACATATGATATGTGTTGATTGTAATTAAGTCTTCACCCGGGGGAAACGCTAGCAGGATTAATATGGCATTTAAGAGTGGTGGTTGATCATTAAAATAGACCATAATATGTCTCACCATATGTGTTGCATTATTTCTTAAAATTCCCCTGTCAGTGTAATTCGAATGGTTGCTTAAATAATGTGTGGATATCAAACTGTGTCACTTACCAAAGCTTTGTCTTTGAAAATCTCTGGAATTTCTGTCGCCTTTATCTCTGACAGGGACAAAAAGACATTGGGGTATCAACAATCAGGTTGAGAACAAAAAAGCCTGCTGCAATGGGTTTGAGTTCTTGCTTCGTGAGATATTAGGCACTATTCACAAAACCTTTTTAGAGTGATTTAATTTTTACAGGAGTTTGAAACATCTTAATGTCCTCCTGAACGTCTCCTCTGAGTTTAAGACTGTGCTCAGAGCATATACATAAATAAAAAGTATGTTGCGAGAATTCTTGACAGTGTGCACACATATAGTGGGGTTCAGCTGTGAAAGACACTATATAAGTGTAAAGATTGTGGTTGTGGTTGTCCCTGTCCATTTTACCTCCCTAAATATCGGCAGTCATTGTGATGTTGTGTCTAGACCAGGGGAGACCTTTGGGGACCCCTTTGGACCTTATTTTTCATACTCTTTACAAGTAAAACACCAAAAGCTTAGACATCTTTAACAGACCTTATAAAAAGCATAACTATATTTACTTTACTTACAAAAAAGGATCCTGGTCTATGTTTAAGAGAGTTTTCTTGATTTTATAATGGCTACGCAGCAGTAGTGAAGCGATCTCTCAGGGTTAATAATTAAATTAGTGTCATCATTTTCAAGTGTAATAGGGTTTTAATCCTAATTTAAAAATTTAAAAAATCCACATCTGTCTGGTTTAACTCTAAAATCAGAGCCCACATATGCAGTCCAAACGACTGGTCTTCATTTTATAAAGATATTCACATAGAAAGGAGAAACAGCGTAACAGTATTCCTCTGTAATAAACGGTCAGTGAAGGGACAACATATTGATCTTGGTCAGCATGCGTGACCAATTCGCTTCATCAATTATTTGTCCAAAGACACTGGGATGATCCAAAACCCTTGGATACTGGTACCAAGTATATCAAGTATATGATACAGTACCGTTATGTCAAAGTATTTTTGCAAATAGTTACAGCATCTACGTATATGCAATTACATTAATAACATGTAAACACAAAGCAAGAGAATAAAACATATACATACGTGGGGATTCCAGGGAGAGAATGTCGTTTATCTTTGTCTGCAAAATAAAGGAAATAAACTCAATTACAATCTGACTTCCCATTTCAACCCTGCAACCTCCCGTTTGTCCCTGTGTGTGTGATTGTGCCATATGCAGTTTCTTTATGCTTCATAACGCTATACTTTATAAGGCATACATTCTTTCAGTCTTAGCATGGCAATTTCCCGTAACTCATAGAGTTCACAGAAACAGGTTCAGCAATTTCAAAAAAATAATTTAAAACACTGTCACTGGAGGGTTCAATTAAAAAAAGTCATCAAAAGCAGCTTCACGTGAGAACTGACCGAAAAATGTTTAAAAAGAAACAGTGATGAAAAGTGAATATTCAGGCAAAAACATTCGCTACTCAAAAGCCTGCCACTGTGGCTTGAATGACATATAACTCGCTTATAAATCTCAAATTATAACTTGTTTGACCCAGAAGCACATCCATTAACTACAGACAGTCTAGTTTATAGTTACAATATATACTACAGATGGCCATTGGTTTTCTCTTCTGGACTTGAGCAAGACCAGTTTTCAGTCTTAATCTGAGCTATCCTTTCTTTAGATTGCCTATTAATGCCCCTGCTATCAAGACTGGGGCTCGTTGTGTGCTGACCAATATTTCCACTTCTCGTTCGCTGCGGTTTCCTGTTAGCAGAAGTCTAAACACTTTGAGCCTGCTATATTCAGTGTGTGCGTGTCCACTAGAAACCTAAGCAAGGTGATCTGAAAACCCACAACATGCTTCCAAAAAATGTCACAGACACCACAAACCATTTCACAATGTCTCCAGCAGCCCCTGGAATGCAGGGACTGTACAGACTGGCTGCATTCCAGAAGGGTGATCAATTAATGATCATCCTTCTACACCGTTTACAATTGTGGTGATTAGATCCCAGCAAAACAAGTGATTAAGCTCTCCTGTTACTCTATGTTATCCACAGCTATGGCTAAAAGTTTGGCATCACCTAGAATTTTAGGATTGAGACATCATTTTAAAATATATATTTTTGTTTTTTCATCAAGTATATGGAAAACTACAATGCGGTATGCAATTCATTATGTTAACGTAACATTATTCAGAAGGTTTCATTCGACTTTATGAAGCAAAATGTCTTAATTCTATAGGTTGGTGCAAAACGTTTTGCCACAGCTGTATGTGTTAGATACAGAATGCAAATAATCAAATGGGCTGCAAGTGATCTTTTCACACAGAACGCAACATACTGTACTGTGTGTATTTAGCAATGGTAGCCCATGATTTCAACTATTCAACATTATTTTATTTTATTTATACTGTACAAATAGTAAACTATTGTATTTTGACCACTACTATAGATAATATTTTAATTTCAGTTAATGGTGTCCTGCAGCTTTTTCCTGTACAGTATACAGCCTTTTGTAACAGAGTACAGCATACAGCCTTTTGTAACAGAGTACAGCATTCAGAAGACTTACACTCAGTGCTGGCTTTTCTAAATCAGGAGTCAGTCTCTTTCTACATATACAGTAATGACATGGTCCTCCAAGCTGCAAAGCACCCTCCCTTTACAGCGACCAGCTTTGAAACAAAGCTCTAATCATAGAAGTGTGTGGGGAAATATAAGTGGACTCCAACAAATGGAAATCCTTGACAATGCCATTGTGCTGTATCAATCTTGCTTGTCACCTTGCTGTGTGTGCTTAGCCCAGACTTTCATGGTTATGATGATGATTATTATTTGTTTATTTAGCAGACGCCTTTATCCAAGGCAACTTACAGAGACTAGGGTGTGTGAACTATGCATCAGC
The DNA here is from genome assembly GCA_030684275.1 of Acipenser oxyrinchus oxyrinchus. Classification (NCBI taxonomy): domain Eukaryota; kingdom Metazoa; phylum Chordata; class Actinopteri; order Acipenseriformes; family Acipenseridae; genus Acipenser; species Acipenser oxyrinchus. Next base: position 10,721,965 of record CM060251.1, read on the forward strand.
TGCAAAGTCACTTACAATTACATCTCACCCGAAAGACGGAGCACAAGTGACTTGCTCAGGGTCACACAATGAGTCAGTGGGTGAGGTGGGATTTGAACCGGGGACCTCCTAGTTATAAACCCCTTTCTTTAACCACTGGACCACACAGCCTCCTTACTGGACCACACAGCCTCACAGCCACAACTAGGGCTGTATTTTTTTCACAATAAAAAAATGCTTATTTCATGGCCTAAAAAAAGGTATTTCAAGATTAAACATATTTAAAGCAGAAAAAAATAGCGTTTTCACATTCAAAATCAATAATTTTCTCTATACAACAAATGTTCCTAAATATTTCCACAGGTAAATGCTTACCTGAAAAACAGTACATGCTAAATTGTAGAACATTACATGTTTTTAAGACCCCCTTTTAAAGACATTCTATTTTCAGCAGTTCAGGACAAACCCCACAACGCTATTGATTAGTTATAAACAAAGTACTTTATTGATGCAGTATGCGAGGAATGAAACGAAACGAATCTGGCATTTCACCTATCTGGATTGAAGATCTGGTGCCTGGCCGTCGGACGAGGCAGGAGACCCCCCATGGCGTTGAGAATAAGAGTAATGGAAGAGGGAGACAGGGGGCGGGAGGTGGGTTTGAAAACGAAACAAAAGCAAAGTGCAGGGAGAGTACACAGGGTATTTATAATAGTGATGATTAACCAGTAGGAAATGAATAGGTGATAACTGAATGACGTAGCGAATGAGGGTTTGTCCATACCCCAGAACCGAAGTTATAAACTTCATTTATCAAACAAAATAAAAACATAAATATATGTAAATATAACAACAGACACATGAAATGTCCCTTTCTTGTACAGGACAGAACGATCTTTATTTCTGATCTTTAATGCAGCTGGTGCCTTTTTCATTGAAGCAGTGTGTGCAATCATTGACCGTAAGCAAATGACTTACTTTTGAGTATGTATTATCACTATGATGTGTACCTTAATTGTTTTTCAGTGAAATGACCAGACACCTGAACTGGTTCCCTCATCCTTAGTTGCTGCTTTGAAAATAGATCAAGAAATAAAAGCTGTTTGGTGTTAGATTCAGAATGGCAGGCATTGCGTTCAGGTGGCCAGACTAGCACCAGGACTATCTTACCTTTATTCTGTCTGACAATCAGGGAGCTAACCTCTCCACTCTGTAACCGACAGTAACCATCAATCAAGTCAGCCATGTTCTCTGCTATTGCCAAGGAGGAGGTCTTAATGGACAAGGGCTGTTAAAACCAGAAGAATATGTAGAGTACACCCAATGCAGTTAGTACAATACTATTACACATTGTTTTAACTAATATAAGTAATACATGTGTACAGCATACGTTGGTAGCTTGCTATTTCCCTCAGCTTGCCTACATGCTCAGTTTACAGTATCATTTAAGATACCAGTATTCACATTTTACTTTTTACTGGTTTTCTAAAAATCCACAGTAGAATTCAATAGTTTTCTGACACCATGCCTGATGTTTTTCTTCAAATTAGTGTTTTAAATATAATACAAATACTGTATCAATTGTATTTTCTTGCTATGTTTTTATATTTCATTGCTATTTTTTTGTTTAAAAAAACCTCACATGTTAAATATTGTTTATAATTCTTAACACACACCAAAAAGTATTTCAATGAATAGCACTTTAATAGCCTAAAAACAAAACCCTAAAACCCAGTTGGTTTACCTGTCTGGCTCCAGCTATGTCCAGATGAACCATGGTCTTTCCTTCATCCAGTGCAGAACACGTGATGCTTTTAATCTGGTGGAACTCCGCTAAGCAAGTGGGCTATAAAATAATTTCGATGTTTACCAACAAATACAGTAGTCCAAAGAAGATACTTTTTACAGATTTTAGGGCTGAAAGTAAAACATGAATAAATTATTACAGTACAAAAATAAAACAAAAAACAAACAATAGAGGTGCAATCAGAAACCAATTTCCTAATCGAACATTAAATATTCCACATTAAAACATTTCTGTGATGTCACCTTTTGATCTTTTGATTGATTAATTCTAGTTCATCCAGCCAATCTATCAATTAACCTCCCTATTTAAGCCCTGGGTCGAATAGTCATTCTCTGTCTTGCTTTTTGCGTTTGCGTATTGCCAAACCCTCACATATCGTTTTCATTTCTGACGTCTGTGCTTCGTCAGACTTTCCCTTGCATTGTTACATTTTTCTGTGCTGTGGTTGTGAGAAGTGAATGGGGCGGTTCACCCTAGTTTGCTTTAATTTATATGCGTTTTGTTTGGTGGGCTCTGCCATACCTCTCTCGGCTTCACGGTGTCTGCGTATGCCCGCCCAGCTCTGTGTTTTGTCTGCTTTTTTCCTGTGCTCTTACTTGTTTGTACAATCCCAAGTCTGCCGCCTCGGCCCCGCTGACCCGTTCAGGCTCCAGAATTAGTAGCAACACATTCATTCAAACTCAAATAGTTCATTACTGCCGCACCCCTCATGCTCACCACTGTGTTCATTCTGTCTACATTCATTCTAGAGTGGCAATGCTTTGCTAGCCTCACCTCTGAGTGGGCTCAAATAATAAAACAAATCCTCCAGTATTGATTGTCACTAATTAACCTATGTTTCTTTACTGACCCTTCTTTCTTTTTTGCATTGGTGGAGCAGATGCAGGGAGCCGGGGATCCTCTTTTGGGGGGTTCACTTCCCAAACTTAGGCCCAGCCGAGCTGGCCTCAGACTCCGAGAGGAAGGTTCTCCGAGAGTCAGAGGAGAACCCCGGCCAAATCTATCTTAACAATCTCACTATCATTGCAGGTTCCCCCTGGAGGGCAGCATACATGCTCCCCAGCCTTGGAGGCTGATTGGTTCAGTCTCATCTCCGACAGGGCGGCTTTCCGTGATCCAAGGGGAAAGCATGTCATCTTCCTAAAGTCACAATCACATAATTCCTATTTCAAGTCCCAGGGCTTACTCCTCACAGCCCTTGCTCCTGTCCTGTGAATATCCCGTACATAATCGTTGCGTTGAGAAGTGTGTTCAAAGCTTCACAAAAGACAGTACAAGTGTGCAAATTATTAGAAACTTTGTTACTAAAAAGCCAGAAGAAATCAAAGTAATTTAATTAATTCTTTCATTTCCCATCGCTGAAAATATATTGAGTCACTGGATGTCCTGTACTCACCTTGGCCTCTTTGCTGGATCGCTGGCGAATCCCTTTGGACCCAATGACCAGGTCCACTGCGATACTCCATCCTTGCTATTAAAAATAAACGATTACCATGTGTCATTATATCTATGTTTCTACAGGCTTTAGGGATGGACTACAACTTTATTTCTATTTGACACATGCACCTCTGCAAATTACTATGCAAACCAAGGGTTTCAAATCAATTTCATACCACTCATGCACACAAAAATTATTATGACTGCCCAACCCCACACTTTTTCTTTTGATTCTGTGTTTGCATTTTATACTTTGAATTGAAATATGCAGATATTCCTTATACAGAACCTCTCCTGGTTCCTAATCACTTCATGTTGTTTTGTAGTTCTAATTCACTCCCTGTTATAGCTGAAATTTGGCCATATGACCTAAAGCAAAGGTACCAGGTACCAGGAGACTCACGGCCAGTTCACAGGGGTAGACCTCCTCGTCGAAGTTTGAGAAGTTGCTGAAGGTATCGAAGAACTTCATGATGCACTGCTCCTCGTTGAGGGTGGAATACTGCTGGAAGGTCTGCTGGATCATCTTTCGAAACTGTTTGGCCTACAGAACACAAACCACTGAGCCATCTATACAGGTACCACTATGTGGAAATCTGCAGTATATCTCTTTGATATACTGCAGATTATTGTTAGATACATCTCCCAGTTACATATCAATGAAAACACGTTTTGGGGAGGACATTAAGCGTATTTTAAGATTATTCCATATTGGAAAAAAAGATTCTATTCCAAGTCCTATTCTATTCCTATTGATAAATGTGTATGCCACTCACTTACTTCTTATATTGTGCTCCAGTCTCAGTGAAACAATTGCAGTAAAAATAACCTCTTATACATTACCATTCGCTTCATAGCTCTCAGGTTTTCCCATATGAAAGACGAACGCACTGAGCCCTATTCACAAAACGTAAAGTACTGTTTTAGAACTAAAATGTGTGCATGTTTAAAATAGGGAACCCTCTTCTCTCTTAATCTCAATCTGAGCACTGCAGTTGTGGTGACCCTAGTAGTGATCATACTGTAGCTTCGGGTACCTTATAACCGTCCTGCAGCTGTTTAGGAAAGAAGAGATCAAGACCCACGTCCTTCCTGAAATAAAAAAAGATGGTATTTTTAGTCTAGAATAAAATATGGCTATTCACACAGGTTCAGTTGCACCCTGTTTAGGTGACTAAAGGAACTTTTGCCATCTACGTGTTTGTTACCTGCTTAATATCTAATTGTGTGTTTTATATCATTCTCTGTTTCTGTTTCTCTTTAGATGATTATTTACCAGGCTTACTAACTTATGGCTCTTAAAAGCTGAATTTCTGAACTGAAGTGGTTTTAAAAATAGCCACTAGGGGTGTGCAGCTATAATGCCGACCCCCTCTGCAACTGTGGTGAAGTAAATGGAAAATCTTTATAAAAAATCTCAGTTTCAAATGGGACAAAAATTACATTTGCACACCTCTAGTGGTCATTTAACCTAATTTCAGAAAGTATTTTCAGATGCATACTCAGCAGTCCAGATAAGCTGCGTACCTGCAGTTTTTACGCATTAAAAAATCTGAAATACATACTAAATTTAAATTTAATGCGTAAAAATACATATTGCAATTTTACTGCCTGTCTTGTCTGCCTCCCCTTCCGCCTCCCCTAAAACTTCCACTAACAACTACATCTCCCAGAATACAATGTCTTCAGTTACTAGGAAACTGTACACAAGAAAAAACAACCGAACAAACATTATCCAATCTCTGGCTAGCCCTGTTGTCTTTGCAGCCAATCACAGTAAGAATAAGAAAAATTCGAAGCTACACAGGTTGAAGCGTAAACACCCCAGTCCAGCTACAAATCCAACTGAAACAATCGTCAGAGGCAACCACTAAAAAAAGATGCTATAATATTAAACTAACTGTTTTATAGTGTATTAATGTATTTCCTTATTTTATTTATCTGTATGGCTTTATATTAAAATATTAACATGTTCACTGAGTTTATGAATTTGATCTTAAACTATAAGTAATGTAATTGATTTGCAGAGTCAGTGTGATACCTCAAAATAAATGTGCTGATCCGATAAAGAACCTTCTAGAACACATGCGTGGTATAGGAGTTCAAAGCAACAGTGCAGTTAAAATGGAAGACTTTTTTTTAATGCCAACCCCATTACCATTAAAGATTGTACAGTATTTATCGAGATTACTCATGACTTCAAGGTAATGTTGCATTTTACCATCTGAAAATACATATTACTCTCTCAGTGTTAAAATTAGAGGGTAAGTTACTCTCAGACCCAAAACCTTATATGGAGCACAGTGCATACTCTGTGGTTGACACTAAGCCTGGGAAGTAATGGTCTAAGCAGAAACAAGAATAGAGATTAACAGAGAGCCATATTAAACAGATAAGCAGTGTAATAATATTATAGAAATGTGCAAGATATAACATATAAGTGAAGATAAACACTGACAAATAATAATTAATAATTGTAAATATTATAAGACATGTATAATACTTCACACAGCTTGGCTACAGTAATTAACCACATAAGTGGTGATAAATGGAGCTAACCCTATACTAGCGAAATATCCAAATGCATTTTTATAGAATACATTTTACATCAGTGCATTTTAGAACTTGTTGGCACACTATCTGAAATACATTACCAAACCCTGGTCCTTGAATAACCCTAATTTTGCCTTTTTTGTTATAATGAGAAACTAAATATTACTGTTAGATCTGAACTGTAACTACAGTGATTGGTACATGTATATCAGATGACAATGCAAACAATTTAATGTGCCAGCAAAGTGCACTGGCAGCTGCTAACCAGAAGAGGGCACTTGGCTGGAATTTTCAAAACATTGCTTGGTTTGTCCAGCAAAAATGCACCAGGAGGAGCCACCCTTTAAATAGTATATTTTGCTCATGTTTATGTGTCAATGATCCTGGAAGCCCTGTGCTCATCCCTATCTTTACCAGCAGATGTCAGTGTAGATGAGAGGAAGAAGATCGGGTAGACAAGCCAAAAACATTAAATAGCAAAAGCACAGCACTTACTCCAGGAGTTCATAGTTGGATTTCTTCTCTAGAGCATTTGGACTCATGTCTTTACAAAATCTCCTGTTAAGAGAAAACAAAACAGTTCACATACAGTACATGTAGGTGAGAGTTCAAACATTCTGCTGACTTGACCTCCGAATGAAGCTGAAACCATGAGTCTTACCTGATCTCCAGGCAGCCCAGCTGCAAAGCCATCCCGTCACTCACTTTGCTAGCGCAGTACTGCATGTAGTCACAGCGGACCTGCACAGGGAGAAGAAAACTCAGTTCATACCCCTGCACCCCATTTATTAATTTAGAGTTCATGGAAGGACAATATCTTAGATGTTCCAATTTCCTTTATTGTGTTAAGAATGTCCCTTTTTTAAGTTATAGCCCTAAAAAGAGTTTTGTCATGCTGTCCCCATTGGTTACACTATGAATTTATCATAGCTTGCTTGGATTTTTAATATGCTTCACCACACCTCTCCTGTCTTTACAATGCTTTCACTATGCTTCTTTACACTTTGCTATGCCTTTACTATGGTACACTTTCATAAGGGACATTCCCAGTATAATGGACATGTTTTTTTTTAAACAGATGTAATTTAAAAGGAAAATGGAACTAAAAACAGGTTGGTTTAATCTCAGAAAGTGTGACAATAGCATCATTTTGTTTACTTTTCCCATTGAAAATTCCAGCAACTACTGGTGAGCTGGTGACCAGCTAAGAGCTGGGAAATTGAGCAAATATTTTGTCAAGCCTCTTAATGGGCACCCTACATGTATATAAAACCAATAGTAAAAAGATTAGTAGTGTTGACAACAAACAGCTGATAAAGTTATTTTTAATTGAATTATTTGTTTCTTTTACTGGCCTAACCAGCTCCTGAACCAGCATGACTAGCTCTGACAAGTGTACATCTAAACTAAAATAAGTCGGAGCTTCCCCTCGTAGCTCTGCAAGAGAGTGTACTTCAGTCCTACCCTGCAGAGTCTGCCAATTGTGATGTGGACAAACTGCTCAACCAAATTCATGACGTATGACCGGATTCAAACCAAGGCCTCCAGGGATGAAAACCATGAGAAGCTAGTTAAATCACCCAGCTATGCCACTTTGTCCACAACAAGGCCACACAAAGACACAAAACTGTCTATAAAAACACCATGTGAAAAAAAGGTAATTTACATTTTTGTTTTGCTTTTCAGAGATACAGAAGAGCTTGCAGGTGAGTCATAGCCTCCTGTATCTGCAGGTATCCGCCAAAGTGTGGCTGCGTTAGTTCACAGAGTGACAAGTCAAAGAGGCAGGAAGCTTGTGTGCCTGGAGGATATGTAAACAAACTCAAAGGCTTGGTGGTTAGGGCTCTGGACTCTTGACCGGAGGGTCGTGGGTTCAATCCCAGGTGGGGGACACTGCTGCTGTACCCTTGAGCAAGGTACTTTACCTAGATTGCTCCAGTAAAAAATCCAACTATATAAATGGGTAATTGTATGCAAATATAATGTGATATCTTGTAACAATTGTAAGTCGCCCTGGATAAGGGTGTCTGCTAAGAAATAAATAATAATAATAATAATAATAATAATAACAACAATCACCCAGGGAAAATATTTAGTCTAACAAAAAAGCAAACATGGTTGAGGGACACTGCAGCTTCTTTACAAAGAAGTCAATTTGAATGATTTAAAAAAAAAAATTCAGCCTCAGTTTGACCAAAATGTTAGATTCTACCAAGTTTGTCACATTTCCGTTTTACAAATGCCGCTGCAGTAAACACAAGACTGACTTTGGCAACCATCAGCATTCATGCTAGTGCTGTGCACTACACACACCGCATGAGTCTTGATTGGGTAAGACTGTTTGTCAACGGCCAGGAATTCCTGGGTGCTGTGACTTCACCCTTCATCCTCCAGCTTGCTTCTGTAACACTGCTCCTACATGTGTTCAATCTTGTCTGGATTGTGAGACAGCTGGAATGGGATCCACCGCATTATTGCACATCTCTTTCAGCCACATTGCTATGAGTATTCATGAGTTAAAATGAAGAATTGATCAAGCCACTTCCCCTCACAGCACCGTTTTTCATTTTTGGCAGACTTGGCAGCCTATAGTGACATGTTCATCCTACTGACAAACCATGGCATACAGCAAATACAGCTATTACATCAAAGGGACATTTTTATACCATCTACATTTTCTTAATATTTCATGTCTCACCTCTTTAATATTCCATTTTGTGTGGTCTCTATCATTCTCTTTTGCGGTTTCTGCTTATGAACTAATATCCTTTTCATCCACCGGAAAAGGTTACATTCCTGGAATGAGGTGGTTTTAGAAAGGACCACACGAAGTGTAGCAACTGTGAGTTAGCAAATGGAAAATCCATACATAGTCACAGTTAAAGTGAGCAGATTCGAGCTTTCAAGACCAAGATTTGGCACTAGTACTAGTACTACAGTCGGGTATGTCATTTTCTTTTGTAATAAGCCTTTCCCAAGTGATTCTTTTTATACATATTTATTAATATTGTACCCTCATGTCTTCAGCCCATGCTATTTTGAACGTCAAGGCTGCAACCCACTTACACATTTAATCTTTAAACCACCTCTTTGACTCCCAAAAACTAAATAACAAAAGTGATCTGAATTTTTGGCAGCTACATAAATTATACAGGCTAGCTATATATTGTGTAGATTTGAGAAATCCTGTAACCCTCAGGATCCCCAACACTGACTAACCTGCAGATAGAAGTAGAGTAAAGTGGTTCTGTCCGCCTTGAATTTCTCAGCATAGTTATCTGGGATGTATCGGATTCTCAAGTCGTACCTGGAACAAAATAGGACAGAGTGTAGTCCCCATGGTGGGAATAAAAACTACAGCTCCCATAATACTCATGGGAAGCATGGTTACTTCCAATTATAGGTTTTATCAAATTTGGGCAAGATATAACCTGATAAGTCACAACTCATGTATAACTAGGTTCTGACACCTCATGGAATGACCAAAGTACCTCCGCTTCGCCTTTCAGGGAAACGTTTACGAGTTTTCCGTGCTACCGTTCGGCCTCTCCTTAGCTCCTTGTACGTTTTCAAAGTGTGTGGACGCTATCCTGGCCCCCTTGCGGTTGCGGGGGACGCAAGTACTATCTCATGACTGGTTGATTTGTTCCCAGTCGCGAGAAGGAGCAGTGGCCCACACGACGATTGTGACAGAGCATCTGGCGAGGCTGAGCCTCACCAACGATGCAAAGAGTCAGCTTACACCGGTGCAGTGCACGACGTACTTGGGGCTCCGGCTCGCCTCCAGCATGATGCGTGCATACCTGTCGGATGACAGGGTAGCAGCTATTCAAGGTTGCCTCTCCCGGTTTCGACAGGGATCGGAGGTCACCTTGGTGCTGTGTCAGAAATTGTAGGGTCTGATGGCTGCAGCCGTATCAGCCGTCAAGCTGGGCTTACTTCACATGCGCCCGCTTCATGCGTGGCACAATGCATTCCTCTTGCATCCAAAGCACGACAGACACCATCGGCTGACAGTGTCGAGCTCCTGTTCGAGGATCCTGGACTGATTGAGGTGTGCCTCTTACCTGTGAGAAGGCGTGCGGATGGGAGCAGTGGCGAACCATCAGGTCGTGACGACAGACACCTCCAACTTGGGTTGGGGGGCAGTTTGGGAAGGCAAAGGAGTTCCCGGTACCTGGTCGGGCCGTTGGACATCCCTGCACATAAATATGCTGGAACTGCAGGCTGTTTTTCTTGACCTCCAGCACTTTATCCCAGTGCTACAAGGAACATGTGTTGGTCCGGACAGACAACATATCAGTGGTAGTATATGTCAACCACCAGGGTGGCCTTCGGTTCCCGGGGTTACATCGCAAGCCTTTCAGCTTTTGATTTGGGCTCAAAGGAACCTACTGTCCCTACGGGCGACGCATCTTCCTGGAGTGGCGAACTGGGCAGTGGACCTCCTTTTGAGGGAGGGTGTGCATCAGTCGGAGTGGCGGCTCCACCCTCAGGTGGGGGAGCACATTTGGGGACGGTTCAGGAAGGCGCAGGTCGATCTCTTCGCCTCGGCGGAGACAACACACTGCCCCTATGGTAATCCCTCCACTCAACGCCCTAGCCTACAAGTGGCCCAGGATGCTCTTTTACGCATTCCTGCCGATACTGTTGCTCCCGGCTTTCCTGGAGAAGGTCCGGTTAGAGAAATCGACAGTTCTCCTAGTGGCCCTCAGGTGGCCCAGGAGAATCTGGTTTTCAACCCTGCACCAGCTATTACAAGGCCAGCCCTGGGAGATCCTGCTTCGACTGGATCTCCTCAGTCAGGCGAAAGGCACTCTCTGGCATCCGGAACCGGGCAGTTTCCAATTATGGGTCTGGCCCCTGAGCGGGACCGCTGGTCAGCTTTAGGGCTATCTGACGCAGTAGTCAGTACGTTGCAGAATGCTAGGGCAGGTACCACTAGGTCGTTATACGCCTACAAATGGAGATATTTTCAGAACTGATGTCTGACTAAGGGTCATGACCCAGTCTCTTGCCCTATGCCAGTTATCATGCAGCTTCAGTAGTCATCTTCTACACTGAAGGTGTACTTGGCGGCCATTTCTGCGTGGCATGGCCCCATTGATTCAGTATGATAGTGCCGGCTAGCTGGGCTACGCCGCATACTTTCTCTAGGTTCTATCGCCTTAATGTGATAGATCCTTCCTTGCCTTCATTAGGCACTAGGGTCCTTGAGGTTGCACGCTCGCACCGCTAACCTTGGGTTATGCAGTTCTGATGCGTCCCTCGTATGCTACCATTCTGTCTCCCTCACGACTGCTCTACTTTTCCATAAGTTGGTAGTCTTCGAATTGAAAGGGAACGTTAGGTTACTTACCGTAACCCTGGTTCCCTGAAAGAGAAGACGACCAACAAACCTTGCGAGGTCGCATCGGTCGCCCTCACGGGTTCGATGCAAAAAGAGGAATGGCTTCCGTGGGTTGACTATTTTTAAGGATGTGGCCTATCGTCAGCTCTGATATAAAGAGCTCAGTAATACCTACCTATAGGCAGGCATATCCCATAAGTATGTTGTTGGTCGTCTTCTCTTTCAGGGAACCAGGATTACGAAAAATAACCTAACATTTTGTTATTGCTATTCACGTCTACGGGAGTACATGCAGTACTGGATTGTGCCAATGGGTGGAGCACTACTCCACCCATTGGCACAGTTAAGTTGTGATCTCTTACTGAACGGTCGTTCTGATGAAGGTTCTTGTTGGTAATGGCTGCCTTTCTTTTGCTAACCTTTTTTTTGATACAACATATGCAAATACATACTCAGAGAAAACCACACCCCTTATTAAAGTGTTCTGTGAATCTCAAATGAATTGAGTTTCAGTGGTAGGAGAGGCCGAGGACAGGTAACACAGGCACATACCTCCATTCTGCTTCCACATGCAGGCACTCGTACTTCTGCTCCACATCCCCCACAGTCAGGTCAGGGTGCAGCCAGTGGATCTTGTCCGATTTCAGATGCTTTAGACGCAGCCCGTAGCAGCTTGTGGAAGTGATATTGGGGCCTAACCTTCCACTCGTCAAGATAGAGTTGATGATATCCTGTAAAAAAAAAAAAAAAAAAAAGATTATTTCAAAAAGAAATCCACATTCCTACATACAAGGGGTAATTTGATTTTTATATTTCAAACAGAAGTACAGACACCATAATGAAAGCCAAATGGAGCCACTACTGGACCCTGCTTATTAGAAAAGACAGGTGGAGCAATGTTTTTTGTAGGAATTTAGTGTTCATTTTCTAAACACTTTCTGTGCTGGGATTATTTCTGTGGGATAGCTGTGCATAGATAGGTGCCGGCCAGCCAGTGTGGTAATGGCTGTATAGTGTGCTATCTTGCAGCACTACTGGAACTCAAGACCAATTAGTACACTTTGGGCCTCATTTACGAAAGGGCACTAAACATTATAGTGCCCCACAATTGCAATTAGTGTGCACGTTCATGATTTCCGTATTTACTAGGGCTGTGTTCGAAGGTTTGTTTGCTAGCCAGGAATTGGAAGATAGTTTTAAACCTTCGAAGGTTTGTCAGGTGGCATTCACACACTGTGTTTTTTTCACACATTAAATGTCACTCGCACTCGCACTCAATTGTATAATGCATATTGCATAAATAGAAGTTGTTGTTTTAAAATCCACTACCAAATCGTTATAAGTAGCAACTCTTTATGGCGCCGCTGCTGTGTATGGAGTAGGTTATAGTATGCCAAAGCACGGGGGGGGGGGCCTATAGCGGTTGTAGTGCTTCAGTAAAATATGTAGTGAATACCTCATGTACAAGACAGTGTAAGAGAAGTGCTATGGTAGAGTATGTTTGACAAGCATAAGTTCATGTTATATTAATATTTTTAGTAGTACAGTGCACTCCATTTATAAAAATCACTGATATAACAATCAAAACTAAATCTCTTACTCGAGTTTTGGTTTCTTTTTGTTACTTCTGCTTTCTTACACCTCTATACCCTCATCACAAAGCTATCGGCTAAGCCATTTCTATCGAGGTGTCATTAACTTTAACAAGCAGTTAACCAATTGACAAGTATCCTTAATTCGTTAAGGAAAAGCAGCTGTGGATTTTTCGTGGGCGTGCACATGCGGCAACTCGTGACATCTAGTGGTCAACCCGTTATACTGCAGCCAGGGAACAAGCTCGTATCATTCTCATACTAAGTTTGATTCTGCACCACAGTAATCATATCGGTCCGCTTTTAAGAATCATCCGCTTATAAGAATCAAAACGCCCATCAATGCAATGCAACCACATAAGGGCTCCAATAAGCAGCATGCTGGTCACAGAGAAGGCAAAATTACTACCAACAAATGTATCCAGAAAGGTGAGGCAGATTTCAAAGCATGTGCAGGCAATTTTACTGAAACATTTTAGTTTTAAACACAGCACAAGTTTTTTTTCCAAGATGAAGGAAGCAAGCTGCACAAATGCATTTTGTTTAAAACAAGCACAACGTTAAGCCAGGTTTTCATGGACGTTTAAATCTGATACAGTAACTTAAATGTAGCATTTTATTTCCATTTACAGTACTGTTTTAAAGACTTTAGAACCATAACAATATGAGTATTGCATTACTGTGCTGTATCCTTGTATTATTCACCAGATTGAGGGTGTAGATAGCTGGTGTCCACATTTAATAAAACCATTGAAAATTCAGAGTTACGAACGTTTCAGACTTATGAACAACCTCTATTCCCAAGGTGTTCATAACTCTGAGGTCCTGCTGTACTTGCATTAAAGTTTTCATATAGAGCAGTGAAAATTACCTGTAAATAACTATATAACTAACTAACTATATATGTTATATTAAGCGTGAATAAACATGAATTAATGTTATAATTTCTTAGATTTTATTTTATAGTTTATTACATTGGTACAAATAATAGAGTATTATAAGTATTATAATTTAAAACAACCTGCTCCACTTGAATTTCTAACTCCTCTGGGTGCAGTTTTACTTTGCGTTGCCTCCCCTGCGGAGGGTTGCGTCTATACGCCTGTACTGCTGGGGCTTTTGATATCACGGTGGTCACGGGTGAGTCTCTAACATTATCGTGCACATTAAATTATCGCTTACAAGGGGGCTCCCGAGTAGTGCATCTGGTAAAGGCTCTCCGCGTGGAGTGCAGGATGCACCCTATAGCCTGGACATCACCGGTTTGAGTCCAGGCTATTCCACTGCCAACCATGGATGGGAGTTCCCAGGATGTGGTGCACAATTGGCCGAGCGCCGCCCAGGGCAGAAGGGCTTAAGTTGGCCAGGGTGTCATCGGCTCACCGTGCACCAGCGACCCCTGTAGTCTGGCCAGGCGCCTGCGGGCTTGCCTGTAAGCTGCCCAAAGCTGCGTTGTCCTCCGACGCTGTAGCTCTGGGTTGGCTGCATGGTGGGCTTGCAGAGTGAAAAGAAGTGGTCGGCTGACGCCACACGCTTCGGAGGACAGCGTGTGTTCGTCTTCGCCGCTCCCGAGTCAGTGCAGGGGTGATATTTCAAATTTGGAGAAATAACGGGGTAAAATCAATTGGCGACAACTAAAATAAAGCACTACACCTCTGTGTACAAATACACTAAAAGGAAACCCTGTTAACATCAGAAAACAAGTTTGTATTTGGCTTACTTTCAGCACGCTCAAAAAAGCTTCACAACTGGTTTAAAAATGAATAACGTCATTAAAAAACTGTATGCATTACGTGTACCTTAAACTAAATAAAATTCAGTTTTCTTATCATTGATCCTGAGCCTCAGGGTCTCTTCATCGCTGTTGAAAAACAAATTGGTAAGCTCTCTGTACAGCCATGTGTGTGTATTGGCTGGAACATTCAGTGTGACGCGCATTATATTATTATTCATAACCCGGCGTTTAAAAGAGACCAGGCGTCTATTTACCATATTTCCCAGCAGCCTCGGCGCCTATTAGAGTCCAGCGGGTATTGGAGACCGCTGATTATTTAAAGTTTTACAGTAGCCAGGTAGGAAAACATTTTTGGGGACCTGTAGAAAAGCAGGATTCATTTTGAGACCTAGATAATCTGATTCTGTATACTCAACCGACGACGACACCACGTCTACCTCAGGTTAGTAATGAAACGCCCTTGCAAAATCTGAAAAGGAAATGATACCCTGCACCTATACACACACGCAATGCTACAGGGAAACAACCTGACAGAGGAAGCATAATGCAACAGAATATGTCTGTATTTCAAATGTCATTGAAAGTATGAAAGTTTTCCAGTCAGTAGCTTATAATTATATTTTGAAGTTCTGAAACAATATGTAGCACTTAGACCAGCTTTCTTTTTGCTTCCTCTAGTATTTATAGGCAAGTGTCACGGCTAACAATGTGGCAGCAAGGTACAAGCCTAGATGGACAACACTGCCTCCATTGTAGACAAGTGTGAGCAAGCCGAGCCCAACTTGAACAGAGGCTGGGTTTAGCAGAGTGAGTCCTGAGCTCACACAGCAACATATGTGAAGGCTACACTTTCTCAAAATAGTTTCATCCCACAAACATATAGCTAAGGTACTGATAGCATACTTACTTGGTGCATATTTAATATTAAATATCATTAACGTTCTTGTCATAATGGTTGGGGTTGTTTACACCTAATTATCATACTGTAAAGCGGGACTACCATCCTCGTTAGTATAGTAACAATGCTACCACAAAAAATCTAATCTAATCTGGTTTCATAAATCTTGGATGATCTAATTCAATGTCAAACAAGATAATCCCAGATTAGTGCTCGAATCCAGCCCAATATCATTACACTGATGAAGTCACTAAAACGTTTGCCTACCTTTTCACACCTTCGAATCTAGAGTATTGCAACAGTATCAACTAGATAAAAGAACATTTAACAAGCTCTTTGCATTGAATGGACCGTACATGAGGCACTGACTGGGGTGCTGGGCACCATTCTGAAATTACTTCATTAGGAATAAACACTTCAAAGCTGCTTAAATCTTACCAAAACTGTTGACTTTAACCTGACACCCATCCACATCTTTTGCACGTATACAGGGAACCACAGGATGAAGAAAATGCCCTGGCAGAAGCCCAGCCTACTTACCCTGATTGCCCAGGAGCTTTCACACTTGACCAGCTTGAAGTTCTTGCCCAGGTTGAAGCTGTTACTGATGAAGCAGACCTTTAGGATCTTGACATCACCCCCCTCCCCTGGCATAAGCTTGTCAGGAGGTCTGTCCGAGAGCCCATCTAGACTGTGGCCCACATCGCCCATGCTCTTTGTCACAGTGTTGGTGTTTCCTGCCATTGTCCAGCGCTGGTCACTGCAGTACCACCACCATCACACCACCCCCCTGCAAACAAGGGAAAAGAGATCTCATCCATAACTAGTGCTACATTTTGAAATACTTAAATAAACTTCATAACTTCAACGATAAACATTCTCACTATACTTCTGCAATGCCTTCAGAAGCCTTCTTACAGTACTTCTAAACAAGGGCAGGCATGCAGGTTTTATTCAACCCATTAATTCATCAAGATAACAATTTGAGATGTGAATATCTATGCTAGTGGTGTCAAACATACGGCCCGTAGACCAGATTGATGTTTTGGTCAGTCCCGCTCATACCATTACTTACTATTACTTTAGTCAAACCTGCAACCACAACATAAAGTTAGGAATGTCTCCATACTGGTATCGTAAAGTATTTTTTGAAAATCAAAGAACGTGCATCTCTTTATGTAATTAAAAAGAGCAACAAAGACCAAGCACATACTTATGTAACGTAAGGTTGACTGTTCCTTTTTTTTTAACTTTGCATCTGCATATTAAAAGCTTGCACTTGCTTGCACAAATATTATATCAGTTTTGTGAGAACTACATGCCAGATGCCGCCTAGCTGGCATGTGAAGCTGACGTTCGAGATCTGCGCTGATGGTTTACCATCTCAACTCAGTCATCAAAGTACTTAGCTTCCAATATAAAAACATATCTATAGGAGACAGTGTGGTCCAGTGGTTAAAGTCTAGGGGCTTGTAACCAGAAGGTCACCGGTTCAAATCCCACCTCTGCCACTGACTGACTTGCTGTGTGATCCTGAGCAAGTCACTTAACCTCCTTGTGCTCCATCCTGCAGATGAGATGTTAAATCAATGTCCTATTGTAAGTGACTCTGCATATAATGCACAGGTCACAGCCTACCTCTGTAAAGTGCTTTGTGATGGTGGTCCGCTATGAAAAGCGTGATGTAAAAATAAACATGTTATCATTATCTACATAGTATTGGCATAAAATAGTATACTGTGGAACAGGGATTTTCAAATGGGGGTACACGCGTACCCTGGGGCACTTCTAAGGGTCATAAGGGGTACGTAGGATGACTCAGAAATGCATAAATAAAAGTAAAAGAAAATAATGATCATGAATTGATGTTTCTAAACCACTGTGTATAATTATTTGATATTTGTTTAGCAGCTAAAGTGAACCGCAGATGAAAAAAAAACGCAATTTCAATTGAGTGGATTTCCATTCTGATATATACTGTAGGTTAAGCAGGCGTCTGGCGATTGCGCCTATGGAGTATGGAAGGCCACCCGGGTCACAAACGCGTTATTTAGAACACGTTTTAAACATTTAGTGCACGTTCTAATTTGACTTTAGTACGTGTTGTAATTCTAATTGTTACGCATACTTATTTAGCCAATCAGATCACTGAAAATGAAATGAGAACCAATGAATTTAAAGAAAATAGTACATGTAATAAATGATCCAATTTAAAGTCGCCTTACATCTGCCATTCCCACCCAATTCATGGCAGTATATGGACTTGGCATTGGGTAAAGTCTAGTGAAAGATGGATAGACCCGGACCCTCCGAGTAACTAATACGTAATTTTAAACAAGTGTTGAAAGATCTGACTTTAAATTTAATATTAGCTATACGGTAACTCAATATTTTAGTGTAAACCTGAAATAAATATAATTAGAAAATTTAAAAAAAAAAAATTGTGTACATTGTTAATACAAACTGACCCGTGTCACGGTCAACATTGTCTGTCTCAAGAAGTCGGCAGCACTCAGCAAATCTAGATTTGCACCGCAGAAGAAAATCTCTCGTCACCATGAATTATCCTTTATTCTCATTTTTTTTTAAAGTGTATTTCATGTCTAAAATTAAAAAAAGATGTTATCCCAAAGATTGGCTACTCTTGTAATTATGCTGCATGACTGTAAAATGACCAGCCCCTACATAGGTACGACTGTAAAATGACCAGCCCCTACGTAGAAAATGCATTGTTAATTTACATTTATTTAGAACACATACTATTGTATGTATTCTGATTGGTCCAAATCAATAAGTGTACTACGTGTGCACTTTTGACCCGAATGGCCTTCCATATTGGAGAGCGCTCTGTGCTGCTCATGATCTTTGCTGTTTTCAACTTGTGATATCAGTGAAGCACTGGGTCGGTGCTAGGCAACGTGCCGCTCTAGGCAAAGCCTATCATGGCACCCTTATATCAGTCAGGTAATGATTTATTTTAAAAAATAAACAGGCTTTTGATTCAGCTTGTGTTGTGCAATCGCTCTGCGTGCTCCTATATACCCTTGTTTCTGTTTTGAAAATTGTACAGACCGTGTACAGGTTTTAAATTGGGTTTCCCACGGTGTATGGGATTTTTAAATGACTGTTTCACAACCTCAATAACATCATCATTTTAAACTGTATTATGAAACGAAATGTACTAGATGAAAATTAATGTTTTGGTAAAGTATTATCGTTCCTTTGATGTTGTAAAGGAGCTTTTGTGCTTAACAACTGTTCTACTGAAGAACACAACACTATTGGGAAATATAAATAGGTGAAAACTACCAGAAAACTTACCAAAAAAACACACTCCCAATGTACCATATGTTTTGAAAATACAAACTTGTACAACAACTTAGCAGAAAGTGCAACAGAGGTTGTCACACCAACTGCTACCTTCAAGGAGTGTTAATCGTTTAGAGCTTAAAGTGTAAAGTGTCAAATGTTTTTAATTTTGCTTAACTGTTTAAACTTTGTCAAAAATGTGCAGGTCAAATATTAAGAACAAGAGGGTGTCTCCAGATAACTGCTACTCTGCTTCTACTACTGGTGCTGGATCTAGCGTGGAGGTGGGGCCCAGACAAACAACAATGCAAGTATATGCTAGTAGTGCAGGAAATGAGATAAAACTCGGGCTGAAAACATAACACGGGACTTCATTTTATTATCATTTGCATTTACTGTCAAAATACGGTCAATTTCCATAAGTTTACATTATTAACTTGCCAAATTCTTGTTCTTACCGCGAAAATCAATGCCTGTCTAGTGGCTTACTTCTTGAAACTTTGCGTCTCCATAAACCAATTCTCTATAGAACGGAATATAAAAAAAGAGCAATTTACTATCGATCACTCCATACCATGTGAAAGAACATGTTTGGATAGGATTCTTCAGTGCGATGCCAATTACCAGAGTGGTGCTTCGCACAGAATACAGATTTCTTGCTTTCATTTCATTATTTATTTTTTACAGCCCCCCTAAATCTGCCTAGTTTGCCTAAGCCTTCCTCCGGGTCTGGAAGCACAATCTTTCTGCATTTTTTAGAAGTATAAGTGCTCCGGTAAACATAAATAATAATCACAACACTCATACTTTGACGGTTTTTGTTTTATTTATTACCACGGCTGCATTTTAGTAACAGCCATAGCGGCTGGTTGAATATGTTTTCAGTGTTTGAAATGGATACATTTCTTACTTGCAAAATAAAAACGAAGGAAGAAAACACAAGAGTCTACAGAAAGTGCAAACAGACAGAAAGTTATAGAGTCCCTTTGGATAATTGTTATGCTGGCTTTAATTTAAAAAAAAGAGTTTATCATTGTTAGTTTTTATAGTTTTATCTTGAGGTTAATGTTTTTGATACTGTAAACATTTTAAATGGCACACATAATTATACTGAGGTGGGAAGTAAATGGTAACGTGATAAACATTTACGGAGCAGTCCATTTTGTATTACTTATGACTTTGCCCAACAGAAAGTGAATACAAGTGTTTCCAAAGAGATTCCTAAATACTGTCTTTTAATTTTGTGCATCCAAAGACAGTCCCAGACTTATGAAAAATGATATATTAAATAAACAGGAAAAAAGGAAACGTGTTAATCAGATTATTCTGCCTTTAATTGCAACTGTGGTACAGTGAGGAAAAACTGTAAAGGACACTTTAGCTGAAATCTCCCGACACAAGGGGTACAGTTTCAAAAAAAGGTTGGAGTGTGTGTATCATTACTAAAGAATTTGGGGTTCAAACAATTCTGTAGTTGTAGCATAGTGCACCCTCATTCAAAAGGGCATCTGGTCCTGGGTTTGATACCCCTGATCTATGCCATCAGAAAAAATAAAATAATTGATGGTCTGCATTGAGGAAAGTAGCCACACCATGTCAAAGATTCAAACAATATACTGAAGGTCAAGCCACAATGTGTCATTGATTACTATCAACTCAAAAGTTGTGAAGAAGCTCTTTATTGTATGCTGCACATTACAGCCTTAAAATGTGTTGAGAAAACACATGCTTGCCAATGAATATTAAAAGAGAAAGTCACACCCACAGACACTTCCCCTGATTGTGGAGCTGCCTTGTGGCAAAGCACTGGCATCCTGCCAGCAGTGGCTACAGTGTCAGTTATGATTACTCACCTTGTGACGCTGGGTTTTATTTCACTTTTTATGTTTCAATCGTTTGCTTGTTTTATCTGTACTGTCTCCTACCCTGATTTGAGCAGTGGACCAGATTATTAGCTTTTGTTTCAATCCCAGCTCATTATAAAAAAGAGAAGCCTCTATACTGTAGCTATGGATCTGTGTCAATATAGTTTCTGTGTTTCAGTACCAAATTTTGACAGTGGTCCACATTTATCAAGATCTTTATTCCTACCAGTGCACACATTTTGGATTTTTTTTTTCTGTGAAAGGAAAATCAAACTGTGACAATACTCTGAAGAAGCAACTCAGAAGGTTTGTTTGCTAGTACAACAGTAGTATTGTAGCAAGAGTTTGATTTTCCTTTCACAAACCAAATTGTTCAAATTCACTAGCATAAAAAATGTTGCTAAATCTATGGCCAAAAGTTTTGCATCACCCAAAATTTTAGGATTGAGCTAAAATAAAAATAAAAATAAACTACATGAACATAATTTAGATATTTTATTTAAAATTATATTGCAAAAGTCTACTGGAAACCTTAATCTTTTCTTTTTTTTTTACCAGGGTACCTTTGGAATCTGTACAGTGCACTCCGTTTATATAAATCACTGATATACGAATCAACCGCATATTGTGATCAAAACCACTGGGACAAAATCATTCCTATACTAACCATGCTAAAAGACTCTGCTTGTAAGAATCAAGCAAATCCACTTATAAGAATAATTTCGGGGCAAACTGAATACTGTGTCAAGTGCAATGACGTGTACAGCCAATAAAGCTGTTTCTGAATTTGAATTTGATCACATTTTGTGTGATTAGGCACGTACGCAGCGTGGATCGTGCAATGATGCAGGAAACGCTGCATTGTTTGTAATCAAACGTGACTGCACCACTGCATTGTGCAGGTGTGTTTTTTTGTGTTCTCTGTTAGTGAAAATGTGTTTCAATAAAGTGAATACACATGCATTGAATACATACTGAGTACAGCAGTGTTATTGTGTGATATGCATGTAGAGGGAGGGGGATTGCGTAGCTTTGCATCTCCACTTGGTGAAAAACTGAGATTTGCATCGCAACTGAAAATAAGTAAGCCACGGATGCTTAAATGCAGTGGTAGTCCTGACAGTAAAATACTGTACTGTAATGTCATTTTAATTCAAAGGCCACTACACGTAACACCGCAGGGCAGTTAAACTAGGCACCCTCACGAGACGATCGCTTCTCAAGTATACTGTAGTAAAATAGGATTCTGCAGCCTTGAGTAAACATAATCGTGATCATATAACAAGTTGCTTACCCACAAGGACTTGTTTTGATTGTTTTGATGTATTGTTCTCAGTGATTGAGCACCATTGATGTTTGTATACTGTATTTAAACTGCCGATGTGCAGAGGTGCTTTTGCTAATTGTAAATGCAGTGTAAATGATCAGGCTGGAGTCTTGAGTTACAGTTTAAAACCAGTGCTGGTTTTATTTTTCTTACAGTACGAAGGGGGAAACAACCGCTAACAACCCGGAACTACACATATACTGTGACTATTTTACTTATTTGCACAGTACCGTACTGTGACAAACAGATCTCTTACTCGCTCTTTGGTTTTGGTTTCTTTCTCTTACTTCTGCAATGCACACATGCTTGCACTTCCTTACTCCTCTATACCCCCATCACAAAGCTATCGGCTAAGCCCTTTTTGAGGTGTCATTAACTTTAACAAGCAGTTAACCAATTGACCATTATCCTTAATTTATTAAGAAAACAACTGAATTTTTCAGAGGCATGCACGCATGCAGGAACTCGTGACATCTAGTGGTCAACCCATTACACTGCAAGGACAAAGCTCTTATTCTCAAACTAACATACTGATTCTGCAGCACTTCACCACAGAAATCATATCAGTCCACTTTTAAGAATCAACCGCTTATAAGAATCAAATCATCTGGGATGGATGTGATTCTTATAAACAGAGTGCACTGTATATACAGTCAGCACCTCCTAAACGGGATCCTGATAATCGGGATTGCTGCTTAAATGGGATACAACTCTGGGAGACGGTTCTTCCCAATGCTATTTATGTCGTTTAATTGGGACGTCACTTCGTTTAATTGGGATACAGTATTTTCAAATCATGAATGGAGATCACTTTTCAGAGCAAGACAGGTCGCGTAGGACAGTGCAGTGAGTAATAAAGTAGTAAACCATGTTAAACTTTTGAAGGAGCTGCTGGAGTCTCCTATGGTTTCTTCTCAGGCTGCTGTGGCAAAGAAAGTTGGCGTGTCAACATCGCAGCTGCCTCGCCTTGTGATAAGATTTACATGTAGACATTACATGTAGAAATAAAAAACAGTGATTAATTTTGTTTAGGAATAAAAAAAAACCCATTGATTTAATCATAATGTGATGTCATTTAATTATTTTTCTTTTCATTAAGAAACAAAAAAAGTGTTTGTTTTCAAAAAATGGAATAAGAAGTGACAAATAAGGCAAGTCTTATAAACGAGATTTAGGTTAACTTGCCAACCCCCATCCTCTCCCCTGACCATTCAGTTGACAATTCTTCAAGCATTTTTTCTGCCATACCATAAATAAGGATCAAGACAGCCTTGTACTTGAACCCAGACAACAACAACCAAAACCAGTGCATGCTCATAATCACACATAATTGCACTGGCATTCTAATATCTTAAAAAATGCATAACGCATGGTTTCACAGAACCTGATTAACACACACACACACTGTACTCATTTGACATTGTGTCCCAAAGAGTCTTAATGATTTTAAAAACAAAATAATCTTTACTACAGCAACCCTATGCAAGTCTTTCAATTTTATTTACAAAAGAAATGCGCCTTTTACAATTGGGAGAAGTAAGTTTAAGGAAGCACTCCTCTCCTCAGCACCGTCCTGATCTATACCGTGTCTTTTCTTCCGTACATTCTTGTACTAACTCGAAATGATCCCCAAACAGCCTGCATGTCAGCACATGAGTGTTCCTGAGCTTGCAATATCCTCTCTTGCAAGACAACACCTAGCAGCTCAGGGAAAAAGAGGACCAAACACAGAGAACAAACAGGGGCTGCATCTCAGGCAATAAAATCAGAGAACTCTTTCAGCACACACTTAGGGTTTATTTGACTTATCATGCCGTTATCCTTGTAGCGCCCATTAAAAAGTACCAGATAACAAAGCAATCAACAACTGTGATAATGATAACTCATGGTTCTGGGAATTATTTGCAGTGTTATGTAGGGGTGGGTAAAGAGACTTGAGTACTGAGTACTCTAAATAATTATAATTACTCGAACACTCATTTATTACTTGAGTACTCGAAAAAATGTAAATAATATCTCTTCATGAATGTAAGTTCAATATATTGTAGCGACCCGGTCAGTTCAGGTTGGCAGACTTTTGTTTCATCTGGTCCTGCGCATTCACATTATCTGTATTGTTCTGGGGTGGGACCATACCACTAGTTTTGGTAGTGTGTGTGTGTGTGTGTGTGTGTGTGTGTGTGTGTGTGTGTGTGTGTGAGCCGCTGTTGGGTGCGGACCATGTCATCTAGACGGCCTTCGTCTCCTGCTTTGAGCCTCAAGACCAGGGGTCGCTACAATATTTTATTCACATATACCACCTTAACACTAGCCACGGAAGTCATTTTGACGGGTTGAGGTTTTCAAATTTAAATTGCTCTGGGTGTCTGAAAGTTATGTAGTTGTCCTAAATAAATACCCCAACAGCGTTTGAAAGGCAGGATCACGAAAATAAGGAAGTTATAAGCCTGTCCACCTAGCAACAAAGCCGTAATTTTTACTGACTTTTACTGACTGTAGAATAATATTGTCTGGCATTAGGTTCAGGTACTCGAATACTTGAAATTTTGAACACACGAGTACTCGAGCACTAAATGATTCAAAATTCCCACCCCTAGTATGTCACAGACGATTCAGGCATGTCTCTTTTTTGCTTTCAGTCATTAGACCCTTTTGCATGGAAGGCCTCAGTTGCAAGGGTGTCTGGTTCTTTGAAGACCCAGATTCAGTTGAAATGTGTTTGCCCACTGACGATGGGAATGAGAATGTAGAGATGGGAGCCCAGCTAACAAGATTTAAGTTTTGCACTGAAGGTCATGGCCTGCTGAAAGTTCCAAACCTCCCTTGTCTGGCAAAAGCATCTTTTTTAATTAGACTCAGAGCCTTAAAACATTCTGATCAAGCAAGAGCAGAATGGCAAACTATATGGAACAGAGTTAATATGCCAGAAGCAATCAAACTAGGATAGTTATGTGGTTCAATTATAGTAAGAAAAAACAAAAGTATTTAAATAAATAAAAAAACCTTATATAATAACATTAAGTACATGTATGAGCAGTCCTAAGTTTTAATATTCAAGGTTGCATTTGCTGCCAAGCAGGTCCCTAATTAAAATTAACCTCTTGCCTTCTGTGTATATCAATGGAGTAAAATAAAATTTCTAGGAGAGACTGCTATATTGAAGTATCTGAATTAGAAATACATATTATAAAATAATTTAAAGTTAAACTGTTGAAAGAACATATTAAAAGTTTATTATAACAGAAGAGTTGATCTGCTTGACATTGACAATGTTGTAAACAAATTGTTAAGACACATTTGAGATAATGTTAAATATACTTTGTATTGGTTTAAGGGAATATTGTAGGATGTTATGTATATATGTTATTTTAAGTCCAGTATAACAGTAAAACATTAAGTATTATAGAGTCTGTGTAATTCTGTGTAAAGTGCACTGGCTTGAGGTCACACTGACCAAAAAACACTGTGAAATGAGCTGAGCTTTCCCTTATTTAAGAGCTGCTGGTGCAGAAGCCTGTAACCTTGGCAGAAGCAGACATCTCATTTAATTAGCTTGAAAATGATGCCATAATTTTTAAAGAACTAAACACAGTGGCTAGGTATTGCAAATTAGCAAAAACAAAAGGTAACCCTTTTTAGACAGAACGATATTTTAACGATTTTATTTGATTGTGCTGTTACTAAGCATAGAGGTTTTAAATAAAAAAAGCATTCTGATCTAATAATAGAGTGGCAAAACTCTCTGAAGAGAAATAATATGTTTTAAGTAAATGGAAACAGAATATTTAAACTAACAAGTGTTTTTGCTTGTTTAAGGCTCGACTAATACAAATAGACTATAAAAGCGAGCATTTAATTTAATTTAATTTAATTTAATTTAATTTAATTTAATCATTTCAAGAATTAGTTAAGTTTATAAACAAAAAGACATTACAATATCAATTAAACTTGTGATTTACGGTGGTCTGCACAACCAATCAATCCACTTTTTAAAGCATCTAATAAACCAAAAGAGACTTCTACTTGTTTACTAAAAAGTTGTCTGGACACATAGCACGCCCAGTGCACGAACAATCCACTTACAGGAGTTTAAAACATCTCTGTCCTCCTTAAACGTCTCCCCTGAGTTTAAGAGTGTGCTCAGAGCATATACTGTATATCAATAAAAAGAAGAACATGTGGAATCTGACAGTTAGCATTATTGTACAGTTAATCATATCTTTCTTATTGCTTGACACTTTTTAAATCGTCTATAACAATGGTGGTGCCATAATTCATATTGAAACCTAGGGCAAGTAATTTTGCAAAAAGACAACCTTACTGTGACTAATACTGGGACTGGTTAACAAGTCGGCTGTGTTAAATGATTTTCTTAACTCTCTTGATCTGCAGTGTTGATAGACTTAATGATCAAAGCGGCAGCTGATCTAAACACTCATTGAATTAAACTGCTTGAGATGTAGCTTTGCCAACCTGGCACAACTTCTCTCTGGTCTTTTGCAAGAATTTCAAAAATATGAAAATGGGTACAGCAAACAGAGGGCACAGTAAGAGTGACAACTCTACCTCCCCACTCAGCAGCATGATGGATAATTGCCAATATTTTCAAAACTAAATAATTGTGCAGTCTGGAGATGTGTGTGCGGATGGGGAAACTCGACTTCAGACTTCTATTCTAAACATTCGTCAAAGAATCTTACAACATTTCTTTTAGTGTTACAACACACATGGAAACTGAAACAGTGAATCATTAGTTCTCACTGTTGTATAAGATATATAGACGAGTCTGGCATTTATGCAAAACACATGAGCAGCTTGAGTTCATACTTTTAAAGATTACTGAGCAGATATCTTAAGTCACCAATTAGATAATTACTATTTGCTCATTGCTGTAGTGTCATCAAGAACAACACTTTGAATTCCAATACTGTAGCAGGTTTAACATAAAATAAAGTGATTTCCAGTAATCAAAGAAAAGTAATAAAAGTAAAAACCACATAAGCTTTAGAAGCTCTACTGCGTTGCAGTATTGTTTCTGTGCTAATGTGGCTATAGGTGTGTGCTTCGCCTGCTTTCTGTGGTTGTGAGTTGTATTGGAGCCTTTTTATCAAGACATACTGCAATGATTTTGTGCAGGCTCGAAAGCGGACTGCATGTCTATTCACTAGAATCACTAAGACATCACACATGCATCACCACCATTATTGTATCATAGCAATTCTTTTTTTTTTTTTACGCGGTGATCTGATTCAAACATTCAAAATCCTAAAAGGTGTAGACAATGTCGACCCAGGGGACTTTTTTGACCTGAAAAAAGAAACAAGGACCAGGGGTCACAAATGGAGATTAGATAAAGGGGCATTCAGAACAGAAAATAGGAGGCACTTTTTTTTTACACAGAGAATTGTGAGGATCTGGAACCGACTCCCCAGTAATGTTGTTGAAGCTGACACCCTGGGATCCTTCAAGAAGCTGCTTGATGAGATTCTGGGATCAATAAACTACTAACAACCAAACGAGCAAGATGGGCTGAATGGCCTCCTCTCGTTTGTAAACTTTCTTATGTTCTTATGTTCTTATGAATAAATGCTTCCCATTAACAAATAAGACATTGTAACTAATTTCCTGATTCTCTCACTGTTTACAACTTTGATTTGTAAAGTAATTTGTCAATCATATGTTGGAGACACAACAGGTGTTTCAACCACTGCACACTTCAAAACAGTGTAGGTAGTGAATTCTCATTCCATAAAGACATTGAAAATCACTTCTGGTCGAAACATCTTTCACTGAATTTATTACGTTTCTTTTAATAGTCTAAGTTGAGCACCACTGACTGTTTAATAGTTCAGGACAATGAAATGTGTAAATAATGAGAGAGGAATAACTAAGGGTTGAACAGGAATTCTCATTCAAAATAAAATGTTACTAAATGTTAATAAAATATACTAGGTGGTGACATTATGTTATATATGGGTTTAATCCAAAACAACAAACAAAAAATAAATTGCTTTCTCTAAAAAGAATCAAGAACTTTTGTAAAAAAAATTTAAAAAATCCTTGATAATGTTTTCGGCTGCCAGAAAAAGTTGCCTAAAATTTGCCTCGCAATATATCATCCATACTGTAAAATGTCACAAAAATATAACATTTATGTTTCGAAAATCACACAAACCTACCAAGAAAGTTTTGTAGGTCTGTGCCCAGTGTCACTGTGAGCAAAGACCACAAATACGTTATCAGCTTTTCCACAGAAGCACCACACCCTGTCCGAAGGGACAGCCAGTACAATAGTGTGCCTTTGGCTGAAATGTCAAGTGAAAAATTGCCCAGTTCTCGCCTGCGCCTTCTTGAAAATCTGGAGGCATTCTGAGCGAGGTTACAAAATGCTACGCATTCCTATATATGTGTTATATCAATATCTATACAAATAAATACCAAGCCACAATAACAAACTCCCCTCCCCAAATATATGTATTCACTCTTATTTACTTTTTTCATTTGTTTTATTACATTCAAAGAGACACAACATGTTTCTCCCCATACAGTTGTAACCTGAAACAGAAAGACAACAGGAAACCTTCATAGTGACCAGCAAACTTGAACTAAAGTTGTACCTTTATTAGAAAAAAAAATCCTCCAAATAACAAAATCTCCTACTAACCACTATTTGTTTTTAAATTCTATATTTTAAGGGTTGGTAATTCTATATTAAATGCCTACTGTACTTTCAGAAAATATCATAGCTACACTGTCGGTTGTCTAATGTTACCAGAAAAACAACATTCACAAAAATGTCATGTCCTTTTTAAATGTTGTGTATAATCCCCTAGTGCTTCCTGATGTACTGTAAAGGAAATACCTGTATACTGCAGTGTAAAATATGATTTTGAGGAACTGATGCTTCACTAGAAAGTTAATATGATATGTTTTTTTATTTGAAAATGGAATTTGGTGAAATGATTTGGTGAAGTACAGTTCTCAGTTACAGAGAAACCTTGAGAGTTGGGCTGGCATCCCCTCTCGATTTGTGAAATTAAGGGCATGTCAGCACAAGTTTAAAAGGAACATTGGTCAAATCATCACTAGTATAAAACTTTTTGCATAGCAGACCAACGTGACCTCTGTACTCATGTCTGATGCAACTTAGTCAGATAGAGGAGGAAGCTCATTTATACTCCCCCACTTTACCACAGCCTGCTCTGAGCGTAACCATGCACTTCCCCACATCCCATCCTTAGCCATGTGCACAGTGCTGTACAACTGAGTATAAAAGACCCAGCTTAAGTAACCAACGTGCTGTCTGCTGTGCTAAAAGAGCTGGACTCCATTCGATGTTATACCGGATTACAAGTGGTACTCAACTTCTACAGATAATTATCTATATAAATATGCAATTCACACATCCTGTATGTGTTCTCAGGTGTCATGTCAACTTGTGATTGTGACCTTGATTGTTGATATAGGTATTATCAAATGCACTAGAGCAAACATGCAGCAGTCACTTCCTCCCCATTCATTTGTTCAAATCTGAACCATGAAATATAACAATTACTCTTGTACAAGTTGTATAACAAGTTCTGACAAAAACAAAGGCCTCAATGCATCAAACTCCTGATGTGGTTACATTTTGCATTTATTCAATACATTGACTTCTGCTTTTATAGTAGAAACACCCACACATGCTAATAACCTGGAGGTATCAGAATCTATAGGTATATGAAGGCATCTGTCTGTCTGATATCAGTCCTGGTGGTTTACTTTTTCATCTTACTGAGGGCTCTTATTTTGAAATTACAGCCGTGACACGCTTGTTTAAAATGGTACAGTAGTCCCTCACTAATACAGACGCCATTATGCTGTACATTCGTATATGTCGGACACAACTTATATCCCCCAATAATATCCAATTAAGTTTTGACTTTACATTTTCATGTGCGTCTTTGTGGCATATGCATTGTGTTGTTTTGAAAGGAGGCACATTTAAGAACATAATAGCGAATATATACATAATATTTTAGTAAGTCATTAGTTGATGTATAAATGACTAAGATATATAACTGACGTTTAGGAAAAGGGTTTACTAGTAATCATCTTAGCACCATTGCTACAGGTTTACCCTTGCAAACCAATATCCAGCTGAGGTTGTGCTACATTTTACAAATACATGAAATATAAAAATCTGCAGTGTCAAGCTCAAACTGTACTGCAGTATTCATACTGAACTTCCATTTAAATACAGGCTGGTCTGAGCCCATCAGAGGTCATTTCACATGTGTATCCCAGGAAAGGATTGAATCTTAATGTAAAATAACTTAAAATAACTTTATGTAAGACAAGGCCGTTTTGCAGCTCTGCACTTCTTGCATGCAGTGAATATGGAATAGATCCTGTGGAGTTAGTCACACTGCAGTCTCCAGTTTATCCACAGGCAAGAGTGGGCAAAAGCCAGACAAGCAGGCGTTTGTTCTGAAACCTGTGTACCTGTGTTGTAATCACAGCCCCATCTCAGCACATGTGTGTCAATTTTGGTTCACTTCCTGTATCCTATCATTACAACATAGGCGTGGAAATCTTGTTTGTGAAATTCATCCAGCTGCTAACAGGGAGTGTTTTATGAGTTGATTTATTAATTGCTATGTGCTTAACTTTTTTAGAGATTCTTATTGTAATGTAACCTTCAATCGTATATTTGGCATTGTTGACAAATCTGTAAAGAGTAAGTAGCTTGTTTACACTGCTTTAGATTTTTTTATTTGTTTTATAGGTCTGGCTTTTGCTGTTCCAATATTGTGTTATTACAATTTTATTCTAAATCTTCCTTTACCTGGCTTTGAGCTTGTCTGGAAAATCCCTAAGTGCTGGGACTCAATGCTTTCCTCCTTCCATTCAAATCGTGTGACAATGTAACATTCCAACTCTCTCAGTCCCTCCTGCTTTCTCTGTATAGACTGTATGTCTGCAGAGTAGGTGGAATGAGGAGGGTTGTTCAGTCCCTCAAAGACAGGAAGTTAACTGCAGAATAAGATCAGAGCTCAGAGAAACATCAGAGAAACAGAATGCAGAACCACTCGGAATGACTGTAAACACCATTGAACAATGAACACAGAATGCAGAACCACTCGGAATGACTGTAAACACCACTGAACAATGAACACAGAATGCAGAACCACTCGGAATGACTGTAAACACCATTGAACAATGAACACAGAATGCAGAACCACTCGGAATGACTGTAAACACCACTGAACAATGAACACAGAATGCAGAACCACTCGGAATGACTGTAAACACCATTGAACAATGAACACAGAATGCAGAACCACTCGGAATGACTGTAAACACCACTGAACAATGAACACAGAATGCAGAACCACTCGGAATGACTGTAAACACCATTGAACAATGAACACAGAATGCAGAACCACTCGGAATGACTGTAAACACCACTGAACAATGAACACAGAATGCAGAACCACTCGGAATGACTGTAAACACCATTGAACAATGAACACAGAATGCAGAACCACTCGGAATGACTGTAAACACCATTGAACAATGAACACAGAATGCAGAACCACTCGGAATGACTGTAAACACCACTGAACAATGAACACAGAATGCAGAACCACTCGGAATGACTGTAAACACCATTGAACAATGAACAATCCTAAATGGATTGTCATCCCAGTTTGCCACCAGTAAATTACAAATAAAACAGAGTGGAGAGGAAAACAACAGAGAAAGAAAGACATTGTGTCAAATACAGAAACAATAGAATACCACCAGAGGAACAGAAACCACAAAGTTATGAAACAAGAAACAAGGATGGGCATTGCAGCTGAACATGCGTCAGTCAAGCTGTCATGTTAAAAATGGGAGACTGCAGATAGTCAGGACTCGTCAGAGACTGTGTGAGTCCTTTCTGCGCTTTCCTTACTCATAGATACTTCCTCATATAGATGCAATTATTTGCTGATGTTCTTTGATGTCCCCATCCAAGTACTGACCAGACGCTACGTTGTTTAGCTTAGAGATCAGAATAGGTCAGGCTCCAATCATTTGATCAGAACAATCGTGGCTCTAAATAGCACCACACTGTTTAGAATCCCAATGTTTTGAAAGGACCTACTACATACAGCAGGTCACATTTCCTGAAAGTGCAATTCGGTGAGGATTCTGAAAAAACTATTTTTTGACACGTTATTGATGCTGTGCTGAAACTATAATTATTTGTGTTACTTCTGCCTCAGTATTTTTATTTTAAAATACAAATTAGGGTTTGGAGTTCATTATAGGTTTGTAACTTTTAACAGTTTGATCATTTTATTTTTTTTTGTTTAAAATGTATTGTTACTAAACAGATGTTCAAGTCTATACTTCATTCATTGTATCCTGTTTTGATCACACATTAGAACTGCATGCAAGCAAGAGAGTGGATATCAGCTTACTGTCACCATGACAAGCCTACTCAACACGTCACACACAGTGACACCTGCCTATGAATGTGGCTTTTTCTTTTAAGTTCCTGTAAATTGCAGCTGTTTAAAAAACATTTGACATTTGACGGATGATCGTTTAAAGATCAGACATCTACTGTACAAAGGGGGCAAGTGATATAAAATAAAATGGTCAGCCCTGTAAAGATGTAAGTTAAACAAGACACAATAGGGGCAAAATACTGCAGTAGAAATTAGAAGCAACATAAATACGAAAGTGTTCCCCATTGATGTCAGTGGCAACAACTTTGAAATAGTTAGAGATTGTTAACTATATCACTGTGACTTG
This sequence comes from Acipenser oxyrinchus oxyrinchus, assembly GCA_030684275.1. Lineage (NCBI taxonomy): Eukaryota > Metazoa > Chordata > Actinopteri > Acipenseriformes > Acipenseridae > Acipenser > Acipenser oxyrinchus. Next base: position 10,754,605 of record CM060251.1, read on the forward strand.
GCACAATAATGCTATTTTCTTATTTTTGTAATGAGATGCACGAAACAGGGTTTAAAATTTACTGACAGGTTGGATCTGGTCATCCAAATTGTCAGTTTCCTTGTGATATTGAGTCACTCCCAAATGTATTTTAAAAAGAAACCATTTGAACATCTGCTCTCGCTTTACTCCTTGTGTACCTTAAGGGGTTAAGAATTATACGTGGTGGGAAAACCACAGCCATCAATCAGTGTGCGGAATGAAAGAAAGCATCTACCCGATGTACTGCTTATAACTTAGAGACGAGTAAGAAGATTCCCCTTGGCTCGCGGAGAGCCGCCCTCGCAGAGGTGAGACCGAAAATAAAAATTAAACCATTAACATTTCCAAAATATGTGCACTATCAACCCAGCAATAACCAGGCAAAGGAAAGGATGCCAAAAGCGGCCAGCCCCTAGGACTGCTAATTTGAGAGGCCAGAGGCCTGGTGTCAGTATTGATCCCTAGATTGTCCATTATACTTACCAGGGGAGGAAACCTCAGACCTTCTAGCTAAGGCTTTAATTAATACATTTAACTAATTTAGACTGAGCAGGATATAAAGTGTTTAAATATATCTTAAATCTGTAGCTAAGTGGCTTTCTAAGACCAGAGTTGCATACTAATGCTTAACAAAGAGGATAAGATGATGGGGAACTCTGTGATTTCCAGGTGTTTGATTCAACCATAACTGTTAAACTAACTTCATTATTCCTTAAGAATTTTTTGAAAATGGATCTGAAATGTCCTTTTACCTGACTGGTAGAAATTAGGTCTCTAATCCCTAGTAAAGGACCTTGAATGTTATCCTTCAAACTACGTTTAATCAATCTGCCGTAAAATATGTAAATATTCAATTTTGTAATTCACCGTTTTTCTGCTTTGTGAAATAGAAACTTTGGTCTAGTGCAGGCCCTCTAAATGTTGTCTTTCAAGTCTTGTAGACTAATGGCTGCTTCCTCGGTGTCCTATATGTTCAATCTACCTATTTAAATTGAGTTTAGCAAATAAAATAAAACATTTTGAGAAGAGTGTTTTGTGTGTCAGCTGTGATTCAGTAACCACAACAGCAATAGCAACTGGTGTCCAGGTTGGATGTCAAGTTTAGACATCAAAGAACTGGAAGCCGATTGATTACGTTCAGTAACTTTACTACAGCACATCACAACCACAAAGCAGGCTCTGTGCTCTCTTCTCTAACAAATGCATGCTTTTAATGTTATTGAAAAAACAGCACAGTCAGCATTATGTAGGCTTCTAGATATTTTTAATGACTGTAACATTCTAGGACAGGAGTTGCCCATGTCAGGTGTCTTATACTGTATAAGAAAGGGACAAAGGTGCTCCCTATATCTGCAAGCATTCCCCAGTACACACATACACACACGCAGAGGATCCCAGCACAGTATATCATACAGGGCTACATGCCTGTTGCCAGGTTGTACAATTTGCAAAAACCACATAAAAAAGGAACTGTTCCTGCTTTAAAGACCAATCGCAAACTTGGATAAAAATTGAAAATGTTTTGTGGTCTATTCTCAGCCACATACAAATCATATTCAAATGTTTTGGTGTAAAATGAAAAGGAACACATAGCACAACACTTTTAAACAGGAAGCCTTGCTTAAAAAAATGTAAATAAAGAATTTTACAGCAGCCTTGGAACTTACCCCATTTTTTAAAGGTGCTAGTATTTTTTTTTTTTCCGTTTCCCTCAGAGAAGCATCTCTCCACAATTCTACACAAACCACATGTTACATTTAACATCAAGAAGTTTACACAACAGGATATGTTTTATATGTTTTACAAGTCAAGTACACAAATGTTTTAGTCTAATCTCATTTTAAATCCCTATACACTTAATAGCTTTTCCTGTGTCATCACATTTAGTGCCACCCTCCTCAGCATTAGCACTATAACACTTTTTTTTTCTGGATACGACAGAAGGTACAACTGGTTTCTGGTTCTGACTTCACATTTTTCTTCATCATTTCTTATTTGCCTTCAGCAAATTCCACTCCAACAAAATACGAGCCTGGTTTCAAATAAACAGCTTTTGTACAGAGGCATTCAGGATTAAATAAGGGTTACAGTGAATCGTACAAAAGACAACATACAGCAATACACACACAGGCTAATTATTAATCAGGATAACAACTCTCTTATCAGTATTGGTAAATCATCATGAATGAGTGATAACTTACATGATTACATACAAAAATGTCTCACAAAATCCAACAGCAACATTATCTTAGTTTTGAAAATGACAGTTAAAAACAGGAACACAGACCATTACTTATGACCACCTAACAGGGCAACTATTATTGTATTAAACTTTAAATGAAAAAATGTAATGGATACCAAATTCCTATTCACAAAACTTTAAGGACTGTTTTTAAGGAATGTTTAGTAAAGGACTATTTTTAATAGGACCGTTTTATTAATTAAATGAAATTTGCAGTTCCATTTTCACCTGTTTAGAGAGGGTTTGTTGGTATAATGCCAGGTTCCAAAGTGCTGTCTGTAAAGTTTTGGGAATGTGATGCAATATTTGATTTATCAAAACAGACTTTGTGCACAGAATCCAACAAGCAACCCTGATTAGCCTCTGTTTTCACAGACCCTGACCAGTACTGATCCTGGATTGCTTTACTTTACCGCAGGTCATTTAGGACCAGATTAGTGATAGTAAGTGTCAGTGAAAACAGGGGTTTTTACTACACAGATAAATCAGACTATGTGGGCTGTACGTGCTTTAAGTGTAATAATATTGTAGAATATCTATACAGTATTTTAACACATTAAAAAGGAAAACCTATTTTCTACTGTCTGGAGCTTCATCGGCACTAAAACTCTTTAAAACAGAAACACTTCATAGGAGCAAATACAACTATGAAAAAAACAAGATTGAATTGATACAATAAATATGAAGAAACATCAAGGGTTTACTGTCTCATGTAACATTGAGTCCTTTTTTTCTGTACTTGAGATTAATTATAATAGGGCTGTCAAGTGATAAAAAAAAAAAAAAGAATCGTGATTAATCTTGAGATTAAAAAAAAAAAATCTCAGTTAATCTTGGTTTTAATCACATAGCTTGATTCATGGGTTTGCAGCGATCTTGAATTTCTTAAAGAGTACTCTGTCGAAACTGACGGCTTTCATTTGTTGTAGTATTGTTCCTGTCTATAGCAGAAAAGCTACGTGAAAGTGTATTTTGAGAAGTGAAAGCATGTTTAGCATGCAGCTGGTACAGCAGATACCTAGCACTTCTGTGAAAGTAGATACAAGTAACCCTCTTTCTATCCAATGAACCATCAAAAAATAAACTTCCCTACATAATGCTTTGCTACATAATACAGTTCACTGCCCTCTCTCAATCCTGGCAGGCACTAAAATGGTGACACAGGAAATAAATTAAGTTATGCTAAGAGGGACAAGACAGAAGTGCAACTAACGCACGTTAAAAAAATTAATCTCCCACAAAATTAACGTGTTAATCGCAGAAGTTATCTGAGATTAACTGACAGCCCTAAATTATAGGGCTTATCAATACTACAATTACTTAATAGCTATTTACAGATGGCATTGGCTCACTACATTGCTAATACTTAGCAAATGTAATTACTATATTATTAAGTATGAATTAGTGACCTTGTAATTATGTTATATGCACAATTCATCACCAAAAATATTCATTATGTATGCTATTTTAATTAATACAATAAATTATAAAGTTTTTTTACAGAAATACCTGTTGATTTTGTTTTGCTTAATTTGGATCAATTTGCAGTTTTCAATCTCTTATTTAGCAACATAATCTTAAAGTCAGCTATTTAACTTTTAGATTCATATCCTTCACTACCAGAAAATACAAGTGTATTTGGCACCAGCTACTATAACTGTTTACATCCAGATAGTTTTCAATCATCAAAGATTTATATTTTTAGTTATTATCATACAGTATATATATATATATACATACATACATACAGTAATGCTTTTTATTTATTTATTTTTTTAAATTATATTTTATTTTTACATTCACCGCGGTCCTAATTGGAACCGCTGTCCCTCGGCACTAAAGACAAACACACTACAGGGGAATCCTCCGTAGCGGGGTTTGTAGTCATGTCTTTTATAAACACATGCAATGTGCCTATTTGGCCAGTAGGGGTCATTCATTAAATATTTTCCCTGCTTAGAGAACGCTTGTCCTCGAGTGTAGAGCAGCTGAGCAGCATATATCTGAGCTCAGCAATGAGACTACACATCCCGAGTGAGTCGTACCACTAGTTGGGTGCCATTTGTAATACTTTTTTTTATTATTTTAGTAATTATATTTTATTTTTACATTCACTGTGGTCTGGATTTGAACTGCTGATCCTACAGTTTCGCGAAAGGGAAATCCCGCATAGCGGGGTTTGTAGTCAAGTCTTTTATGCACACATACAATGTGCCTATTTGGCCAGTAGGGGTCTTTCATTACAATATGATAACGTTCAGAAATAAGAGTCTATACTGAGTCTATACTTATTCTCGTAAGTGCACAACAGAAAGCTGTAATTAGCAATTTGTAAATACTGATCACCAACCAATTACTGTTACTTGAATCACAATCACTCTACTAATAACTCCATTTCTACTGTATATGTAGGATTTATAACAAAATTGTATTATTCTTAAAGCAGATACTTCCATACCACAACTCTCTACAAAATGTTCACCGCAATTTACAGAGAAGGTATGCTTAAAACTTTTTTTTCTAATTAGTTCGTCTGTGATGTGGCTGTTTCGCAGCCCTCCTAAATCAGTTGTGTGTCTCACAGTTTAAGAACCCCTGCTCAAACTTAAGATTATTAGTTTTACCAAATGCATGTAACAACACTGAAGTGGTGATTTGCCTGCAAAGAAAACTGTTTTATGTATAAATGAAGTCTGCCGAAATATAATGTATACAATTAATAATATTTTTGCAAAAACTGAATATACTCACAAAAAGGCTGGATCCGATTGACAGAAAAGTAACAGATTTTTTTGTTTTTTGTTTTGTTTTGTTTCGTTGGTAAATCCTGTTTAAACCAGAAAATTGCTTGTGATTGTGGTTTATTAAGCTGCTAATAATTACCTTCAGGGTCTTACTAACTTAGGCCCAATGTGATGAATGCAAATGTGGGTGGGACAGATGCACAAAAAGAATTTCACATCTATGGCCAGAGTAGATGCACGTCCAAGTGCCCCAGGCTTAAGACTAACTATACCTTAGGGCTGTTCAACAAATCAGCACATGAACAATGAAAAAAAAGAGATTCAAATCAACAGCCCTGGTCCCCAAGCAAGAATTACGAACTATAAGCTGAAACAACTCCCAAACAGCGGATCGTCCTATCTGAATCAACCTGAATCAAAACACCAGGCCATTTATGCTTCAAAACATCAGAACTATGCTCCATGTGTAGGCTACTGTATAGTATACTTGCACACAGAACTATTCCCATATTGTAATTACACTGTGAATATGAAGTCACTACAAGGGACTATGTCAGTATAACTAGGTACTACTGTAAAATGACCAGCTCCTATATAAAAAAAAAATGCGTGATTCCTTTACATTTATTTAGAACACGTACTATTTTATGTATTCTGATTGGTCCAAATCAATACGTGTACTAGGTATGCGTTTTTGACCCGGATGGTCTTCCATAATAGTGTTGCGTGCATGGGGGTTAGGGGTCAGGGCTGGTAGGTGACGCCAGGTAAACATGAAGGGAGCCCGGCTCTTTTGTACAGCGGTATAGGCGCTCTGCTTTAAAGCAGGAGGTCCCGGGTTCACGTCTGACCTCCGCCTGTAAGAAGCCCCTGTTTGCGGGTACCGAGGTTTGCCATAATTTCAGACATGAAATACACTTTAAAAAAAAAAATAGGGAAAATTGCAAATAGATTTGCTGAGTGCTGCCGACTTCTTGAGACAGACAATGTTGACCGTGACACGGGTCAGTTTGTATTAACAACGTACACAATCGTTTTTGTTTTTTATTTTCTCATTATATTTATTTCAGTTTTTACACTAAAATGTTGAGTTACCATAGTTAATATTAGATTAAACTTAAAATTACATATAAAGCACCTTTCACACTGGCACTTCTATCCAGGTCCAGACTCGGCTTTTGGCTACCCGGGTCACAATTCTGTGTAGAGTGAAACCACATACCTGGGTCGTACCCGAGTTAACCTGGGTCAAAGTGTAGGTCAACAAACAGCCACGCCTGCGTGAAGGTTTGTCTGGCTACCCGGGTCACAATTCCGTGTAGAGTGAAACCACATACCTGGGTTGTAACCAAGTTAAACTGGGTCAAAGTGTGGGTCAACAAACAGCCACGCCTGCGTGAAGGTTTCACTTCCATAAGGGACGTTTTTGTTTATTCCATTTAGCCGTATTTGTGTTGCTTGAGACACACCATGAGCCAGATTGTAGCAGGGATGAAGAAATATTTGCTAAAATCAAGATTGACACCGGGTCCTGACCCGGGTAGAGCATGCCAATGTGAAACAGGCTTTAGCTTTAGTTACAGTGGGGGTACCACTGAATTAAAACGACTTCTAAGGCTCTGAAACCGCCGGTTGATACCCGTCTCGGGGGGTCCGGGTGTATCCATCTTTCGCTAGACTTTACCGAATCGTCCATATACCGCCACGAATTGGGTGTGTGGCAAATTTTACAAGATTTTTAATTGGATAACTTTTTTACACACACTGTTCATTGGTTCGCATTTCATTTTCAGTGATCCGATTGGTAAATTAGTGCGTAATAATTAGAAACACAACACCTACTAAAAACAAATTCGAACGTGTACTAAATAATACGTTTTTGACCCTGATGGCCTTCCATGCACCACATACATCACGTAATGTACAACGGACATATTTTTAAAAACCCTTGTGTCAAGCCAAGTACTGTATCAGGAATGTTGTGTTTTTTAGGGAGGGTGTTTTACGATTAGTCGAAAACTAATCATTTAACTTTTTACCCATGTAAAACAAAACTCGTTCTAAGCACTACTGAAACGTTTGAGATAACAAAATAAATACTGTACTAGCTTACTGTAATATTAACTATCTGCATGTGACCAGAATAGAACGCACAACCGTCTCTATGCTGCATTCATCATGAGTACTGTACAGTACCTGTCTTTTTTCGTTAAATACAGCGACCCTTTAATTTTAATTTACACAACAAGAATTTCGTTCCCTTGGGCAACATAAAACAGATATGCCGTACTGCTGCTGTATTAACTTCCTACTATTCATTGTTCCGTTTGCATACTTTGAAGTTTTTTCTCTCTCTCTGTAGTGACTTGTTTAAACATAGCAGGTAGCACTAGACGAATCCTGTTGCACAAAAAGTTTGGTATATTGTTGTATATTCGATTGCAGTCAACTTACCTAAAACGAAGTCACGTTTTATTCCTTTTTGTTGTTCCGAGGGCAGGTGAAGGAACTGGTTTTTTTTTAATGTTTTACTCCAAGGTTAAGTGTCTTCGAAATTTGAAACCACGCCCCTGCTTCCTTATTGCTTTTTCGCTTTCTCAACGTCTATCATAGGCTAAGAATGCAGTAAGTAACAATGTGTTATACTACGAGCCCGTCTTACATTGACAGGCTTCGTTTATATGTACAAACACACTATTTCAAGTGAAAACTTTAAAAAAAATGACAAGGTTTGTGATTATTTATTAAATACATAGATTATTTATCATCCATGTCTCTATGAAAATAGTTTTCAGTACCGGTGTAGTGTTAGAAAGTGGTACATTGTCAAAATGTGGTACGTGTACCAAAACTTGACCCCTGTAATGTCAGAAAGTATTACACTGTCAGATTTTGGTATATGTGCAATCAATTGCAATCTGATTGCTATTGTGAAAAATAGGTTTGTAGGAAAACTTAAAGCAAATGATAAAGTTAATTATAAACTTTTTTTTTACAAACTTAAAAAGGAAATGTTTTTCTCTTAAAAGAAAAAACAATTCACGACGAACAAGACAAAATGAGAAGTCGCCGCAAAGTTGCACAAGTACAAAAATTACAAGACCCAATTGCATATGATAAATATTTGCATACTATTTTCATAATGGTGCAAATATGATAAATTACATTAAACATTATGTAAAACACTGGAAAATATGATAAATTAAATTTAAAAAATATAAAAGGCCAAAAACAGCATAACACGCCAGATGTTGAATGGGCGTTTCCCTGCTTTCTTAGCAGAAGTTGTTTAGGTATACGCCATGCACCACTTTTTAATGCATACCTAAAAATAACAATACAGCAGTACACAAGATTAGTTTAAGCTGATATAGTTGGTTGTTTTATTAATGTGTGAAGTGTGTTCACTTATTTATTCATGTATTATTGATTACACCAGTCACCATAATGACTTTTGACTCACCCTTATGAAAATGAAATATATTTTATAATATATTAAGCTCAATATATTACCATATATTTCATAATGTATTTGTTGTAATATATTTAATATATACAAATTATTTACATTTTCATATATTCCAGTTTGGAAACATATATTGTGAAATATAAGGTAATATATATGAGATCATATATTTATATATATATTTATGTATGTACTTTATATATGGAAAAAATATACTAATATGTTGTAATATATTGTTAAATATATGCACATGTATACTATAGATATATTTACAATATACTGGAAAATATGTATGATTTAGTGCCCAACCCATGCTGCATGCATTCAGCAATTCGACAGATGACAGCTAGGCCTGACTGTGCTATTGTACTGGCTGACCGAAGACCTCGCTGCTCTTGTCTAAACATAATTAACCTCTAAACCAGTACTGTACAGCCCCTCTACAAACCACCATTTAATCCAGAACCTGTTTATTCTGTGAGTATGGTACAGAATCCTTGTTTACATAAGGAGGAAGTTAAAAAAAAACTAAAATGAATGCATTCCATTCATTGGATTCAAAATAGGACACTGTATTAATAGTATACAAAATAAATATGACGAAGAAGAAGAAGAAGAAGAAGAAGAAGAAGAAGAAGAAGAAGAAGAAGAAGAAGAAGAAGAAGACTGAGTGATAAACAGTAGTGGAGAAATAAACAAATGCAGAATATTGTTATTTTATAAGTGCCCTGCAGAACAGGTATTTATATTTGTTGCAGGCCTTGGTTCAAATGAGCAGGGTAGCCTAACCCATTCATTACAAACCTCCTTCCTCTCAGCTGTCAGCTCTTTCTCAGTTCTTCAAGTTGCCTTTCTCACAATCTCATGCTCCACTGCATTGCCTATGAAATATTCACCTGTCCAAAACAGCTGTCACACTTATCGGCAGATGCCAGGGCCCTATCACCGGCCCCCACCACAAGAGTCTCCTTCCAATAGCTGTATCACTTCCTCTTCACTGATTGTATGGCCATATGAAGCTAATTTTATTTTAGACGTTCTATTAATACAGCTTGAGGTTTAAAGGTCCATATACTTTGATGGTTTCACTTCAGGCACAGTGATTCTGTGGCCAGTGGAAACTGGCAAACAATGATGAGCTGAGTAAAGTTGTGCCTGTCTGCTCCACAGTATGTGCCTGGCTCTTTTGGAATAGTTAACAGTGTATTGGCCTCAGAACCAGTCCTGAGGTGTACCACCTATACACTGCCTAGACATTTTATTAGGACCTGTACCTTGTATTGGCTTGGGCCATCATTTGCCCTGATAAGTGCCTTGACACAACATAACTCCACAAGGTATTGGAAGATTATTATTATTATTATTATTATTATTATTATTATTATTATTATTATTATTATTATTATTATTATTGTTATTATTTATTTCTTAGCAGATGCCCTTATCCAGGGCAACTTACAAGATTATTTATTTTTTACATACAATTACCCATTTATACAGTTGTGTTTTTACTGGAGCAATCTAGGTAAAGTACCTTGCTCAAGGGTACAGCAGCAGTGTCAAGAGTCCCGAGCCCTAACCACTACTCCACACTGCTGCCCTATAAATCTCATATCCACTTTGACATCTGACACGTTTATTTCCTTTGTCCAGCGCTTCTTTCCTGTTCTGCATACCAGTCTGTCAGATGGTATCGAGGGATGTTAACCCATTCAATCATTCATGCCTGTATTTCAGACTTGACAAGCCTCTCTAACTGCAGCCTCAGCTATCTCAGCTATCTATTGCTGGTAGACAGTTTGCAGTTGTGCTGCTCCCTTAGCTTTATAGTGCTGCAGGGATCACAGGCCATATTACCTGATCAACATAATCTGCACCTCTGATCCATGGCGACGCCACATCCAAAATAGGACAGGCAATGTTTGTTAATGTTGCAATTGCATTTCACTGCGTTACCTGATTGCACTCGGGACTGCAATAAACTCAATGAACTCTCTATAGTAGGTGACTGACTTTGAGTACCATTAGGACAAAGTTGTAGAATGTGGTGCAGGTATGGTACACAATAATAAAGAGTAGGTAGTCATTTTAAATGTATTTGTACACTTCCCAATGCTATCTAACAGGGTTTCAATCAATCATGTACATCGTTTGCATGGACAGCCAACTCGAGTCGACTCGCGTGAGCTCGAATTGGTTTGAATTCTCCCAGATCTCGAGATGATGCACTAGGGAGGCGTTTCCGTGGTTTTCCGAGTTACCCGAGTTATCACGTGAGTTGGGCAGGAAATACTTGCGAGTTAAGACGTGCATTCGCTGCCGACAGTATTATAGACAAATTGTCGGTGATTTAAAAGATAAATCCATCTAAATATTCTTCCACATTTGTTTCATGCAGTGCATATTCCTCTGACAGACTGGTATGCAGAACAGGAAAGAAGCGCTGGACAAGGGAAATAAACGTGTCAGATGTCAAAGTGAATATGAGAAAGGCAGCGATGAAGCCAATTTGCTTAAAAACATTAAAGTAAACCGGACATTTCCATCAAAGGATTTAAAAAATCTAGAATTGATCTGATGCGATCAGAAACCCAGAGACACTGTAAACTGCATCTGTTACTGTAGTAGGACTGTTCTTTTATGTTAAGCATGTTTCAAGTTTTTTTAGGTTTTTTTTTTTTACAAAGGTTTAATTAACAGCCAAAATTGTTTATGTATGACTTGTTAGAAATTTTGTAACAAAATGGTTGTTATTGTTGATACATTGTAGATATTACTAAAGACACCTACCGTGCAGGTATCGCAATGTCCATAAACAAAACAAAACAAAACGTTAAAATAAATTAGTTCTGCACCATATAAAACGGAGCTAAGGTATTTTTTGTTCTCTAAGTTGCTACAGTGACATTGTAATGCTAGTATAACAAGTTACTGGAAATAAAATGTTGTTTTAGCAGACAGATTTCATTAAGTATTGTATTGAACCACAAATAACCACAATGAAATGTGTAGTAGATTTACTAGGAAGTTGACAGAGTTAAATCCTTTAAATACATGTAAATGGGACACTGTCCACCACAGACAACACTGGGAATACTGGGGTACAATAAAGGCTGCGGACCAACACTGAGGAGGGCATGCTTGTTGTTCCAGTTAAGGGAAGAAAAACAGATGTTTTTTTAAGTACTACACCTGAAAATGGAGCTGTTCTTTTTTATTATTATTATTATTTTTAATAAAGTATTCTTGTCCTATAATCCAGTGAATATGCAAGAGCCAGCAATTAGGGCCTATCAGCTAGTCAAGGCCCCAGCGCTGTGGTCATGATGCCAGGATTCTTGTATACCCTTTGATGGTGATCTAGAGTTGGTGTTTCACAGTTTCTCCTCAGGTGCCCTGCTGCTGCTCTGCTGGGGTTTTTTTTAAATGTGTCAATTGTTTCCATGCTTTTGGAAAAGGATTCAACAGTTTAAGACTTAAAACATGTTGGTTGGGTTTTTATCAAAGTATGCTGGCATAGCATAGAAGGAATTGTAAGTGGAGCAGTAAGGGACTGATCTAAGGATACGTGGAAAGTGATTTGCCGCTGCAAAACACCCATATTGCAGCCAAAATCTTCGTTTTGTATGCGCAAACCATGCGGCCGTAAAGTGGGACTTTAGCAGCCACTAAAAATGCGGTGTACGTAAAGAGTGGTTTTCACCTGCTGTTCTGCATCCGCTATCAAATGAGCTCTTTGCCATCATTAATCCATTTAAATAATATAGGAATTAATTCAAATTAAGAAAAGAGGAATTGGGTGGGGATCTGGAATACTAAGCGGGCGCAAACATTATAATGAGATATAATGAGATATAAAGGATTTTGCATTGCACTTGGGCAATTGCTGACCCTCCAAAAACTTTGCACCTCCTCTCACAAGGTGCAAACCATTGTAGAAGCGAGTAATTAAGAGCTGTATAAAAGCACACACCTTCAGAGACCTGTCATTGGTGGCCTCAGGATGGCTGCTGTGGTACACTAACTGATGTGGCGACGTTTGGCTCTTGTTGAGGACAGGCAGGAAAACCTTCGGAGGAGAAGGGCAAGACGGAGAAGACCCCGCATATTCAAACCCAGGGTCACTTTGTTTGGGATGCGGTGGTAAGGCGTTATCCTTTCACTCTGCAGGTCATCCTAGACCTAATAGCTGAATTTCACCTTTTTATCACCTGGTTGACTGTCCTCCTGGTAACACCGACAGCATTGACTCTCTCCACTATAGAGGCCTCTTTGGTAGCAAAACTGATGTTGGCTTAGGCTTTTCCAAATAACTCAATTTCAGTGACCTCAGCCGTAAGGACTCTCAAGCGCCTCCTCAGAAAACTTTTATTTTTTTACTGTGTGCCAAGAAGACTTTCCTGCCCTTACTCCAACATATTTTTTTGTTTAGTTTGATTTTCGTGCTCCACAAATCTCATACAGTGCCTACTGCTCTCTGTACTCCTAACTCACCTCACCTCTGGGCTGTATGTGCAGCCGCTAAATAGCCTAATGCATGGGCACTCATTGCAACCCTCATTATCATGATTGCAGCTCATTATTTGAGTGTTGAGTAATTTGCATTGCTCTTAAGGTTACATAGGCCGCAGTGCAAAATAATTGCATGGCTGCTAGGCAATTTGGATTTTGCAGCCGCAATTGTTTGCAAGTACACCTATCCTTACACCTTCCCCATAGTGTGTAGTGAAGAGAGATTGACTCATGAGAAAGGGAGACATCTAATGGTAAATATGCAGAATGCAGAACGCAGAATATTATGTATAACTTTTGGAATGAAATGATGTTTTTCTTATTAAAACAAATAAATAATAATAATTATGCACTGCATAAAGTTCAGTGTAATTAAGTTTGTTCCATGTATTTGTTAATCTATTAAACACTATAATTAGTTATTGATCACAGTGTGTATGTTTGGGCTTACCAATTGTCTCATGGTGCAACAGTCAAAACGTCCCCCTTCTTGTATGTTTCTGATCCAGCTGACGGCAGAGTTGGTTTTACTGTCACATGATTGAATGGAATGAGAACATCTCTAGACTCACAGCTAGGTGAAGCCAAGCAAATGAGAGCTCAATATTAGAGCAAGAGAAGCCAGAACCACTCAAACATCATAACAGAGAAAAGTGAGAAATGAAAAACAGTGAATAGCTATTTACCATGAATAATAATAATAATAATAATAATAATAATAATAATAATAATAATAATAATAATAATAAACTTTATAGACACAGTCAATTGACTGCAAACCTTTACAATGAAGTGAAAAACACATATGTAACAGGCTGTCCTGTCCCGTCAGAGAGATGAGATGAGGTTAAAACATTTAAAACCAGGAGTGTATACAAGCTGGGGCCTTTTGTATTGTGGTTAAGATGCTTGCTTGCAGTGCACAGAGTTTCTGGTTCGTGCCCAGCTTCCGCCCTGTTACACATGTACAATAAGAGAAAATATATTGTGTACAAGCTCCTAAATGTCTGAGTTGTTTATTTCTGATTTGGTAACTTTTTCCTTTTATAAATACTCTTTAATGGCTTTGAGAATGTGTGGGTTTCTGCTACAATTTCGCGCAGGTTACTGTATTTACTGTCTACAGTATCTAGAGGTCGACTGAGGAAAAAAAAAAAAAAAGAAAAAATCTCCCCGGTTAGTTGGTCTGCATTTATATATCTGTCTCAATACTTGTTGGAGGGAAGTGTCTTATTAAGTAATTTGTATTCACAGTTGAGCCAGTAGATGTCTCCCTTATGATTGGCTGTTTTCTGTCTGTCCCCATTGGTTGTTGTTTGTCTGTGCCGATTTGGTCCTAGTGTGCAGCTGAGGACCAATGGGATGTGTGTGAGCTCCGGTACCCTGGTCTGCATAAGGGGCGGAGCTAAAGGTATTAGAAGGGCTGTGCTCAGCATTATGTGTTGTGGTCATTGTTCCTGTGTTCTGTGTAGCTGTTCAGAGCTGAGCGAACGTCCAAATACAGAAAAGGATTTGAAAAAGGAACCAAGCGTCTCTCCTGTTTTCTGACTTGCACAAAATGCTACAGTATTAACAACATATAACATGGAACAACAGATGTGCAGGAGGACATTATTATAATGATTTTATTTCATTTCAAGTATTGCAATAGATTAAAAGAAAATGCCACAAAATATAGTTTCCATTCACATGCTGTGCCACTAGAGGTCATAAATGGGATATATCTGCAAAAACTATAGCACTAAACTGTGTAAGTATATTTTGTAGAAAGGTAAGCTGGGAGGGCAGTTACTCTTTTGCGAAGAACAAAATGTAAAGTACCCAGGACAAAGACTTGCATTCTTGATTTCTAAACTGATTTAAAAATGGGTATAGCTGAAATGCTATCTGTAGCGAGTTGTCTGTATTTTTCTTGTAACCACTTTGAACAAGTGTGGCATTTCTTACATCCACTGTAAGCAGGAGTTGCCGAGGGAAACTGAAGCAAAACAATAATATGCTTACTTCCTTTGATGTGCTGTTTTTGAATCACCCTGTACAAGGTGCTCCCCACCCCACTGAAAAGAGCACAGCATGGTTTATTGTTAGAATACTATTACTAGAATACTACTAATGTTGAGTATAACAGCTATTTTTAGCATGCTTAGTGTACATGCTTTCAAAATGGATACAGTGCTCTGGCTTGTAGACCACACTGAAATTTCCAAGGGTGATAATGAAAGAGAAACCATTGGTGAGATCACTCAGCACTGCGTGATGTTACTCCTGTACCTTTCTGAGATGTATAGACTACAGCACTCCCGAAAGCACATCAGAGGATCTGCCGAGAGGCCAGACTTTTCCTTTGTACTGAAGATATAGCTAATGCACATTTTAATCTCATTAACTTTTCTATAAGCCTTGTATTGTCTAGAATGGTTGATGGTAAGACTCTTTCAATACTGCACCTGTGTATGTAAACAGAACTCCACTTTAAAATGGAGACCACAGTTGTTGTACTATATAGGAAAGAGACCTACTCAAAACTAGTAAACTACTGTTGTGTCTGTTTACTTAAACTATTTAATAAAAAAAAACTATTTCAGGTGTGCTAACCATCTGACATACTAATACCTTTATTAACACCCTTTTATTGTGCTGAGAAGATTCAGGTTCTTCACTATAGATAAATGGATGTGTCTTGATACCTTATTTGTAAGTCACATGGTTTGATTACTGGACTGGAGTGAGTTTTAACCACAACATAACATGGAGAAATCCATGGGTATAGGTTCATCAAATAAACCTCTATATGCTGAAAGAGTTTGTAATAAATCTCCTCCTAGCAGCTGATGAGTTAATAATACTGACATCAACATAAGAACCTTTACTTAACTCTCGAATACAGAGCTTGCTTTTTAGTTGAACGGTAAGTCTTTTGAACCGTTTGGTTTGTGGTACATGTCCAGCCCTTGTCTCTCCATTCAATTCAATGAGCTGAGATGCCCAAATTATTACAAGTTCAACCAAATGATTGCATGATATTCCCTGGGCAGAATTAACAGAAACAAGTTGAGCTGCTTTTCCTACACACTGCCATCGTAAGTAGTCTGCTTTAGAGGCAGGAAGCAGCTAACAGCTCAAGTTTTCACACTTGTTTCAAAGGACTGAAGTGAAAATCACACTATTCACACTTTGTCATCAGTTAGACAGAGAAACCACAGGCAGCCGGAGAGGGCTGATCCCAAGAACCGGGTACCAGACTGGCAGGGGGAGAGTATGAGTGAGGGATGGGGGAGGGGGTTAGTGAGGGGGGTGAATCATCCTGGGTCCCCAGCATCCTTAGCTTCTGTACAAACCCTTCTTCACACAAACACGCTCAAAGATGCAAACAAAAGCTTGACACATTGCCACATTGCTCTTTAATCTTGCAGCTCTTTGTAAACTCAAGCTCTTTAATGACAACTGTTTCTGATCATTAAAATAAATTCCCGATCAGATTTGCCTGCTGTAATTGCAACATGCAGTTTGTAGGGGCAAACGGTTACTGAAAGGCCATTAACTGGTACAGTCTAGGAATCATGCTGGGGGGCTTGTTTTGTGCTGTGGGTTAAAAGCGCTAACCATTCCCCTCTGGAGGGCCACACCAGACTGCATTACAGGTGGAGTGAGGACCTTTTCCAAATCCCTCCCAATGGCTACTAGAAGCCAAATTCCTACTTTGACACCTAACGTCTTGTTCCCCTGGACAAAGCAGGCTCACTCTTTCTCCCCTCTCAGAATGAACACTGGTAAGTACCTGCTGTACATACCGTTACTAACTCCTTCCAAGTGCCCAGCTGCTCTCCTTTACTCTTCTTGCTGTAGAAAATGAGGAAATATACAGTAACAACATTTTTGGAGGAAGTTCAGTCATGCACTGTGTCTTTAGTTTCACAAATGTGTAATTACAGTACCAACCATTAAGTCTACTTTTCAACTTGCATCTGCAACAGCCTTTTTACTGGGATTTAAATATCAGACAGCAAAGGAAAACTATGGAGGCAGAACATGACAACTGTGAATATATTATACTGTCAAGGATATATGAGCTTGGTGAATGTATTTATAAATAACAATTATACGAACATGTGATACATACAGGTGTTCACTGACTTTGTGCAAAGCCTGGTTGCAGATTGGATAGTACACTGCAGATGGAACCAGTAGTAGACTGCCCCAGTTTGATATTGGGATGGGATTGACTAGGCCTATTCACACCAGATGGGATAAAAATAAAACATGTAGTTTTGATCAGAACTATTCACTCTGCCTGCAATGCGACAGGCGACACTGAAAATAGGATTGGTGTCTATTTTTTTTTTTATTTAATCGTTGCTAATTATTTTTATTATTTTTTCCAATTTGATATGTCCAATATTTTTTAGGCTCAGCTCACCGCTACCACCCCTGCGCTGACTCGGGAGGGCAAAGACAAGCACATGCTGTCCTCCGAAGGGTGTGCCGTCAGCTGACCGTTTTTTTTTTTCACACTACGGACTCACCATGCAGCCACCCAAGAGCTACAGCGTCGGAGGACAACGCAGCTCTCGGGCAGCTTACAGGGAGCCTGCAGGTGCCCGGCCAGACTACAGGGGTTGCTGGTGCGCGGTGAGCAGAGAACACCCTGAACATCCTACTCTGAGAACACCCTGGCTGACCATAATGCTCGGCCAATTGTGCGCCGCCCCCTGGGAGCTCCCGTCCATGGTCGGCAGTGGAATAGCCTGGACTCGAACCGGCGATGTCCAGGCTATAGGGCACATCCTGCACTCCACGCAGAGCGCTTTTACTGGATGTCTTTTAACTGGCCAATGAATAATCAGAGAAGAGTCACCTATCACATCGCACTCGACTGTCGCCACTGGTGTGTAAGGTAGTGTTGCTTCAAAAGTATCATATTATCGGAGGACAAATCGCATCGCGTCCTGTGCGAATATACTTTAACATACCACTTTTATGGTGCGAATGAAAATGTGATACAAGAGGACTGGCTTTGTACAGAGTGTTTGCCCCCATTTATTTCTGATAGGAGTAAAATAATGTTCACAATATAACTAACAACACAAAATACTGTCGTCCCCCAGACCGTTTCCAAGTATTAGAATCAGATTACAACATAAAACAAGACAGACAACTTAGTAGGCAGGTGGCTGCTTGTTACTTTCTCAACAGGGGAATTCCAAGAAAATAAGCATATGAGGCACATCAGAAATGTGACTGCTTTGTTGGAGAGTTGTTAGTTTTTTCTGGTTGTGCAAATAAAGGGTGCTAGTATTGCTGCTAAACCTATGTAAGATCACATTACACACAGTATTATGGGATGTTTCAGTCAATTTGTATATGTTTATTTAGTAAATGTATTAATATATACGGCAGGTTTTTGTTGATGTCTAGCTGCAGATAGAAGTCCTGCATTGCCAATTAAACATGTTTATTTGGCAGACGTTTTTATCCAAGGCGACTTACAGAGACTAGGGTGTGTGAACTATGCATCAGCTGCAAAGTCACTTACAACTACATCTCACCTGAAAGACGGAGCACAAGGAGGTTAAGTGACTTGCTCAGGGTCACACAATGAGTCAGTGGCTGAGGTGGGATTTGAACCAGGGACCTCCTGGTTACAAGCCCATTTCTTTAACCACTGTCAAAATGATCTAGACAGCATTCAGGATGGGCAGACACATGGCAAATGAAATTTAATAGAGAAAAGTGTAATGCAGGAAATAAAAATGTGCATTATAAATATCATATGGGAGATACTGAAATTGAAGAAGGGAACTATGAAAAAGACCTAGGAGTTTATGTTGATTCAGAAATGTCTTCATCTAGACAATGTGGGGAAGCTATAAAAAAGGCCAACAAGATGCTCGGATATATTGTGAGAAGTGTTGAATGTAAATCAAGGAAAGTAATGTTAAAACTTTGCAATGCATTAGTAAGACCTCACCTAGAATATTGTGTTCAGTTCTGGTCACCTCGTTACAAAAAGGATATTGCTGCACTAGAAAGAGTGCATAGAAGAGCAACCAGAATTATCCTGGGTTTAAAAGGCATGTCGTATGCAGTCAGGCTAAAAGAACTGAATCTATTCAGTCTTGAACAAAGAAGACTATATGGCGATCTGATTCAAACATTCAAAATCCTAAAAGGTATAGACAATGTCGACCCAGGGGACTTTTTTGACCTGAAAAAAGAAACAAGGACCAGGGGTCACAAATGGAG
The DNA here is from genome assembly GCA_030684275.1 of Acipenser oxyrinchus oxyrinchus. Classification (NCBI taxonomy): domain Eukaryota; kingdom Metazoa; phylum Chordata; class Actinopteri; order Acipenseriformes; family Acipenseridae; genus Acipenser; species Acipenser oxyrinchus. The sequence continues at coordinate 10,773,833 of CM060251.1, forward strand.
ATTAGATAAAGGGGCATTCAGAACAGAAAATAGGAGGCACTTTTTTACACAGAGAATTGTGAGGGTCTGGAACCAACTTCCCAGTAATGTTGTTGAAGCTGACACCCTGGGATCCTTCAAGAAGCTGCTTGATGAGATTCTGGGATCAATAAGCTACTAACAACCAAACAAGCAAGATGTGCTGAATGGCCTCCTCTCGTTTGTAAACTTTCTTATGTTCTAATGTTCTTATGTTCTTATGTCTACACAAACAGAGAACTGTATTTGTGGATATTCTAACATTTTGGTTTAACAACAGTGCCAGACGGATAGCTGGGGGAACAGGAGCTACTTTGGGACTGTTCCGGAACCTGCCGAGTGATAATTAAGCCCCCAAAAGTGTGTTGGTAACAAAAAAAAGTATGCTAATAGAGTAAATTTGGATAAATTCAAGAAAAAATGCATTAAAGACAAGAGTGAGCACATCTCAAGCACTACCCTCTAGTCAATTTAGATGTGAAAAGGTACCTGATGTTCAAATGAGGGACATTAATGTGGTAGGATGTGACAGCATATGTGTCATGTGACCTACCATATAGGAAAGGATTGGATGCCAGAAAAAGCTTTCATTCTATTTAATATTCAACAATCTACTATCTCTAAGAGGACCATTAACCTACTGATATGCTTGTCCATGGTTGTTCTTTTTCACTGCACAGGTAATAATCACCTCACTGGGATCTCTGCCAAATTCCAAGCTGATATATATGCGAAAGGGTTCTTACTGAGATGTGGTCAGGCAGATTTGCTAACCAAATCTGCCTGTGAACATTTTTTTTTTTTTTTCATGAAATTCTGTTATTAGTCCAGTTAACCAAAAATATGTACTATACAATTGCAGGTTTTATACTGTTCTATTAAAAATAACATTATTTACAATTATAATAATCAAAGAAATATGAAGATATATTTAAAAAAGGACTCCCAATTTACATTTCTGTGCACTGCCCAACCCAACTTCAAATTTGCCTGCATTGTTAGTGTGTGAGTGACATCGATTTGACAGGCAGATTATGTGAGAAGACTAGAAGGCAGTCTTGCAACAGTGTGGTTTAAAATACTGTATTAAAAAAAATAACCGCATCAAAGGGAGCTGAAGCTAGGCGTAAAAATATATTAGAGAAAAAAAGTAGCCTGCTATCCCTTAACAAAAAAGAGGCACCGGAAATAACCCCACGCACCTGTGTAAAAGTAATAATTGAAAAAGAAACCCCGGAAAATATCAATTTGTATGAATACAGACACGCAATTTCGGGAGTAAAATTGTATAAAATACCAGCCTTCACATACTGACATAGACAGTACTTCCTACTTTGCGAAGCGAACTGTCTCTGCTGCCTTGACCAGAAAAATATCCCTTCAGAGGGATAAGTAACTGTCATGTAATATTTGATTGCATGTTATGAAAAGGACAAAGGGGCGAACGACTGAACGCGCCCAATACGACGCAGTTTATTTTAGTATTTTTTTGGAAACTGACAGGTACTATTTTGTATGGCGGATTGGTACTTGTTTACAGGACGTTACAGTGCGGCATAAAAACGCAAACCAACCAGCAGGGGAGGGAAGGAGCAAGTTGATTCCAAATTGCATGAAAATATAATTTAAACAAGAAATACACAACCGGTCTATTTTCTTCAGCAGAATCACCACTGGGTCCTGTATTCTTTGCATTGTTGACGTCCAAATGCATGAAACTTTGCTGGCTTGCGTGTCAAAGGTAGGTTACTGTAAAAAAAAAAAAAATACAAAAATAAAATAAATAAATACAAAATCAGTTTTCATGGATTCAGCTTAAGAATTAATAATAAAGTTTTGAAAGAGTTTCGGTATGCAATAGGCGAGGCCTCTGCTTTTAGTTTATGGAAAGTGATCGTGCAAGTGTCATGTTGTAAAATGTCAGGAAGGGTGTCGCATTAGGATGCCAAGGAGTAGGGCTGGTATTGAGTGACTCGTGAAGGGGGTGCTTAGTTTTGACAAGAATTCAAGCATGCATTTGGAAACTTCGTGCATGCACTGAGCTCAGTCGCTTAGGCCGGGTCTTGTGCGGATTCAAGGTACGCACCGGTGCTTTCGTGAGTGCCTAAGCAAATTCAGTTGTTAACAAAATGACAGGGACAGGGCATGTTTGAGTTGCGAAGTGTCTGTAATTTAATGAAGCGATTCATTTAATGGAGCAACCCGGTGCTCATTAATTATTATTGTTATGTTTCTGCTGGTAACTGTACTAGGACTGCTATTGAAAGACCGGTTTTGCTGATTAGAAAACAAAACCCAAATTTGAAAGGTCGCTCATTTCTGATTTCTGATTTCTGACGTCTGTGTCATAAATGTAGGCATTTTGACACACGAACTAAGCTTTTTTTGTATTTATTTTGTTATTACGTATGTTGCTTTTTACATATATATATATATATAGTGTGTGTGTGAAATTACAAACCAGATAGTTTGCTTATTATTGTTTTTTTTTGTTTTTTTACAATTACTAAGTACTGCGTAAGTTTTTTTTTCTTTTTCCAACTCTAATACTTCGAGTGGAGGAATGTCGCCTAAACAGCATCTCCTGAAAAATGCGCCGCGGTTTTGTGTCTAGCAATATATATATATATATATATATATATATATATATATATATATATATATATATATATATATATATATATATATATATATATGTTTTTATAGTCGTTTTTACATAAACGCACAAGGACGCTGCATTTTCAGTTTTCTAATGTTGAGTTTTAATAAAATGAACCATTCACTTTTTAATATTAGTTTTTGGTTGTTCTGTCTTTGTAGTTCAGGTAAGCCTATCATTATACCTACTGCACAGCAGTTAAGCCATTACAGGTTTTACTGCATTTATTTTGTACTGTGAGCATAGCTAGACACGCTTGTGCTTTCACATGACGTCAAGGTAATTGTAAAACACGGAGTGGACAACTGCTCTGCAATGGGAGTCTTATTGCCATCCTTGCTTTTACAAGTTCCCATGGAGCGTTTCAGGTGGGTGAGCAGGAATCAAAGTGATTTGGATTTTGACTACAATTAGATGTTTACATTAACTGGTATTTAAACCAGAGAATGCATTTCATGGCTTGAAGCTCAAATTAACCCTGCAAGCAGACCTGGGATTTCAGAAATACCCTCAATAATTATTATAATTTGAATGATCTGGAGTGGGATGTTAAGTACATTGTTCCTCCCTTATATTTGCATATACATAATGATCATCAATTCAATATGTAGGTTGAAACACAATCATTAACTGAAACAGAAACAGCTGTGTAGGAGGAATAAAACTGGGTGAGGAACAGCCAAACTCAGCTAACAAGGTGAGGTTGCTGAAGACAGTTTACTGTCAAAAGTCATACACCATGGCAAGACTGAGCACAGCAACAAGACACAAGGTAGTTATACTGCATCAGCAAGGTCTCTCCCAGGCAGAAATTTCAAGGCAGACAGGGGTTTCCAGATGTGCTGTCCAAGCTCTTTTGAAGAAGCACAAAGAAACGGGCAACGTTGAGGACCGTAGACGCAGTGGTCGGCCAAGGAAACTTACTGCAGCAGATGAAAGACACATCATGCTTACTTCCCTTCGCAATCGGAAGATGTCCAGCAGTGCCATCAGCTCAGAACTGGCAGTAAACAGTGGGACCCTGGTACACCCATCTACTGTCCGGAGAAGTCTGGTCAGAAGTGGCCTTCATGGAAGACTTGCGGCCAAAAAGCCATACCTCCGACTTGGAAACAAGGCCAAGCGACTCAACTATGCACGAAAACACAGGAACTGGGGTGCAGAAAAATGGCAGCAGGTGCTCTGGACTGATGAGTCAAAATTTGAAATATTTGGCTGTAGCAGAAGGCAGTTTGTTCGCCGAAGGGCTGAGAGCGTTACACGAATGAGTGTCTGCAGGCAACAGTGAAGCATGGTGGAGGTTCCTTGCAAGTTTGGGGCTGCATTTCTGCAAATGGAGTTGGGGATTTGGTCAGAATTAATGGTCTCCTCAATGCTGAGAAGTACAGGCAGATACTTATCCATCATGCAATACCATCAGGGAGGCATCTGATTGGCCCCAAATTTATTCTGCAGCATGACAACGACCCCATACATACAGCGAAAGTCATTAAGAACTATACTAATGTTAGTAAACATACTGACTCGGGTTCGACTGATTCATAATGGGATAAGTGCAATCAGTTCTGAGTTTAAACTCCTGGTACTGGTCTTCAGTTATATACCCAGCCCTGGATTACATGTTATGAAAGCTAGTTCAAGTTTGAAACGCTGTATATTACTATTACAGCTTGAATTTAAAGAAGATGGTTTATAAATGTAATTTAGCAAAACCTCGAATGTCACCAAACAATCGGCTAGTCTTCCAGGAACCTGACGAGTGTTGACTGGCCGAATGGAATCCTCTCGTTTGTATATTTTCTAAAATGCGAATGTTCTTCTGAAAAGGTTGATATGTGTCTGTGTTTTAGCTTCCCCAGAACATGTGACAGTGCTTGTATTTTTTTCGCATGTTGCTCTACAGGTTCAGCATCCGGTTATCTGTTAGTTCAGGCTTTAAGAATGTTTTGCATATGTTATTTTAGTTTCTAAATGTGAGAATGATATGAATAAATGATGATCACAGTACCGTAGGAGGCTGTCCCTCCACATTCTCAGTGCAGTCCAGCTGCCTCTAGAGTTCCACAAAATGATCCAAACATTTTTTTCCCCTGTAACTGTACATAAACACACTGATTATTGGAGCTGATGGAAGACTTTGGTGCACTTTCGAGTCAAAGATGCATATGGAGCCCTTTAGCCTCGATCATACTTTAATTTAAAAGATCCCAAATTGATCCTCCAAGGAGTTCATTTGTTTCATTTAAGTCATTTAGGGGGCTGTTATTAATTGGGCAATTTTTAATAGAATTTGATGATGATGAATATGATGATGATGATGATGATTATTATGTGGTTTTTTTTAATGTGTGGTTGTTTTGTTTTTATATGTATTTATTTATTTATTTATTTATTTATTTAAGTTTTGCCTTCAAATTATAAAGCATACACTTTCATGAATTACACAATCACCTGACAGGTATTCGTACAAAGAAAAGCACCCGCACATGTAAAATGACTGTACTAAAATGACACACATTTTGATAAGACAATAAGAGTGTCATATGAACATGGATGAGTAAAACATCAGCTTCCCTTACAGAAACAAAGCTGTAGAACTCTACTGCGGGGCTTTTCAATGTGAGGTCTGGGCCTCAACCCCAGATGGTGCCTGAAAAATTCCCAAAATTCGGCTGCTGCCTCTACCCATAACAACACTCCTAAATCATTAATCGCTAAATACAGAAAGCTCTGTGCCTGTCTCTCTCAGCAACATCCTAGTTGCTCTGTAATTATACAACAATGATGCAATGAATCTAATAATGTCACTGCAGACTACTGCACATGCTGCATTTTACAATTACATGTTCGTGGCTGTTTTAGATGTGTTTTTAATGATTGTTCTAGTACAATAAAACATTGAAAGTGTTGTATAATTTGTAGATGCACAATAATGTACATTTTTGGTCACAGCATGTTGTGGGCTACATTTTTTCAGTTTAAATATTTTAGAAAAGGAATTTAGCTACAGTAATCCGTCGCGTATCCGACTGCTGTGGAACCTGAGTAAGGACGGATATGTAAAAAGGCGGATAAATGAATCCTGTTTTAAATACCCTTAACAGTTGCAACAATTCCCATATTCACACAGTTTATTGTTGTTAGATTCAGCTTTTGTTAGGGACCTCCCTTAAATCCCTTGTTTAGAAAGATAGAGTATTAGTGCTTGTGACAGAGTAGCCGTCTGCCATGTGGGTGCGTGAATTCGCTGCGGAGTGAAGTTGATAAGCCCCACAGGCGAACAGGATTGATTTACATAGCAACACACTGAACAGCTCACGTGACACTACCAGCAATGGCAGCACACAGAGCACATACAACACAGTGTACGAAAACTTTGGTAAGATCTACAATCTCTGAACTAATCTTCTCTGTTCAATAATAAACTAATGTAGCTGAAGAGATTGATCGTGGCGGATAAATGGTTAGATAGGCGGATATGTGACGGATTACTGTATTAAGCATTTGACTTGTACAGTTTAGGGATCGCTTTATCTTACCATTTGTCAAAACCTACAGCATTTTATTTTTTAACTCAAACCGATCAAAATTCTGTGAACTCAGTTTAAATGGCAATTTCAATTTTGAGCTTTGGATTTTTTATTTTTTATTTTTTTTTTTAAACAAAGGCAGTTGTGCTGTGTTTCATACTGTTTTTTTTTTTTAAAGGCCACCCAAGCTTTTTGCACTAAAGCCCTACTGTAGGTGTTGAAAATAAAGATATGAAATGGCAAGAAGTCTTTCTTTCCGGTCCCCCTTTGGTCATGGAGTCCATTCCCAGTTGGAATGAGAAGTCCTCCGTAGACTGTCCTTAACAGAGCGTTCCACAGCTTCTATCAAAACGTGGTTACATTCTTGCATGTCCTTTGTCTATCTCTCACTAGGTTATATCTTTCATCCCTCACTCACTGTTTGTATGTGCGTAACCCATGCATCCTCTGTATAACAAAGACACTGAAGACATGCATATGTAACAGACAGAATAGGCCGAAAGAAAGTTTAAAAAACAAAGAACACACTTCTGTGCAGTAGAATGTGACACGGTACTAACGTACAAAAATCATGGTGTTGCTTTAGATGATCTTTGCATCCAATACACATGGAAGCACGTTTGCCATTGATGGCTTGCCCGTTCTGTTTTCCCTGACTCCTGTGGCTGGAAGCAGTTATTCCAATACAATGAAGTGTATTGGTATGTTTTAAAGTTAATAGGCTTTACTCATTTTAATCGCTGCTGTATCTGAATTTCCAGGTGTACCACAACTACAAAAAATAGGCTATATAAATTGCCGCATGATAGATTAAACTGGAATAACCACCTATATTTTTGTGCCATTCTGGAGAACACTTTCTGCAGATTTTCCACACCGTCTCTGAATTTTCCTTTTCCTTTTTATTCACTTCGTGCAATCCTAAGGCTTGGTTGTCTAGTGGTTAAAAGAAAGGGGCTTGTTACCAGGAGGTTCCTGGTTCCACCCCAGCCACTGACTCCCGTGTGTGACCCTGAGCAAATAATAATCCACTTGTTGTATACGCTGTTATTAAATGTATCGGCATTATTACCACGTTTGTATTTGCAAGTGGCATTTTAAAAGTCTGCTGTGTTTAGTCAGAGGCTGGTGCAATTAAAACTAGATAAACATTTTTGATAATCTTGCATGAAATCGGTTGCACTGTGGCAGGCAAAAATATTGTCTGCTTACTGCATTGATATCTTTAGGCCCTGTTTACAGAGGTTGATGATGTCTGTGAACTGTGAAGAGTTCAATAGATTGAAATACTGGCAGACTAACTATATTACTGGAACCCTGGTGGGGTAATTCAGAGGTGATTTATTAATCTCCTTATTACCTAAATATGGTGCAGAATTCTTGAGCAAGTTTACAAGGCCATCTAATACTGTGAGATCCAGCCCTGTTTTTGTGCATTTTAGTGGTCTAATGAAGCTGCTTTTCAGATACAAGTTGAACTGTACCATCTACTTTTAGCAGTTACATTAGATAAAACTGGACACTGGTCAAATGAACAGCGAGTCATTCTGTATCAAGCAACTATTACATTGAATAGCCTCATTGGCCCTAAGCAACAACCCCTCCTCCTTCCCCCATGTGTACATTGTTGAACCAGGTTTCAACTTTAATTGAGTAAAGTGACAGTTTTGGAAAGCTGATTTAAGCGATTTATTGAAAAGTGTTTAGAATTGGCTGTATAAAATTGTACAGTGACTCTCATGATTGATGTCTGACCCATCACTATTTTAAATTGATAATGGTTTAAGGAGTGTAATGCTTTTACTCTTTATTTAGCTTTGTAAGAGTGATGGTATTTTAGCCCAATAGTGGATAGTGTACTGTGTGTGGTGGGGGTGGGGGTGGGGTGTTTATGAAAATAGTGGTTAACAGGTTGCCATATTAAGCAGGACTGAAGTCAGAGAGTTAGAATATTGGGCTATTCATACACTGCTACTTCTCGGTACCTTTGTTTGCTGTAAGTTTAGATTGCATGGTCTGATTGCAACCAGACCATTGCTATGAGTTCACAATGCAGACACCAAGCCCATGGCAACTGCATATTGCTAATTATAAAACACAAGCAAAGAACCAAAAGCTCTTCAACAGAATTAAAGGGGCACCAGTGATATTGCGCTAGTGCGAATAAGATGTTTGAAAGGGGATTTTAGAAACCATGGTTAGCACTTCTATGTTGGAGCTTTAATAATATGAAACGATCATGAATTAGCTATTGTACTCTGCACAGGTTACTTCATGCTCGACTTTTGTAACAGTGCCAACTCATGATAATGCTGCCAACAATTTAAGAATAAACTGTGGTAATAGATTACCATCATTTTGTGCCCACTGTAAAACATAATGTGTGCTTTGTATGCTCAGCTTTCATAGGGGTGAATACTGAATGATTCACTGTACTTTACATTGATCTAATTTGTGCATGATGGATTTACAGTTCATTAGTTGTGTGGACAAATTAGTGAACCATACTGTATATAATTCTGGCATTGTAATGATATATTTTAGTGATCTTAATACCACCAGCACTCTATACTGACCTTTTCCCACAGTGTTTTAATAGTATTTAGCATTTAGCATTTTTTTTATTATTATTATTAAACAGGTAGGTATTAAAACAAATCAGAAACTGTTTTTAATAACTAAATATTGACCCACCTTCCCTCCCTTCTGTGTAACATACTGTCATAGGCTTCAAAAATGTACCTGGGTTTTTACCTGTAGATCCTGTGATCCTGTTTTTTATTTATTTTATTTAGGTCTTGTGATTTTTTTTTTTCACAGGCAATGATGTTTTTGCTTGCTTTATTCATAATTTCATATGGTATATTTTAAGGCTTCTGTTTTTATTATTTTCAGTGCTTATTTTTAGCTATTTTCGAGTTTTATGTAAATGGATTTTTTTCTTTTTTTCCAGGGCTTTCGCTTTTTATACACTGTATGTAAGTATTTTTTTCAGTTACTTTCCACAGTGCTTGGGCGTTTTTTTTCTGTCAAAATACATATAGTAGTAACTCAACTTTATTGGCTATACACAGATTTTCGTTTTTGTTTTGTATCAGGGTGTTTTATCGGTTAAAACAAAAAATCAGAAGCCCTAGGTATATTGTACATGCAAAGGTTTGGTTTGTTCACCTGTCCCTGTGTTGGAATCGGAACTTTTAATTTCTAAATAGAGCTTTGCTAAATCTGAATGTTCTGTCTTGTCTTTATTTTTTGTTTTGTTTCCATGGATCTATAACCATTTTGGAATTGTGTTGTGGTTTGGAATGAAGGTCAGTTTAGACTTTATTTATCCTGGGCAGAGTGTACTGTACTGTTGACGTTGAAGTGCAGTAAGTCCGCTAAATAAAAAAAGAAACTACAAACCTCAAAATATTTTTTGTAGTACATAGCCTTTTCTTAGTCTTCTGCACCTGCAGCCAAAGGGAGAAACCCTGTGTTACTAAAATACCAGACTGTGTGTTAGCGTGAAGCTATACTGCTCTCTTATGTTTTCTAAGAAGAAAAAAAAAAACAGAACTTTCAAAATCTGCTGTGAACTACCTGCCTATTCAAAAAAAATAAAATAAATAAATTTAAAAAAAACCCTCCGAAGTAGGTCCTGTTGTGTTCATACTCAGTAAAGAGCATGGAGTAGCTTACTGTACTTGGGGTGGCTGTTGTACAACAATGCAATCTGATTGCATCCATGCAGTTGTTCACACTGTTTACCAGAGTGCTGCTTAGAAAACGCTTACAATCTAAGAGAAATAGAAGGAACCGTGTCTGTAAGGTGACCATGGGACTCCGGGTGTACAGCGACAGTCACACTAATTAATTGCAGGATTAAGAAGAAGGTTGCTGTTCAGCTTGATGTTTCATTGCGTCCAGGACTGGACATTGAATTGAGTAATCTACAGTGTTAGAAAATTTTGCAAGACCATTTACAAAATATACATAGATCCAAAGTTAGACTAATGCTTAAATAACAAGTTTGAACATGAAGTATTGTTTTGTTATTTCAGTGAATGTGTCCCTTCTTATAGGAATTAGACACAGTCTACCAGTTCATCACAGTACTGTGATGACAGGTACTGTATGCTTTTTTTTTTTTTTGCTTTTTTTTTTCTACTGCATTGATTCTGCAGGGGGTCAGGTCATTTTAGGAAAATACCCTCTTTATCATTCTATTACTATTGCGTAGCAGTTGCACCCAACCATTTTAATAGGTGCTTGATTTAGCCCCAGTGTATCGGTAACAAGCTCAGATGTGTCTCATTAAACTCATAGCAAAACTAGGACTTTGGGATGTGCTTTTGGTACATTTTTATGAACGTGTAAATACTATGCAGGTGTGAGTGTTTAAACCATATCTACACACACTCTTTATATTACATTCTGATGTATACTGGCAGCCCTGGTTAGTATTTTCTAAGCAAAGAACCCCTAAATCGGCAAATAACGTTTTAACTTCGCACAGACTTAACTACAAAGTAAAAAAATAAAAACACGTACACCAAAGTATATATTGAAATTACTGCTGTCACTCGAATATATTGAAGTTCCTGCTGTCACTGCTGTCATTCAAATTTTTGATTGGTTAATTTATGGGCATTAGTTGATTTAGCTGGTAAATTCATCCGTGTACATTTTTAATAAAGGTAACGATCTTATAGCGGCTGTCCTGCATGTAATACTAAAACATCCATAGAATCTAAAAAAAAAAAGAGCCCAATGGGAATTTGGTCTTTTTAAAAGCATTTGTATTATTATTTTTATCCTGGTAAATGTCTGTCTTTGTATTTGTACTGCGCTATTGAGATGTACCTGTGCTGGCCCTGTGGGCATAAAGTGAATAAAATAAAATAAACATTATATTATATTCAAAGACAAAACAAAACCTAATAATAATAATAAAAAACCCAGCTTACATATGTTACAGAATCTATCAATGCACAGATTCAAATACATTGTTATATTAACTCTAATGTTGAGGGATCGTGCCACAAACTCAATCAAATTTTTTTTTTTTTTTTTTAAATCGCCCCTTCTGTTGACAAATTACATAGATATCAAGGACAAATGATTTGCATTAAAGTGTACAGGTAAATTAAAGCCTGTACATAATTCATTTACACTTACGCGTTTTCCGAATTAATACTGAAAAAAAAAAAACCTTTTTAAAATCGTGTTATGTGTATTCACAGTCGCCATCTAGAGTGTTCTGTTTATTATGGATGTTTTGCTTTTTACTGCATTCAGTTTAACTCCATCCACAGTAAATTTTCATTTCAAATGATGAAGCATTGAACTCGTGATTTTGTGGTACAGTAATTTTGTTTGACATAATTATTTACGTACCACGGTTTTCTCGTCCAGTTCCTCAAAATAATTTCAAACGTGGCTTTGCCTCGTTACTGTGTTTTTAGAGGTGCAATTTTATAAAAAAAATATATTAAAAATCAGAAAAATCACTTTTCTCACCCCGTGGACTGAACCGTACACGCCCACTACAGAGTGCACCAATGAAGCGCCAGATCGACCGAGAATAAAACCCGCCCCAGTGTCACCAATTAGAAAAGTGTCATCTTTCTGTTGCACCAATTAGAATAGCTACTTGGAGGCAATTGCCAAACCCCTTCCTTTTTATAAAGTCCGTCCTTACTGTGGCACCACAGAGGTCGGATATGCGATGGACTGCTGTATCGGATGATAAATTACTAAAATTAATACATTAAAAAAAATATGCGTTTGGTGAAAATGACCAGTTATATGTCTAGCATATTATTCAACGTTTAACCACTTCTTTAGAGTTTAAAATTCCCATCCCTACTAGGAGTCTTATTTCCATGTCTGCATTATACTACTGTTGCATGTAGCACCACAGTGTTGCCGAGATAGGAAGTTCAAAGAATGACTGGCAATTGTACTGATATAGAATTTGAATTGCTATATAGAAAATGTACAGTATAGGTGCTACCATATCTTACTTTTGAGTGTTTAAAGAAGCAGACGATCATACTTTCAGGGTCATGTCTTCTTGCTCGTAGTGGCCTGTCAGTTTGTAGGGGTCCTTGAGAAAAAAGCTGTTTTGCTCTCATTAGAAACCATTTTCTTACATTATGGAAACTTCATGAAAAGAATAAGAAGGCAGGGTGCAAACCTGTTGTTCATAGTGTGCCTCCACTCTTGAGAACAATAGATTAAAACACCTCCCTTTTTCTTTTGCCACAACCACAAAGAAACAACATTTGAAAAGCTTACCAACACTTTGAACGCACAGCGTGCTTTTAATGTGAGCAGGAGTTAAAGATAACTGAATAAGCTGATCTTGAATACCCCTTGTAATAGAAAAAAAATACAGGGGGTTAGGCTGCGGATTAAACCGTGCACATTACTGTTCTGTCTACCATCTTGAATAAAAAGTGCTTTAGTTTGTACCAGTATTACACTACAACATGAATCAATCCAACATTTATACATGCAGTTTTTCTTGGAGCAAATTCAAGGGGGGGGGATCGGAAGCTAAAAGATTGGTCTCTTCCCTGATGGTGGATGACAGTTCAACACTTTTGCATGTACACTAATTGTTCAGTGTTTTCTGAAGTGTTCAAGGGCTGGTTGATGCAGAGCATGAACAGGAGTGAAAGTGTCCCGTCTCATTCAAACCAAGTAGGAATTTGCTTGCACCGTTTAAGACGTTTTTTCAAGTCAAATAAATATATTTGTGTATAAAAAAACGACAATAGTTTAATCTTACTTTAAAAGCACGTACCTGAAATCGGAAGGTAATTTGAAACATGTTTGCTTCTCCCCGTTTGTTCTGCACACTGTCAGCCCTTGTTAAAGATATAAAATGTACCAGATCTGAAGCAAGTGTAAAACTTATTTAGCAAGAAATGACCGGTACTTGTTGCATAAGCAGCAGTTACATTATTGTTTTAAGTTATTTTATTATGGGCAAACTCTAACTCAATGGACCATATTTAGAAGCAAGCACAAAGGCACAATTTCTTAGAGGAATAAGACCATTTGAATGGCATAAAACAAGAAGACTCTTGACTGGTCCTTCCTGCAACTAGGTTTATACTGTTAAATGTATGCTGTTGAAATTTGTTTTATTCATCAAAAAAAAGTGTCTTTGAATTTGCTTCTTAATTGTGAGAAAAAAATTACAATAAATAGATTTGCCTCTCAAAGCTTGGCAGCTAGTCCTTCAGTTGGCCCCCCCACTTTTGGAGACACAGAATTCTGGACTATTGCTTCTGACATTGATTAAAACACTGAATTGTTGTACTGCTTTTAGAATGAAACATTCACCTATGGGAACAAAAACTGACTCTGTGTTACTGAATAAGAAAGATTACTGGTTCAGAGCTTATCTATATTCAAAGTGAGTATAACGTATCAGAAAAACTGTATGAACCCTGTATGTACGACATCTGATTGAGTTAAGCAGAGATTGTATATGATTTTTGCAGCTGAGGTTTTATAAAATGTATATTATGTGAATTGGGCATACATGTAAAAGGTTTGATCAGTAACATTTCAAAAACGATGTTTGTTAAACTAGCCTCATGTGTGATTTTATCAGGTTGATCCATCTGGTAAAATGACAAGTTGTAAGTGAAGTCATTTGTGAATTTCTTGTTCTACAAAGTCAACATGGCTCAGAATGCATCTGAGAGCATGTACAACCCCAGACCTCCATCCAAAAGATTGGTTTTGCCTCAGGAGTTTCAGTCAAAATGATCATTGTCCACTTTCACCCATGCATGAAGATCTGTACAGTACAGCATTTAATCTCCAAAACGATTTTCTACAGAACATGATTTGGTTTCCTGCTGTGCCTCAGAATTTCTGATTGACTGCAAGGTCATACAGTATTAGGGATGGGAATTTTAAACGTATAAACTCCAAGGAACTGGTTCGACCTTGAATAATATGCTGGACGTATAATTGGTGACGTGACAAATTTCACCAAACGCACATTTTTTAATCTATTAATTTTAGTAATTTATCGTCATGTACAGCAGTCCGTCGCGTATCCGACTGCTGTGGAGCCACAGTAAGGGTGGGTATTATAAAAAGGAAGGGGTTTGGCAATTGCCTCCAAGTAGCTTTTCTAATTGGTGAAACAGAAAGATTGACACTGGGGCGGGTTTTATTCTCGGTCGATCTGGCGCTTCATTGGTGCACTCTGTAGTGGGCGTTGTATGGTATCAATTCCACGGTGTAATAATGTTAATGACAAGTGTTTTTTTTCTGAAGTTTGTTATATATATTTTTTTAAATAAAATGGCATCTATAGACAAAGGAACAAAGCGAAGCCACGTTTGGAAGTATTTTGAAGAACCGGATGAGAAAACCATGGTATGTAAATAATTTTGCCAAACAAAATTGCCGTATCACAAAAACACATTTAATGCTTCATCATTTGAAATGAAAACATTCAGAAGTTACTGTGGATGGAGTTAAAAAAGAAAAGCAAACATCCATAATAAACAGAACGCTTCGGCTGACATTTATTTAGCCCTTACATCCCTGTGAATACTTATAAAAACGATTTTAAAAGGAAGTTTAAAAAAGAAAAATTTAAAGAACGCATACGTGTAAATAAATTATGTATTGGCTTTAATTTACCAGCACACTTTTATGCAAATCGTCTGTTTAAAATAAAAAAAAATTTAAAAAAATTCATTTATCTGTGAATCCCTGAACAGTAGCGTTATTATAACAATGTACTGGAATCTGCATTTCATAGATTATGTAACATATGCAGCTATGTTATTATTATTATTACTTATTATTATTATTATTATTATTATGAATGGTTTTGTTCTTTTGATATAATATAATATGTAGAAAAAGGTTTAGTTTATTTTATTCACTTTGTGCCCATGGGGCCAGCACAGGTAGTGCAGTACAAATACAAAGAGACATTTACTAAGACACAAATAACAATACAAATGTTTTGAATCTACCGGTTAATCAACCATTGCCATAAATGAACTCATAAAAAACTTGAATCGAGTGACAGCCCTAATTTCAATATATACTTTGGTGAGTGTGTGTTTTTTTACTTTGTAGTTAAGTCTTTAAGATGTTCAAACGTTATCTGCTTTATTTAGGGTTTCTTTGCTTAGAAAATATTAACCAGGTCTGTCAATATACATCATAATGTAATACAAATAGTGTGTGTTTGTAGATATGGTTTAAACGCTGACACCTGCATAGCATTTAAACGTTCATAAAAAATGTACTAAGAGCACATCCCTATACAATGTCTACGTGTAACAAGCTTAGCCTAAGGTGTTGTCTTACACATTTTCAATAAAATACTAAATAAACTCCTTTTTTCACGTCACCAGTTTGTTAGGATCCACCGTACGAGACAGTAGGTTAGATGGTATATTGGGAGTGTTTGGAGGACGCAAAGAGATTGGGGTGTGTGGAGTGACTGATAGACAGGCATAACCTTTGTACTCTGTATGCAGAGATAACCCCTCACTCGTCTATTTAAGCAGTGCTGAGGAAGTTATTACAAGTTGTGCAATGCAATATAAAGACATGCGAGCTGTGGAGAGAGTCTTGTAAAGCGAAAGTACGCATATGACTTCTTAAGAGAGTCAATGTTCCTCTCTGGTCTAACGTCCCTGCAGGTAGAATACCTGCTTCACGCCCACTTTTATAAACTGGTTTTTTTTTTTTTCCTTTTCATGTATTGCGTGGTGTTTTTTTTTTTTTTTTCCATTGTTAAGAAATTGAGAAAACAGGAAAATGCGTCCTGTACACTTTTTTTTTTGTAATGAAAAAGCATTGCATTTAATTTTAAAAGACTGATATAGCATCACTCTGACACCTAGATTTCAATCTGATTCCAGGCAGTTAATATTGAAAGAAGTTTGGACACTTTGTCACTTTTTTTTCCCTTCTATGATGGACGAGGGATTCAATGGCACAGAGTGTAATACCCTCAGAGTTACAGTAAGACACACTTTGCTGAAAAAAAAGCTGTTTACTCAGAATTGCCATTACTGCAATCATGGAAACCCCACAAGGAAACGTACTGAAACCTAAGCAGGGAACTCTGACAATTTTTTTAGGTGTGTGTGTGTGTGTGTGTGTGTGTGTGTGTGTGTGTGTGTGTGTGTGTGTGTGTGTGTGTGTGTGTGTGTGTGTGTGTGTGTGTGTGTGTGTGTGTGTGTGTGTGTGTGTGTGTGTGTGTGTGTGTGTGTGTGTGTGTGTGTGTGTGTATGTATGTATATATGTGTGTATATAATTTTTTTTTTTTTTTACAGATTGCTTAGTGAAAAAACAGAGACTGGTTATGGTGCTCAAGTAAAACCAAAGCTTCGGCTACTGGGAGTTTCCTATGAGTATGCCCTCGGTAAACAATCACTGCTTTGCTAACTCACGTGGTTTTGTGCAATCTTCATGTACTGTAACCTCCTGAGTGGCTTGCTGGGACACGCTAGAACTGCAGCACTGGGATATCTTCAGGGAGCAATTGGTAAATTTTGGGGAGGAAAAATAGGAGAATGTAAAAGTGGCTGCCAGTTTAACATCCTTTGGATCACATCATCACGTTCTTTTATATCCTTTGGATCACACCACGGTGTTCTTTTACATCCTTTGGATCACATCATCACGTTCTTTTACATCCTTTGGATCACACCACGGTGTTCTTTTACATCCTTTGGATCACATCACCACGTTCTTTTATATCCTTTGGATCACACCACGGTGTTATTTTACATCCTTTGGATCACACCACAGTGTTCTTTTACATCCTTTGGATCACAACACCAGGTTCTTTTACATCCTTTGGATCACAACACCATGTTCTTTATTCAGTACACTGATGCCGGTTGGTGTTTTCTGGTTCATTGTAATTTGTTTTTAGTTCTTGGCTGTGTTAGTCTAATTGTTTTATTGCAGTGAGTTATTGTGGTTTTAAGTACTGAAGATGCACACTTACTAATCTTGCATATTGCAGTAGGAGGCTGTGTGGTCCAGTGGTTAAAGAAAAGGGCTTGTAATCAGGAGGTCCCCGGTTCAAATCCCACCTCAGCCACTGACTCATTGTGTGACCCTGAGCAAGTCACTTAACCTCCTTGTGCTCCGTCTTTCGGGTGAGACGTAATTGTAAGTGACTCTGCAGCTGATGCATAGTTCACACACCCTAGTCTCTGTAAGTCGCCTTGGATAAAGGCGTCTGCTAAATAAACAAATAATAATAATATTGTGCATTTCGTTATTGTATAGCAATACACAGTGGCTTTTGCAGGGCTCTAAATTGGCAACAAAAAGGGCAAAGCCAAAATGGCCTTTAGCTCAATTCATTTGTAGAGGGTAATAGGCCACTAAACTGAAGTCAAGGCCAAAGTGGAGGATGTTGTGTACTAGGATTAATCTGTAAAGCTAATTATTGGCCACAGAAAGAAACAACACAGTGTGAGCAGGGAGAGGGTTAAAATCCTCCCTGCCAAAAAAGCATGTGTGTATGCACGTTAATTTAATTGTTTTCTTTATGGTTTAGTTGTATTTGATAATTGTTTATTAGTTAATTATCACCCACACCTGGCTATTGTAAATTTAGAGCCAGGTGCAGGGTATATAAAGAAAGCAGCCAGACTGCTTGGGGCTGCTGAGTTGAAGGAAGCAGAAGAGGTGTATCTGTTTCCGAGCAGTCAGCGATTAAAAGTAAGTGCGGTGTTAAACCTGTGTGGTTTGTTTGTTTGTTTTGATGACAGGTAAATGGCTTAGCCATCCTGCAAGCTAGTCAGGGACCTGTCTGTGTAGTCAGTGCTCCAACACAGAGTTAGGATTTTTGTGTGTTTATTTCATTTTTTTTGTATTAAAAATAGCACGTAAGCGCTTAAAAATCAATTTTGGTGTGTTGGGTCTGATTTAAAAGGGGCAACGAACGACCGGGAGTGCCAGCAGTATTACAACAGTTTAACTTAATAACTTTATTTATTTATTTATTTATTTATTCAGAATTTTTGGGTTAACCAGCAGCCTAGAATTATGCGTACAAGGACATACTGAAACTCCCTGGCATTGGCTTTTAGTGCTAATCCATGGGACCATTTTTGTTCAATTTTATTAGCATATATTCAACTCTGTTTAACAAACTAAATTCTGAAATCTCATTCCCACGTGCAACATACTGAGAAATAAAAAACAAATATTGATCACAAGATGGACAAATAATGATAATAAGCACTGTAATACAATGTAAAATAGTATTTTCCACCATTTTTGGTTTCGTTGTGATAGAAATTAGGACATTTAAAGAATGGGATAATGGCAATTGAAACATATTTAAGTTTGTTACAGTAAATATCATTTCTTAAACCTGAAAGAAACCACTTTTCTAAAATACTGACCTAAAAAAAATGATAGTTTTGCAATTTATTTTGGCAAGGCTTTCTACTTTTTTTTCTGAACTCTTTTCTGAGATGGCATTATTCGGCATGGTAGAAATCTAGGTGCCTGAAAGGGTAGTGTTTGTTTCGTTGTTGTTTTTCTGCTGATGCGACTTAACCATGTAAATCACGTTATTGTCTGGCTCCAGATACTTCCTAATACAGACGTCTCTCGTTGCTGTAGCTGAAAGGGCACAGTGGCCATAATGGCCGTGAATAGAGAATTGCCATGTGGCCACCATAAATTTGAGCCCCGTTTTTGTTTAATGTAGTTTGAAACCTTGTGATTACTGTTCTTTTGTTTGCTTAGCATGTTTGTACTGAATCAGTCTCCACCTTCCCCAAGAACTAGATCTAGTGTTCAACTGCAAACAGACTTTTTTGAAACTCTATGTTTTACTACTGGACAGATGAGTTTATTCAACAGCCTACTGTGTAATGTACTGTTTATCTGTTTTGTACAGTAATGTAGTGGTTCCTGTGTTGTGTGTTAACGTTTCATATGCCTACTGTGTGACGTTTTAAATGATGCATAATTTTAACATTAGGCTTGGTACTTTACTGGGACCCCCAAAATTTCCCCTGGGACCTTCAGTTTTTTTTTTGTTGTTTTTTTTTAGTTGAGAGTTCTGGACCCTCTGGGAGTTTTTGGAGAGCCCTGGTCATGAACCCACATATCTGCACAGAACACAAACCGGAGATGCACAAACGTACCATAGTGATGCCTCCTTCAGTGATAAAAGAACCTAAGATGTTGAGGACTAATTCACTCTCCCACACCACCTAGTACAGTACATTGTGAAGAACGTGGGGAGCTTATAAACACCCCTTTGCCACCACTAATTGAGATTCTGACTGTTATGGAACCTCCTTGGGCAAAATTTAACGGTACCCTTCGCTTTGTCCTAGCGCTTTGAGATACTGGCTCCATGCTCTTTACACAACTGTCGTCTATGATTCTCAAATTTGAATGAGCGTATCTTGCAAGAGAAATTAATACTTGAACGGCAGCAATTTTACTCAAACTCGCAAATAACACAGATCATTTACGGTGCTGGCTTTTAATATATTTGGGGGTACAGAGAGAGAACACTTTGAGTTTTGTCTTAATATTTGGTACACATCTGTATGATTCTCAGTCAAGGTCCATTAACTGTTGTACAGTAAGAATGAACCCTTCTCTTAGAACGTCTTGTACACCAGGTATTTAGTACATCTATTAATGAAGCAATACAGTCGCTATAGGTACCCCTCCCCCCAGTGTACTGGCATAATTCCCTGCTCCAGTGCATGGCGCCGGCACCTAAGAGGTTCCATGTATAGCAATTTGGTAGTGGATTTTAATGCAACAAATTGGATTTAAGTAATAGGCATTATACAAATCAAAAGATCGAATTTAGCATGTGAGTGACATTTTAATGTGTGATTCATAGTATTCACACATTGTCAAACGGTTTCAGTTAGCAGAGGAAAAAAAAAGCCGCCTAACGAATCTTAGAAGGTTTTGAACTTCCTTTGAATTCTGCTAGCGAACAAACCTTTGAACTTTTGAACACAGCCCTAGTGTTTTAGTATTGAGGCCGTATGTGAGTAACTCTCTGCTGCATTGGGTTTCAAAGGGCCGCGGGCACTCTGTTGCAGCAGGGAAAGGTTAAATACAGAGGAATAAAGAAGGAAATGATGACAAAATATTTTGTGGTGAAATTCAGGAAGCTTCAGAAAAAAGGATGACAGAATTTCCTAAATTACTCCAAGCACTTTTTCTCTATTTATTTAAAAAAAAAAAAAAATAGCTGTTTGCAAAAAAAAAAAAAAAAAAAGATTTGAATACTAGTTTGTTTCGTTTCGACTGCACAGACAAGCCAGGAGTGCGCCCAGCAGGACTGGTCTGGTAGGGCACCAGATAAACCTGGGTACATTTCCACTGCAGGGAAGAGGCAGGGCAGAGCATCTGTGGTACATTTTGAGGAAAAGAGCAAACACAATATCAAAGTCAAGAATGTTATTAATTTTATATAAACATTATACAATAACAGAAAAGGATCTGTGACGTAAGCCCCCCCCTGAACTTGAAGTCAGTGAATGAAAAAACAAAAAAAATAAAGGCTTCAAAATCTTTGTAAATGTCCAATGGAATGCACCAATAGAAACGAAACCTAGAGCCTACAAATGTACTTTTCTTGCCTTCAGTGATGCAAAGTCACAGATGACATGGTCATAGTTCAGAGAGTTGGCCAATACAAATTCAGTGGATATAATGGCTAGATTGGACAAGAGTTTTTGGCCCATGGAGGTTCGAAGATCATTTTTAATCAATTTCAGCTTTCTGAAACAACGTTGGATTGTAGGGAACTTGCAAATAAATTACCTACCTGCTTGAAAAATCTACCTGGATTGGAAAAAATGTTTATTTGCATGTAAAGAATTATATTATGTGAAGATTAGAACTAAGTTTTAGGTTACCAATAATCAGTATAATTAGAATTAATAGTAGAAGATGCTGAACTGGATAATGCTACCATTCTCACTGTTGGGTAGTTTTGTTATGGAAGGTTCTCAGCCCAGAATAAAGAAAAGGAGACTCTCACTCTCTAAACTAGGAGGGCTATCCTTGCTTGTTCTTGAGAAATATTATTTGGCTGCAAGGCCACATTCAGTGCAATACTGGATTTTCAAAAATGTTAATACCGGATGTACCCACATGAAACCGTTTGGGAAAACAATCTGAATATTCACTCCTAACTGGTCCCCAAAAAAAGTTTAAGCATTTCAAATGCAATTTAAAAAAAAAAAAATATTCAGCCCACAAAATATAAAAAGCTTGGTATCAACATCTCTCAAAATGACACACTATTCTTTGACACAGCACAGTCAGTCACAGTAGCAAACGTCCAATCAAATAAATATGATTTCTGCATGTTAAGCCGTAAAGAAAAGACAGTCAGACAATATTAGCCTAACGCTTGTGCCCTTTTTACATACAATATAGCATCCCAAAGTTCTTTTACAATAAAACATACACAGACCATACAGACATCACAGATCACAGGAATAAGAAACAAGCAATAAAATGCATACAATTTAAAAAAAAAAAAAACTACATTAAAATTGGACAAAATAGCAGGTCACAAATAAAATGTGTGCAATAAAATAAAGAATGGAGGGCTTTATATTATAGCCTAATAAAAACAGGTGTGTTGTGTACTTTCGCTGCGTATTATTAGCTTTCACAATTATTTTCAGCAAATCGAGAGGTCTTGCTAGGAACGCAGGATAATGAAGGAGGCAGTGCCTGCTGTGTGCTGTTTTTCATCGAGTTGTGGGATAGTGTTTAGTTTGTCAGCTTTGGAAGGAAAAAAAACGGGTCAGCTTTTTTACTTGGTTTTTTTTGGAAATGTCACAGCTGAATCAATACATGTTATGTGATAATATTCTTTTAAGAAACTAAAATGCAATCGCCCTTTAAAAACCAGTTGCCACGTCAATTTCAGTTCCCGATGCCACTTGTCAATTTCATTAGGCTCCTGTTTAGCTAGAGCGCACACGCAGACACAGTGCAAGGGGAAAAAATGCACTGGGAACATTACACATTAAAAGTATTGGTGAGAATTAAAATAGGCTACTATTCAAGATAAATAACAAAGATGGAGTGTGAAAAACGGTGTCCCCGTCCCCCCCCCCGAGTCAGACGCTGGTTATACTTATTTTTTCTGGTATGGGGTCACATTTTTCAAACAGTAGTGCAAAACAACTGCTTGGCGATACGCTGCAGCCGTGTTGCTCAGACCCCAACATTTTATGTGAACTGAAGATCTTGTTTTCTACGTGGCTTCCGGAAAACGTGGCTACGCATGGTGGTCAGTTTTTCAGATTGATACCGAAAAGTTTAGCCCGTTATCGGCAAAAAATAGTTAGGATTGGGTGGAAAAAATCGGGTCGGTCGGGTAACCTGAACCACACACTTTTTTTTTTTTTTTTTGCCTTATTTCTTTCGTTGTGGTGTTTTTGTTTTGAATCGTTATTGCACACATTTGTTTTACTTGTCAGCCAATCGGCGCCCCCCTCAGGTCAGCATTCTGTGCAACCGTACTGCTCACACCCCCCTTTGGTATGGCCCTGGTGTCATATTGACTATCATATATAATGTATTACTACCAAGTGCAGTACAAGATATAATATTGCTAAGCTCAAATAATTTGTAGTAATATTGCTGTACTAGTATAAACCGCAAAATAAATCCGTATTTGTGGACAGGAAATAATATAACACTTCTGCTGGATATTTCTTGAAAGCAATCGTGGCAAAATGCCAACAGGGTTATTTAGGACTTATATGATTATTTATGTAGACCTAGAGTAGGCTTTATTTTACATGGTATCAACAGCCCAGTAACCTTTTTATTTTAATTTTCGAAACAGGTTCAATGATTTCCAGCTTGTTTTCTGGAGGTGTTTGCGGTTAAAGGATTTGAAGGTAAGATTGCCAATTTATTAATCATTTTCACTTTAAATGAAAAGCAGAATAAGTTAATTTAACACAGGAGCTTCATTCTAAAAACCTGCATCAACTCCCATAGTATTTGTTTATTTAGCAGACGCCTTTATCCAAGGCGATTTACAGAGACTAGATTTAGAGACTAGATGTGTGTAATGTAGTATTATAACAATCGAGGTTAGCACTGAGGCCTTGAATCTGTGTCAAGAACAGTATCTACAGATGCCTTGCATTAATTAATGGACATGTTTGCTGTAGGTGGAGTAAGATGAGTCAAGCAGGTAGACGGCAACAAAAGTATGTTAATAAACCAAGTGCTTTGTGTGCTTAATTAAAAAGCACTTCAAGGCCTGACAGCACATTATTCAAATCTAGTTTTTTGCCTGTGTATCGAGGGCAGCAACAATGTTCTCCTAATGAGCAGGGAACAAGGAGTTGCTGGTATGGTTGGCGGAGTGGATCTTATAATGCAAATGATTGTGGTGTTACACAACAACAGTTTCCTTTCAACTCTAGCTGTACTAGATGGATATGTTCTTGTAGTACATTCTGTTCTGATTCCCCCTAGGCTGTAATAAGGAATGACATTCCTGTATATGATTTATAATCTCAATTTCAGTATAAATGATTGGTTTTATTTTAGTTTTGTCTTTACTCTTTTTAGCACTGAATAACTTTACAGGAAGATAACCCTGAAGTAATATATTTATGTACTGTCTATGACTGTGAAAGGGTAACTTAGCTGGCAAGGCTGGTTACTGGCAGATGAGAGACTCAGAGACAGAGAGCTGCAGTTAAAGCACAGAGGCGCACATTTACAAAAACACAGGGACAAATAAATGAGGTACAAGGACCAAAATAAAAGGTTTAAACAAAACACAACAAATGAAACCCCTAAGCAATGCCGACACGGTGTCTGGCTGGCTGGCTGGCTGGCTGGCTGGCTGGCTGGCTGGCTGGTGGCTGGCTGGTTGGCTGGCTTTGTTCAGGCTGAGTATTACCTTCACTGAACTTTCAAACTTCTCTCCCAAACAAAGTAGTTTGCTTCGCTTTTATAGCACATGGCTGGGGCTTGATTGACCATCAGTTATTCAATCGAGGCCCCAGCCACATTCCCCACAAGGATTTGGGAGGGTGCTATTAACCCCATCCCTGCCAAACTTAAATTTTAAAATAATAAATCTTTATAGAAAAACCCACAGCCAAACAAAACACTATTTACAGGCAGGGTTTCCGCCCTGTCACAATGACATAACATTGGTTTACTGGTCTGCAGTTTGGAGTGGAGTTATCTTTTTTAGTTGTCTGGTGTATAGTACAATAGCGATTGTTCCATGTCTGCAGTGTTGAAATTTGAACTTCATGTTGTAACATGATCTCCCTAAAACCGGGTTTATCCTAAGTGGATAAGCATTCTCAATGCTGCTTCCTTTATTGGGCGCTTAATTATGTGCTGTCTCACTAAAGGATAAAGAACTGAGCTGCATCAAGGTAATTTATCATTTATTCCAATTCTAGACAGATAGGTAGATAGATTAAGGAAGACAATAACAGCTGTCACTTTTTTTTTATTGCAGGTGATTCTCCTAATTCATCCATATCTTAAGCACTCTAGCGTTGAATTTAGAACTACTCAAGTCAAGTTTGTCATTGAATTCAGTTTCTTTTAGTATTAATACATTTTCATATTTGTAAATACTGCATTTAAAATGACTCTCTAGGGTTGGATTTCAATATCGGAGCAGTTGCTATGTCGTAAAAGAAACTTGGACATAACAGTGAGCCTGTCTGGTACTGTAATATACTTTGAATTTACTAGAAAAATGTATTGTATCTTTACGTTACAATATGTTTCTGAGACTTTTCACAATATGACAAGAACAGTCGTTTGCTTCAAAAATCAGCTTTTCAGGGACAAAATTAAATAAAAATAATTCACACAATAGAAACCCTTGATACAGTAACCGCAGTCCAGTGTGACCAGGTGCAGTAGGATTGTAATAATTTTTATACAGTTTGATAATTACGTTTTTAGTTTGGTCCAATCGAGATACTGTTATGAAACAAGAACGAAAATGAGTGGTGGTGACAAACGACTGGAGTGTTGGCAGTTTAGCAGCCACTGTGTGCGCTTATTGCAAACATGCGGGGTGGAGGGAGTGTTAAATAGTGTACGCTTGAAAATCGGTGGACAATCTCATTGCTACCTTTTAGATTTTGTATATCCACTGTTGACTTATTATACTGTGTGGTGGTAGTGAGTTTCTTGCTTGCATTATTGTATTAAATTGAATGGGTCATGGGTTTTAATGTTTCTTTGTATTACCAACAGGGTTAGATTACCACTGACCAGTTCTACCATTGTTTTTGTGACCTTCAATTAAGTTCTCATTTGAACTGACTGATCTTTTAAGGTTAGTATCCTGGATTTAGCAGGGTGTGTCTTTTTTGCAATATTTCTGTAAATGCAGGGGTTAACCTTAAAGGAAATATGTCGAAACATTTAAACGACTGACAAGTGTTCGTTTTTCATGATTTCAGATGATATCGAATTATGATTTGTGTGATTTATCATTCTACTTGGAGGCAGCCAGACATACATTACTTCACTTATTCTCACAGTAACTGTTTAGCTAATTATAGTAATACTGAGGGGGAGTTCGGTGTTACAGTAATGAAATATCTGTAATTTGAAAGCCGTGGTTAGTCTTTCCACTCTAATCAGCTTTTTCTCTGTGTACAGTAGAAACGACCTGGTTATGCAAACCAGGACCCTTGAAGTGAAGTCGGGGGGGGGTTTCCAGCACTCCGTCACCACGCTCACTGTATGTGATGTTAGACAGCGAGGCTGTGGCTCTGCAGAGAGGATATCTGAATTTTTACAACATGAATATCCTTCTGCCCTTTGTCTTATTTTCACCTCCACTCTGCTCGATTTACTGTAAATTGATTTCTTAAACAAAAAATATGTACGAGTATCAAGCTTTATTTAATTATTAAGCGGTCTTTATTTAACAAGTTGAAGCTTTGTGAATTGGGTCTAATGTTAAACAGTCAGACCTGTTGCTGGGTTTTTGGTGTCGCGGTACAGCTGCAGCTAAAATACAAAGACTTTCTGGTGTTTGCTTGTAATGGCTGCTGTCTGTTTGACTTTACAGTGCCTCCCATCCAGTACATGCATTCTTTTTCAGTCATATAATTATTTTTTTCAGAAGACAGGAATCAAGATTAAACTTCCAATAGAAGTAACTTGTCATTCAAATACTGTGGCAATTATTTATTAAGAAATGTGTTCTCAAGACCTGTCCTCCTGACGACATTCAGGAATAAAAGGCTAAATTAAAATATAAAAGAAAATACCTGGTTGACATGTTATAATGGACGTATATTTTTATGAATGTAAAGCTCACTGTTACGGAATGAACGCAAGACAAAATATTTTTCCGTCCAATGGATTTATTTTGTGTCTAGGACGCAAAATTTTGCGTTCACGCAATCTCTCTCTCTCTCTCTCTCTCTCTCTCTCTCTCTCTCTCTCTATATATATATATATATATATATATATATATATATATATATATATATATATATATATATATAAATCTCTGATTCTGCCGAGTCAACGCCCATGTTTGAACGATCGCCTCATCCCCACTTTTAGCTGAATGTCACAGGTCGAGAGGGATATCTGACACCAAGCACCATTCGATCTGTCACAGTATGTTTCTAATGGTATTTTTCTAATGTTGACATAATTATGAATATTGGATTTGAACTGGTGTTGGATATGCTTAGGGTAATTAATGGATTGTTTTTCATAATGATGCAAATTGACTCAATTATATTGTTTCTAATGTTAATAATTCCCATTTTCAGGGATATGTAATATATTGGGAATATATTATAATATTTTAATTGACTTAACAATTTGTTTTTTGGATATGTATAAATTGTTAATGCATGAATAATTGAGAGACACTTTGGGATATAAGTTTTTCATTAAGCGAGAGTTGCCGTCTTCATTCTTCAGTGGTGGAAACATCACATGAAGTATTTTTTCTTTTCATTTTTTTTCCTGGGACGGAATTGATTGTGTTGGAATTGATTGAGGCATCTTTATAATATATATATATATATATAATATATATATATATATATATATATATATATATATATGTGTGTATATATATATATATATATACAGTGCCTTATGAAAGTATTCGCCCCTTGAACTTTGCGACCTTTTGCCACATTTCAGGCTTCAAACATAAAGATATGAAACTGTAATTTTTGTGAAGAATCAACAACAAGTGGGACACAATCATGAAGTGGAACGAAATTTATTGGATATTTCAAACTTTTTAACAAATAAAAACTGAAAAATTGGGCGTGCAAAATTATTCAGCCCCTTAAGTTAATACTTTGTAGCCACCTTTTGCTGCGATTACAGCTGTAAGTCGCTTGGGGTATGTCTCTATCAGTTTTGCACATCGAGAGACTGAAATTTTGCCCATTCCTCCTTGCAAAACAGCTCGAGCTCAGTGAGGTTGGATGGAGAGCATTTGTGAACAGCAGTTTTCAGTTCTTTCCACAGATTCTCGATTGGATTCAGGTCTGGACTTTGACTTGGCCATTCTAACACCTGGATATGTTTATTTGTGAACCATTCCATTGTAGATTTTGCTTTATGTTTTGGATCATTGTCTTGTTGGAAGACAAATCTCCGTCCCAGTCTCAGGTCTTTGCAGACTCCATCAGGTTTTCTTCCAGAATGGTCCTGTATTTGGCTCCATCCATCTTCCCATCAATTTTAACCATCTTCCCTGTCCCTGCTGAAGAAAAGCAGGCCCAAACCATGATGCTGCCACCACCATGTTTGACAGTGGGGATGGTGTGTTCAGGGTGATGAGCTGTGTTGCTTTTTACGCCAAACATAACGTTTTGCATTGTTGCCAAAAGTTCGATTTTGGTTTCATCTGACCAGAGCACCTTCTTCCACATGTTTGGTGTGTCTCCCAGGTGGCTTGTGGCAAACTGTAAACGACACTTTTATGGATATCTTTAAGAAATGGCTTTCTTCTTGCCACTCTTCCATAAAGGCCAGATTTGTGCAGTATCTGACTGATTGTTGTCCTATGGACAGAGTCTCCCACCTCAGCTGTAGATCTCTGCAGTTCATCCAGAGTGATCATGGGCCTCTTGGCTGCATCTCTGATCAGTCTTCTCCTTGTATGAGCTGAAAGTTTAGAGGGACGGCCAGGTCTTGGTAGATTTGCAGTGGTCTGATACTCCTTCCATTTCAATATTATCGCTTGCACAGTGCTCCTTGGGATGTTTAAAGCTTGGGAAATCTTTTGTATCCAAATCCGGCTTTAAACTTCTCCACAACAGTATCTCGGACCTGCCTGGTGTGTTCCTTGTTCTTCATGATGCTCTCTGCGCTTTAAACGGACCTCTGAGACTATCACAGTGCAGGTGCATTTATACGGAGACTTGATTACACACAGGTGGATTCTATTTATCATCATTAGTCATTTAGGTCAACATTGGATCATTCAGAGATCCTCACTGAACTTCTGGAGAGAGTTTGCTGCACTGAAAGTAAAGGGGCTGAATAATTTTGCACGCCCAATTTTTCAGTTTTTATTTGTTAAAAAGTTTGAAATATCCAATAAATTTCGTTCCACTTCATGATTGTGTCCCACTTGTTGTTGATTCTTCACAAAAAATTACAGTTTCATATCTTTATGTTTGAAGCCTGAAATGTGGCAAAAGGTCATAAAGTTCAAGGGGCCGAATACTTTCATAAGGCACTGTATATATATATATATATATATATATATATATATATATATATATATATATATATATATATATATATATATATATATATATATATATATATATATATATATATATATAAAATTTAGTGCTGAGACGAACAGCACTAATGTTCATTCGGATATTCGCTCGTTTTCAAAAAGTAATAAAAGCCATTATATTGCTCTGAACGCAGGCAGAGACAGCATCGCAGCAGGGGGCGTGGAGCGTGGCCCCTGTGTGTTTGTCTTTTATTTTACAGCAAGATGTTACAATATGTAAAGAATACGTTGCGCAGAACTTGCTTTACCCCAGTGAATTAACTACAAAACAAAGGCTGCCAAATAGCAGTTCATAAAGTAATAACATGAGTTAATACATGAGTACAATGAACAAATATGTACTCGCATATCACACAGAGCACTTTCATTTGCCTTTTTTTTTTTAAACTGCCACGCAAACTCTGGTGAGACGGTAAATAAGTGCAAGGTATTTTTGTCATTTGTAGCGAATACAAACATCTCATTTTTGTATCCGAATACATGTCAAATATTCGTTCGGATATTTGTCCCCAGCACTAATATATAAATTAGGAAACACGTCGGAGCAACGTGGATGAGAGACGCAGCAGACAGGCTTTTATGGAAGAATCTTGGAGAGGATTGAAAAAGGCTGAAGATGATGATGATGATGATGATCGGGGTGTGTGTGCGTGTGTGATATATATATATATATATATATATATATATATATATATATATATATATATATATATATATATATATATTGCCGTTTCTCTCTTGGGAGTAAAAATAAATTCAGTGCTCCTTCAAATGACATGTTAAAGAAAGGAGGGAAACTCTCTTCAGTGCTGTAGTAGCTATGTGTGTTTTAATAGTTCAGAAGTCTTATATGCATAGGTTTCCTTTGCATATTTTTGATGCAGTCATTTCTAAATTCTGTTGTATAAATGTGGTCATTTTTGACACCAAATACATTTCAAGCCGTGTTTGTTCAAAAATATAAACCTTTCTCCCAGCACTAAGTTAGACTTGGTGAGTTATTCACCTTAGTTTATTAAGATTACAATACAACCGTAATACAAATGTAATTTTTTTTTTTTTTTTTTTTACTGGGTTGAGTTTTTATAAAGCATTTATTAAACAATAATCTAACATTTTGCCTGGTTTCCCTGTGTTTATTATAGGCCTTTTATACTGGTACTATTGCTCAGAGGGTTTTGGCTACACAGATAAACAAAGACATTGTCGGCAGCACAGCAGCAGTGCTTGAGATACAGGCAGAGATATATTACCACCACAGTGACATTTTAGAGAAGGGCAGTTGGGTTCGAAGATTATGGTGCCCAAATTAGTCTATGCAATTTTTTTTTTGTTTTGATTCAAAAGCTCTCTGAATGTGACAAGCAAGCCAGGAATTTGCTGTGTTAAAAGTTGTACTTGTCATTTTAAGAACATGTTAATGATAGTGAACCGCATTGTACTTCCTGTCCATACTTACTGTAAACGTTGAAAAGTTTCCACATTTCCATCGCGTTCATTTCCTGAAGAACCCGTGGTATGGGGCTGATCACTCACTGGCAGCCCATCAACTTGTTTTAAAGTAAGCGTGATGCCGGTCTTTGCCTTACAAGCTGGGTCCATTTCAAACTAGTGGTTGAGCATTTGATACAAACATGCTTCATTTTATATATATATATATATATATATATATATATATATATATATATATATATATATATATATATATATATATATATATATATATTGGAATTGGAATTAAATTGTGTTACTATCATTTTTATTTTTTTATTTTTTTTATCATTATTTTGGTTTATAATGAATGAAGACAAATGGAAACAGATGTACATTTTATTATAAAATATACAGTACTGTGCAAAAGTTTTAGGCAGGTGTGAAAAAATGCTGTAAAGTAAGAATGCTTTCAAAAATAGACATGTTAATGGATTATATTTATCAATTAACAAAATGCAAAGTGAGTGAACAGAAGAAAAATCTAAATCAAATCCATATTTGGTGTGACAACCCTTTGCCTTCAAAACAGCATCAATTCTTCTAGGTACACCTGCACAAAGTCAGGGATTTTGTAGGCATATAGTCAGGTGTATGATTAAACAATTATACCAAACAGGTGCTAATGATCATCAATTCAATATGTAGGCTGAAACAGAAACAGCTGTGTAGGAGGAATAAAACTGGGTGAGGAACAGCCAAACTCAGCTAACAAGGTGAGGTTGCTGAAGACAGTTTACTGTCAAAAGTCATACACCATGGCAAGACTGAGCACAGCAACAAGACACAAGGTAGTTATACTGCATCAGCAAGGTCTCTCCCAGGCAGAAATTTCAAGGCAGACAGGGGTTTCCAGATGTGCTATCCAAGCTCTTTTGAAGAAGCACAAAGAAACGGGCAACGTTGAGGACCGTAGACGCAGTGGTCGGTCAAGGAAACTTACTGCAGCAGATGAAAGACACATCATGCTTTCTTCCCTTCGCAATTGGAAGATGTCCAGCAGTGCCATCAGCTCAGAACTGGCAGAAAACAGTGGGACCCTGGTACACCCATCTACTGTCCGGAGAAGTCTGGTCAGAAGTGGCCTTCATGGAAGACTTGCGGCCAAAAAGCCATACCTCCGACATGGAAACAAGGCCAAGTGACTCAACTATGCACGAAAACACAGGAACTGGGGTGCAGAAAAATGGCAGCAGGTGCTCTGGACTGATGAGTCAAAATTTGAAATATTTGGCTGTAGCAGAAGGCAGTTTGTTCGCCAAGGGCTGGAGAGCGTACACGAATGAGTGTCTGCAGGCAACAGTGAAGCATGGTGGAGGTTCCTTGCAAGTTTGGGGCTGCATTTCTCAAAGGGAGTTGGGGATTTGGTCAGAATTAATGGTCTCCTCAATGCTGAGAAGTACAGGCAGATACTTATCCATCATGCAATACCATCAGGGAGGCATCTGATTGGCCCCAAATTTATTCTGCAGCATGACAACGACCCCAAACATACAGCGAAAGTCATTAAGAACTATCTTCAGCGTAAAGAAGAAGAACAAGGAGTCCTGGAAGTGATGGTATGGCCCCCACAGAGCCCTGATCTCAACATCATCGAGTCTGTCTGGGATTACATGAAGAGAGAGAAGCAACTGAGGCTGCCTAAATCCACAGAAGAACTGTGGTTAGTTCTCCAAGATGTTTGGGCCAACCTACCTGCCGAGTTCATTCAAAAACTGTGTGCAAGTGTACCTAGAAGAATTGATGCTTGATGCTGTTTTGAAGGCAAAGTGTGGTCACACCAAATATGGATTTGATTTAGATTTTTCTTCTGTTCACTCACTTTGCATTTAGTTAATTGATAAATATAATCTATTAACATGTCTATTTTTGAAAGCATTCTTACTTGACAGCATTTTTTCACACCTGCCTAAAACTTTTGCACAGTACTGTACTTTCTAAAAAAAAAAAAAATGCGATCTCAAAAAGGGGGTGGTGCATTGTATAAACTGGGTAACTTGTGAATACGGCTCTCTGTGTTTGTGCAGTCACACACTTGCACAAATACTAAACAACTAATAATATAAAGACTATTTGCTAATAGTATAATGACTATTTGCAATTGGTGGGTAAGTTGGTATGAAATTCTCAGAGTTATGCGAGAATGAGAAAAAATGCCACAGCTTTCATGAAATATTAAAAAGGGTAAGATATGTGAATAACTACAAACGTGGTGTACATGACATATGTCATTTGTTGGGTTACAATGACATTGCCTTCACTCATTGGCTGTTTGGCATCACACATATATTAGGTAGGTCTTTGCTCTAAAATATAACTTGCATCCTGTCATCGATAGGCTTGTGGGTTAGGACAGGAAATACTGACACAGTACTGGGGTATGGAAGCACTGATGCACACGTTTATTCATTAAATAAAAAAGTGAACAAAACAAAACGCTTCAAAACAAAGCGGCACGGTGGCCAAAACGGTCACGGAGCAAAACAAACAAGTATCATGCTGGTGTATAACCAGCACACGCAGCAAGCGTCATTTCTCTTTCAGTTCCGCCTCTGAACAACCAACCTCGTTTAGGCAAAGCTGCAGGTTTTTATACAGATGACCGTCTCCAGATTAGCAATTAATTTAATCAATCATGGAGGCAATCACATTCTGCATGAGTTTAGCATGGATGGGGAATTTTAACCCCATCCATGCTACAAAACAACAATTACAAAACATTGTGTTTAACACTCCAAACCAAACATTTAAATAACACAACACCAATACAAAATAATACTTATACGCACAGGGGCAGGGTGTACATTGTGAAATAAAATGTATAATTTTACTTTTAACAAGGCATGCAATATTTCTGTGTTGTGGTCTATGCACTAGGCACTACTTATTAGGTAATAGAAATGCAGTTTGACAGAATGTAGTCTTTTGTTAATAAGCAGCTTACAGCATGCTGTAGTATTGTATTTTATTTTTCACTCTCCCAATGAAGAGTGCTTCGGAAGCAAATAGTGCAGAAAACAACAATCCGATAAAATATAAATGTATACTTTTTTTTTCTTTGCAAAAAGCAACTCTTTTCTTACCATGAAAAAATGTATAAACTGCTGGTGCAATAAGATGTTAATGCCGTATTGTACACATACCAGTGTAGCAGACACCCCTTATTGTCGTGACATCCTTCATTTTGAGAGGCAGAGCTTTGCTGCAGGGTGTTTTAACCACTTGCTTTAATGGCACCTACTCTGAACCTTGCTGGTTCTCTATACATGACAACCTGCCCTGATGTTTCATTCTGGCGTGTGTGACTTCAAATGAGCTACTGTAACAAGTTCAGATAAAACAGCCTCAGCATGGTCAGAAAGTCCCCAGAATAAGATTTTTCCATGTCTGGGTTCTGCCCAGCTCTCTCATTAAGTTGTAAAAAATTCACATTTTGAGGTCTGCAAATTACAGCTATAACGGGGCCCATGGGAACAATGTTGAAATGAGTTCATTAATGCAGTGTCTTTTATTGGATCACAGTACAGTAGCTTTCATAATGACAGCTCTTTCTACCCAAGGTGGTTTAGCTGTTTTACTCGCTAATTTATTATCTAGTCTCCCGAGCAACAGTGCTTGTGGAGTGATGTTAAAAGCTTTAGTACAACTTGACTCCTCCCCCTCCATTGCTGTCTGTAACCACAAGATTGTCTATTATGCAGCATTCAGTATTTGATTGGATTTTGTAAAAAAAAAAAAACCCTACAAGAGGTTATTGGTCATTTTGTGAACTTTAAAGACCGAGCAATAACACAATGACTGAAACGTCAACACCTCTGAACATTTTTTTTTTTTTTTGTATTTCACAAGGCAGGAGGAATGTGTGCTTAGATTCAACTTGCTGTTCGAGAGCCATGTTTTCAGATAGTGCTGCAATTCCTTGGTCATTTCACATGGAGGGCAAAATTGGCCCCGCCCATTCAAAAGCTTCTTTCCTGTAATTTAAACAAATTGAGTCAGTAACAGGACACTGCTGTAACAGATTTCTTGAGAGTATGACATGGAAACTAAGGGGTAGATGTACCAAGATGGGCCAGTCGCAGCGCAAACATACCTCAATTTGCATTTTCGTTGCAGCAATTTGCAAAGATGTTAATGAAAAGAGCCGCAATATACCAACTAATTATTTGTTGCATCTTGGCGATCTCTGGCAGGCATTGCGAGAGTCGTGCGACATTGTTCAAATAAATAGCGGGAGTTGTTGTGGCTTGCTGCAGCAGAGGGTGCACCAACGATAACGTCTATACGTGCAATGGTGCAAGAATCAAAATAACATAGTTTTTGTTAAATGTAAACGTCATCTATACAATGCATTCTGTTCCGTATTAATTTTACCTATTTTAACACTGCTATAGGTAGTATACACATTATATTATGTAAAAATACATTTGTACAGTATACTGTACACTAGTAAAATCAAATGAATACCTAGCACACTTTCTTTTTACTTTAGCCTACTGGTAATACAAAATAAATCATGCTGCTGCATTGTACAATTGGTGTTCAATACGAAATAAGATTAGTTTAAATTGAAACTAAATGATTTCAGGGTTTTTTATTATTATTTTTAACTTGGCCTACTTAGTAGTCTAGACCATTAACACACAATAGATCATGGTCCTATACAGATGCTCAGAATGAGCTGGAGGGGTTAGTGGCACATGTGTGCAGTCTATTGCTCCCAACACACTGGGAAAACCAGAAATGTCATAGAAATTTGTTTTCAAGGCTTGTTAATGCAACCTGACTTTAGTGAAAATGAAGTACTAGGGCGTTCGTCTCAAATACATTGCGCACAGCTGGCAACACACGAGAAAAAGCGGACACATGCTTTTATTTAAAACATGCTTTCAAAAGTTCTTAACAAATTGATGCAATTGTAAGTGTTGCAATTGCCGTCAGCTTTAGTACATCTCGTTATAATATTTGTGAACCCTCATTTGCAAATTTTCCCCCTTTTTGCAAATTTGTGCAGGAAAGCCCATAATTACATATTCAACAAAGGTTGAACCACAAAGAAAAACTGCTGCGTCAAAGCATTCCCTAAAAAGTCGCTGATAACATTGCTCTTGTTTAGTACATTTCACCCTAGATCTCTGACTCGTTTGCGATTTATTGTGACAGCCGCAACACTTTAGTGCACCTACCCCTAAGTGTAGTATGTAGTCAATGGAAGTGCAAATCTGGTAAGTTTAAGGGAAATATTTTCTTAGCAACACTCACTTTAAATAATAACATATAGTTAATGTGGGAGCAGTCCACTGTGAAGAGATCAGTTTTAGAGAATAGTTTCAACCACCAACACCTGTGCAGGCAATGAGTCAGACTTTTCACTCAAACTTGTTGTATGAAATAAAAGGAAATTTTAAATACGTTTGTTAGAATGTATTAATTTGTTTTCACACATAGTTTATTAAGCACCCCAGTGAGGGGAGCTGATATCCTGTACAGCAAGTCTTGTATCTCATAAATCATTTTGAGGTGCCGACTTCATATTTTCAATGTTCTGGAAACGCTTTACAATATGGTCAAGTGACTTTTAGTTTAGTTTCCAGATAAGACCTAACACTTTGAGACACTGCCTTCAAACTTGGTATACAAATTTTTTATTCTCAAAGTAAAGTTTGATTGTGGATATTGTACAAAAAATATTTCCCTTTTGTGGCAGTAATCACTCTGTCAATTTCTGAGCCCTATTTGAAGTACTGACTTCATATATACTGTAGCTGTCCAATAAATACAGAAAAGCAGTACTTTTGCAATGCACTGAATCTTGTACAGCCGTCCTTCAGTGTTGTGTGTTGCATACAGGCATATTGTACCATGCTTCGTTAGACTAAGCTTTTTCATGGTGGATGTGAGACAGATACTGGCACTGATGTCAGCCCCACTGGCACTCCACTGTGTCTGCACATTCATAGTGAAAGCAGCAAGTACAGTAAATGGAAACTGTGTCAAAAACCACACAGGCAATCCACACAGACACAGACTTTACTAACGATATACAATCATTGTTTTAAAAGAAGAAATACATGTCTTGTCAATTACTTTGGCATTCTCTCTTTTGTTCTGTAGGTAACCCTATAACACCCAGGTGTTTTTCTAAGACATTTAAAAAAAAAAAAAACCTGCTAGTGATAAAACTAGTACCACATTTTCTAATTGTTATAAAACTAGTACCAAATAATCGGGACGGTTAGTTTAAGGCAGCAAAGGTGTTTCAGAGTGACATTATTAGCAAAAAATGGTGTCAATGTAATTGGATTTGGATGGATTGTGCTACAGTGAGTATTGCATCATACGTGATATAAATACACATTTGACACCCATGCACACTGTATTTAGTGTACAGTAAAAACAGGCATGGATTGAAATCAGTTGACTGGTCTAACCCACATTGGACATCACATCACCACCACACAATTTGGCACAATTGTCAGTCTGTGCTTGAGAGTAAACTGAGATGTGAACTGAACTGACAGACAAATCAGGGTTTAAAATGATGAATCGAGAACTAATCGAATAATTATTCATGCCAGTATAATTACAGAACAAAAGTAAAAACCCATGAGTTTTATTGGACAAGCATTTCAGAATGAGTACTTGAAATGTGTTGTGCTTGAGTACCCAAATAAGTTTTTCAAAATGCTCACCCCTAGTCTGATGCAGTAATGGTCAAACCAAAGGCATCACCACTCAGCACTATTGTATATACTGTCAGCATATTATTGTATATAAAGTGAGTGAATTATTTAGATTTAAAAGGATTTACAGCGAGGGGTCTCAATGGGATGCTGGTTGTAAGGAGGGAGTTTACTATAGAGAGGGGTCCTGGGAGGGCTGCAGTCTGTTCCTTGTCGGGTGACAGATTTGCATACAACTTCACAGGGGAAGAGTAACTTTGGGTGCAGTTTCGCTACACAAAATAGCTGGTTTCACTACCCCTTTTCTGTTTGCGTATTAGACATTCCAATTCATAGGCCATTTAAAATTGTAACCATCTATAGTGTAGCTACTTTTGTCTTCTGTACACAAAGCACATTTAGTTTAATAAAGACTTTTTTTGGCAAACACATTAATGTAAATGATGTATTTGTTTTAAACGTACTGCGGTTTTAACACCTAGACTCTACAGTAGTGCTTTTTTAAAAAGATATTTATATTCTGATGGATTAAATAGTTGATGAATACTCTGGCACAGCATGAAGGAGAGGAGGGCGCAGGTTAAAGGAATGATTTATTAGTTTAAGTTTGACCACAGTTGTTAATCTGACAACTGTAGAGAAGAAGTTTCCATAGTTTTGGTACAGAAACTGCTGAAATGAACCGTGCCCAATCCTGTGGTGTTAAACTAGAAGAGGAGACGTAATTATTGTTAACCAGGGCTAACAAGATTTACTTTTCAGCAGCCTTTTGGTTTTTGTCCTGTTTTTTTAGATTTATTTTTAGAAGCTTTTGAAGTGTGTTTTTTTTGTTTGTTTGTTTTTTTAAAGTCGTGAGTAGTTGTTTCTTGATGAAAGAAATGCACGGTCCTTTTCTTCAGATATTAGTTTGGTTTATTCAATATATACAGGTTTAATTCTGGAAACAAAAAGAACGCTCAAAGCAAAACAGTACAGCTTGCACTTTCATATGCAAACTGCACAGTGCAAAACTTCAAAACATAACAGAACACAATAATATAATGCAATACTGTAGGTTTGATCCTCCAGGACTTCTCGATCGACAAGTCTCCAATATTAGTCTTAATGAAAGAGAGAAGTGACCTGAGCTGAGTGCACCTTGGTTAAGTAGCCACTGACCTCGGCCCCACCCTCCTTCCTTCTCTTTGTGGGTTAAATCTCGTATGTGTTGTAAAGAAAACTGGTTCTGCCTCACACTGCCTAAGATGGTGTTATCTTGGTGTGGCCCTTTATTCTTTTGTGCTTCCTATGTTATCTCTTGAGCGCATCGGTTCCTCCAGCAATGTACGATTGTGTTTTTTCCAGCAGTCAGACGGTCGTCGTCGGTGCAATTTTAAATGCAATCTTGCAATCTCGCATTTACCAGTTACTATACCTCCTCTGATAATCTCCTTTTAAAACTAGCCGAGAGTACAAACCTGCAAACACGTGTATCTTATATTGCATTCAAACTTCTTTCCATGTTATCCAACATACGTCACTTTTAGAAATAAAGATGAGGGGGGGTCCTACCGCGACAGGGTCGCCCACGAGATACCCTGAGCCACCCGATGCCCTCTTCACTGGGTATGAACTCCGTATACACCCAAGTCTAAACTATCATGCTATGGTCATTACAATATGTAAGTATTTATCATGCATGGTAGTTATGTCTCTTGTGTT
Source organism: Acipenser oxyrinchus oxyrinchus (assembly GCA_030684275.1). Taxonomy (NCBI): domain Eukaryota; kingdom Metazoa; phylum Chordata; class Actinopteri; order Acipenseriformes; family Acipenseridae; genus Acipenser; species Acipenser oxyrinchus. The sequence continues at coordinate 10,812,743 of CM060251.1, forward strand.
TCAAGCTACAAAAATAGTAAAATAAACCTTTATGTACAATTCCCCTATCTCTCTCCTTCTGCTCCTTTGCTCCTTCTGTGTTTATGTCAATGGCATATACTCATTCAGCGCTTGGTGTCGCACATACTTCAATTCCGATCTATAGCTCTTGAGCAAACATTTCAAATAACACATCAATAAAGTTGACAAAAATGCAGCGGTCATCAGTACACATGCCCCTCTAAAGATCAGGTCCCACCAGATATCATAAAATTTAGGGTCCACTAAGAACTTCCATGCCATCTGCCATTTGGCTGCTTCACTTAATATTAAACCCAAATTGTCTTTTAACAAACTCAATCGAAAACTAAACAGTTAATCTTATCATTTCTTAAAGTGCATGTTTCTCCAACAGCTTTCATTATTGAGTTTTTTTAGAAGTTATTTTTGCCTCAGATGCAACTTGTTAAATATTTGAATGAATATGTAATTGTGTGTGTGGGTGTTTTTTTTTTTTTTTTTAAATCTACTTTTCTTTTGACTACCTGTTCATGTTCTTGTTTTAACCACACCCATATTACATGCATTTTTGATATTTACAAAACCGAGCAATACAATTTAATAGCTGAGTCAGTACAGAGGGCTGAGTCGGATAAGAGTATTAAAATGAACCGAGAGATGAAATGATTAGTGGTTGGTGGACTTGCATTTCTGTTATCTGACCTGGTTTCTAATGTGTTGTATAGGCTGTATCATTTTGCATAGTGGTTAAGGGTTTCCGTAGTCATCTGTTTAGTTATTTTAGGCACCCAATGAGAACATGGAGCATACTGTACCTGTAAATCTACCAGCACTACTTCAGCAGCTCATATCGCAAAGTTTTGAGATGCCTACTTCATATGTTTAGTGTTACGGGAAAACCCACTGGGACAAATCTATCTGCACCTTTCACTTAGAAATTGGCTGCCATGTTGTAGTCATGTGATCGGCTGCAGCCAATCCTATGGGATCAGAGTCACTGCACCAATGTGACGGGGCGGAAGCTATGTAAAAGAGTCTGTTACACATGCAAAAGAAGAGCTGTGTAGCTTCTAGCACAGCTCCCCAGGTGAAAGGCTGTTGCTTTGACCCACACTGCTCCACCTTCGGCTCTTTTCCCTGTTACACATGTATTTTCTAAATGGGGAGCCTCTTTTTATGAACTGTTTCACAGGTCTGGTGTGGCAGTGAGCAAGTCAGCAGTTTTCTTTCGTAGTATCTGCAGCACAGCGCTACCTCATCAGTTTAGATTATTACCATTGAGCACAGGAGGGGTGGCGGGTGGGGTCACTCGTGCTGAAATTCATGACTAGCTACCCTCCCAAAGGTAACCCATTGTCACCACCAACACCAAGTCAGCCTGAGCTCTTTTGTTTGGTTTCAGTATCTCAATGACCTCAGCCTTGGCCAGGCGCTGAAAAAAAGAAACAACAAAATTGCTGACATCTTCAAATTGTTAGTCGGCAGCATGCTAGTTGGGGATGGGCAGGGTAATGTGGCAGAGGGAGAGAATTCCAGACATTTGGACATTTTAAAGCTGATTTTGCTTCTGGGGCTGAATTGGGAAGAAGTCAACGCAAGCACTTCTGATTGAAAGGCGCTATACAAAATAAATTTGATTGATACAAAGGCTGTGCCAACAAAAACCTAGAATAAAATTAAACTGCAACAATGTCATTTACTGTCCTGGATGTACCTTATTTGTGCAAAATATCTACCTGTAGAACAGGAAAACTGCCCCTAATAAAACGGTACTGCATATTTTAAACTGCACGGATTAAATACAAAAGACATGCCTGTGGAGCAGGAAAACTGTACTTATTAAACCATATATAAACAAGTCCATTTTAACCAGAGTAATTCCCCATTGAAGCCCATGTTGTTCGGCAGGGACATGCCTCCTCAGTACGTTGTAAACAGAACTCCGTTCTAACAGGATCCGCTATAAGTGCAGTGCACCTGTATAAGTTTAATTAAAAAAAATATCCGAACATGTTCGTCCCAGCATTACAGGATCTATAGTAATTGCTTCGGGTTTAGTGAAATTTGATACCTCCTTAGTGCTTTCCCTTAAATAGACTAAGTAGTCAATGCAGACATTTTTAGAAAAGCATTGCGATGAACAAACTGAATCATTTTGTAACAAGCCATGTTTACTGTGCAGTTTTGTTGCCATGCAAATCAAACCAGTATGGTCTTTGTTCCTGACTTCCAGCACTGCTGACTAATCTGTTAATTTCTAGGTAGCACACCCAGGGGAAAGGTCAGGATTGGGTCAGCTGTACACTGCTTTTAAACACAGTCTACTAGTCACATGACTAGAAGGGCCCAAACGGAAAATGCGGTTTGGGGGACAAAAACAATTTATTTTTACACAAAAGTAAATAATAAACATTTACATAAGGAAGCACTGCAGTACTAAATGCTAGCGGATATACTGCACCGTACAGTACATGGGAGTGAGACAAGAATATCTGCAGCTCACAGAAAACAGGAAGCTCAAAAGAAGTGGTAGACTACCAAATTTTTTGTATCCACACTTTAATATTATGTATATTGTAATACACAACATTTGTTTTCGTCTCTGCCTGCCAAGTGTGTGTACAGCATATCTTGTGTAGTAACACAGTACAGTGTGTTACACTAGGCTTTTTCTAGTTAACAGACGAAAGCCCTCAATGAAAGCAGCTATAACTGTATGCAGCTGCAATCTTTCCGAAATAAGCAGAGCTTCCTCGCTTGTTTTCATTCCAGGAATTTTACTGTCTCGCAGTTTGACAGGGAGCCAAGTAACGGAGTTGTCTAGGAGTGAGGCTTTCTCCCTCCTTGTATCCTCTTTTATTTGATTTATTTAATTTATTGAAGCGTTTTATTTGATATACAGTTTAAAGTCCATATGCCCCCTATTTCACATTGCAATCTTATTTATATTTTATTAAACTACACTATAATAGTGTTCTAAAAAAAAAAAAATTATATCTATCATTTATACTTTTGCTTGTTTTGAGTGCTTCCACCAAAAAGCCCTGATTTTGAATCTTGACATCTGTGACATCACTAGAGGAAAACACGAACCATAAACATGCATGCATATGTCTATGGCATAAACAAACCGATCATACATACAGCTCTATTTCGCGATGGTTAAACAGTGTCAAAAATACATTTCACCTCAGATAGGCGCAAGGGAATGCATTGCATGAACAAAAAAAAAAAATTAAATTAAAAAAAAAAGTACTGTGTCCGTGAAAGTAAAATCAGCGAGTTTGTCAGTGCACAATGCAATGATCACTTCATACAACACGGAGCACGGAGACTAGAGCTTTTGTTTGTTGGTTTCTGGCAGGTACAAATTTTACGTTTTCTCTTTTGTAAGACACTGGTACACAAGTTCACAAACACGCACAGACCTTTACAAAGACAGTTGTTCACGAAGACAATCAAGTGACCATTAATTCATTTCCCCCCCCGACAACAGCGGAACCATTTAGAAACCGCTATATATATATATATTTTTTTTATAAATATTTTTTTTTTTTAACCAGCCTTAATTTAACAATTTTGTACCGTTTTATATCAAAAATACATTTTTAAATAGCGGCATCTATAAGACGCTTCATACAGATATAAAAATGATTACCATAGATTTTTTTTCTTACCCTGTGCACTAGTGCTTAATACTACTAGGCTATCCACTGCACATAATCCGTTCTCTTGCATTTGTTTTTTCAGACGTCATATTATTATTATTATTATTATTATTATTATTATTTTCATAATTATTATTATGCAATATATCATTCTCAAATAAACTCTGTGGCCCAAAACTACCCAAAGAAAATAAACATGAGCACGGCTCTCATATTGCTGACTTAATAAAAACAATAACGTCAGAGTACTATAAACCAGTACAAACACATTGTGTGCTCAAGATTTCTGATGCAGAAATCAAAAGAATGAATCCACTCATCCAGCTTTTTTAGGTAAGCTTTTGATTTTCAGTTATCTTAAGGTAATGTTCATATGCACATTTACTGGGTAAGGGCATTTGGCAAGAAATAATAATTCCATGCGGGTCACAAGGAGGTTAGGCCTATTTAATTTCACTAAATCATGGAAAGCATAAGTGTTTATTTCATGAATGAAGTTGAAGAGATATATACGTGACCATGCAAGTCATCTCGGCCCTGTAATATAAACAATGCTTTATTTTTTAAGTGGATGGGAAATGGTAAACCCTATTTGCAAGATATAAATGGTACAACAAGCCTCAGGCCAAGCCACAAGCTGCACAGCAGCCCTAGGGGTTTGCTGCCACATGCCTAGGGCCCCTTCTCAGGGAGCCATCTGGAGTATTGGCGTCAGTGCACCACAGACATCTGGGTGCTTACTACCATTCAGACCGGCTGCTCACTGCAATTCAAGCAGCATCAGTCACGGACCCACAGGACGCCGCTGTGGTATCTCAGGAGGTAGAAGCTCTGCTGCAAAAACTGGCTATTTGTATGGTACACCCCCTCCAGTACCCAAGCGGGATTGTGGCCTCAGACCTATACTCGACCTCAGACGGCTCAACCTGTATCTGAGCCGAAGGAGGTTCAAAATGTTGACAATTCAACAGCTGTTGCAGTCAATCAGGCCAGACGACTGGTTCACCACAGTGGACCTCAAAGACGCCTATTTCCATATCCTCATAAAACCAGCACACAGGAAGTACCTGCGGTTCACCTTTCAGAGAACAGCGTATGAGTTCCGGGTCTTGCCATTTGGCCTCTCTCTAGCTCCCTGTGCCTTTTCAAAGTTCATGAAAGCCGTGCCCATTGCTCCCCATTGAAACTCAAGGCATCAGAGTATTCGATTATTATTTGGACGACTGGCTAATTTGTGTTTTGTCTTCAGCACAGGCAGACGCCCACACGGAACTTGTCACCAGCCATCTTCAATGGTTGAGCCTTACAGTGAATCATGTGAAGAGCCAGCTCACGCCTTTAGCCTGCTATCTAGGAGTGTGCTTGGACTCCAGGTCCATGCTGTCCACTCTGTCGGACGGCAGAGTGCAGGGAATTGCTGCCTGTGTTAGAGCTGTTTTCGCTCAACAGAGCGCTCACGGTAGTAAAGTTCCAGAACCTCTGGGTCTCCTGCACATGCACCCTCTGCAAGCACGCTCTTGGTGCAAACAGCCTGCCCATCCATGCCTCAGCATAGCAGTGTCACCAGAAAGGAGGTCGTCGCCACAGATTCGTCTAGCCTGAACTGTGGTGCTGTGTGGAATGGCAAGGGGCGCAGGGGGTGTGGAACCCTTCCTGTTTTGGAGCTGCAGGCAGTTTACCTAGCCTTGCAGCATTTTTTGTAGAAGGTACGAGGGAGACATGTGCTTGTCCGTACAGACAACACAACAGTGGAGGCTTACATCAACTACCAGGGCGGCCTCAGTTCACCCAGCCTCCATCTTGTGGACTGCAAGCTATTTCTCTGGGTACACAAGAACTTCCTCTCAGTGCAGGCAGTACATCTGCAGGCAGTACAAGTAGGGTCCCAACACCGCAGAGTGGAGGCTAACCCTGAGGTGGTGAGCCTCATTTGGGAGAGGTTCAGGAGAGCAGAGATAGATCTCTTTGCCTACCAGGAATCAACCCATTGTCCCATTGTCCCCTCTGGTTCTCCAGTGGCCGAGGCAATTGTTATATGCCTTCCCACCGCTCGTCTTGCTCCCGCTGTGTCTGGAGAAAATCAGGCAGGACTGTGCCAAGGTTTTAAACCCTGATGCAGCTACTGAGCGGCCAGCCGTGGAGAGTTGTGGCATAACGACCCATCAAGCCTGTAGTTCTGGGTCTGGCCCCTGAACGGCTGCATTTGCGCTATCTGGGTCTGTCCAACAGGGTTATTGACACCCTACAAGTAAGGCGTCTTTCAGACGTGGTGCCTGCCTCATGGGTTCGACCCTTTGACTTGTCCCATGGCAGTAATACTGCAATTTTGCTGGACCTGTTTGACAAGGGAAAATCCCCCTCTACATTTAACCCTTTGCGGTCCTATGTCGGACCAGGTCCAACCATTACAATTTTTCCTTTCCTGTCCGACATCATCAAAAAGGCTTCATACACAGGTCCCTAGTTGTTTTTTCTCCAGAAAAAGCAGAGAAAAGCTTTCAATGGCCAAGAGAAGCTGAAAAAAGAGGCAGACCTGAGCAATACACATAGCCCCGGCACCACAGAGATAACACAAACATAAACATCCAGCGCTCAGAAGAAAAATCGCGAACATTTGCCAAGCTTTTTGAGATATTATAGTAATAAGACTTGGATAGCATTTATTGAGGAGTTTGGTGATAAATCGAGTGATCAGGAGATGATTTATCAGTATGCACTACTATGAAGAGGTATGTGAAAAATACAGCGAACAAGGAGTGGGGCAGGGCTGGAGATGCAGTACTGAGTGTCCTATTGATATGCAGTGCCTTTTAAACCTGTTTTACTGTGAGTAAAATTACTTTTAAACCGTGCATGTAAAATAAACCGCTTGTGTAAAAATAAATTAGATGCCTGACCGGCACTGAATAAATGGACCGCAAAGGGTTAAAGGTCTATCTGGCAGCTATTTCAGCTTGCCATGTCAAGATTAACTCGGCCTCCCAAGGAGTTCACTTCCTGAGATGCAGGCATTCTTGATAGCAAAAGCCTGCTTAATTTTCACAGAGGCCAGGACAAAGGTTAGGTTTGCTCCGTACCAATCCTGCCTGGCGTACTATGTTGACAGGATGAAAAGTTGGAGGCAGTCTGAACAATTTGTCTGCTATGGGGCGAAGTAACATGGTCAAGCCCTGTCTATGCAGAAGCTGTCCAAGTGGATAGCAGACACAGTCGAGACTGCCTATGAGCTGGCCAACTTGCCCCCTCCAGAAAAGCTCACTGCCCATTCCGCCAGGGGCATGGCAACTTTGTGGGCTTTATTCCAGGGTGAATCTGTCAGACATTACTAGGTTCTACAGACTTAATATTATGGATCCTCAAAACCCTGGTTTTGGAACTAGAGTGTTTAGGGCGGCTTCTCAGTTGACCCTTACGACACTGGCATAGAGTTGAAACACTCCCTCATATTTGGAACACTCCCTCATATTTTCACCCTAGGTACTTTGTTACTGGAGTTCCAAATGGTAACACACAGGGCAGGCTTCGGCATTCCGGTCGTTCCACAATCTTGCCCTTGTGACGACTTTGGTACACTCATCCATTCGGTAATGGTTACATTTTGTACTTGAAAGGGAATGTTTGGTTTTTATCATAACCCTGGCTCCCTCAAATATAAATGTAACCATTAACCTTCAAGGTCACTCCCTCCATGATTGCAGCAGGCTTGAAGGAAAAATGACGCTGAGATCTGTGAGCGCAGTCCTTTTGTGCCCTCGGGGGCACGCCATGACTGCATCAAAAGCTCAAAGAGCAGCTTTGGTATACAATATTCAGGATTCTGGTCTTTAGGGTGTGGGGATTCATTCAACACACGGAGTCAAAGTTTATTTATCGCCTCTCCGGTCCAATTTTATTTAAGGCACGAGGGGGCACCCTTGTACCACAGATGAACAATACTAACAATGGTAAGGATCGTGTTCTTTTCAAGGCGGTTCACACAGTACACGCAGGTGCTGAAAATAGCATTCAAAAACAGAAGGCGAAAGAAAAAAAGGAAAATAAAACACATAGTAACAAAACTACAAATCAAGTGTTCTGCTTCTCGCAGCCTCCGCTGTCCGGTGTGGCTCGAGTGTCTGTGACGCTCTGCTGTTCCCTCTCTATCACTCACGGGGTTGCCGAGACTTCCCCAACTCACAACATCCCGCTCGGGTACGTAATAAAGCACTCAATCTTGTATAGCGGCTGCCTTCCGCAGCCGGGCTTGCTTTCCCCTTTTCCTTGTGCTTGTTTAATTATATGCATCAAGGCACTAACAATTCTACAATTTAAAAAATAAAGCTGCAAGCTTGTGGAAGTTTAAGCAACTGAAATGTATAGGTTACGGTAATAATCATTTTCTAGGTCGCACTGGCGTAAAAGTATAAACCGTGCTGCTTCATCAATTAAAGCAAAAAACCTAAATCCAATAACCAGGAAACAAAACATTTGAATGTTTGCATGTGGTGCATACATTCATTTTATTTTGTTAATCAGAACCAGAGCCATACACATTGCACTAACATGTAGAACAAGTTACAGTTAGGGATGTCACAGTATACCAGTTTTACGGTAAACCGCGGTATAAACTGCCACACTTTTGAAACCGCAACCATTTTTCTATACCATGATTACTGAGTTCACACAGTAAGGTGATATGGGCACGTTTTTTTTTTTTTTTTTTTAATATATTCACCGTTTTTCCATCTGTGAGCCACTGTGTTCATTAGAACTAACTAATGAACACAGACATCTCAAGTTCTGAAAACTGCCATGCATGAGATTATCTGAGTAGGCTATTAAATAAGTGACGTCATAGTTAATGTAAACCGCCCTGCTAAACAATGTTCGCTAGCAAACGTGATTTGTCAGTAAATGAAACACAAATACTCAAATATCAGCAAGAACAAGGCACTGTAACTTTATCACTGCCTTTCTATTAATTTGCCACACCAAAGAAGTAACAGTAGCTACCTTGAAGTAGAAACACACAAGTGACACAAATCATGACAGGCTTGTTAATTTAAACACTTCTGCCTCAGTGTTTTGGGAGGGGAAATGTCTTCACGCAAGGGGTGGTCGATATGATGTCCTCCGGCATGCACTACAGTTCAGGGGCTATAAATGCATGGCTCAAATGATAAGAATATTTTAATCTGATCGACTCTACGCCAGCTCAGTTCCCAGTTGTAAGTGTAAACTGTAAGTGTATAGTTTAATTCCTATGTTCTACAAATCACTTTTGGCTAATTCTCTATAAATGACAGCTTGGCCTCTTGCTAGAAACTCAACACAGAGAAGTAATTTCCCACACAATCGCACCGGGTGTTTACATTCCTGAAATTCCACTGAATTGAGGGTTTTTCTTGCTCCCCAGTTCTAGAAATGCAATTTGCTCAGCTCAATAATCTATTAACCTGAATACTTATCTCAACACTAAAACCTTTTTTTTTTTTTTTATGATGTACAATTTCCTAAACTCTACATAGATGCATATTCTGCTAAAAAGACAGGCACAGTAAACATCATGGTAAAGTATGTGGTGTAAATTGCTAAATTACTGTGCCAGTTTGCTATACTAAGCTTCTAAGGGTTAACACAGTTATATAGTGGTTGTATAATTTTGCAAGAGGTGCTTAAAACTTAATAATTAATTGCCTCTCCAGGGGGTTAGCGAACATGCCCCTGACAGAGCAAGCTTTGAAACGGGTCCTCCTGGCTAGACATGATTAAAAACACTGCACTGTGGGCACAGTTACCATGCTACAGTAACTTTACAATGCCAACCCAACTGCAGGTCCCAGTGGCGTCTGGACACATCATATTCATCTTTCAAGCACATTGTTTGTAAAATCAGCTTTAAATGTTTATCTCGCTCGCTGCCACGTAGACAGTCTTGCATTTGTGTGTACTGTAGTATCCATTATCTAAATGCCATTAATGTTGAACACTGGTTTGTGTATTTTCTTAAAGGGCAACAGATATAATTATTTTATTTTATTTTTACCCTGTCCATTTTATTTATTTATTTATTTATTTATTTATTTATTTATTTTAAAGAAATAAATCAACTGATGGTACTACTTTTTTGGCAGGTTGGTTGTAGAAAGGGGCCAGGATACTGGATTTGAACCCCAGTTCAGCTTGTGGGTATTAACACTGGATGACTTTGCCACCACCAGTCCCCACTACTGGGGGAGTCATTGTGACATTGTCAAAACTGTTACAAGCACTCAAGGGACTTTCATGATGTCGTCAGCTTTTAGCAGGGGTCCTCAAACTCGGTCCTGGGGACCCCCTGTGTCTGCTGTTAAGCCTCCACGCGAGACGTGATTATTTTAATATCATTGCTGTTAATTAAAAGCTTGTGCACAACAGTGGAATGTGATGGGTAATTAACTGTAATATAGCTTTGTGCGTGGTTCTGTAGGAGTACTGGCATAACTTTTTTTTGTACTTGCATAGTGTAGATGTGGTCAATCAGGAAACCCAGATGGAGCACGCAGCCCGGTTTGAAAAAAACAAACAGTATTATTCCCAGGTTTAACAGTATTTCGAAACTCCAAAGAAGCACAAACTATATACAGTCAGTTTTTTTTTTTTAATGTTCACAATTTACTTACATGTTTGCCAGGAATACAAGCCTGTCAGCCTGCTTTTTGTTTACACTGAATACACAGAGGGCGCGTACTTAAAGCATTTTCAAAACTGATTCGCTGGTAGTCAGGATGGGACCAGCAAATCATATGCTAGATAACACTTAAGCAGGAAAAGACGTGCACGCCCACTGCTTCTCTGGCAGAAATACTTAAATAGCAAGGCAGGGCGTTCAGTGTTGTTTCGTTGATAAACTTAAATATTGTTATTGACTATGCGCTTTACAAACCATTTTATTTTTTAATCGATTATCCACTATTTATCTTGGTTTTTAAAAGCCCATTTAAGTTGTCACAGAAAAAAAATTAAATAATTTTTACTGTGAACACGTTTCTCAGTTGTGATTGAGATGCACAAAAGGCTTAACAGGTATCGGTTGAATTCTTAAAGGAGAGTATAAAGGTCGGGGTAAAAAAATTAAATCAGAAGCCCCATATATAAAGGTATAAAGTGAAGCAATATAAAAAAAAATAGCATCAGGGGCACAGTAATGGTCTGTTTTGATTTAAAGGGTTAACAGCATTATTACAGAAATGTTATGCAGTCTAATTATTCAAACCATACTAAAATCCAAATTGCTAATCTATCATACTGTACATGAGACAAACTAGTTATGTTCACACCAAACTGACTTTACTCCAAGTACAGTATCAAGTTAATTCAACAAAAGACTTTTGCAGGATCAATATTCTGTTTAAAACTCCTTTTACTAATAGCAATAGTTGGTTCTTGTCAGACTGCCAGCAGTTGGGGGGAAAAAAAGACCAAAAAATAAACATAATGTAATCAATCCTCGCTTTTTAAACGTATTAAACATCTCTCGAGTCTCGGTCCCAGAATAGCAGTTACAAACTAAACTGGCATCTCTGTCGGTAGGGTGAAAACTAGAAGAGAAAAAAAATGATCAACACGGCATTCTGTAATCTGGCTCAGCAAAAGACAGTTGCAATGATCTCAATAATCCCCACCTCTCCTCCACACTATGTGTGTACTAGATGCTTTTATTATTTTCATGTGCTTTAACGTTGTTCCTGTACTGCCGCTGGAACTAAGCTCTGCAGAGCACAGCCTACATTTTACTTTCTGGTCTCCCTTTTTTTATTGAAATGAGCCCAGACAGGGCTTTGTTTATTTTGATCTCCCAAAGATGACATTGTTGGTCACGTGAGCAGAAGCATGCTGGGAGGTGAATATCCAGTGACAATGATGCCACGTGACACAGGTAGGAAGTGGTCAGAGGTATTCCGTACATGGATTACTGTAACTCTGGTTCATAGAATGGTTTTCTGTTTAGCTCCTAAACCCCAGAGAGCACACACATCTCCTGTCCGTTTGCAGAATGTGCCAAAAGCTATGAATTGTGGGCCATTTTCTTTTACCCCTCTTCTGTTGTTGAGAGACAAACCCCATCTGGTTAGAAAGACTGTTCACCATTTACAACAAAAATATACATATTTTACATAGATTGAAAAATCTAAGTTAATTACATTTAAAAAGATTACTTGGGCACATCCATTGGCAAGTTCCCATAGGGGATTGTTGGGTACTAATAGGCTGAAGACCTGAAGTAATGTTTTTGTGGAACTGCAAATATTCTCTGGCTTGTCTTATGACCCACATTTTATTTAGTTTCTCTCCAGTCAATTACCATAATGTGTTATCTTAAAGAAAACATCTATAATAGATGAAAAAGATCTGCTTGAAAGAGAAAACAGGAAGCTAGAAAGATTTAATTTATCAAAGCTAATGTGTCTAATGCTGCTGCTGCTGTAGGTCTCACCATTTAACCATTGTCAGAAATATGCATGTCAGGTATACAGTAGATTTTAGCCGTAGTGTGTTTTTAGAGTTCCCTCCCAATTTGAAATGCTCAATTATATACTGCTGCAAGTCAAGTACAGACTCCGGAGAGCTCAAGATCAACTCACAACCTTCTGTTTGTGCTGCCTTGCCAATCTCCTTCAACTTCTCTGGCCCCTGGCTTGCCTTGTTTGGAGCATGACCAGTAGGGGTTACAGTGTTGTGTTGAGTGTGTGTGTGTGTGTGTGTGTGTGTTGGTTCATAGGCACTGTAAATATTTTTTTTATTTACTAAATATATTTTAAAAATCAACAAGCTATTTGTATGGTTCTTTAAGAATTAATGGGGGGTTTAATTCATTTACTGCTGCTTTGGTTGGACTCTGGCTCAACTTCATGGCCTCCTGGTGGCTATTGATCCCCATTACAAGCCACCACACAGTTTGGCACAATCATCTCTACTTGAGAGAGGACCCATTACTGAATGGCAGGGAGGTTTCAGGTCCAGAGCTCTGAGGGGATAGAATGAAAAAATGCAATTAAAGGTAATTACTTTCAGATATTGGCATGATTTCACCCACAAGAAAGAATGTTTTTGGTAGCCTGCTGGGGTGCCAGTGTTTTGTGTCAAGTGCAGCCTGGCCCAGATGAGCTGGCATTTCCTGAGTTCTAGTCTGGGGTTCCCTCCAACTCCATTTAAGGAGAGCAGCAGTTGATGCCTGTACTCTGATCTACATCTCCGGCTAGGCGCACGTGACAGGAAGTGATCTACAGTGCATAGCTGTCATACTGGAAGTGGCTTCACAGGCAGTGTGTGTGTGTGTGTCACGGAGAGGCCAGCCCCTTACTTAAATCTGAGACGGTGTTGCGTTTACAGTGTTTCTAATGTTTTATCCCCTTTCCTGTTTTCCTGTGAGGCACATTACATGTTGAATTGGCACTGTAGTTAAAGCTTGGTTCTAGGGAAATGATTACATTTATTTTTGAAGTGCTTTGCAGAGCAGTTTAATGTTTTGGAAGAAGGTGTAAAGTGTAAGTTTCAGTCTGAATTTCATTGATACTCTAGCTGTCACCAGCTGTTTCAAGGACCAGTTAGAGGGTGAGCGCTGTAACACACAGTTGACCCCTAAGGCTTCTGTGAGTAAATTGAAGTGTGGAAAGTGTTTGGGTGGAACGGTTAGCCGTGTACTGTATGTAGTCAGCAGTATTAGTCTCGTCACGTTTGATGTCTCACATCTGTGCTGTAAGACTACTGATGTCCACGATGGCTGACTTGTATTGGCTTATAAACTTCATTAAGCCCAGTCCCCTTATAAAAGTTTCTCATAGTAAAGCATAGCAAAGTGTAATAAAGCACAGTGAAACCATAGTAAAGCATAGGTAAGCATTGTAAAGCAAATTAAAAATACATGGCAAACCTGGGTAAATTATTGTAAATGCATATTAAAAGCATGGCAAAAGTGCAAAAATATCATGGTGAACTTCTATAAGGGTTACCAGCTACTGTATTTATTTTGTCATGGGTCCAGAGGTTGTGCGTAAGTGAGCTCTCTTAGACTATACCCATAGGAAGGTTTACTGCAGTATATTCTGGTAAAAAAGTGTAAATTTATGGTAAAGCACAGGTAAGCCAGGTACAGTAAATTGCATATACTGTAAACATAGTAAAGCATGGTGAAAAGGGTGCTTAACCATGATATAACTTTTTTTTTTTAATCTTTTGCTTTTAAAAACCAAAATGAAAAGCACAAAACAAGACTACATTTTTTTTTTTTTTTTGTTGTTATTTCTACTTGCATTGTAGGTGTGGTCATTATAGTGTGAAGCAGCTGTCCTACCTACAGTTAAGATGTCCAGCACAAGAGAAGAGCCCCAACGTTGTGCAGGCAGTAAGGTACAGTGCTGTGCGTGTATTCCATTCCCAGCTGTAGAGGAGTGCTAGAGACAGTCCTGTCTTCAGTCTCCTGCTTGGTTGTTGCAGGTAATGAGAGAAGAAACCCTGTCTAAACAAGCTGCTTGGAGGCCATCCCGCCTGGTACATCACTAAAGGGCGGTGCACCTGGCTTTGGAACAGAGAATGAGAGGCCCCCCATTTAGTGAGTATTTGCAGCTTTTTTTGTGTGTGTGTGTGTGGTGGAGCACTCTTGAAACCAGGTGTGAATAACAATACAGCATTTGTTGTCCGCATGTTCTGTTTTGTTTCAGTATTCTCCTCTGGCAACTTTTTTTTAAAATATGTATTAATATTTATTTTTTTGTTGATTTAGAATATCCATAGAGAGAACACAAATATTATTTCAAATTCTCTTCCAAAAAGAAACATTGATCATGTTTAATTACAAGAATATAGTTAACAGGCCAGGATGGAAGTTATCAATTACATGTATATCTGTCCTATATTTCATCCTATATACCTGGAATTTCACATAATGTGACAAAATATTAATTGTGGAATATTAATTTCACAATGTCTCAAAAAGGAGTTTGTACAACTGCAACCAAAATGCCATTTTAAATGTGCTAAACATTCTAAATGTTTAAAAGTGTATGAAACCTAAACTTAAGTAGCAGTAGTAATCTCATCCTTTTCCTTTTTCTTTCCTCCCTGTTTTTGGTCCAGCTGGAAGACGCTGTTTCTCCTGCCATTTAGCCCAGAGCATCGCTGCGTGCAGAAGATGTGAGGCTGCAGCAGAGCGAATTCAGGATTAAAATAAATATATATTAAAAAAAAAACAAAAAAAAAACACATTTCTTTTTATTAAAGAAAACGGGTTATAAAGTTACTCTGAACCAACACTTGCTCAGAGAATCTCAGGTCCCAATTTATTTTATTTAATTTATTTTTTTTAATTTTTTATTTATTTTATTTTTTTTTAAATTCTACTTGAAAACAAATAACATTGTAACGAGTACAGCTCAGCATGGGGGACCAGCCTCTTTACAAGCCTAGTCACTCAGGGAGCGGCACGGACGGTGGCTATTTCCAGCAGCAGCCAAACCCCATGGCCACTATGAGTGGAGGCTTGAACCACAACTATGGGTCATCCAGCTTGGAGCCCCCCCAGTCTTCCCCAGTGTCCCCCCATTTCCCTCATGACCCCCGGGACGGTTCTGCTGGGGCGGCCATGCCAGTGTCAGCTAAGGGCTTCTCCGAGATGACAGAGGCCGCCAAAGGGACTGGGTCATGGACCGACTCGGGTAACCACCATCAGAGCAGCTTGGGCAACTCCAACCTCATGTGGGGCTCACCCAGCCCTGAGGAGTATAGCTGCACAGCCCAGACAGCTGCAGATGGGCAGCCTAAAGTCACAAGCAGTGTGTTGCAGAAGCTGGATTCCTTCACCCAGGTCTTTGCAAACCAGAACCTGCGGATCCACCAAGGCAGCGCTGACGGAAACGGGCACAGCCTGGCAGAACACGGGCAGTCAGCTGCCTCTTCCTCTTTGGCTGACGTCACTGCAGACAGCGCCCTACGGCAGCTCCTTTCCCAGAAGCCCCACCTGCACGAGCAGACACAGGAGACACCTGTGCAGCAGCAGCAAAGGTACCAGCTGGAGCAACAGCAGATGCAGAGGTCCTTTGACGCCACACAGCCCAAGTTGCAGCAGATAACAGACGTACAACAGCAGCAGCTCTATTATGAGTACCAGCAGCAACAGCACCGAGTGGCACAAATGCAGCACTTGCAGGCATTGCAACAACGGCAACAAATGCAAAGCCTGCAGTCCCAGCAGCACGTGCTACAGCACCAGCAAGCGCAGTACTATCTGCAGCAACAGCAGAAACCCCAGCAACAGTCTGCGCATGTACTCCTGCAGCAATTGCAGCAGCAACGGAGCACTTATTACCACAAGCAAGCACATGCAGCACAAGCAGCCATGTATCATTTACAACAACAGCAAATGCAACCCCTCTCTCCCCCACCACCATACCACCAGAACCGGAAAATTGTACAGCAGCAGCTCCAGTACTCCCCCCAGGAGCAAGCCCATCCTGTCCAACACATCCAGCTCTCCTCAGGGGCAGCTCCCTATTACTATCAGGAGCAGCAGCAGTCAGCATCAACCCAGCAGCAGTATCATATACAGGTGTACCAGCAGAACTCCCATTTGCAGCAGCAGCAGGTGGAGGAAGAGCGTGCCCTGCAGTCTCCACCCAAGCAGTACCTCCTGGAGCCCAGCTGCCAGCTTCAGAACCCAGGGCACCCTGCTGCCACTGCTGCCTCTGGGCTCCCAGAGGGCAGAAACGATGGCCTGGCCTGCAGTGAGGTCCTACCCACATGGGTCTCCCAGTCCCCACACCAGCCGGTGCAGAGGTGTGTCAGGGAGACACTGCCCACCATGCAACTGGCGAGCGACAAAGGGACACAGAAGCAGCAGTCGCCCAGTACACTTTGGCCACAGGTAGCTACAGTATTTGATATTAATTGGTTTGTACATATTAATAAAGCAACACTGTGAATTCTTAGATTCCTCTATGGCACTTGCTGTGATTGCTGAGTGCACCTGTGATACTATGTAGCAGACGATGACAGCTGGGTTTTGATTCTGGTACTGTGCTCCACCTGCTTGTTTCTTCCTTTTTAGATGAGTTTCAAACCTGAAGGTAAAAAGTCTTCTTTGTATTCCATAGGTGTCATTAACATCAGAGAGAAGGCGAGATCCCACCTCTCCTGACCACAGGTAAATGTCTTTAGTTATGCACTGTACTGCTCCGTCTTAGTAAATGGAAAATCTCTATACTAATCAGTTTCAGAGGGGGTAGAAATTATTGTGGCCGCCTTACTTCATAAATTAAGCTGCTTCCGCGGTTGCAGAAGCGTTTTATTAAAGGTACGTGTGTTTTTAAGGCTCGCATTTGCTCATAACCTGGGAATTGGCCAAATCTTGTGTCTGCTTGACTGTTTTTTGTCTGTGTACACAGCTCCCTCAATAACACAGGCTTCCTGGAGCGAGTGGAGGTGAAGAACAAGCTGGTGTGCTCCATGTGTCAGAAGGAGTTCAAGAGTCTACCCGCCCTCAACGGCCACATGAGGTCACACGGGGGCACGAGGACCGCACCCAGCCCCAAGCAGGTGAGGAGCAGGGAGGCCAGGGGAGACGAGCGAAGGGACAGCAAGGAGGGGGTGTGGGGAAGCTGCAGTCCCCAGTGTCTGTTGTCCGCAGTTGCTTGCCGCCTGCTGCTTGATTGTGGCTTTCTTTTGTACTGAGACCTTGTATTCAGTATATTAAATCAACTGACTGTGGACATAATGCATTACAATAAAACCATGTGTTTTCAATCACTTCCAAAACTTATGGTGAAAAAACAAAAGGGTTAAACTTGAATCTGAGATGTACAATAATACAAATGTTGACAGATTCAGTATAATAGCAAAACAAAACCCGCACATGAAAATGACGTTCCACGAGTTGAGGAGTTACTGTGGTATATAATAAAATGTCTTGCTCGGAATTCTTTGGGGATGTTCTATCTAGACATTCCCATCGATCCCTGTGCTGCAAAATTCAGGGAGACGACACTAACCTAGGAACAGGTGAGACTGATCCGGAGCATTACATTTCCATTATATTTCAGGTGGGTCATTGTTTAATCTTTTGTGCTTGCCTTTTGATGTATTCCCTTGACTGGCAAGTGGATTCCTTATATGATGTACTTTGATCAGTACAGAAAATAAGAAGTGAAAGGCTGGCTGACGAAAGCTGGGCAGCCGGTTCGCTGAGACCAAGGGCTCTTGTATGTACTGTACCTGCTTCTCACTTGTGAAATTTGTCTTTTGTGATGTTTGCGTTCTCTGAAATGTGGTTTCTCTGAGTCCCTGTCTTTCTTTTTTCAATACCGCAGCCTTCCTGGTGAGAGAGGAGGTGAAGAACAAGCTGGTGTGTTCCTCTGTGCTGTTTCTCGTTCTACGCTTCACTTGTTGACAATGCTTATCATAAGAAAACTACCCTTTTGAATTGTCCTGGTGGTTTGCAGCTGACAAAACAGTTACATGAATTTGTTTACCTGTTTTGCACTTCTATTAGGTCTCAAATGTGCAGTTTGGAAAGAAACACATGTTATAAAAAGCATGTATTTTCATTGTGAAACATGATATCTAGTATCTAGGTTTAAAGAAAGTAATTTCATCTTGCTCATTGAAGGAAGTGTAACACTACCTGAAAGCAGACAGATGTGTTTAACTTGGTGTAGTACTAGATGTCATGTTCACTATACACATGTGTTCATTGCAAAACTGCACATTTAAGACCTGGAAGTTTTGTGGAGGCTCACTTTCAGTAACCATGATGGTTACCTTCGAGGATCCTCTGTTGATCCTCTTTACTTTTAAAATCCATTTTCTTAATCCATTGGCATTAGCAACATTATCACTGTGTCCCCTTTTTTTCTTGTGTTGTAAATCTTGCTTGTTTTTTTTTTTTTTGCGCTTCTAATTTGGGAGTTTCAGATACAGCGCTACAGAAGAGAAGCTTATCTACAGCTCAGCGTTGTATTTGAAATATCTGAATAGCCTCAAAAAACAAGTGATGTACCAAGTATTAAAGTAATTCATGAGAAGTAAGAAAATAGATTTCAAAGCACTGGTTATCACTCCATTCATCTCAGATCCCAGCTAGGTTACCACCTTCATCTGTGTGCTTTGACCCTATTGCTTTTTTCTGTTGTAATTTATTATAATCCCTGGGGATTCAGAATCCTGGCTGATGAGCTCTAGTAGAGGTGCTTATAGAGCCAGTTATCTCAAACTTTGTATCTAAATTCTATAACTTGGAACTAGGCAGGGCTTCCCACAATAACAATGTACTGTTAGTACAGAGAAGTCCCCTTTTAAAATGTGTATTCTCTAAATTTAAAAAAAAAAAAAAAATCCTGCCACCCCCCCCCAAACATCTTGGTTATTGAGTAGTTCATCTCCAGGGCAGCTCAACATAATTCAGTTTGTTCAAAAAGCTCAGAAACCAGTCAGACACAAAACGAATTAGAATAATACATTCACAGCATGAATTCACACAGAGCATCGCTCTCACTCATCTTTCTCCTTCCATATACAAGTAGCAAAAACTTTAGTGTACGTTTATATGGTACACCTAAAGGACTGTGTATACTGACAAATACTGAACGTCTTAGTATAGTGAACCAAGTGTGTTTTGCCTCTTCTACAGTTTAGTATTTATTTTATGGGCTAGCTTCCATGTCTTACCTCTCTCCCTTCCCCTGCTCTCCTTTCCTCTCTTTCTCTTTCGCTATCCTTGTCCCCCTGAGTTCTGAACGCCCGTGTCCTTGTCTGTGTGCAGGATGAAGGGGACAAGCAAGTACCCAAAGAGGTGGACCCCCTTTTGCACATCGTCATGCCTGTCTCTGTACCCGTAAAGCTTCCCCCTGCTGTGCGGCCCGCCGCGGACCTCTCGCCCACTCCCTGCTGCCCCCCCGACAGAGACATGCCTGTGCTGGTAAGGATGGCCGAGTCTCCGCCGCTGCCAACAACACCTCCGCCGTCACTGCCAGCTTCCCAGCAGCCTCTGCAGCAGCCGCCACACTCCCTCGCAGCAGCCCACCCTGCCTCCTCTGTGAGTGTTGTGATGTCGCATCATGTCGCTCCTCCCCCTCTGCTTTCTGTGTAAGACAGGGTCTGAGCTCTCGCACAGAATGCATAGGGTTTTAATTGCTTTGTTTGGTATTTTGCCTGTTTTTTTTGTTGTGTGCTTGTCTTTTGCATCAAATTAACCATTCAAAATGCATTACTTTGGTCAAGGTTTTTGCTATCCTGTTTTGGTATTGAGATTATTTTAAGCCTTTGTAACACTGAAGGGGCTGCCGGACAATTCTTAAATTTATTTTTATTATTATTTTTATTATTTATTTAGCAGACTCCTTTATCCAAGGCGACTTACAGAGACTAGGGTTTGTGAACTATGCATCAGCTGCAGAGTCACTTACAACTACATCTCACCCAAAAGACGGAGCACAAGGAGGTTAAGTGACTTGCTCAGAGTCACACAATGAGTCAGTGGCTGAGGTGGGATTTGAACTGGGGACCTCCTGATTACAAGCCCTTTTCTTTAACCACTGGACCACACAGCCACCTAAATTGTGAAAGAAAAAAAAACTTGCAGCACTTTCATTCAGCCACCTGGGTGCACTGAGCTCTATACGAAAGGGAAGTGAATTCAGCACCAATTATCTGATTTTTCACACTACCTGCAAGGTAAAGTTGTTGTACCTTCCACGCATGTCCAAAATGCGTTCGGGATTCAAAGAGTGAAACAGACTTTACTACTCGACTACTACTACTGGCAATTCCCTTCTTTGAAAAGCAAAGGACTATCATAAAAGTACCTTTCATTTGTTTTAAATATAATTCAATTGTTTAAAATTAAACATTTAAAACATTCCCAAAACATCATGCAATGCCACCTTCGCTGTATCCTAAAGAGTAGTGGTTTCCCCAGTGCGATTGGGAGTGCTGGAAAAAGTGCAATGATAAAGTGTTCTCTAAATAGTGATGTTATTTAAAAATATAAACCTGGTAGGATGAAGTGTTCATGGCAGCCCAGAAATAAGTGTTTGTTTGCTTGGTTTTAATTTCTACTGTGCTATAACTGTGAACCTCCCTCCCCTTCAGAAGTCTGTCCGCAAGCCGCTGAAGAATGAGAAGGCAGAAGGCGTCAGTGCGGGGCGTGGCCATCCGGACAAGAAGAAGTACCGGCACCGTCCAGACCCGCTCATCATCCCCCCACCCTCCCTCGGCCTGGTTCTGGGGGGCGCCATCCTGTTCCAGAGCCAGCTGCGCTCCCCACGGATCCAGGGGGAGATTCCTCCCTACACACCCCCGCCCATGCTGAGCCCCGTGCGGCACGCGCCCAGGCCTCTTCAGCAGCATCCTCCACACCGGCGTGCCCCACAATACCCATCACCTCCCGGGTGCTGCTGGGCAGAGCCAGTGAGTACAGCTCCGCTAACTCAGGGTTTCCCAATCCAGGTCCTGGGGGACCCCTGTGTCTGCTGGTTTTCATTCCAACTGAGTTCTGAATTACTTAATTAAACCCTTAATTGAACTAGTAATGTACTTTTAATTGGACCTTTTTAATTGTTCTCGGCTCCTAAAAAGTTGCCGCTTTTTCAAGTTACTGATAAAATTGTATAGTTAACTTAAAATCTCCAACTGTTTAAAAGTTGAAAGCAATATAAAAAAAGGTCTAATTAAGCTAAGTAATTGAGAACTCGGTTGGAATGAGAACCAGCAGACACAGGGGTCCCCCAAGACCAGGATTGGGAAACCCTGCGCTAACGGATATCCTGTTTTTAAAACAAAATACATGTTTGTGCAGACCTGTTGGATTATAATTCTGGTGACAGGGTGCCTAAATGGCTTCTGCCCTCTAAATGTAAACTATACATTGCTGGACTTTGCTCAACCACAAATGTTACCAGCATCAGCATACTGGGCCAGTTCTGTGCAAATCCAGGCCTAATCTTCTACTTTCAGGCGCTGACTAAAAAACATTAATACAAGCAGGAACATTTATTTTATTTTTTTTAATGTATTTTATAACAATATAACAATTTTAAACAATACAGCCTGTCGTATACATTACTAGCCTCATCAATCATTTTAAAAATACAGTACCTTTGTTCATACAGTTCCTAAGAGAGGGAAGGGGGGTATTAAACAAATCTTTAGCAGAAATCATCTTGTTTAAGAACAGTGGTATAGAGCCAAGTAAATTCCTAAGAGCACAGCAGGCTACCCGCATTCCAGATTGACTTGCCTCGAGTTATCACACGATTTACAGTGGTACCGGGGATGTTTTCAGTGGGACCCACTGTATCTGTGAGGTTTACACTAGTGAGCAGTATTGGAAGTGTTGATTTTGACAGCTGTCTTTTCCCATTGGCAGGTAGTGCTGATGGAAGCAGCATCCCAGTGACACCCCGGCCGGGAGAGCAGGCTGTCGACACTGAACCGTAAGAGGCCTTTCTGTTATCCAACAGACCGCTCAAACCCCAGTGAGACAGTCACGGCAATCCAGTAAACATGTGAATTTACAGAAAATATATCCGTGTTGGGTAATTATCCAACATTCTAAAGCTAATCAAAATGGCAATTCCTAACCCCCTTCTTTAATACTGCTGAATAAATTAAGAGCTGCCAGAAGCTGCTTTGCACATAACCTAGTGGGTTGAGGGTGCCTCTGTGAATCACTAGCATTTCCTTTTCTGTTTTCAGTTGGGGGTTTCTATTCAAAGTTATTTTTAAAAAAAGGGGTCCCCCAGACCAAAAAATGGAGAAGCTCCGCTAGTCTAACAGAGTGGCGGGTGTATTCAGGCGTATCAACATTGGCCCCCGGTTCCAGGCGCAGGTTCCTGAGCTGCAGAACCGTTCGGCAGTGGAGGGGGATCAACACAAGGCCAACATGGTGTGGACACCAAGAGCAGAGCTGCAGACCCCCGGCGCTCGGCAGAGAGGTATCTTCAAGAGCGTTCACTGATCAAACTGTGTGCTCGCCCGCGTTTACAAATCCAGAACCTGTGCACTACTTCACAGGGTTTTTCAGTCTAATTCAGTGCTTTGTGTACTTAAATGTGTTTTTTTGTATGACCCCTTTTTTAAACTTTTGTTTAACGTTCCTGTGACAGGGCAGTCAATTGTCAGACAGGTAAAAGCAGGAGCCATACAGTAAATGTGTTGACACTTTGACACAAAGCTTTAGAATGACTAGGACATCCCTGAACTGAATTCCCTTTACATTCTGGTGGCCAGGTTACATTGGCAATCACTTGTCCAATTTAACCTGGCCACATTCCCATATGTTTCCCCATAGGGATGGCTTTTTAAACAAATGTGACAGGGAACACCTCAGATTTAGCATATTACAAAAATGTTGTGGATCTTTTAATGTTTACCTTGTTTGTTTTGCTCATTTTATATATTCTTAACTATACTTTTACACTTTGTTCCAATATCCCAGAAGCTATCATTATTTTATTTAACTGCCTAAGCGAGTCTAGCACCACACTGGTAAGAGGAAATATGGTGTATGTATGAGCGAGAGAGTAGGTTTTGTTAATAAGTGACAAATTATTTGAATGTATTCTTTGTTTCTTGTCTTGTTCTTTTTTTTAGACTGTTTAGTTGATATACTTTTTGTCAAGTAAACTCTTCATTGAAAGTGTGTGTTGCTTTTATTTATTTTTTTGTTTTTGTTTTTTTTTGGTTAGTGGAAGACTTGGTCAATATGGCCTGCTCCAGTGTGCTTCCAGGGGGAGGGACTAATGCTGAATATGCTTTGCACTGCCTTTTCGAGACCAGAGGAGATTTCATGGTGGGTCAGGAGAAGGAACAAATACAGGGCATTCTTTATTTGGGAGTGGGGGGGAAGTACTGTTTATGAATATGCTGAATTACCTGTTGCAGAAACTCAAGTCCCATTTATATTGCTGAACACAACTGAAATGCAACGACCGGCTGATTACGCAAAAAAAAGGAATGCTTCTCAGAGAGAGCTGTAATTTGGTTCTGATGGGCAAGATATAATGAGCATCAAAAGAAACTTATCACTCTTATATTTGAGCATCAAAAGAAACTTATCACTTATATTTGGATACAATTAACTAGATGTGATTTGAAAAATGACAAACTCTGTTTTAGAGCAGGTGCAGTGACTTTTTTATTGAAGCGCAACTGTGTGGTGTGCAGGGTCAGTCATTAAAGAGCAGGTTCGCGTCCTGCTGGTCAGGCACCCAAGCGGACACCTGCAGGGCTGGCCTTTGTCCTCCCAAATAAATACAATGTTTCCCATTTTCTCCCTTGCCCAGGATACTGTGGAAAAGCTGCTGCTGTTGAAGCCCATGAGGCCAAAATCTCACCCTTTGGCTGATTACCACTACGCTGGTAGGCTGGTTTCTCTTTATTTTCTCACAAAGTCATTTTGTGCTGTGCTGGAATGACAGTGCTGGAGTCTGCCCTGCCACTGAGCATTGTACCTGTACCCTGGAGGGCCAGCTTATTAAAGAGAGTACATCTCTGAGAGTTTTTGTGATTCAAGTACAGGCTTTTAAGTGTCTGAACTGAAATGACAATTTTAAAACAACTCTGATAAAATCTGATAACAATTCGCGGGCAGCAGTGTGCAGTGTGGAGTAGTGGTTAGGGCTCTGGACTCTTGATTGGAGGGTCGTGGGTTCAATCACAGGTTGGGGACACTGCTGCTGTACCCTTGAGCAAGGTATTTTACCTAGATTGCTCCAGTAAAAACCCAACTGTATAAATGGGTAATTGTATGTAAAAATAATGTGATATCTTGTAACAATTGTAAGTCGCCCTGGATAAGGGTGTCTGCAAATAAATAATAATAATAATAATAATAATAATGTAGATTTCGGATCTGATCCCATGAAGTGATCTTAAAGAACAAATTAAAACGCCAAATAAAGCCTCAAGTGAAGTAACTGAAACACTGAAAGTATGTTAACAAATAACATAATGGCCACTTCCTTCCTTCGCTGTGTAGAGATGTAATCTCCTCCAGGCTCCTGTCAAGCCTCCTGCAGAAACCTGCACTCATTAGCATTAGCATGACTCCTGTAAATACATGTGAATTAGCAGACTACCGCCTTTTGTCTTTTTCATGACTGGAAGAGATTAGGGGCCCTGTACAGAAATCTTTAAATCAGGAGATATCAAGCATCACATGTTTGTTTTATAAACTTGCCAGCTTTGCCACTGCTATTTCCACCTGCTAGTTTTTTACTATACTCTTTCTACTCCTTTTCCCATTCCTAGGATCTGATAAATGGACCCCTTTGGAGAAGAAGCAGTTCAACAAAGCCTTAGCCACACACAACAAAGACTTCTCCCTTGTACAGAAAATGGTAAGCTGAATTTTGTATTGTTTACAAATTCATTGTAGATACTGTTGCAATGTGAATGGGGAAACATCGCAACCAGGGTTTGCTGAAATACTACTGGTTAGGTTCCTCTTAATTAATTGTACACACAGACACTAATTTGAAAAGATGATGCCTACCCCCAATCTCCAAATGTATAATTATCCTATTATGAGTTGTTGAAACCAACACCGTAAAAATAATTGCTCTCAAATCTTTTAATCAGTTCTGCAGTTTGTCTGCCTCCGTCTGCAGTTCTTGCTTCTCCCACAGCTGTGTGTAAGCTCTGTCAGCTACAAATAACCCTAGCTGCCTCAAATGGTGTATTAAGCAAAACCGGTGCCACTTGAAGCCAAATCTACAATAACTAATGGTGTTTGTGAATGTCATTGGTGTTTCGTCTGGCAGTTGCTTCAATTAGCCTGCAGCCAGGGCACCGTGGGATTCGGATCACATCTGATCTCAGGTCTCGCCTTACTAAATCTAAATAAAATGAAAATGTGCACAGTTTGGGCCACGTATAGGTATACAAAGGTGGTGGTTTTATTCTGCTTGTATAACACCAAGGATTTACAGTAACTAAAAAGAGTTAAGGGGACTAATCATGTTTTTACAAAAGGAGTTGACAAAGTTAAACCTAACCGATACTTTAAGCACAGAAACCAGGACCAGAAGACCCACAGTTGCAAATTAAGTGGATAGATTTAGGATGGAGGGTATGGGTCACTTCTTTACACAGAGTGGTGAGGGTATGGAATGGGTCAACTGACTATGTTGTTGATGCTAAATCACTGGGATTCTGCAAGACCCTACTTGACAAAGTTTTTAGATCAATCAGCTACAAGGAAAGACGTGCATTGATCGGCCAAATGACCTCCTCTCGTTCGTAAGTTTTGTAATGTTCCTATGTTGTTACTTTAAGTAAAAATACCTTAAATACACTGTGCTGCAGGTGAAGACTAAGACAGTAGCTCAGTGTGTGGAGTACTATTACACTTGGAAGAAGAAACTCCGTCTGGGGAAAAGACACCGGACCCGCCAGGCAGACATCAATGACGAAAACATGGTGAGATTGTCCTTTTTTTTTTTTTTTTATAGTTTTTTAGGCATGCTGTCTGAAAGGAAATGTGGCAAAACACAATCGTGAGACAGAATCCCAGAATTAAAGACAAAGAACAAAACTGAGAGCCATGTCAGAAAGCATGAATCCTAGCCTTGTATTACTGCTGATTTATTAAGATTCTCAGCATTATATACATGGACACTGTTACATGGCCGTGGTCATTGACAGACCACCCCCGTTTCCTAGGCTGTTCAGTGTCACTGATGAAGATTTAGCACAAACTGTCTGCTTGAACACCATTTTCTCTAAAAATAGAGAGAACTGCAGCTTGTTTGGAAAAAGACTTTGATTAATACTGAAGCACACAGAAATGTGATTTTTTTTTTTTCATAGATTTTTGCCCCAGTTATTATGCAGACATTTTTGCCTTGACCCTGATTGGCAAAGGAATGATTGCCTGGCCATGAGGGCAATCAGGAACCAATGAGATGGCGATGGGGGGAGGTTGAGGGATGTGAAACAAGCACAAAAAGGGTGCATTGGGTGTTTTTATACGTGGCTGATCAATTGGGGAGTGTCTTGGGAGTTCTTCCCCCTTTCTGATTTCAAAGGGGGTGGGGAGAGGGACACAATAAAACAGATTCAAAGACTATCTTTAATCCTGTCCTTGTAATTGCATGCAGCAGAGTGGCGAGGGTGAGGATGTAGAGTCGGATGAGCTGGAAGAGGATAGCAAGTCTGGCGAAGAGGAGGAGCCTGAGGCACCCAAGTCTCCAGACCTGCTGGGCAAAACCTCCCTCGAGCCAGAAGCCTACCAGGGCTCATTACAGCTCAACACCTGCTTTGTGTGTGAAATACCCAACTGTGGAGCTGTGAGTGTTTAGAATATGGGCACTATACCTTGAGGAATGTTTAGAAGAGTTTGCAACTCTAAACCTGTGTGGCAGTGTTGCAGTTTACTCTGTTTCTTCCATGTTAAAACTAAATTAACCAGTCCCCATGGAAATCTGTGGTAAAGTTTCCTAAAATCTGCAACGAGAAAAGAGTGTTCCGCAAAATTCTGCGACCAATGACTTTTTAATGAAAAACAGTGTTAATAAGTATAAACGGTCGATGTCACAGCCTTCTGCAGTTTCAACAGATGCTATGACGGTGAGTTATTAGAAATACTGGACTTTTGCAGTTATAGTTGGTGCTAATTTAGATTTGTTTCCAGAGCTCATGGATGGCCTTAGGAATCTCTCCATGGCTGAACTAAAGCTTGCACTGAAACCCTGCTACACTTCTCCATATACAAATAGCATGTATGCACTCTTGTGACATATATTATTATTTATTTGTTTATTTAGCAGATGCCTTTATCCAAGGCGACTTACAGAGACTAGAGTGTGTGAACTATGCATCAGCTGCAGAGTCACTTACAATTACGTCTCACCCGAAAGACGGAGCACAAGGAGGTTAAGTGACTTGCTCAGGGTCACACAATGAGTTCGTGGCTGAGGTGGAATTTGAACCGGGGACCTCCTGGTTACAAACCCGATTCTTTAACCACTGGACCACACAGCCTCCTTGTACAGTGATAGTAGGGAGCAAATGTTTGAGTTTTCGCTTTTTTTGCAATAAATTGAATCTGGAGGGACTAATTAACAGAGCTTCACCATGCTTAAACATGTGTTTCCTATACTGTGATGTACCATGTAGCCCTGTGCTTTACCATGGTAACAAAGAGAAAAGTAAAAAATATCCTATTTTAGAAGGATTGCAATCAAACTGTAAATTACTATAATGCATAAATACTTCTGCTACAGTAAAAAAAAACTCTACCTATGGTATCTTTTCAAAAATCCACCACCTCAAGTGAAACCATAACATATTTTGGATGTTTATGAAGTCTGTTTTCTGTTTGTTTGTTTTTTGCAGGCTTTCAGCTCCATGCAGGCTCTGAATGGCCACGGCCGTATCCATGGCGGCACAAACCAGGTGGCAAAGCCGTCCCCGAGAGGCAAACCCAAAGCCATGTGCCAGTCTGGCTACGGCTCTGTGAAGAGCTCCCCGGCTCACAGCACCACCAGCGGAGATGCCGACCCCACCCTGATCTTCCCCTGTAAGGAGTGTGGAAAGTAAGGCAGCCCCTGCTTCTACACATTTCAACACGTTTCACTTTACTCTTCTTCACTTGTCGTTTTACTTTTGTGCTGAACCACAACACTGCTGATAGGCACTACAGCTACAGTACTGCCTGATGGTGAGCCTTTGAAGTCTGTGTGTATGTGGGGTGCGGGGATACGATATGGTTAAATGATAGCAAGTCACAATCTTGATTTGGTTGTTTTTTAAGTCCTTTTATTTATTTATATATATATATATATATATATATATATATATATATATATATAGAGGATGATTAGGAAGTAAGTATATCACATCAACACACCATATCTCACACACAGTGGGGCATAGGAAGGTGAAATTGCATTCGGTTGTTAAGGGAACCATTGGGACGCAAATGCCACTTTTTTTTTTTTTTTTTTTTTTTTTTTTGCTAGTGGGCGCCACTATGACCTACCTCTGATAATCGCAAGCGTTCAGTATGTGCGCCTCCATGATCCAGAATGAATTGCATTCGTGAGACAACGGATATTATGGCAGCACTACACATCTCGTGAGGTATTCTGCATGAGTTCCCTCGGTACATTCTGCATGAGTTCCCTCAGGTACCCCCATAACCGGAAATCTGCTGGTGTAAGGTGCGGTGAAGGAGGAGGCCATTCACAAGGAAAGTGACTTGAAATATTTCTGTCCTAAAAGTGCTCCTGCAAGACGTGTTTCACCTGTTTACCAATATGTTGATGGGGCACCATCCTGCATGAAGACTGTAGTGTTTGTCACATTTTGTTGCTGCAGTGTAGGAATGGCATGGGTTGTCAGCATGGTGTGGTATCGTACAGCAGTGACTGTGCACGTTTGAGGTACCTTTGCTGACACCACACTGTCACTTTCTTCGACCAGATAACACAGGTGCACGTGTTCACACTTCCAGACAGGGTGAAGTGTGCTTCATCTGTCCACAGGATATTAGCAGGCCACTGGTCATCCAATTCCACTCTTGCCAAGAACTGCAAAGCAAAATCGACACGTCTGATGAAATCCATCTCCTCCAATGCTTGAACATGATGCAGCTTGTATGGAAACATCCGCAGAGTTGAACAAAGAGCCATGCAAACAATTGAATTGGGCAAACCCAGACAGCGGGCGACAGCACGTGTGCTTGTGCTGATCTCAGCGACAACTTTGGTTGGTGTCGGTGGTCTGCCATTACAAAGTGCAACGTGTGTCCTCAGATTTTTGGATTACCTTGTGAACAGCAGTTCTTGAACACGGCCTGTTGCGGATGTTATGCACTCTACGGTATTCCCTGAGAGCTGCCTCGGCATGCTTGCTTTGCTGTAAAAAAAAAAACTTGACCCGTTCACCTCTCTGCACAGCTTCATGTTGCTTGACTGAGCTGCCTTGCGAGTGACAGGACTGTTTATACCCACAGTACTGTAGTTTGGAAATATGTGGCAGTAACCACAGTGGTGCCCTCTAGTAACAAAAATGTATAACTAGCAATTGCGTCCCCATGGTTCCCTTAACAACCGTATGCGATTTCACCTTCCTATACCCTACCGTTTGTGAAATATGGTGCGTTGATGTGATAAACTTACTTTCTAATTGACTTGTATGTTAGTAAACAGTAAACCCAGAACTTACTGCTGTTGTGGCCATCTAGTTTCATTTGAAAATAATGCCACAATGGTTTTGATGCATGTGTTTAGATTTGCATGCTGTTTATTAAACTGGTTTTGTTGGAAGGCAGTTTTGATGAGCATCAAGACCCAGTAATATAGCTAGTGCCACAGCCGAGTCATAATGTGGTACAATGAAAACCAGAAGAACTACGTCAGTAAGCTGAATACAGGAGGAAGCAGCCATGAATCATGAGTTTATTACAATGGGAACACAACGTAACACTCAGATATTTGTGGTATACCATGATAAATGCAGCAAGTGTAGTAAGGGCTGTTTCCAGGTGAAGTTTGGAGAGAATGAAAGTCCTTTTGAGTTCACATCACACTTTAGTGCAAAAGAACTCTGTATGCCAAAATGAACTGAGACAACCTCCTGAGTTTGGTTCAATTAAAAACGAAAATGCCCCAGCAAAATGATGCATCGTAGTTTGGTTTGATTGAAACCATACGGAACTCACTGGGTTTTGAAATAAACTTCACAAACACAACCTTACCGTGTAGGTATTAAACTTCCCACCTCTGAATTGCAGGGTGTTCTTCAAGATCAAGAGCCGCAACGCCCACATGAAGACACACCGGCAGCAGGAGGAGCAGGAGCGCAAGAAGCAGCAGCAGCAGCAGCAGCAGTGCGCCCAGGAGGTGACCGGGCCCATCATGCTGCCCCTGGACCACATGGATCTGATCAAACCGCACGGGGCCCAGAGCGAGGCGCTACACACACACCTCCTGCTAACCGACGACTTGGAAGACTTCCTGCAAGACTGCAAAGAGGGTCTGTAACAGGGGTGGAGAGAGAACAGGAGCCATGGGGCTGAGCGGAGGGCATCTCCCGGTTACTGATCACCGAGGAGAGCAGTGCAGGGGTGCTATGGTGGATCCTTTTAGGAATGATGGGAACCTTTGTGCAGGACAATGCTGATGGATTGAAGACATGAGATGGGGAGGGAGGGATCAAGTTAAACTGAAATGGATGCACGGCTAAAGCTTGATTTTGAGGAATGTATAGAAACTGCTTGGGTCTCCGGTTTTCTATACCAATGTGAAGGAATAGGGGCTTCCAAGCTTAGAAACAGATATCTTCAATCAAACATTGCTGTGTGGGAGAGCAAAAGATTTCCTGATCACAAAACAATGATGAAAGGTTCAATGAATCATTGCACTGCTGTAGAAGAG
The DNA here is from genome assembly GCA_030684275.1 of Acipenser oxyrinchus oxyrinchus. NCBI lineage: Eukaryota > Metazoa > Chordata > Actinopteri > Acipenseriformes > Acipenseridae > Acipenser > Acipenser oxyrinchus. The sequence continues at coordinate 10,843,800 of CM060251.1, forward strand.
AGGGGAGAACTTTTCTCAGGTTATGGTTATTCTCAGAATTGAACATTGCTCTGTGGTGTGTGTGTGTGAGAGAGAGAGAGAATGCATATGAGCTCATAACACAAGTCTGTTTTTAAATGTTGCTCTATTATGTGTTGGAGAGAGAGAGCTTGAGTCTGATTTGGGGGGGAGGGAATTAAACTCCATTTAAATCTTCAGATCATCCTCTTCACAAGTGAAGCACAGGCAATAGAAATAGTTAAATGTGGAACTGCTGGTCAGTTCCTATAGAAGTGATAGTCCTCTGCAGAACTGTGTCGCTACCTCCATATACAGTTGTTAAAACAAAACAAAAAAAAGTGTTTCTGCACTAGCCCTGGGTTACTGTCCCGTCTAGATTCTGAACAAACCAACGAGCACTGGAATCCTGAAAAGCGCAGAACGAGGTGGTGTTGAAGGTTTGTAAAGCAAGTACATTTCAAGGAATGTGGAATTGTGTTGCTTGTTTTGTCAGATCCTATCTGTTGCACTCCTTGTGTGTAAATGAACCTGCATGTGTGTCGAGGAGTTGGAACTTGATGATTCAAGATCTCCGTTGATGGGTAGAGTCATTTTTATATATATATATATATATATATATATATATATATATATATATATATATATATATATATATATATATATATATATAATCACATAATGTTGGACAGAGGCGCAGTAGCACAGTATGTGGTCAGATGTGGCAAGGGTATTAAATAAGGCTTGTCATAGGACATGCTTTTAAGAGTTTGTAACAGGAGATATAACTTTTCAAGACCCATCCAAAGGTTTCATTAAACTATCCACTGAATCGGTTAATGCTATGACTGCAGGTTAAAGGAGAATGTTGTTGTTGTTGTTGTTGTTGTTGTTGTTTTACTGTTTTCTATTGTGAGAAAAGGAGAAAAAAAGTTTAGTGGGCAGTTCGCTTTTGTTTTACTTCAAAACTAGTTTACTTTTTCTCAAAACAAAAAAAAAGGTTAAAAACTGTAAATACAAAGATTTAAATATATATTTTTGTAAAGAAATAGATTTTTAAATCTGTTATATTTTCCAGAAATCAATATAACTGCGGGTGGTTTTGTTTTTACTGCTGAAAGGGTGTAAATATGTTCTATTCTCAGGACGAGAGGTGTTATAATTTTTGTTGTAGTTGTTATTTTATAAGAATGGTGCGCCAGATACATGATAAGTTTATGAAAAAATTATATATATTTCTGTAACTTTTACTGTGGTGTTTATAATGAACTGTCTGAATTCTTCTGTGACAGTTTTGTAAGGTACTGTTCAACATAACAGCATGTGAACTTGTTCTTGCCCTTTCTAATTTATTAAAAGTTTGCACTGTGCACTATATATGGTATTTTTGTCAAATGGATTAGACTAGATCTCTTCAAAAGGCTCTGAATCGGTAAACCTGAAGCACTAGGCCATCCTGTGCCACAGCATTCTCAATTGTACGGATTGGCAGGATCAGGAAGTGAGGAAGTGAGGTTGAAGGACCTGCACAGTGTGCAGGGAGGGGGGTGTAAATCATCAGTTGGTTTTATGTCATTAGTAATCCAAGAACTACAAATTCCTGGGTCAAGGTACACATACCGTAGAACCAGAACTACTGTTGTGGTATCCAGAACAAAAGGGCTTAAAATTCCCATTTATAGAATAGACTATATTTGTAGAAAGCCTGGACTGTAGATGTCGGAAATGCTCTGTGATCCGAGTACACTCCTTGCAGTGCATTACAAATGTTGGCACATCCTGTGGGTTTTTCATTGTAACCATGTTGCATGGTTTATGAGTCAGCCTGTATGTGTATGCATTTTACAAAAGTCACTTTTTTTTTTTTTTTTTTTTTTTGCAAAAGGAAGACCGTCCCATCCCCCGTTTCTCCTCCCCACACATACACTTGTGTATTGAATACACATTAACGGAATTAAAAATGAAACAAAAACAAAATTGTAAGTGACGGGAATCCTTGTGTAATAAAATAAATTGAGTCGTGTGTGTTTTTATGTACTCACTGAAGGTGCATGGAGTATGGGAAAGGCTGTTTGTTTCTTTCTGAACCTCCCAGCCCTCCTTTTATTGTATATGGGAAATATAATTAGGGCTTCTGATTTTCGGTTCTAACCAATAAAGCACCCTTGATACAAAAAAAAAAAAAAAATGATCGGTGTATACAGGGCTGGCCTTAAGGCAAGGCGAGCGAGGCATCCGCCTAGGGCCCGGCACTCAACCGGACTGCCGTGTGATTTAGGTGATAGTCGCAAACCAGTTTCAAGCGAGTCAGAAGTGAAATGTACCAAACAAGCACAATGCTATTTGTGACTTTTTAAGGAATGCTTTGCGGCAGCAGTTTCTGTTTGCAGTTCAGGCGTAGATGAATATGTAATTATGGGCGTTCCTGCATAAATTTGCAAAAAGGGGGAGGAGATTGTGCAAATTAGAGTTCTCAAATATTATAATGAGATGTAAAAAGTAAAGTGTGCTAGGTGTTCATTTGATTTTACTACTGTACTGTACTGTACAGATTTATAGTTTTGTTCATAATGTGTAATGTGTAGCCTACCCAAAACACATTAGTGTTATTTCAGCGCAAGTATAGATGTTATCCTTCGGGCACCCTCTGCTGCAGCAAACTCAACTCTCGCTTTTTATTGAGCACTATAAATGTATGAGTGTGTGATTTTATAGTATTTTTTTTTTTTAAACCCGACACCTAACAAAAACAGTGTTTTGATTCTTGGACCCTTGCATGTGTAGACGTTATCCTTCGGACACCCTCTGCTGCACCAAACCACAACTCAACTCCCACTATTTATTTGAACAATGTCGCACAATATAGATCTAGCTAAGAGGACACAACCAAATATTTAAAATCATTAACATGTTTTCTCTTGGTACATAGGACAAAATGTATACCTTGCTAAGTGTGGCAAAGAAAATGCAAAGCATGCTTAGGCTGTGACTGGCCCATCTTGCTACACCTTAGTGTGTTTGTTAAGTGTGCGCAAAACATGTTGCAACGAACATTCAGAGTTAGTCTGCACCAAGCGTCCTAACTTCGGGACAGCCAGTACAGTACTTTCTTGCGGATCATCCCCAGCTGTGCATTAAATGAGTTCCAATTGCAAGGAACTTTAGAGCTGGGGATCAGCTGATCCACAGGTTTAGTCCACAGCAGAGGAACTTTCTCCAGATCTTAAGCATAGAGGGTGCTGACAAACCCACTTGTTACATTTCTAAATATTTATGTGATTAAGCTTTTTTTAAGTAATTAATTAATACACAGTAATATTTTAAACAATATATGGACTAAAACAAAGTAATATTAATACAAAGTACCATTCCAATAAACTTTTGGTTTTTGCTTTCCGATAATAATAATAATCACAAAATAATTTGAATAAAGTAATATGCAAACCGCAGTCTGCATTCCCAATAATTACATTAACAAACCATTAAATCAATGAAAAATGCAAAATAAGACATCAAAACATATAAAAGGTGTAGAAATTAGGTTTGATCAACTACAAAAGAAACCATGGCTGGAGGTCGTGCACAAAATTACTCAACTGAACAAAAAGATTATTGCGTTGAATGTGTAAAAAAGGACATTAAAACAGTGGAAGATGGTAGAAAACATTCCGCTGCGGTGTTACAGCGCTCAAATGCTTGGTGTGAAATTGCAACAAAATGTAATGCTGCCTGAAAGACGACCGGCAGCTTTAAAAACTCTGTGGAAAAGGCTGAAATTGGAGACCAGAAGTGCTATCGTCAAGCAACAACAGCAACTGAGCGGAGCCTCAAACCATCCTTTACCCCAGTTATATTGTATAATAAAATCCATGGTGCCTGATATACTTCCCCCATGGAAGGAGTCATTGACGGATGACAACACTGGAGTGACTATGCAACAACCTGTCCCAGGAACGTCAGGTAATAATATTCAACGCACTGCATTTGGCATATGCCGCATCACATATTTGATTATATATATATATATATACATAATGTATTACACACACACACAAAATGCAAGTTGCATTTGCACAATTAACGGGCTATTCTTCACAAGTACTGGAAGGAACATTGGAACGCACAGGAAACACCCAGTCACAACTACAATGTAACCGTTCAACATTTATTTGGGAGTTTGTATGCACAAGTTATAGTTGAAGATGTGTTTGCAGTTCAGTTATTAATGAATGAATTGTGTTTTAAAAGCAGTTATGAATATGTATTCTCATAGTCCCCATTTAATGCATGGTACATCTTATAAAAATAGTATAAGGACAATGTCAACTGTAAACAAGATGCTTTATGACAGGAACTACTGACGCATGTATCTACAAGTTATTCCATTCTTTGCTGCAGGAAGTTCAGGAATGGAGAGGGGGGAGGCTGTGGAGCGCTGTTCTGTCCGGCCTCATGGAAACATTCCATCCGTCTGCCGTTCATCTACTGAGACAGTCTCATCTGTATCACAAAACAGGCCTTCAGAACCAACAAATGTACATTTTAGGAAGAGGTTTCACACTTGCGATACAGATAATGCCATTACTGAAAGATAGACACCTATACATGCCCATATTACACAGAAGAACACTGCAGTATCGACACAATCACATGTTGACAGTGACTCTTGAGCAGGCAGCCCAATTGTCAGATGGTGAGGGACCATTAGGCTTGGGATCTGAAGATGGGGAAAAGGGCTAGGTCAGGTTTAGGCCTAGGCAAGTTAGGTCAGGAGCCAAGGCGCATGGGTCGTGCTGTACTTCAGCGAGAGATTCCTGCATTTGAACAAAAAATGCTAGAATTATCAGAAAGAGAACACAAATTAAAAGTAAGATTACTACAGAACGAGGAAGCACAAGCCCAAGAACTACACAACAAAAAGAAGCAGTTGATAAAATTAAAGCAGAGAGCTTGCATGTTTATTGAAAAATATCAGGCTAAATTAGAGCACCTTAGAAAGCAAAATGAGACGAACTCTGACAATTAACAGTCACCAGCAATACAATATAGTGAATTTTATAGACAGGCGATTCTGTTATGTGGTACAGTTTTTAAACAATGTACTCGCTTGTCACTATGAGAAACAGTCATTTATTAAACCCCTTTGAAATGTCTGTCCTTTGCGTTCTTCTGGTTGGACCACCGTTTTCCGGACGCAGGCTGTGGCTTCTTGCCTGCAGCCTTTCCCAGTCTTCCCCAACTTCATGGAGAAGGTACACTCCTCTTGGGATCGTCCGGCCTCGGCACCAAGAGTGCTGAAGCAAGCCTCGCAACTTGCCTCTCTGGAAGGCACTGAGAAACTCGGCCTGTAAGGATTTCCCCTAGTAGTATCCACCCTTTCAATTCAAATGACCGCCAATGATACTTTTGGGAAAGTATACCAGAGCCGTCGTGAGGGAGAAGGAGCGGACAGCATCTGAGGGACATATCACTATCACCATCTAGTGTTGGTAGTGTGAGCGTGCAACCTCAAGGACCCTGGTGCCTGTTAAAGGCATAGAGGGATCTACGGCATAGATACCTCGGTAGAACCTACACGGGGTCGTCCAGCTAGCCGCAGTACATATATCGGTCAACAAGGCATGACGTAGCCACACCTCTTGTTGAGTGAGCGGCCACCCTCCCAGGTGGGGGTAGGCCGGCATTAGTAAAATGTAGTATAACTCTCGTTCTATTCACATACCATCTCAATGCCCGAACTGGACAGAGGGAAATTAATCTCCTATCCGACTCCTCCGTGAAGGGAGGGGGGTGGAAAGCCTCTAGTTCCACTGACTGATTCAAGTGAAAAGCTGTAATCACCTTAGGGAGGAAAGCAGGGTTCGTGCGCAACAATACCCTGTTTCCATCGTCCCAAATGTGCATACAGGAACTGGGTACGGACAGTGCCTGTAGCTCACTGACCCGCTTAGCGGAGGTGATAGCTAACACATAGACTGTCTTCATAGAGAGATATTTCAGCTCTGTGGTATCTATGGGCTCAAATGAGGCCTTAGTGAGAGCTTCCAGTACCACATCTAGACTCCATTAGGGGAGGATGTCCTTTATAGGAGGACGTAACCTCCGAGCTCTCTTTAGAAAATGGGTCGCCAGTATATGAGCGCCCGGGATACTGAGTCGATGGGAACATGGCAAGCAGATATGGCTGCTAGGTACACTTTCAATGTAGAGGGAGATTTACTCGGCTCTAGCAGATCTTGCAGAAACTGTAATATAACTTATAGGCAATACATGGGATCATGGCCTCCGGCCGTGCACCAGTTTTGAAAATATTTCCATTTATAGGCGTACAACACTCTTGTGGAATACCCTAGCATTCTGCAGTGTACTCACTACTGCGTCTGAGAGTCCTAGGGTGGACAGATGGTCCCGTTCAGGGGCCAGACCCACAGTTGGAGTCTGCCCGGTTCTGGGTGCCAGAGGGTGCCTTTCACCTGAGTGAGGAGATCCATGCGCAGCCATTCGTGCACTAAGGCGTCGCTGCCTAGTGGACCTCCGCAGCTGCAGAGGGAGAACCACAGGGGGCAATGGGTCATCTCTGCCATGGCAAAGAGGCCGACCTGGGCTTCCCTGAAGAGTTCCCAAATGTGCTGCACCACCTGAGGGTGTAGTCGCCATTCTAATGTGTGTGGACCCTCCCTGGAGAGGAGGTCTGCTGCCCAGGGAGAGTGGTGAACTGGGGTGCCTCTGTGCCCAGGTCAGCAGCCGAAAGGCTATGCGGTGTAACCCCGGGGAGCGAAGCCCTCCCTGGTGGTTCACGTACGCAACCACTGACATGTTGTCCGTGCGGACGAGTTGGACTGCTCTCAGCTGTAGCGCGTTTTTGTGCAGGGATGACCATCAACCTGAGCAGAGTCTGCGGACTCCTCTGCCTTCCCAGACATGTGAAGTAACCCCAGCTGAATGGCTGAGGACACTGCGGCCATCCAGTAGTTTCTGCCACAACACTAATTGCACTGTGAATCCTGGTTGAAACAGGGCCAGGCAGTTGCGGATAGCAGCTACCCTGTCGTCCGACAGGTAGGCTCGCATTGTGAGGGAATCCAGCCGGAGACCCAAACAGACTCTGCACTGTACTCTGCACTGGTGTTAATTGGCTTTTTGCATAGTTGAGGGTGAGACATAAGCGGTATTTTTTTCACGTTTATCACGGATTTCACGATTTCCATTACATTTACCCATTGCCGTATAATATACAGTTCCCCATGAAAACTCCCATTTATTAAATAATGTAAATATATAGAAAAATGTTATAGCATACAAAATACAGAAAACGTTTGACTTATTTGACCAATATCTGTTTCACTGCATTTAGGAACAGCTGGCAGCCGGTTTAGTTTGCTTCCAAAACACGCAAAAGACATCAGCTGCATCAAAGACTGGAACTATTTCTGCTAAAGATCGCTCTGTCCAGGACAAGAAGGGAACATTCCACGTGTTTCATTGTTTTTACATTTCATTGTTTGTATTCTGTTTGATAATTCACTGATCGTGAAAACAATATCTTTAAAATGCGGATATAAAAACAAAATATATTCTACAATTTAGCATTTACTGTTTTTCAGTTAAACATTTAAATATTTAGGAACATTTGTTCTATAACTAGACAAAATCTATACATTTTGAATGTGACAGCGCTATTTGTTTCTGCTTTAATAAATGTTATGTTTAATCTTGAAATATCTATTTTAGACCGTGAAATAAGCACCTTTTACAGTGGGGAAAACATACAGCCCTACGTTTAAGATAATAACATAGAAAATACATTTATTTATATTAAAATCATACAAGGCCCTACCACCTTGAACATTTGGACTAAGTGTTTTGTTTCAAACCATAACACTGGCATGAATTTGGTTTGTAAGAGAGAGAACAGAGCAGTGATGCGCCAAGGTCAGAATATCCAAACTTTATATATATTGTAGCGATCTCGGTTAGCGCAGGCAGGTGCATCACACAGGACGAGGCAATCCACACACAGGCGGAGGGCGGTGGCGAACCCCGGGACTTTTCTCACTAAAGCATAGCGCCGATACCACTGTACAAAAGAGCCGGCTTCTTTGCAAGGAGCGTATATCAGGCTTATGTCTTTGTGTGTGATTACGTCACCTACCAGCCCTACTGCACTATATATACTGTGTATATATATATATATATATATATATATATATATATATATATATATATATATATATATATATATATATATATATATATATATATATATATATATATATATATATATATATATATATATATATATATATATATATATATATATATATGAGATTTATTTTAGGAGCTCAAATATACACATAAAAGTACAAGTGAGACTTTACATTGGTTTCAATTTCACCTCAGTAGTTCTGATAGATGACTGCTCCCTCCAGCGACTATTCTGTGTTAAGGCAACAGACGGAAACTTGTGACGTACCACAGGAACAGGAAGCAGAAGCAGAACCAAAACCCAACCACACAGGCAGAAAAAGCAATTATGTGTGCTGCAGTTTGTGTATCGAAAGGCCTGAGCGGTGTATTTAGAAGACTGACTCTGTCACCGCAGGTAACGTTAAGAACCTGACACAATTGCTTAGTTACTGTATTTATTTCTGAGGTGTATTATACAAAGCGAGAATGTGTCTTCAGCGGGCGCAGCCATGTTTACAGTATGTATGGTGTAACTAAGCCAGTCGGTACGGTTAATTCAAGGACACGTTTTTACTGTTGAGAAAATAAAAACTCAAATGAGTAGTTCTTGTCAAATCCTTTCGTGCAATTTTTGTAGATTAATTTAAACTGACATTCAGCAAAATCGACGAAGGAAATAACAGGTTTGTGCTTGGTGCATTGCATAAATGTTTACGGTGTGTTTTGTTATACATTTAAAATGTCACCATGTTTGATACACCGAATTTTACATAAACAAACAAAATACCTTTTTTTTTTGTGCCGTGGCATAATGCTGACTTGTGTCTAGCTACACAGACAGAACCTCTAAAAGGATAAACGCTTGAATGCTTGGTCTTTTTAGTTAGGAGGGTGAGGCTGGGCTATTCTGCTTATCTTTTGAAATTCTTTATACATATGCATTTTGTTATAAAGTGTACAGTATAATGTGTAAGTCGTGACCAAGGTAACCCAAAACTTTAAACAAAGTGAGGTAGACATTTATTTTAGTATTTATTATTCCATCTGTGACTTAACTGTGTGGTCCAGTGCAAGAAAAGGGCTTGTAACCAGGAGGTCCCGGGTTATCCCAGCTCAGCCACTGACTCATTGTGTGACCCTGAGCAAGTCACTTCACCTCCTTGTGCTCCGTCTTTCGGGTGAGACGTAATTGTAAGTGACTCTGCAGCTGATGCATCATAGTTCACACACCCAAGTCTCTGTAAGTCGCATTGGATAAAGGCGTCTGCTAAATAAACTAATAACTACACAAAGTATCTTACTAAAAAAAAACACCCCATTTAAATGGCAAAGAATTGAGAAATCCTTGAGGCTCTGTCCTTGCAGCTATGTAAATTTGCACCCAGCAAACGGTGCCTGCTTGTCTCAGAGACAAGATAGCAAACCGGTTATTTTATGGTTCAAAGAGCCCTTTTGATCTCGGGAGGGTAGCCCTTGTTTAAGCAGGAGTTGTTTTCTACGTAAAGCTGTTTTATGCTGCGTTTCACTGCTGCCTCGGACCTAACCCGGCTCAGGTCCAACTGATCGCGGAGATGCTCGGTGACGTCATAAAGACCACTGAAGGGATGACGGGCTTTCCCCTCCTCAAACCACAAAGGCGGAAGAGGCAGAGTGGTATTACAAACAAACAATAGTGTCGTGTTCATATTGCGTGGACTCAAATTAAAAATATATATTTCTATATATGAATAAATAATAATAATAATAATAATAATAATAATAATTTGTTATATAAGTACACTATCTAAATTGTTTGTAATTATTCAAAACATTTCGTTCCTTTTTTAAAAAACAAAATGACAGGGACCGCAAATTATTAAAAACAATCTTATTTAAAACTTAGAACATAACATGTAAAACGCAATTGTGTAACAGATCAGCTATAATCAAAAGTGCAGAGAGGGGGTTGCACAGATCTTTCATCAGACCTGCCGCTGTTTCTCGGTATGGCTATATTTATTTTGTGCTTTTAAGCTAATCATTGGTACAATCAAAATATTTATTTAAATAACAATAAAAACAAACAACAAAAAGACAGTGTGTTAAAGCGTGTTTGAAACTAAACCAATAACTAAGTGGTTTACAATAACTGGGAAAAACACAATCCAGGATAGTTTTTGTATAAAATTATTTTTGATAGCATTTTTTAAAAATTCTCACCGATATACTCAAATATTACACTTTTGTTTCTTTGCCGTCCACCGGCATCTGCACCTGTTTAACAAAGTAAAAAAGTTACCGGCAAAAGTTTACATAGTTTATATGGATATTTGGGGTGTGTACACTTTTGATGACAACTTAATAAAACGTAGATATTTACAAATACTCCCCAATATATTATCAGTTAATAAATTCAAATATTCAGGACGCTTGTGTCTCAAGTCGTTCTTCTCTTTTTGTGACGCTGCAACGGCACTGCAGCTTCTTCCTGTTTAGATAACGTGGGGGAGGAGCCTGAGCGGCACTCACATCGTCTGTGAGCCGTCCTAAAGTCGGGTGAGTTTACACTGCCTTTTGGACGGACCGAAGCTGGCGCTGAGCCACGTCTTTAGTTGGCCGTTTTTAGGACAGCTGAGAGTAGGCTGTGTGCGTTTACACTGCAGAAAAAAGACCTAAGACGGCCCAAAGCCATCCTAAAAACGGCCAGTGTAAACGCACCATTAATGACAGTACAAACCACAATTACTGGTTGTAATCCACAAAACTTTGTAAGGTTCATTTACAGCTTTAAAATAGTCAGTCTTCAGGTAATCTTCAATCAAAATAGTTTAAAGCAAATCCAAAGACAGTACAGAACGTAATCACATGCAGAAGCTGCAGGTCAAAACCTACAGGACTCGGGAAGGTAGTGGGATTCCAAGCAACTCCGAGCAACAAAATACAGTTTGCAAACATTCGTATACATGCCAGGTTACACCCCCTAGGTAAGGGCAATCTACCCCCACCTGTTACTTGTGATTTAAAATCAGCATTTTAAGTAGAAAACAACTCATGCATAAACAAGGGTCATCCTCCCGAGATCAGAAGGACTCTGAAACATAAAAGAACCAGTTTGTTATCTTGTCTCTTAGACAAGCAGGCACCGTCTGCAGGGTGCACATTTACATAGCTACAAGGACAGAGCCTCAATGGTTTCTCACTTTCCTGCCATGTAAAGGAGTATAACAAAACTATACACTTTTGGCTCTAGTATTTGTTGAATGATCTTCCTTGTTAAGGCAAACCTAGAGGGGGCTAATTAGACTCCAAGGTGGAACATCCCCATCATGTGCATTTTATTGCAAGCGCCCTTTCTGTGTGTCAGATAATTCAGAACAATTCAGATTTATATAATGTGCAACAGGGTATACAGAGACTTTCTTGTGTTTTTGAAGTGCTTCAGTACATTTATCATTTGGAAAGCTACAGGTCATAGATTCATAGATGTCTTTGATGATTCAAACACAGGGAACACTCCTCCTGTTCATGCAGTCTGACAATCAGCCCATGGGTGGAATAGCCCCCCCTCACCCTTTCATTAACTGGGCAGTTCACTTGTGAAAGACTCAACTTGAGCATATGTAGAGGATATTGTATTTAATTAATTTATTTATTTATTAACAGGTGCCAAGAACACCAGGTTTAGACTTTTCCAGGAGTTCTGTCATTTCAAGATTATTTTGGTAAATATTTTTGCCTTCTACGGGAGACTGTTTCGTTTCACGGCATGGTTTGCCCGTGGGCAGACGGGCACGGTTTGCCCATGGACAGACCACCAGAAGGTTGGTGTGCTACCCTATACATAATGTATAGAAGTTCTAAATACTGTTGTCCTATTTCTCTTTCAGCAATAGCAGACTCCCCCTGTTGGTGCAGACAGCAGGAATCCATGCAGGGTCCTGCCACTGCACTGTGGCGCCTTCAGTAAGTTTAATTTTTCTTTTACCAGAGTTGAACGTGTAATAAATACTGTAAATAAATATCGCTGATTATTTCCCCCAGCCTTGGAGAAGTGGGATTGGAGACAACTGTGGCCCTATTATGAACTCTACTGCCAATGCACCCCACACACTAGCAGCTTGTGTAGGCTTTACCACTGACTTCTGTTTCTGTTGTAGATCACTGAAACAGAGGAACCCGACAGCCTTTATAAGAATGTTGCAGTGCTGGTGAAAGGCCATGACAAAGCTGTGTTGGACAGTTACCAGTACTTTGCAACCCTTGCAGCACAGGAGCTGGGCATTAACATTGACAAAGTGTGAGTGTCTACTGAGCGGGCTGTAGATTAGGGCTGCTAGATTCAGTTTAATTTATTAAACTTTTAAACTTCTTAAACTATATAGTTTAAAATTTAAAAAATAACATTGAGAAAGTGCTATTACTTTAATTTTAAACAAACAGCTTTGTATCAATTAACGCATATATACATATGTCTATAAATGGGGCTTCTGATTTTCTGTGTTTTACCCCAGCTTTTCTACTCTCCTTTAAAAATGCACTTGATACCTGTTAAGCCATGCGTGTATCTCTATCACAACTGGGAAACACTTCATAGTAAAATTGATTTAATTTTTTTTTTTTTCTGTGGGACAACTAAATGGGCTTTTAAGTCATAAGTCTTACTTTTTAATTTAAATGCAAAAGCGACGCATCTGTATTAATGTAAATAGTTATGCATAACGATTGTAATAAAGTGTATCCAGCATAAAATACTTTATTATTATTTCATTATAGCTTTAATAAAGATTAGTCGCTTGTTAACATGTTGCGATCTCGTTTGGATGTTCTGCTTGTAAATGAAAAACGAAGGCTTGGCCGATTTTTAAAAGCCCATTAAAGTTGTTTCACAGAAAAAAAAATTGTAAATGAAATCAATTTTACTCAGTTGTGATTGACATACACAAATGGCTTTATGGGTATCGGTTCAATTCTTAAAGGAGAATTTTAACCCCAGCCTTAGTCCTTTCGTAGGACAGCAGTGGGCCATTCATAAAGATATTCCTACAAAAGCCTACGATCTCTAAGATATGTTTTAATTTGGAAGAAGGTTGGAGTCCATAGAAGCCATACAGACCCTGGGGATTTATTACATTTTAACTTTTTTTTTTTTTTAAACTTATTTTAGGTACGAACCGCCCAAGAGGATTGAAAGACTGACTCTTCTGAAATCAGTTCACATTTTCAAGAAACACAGAGTGCAGTATGAGATGCGGACTTACTACAGGTGTATAGAGGTATTCTTTGCTTTTTTAATTATAACTTGTTTTGTTAACACCACGGTTTGGATATGGCAATATGTTGACAAGTCTAGCTACAGATAGTACCACTAAAATGCACTGTGAATCTCCTCTTATTAGTGTTAACTGTGATTACAAGATGTGTTTTATACAGCAGGAGATGTTTGTGTTACAGAACAAAGCAGTCGTTCTTGGAGCTTAGAAAGGGCTCAAAAGATTAACAGTAGTACTTAAATAAATAAATAAATATATAAATAAATAATAATAATAATTTTGAAGAAATGTTTCAACAAAGTCTTTGTCCACACCTGTGTTTCTAACACACAAACAATAACTTATCATAAAACTGTTTTCTCTCATTTTAGTTCTTCTGTATGTTTTATGATTGACAGTTATTGTGAGCGAGATCCTAAAAGGTAGTTTCTCTCTCTCTGAGCACAGCTGAAACATTTGACTGGCTGCACAGCTGATGTCTATTTGGAATACATCCAGCGGAACCTACCTGAGGGGGTTGCAATGGAGGTTACTAGGGTGAGCATTTTTATGGTTCATGTTCATATTTGAGCAGTATGCAAGTTGTTTTCAGCCACATTCTCAGTACTTACCACATTCTCACATGTTGTATGGGCTGAGGCTGTATTTGCATTAAAGTTTAGAATAGAAGAGCAGCAGAAAGCAGTGTGAAATGCTCAATAGGTTGTTAATTTCTTCTTTTTTATTCCCCCCCCAGACATTATTGGAAAAATTACCAGAACACATTAAAGAACCTGTATGGAATACAATAAATCAAGAGGAAGAAAAGCAAAGGCAGTGACCTTTGTTAGTGCATTCATGGGCAGAAAGGACAGGTTGCTGTTTCCAGTCCAACACTTCTAGTCTGCTATGTCTTTGTGTTGAACTGAAAAGGCTGCATACCTGCCCCCTGACAGATATACAAAAAAAAAGAGGCACCTGGTATCTCCGTGTGCAGCTTCATCGGATGTATATTTCTGATAAACCACAGGGTCCGCTTTCATTGGGATCTGAAGAAACTACAGTTCTGCTTTGAGATGCAATTTGGAGGTGGGAAGGGGGGTAAACTACTGTTTAAATGTATTTATGACTTTTTTACATTTTCTTCAAAATGAAATTGACAATGGAATTCTGTATTACAGTCTGTGCCGCCTAATTGACACACTGATAATTAATTGGGATACAGTATTTTAAAATGCTCTGAAAAGCGATCTCCTTTCATCAAGACAGGTTCACGTAGCGCAGTGCAGTGATTACATTGAGACTTGTGTAAATTGCTTAAACCAGTGGTTTTAGCCTCACCTGTCATTTGCGAGTTGTGATCATGGCTGAGAAGCGAAAACGAGTCGATCTGCCTTTGGCTCAGAAAGTTGAACTCTTGAAGGCGTTGGAGTCTCCTGTGGTTTCCCAGGCTACTGTGGCAAAGAAATTTGCCGTGTCAACGTCGCAGGTGTCTCGCCTTGTGAAAGGTAAAGTTGAAATCCTGCAGCAGTTTGAAAACAACGGCAATCCGAACCGAAAACGTCAGAGAGCAGGCAAGAATGAGGAGGTTGGCAACGCACTCTTCTTGTGGTTTAGACAGAAATTAAGTCAGGGAGCTCGAATCTCTGGCCCCATGCTGAAGCAGAAGGCTGCAGATTTGGCGGCGGCTGAAGGAACAGACTTCATGCCCTCCGATGGTTGGCTTTCTCGATGGAAGGCTCGTCACAATGTAGTGTTCAAGAAAGAGGAAGGTGAGCGCCAAGATTCTGATTGGTCGGCTGCCCTGGACTGGAAGCATAAAATTCTGCCTCAAATTCTCGATTCGTACAGCCCCAATGACATCTTCAACGCAGACGAGTCTGGTTTGTTTTTCCGGGACTTTCCTGAAAAAGGTCACTGTCTTAAAGGAGAGGAGCTAGCTGGCAGCAAGAAAGCCAAAGACAGAATCACTGCACTGCTCTGTGCGAACATGTCGGGCTCTGAAAGGCGGCCTCTGTTAATCATTGGCAACAGCAAACAACCATGCTGCTTCCCGAAGGATCTAAACCGACTTCCAGTGGATTATGCTAGCTCAAAAAAGGCATGGATGACTGGCCAGCTATTTCAGCAGTGGTTGCAGAAGTGGGACAAGTCCCTTTGCACAAGGAATCGCCATATATGCCTCCTGGTTGACAACTGCTCGGCACATCCCTCAGACATCCGTTTAACAAACATCAACCTCAAGTTTCTACCATCCAACACAACCAGCGTGATGCAACCGATGGGCATGGGGGTGATCAAAAACTGGAAGGCGCACTACAAGAGCTGTCTCAACCGTCGCATGATCACTGCTCTTGATGCGGATCCTGAGAAGAAAGCCAAGGATGTTTCCAAGAGCATCACACTGCTCGACGTGCTCTACCTGGCAAAGGAATCATGGAATGCAGTCAGCTCACAGACAATCCTGAACTGCTTTCGCAAGGGTGGCTTCTGCAAAGACGAGGCAGCAGATGTGTTTGATGGGGATGAGTCACTTGTAGATGTTCCAGTTCCTGAAAACATGACGCCTGAAGAATTTGAGGAATTCGTTGACATGGACAAAGACGTCAAAATTGCTGCCGACCATACCGATGCTGAGATTTTGGAGGCTGCAAGTGACAGCAAGCGTGTCAAAGTTGAAACGGCCGAGGAAGATTCTGAGTCTGACGACAACAGTGCACCACCACCTCTCACCTTAGCCCAGAAGTTCCAAATGGTGACTCACCTTAGACAATATGTGCAGGAAAGTGGAATGCAAGCTGCGCTACCCCTTCTGAGGATGGTGGAAGACAAAGTTCAGTCTGAAGCAGCTCAGTCACGGAAACAGCGCATAATTGACTCCTATTTCAAATGACAAATTTCCTGTATTCATACTGTAATGTGTGTAATTTCATTCTTTTTCTTTTCATTTAGAAATAAAAAAAAGTTATAAGAACCTCTCTTGTGCATGTCGTAAATGATGAATAGAAGTGTGACTGGTCCTCTCAAATGCCTCTCGTTTTAATTGGGACAGCCACTTGTTCAGGATATTTTTACATCTCCTGAGGTGTCCTGATAAAGTGGTGCTGACTAATTATTATTGGGACGTTGGTGAAGGATGTTAGACGTCAAATTAAATTGTGCCCCCCACCCCCCACCCCAAATGTTTCTTTGTTCCTTAAAAAAAAAAAAAACTTGATAAACCTTGTTTTTAAACATCTTGTATACCTTTTGTAATAATAGCTTCCTTCTTACCCAAAGTATAACAACGTCTGTTTAAAAGGTATTAACTTGAAATATGTAAGTACAGTATAAACCAGTGTTTAAATTTTAGTAGCTGTGAGCAGCCTCCAAATACATGTAATTAAGTATATGTAGAAAGCCTGACTAGACAAGTTAGATGACTACATTTACAAGTGTCTTGGAGCATGCAGATTGTATTTCATTTCATGCATCACCCCTTTAATGGGTTTTGTATTGTTACCAGTGGAACTAGAAAACCCTTTATTACTGGGGAACTGAAACCAATAAAGGGTATTGTTCACTTTTTCTGCTATTAATATACAGTGCAGTTAATATAATGTGTTTTTTTTAATGTTAAACAACACTACAACAGTTTCATGAATAATCACACCTCACTTGGATGTCAACCTTGTGGATTTTTCTATCTGCCTTTGTACCGTCTTCTCCATCACATGTTGTTTATGTATCCTCCCCCACAAATAGAAGAAACACTTTTACAGAATTGTGTCCACTTGAGCTGGAATGCCCCATCTTTGTAACATTAATTAATTTTAATTAGTGTCTTACCCCAGATGAAGTTCTCTCTGCTGGAGGCTGCTGTGGTCCACATTGCAGAAGTAAGTGTTACTCCAGTTCCTTGGCACTCACTGTCGGGGTCTTTCTTGTCTGGTAGGTCCTGTCCTCGTTTGGTACTATCTCCCTGCTCGACACCCCTTCTTCCAGGAAACTCTGGGGTAGATGTACTAAGATGGGCCAGTCGCAGCGCAAACATATCGCAATTTGCATTTCTGTTGCAACAGTTCGCAAAGTATACATTTTGTCGTATGTACTTGGAGAAAATATACTAATTTAAATAATTGTTGCATCATCTTAGCGAGATCTCTAGCATTGTAACATTTTTTCGAATAAATAATGAAAGGCAGTTTAATCCCATCAGATTATATAGTGGGGCCCCCACCATCACCCCCAAATAAATGTGTTTCTATCAAAAAGCTTTTCATAACCACATGGTAGCCCCTCGCTATGTCTGACATGAGGTTATCCGGTTTTTAAAAATACAATAAAATTGCACACACATACAAGTACATTTATAGTGCGCAATGTATTTTAAATGTGTAAATCATTGTGCTGAAATAACAGTAATGTGTTTTGCGTAGCCTACACATTACATTATGAGAAATATAAATCTGTACAGTATGCCTATACAGTACAGTAGTAATCAAATGAATACCTAGTGCACTTTTTACTTTAGCCTGTAGGCTACCGGTAACACAAAAAATCATGCTGCTGCATTGCACACATTGGTGTACAATGCAAATAAAATAATTTAAAATTTGAACTAAATTATTTTATTATTAGTAGTAGTAGTAGCTTGGCCTACTTAGTAACCCAGACAATTAACACAAAATAGATCATGGTGCCGCACTGACAAGTTATACAGGAGGACAGTCAATTCTCATTAATACGCATTTGAAGGGACCAGCTACAAATTTTGCATTATACCACAAATTTGTAATATCATTAGCCTATAAGCCAAATGTATACTATCTGTTTTTATTTAAGTTAGTGTGGTACAGTGCTAAATTGTGCACAATTACAAACCACCTGCACATTAAGAGGTGTGTTTCCTATTCCTATACAGATGTTCAGAATGAGCTGGAGGGGTTAGCGGCACATGTGTGCAGTCTATTGCTCCCAACACGCTGGGGGAAACCAGAAATGTAATAGAATGTGTTTTCAAGGCTTATAAGTACACTCTACTTTTAGGGAAAAATAGGTATTTGGGTGTTCGCCTCAAAAAATGCATTGAGCACAACTGGCAAGGCATGAGAAAAAGCGGACTGGGAAATGTGACTGTTTAAAACATGCTTTCAAAGTGTCGCAATTGCCAACAGCTTTAGTACATTGCATAATAATATTTGCATCATTTTCACTATCTCCACCCCCTTTTTGCAAATTCATGCAGGAACATCCATAATTGCATATGAATCTAAGGCTGAACCGCAAAGAAAAACTGCTGCTGCAAAGCATTCCCTAAAAAGCTACAACAGCATTGCGCACGTTTAGTACATTTCACCCTAGACTTCAGACTCGTTTGCTACTATTGCGACAGCCGCAATACTACCCCTCTGTCTTTTACATCTTGCATTTCGATTTTTAGTGATCAGATTGGCCAAATTTGTACATGTAATAATTTAGTACACATACTAAATTGAATTTAGAATGTGTACTAAATATTTGAAACGTGTACTAAATAACACGCTTTTGACCCGAATGGCCTTCCATATAGATGGGGTGTATAGAAGGCCATCCAGGTCAACAACACGTTATTTAGTGCACATTTCAAATACATATTAATTTGGACCAATCAGAATACATAAAATAGTACATGTTCTAAGTAAATGTAAATTAACTACGCATTTTCTATGTAGGGGCAGGTCATTTTACAGTAGTATTTAGTCATGCAAACGTAGTCGATTGTAATGACTTCAGTCAACATATTTTATTTCCATTTTCCTGATAACAAAAAATATTTATTAAAAAAAAATTGAATAGGACACGAATTGGTAGTTTTGGGGGTAAAGGACAGGGAAGACAGAAAAGCAATTGACAGTGTACTGGATTTTTTGTAGATGGTAAATGCTTTTGAGTTGATGTTCAGTAATGTTAATTAACAAGCACATTTCAGATCAGATCGAAATTACTTGCGTTAAACAAAAACCAGTATTGATTTATTATTATTATTATTATTAATGTCTTTAAAGGGATTTATGGTGAGGATGCACGCATCTATCTCTCTGTCTCTCTCTCTCGTTCTCAGTGGAATGTAAGTTGTCCCTTGTTGTTTAACTGTTATGCACAACAGCGTTTTCAGTCATTGGATCCTCTAATAAAAATCATGTTTGTCCTTAATTTTGAAAAGTAAAATACGTTGATGCATTGATTTATTGACGATTTTTTTAGTTTGCCGATTGCACCACTAACATCTAATTTCAGCTGCCTTTTCACAGGTATATCTGAGCTGGACGGTCTGGGTGAGGTGTAGGTAAAGGTAGCTGTCGGGTATCTGACCCAGGAAGCGGGAATGCGGCAGTAAAAGGTCACGTTGGCTTGTGGGATTGATAGAAATATATGCAAACAAGCAAATATGGATGCAGTTGAACAAACATTAGTGACTGTTTTTTTTTAATTTTTTGGTCTTTACACAGCTGTCAGTAGTCTTATTAATGAGGTTTCATTGTGCAATAAGATGAAAGCGGTGGAACATAGTCACCATTGTTCAAAAGAGTTTGTCTCTTTAGCACACGCTGTTACTTCCATACAGCAGTTTGGCCTAGCTGCGTATGAGCGCTGAAACTGTACTCCGTTGTAGCTAAGGTATAGCTGATAGTCAATGGAAACACCACCCAGCTACACCTCATCCAGACTGTCCCGCTCAGCTATACCTGGGGAAAGCCCATGGAAACAAGGCAATTGAGTTTTAGGACTGAATGGCTGGTGAGTCAGTTTCATGCAAGTTGTGGGGTATTTTCTACAAGCCTAAGACATGAAGTCCACCAATTATGATGTGATGTTTATCCCAGTGGGAGATAATAAATGTGTGATTGGAGTTCTGAGTAGAGCATACCAGCACAGGCATGGAAAAGATCACTCCTGTTACATCACACTTGATCCCTTGCCTACCGTTCGTTCAATTGGCCGCAAGACTGCAACGCTGTGTCAAGTCTTCCACAAATCAAATGAACTGTACGGCTTTGTGAAGGGCAGTACACAGGGGAGGTCTACATTTCAAGCCAGGCCTCCTATCATGATTCAGCATGTGTTTCTGACAACCTAAGCAACAGTGTCTATACTTCATATGCAGATTGATACAAACAAACAAACAAAGTTTAATACAATGACATTTTTATTAAAGTTCAGACTTTTATTAAAGTACAAATAAAGTTTGTGTTGAAGCAGGATTACTTTGGACTGCTCTACATAAATAAAAAACTTTGTCTTCACTGTCTTCTCTCACAAGTAAAAACGTAAGAAACTTATATCAAGGGGATACAATATGGATGCTAACACGGGCAAGTTGTTTGGGGGGGGGAAATATATATATATATATATATATATATATATATATATATATATATATATATTGCGAGTGTATCTAACACCTACACAAGCAGCAGTTGTGCAACAGGTTATTTATACGGTATGCTTTTGAGTGATAAGCAAAAGCAGCATACACAGGGTTCTTTTTTTCAATAGGCTTTTACCGAAGTGCAACAAGGGTGAGTGGACAGTGTGGTTATCAACTTAGCTGTGCAACTTGTACTGTCGCTCAACGCAGTTGGTCAGGTGTTGTAGACCCAACTTTGTTACATTTCTGATCACCTCCAGGCAGGCCTCACGACCAGCTGATATAAACCAGCTCTGACACAAATCTGCTGTAAACAAGATGTAATGTCTTAAGCTGGCTATGTTAAGAAATAAAATGTAGCCTTGACGTGTCCTTCCCAGCTCTAAAAATATTTAAAGTTTTAGCATACTGCAGGTATCGAAGTAAAGTACATCTGGCTTGTGTTACATTGCGTTGTACTGTGTAATGTGGCTCCACAGAAGAAATAAGCACCTGTTGTTGCTTGAAATGGCAACAAGGGGGCAACAGAGGTCAGTACTGAGCAATTTTGTAAATGTTTTTAAAAAATAGATAACATTTGATTATATATGAGCTATTTGCGTATCATTAAGTGGAGCAAATGAAAAAAACAACACTTGGCTGTTTTAAAGGATGTCATCTGTTTCAACAACTTGGTTTACCATTGCTCTGTGCAGTAGCAGGGTGAATATCATAGCCATCCCCCCACCCACCCACCCATGGGCCTCCGTAACTGTTAAAGTATTTCTGAACATCTCATCTCCAATCTAGCCTATTGTGTAGTTAGTGCCATGACTGCTAATTTGTTTTCTTCCATTGAATGGCAATACAGATCTTACAACACCTGCTTCATTTATTCAGGTCCTCTTGGTCTGCTCCTATCAAACTCTCAAAAACAACTGTCAGAAAACTTTGGTATATTAATAGCTGGAGTTAAATGGGAGGGTCAACCCTGTCTGTGGAGGCAAAATCACCCTTTTCTAATGCTGTACTTTTTGTAACTTGCTGTGCACTAGTTGTTCTATTTACAAATAAAACCGCTGGTTTAATAGACCCTGATTAACACTAATCTTCGACTACTGTGAATTTAGGTTAGGTAATCCAAGATGTTAAATAAGATATTAAATGCACACTGGCATGTTTTAAATATGTATGACTTCTAAAATTTTTATTTTTACTTGCAAAAGCAGGGTCTGTAGTAGGATCAAATGTTTGTTACCGGTCCAAAAATGTATTTGCTAACCATTTTATATATATATATTTAAATGTTCATTTGCAATGCAGTATATAAGTGTCCAAGCGGTCATAAATGATCATTAGGAATGGCATACTGTATTGTGTACAGTAGGATCCTCTACAGCGCTGATAGGCATGTGCTACAGATAACTCAGAGCTGCCACAGTCCTGCCTGTCCCGCAGGCTATACCATTGTGTTTGTGGTGTCCTGTGACTCGGAAGGTGCCAACAGAAAAAAATGGCCGTAAGAGAACTGCATGGAAATAATGAATTAAAAATAGTAGGTGGTGTACACTCTGCAAGCACGTCTTATTTAAATATACCAATACAGACTGGCACCCCCAAAGAAATAATATACATTTTACATTACGATAATTCGGATAATTTGCTTCAGTATTTTTTACAGTAATTCATGAGGAAATCGTCGGCAGTTCATTTATTATCAGTGATGTGTATTTGTGTTAAGTTGCTCATCCTAATTAAATCAGTTTGCGAGTTACATATTAAAACACAAATGTCAGCAGGGGGCAAAACTGCTAATGATCAACGAATAACGCAGCAATCGCTTTTCTTATTATTCGTTTCTTATTTTCGGTGACGTTTAAGAAAAAGGCTGACCGTCCCTTTAAAACTCACGGTGCAAGAATGATGGTACACAAAAACAGTCTCACCTCAGTTAGGTGCTTGCTGTGTGCTTCTCAAGGGTCTGCATGCCGTCTCCCGTGGGCTTCAAAAGGGTGACAATGTTACCCTTCAGGAGACAACAACAGCATCAATCTCTCACCTGAAGGAACCATGTCGATTTTCAATTTCAAATAGGTTACAAAACAAAAAAAAAAATTAAAATGCATTCATTGATTTAAAAAAATAAATAAAATAATATTACAAAATTGTAAAAGGTGCAATACCCTTTCGTTTAGGATGGCTTTATTTGAGAATGCATATTGAAAGGGCAAAGTTCTGTACTGGGGTTGTCAACTGTGACCTTAAAAAAAGCATCTTGCGCACTAGCAAACTTCCAGGCTTACATGTATTC
This sequence comes from Acipenser oxyrinchus oxyrinchus, assembly GCA_030684275.1. NCBI lineage: Eukaryota > Metazoa > Chordata > Actinopteri > Acipenseriformes > Acipenseridae > Acipenser > Acipenser oxyrinchus. The sequence continues at coordinate 10,866,892 of CM060251.1, forward strand.
CTGGTACACTGCAGAGTGAGTTACTCTAGAGGACCCCTGAAACAGGAGAATGCCACTCATTAGGTGGCCTTCATATATGTATACTCAATATAGGATCCTAAGACCTGTTCACAACAGTATTAATTTCTCATTTAAAAAAAAACAAAACAAAAACAGAGCATCCGCCTTCACAAATAGTGAACAAAAGGTGGTACTTGTAAATGACAAGCCTGACTGTTCAAAACTGGAATTGTCCCGAGAAGTAAAAACATGTGAAGGGATTTTCATCTTCTACATGAAGAGGACAGTCTTCTTATTTTTCAGTCTTCTAATAATTTTGTTTCTTTTTATATAAAATATAAGATGCATTTTCCAAGTGCAAAATCAGGCAAAGTCACACATTTCCATTAGAATTTATCAAATTATTTTATTTTGCATGTTAAGTCAAGCTGGTTGCAGGGGTGTCTAGTGCCTGAGAATCCTAGCCCTTGGTATAGATCTTGGATTTAATAAACCACAAGAAAGCCTGATAAATACACATTATTAACATAATAATAGTAATATACAAACATTTGAAAACTTTATTTCACCCAAACTTAAATGGTATTCCTGTATTGCACCTTTACATAAACTCATGCATTAGAAATTTAATTGTAATCAGCATACTTGTTACATGATAAAATACAATAGGATCAGAGCATGGAAAATAGACAAGGCTGGAAACCCTCCACCCCAAAAAAAGATTTTTTAAAAAAAGGAAAGAAATCGATAAACTTGATATTTAAACCAGATCTGCTTGCTAACTGCACTGGATGCCAGAAGTCACGTGGGACTTACCCCACCTATGCAGTACCTTTTAAAATCTTATATATTTTTTAAATCTTATATTTTTTTTCTTCAAACTAGTAATTCCTGCTTGTAGACTTAGGGACCCAGCATTGTGCTAGTCTAAGATTATCATTCAACTGCACCAAGCAATTCAGAAGGTGGGATTCAGCCCTGAGCACAAGGGTACAGCAAATGTCTAACGTTGCAAAATGTAATTTACAGGTTGTGATCATCCTTGTAGGCAGCAGGTCAGTTTTCACAATAGTTTTTGGACCTCCAACTTAAATATATTAAAATCAACTATAAACACTTTTTTTGGTTTGTTTTTTTACAGCAGCACATTATTTGTAACTTGTATTTTGCTATTATAATAATAATAATAATAATAATAATAATAACAAATGTGATATCCGGTCAATGTGCAGTTGCACAGCAAATCACTTTAAGAAATGTACAATTATTGTGTATACATCTTTTCTTTTTTATTCTGTGACATGTATATGTAATATCTGTGTTACTGTTATCATGTCCTGAATTGTAACACATTAACAAGTGTAGCATTACACACTCGGTTTACAGATCAATTACAGTTAACTTTCAAGCTGACATGTTAACAAGGTCAAGCTGTAGATAACAACACATTTTCAAATTGAAGAAAAAAAATTTAAACAGTTAACAGTTTATCTTTATTTTTCTTTTTTCTTTTACGGCTCTAAGCCAAAAGCCAGTAACTTTGTCCTTCAAAAATACATTTACAATTCCACATAACTTCAGTCACATTATTTTAAAATACGATGGTTATACATCAGAACTAAACACAGTCTAGAACATAAAAGTTTCATATTGAATTAAGCAATTACTTTGTTTTTTAGTAATGTGCTTATATATGGATATATATTATAAATGCTATGTAATCTTAAATTAAATCCATTATAAAAAAGACCATTCCACAATTACTTATCATACACAAAAAACTTTTAAACAACCATACGTGGAACTTAAAGTAGCCGCACATAAGAAATCTTAAAATTCTACAGAACGAGTTAAAGTGATACTAGGTATGTATGCTTGACCTTTCATGTAACAGAATCATAATAAAGTATTTCAGTAGATACTCTGTGTGTGTGTGTGTGTGTGTGTATATATATATATATATATATATATATATATATATATATATATATATATATAAAACATAGTTGGAAAGGTCCAAGGAGTCACAGAATTAACAGTTAAGCCATCTAGTTGGTGCATGAGGGCTACTGCAAGAAATAAGCCTATCAACTAGTCTTTTGTTTAGTTTTTTGTTTCGTTTAGTTTTTGTTTGTTTAGGCAGTTCCTAGTCCGGCCTTGTTAGACTGTGTTTACTGCTATAAAAAGCGCTTGGTATAAATAGTAAGCTGCTTTACAAGCGTCTGCCACCTGGGGGTCCAGGCCATCTCTGGCCCCTGCCAGGTGGCGGAGGTGGCGGTGGTGGAGCACCAGGTCCATTGGGAAAGCTGTGTAAAAGGATAAAATCACACATTGGATGGTTTTCTGCTGCGCCAGTGAAATAGTCTACCTCTGAATCAACAACAAATGTATATCGTCTGTTTGTTTTTCTTGGCTGTATAAAATAAATGTTTTTTTTTTGCACCCCACCCCTCCCCTTCCAAACCCAGAAAGAATATTTAAAAATATTCATGCATAATTAAACTGGCCGTTAAGAACTGCAGTATTAAAACATCTTTAAGGCTTCCTTTTTTTTTTTTTGTAAATGAAGGGTTAATTGACTTGAAACTATACACTTTTTATTATATATAATATATATTTTTTATTCCCTTTTATTTGTTTTTATTATGTATTAACCTTACTTTGGAGTTATATTATTAATGTAGAGATTCTGTTTTGCAAAGCAAAAAATAAAATAAAATAAAAATAGAATAAATAAATAAATAAAACAAAGGCTTGGCATGGAAAAGCCCCATTAGAAAAATGGTGGAAGGTCTTACCCCCTTGGATGAAAGGGACCTCGTGGTCGGGGATACAGCCCCCTGCCCCGGGGGTGTGGTGGTCTCCCTCTGAAGCCCATGTGTCCTGGGGGAGGTAGAGGAGGGAGGCCATGTCTGCAAACAAACCACAAAATGCATGTTACATATTTATCACGTTTACGAACAACAGGAAGCCATTCTGTCCATCAGTGGTCTTTCGGTTGCTGGTTGATCTCAAACTTTCATCCACGACTATTAAACGCTCAATCGTCTTAAATTTACTAAAAGACTGAAGACATTGAAAATGAATTCCAGTCAAAATGTTTGTGACAGAATTTTCTTATTATTTCTAGATCCCAAAAGAGGTAGTTCTTAGTGTAGAGAGAAAGAGAGAGAGAGAATGCATCATGTTACAATGTACAGAACAATTCTGGGGCCAGACTATCAACAGCAGGGGAGCTTATCAGATCAACATGGAAACTCATCTTCACATTCCAAAGTTAACATGAAACTGCCTGCCACAAGTGTTCTGTTTCAAGAGTCCTATCAGAGATCTATTCATGGAAGGGACTGGCATTCTTTATCAGGTGTTCACTGAGGCTCAAGAAAAGTCAAGTATTGGATTCTGACAGGGACCATAACCGAATAGTAATACTGCACGTTCAGTTCACCATCCTAGCATTACTAAAATAAATACAGTTAACACAATAACTACATTTTAATTTTCATATTTTGAGGCATTCCCACCAGCATTACCTGTGCATGGGTGGGTAGGGTCCCCTCATATGGGGGGGTGGAGGAGGTGGGGGGGGCAGGCCCATAGGACAACCCCTCCTCCCCATTCGACCATGGGGGTCAGGGAACGGTCGCATTCTCCCCATGCCTCGTCTGAAAACACAAAACCAAGAACACAATGTTACCCTAACATTTATACTGGAGCTATACTGTATTGTTGTGGTAAATCGCCATTATTAAAAAACAAAACATCCATGTCAAATAAAACACACTAGACTGGGCTTGTTGATTTTAATACAAACAGTGAAATATAACAATAAAAAAGTTCCTTCAAATGATGTTTAAAATACTCAAATATTTACACCAGCCATAATTTAAACATGTCTTCCCTTTTAACAGAATTCAGCACCCCTGATACAATGCTGGATGTTGTTTCTCCTGGTTAGCCCAACCTGCTGTACCTTCCGGGCCTGAATCCGTTCATGGCACCCCCTCTGCCCCTGGCTCTCTCTCGTCCTGGAGGCCCCTGTCCCTTCATCATCATGCCTCTCCCACCTCGCCCCATCCGTCCACCTCGCCCCATCCGTCCTCCTCGCCCTATCCATCCTCCTCGCCCTCTGTTTTTCGAACCGCTGCCTCTGCCAATTGATAAGACATATTTTAATAGCAAGATTTTATATATTTGTCACGGTTATTCTTTTTAAAAAGTTTCTCATAGTAAAGCAGTGCAAAATGTGATAAAGCTTGGTGAAAGCCTAGAGATGTATGGTAAAGCATAGTAAAAACAAAAACATGTGGCTAAACTATGGTGAATTCATATGAAGAAACATATGAAAAAGCTAAATTTCAACTACATCTATCAAAAGTCCCAATAGTGATAAAACACAGATATTTGCAATATGCAGTCTGTAAGTTACTCAAAAAAATATCTGATCATCACTGACACATCAAATTACTTAGTTATCACACACAAGTATTTACTATATCTAGGATATATCCACTAAAACAAACTTAAACATAGTGCACATTAAAATATACTGGAGCTTGATCTAAAAGGATAATTATGTGATAATGTAGTATACAACCACTGTTCACAAGACACTAAAGTACTGTACTAATACAGTTTGTTCCTGTATGAGATTTTTGACTGATCATGCATTACTCAGAAATGTTTTTCTAAGTATTCACCACTTTCAAACTATAAGGATATTCGCAATCCCCAGCTGTAAGTTTAAACACATTTTTAAATGGTCATTATTTTTCCATCTTGTTTCAACATGAGAAATGGCCAATTTAATAAAGTACTGTGCTAGCACGCTGTCTACCAAAGTACATTACGTAATGAAAGGTGATCGTCCAAACCTCATTTTGTTTTCAGATGGGGCTCCCTCTGAAGCAGCAGGTCTGGTTTCTGTCTGCTCCATAGGCTGCTCTATATCCTGTTCCATCTAATAAAAAATGTAATCAGAATACAGTAGCAGGTGTGTCAAATATAATTGAAATGCCTGCTAGTAAAGGTTTATCATATGCATATATAACATGGCTTTCTACTTATGTAGTCTCACAGTAATTTGTAATTAATACAGTGTGTGTATATATATATATGTATATATATATATATATATATATATATATATATATATATATATATATATATATATATATATATATATAATAAAGGTAATATAGGTACATAAAAATTATCAGGACGTTTCAGACATTGAAGAAGGACTTGTAGCCAAACGTCCTGATATAATTGATTTTAAAAAAATAATTTATTCACATTTTTATGTACCTACATTACCTTTTTCTTTTAGATTTTACTCCTTTTGGTACACAGCAGTTTTCCTTTTTTGAATTTTACATCTCTTATACTGTATTAATGATTATTTTAAACATATTTTTGAACATGAAAAAAACAAACCTGTGTACTCACATACAGAGGGAGGATCATCATGACCGCTTACTAAGCTCACAGTTAATGAAAGGTTCAAAATATTTGTATAAAACCATGAGCAGATTAAGCAGTCCAAAACATCTCCAGGATGCTAGGAGTGTATGTTAAAAATATTATTATGCTTACCATGTATAGTGTAACTAACTGGCAGACAGACAGATTGATGGATGGACGGTTACAACCAGCACATAAGGGTCCCCGTTTTGTCAATACGGACCCTAACCACGTCTGTTCCCACCACTAATGGGATTTTAAAGAAGGCTGCTGCACTTTGACTTCAGTTCATTTCCCAGCTGGACCTCAGGAGGCAGCCAGGCATGAACAGGAATAATGCACAAACATACAGTACAGTAGGCACTGACTGCTTTCCAAATGATGACAATGTGCAATTGCAATTGTAGACCTAAATACAACCATTTATAGACCACAATTATTTTCTATTTTTTACTGTACTGGGCTTTACCTTTTTTTAATGATATCTCATGAAAGTTTCCTTGACTGTTGCTAAAGACGCCAACAGCCCCAGAAGGGGGACCCCAGCTGGATTAATACAGAATTAAAGTGTGGCAGTATTTAGATCATTAAAATAGACCCCATCCATTAACTCATGAAATAAGCATAGACCCCATTAAGTGCACATAAGAGGTGAAAGATTCCATGCCGTTTGAAATAAGTTAGAAGTATTTGTCTGCTGATTGGTTATAAAAGATTCCATGCCGTTTGAAATAAGTTAGTAGTATTTGTCTGCTGATTGGTTATAAATTCCCGGGACAGGTGCATACAGAATTTGAATAAAAGGAAGCTTTGATGAGCCTGTCTGGTGAAGGACAGTCGATTTATACACACATGTGTATTTGTGTTTGCTGCAATATATACAGTATCACAGCCATTTCTCACTGTTGGTAGTTTAACCCTTGAAAGTCTCAATTCAGTTGCAAATAAGACATTGCAAGAAACCGACTGCCCGATTCAGAATGCATTAGCTATGGAGTGCATTGTAAAAACACAGCAGCTGCAGGAGATTCCCAACACACACTGCATGGCAGTCATGTGACTCTGCCATGCCCTGGAGGCAACATACCAGGTTCTCAAAGCTATTTATTTCAAATGATCATCATTTGTCCTAAAGGTTTACCCTTGTTCAACAATCAAATGTTATTGCGTTTTGTTTTTTTTTGGTTTTTTGTAAGGATTGCACTTTTATCCCTACTGTATAGCTATCAAGGCTGGAATCACACGTGTGCTGCCTGCAAATCCCTCTCTTAATCCTCTTACAGTATCACCCAGATCCAAAACAAAAAGGTTTCAATTCCAAAATGCATATGGCACCCTATACTAAAAACACACCACACAGCAACTACTTATTTAAAAAATGATTATATAGTAAACTCATAATGAGATGGCTGATATGGCACATTCTGTGACAAACACCGGCTCAAGATCTATTCAAACCGAATCAAAGTACAAGTATCAGGTCAGCTTAGCCGGACTCGTCTTTAGTGCAGCGCAAGTGACTCACCACCGTAAAAAGACAGGCACACAACGTTATCCATCTAATCAATTACAGGATTTTATATTCGGTTTAGACTGGAGGACAGAAAAAAGACGGGCTTCAAATGTGCAACACTGATCACTGATTCAGCACCTTACTGTCCGCGGAAAGCAAAATAAATACAAGTACCGTACATTCATATTTTCATCTTTTTTTTTTTTCATTTTAATGGCCACATAAAAATAATGCACTAAATGTTAATGTATCATGGTCGCAAAAGACATCAAAGGTAAAATAATAATAATAATAATAATAATAATAATAATAATAATAATAATAATAATAATAATAATAATACGTTTTTGTGTTGAAAAATCTAAAAATAAACAACAGCAACGATGCATGCTTTTATTAATCGTTTATTGCAAAAAAATAAAATAAAATTTTAAAAAATCACCCCGCCCCGCGATTTTAGACATCTATGCAAAGCGATGGACCGTGTGTCATTAAATACAGGCTAGTGTTGCATTCTGTGTACATAGTCTGTTTGCTTTGTTCTGGTGAAAAACAAGGCGATTACGGCAGCAAAATAGAATACCCAGGCCATCAGTTAACAGCGTCTAACATAAAGACCACTTTTCTTTGTGTTAATGCATTAGTGGTTGATGAATAAATTAACTTGGAAAAATACAGGACTATTCTTAAACATTAGTATTGCATTCACGCAATATAAGGCTATATTCCGAGCTTCATAATTTAAAGTTATCTTCAGTCTACAATTTAGGTAATGTTTAGATACACATTTACACTAAATAGTATACAAAATGTTACTGAAAAAGGTTTGGAAGTCACACCCATCTTAAAAAAAAAATTTTTAAAAAAAAACTGAAAATGTCTATTTTTCAAGGGACTGAATAGCCAAAGTTACGTTATTGCCGGTTTTATTTTATTGTGTGCATTGTAATACTTTATCTGATTCGACTGCACTTTTCTTTAAAGCGGTTACTTTTTTTCTATAAATGCTATAGCTACAACATAAGATTGGATATCATTAATATTTGTCTTACCTCGCTGAACTATGTCCCGTATTATTAAAATAAAATAAAATAAAAATGCACCGTCAAAACCCCCCCAAAATAAATAACTATTTTTAAATATATATATATATATATATATAAAATGTGGTTTGTATGCAACAAAAAAAAGTATAGATAAATATATATATATATATATATTCTACTCTCCAGCTTTCTTCTTTCTGAAATGGCGGCTCTACTCTAAATCCCGAAACCTCCGGTATTCCGTTTTCTTTGTCAAGGGTACATTGCAACCAGGAACATAGACCGCCTACGGCCAATAAGAACTGCTTTTGATTGGACAACAGAGCTTTTGCAGCGCCGTTTTTAGAGAACCCTGGCTTGCCATTGGCCAAGGAACAAGTCACTCATCTCAAAACCAATATTGGCGATGCAAAGCGCACATGACAGGTTGACATGGAAAATAAATGGAACTACACCGCCCTCCGTTCCGCTGTGTTCACGCTACTACGCTTATTCTATGTAAGAGCCATAACCACATCCATTGAACATTCCATAAAGAGAATATCGACCGTAACGTTTCTCCCCTTCCCTTCTTATTTCAATCTACCACTGTTCAAATCTTTCAAAGTAAACCCAGTATACTGTATCTAAAGTGACCATTTACATACTGTATACTGAAATTGTGTGTTCATTTACATACTGTCTTGAAAGTGTGTGTGTGTGTGTGTCCATTTAGTCACCGCCTCCTTTTGCAATCCCTTTTGCTGCCACTACTGCGTTATTTTTGTAATAGGCCTACAGTTATCCAGCCACCCTGTTACAGGTATTTCCAGTGCTTCCCTCTGATCAATAAACACATCCCCAATTATTTTCTTGCAAGGAGAAAACCTATGAAAACTTTTAAAACTGTTAAAAAAAACTGACCATTCATTAATGTTGTTTATTGCAAGTTATTATAGTGTTGATCCGGTCTCTTCTTGTGAGCACTTTGGGTGGGTGAGAGGACTGTGAAGTGAAGCTCACACCCCAAGAGCAAAACAAGACAAAACTCCTCTACCATAAGAGACAGTGTCAACCGTACAGATTACCTAATAACAGTATCATAGCTCAATGCTCATGAATATTAAAATTTTATTCAGTAAACAGACAAAACTGGAAATGGGAGATTATGAAACAAAGTGAACAAAAACAATGCGTCCTTTGGGCATAATGTAATGGAAATGGCAGATCACATTGAACAGTAATGGAAATGGCAGATCACATTGAACAGTAATGGAAATGGCAGATCACATTGAACAGTAATGGAAATGGCAGATCACATTGAACAGTAATGGAAATGGCAGATCATATTGAACAGTAATGGAAATGGCATATCATACTGAGTAGTTTGTAAACATGAAGTAAAATGGATATGTAAAAAAAGAACTGCATCATTTATATTGTCACAGATTAAAACAACATGCCAGTGAATTAGTTTATTTGTGCTGGACAACACACTTTACAAAGAGAAAATTAAAACAATAAGGCACTTCTCTCAAAGGGTGCAGTATGGATCATTGATATGGCCAGTGGTTACATGACAGTGAAACAGTTAACGATCAAACTTGACCAAGTGAATTACATAATGCATTGGATATGATGCCAATATCTTAAAGCGTTGGGTCTTTATCATCTTGAAACAAAAAATCATATGACCACAACATTGCAGGTATCTTAAGTCACAGGTAAATATGAAGGGCACCATTGCAGTTTTTATAACACTTAAAATATCAGCCTCTGGTTTAGTAGCTGAAATTGGCAATGGAGTAACTACTAAAACATATAAGCTCCCGTGGTTGGGATGTTTGATAAAAAATAAACACAAGGCAGCTAGGTAGACCATAATAGTTTTCATTTTTCTTTATTTTAATTTAACACCCTTTCTCTCCCCAATTACATTCCCTCACCACAGCTACTCAAGCAAAGCACAGAAGTCCCCTAATCCCATCGCCAAGCCAGTCATGAAGGGTGCTAGCAGACCCTGAAGGCTCAAGCTCACCAGGCACCTTGGCAACATCAGTTGCCAAAGTGCGTTGAGGTGAAGTAGTCCCTGACGGATTTACATCTCCAAACTGTGGACGCGCCAGTGCCAATGGCAACACGGCACACGCCAGACTAAAACTTGCACTCCCCTGACTGCATGACAACCTGCACACCATGCGGTCATGCCTTCACCTGATCAGCCACTTGGGATCACTATACAAGTGAAAGGCATAATTACAGTACAATACATACAGCACACTGGCTATTTTCATTTTCATACCACTGACAGTACTTGCTACAGTACATAGTTTTAAATGGTGTACATAAGAAAGTTTACAAACGAGAGGACGCCATTCGGCCCATCTTGCTCGTTTGGTTGTTAGTAGCTTATTGATCCCAGAATCTCATCAAGCAGCTTCTTGAAGGATCCCAGGGTGTCGGCTTCAACAACATTACTGGGGAGTTGGTTCCAGACCCTCACAATTTGTGTATATGGGAAACAGATGATGTATAACAAACAGGGTCACAGTGGATGTATTATAATCAGGTTAAAGCTGATTGCTGGGTTTGAGACATCATTAAACTAAAGAGTAGGGAATACAGCTGTTCTTGAGGGACTTTACTGCTAACAATTTGGGTGGATTTGTCATCAAAAGTTACTTCCTTTACCAAGATCCCAACATCGGTCAAGTTAGACAGACAGTGATGAAGCAGTTTTTTTACTGTATCAGCCGACAAACCCTTGTTTAATGCGTAACCTAAGGGCAACTTCAGGTCAGCATTCACAGCCACGAGTAGGAATACCAGGGCTTCAGTTGCAACTGAGGGGCAGTCATGCCCAAGTTCGATATAAACACAATCATCCGATTCAATGTCTTCCTCACAATGGGTGTCGCTTTGTGTGTTTACTGGGATTTTCACACCATTTACCTGGATGCAAAACTGCAAACCCTCAAGTGAGTAACGGGAAAGCCACTGAAAGGACTCCTCTGTGAACCCGGGTGTTTCACTGGAAACGTCCGCCCATTCTCTCACTAGATTGGAGTGAGGCAGATCCAAGTGGCAGCCCACGAATCTGTAAGCATGCGGAGCGTAAAAGTACAGAGTCAGGCAGAACCGTCTCAAGTCATAACTGTGTAAGTGTTCTGAACTGGTAAGAACTTTCATTTCGTTCTTCAGAGATTTCAAGGACATGGCACTGAGCGTGCTTGCTATGATCTCCGATGCAGAACCTGACGGGATCAATTTACTCCTTTTTAGGTGCATCACCAAATCTTTCATTTCCCGCCAACTCACGTTCATCCTGCGTTCTCTCTGTTGACAGACTTTGAGTTTCTTCCTCGCAGCCTCCAGTTGGTCTTTCAAATCTAATATCTTCTCTTTCGCAGCTGCCAGACTGGCCAGGCAGTAGTTATGGTCTTGGTAAATGTCGATGGTTTTAACAGGTGGTACTGGGATGCTGTTGACAACAGACATTTCTTGCTTGCTGTTTGTGGTTGTCTGCTGTGATCCTTTAACCTACAAATAATTGAATTACCGGTTAACAGTTTAGAGAGGCATAGATGGATCATTTTCATCGGCCCAATGAAAAACTCTTGAATGTGACTAATCAATAATAAAAGCAGATGGAAGTTTATCATTGCTGAAAGAATGTGGGAATGTAATGTAGCTATGAATGATTAATATTTTTCTTTGTACTTCTAAATCTGTATTTTGGATGGACATATAATGTAATAAGTAGGGGATGACTAATATATATATATTCAGTAATGTGCAAAAGTTTTAGGCAGGTGTGAAAAAATGCTGTAAAGTAAGAATGCTTTCAAAAATAGACATGTTAATAGATTATATTTATCAATTAACTAAATGCAAAGTGAGTGAACAGAAGAAAAAATCTAAATCAAATCCATATTTGGTGTGACAACCCTTTGCCTTCAAAACAGCATCAATTCTTCTAGGTACACTTGCACACAGTTTTTGAAGGAACTCGGCAGGTAGGTTGGCCCAAACATCTTGGAGAACTAACCACAGTTCTTCTGTGGATTTAGGCAGCCTCAGTTGCTTTTCTCTCTTCATGTAATCCCAGACAGACTCGATGATGTTGAGATCAGGGCTCTGTGGGGGCCATACCATCACTTCCAGGACTCCTTGTTCTTCTTTACGCTGAAGATAGTTCTTAATGACTATCGCTGTATGTTTGGGGTCGTTGTCATGCTGCAGAATAAATTTGGGGCCAAACTTTTGCACAGTACTGTATATATATATATATATATATATATATATATATATATATATATATATGTGTGTGTGTGTGCATCTTTTTATTTTACTCCTTTATGCATCTGTATTGTAATAACTAAGTAAATGTCTTTGCTGAATGATTAGAAAGCAGGGTGTGATGCTATAAAAAAGCTATTTTTATATTTAATGAATTAATCAAAGTTTTTATTGTTATGCAACTTGTTGACATTTTCATTGCAATTGTTTACTATTTTACCATGTGGTGAAGTTGGTTATGCTGAGTATAATAAACTACAGGTTCAATAACTAATGTTAAATTGTGAAAACGACCCTTTAGTTTGCCCCAGGGTACCTAAGGTAACAATTTATTTATAATTTTAAAAAAAAAAATTTAGAATTAAAAAAAACAAGTTAGGATGAAAATATAGCAGTGTGTTCTGGCAAGGGTCGGGAAATAAAATTATATATATATATATATATATATATATATATATAGCACTTTAAAGATGATTTGGTAATGGAGTGACATCTATGACAAAAGGCTTGACTGGGTATCTGCACCTTTAGGAGTGAAGCACCACCATGTCCTTATCCCCTCCTCCGACATAGAGTAGACAGAGTGAGCTGACCGGTCCAGTAGAGCAGAGAGAAAGAGCTGGCAGGGTAAAGAGGTCTGAAGGAGTGTGTGCAAACCCCTTCATTCTCTATAAACCTGGATATTACTGCCTGAACAAATTTTTCACAAGTTACCATGTTTACATGCGCTGGATCACTTGATAGACATTCTTTATGCTGGCTGCCCTCAATTGGTATCCATAACACAATTAACTTCTTGGCATTCATGTCTTTGTATGCATCACCCTGTCTTACCTTATTTCCAGGACAACCTGGAAGCACAAAGATGGATGGAACAGCATCTTCTCTCAGTCTCACAGTTTGCCCTGTCCTGTCAAAGCAGGAGTCCTCAAAGTGCTTCGAACACAGAAACGTGTTCAGGGAAGGGTTAAAATTGACCCTTCTGACACAACGAATCCACTCCTCTCTCCTCTCTTTGTTTAGTGGAAATCTACATACAACAATAAACAAAGCATTCACAGCAAACCAGTTTGTTATACTGATACCCATCCCATAAAAATACACCATTGCTCATCTATATCATTTAAAGGGATACTTTATACTGTAACATTAAAACGTATATTTAATCTCGTACCTGTTATGCTTACTAACTATTCCAGCAAAATATATATATATATATATATATATATATATATATATATATATATATATATATATATATAAAACGTTTCAGAAAAGTACATTGTGTAAATTGTTATGTGCATAACATTTTAAAACAACAAGTGCTGTTCTATTTTATTATTATTATTATTATTATTATTATTATTATTATTATTATTACAGTATAAGAAGCGCATCTAAATCATAGTTCAATTTAAATGTATTTTGCTGCACAAGGAGCAGGTCAAAAAGTATTTTACTCTAAAAATGATTTAAGAACAACAAAACAAACAAAAAATTGAGCGATGCATTGTTTTATTAACAACGTACCTGTGGAAACTGAAACCACAGTCCTTCTTCCTCGTATTACAGCATCCAAACGCAGCACAGCACGTGGGCATTATTATAACTTTTTAAAAAATATTTCCACACCTAAGTCTCACTCACAGTTGGGTGCCTTCATTAAGATGGCCGATCAAGCCTTCAGTGGAAAAAAAAACAAACTCCTCTACTCAGCTTTCACTTTGAGCAAGTAAAAGTTTGCCTCTTGTGGGATTATTAATAAACTGCATCAATGCATGCAACAAACATGTTGACACTATATTACTTTTTTAACTGATAAATGTCGCAAGTTGCATGTATTTCACATGATCTTAATTATTTAAGACAAGCCATATTAACCTTACCGCATGTACTGTATATGGCAATATAACAATTATATTATATTTCTATGTGTGCTTTTACTATTTCCATTTGTGTCGCTCAAATTAGACGTAGTAATCCATCCCAATCTCCCATTGGTCTGGGTTTACAGCAGTCTGAAGTACTATACGGCAGCTCCAGTTTGTACATGTGTGTTGTTGTGTGCAGTGGTGAAGATGGGTAAACGAAGGCACAAAAGTCAGCTTTTTAACAGTTTAACCAAGAAACAGAAAAAACATCTAAAAGATTTTGGAGAAGAGCACCCTTTTCACGATAAGTATGAGTCTGAGTTTTTTTTTTGTAATTAGTTCTCAAAAAATCATGTAGTCTACGCCGCTGACATGTATCAAGATTGTATTGCCATTAGCGGCTGGACATGAACGCAAGAAATAACCACCTTTAATGTATCATTATTCTCATTTTCTTATATATTTAGAATAATATAAATAATATGTTTATGTAAGCAAGGATTGTCAGTCAACCCAGGTAGCGGTACACATGCCCTAGGCCTCGGGCACGAGGAAGCCTTTTAGGGTATGTGACGCGCTATTTTCAGAACAAACTCAGTTACAGGTGTACTAGTATCGAATTCTGTTTATCATATAATTCAATGTGCCCTACTCAGGATGTGCATGCAGAGCTATCTCTTTCCAATCACTACACCTGCTTTGCTGACTTTGTCAAAGCGGGTTAACCACGATTCAGCAGCTCTGAGGTAACGCGCAGCGGCTCTAGATTTTTATGTTATATATATATATATAATATATATATAATGAGTCATATCTGCGCTTTCTAAATAAACGCAGAGGGAAAACATTTCACGGCTGTATATTGCAGCTGTGGGAAATGGTTTCTTAATACAAGAGTCACATTATAGGCTGTGCAGTGTTTTTAAGTGCCTGCTGGAACGTCAGGAGTGGACATTGTGCATTTTCAATGTCCAACTACCCTAGAGACGTACTTGCTGGGAGGGGAGGGGGGTAGTTGATGGCTGTTTAATTGTTTGTTTGTTTGTTTTTTCTTTGCTTTCAGAGTTAATGAAGAGGCAACACATATCGTTGAACTGGTGAGAAATTAAATCCACTTTTTAATTTAGTTTGCAATATAGGTGGCACCTTATGCCTGTGGATAAATAGTGTCTGATTTTTAAGTGGATTTCACACACTCCAGTTTCCAGTTGTTTCATTGTAATAGTAATGCAGCTTTTGATATTGATATTTAGCTATAAGGTGTTGGCTCTAAGCCCATGTTGAAAATGTCTCAAAAAGCATAATTGGCAGCATAAAAAACGCAGTACTTTCCTAGTTGTAGCAAGAATGTGCCAGTTTGTTTCATCAGTGTGACATAATGGCAAACCAAGAAAATAAATTATTTGCTGGTGTTTGTAATGTTGCCTATGATTTTGGGACACAACAGCTTTACTCCCTGTGGTAGGGAGTTTATATGCAATGAGCTCTGCTGAATCTGATCCCAGTTCCTGTTTCAGCCAGACAGTCTGGACCAGTCAAGTGCAGAGAGCGATGTGGAGAGCGAGCCAGAGCGTGTGTCTGCCTACCAGAAACTGCTGTCCACATTGAACAGTCCTTCTGAAGAGGAGGAGGAGAGTGAGGGAGAGGACGGGAGTGACGAGGAAGAAGATCCTGAAGTAGAGGAGGAGAGTGAGCAGGAGGTGGAAGAAGGTGGTGATGATGAAGGTAGAAATGTTATTTTTCTTTTTTTTATTGTTTGTAAGCTTGGCTGATGAATTTGAGACCTTTCTGTCTGTCTGTCACCCTTAAAATAGACAACCAAAATTGTCAAGTCCATTGCAAAACATGTGCAAAATGTCCAAGTATGCTGTACAAAAAGGGATGTATACAAAAAAGCTGGATTAAACATTGGAAATGCCTGCAATGTGTAGCACTCACATTTTGTGAATGGGCCATCCCTTGGCAATACTGTTATAACATTTGTAGTCTAACAGCATCCGTAATAGAAAAATCTTACTGTTGCACAGTGCTACAGTTCAGTAAGTTTCAGTCAAGATAGGCATGACAGCTGATCTGAACATTGGCACAGTGTCATGCATCTTCTAATCTTGTACTTCTGTCTTGATCTTCAGAATTCATTTTTTAAGGTGGTCTTTTTGAGCGGCTGTTATAAGCAGGTTTGACTAATAGACTTTCCACTACTAATCATAGTGTTGTTTTTACTATACTGTACAAACATTTCTTTCTTGTCTGTGGCAGATGAGGAGAGTGAGGGGTGTGAGGTAGAGAACGGAATACCAGGGCAGGAGGCAAAGGAGGAGGGCGGAGATGAAGCTGAGGAAGTGGGGATCCCAGGCGAGGAATTCACTGACAAGGAGCATGAGTCCAAATTCAGCCTGGAGACCAACGTCCTGGGAGAAGAGGAGGAGGAGGAGGAGGAGAGCGCTGACACAGGAGAGAGCACCTCACAGGGTATGCTTCCTTGTTTATCCCTTTACCCTGCCGAGATTCTTGAACAAAGTGTAACTTACAGTTTAAAGATATGAATTGCCTTTCAGTCTTTATTATGAACTGGGACACCTATTCAAGGATATTGCTCATAGTAAAACAGTCGCTCAAACTGCAGTGGGGATCTTATTGCTGTCCGTGCTGTTGTAATTATTCACAATGCAATATGCAGCATCTGTCTGGGACAGATAGCTTGCTGTTAGGTAGGTAGATAAGTAGGAGATTTGTATTTCATTTTTTCTCCACCACTACTTAGTCTTCTGGTATCAAGATAATTATGAACAGACTTTACACATTGTTTCTTTGAGATTATTTATATATATATATATATATATATATATATATATATATATATATATATATATATATATATATACAGTACTGTGCAAAAGTTTTAGGCAGGTGTGAAAAAATGCTGTAAAGTAAGAATGCTTTCAAAATAGACATGTTAATAGATTATATTTATCAATTAACTAAATGCAAAGTGAGTGAACAGAAGAAAAATCTAAATCAAATCCATATTTGGTGTGACCACCCTTTGCCTTCAAAACAGCATCAAGCATCAATTCTTCTAGGTACACTTGCACACAGTTTTTGAAGGAACTCGGCAGGTAGGTTGGCCCAAACATCTTGGAGAACTAACCACAGTTCTTCTGTGGATTTAGGCAGCCTCAGTTGCTTCTCTCTCTTCATGTAATCCCAGACAGACTCGATGATGTTCAGGGCTCTGTGGGGGCCATACCATCACTTCCAGGACTCCTTGTTCTTCTTTACGCTGAAGATAGTTCTTAATGACTTTCGCTGTATGTTTGGGGTCGTTGTCATGCTGCAGAATAAATTTGAGGCCAATCAGATGCCTCCCTGATGGTATTGCATGATGGATAAGTATCTGCCTGTACTTCTCAGCATTGAGGAGACCATTAATTCTGACCAAATCCCCAACTCCATTTGCAGAAATGCAGCCCCAAACTTGCAAGGAACCTCCACCATGCTTCACTGTTGCCTGCAGACACTCATTTGTGTACGCTCTCCAGCCCTTCGCGAACAAACTGCCTTCTGCTACAGCCAAATATTTCAAATTTTGACTCATCAGTCCAGAGCACCTGCTGCCATTTTTCTGCACCCCAGTTCCTGTGTTTTCATGCATAGTTGAGTCACTTGGCCTCGTTTCCACGTCGGAGGTATGGCTTTTTGGCCGTAAGTCTTCCATGAAGGCCACTTCTGACCAGACTTCTCCGGACAGTAGATGGGTGTACCAGGGTCCCACTGTTTTCTGCCAGTTCTGAGCTGATGGCACTGCTGGACATCTTCCGATTGCGAAGGGAAGTAAACATGATGTGTCTTTCATCTGCTGCAGTAAGTTTCCTTGGCCGACCACTGCGTCTACGGTCCTCAACGTTGCCCGTTTCTTTGTGCTTCTTCAAAAGAGCTTGGACAGCACATCTGGAAACCCCTGTCTGCCTTGAAATTTCTGCCTAAGAGAGACCTTGCTGATGCAGTATAACTACCTTTTGTCTTGTTGCTGTGCTCAGTCTTGCCATGGTGTGACTTTTGACAGTAAACTGTCTTCAGCAACCTCACCTTGTTAGCTGAGTTTGGCTGTTCCTCACCCAGTTTTATTCCTCCTACACAGCTGTTTCTGTTTCAGTTAATGATTGTGTTTCAACCTTCATATTGAATTGATGATCATTAGCACCTGTTTGGTATAATTGTTTAATCATACACCTGACTATGTGCCTACAAAATCCCTGACTTTGTGCAAGTGTACCTAGAAGAATTGATGCTGTTTTGAAGGCAAAGGGTGGTCACACCAAATATGGATTTGATTTAGATTTTTCTTCTGTTCACTCACTTTGCATTTAGTTAATTGATAAATATAATCTATTAACATGTCTATTTTTGAAAGCATTCTTACTTTACAGCATTTTTTCACACCTGCCTAAAACTTTTTGCACATATATATATATATATATATATATATATATATATATATATATATATAGACATAGACACACACACACACACACACAAACACACACAGTGCTCTTCCTTTATAATGCTGTTGTTAGGAGCCATAGTTACAAGTTTGTGTTTCGCCTTGTAATGAAAGTGCATGTGGCATGGCGTTATGGGGCAAATTGGAGCCATGACCATGCCGGCTTATAACAGGTTCCACTGTATATGGAATTCAACCTATGAAAAGATTTGGGGAAGGCAGTAGCAGTGGTTTCTACAGTACCTCATCGTCTGCCTTTTAAGATGTTAGATTCTTTGAAGATTTTAAGCATGGTGCCACCTGCTTGCTTAATATCAAATGGCACTACTTTTAATGTTTATTTTTCCTGTTTAGATCTGTTTGTGCAACACCTCGGCACAGAGCTGAATGAAGAGGAGGTGAAGAGCATCACAACAAAAGACAAAACAAGGACACATGTGAAGGTAAAGGATATGAACAAATGTGCTCCCTGTGCTGTGCTTTCCCTAGGCTCACAATGTCTGGAAAACAGAGCGCTTCACTTTATTATTTGTTTATTTAGCAGACTTGTTCATTTTTTATTTTTTTTCTGACAGTATCATAGCGATGTAGTGTATTCATGTTGATTCCAGTATACCAGTGTGTGGTCTCCCAAAGATTGACTATATAGGGTCTCCTCTGCCTTGAACTTAATGCCTACCTAAAGCACAAGGTCTCTGTTTAATAGGTGGTTTAGTTATCACATTGTAAGAGAGAAACATTATTTTCAGTATTGGCGCTTTAGTACCTGGATTGATAGGAACTTGGTGGGGTGTTTTTTTTGTTTTGTTTTATTTTTGTATACAATTGAACCCAATTGATTAATAAAAAAAATAAAAAAATATGGTATATAGTAGAGATGTAAATATCGTTTAAAAAAAAATCTGTTTAAACTATTTGATTTCTATCGGTTAACCGTTTAACCGTAGTTACACAGTCACACTAAATACCTTTTAAATAAACACCCTTTCCACAAATATTTAGTCTGTCATGTGTTAACATTTGTTTACCAAACATAAAAAGAGGCAGTTTAAGAGCACAAATTCTCTTTAATTGCGACACGATTATATCACATTGTCGATAGTATCTCCGTCATAGTTAATCTCGATCCACTACAGGGGACACTGGTTTTTAAAATAAAACATAATTTAAAAAAAAATGAAAAAAAACATGTTACCATCCCATAAACTTAGCGTAGCAATCAACAATATGTTTTTCAAGATTCTTATTAATTAATGCTATGAATCCATTTTAAAAGCAAGTACGTAAAAGACCAGATTTTTTTTCGTTGCTTGAAATGACTACAGATAAACTGCAACTTTAACAAACTGTGCCCACAACTACTGATCATATTGGTTTTTAAAAAATAAATAAATACATAAATTAAACCACTGTACTGAAAGATGAACGAAAATGTCATCTGTTATCACAGAGCTGCGGTTCTCAAACTTCGCTGCACTGTGACCCCCTAGTTCTAGAAATAAAAATGACTACACAATATTTTTTACAGTAAAAAAAAAAAAAAAAAAAAATTACAAATGCTTCTAGGCTGCCATGGTTTACGCAATCGTACCACAAGGACAGCTTCTTGATCCAGCTTTCGATTTTGTCAGTGAGAGAAAAGACAAATATATCTCATGCATGTCAAGTCTCAAGGTTTACCCGTGTAACTCACGGTTTTTCACAATTTTGAGTTTCTCACGGCTGTGCAATGGATTCTCACATTTGTGCAATTAAGTCTGTTATTGTTTGTGAGGCTGCGAAACCCTTTATACATGATACAGCGGTAAATCCAATACGACTGTCCAAGCGGATTATTTCATTTTTTTTTTTCGGGGGGGGGGGTCACGATGAAGAGGTGTACATTACCATTCTATATTCCTGTAGCTGCTACGCAAACTACCCCTTACTCCAAAGACGGTTTGTCTCGCTTGAACCTTCTATTTTTCTGTACACAGCATGTCATTAGTCGAAGGAGAGGCTGTCAGACTGTCACTGTCTCGTTCACGGAGAAATTACCACCGCAATAAAAGAGAAATGGACATCAATGGGAATGTAATTATTAAAGTCGAAAAATATAATGTTCTTTATGGTGCCAGTGTCAGTGGTTATAAAGACAATAAAAAGAAAGACGCCATATGGTAAGAAATAACAGAACAATTGGAAATGGATGGTGTGTCTATCTCTTTATTTCACCTTAATTTTAGTCAAAGTGACGGAGCGCCACACACTGGTTTCGTATTTCAGTAAAATGACGCTTACTTGTTTTAATAATGTTGAGCAATAATAATAATAATAATCACATTCACACACTAACTGAAGATTTTATTAAAACTGAAAATCAATAACAAAAGTATATTAAACTAATTCCCCCCCCACCCCCACCCCCAAACAAAATCTAGTGGTCTAGTTAAGGTTTTTGATCAATCTCAAGGTTTTTCAACAGGGGTCTCACTGGTGTGAACACTTAGGGGTTGACATGTATGATATCTCGTCCTTGGAGTGATTTGTTAAGAATATTGAAGCGATCAAAAATATCTGCCAGGAAACCATGCAAACCGCACAAGCTTTTTGGGTTCTTTATTTATTTTATACTGCTATTTTATCAGGTCGTCTGCACTTTTTTTGCTGCAGTCCCACTCAATTGCCCTTCATTACTCCCGTTTCCAACACTGATATGCAAATGTACTCCCAGCCAGGTTTTGAAAATTGTCCTGTAAAAAGCTTTAAGCTGTATGTTTCCAAGCTTTGAGCTGTACAGCCAAGGCTTTTTCAAATTCAACGAAAAAAAAAAATATCGGATGACATCTGGTACGGGAAGCATCCCCTCAGTGAACGTTTTATTGCTAGTTTAATGAAAAATCTCTGTAGAAGCTGCTCTCTCTACAATATACACCAACCACTGTGTTCGTACCACTTGCTGCCAAGTTTTAAGTGATGCTGGAGTTGAAGACAGGCACATTATTTCCATTTCTGGACATGAGAGAACTCAAGCATTATGCGACAAACACAGATGAAATGCAAAAAAGGAAAATAAATACATTTCTTCACTCAAGTCTTCAGGAACAAGTCCCCCCCCCCTGCTGCGACAGCGATGCCTAGTAATAACTTTCCTACACCAAATCAGAGATGTGCATTTGTTTTTAATAAATAATTTCACCACGTTTAACTAGTCTGAAAACACAGCACAGATCGGCTACTGCAGGTCAGTTATGGTCGATCCTAGACCAAACCATTTTGACAGGGAGAAGGGGGGGTTGAATGTTATATTTAATGAAAATACGTTCTTTTCACTGTGAAGATATTTGTGTCTAATCCTTATATGTGTGATTTATAATAAGTTAATACATCGTGTGAAGGGTGTCTCTTATTGTATAAGTGACATAATTTCGTGCAGCTTTGCTTCGCGGCCCTCTCGCCCAAACTGCGTAAGATGACATCTCTTATATAAGAGACACCCTTTCTCCCGACGTATTAACTTATAGTATAATTTCAGTCAAATTCCAGTCTTAGTTGTGGAGATTTTTGAGATCAAGCCAAATTGGTGGAATTTGATATACAGTTACTGTACCAACAAAATAAATATATATATATATATATATATATATATATATATATATATATATATATATATATATATACACACACAGTACTGTGCAAAAGTTTTAGGCAGGTGTGAAAAAATGCTGTAAAGTAAGAATGCTTTCAAAAATAGACATGGTAATAGATTATATTTATCAATTAACTAAATGCAAAGTGAGTGAACAGAAGAAAAATCTAAATCAAATCCATATTTGGTGTGACCACCCTTTGCCTTCAAAACAGCATCAATTCTTCTAGGTACACTTGCACAAAGTCAGGGATTTTGTAGGCATATAGTCAGGTGTATGATTAAACAATTATACCAAACAGGTGCTAATGATCATCAATTCAATATGTAGGTTGAAACACAATCATTAACTGAAACAGAAACAGCTGTGTAGGAGGAATAAAACTGGGTGAGGAACAGCCAAACTCAGCTAACAAGGTGAGGTTGCTGAAGACAGTTTACTGTCAAAAGTCATACACCATGGCATTGCTGAGCACAGCAACAAGACACAAGGTAGTTATACTGCATCAGCAAGGTCTCTCCCAGGCAGAAATTTCAAGGCAGACAGGGGTTTCCAGATGTGCTGTCCAAGCTCTTTTGAAGAAGCACAAAGAAACAGGCAACGTTGAGGACCCGTGAGGCGCGGTGGTCGGCCAAGGAAACTTACTGCAGCAGATGAAAGACACATCATGCTTACTTCCCTTCGCAATCGGAAGATGTCCAGCAGTGCCATCAGCTCAGAATTGGCAGAAAACAGTGGGACCCTGGTACACCCATCTACTGTCCGGAGAAGTCTGGTCAGAAGTGGCCTTCATGGAAGACTTGCGGCCAAAAAGCCATACCTCCGACGTGGAAACAAGGCCAAGCGACTCAACTATGCACGAAAACACAGGAACTGGGGTGCAGAAAAATGGCAGCAGGTGCTCTGGACTGATGAGTCAAAATTTGAAATATTTGGCTGTAGCAGACAGCAGTTTGTTCGCTGAAGGGCTGGAGAGCGGTACACGAATGAGTGTCTGCAGGCAACAGTGAAGCATGGTGGAGGTTCCTTGCAAGTTTGGGGCTGCATTTCTGCAAATGGAGTTGGGGATTTGGTCAGAATTAATGGTCTCCTCAATGCTGAGAAGTACAGGCAGATACTTATCCATCATGCAATACCATCAGGGAGGCATCTGATTGGCCCCAAATTTATTCTGCAGCATGACAACGACCCCAAACATACAGCGAAAGTCATTAAGAACTATCTTCAGCGTAAAGAAGAACAATGAGTCCTGGAAGTGATGGTATGGCCCCCACAGAGCCCTGAACATCATCGAGTCTGTCTGGGATTACATGAAGAGAGAGAAGCAACTGAGGCTGCCTAAATCCACAGAAGAACTGTGGTTAGTTCTCCAAGATGTTTGGGCCAACCTACCTGCCGAGTTCCTTCAAAAACTGTGTGCAAGTGTACCTAGAATTATTGATGCTTGATGCTGTTTTGAAGGCAAAGGGTGGTCACACCAAATATGGATTTGATTTAGATTTTTCTTCTGTTCACTCACTTTGCATTTTGTTAATTGATAAATATAAACTATTAACATGTCTATTTTTGAAAGCATTCTTACTTTACAGCATTTTTTCACACCTGCCTAAAACTTTTGCACAGTACTGTACATATAATTTTTTATTTTTTTTTTGCTTCTTCAACTAGTGGCCAAGACTGGGCAACTTGGTGTGCACCTCCAGTCAGCAGAAGTACAGCTCACCTCTCAGTGCCCCCAAGGACTTGAGCCCAAGCCAGGCACACCTCTACAAACCCCTGGAGTTGACCTGGCCCAAAGTGAACCAGCCCTTCCTGCTCCCAGAGCACCAGCACGGTTTCACCCCCCTGCAGCAGGAGCTCCTCAGCATCATGGGCAGCTACCGGGACCTGTACCTCCCTGAGAGCTCTGCCCTGGCCAATGGGCCACAGGTGCGCAGCGTGTACTGCCTGCACGCTCTCAACCATGTGCTCAAGGCCAACTCCCAGGTTCTCGCCCACAACACCCAGCTGCGCAACACGAAACCTGGCTCTGAGCCGGATGAGCTGCGGGACCAAGGGCTCACCCGGCCCAAGGTGGGTCTACCTGCCTGTGTCTGTCTTTGTGGGTGCCTGCCTGTCTCTGACTGTCTTTCTGTTTTGTGTGCCTGCCTATCTGTCTGTCTCTGACTTTGTGTCTGCCTGTCTGTTGGTCTTTTTATTTATTTATTTATTTATTTATTTTTCTTTGTGTGATTTATTGATACTGACTATGAATTGAATGGGTTGAAGTTTGATAAGGAGCTGTGACACATTCCGCAGGGATGGAAATAAAACTCCTATTGCATTGCAGTTTTACCCATTCCTGGTTTTACTACAGGCTTGATTAGCCACAGTGTGTAGGTAGATAACAAACACAGGAGCATTTTATTACTCTCATAGTAAAACCAGAAATGGATCAAACTGCTGTGCAATGGGAGTAAATAAAAAAACCCAATAAAAAACAAACATAGAATCAGTTTTAGATGAGCCAAGTTTCAAGTACAGTGCAGTACAGGGAATATTGTGTCAATTGCTCTTCCCTCTCATTGCCATTCTGGGGTGCTGGTAGTGCTGGTGACGAGGAATTACCTGGTCCTAAGACACTGCACACACACAGGTAAAACTATTAAGAAATTAAGTGAAGCAGACAAACACTTTAAGAAGGAAGCCCTGGTGATCCCTGATCAGCACAGCACCCTGTGAACTGTCCTGTCGCCCCCCAGGTCCTGATTCTGGTCCCGTTCCGAGACTCTGCTATGCGTGTGGTTCAGACCCTCATCAGTCTACTAGAGGTGGGTGACAAGAAGCTGGACGTGAGCAACAAGAAGAGGTTCAAGGACGAGTTTGGCTCCAGCCCGGAGAACCAGCCAGCTAACCTCTCGAAACCCGATGACTACCACGCTGTCTTCTCAGGGAATGTGGACGACCACTTCAGGATAGGTATGCCTGCTCTCTCACACCCTGATCTTTTAAAAAAAAAAAAAAAAAAATCATGGTTAGAAACTCATACTAGGCCTACAACCAGTCCAGGGTTTCAGATTTCAGATACTCTCAATGAGGTTTATTATTAAAATCATCAGGAGGCAGGGGGTTGTGCAATCCGGCCCCTGTTAAATACTTTATTCCTCCCCTATAACTCCAAATAACCTCCAGACTGGGTTAAGACGATGAATTGAGTGCAGAGAGTTCAGAGTACATTTAGAAGGGGTCTGATTTGCAGGCATTTGGTCACTCCCATAATACAATCAGCACTTGGATATCCGTTACCCAGATACGCCAGTCACGTTTTTACTGCCCTTGTATTAAGAATAAAATCAATCCCCATTTATTTAATGCACTTACCCGTCACACGCGATTTCCGACTCCAGTTTTCTGATACAAAGCCCATCTCGTCAATGTTACAATATACTTGTTTATCCATCACAGCCCGCGGGTTTTCTTTTTCCTCGCATGCTAAATCAGTCTGTCTCTACTGTGCAGTTACACAGTGCTTCCTCCAATTTCACATGCTGAAAATGCAGCAAAGTGAATGAGTCAAGCTACTGTAATGTAAAAGTCCATCATTAAACAATGGGTTTTTTTTAAATCTGTGATCTTTAATTGCTTTTCATTTGCAAGTCAGCTGTGACATTAGGGCCTTGCTGGATACTAGTCGCAAATTTAACATCTTGTAATTCAGGATGGTGAATTTTAAGGGCAGTTTATCTGTTTGCATTTTCTTATAAATTAATTTCTCACTTGTTGTCTATCCTATCGTAATGTTTTGGTTTACCTTTATTACACAGGTGCATAATACGTGCTATGAAACGTGCCTTTACATTTCATTATGTTTATAGTAGTGCTGGTCCTGAAGGCTGCAGGAGCTAATAAATAAATAAGCACACCGCAAGGGAAGCGAACGACAGACATCCCATAATAATAACAAACTGGCGACGCTATGGTGGTTGGTTTGTGGAGATCTTCATGCGTTCTTGATTATGCTAGGGGGGTGCTGACAAGTGAAAACATTAAGAACCGGAGAAGGAAATTATTACTCGAGTGGCAATGTATTTAAGTCATTTTTCCGCCCCCCACGGCTTTGCGCCCTGGGCGGCTGCCCCGCTCGCCCACCCCTAGGTACGGTCCTGATCTCGATATCCACGTTAGGGTTGGCAGTGCTCCGGGTTTGCTGGCTCCAGCTCCGGAGTGGCTCCAGTGGTTCGGCTCCAGCTCCATGCTGGCTCCAGAGCTGACAGAGACCTCTTGCTCCAGCTCCATGCTGGCTCCAGAGCTGACAGAGACCTCTTGCTCCAGCTCCAGGCTGGCTCCAGAGCTGACAGAGACCTCTTGCTCCAGCTCCAGGCTGGCTCCAGAGCTGACAGAGACCTCTTGCTCCAGCTCCATGCTGGCTCCAGAGCTGACAGAGACCTCTTGCTCCAGCTCCATGCTGGCTCCAGAGCTGACAGAGACCTCTTGCTCCAGCTCCATGCTGGCTCCAGAGCTGACAGAGACCTCTTGCTCCAGCTCCAGGCTGGCTCCAGAGCTGACAGAGACCTCTTGCTCCAGCTCCAGGCTGGCTCCAGAGCTGACAGAGACCTCTTGCTCCAGCTCCATGCTGGCTCCAGAGCTGACAGAGACCTCTTGCTCCAGCTCCATGCTGGCTCCAGAGCTGACAGAGACCTCTTGCTCCAGCTCCAGGCTGGCTCCAGAGCTGACAGAGACCTCTTGCTCCAGCTCCAGGCTGGCTCCAGAGCTGACAGAGACCTCTTGCTCCAGCTCCAGGCTGGCTCCAGAGCTGACAGAGACCTCTTGCTCCAGCTCCAGGCTGGCTCCAGAGCTGACAGAGACCTCTTGCTCCAGCTCCAGGCTGGCTTCAGCTCTGACAGCTAGACCTCTTGCTCCAGCTCTGGCTGCTTTCACTTGGCCCTGGCTCCGGAGCCACAAAAACCTATGCGTGACTATCTATCTATCTATCTATCTATCTATCTATCTATCTATCTATCTATCAATCAATCAATCAATCAATCAATCAATCTTTTTAATATAGCGCTTTGCCTCAAAGCGCTTTTCATGGCTAAAACAGAAAATACAAGCAGGAAATACAATAATCACAGTAAATGAAAATACATGAGCAGGAGAGTAAGGAGAGTAAGAGGGAGCCAGATCATGTAAAGCTTTGTAGGTTATGAGCAGAAGCTTAAAATCAGCCCGAAACCAAACTGGAAGTCAATGTAGGGCTGCCAATACCGGTGTAATGTGATCATACTTACTTGTTTTAGTTAAAACCCTGGCAGCAGCATTTTGTACAAGTTGCAAATGGGATAAAACTTGTCTTGGAATGCCAGAAAATAGACAATTACAATAATCATTTCTAGCTGTTACAAAGGCATGCATCAGTCTCTCTGCGTCTTGTAGTGAAAGAGAACGTCTTATTTCGGAAATATAAGGTGAAAGAAAGACACTTTTTAGTTACTCTCCTAATACGAGGTTCGAAAGAAAGAACTATCATAGTATCATGGTACTTAAAATTAATGTTGTTTGTTTGTGTTTCTTAGTAAAAGACAAGTGTGAATCTATTTAACATTTTATTCTTTTTTTATTTCTTTTTTACAAATCTTTTGGCTAATATTCAAGAAAATCAACAGCGTCATTGACATTGACCCTTTTTTGGCCCTTTAACTAAAAACAACTTTTAGGTTTCAAACTTTTGTTCTAACTTGGCATCTCAAACTGTTTGAGCTGAGAATAACATAAAAGCCTTGATTAGCAAATTATTAGTTCAATAAAGTAACTAAGGTCTCCATTTTGTCCCCTTTTATTTTGCATTATGCCTAGAAAGTTCCTGCATAATCTGATTTATTTTTAGTCCCGGCTCAAAGATAAATTTCAATTCAGAAATATTATTTGTTCAACATTTGTGGAACTTAGCCTTTTCTTCGGTCAGTAAGTAAATCCCCTGCTTTGGAGAACAGTCTTTCACTTTTCGCTGGTGTTGCAGGCACACAAAAGAAACAATGTGACAGCTGTGCTAACAAAGGCAAGGAATCTTTGCGATTCCTCCAGTAATCCAAAGGGGTGAGTCCAAAGGCTCTCTCTTCTCGGCTGCATCAGTATCATCTTCTATGCTGCTGTCAGAAAGCTGATAGATGCTTTTACTGCCACATGGGCGTGCCCTTTGGTTGAAACTGGATCCCTTTCAGGAGGTTCACATGCAACAAACAAACCGTTTATAATAGCTTCTTTTTGCTGTCTGTTGGAGACAGCTTTTAAACCGCGGATCCAGGAATGCTGACATCTGAAAATGAAGGTCATTCTCAAAGCTCGATAACCTTGTTGAGATCTGACTCAAAAGGTAGTCATTCATCTTCAATCCAGGTTCAGATTTCACTTCAACCAAGTGCCCTGCGAATTCCAACCACTGTGGGCACAATGAGAGATGCTGTAGGATATTTTGCCCCAGAAAGAGTCGTGGTTGCTTCCTGAAATGGCTTCAGCATCTCACTCACTTCTTCCAGAAACATCTTATCCTCAGCAGCAATGTTTAGTGCTGGTCTCTTCAATTTCAAGGCTGCAATTTCTAAGTGCTCCGCTTGTTGGGTCACCTTTTCAATCATTGGCAAGCTTGGGTTCCATCTTGTAATGCACGGTCTCAGAATCTTCATTGGTTCAGATCCAGGTTCAGTCAGGCACACCTTTGATTAGGCATTCCAAGCACAAGGTGACCTTTAAAAAGTGGCTATGGATCAACATCTTTCAATCACTGCAGATATTTCCTCTAGTAACACTTGCTTTCCTTACCTGGGAAAAATAATCTCCTGCAGACAGAGGTGCAATGTATGAGCTAAACAAGGGTGCCGTTTCAAATTAAGAAGTTGTTGGACACGTACAACATTGGCTTCACTGTCAGTAACAGCATCTACGACTTGCTTTAAATCATAGGAGTTGAAAACGTTTGCACTGAGAAGGCAATGTTCTCCCCAGTATGGGCTTCATCAGCAGGAATGCAGCCAATGTATTTTGCAATCAAATTCCACTTCTGGTCAACAAAGTGGCACGTTACTGCTAGAAAATGCTTCTGATTTTTGGTACAGGTTTACAGATCAAATGTAATGGCAACATGTGATGCAGACATTAGTTCTTGCTTTAAAGTAGCTACAATGCCTGAGTGTGTATTGCTCAACAGCCTTCCTGAAACTGTCTTTCCTGAGGGGGGGTTGGTAGCCTGGACAAAGCAGATTCAAGATCTTTCTGAAAAGATAATGTCAATAAGTGTTTAAAAAATGTTTTATGCAATATTACTGCTATACAAACAGTGCCTTTACTATTGCAAATAATCATAACATTGATGCTTAGAATTGTTGTATTTTATAACTTTAGTTAAAACATTATAGTTATTGCTCAAAATCTTTGTAAATTTTAGAAAATTAATGTTATGATGAACAACTTACTCAATACCTTAATAGTCTAATTACTTTTTTAGACATGCCAAGTTGTCAAACCTAATTGCCTTTAATATATTTTAAAGTAACCTAAAAACTCATGATTTAAAAGGTTCTTAAATACATGTAAAGTAAAAATAGATCATTGAAAAAAATGTAGCTGTTAAAGAGCCAGGAAATATTATTTCTGAACAACTAGTTCATAATAGGTGGGAAAATAGTATATTGGTAAATTCTTTCAGTAGTCTTTTTTGAAAATAATTGTGTTCTAATAATACTGATTAATTATAGAAACTTTAGTTCTCTATAAACGAATGCATGTTACTTTTTGAATAAAATGCTTTTATTTATGTAAAGTTAAACTATTTACACAAATACAGCAATATTTGAGCATTTTCATTTTAATACGGTGTATTATGTATTAAGTAGGGAGTATGTTCTATGTCCAGTTGTTTTACTGGTTTTAATAATGCATAATATTTTGTTAGAAAAATGCAATTCATAAGAACAGGTGTTTCATACTTTTAAGACTTCTTACATAATGTGCAAGTTAATACTACGATGATGTATGTTTTTTTAAGAAAGATAAATTGCAGATCCCAAAAATTCTGAATCTTATTTTGTCATCATTTTTGTTATTAAATTAATAACCTTCTAGGCCCTGTGCATATTTATATATGTGAACTGATATCTGATACCATATACAGCAGTAATATAGATGTATTACTTATTAACTAAGATTTTATCTCAACCTACAGTTTGTATATCACTAAGCAAAACATATTTCTAAAAAACCAAGTGCTCTTTAAGGAAATCAAGTGAGACGAGTAATAATTCTGTTCTTAACGGAACGCTGGCGATTTGACAGTGCGAAATGGTTGAAGATCAAGAGCAATCCAGTATGACGTTGTCAGCATTTAGTTTTTTGTTTTTTTTCTGATGTGGTTTTGGAACTTCCAGATGGCATTCCAAAACAATCTTTTAGCTGAGGTAGCTGTTTTTTCTTTCTTTCTTGCTCCTGATATATTTTGCTGTAGACACTTGAGAGATGTCCTCCAGGTGCCTTTTCTGGTTGAATGTTTTCTCACCAAGCTTCTCATGGCACTGAGTTTTACCCTGTTGTACATATTGAAAACAACTGGCAACATCTTTATAATATTCCTCAGCTGTCTCTTCCTGCAGCTCAGCCATGTTCTTTTGGAGAGTGCTGAAATGGTACTGATGCAAAATCTTATGCTGCAGCAACTGTGGCCTAATCGGAGTGTCTTCTGAAAAGTGTAAGAACAAGTTTCTTCAGGTTATCATAAACAAGTAAGGTGATCACTAAGCCCTGGGGTCAAGAAAAGGTTAGATGATGTTATATTGGATTGGCTATATCTTGTAGAGAAGAATGTGAGCAGATTATAAATTAGAGGGAAGGACCAATAGCATAGGTACAGAGAATTATTATTATTATTATTTATTTTTATTTTTTTGTATTTATTTATTTAATAGTATTTGAGTGCATGTTCGTGTATTTGTGTACATTTTAGTATAAGTTACCAGGTAAAAATGTATTAGTGAAAGTGAAATATATATATTTGAGGGTGTGTACTAGATCTAGAATGTTTTTTTTGTTAAATTTAGTAATCGACAATTATTTTATTATTTTCTCCCAATTTGGCATATCCAATTATTTTTAGGCTCAGCTCACCGCTACCACCTATGCGCTGACTTGAGAGTGGCGAAGACAAACACACGCTGTCCTCCGAAGCATGTGCTGTCAGCCGACCCTCTTTTTTTCGCACTACACTCTGGCCTGTGATGGTGACAGCCCCCCTTTCCTTTGTGCCCCCTGTTCAGGTGTGTCTATCCTGCAGAAGAGCATGCGTCTGTACTCCCCCTTCTACTCCTCTGACATCATCGTCGCCTCTCCACTGGGGCTGCGTACCGTGCTGGGGGTGGAGGGTGACAAGAAGAGGGAATTTGACTTCCTGTCCTCCATCGAGCTGCTCATCATCGACCAGGCCGACGTCTTCCTCATGCAGAACTGGGAGCATGTGCTGGTAGGCAGGACGCTCCTCGGCTCATGACCTCTGGTCCTAGAGTGCAAGTTTCTTACGTCAATATAATCTGGTTAAATTAAACCAGATTGTTTTTAATTTTTTTTCTAATGAGCCGATTGTACAAGTAGCAAAGTTTCAACTGAGAGAAAGTCGAGTTGGAGTAGCGGTCTGTGTGTGTGTGTGTGTGTAATAGCCTCTTCTGCCCCCGTGTTTCAGCACGTGATGAAGCACCTAAACCTGCAGCCGCTGGACTCTCATGGGGTGGACTTCTCCCGGGTCCGGATGTGGAGCCTCAACAACTGGAGTCGGTATTACAGGCAGACCCTGCTGTTCAGTGCTATCCAGGACCCCCAGATCAACGCCATCCACAGCAAGCACTGCTGCAACTACCGGGGCCAGGTCAGCCTCCCCAGCTTTTCCCAGGCTTAGTTTAGTTTAACCTTAGTTTTTATCAGTAAAAAGACTGCTTGACAATGTAGTTTTCAAACAACTGATAAATCATTTATCTAATAAAAAGGGAATTAATAAGATGAGAGTGTTACATTTACTATATACTTTTTTTTACATTTTTAATTTTTTTTTTTAGTTGATGATTTTTCTGTGGCATATTTTCTATGCACCAATTGCTGCTTTTTCTGCGACCCATCTGTTTTCAGTGTGTGCTGCGAGACTGTAAGCGTAGCATCAAAATGTCTGCGTTGAAAAAATAACATCACATTTTAAGTTTTCCTTTTACTATAGCGTCTTTTAGAAAAAAAGTGAGACTTACTGAAATGGTGATATTACATATTTGATTTGCTGGAATTATAATTTGTTGCTAATGTGTTACAGGTGGCTGTGAAGAACTTGCCCAAAACTGGCTCCATCAGTCAGGTGCTGGTGCAGCTGCCTCACATCTTTCAGAGACTGGAGGCAGACAGCTTCATGGATCAGGACGCAAGGTCTGCTCTCTGTTTCTTATGTAACTAAAATGTCTAACCTCCTTAGTAACAAACATCTACAAATTGTAATTACATTTAATCAAACAAACAAGTAGACTCACATTTTGCATTTGTAAGTGTAAGAACTTTTTTTTTTTTCAGTAATTCAATATTCTTTTAGATTGTGACTTGTCTGCTCTCCTCCTCCTCAGATTCCAGTTCTTTGTTGATAAGGTTCTCCCGCAGTACCGGGACGCTGTCATGTCTCACACACTCATCTACATCCCCTCCTATTTTGACTACGTCCGACTGCGCAACTACCTGCGCAAGGAAGAGCTCAACTGCACGCACATCTGCGAGTACTCCAAGAAATCGGAAGTCTCCAGAGCCAGGCACTTCTTCCAGACAGGGGATAAGCAGTTCCTCCTGTTTACTGAACGCTTCCACTTCTACAAGAGGTAAAGGCGACACCCAGGGTCTCCACCCTGCATTCACTGTAGAAAGGGTCCAGCTGGCTCTGTAGCCTGTGAAACCGTTTCTGACCAGTACATTGATGGGGAAACATTTTCAGAATGTGATTTCCACTATACTCGCTGAAAATTGAGGAAGGCATTAAGAACATGTGAAAATGCATGAATGAGAGGAGGCTATTCAGCCCTATAATGCATGGCTGGTTCCTACTAGCTGATACTTGTCCTGCAGTGTCCTGTTTCTCTTTCCTGTTATATTTTAAGATGTGTTACTAGAAAGCAGGCACGAGGAAAAATGAGCACGTTACAATGGGTGTTATACTCTGGATGTAACTCCTTTTGTCACTCTTGGTCTTTTTTTATTGTTTTTAAGTATAACTTCTGAAGGGAATCTGTAATCAAAACACAAAATGAGAATGGAAAAATTGGATTGTAACACAAACGACACCTGCATTCAGCATGGAAAGCACAAAAAAAAAATTGCCTTTTTTCAAAACGATCATTACATTTTTCCTTTTTCTCTTGCACAGGTACACAATCAAAGGGATCTGCAACCTGATTTTCTATGCGCTACCCACCTACCCACACTTCTACAGCGAGATGTGCAACATGCTGAAGGCTTCGAGCAGTGGAGAGGAGGCCACCTGGACCTGCACTGCCCTGTACTCCCGCTACGACATGCAGAGGCTGGCTGCCATCGCTGGGGCAGAGCGCGCGGCTCAGATGCTGCAGTCTAAGAAATCAGTCCACTTGTTTGTCACTGGGGGGGAGGAAACATTGTAACTCAATCATGCACCTCTGTCTCTAGGTTCTACTAGAAACTTAACTAGTTTGTTTAACCGAAAGGCTGTTTAATTGCTGCAGTATGTAACCTCACAACAAGTTGTCATGTAACAATGTTTTAGTGGGATCAACCCTGTTACAATTCATTTTTGGTTGCTGCGTGTCCGCATGGGCTACGGAATCCATTCCAGGAAGATTAGACCGAAATGCTGTGGTTTTTGTTTTTTTTACAATTTCATTGCTTGTAGTAAAACTGCAAGAAAATAATTAATTTCAAGTAGTAGTCTTTTTGCAGTTTTCTGATAAACCTGATTAGGAGATGTGTTTGTCTGTTTGGTTTCTTATAATCCAACCTGCTATAATGTATGATTGAGCGTTGGAAGGATGAATACCAACACGTGGGAGGCTTATGCGTGGCTTAACCAACTGTAAATACATGCTTATAAATATTTGCCATTTCCATGATACAGCAGTGAACATAGAAAAGCTGTGGCTCACTTCAGAGATTGACCGGGTTTAATCAACTACGCTTTCATTCAAACATTTTAAACCCGAAAGTTAATGTAATGTTTTTCTTCTTAATATTTTTAATTATATGTTCTAGTAACAGGTGTCCATGCATCTCAGATCTAAAGCAGGGATAACCAATATTCCTGATGAAACCTGCAAGTCTTCATCTGTGAAGTGTTGTTTTCTGTGAATAAGTATTCTGTGAGTCTAAAAAAAATAAACGGTTTGCCACAAGATGGCAGTATTGCCTGCAGTGCCCTTGAATGATTATTGAGTGGATTTAGGAAAGAAATCCTAGCTATAAAGAGTTACATTCAAAAAGGCTTTTACTCCAAAGTTTCACCCTTTTTTTATGAAAATGAAAGAATACAGAGTAAAGTTTTGGAACCAGTTTTGGCTCTCTGTGAATGGTCATTTAGTCAGTCATGGAATGCAAATAGATTAACCCAATATAAAAAGGCTGTAGAGATATTCTTATGCATCATAAACAAAACAAAAAATCCTGAGCCATCTAATATAAACGTATGTGAAACCCCAATTTGCAGACGTTGGATAAAGTCACAGGACTGGATTTTTCATTAATATGAATGGAGAGGTTTCTAAAGTGTACTTCTACAATTCATGTTTTTATGGGCATGATTGGTTTTGAAAAGCATACGATTTTAAATAATAAATCTGCCCATTAATTACTTTCGGTGAAAATGGCCATGGAGTTTCAGTTCTAAATGGTGTCTGTGTAGGTGGTGAACCAAGATTCTATTTCTAAAGGCTTGGGATCTAGTTGTATTTTTGATCAGTCTGAACTGTATTGTCTTAAGTTGGATTTATATAGTGTGTTTTTGTGCATCGATGATGAGTTTGTCCAGGGTCAAGGAATTTCTAGATCTATACGCTGCACTTCAAAGCAGTGATTCGCCACATGCTGTATAGGAGCATGCTGTTTACTACTGTGCTGCACATTGATTACTTCAAATCCTCCAGGTCTGCTTGGTGCACGGTATCTAATTTCCTGGAGTCCCTTTTAATAGAATCAATGTTCAGATTGCACCTGCAATAAATCCTCTGTATTCTACCTCGTCCAGAGTTTTTTTTTAAACCCACGAGGACGACATCAATCTTGGAAGAGAAAGATGGTGTGCAGTTGGTTTTAATAGGATTCATTTTTTAATGTGCTGGCAGTCGGTGAATTCATTTATTTTTCAATGTTACAAAAAGTACAAAACTAAATTAGCCTGATATACAGTACATAACTGACACAATAGAGAATGGTAATGCTAAACCATACAAAAACATGCCATGGTAGTATCTATACCCTTCTGAAGATTCCCATAGTACAAGCATAGCGAAGTGTAATAAAGCATGGTAAAGCGTACTGTTGTAAACTTTACAAAGGTAGTGATACTAAAAGAAACGCCATTACTCAATGTGTTCAACATCTTCAAAAAATAAATTTCAGCATTGTAGAGAATGAGTCTTCTTGTTTAAATGTGCCATACTATATCCGGCCTCTCTTGATATCTGATACTAGCATGGGTGTAGTGAGAGTGCTAAGCGAGCATGGTGTCAGTGAGGAAAGGAAAGAGTGCTCTGTTTGTGATCAGATCTGCTCAGCTTTGCTCCACCTTGCAGACCTAACACTAAACAAGTTACCTAAAATTATCCTCCCAACAACCGTAATGCAATGCCCTACAGCACCTAAAGCCATCTGTTTTATAATGTGATCCCTCCTGTCAATGTCAAAGTAATGATAGCACCATCCAGATGGCCAGCTATTGAGAACCTATGAATCAAGTATACAAAATCCAGCTTGGTTCAGTACTGTTACGCTGCTATAAACAGCATGCTCTGCTGGCTTGGAAGTGAGTTTTCAGTGTTGCTGGAGTTTTTTTCCACAGTGAAGTTGGTGTATGTTCTTGGTTTTATACTTGCAGCTTCTGTTCCAGGGTCCCTTCATTCAATTTGTGCTCCACAGCTGAGCGATGGGTTTGAAAATGAAATGGCAGCTTTCCACCATCTGTTATCCAAGCTGTTGAGTATGGGGGCTGAGACAAAAACAAAAGGGCTTTCTCGTATGTAGTTTGAGATTTGGACACTAAAGATATTATCAGATGGATATGGAAGCATTTTTATATGTGTACGAGATACACTGCACATGTGCATCATTTCAGGTATTCAGAATATCAAGTTAAAGCAATTTTGTTCATTTTACCTACCTGTTTTAAATGTAAATTTACTGTTGAAGTAAAATTTAAGGTATGTGATTAATCTAGCTTTTCCAATAGCCCCAGGGTTCGCTCTTAAACATGTTTATACTTTGAGAAACATGGGATGAGAAAGTATTCAAAAATGGATATTTCATAATTCCGGCATTTGTTTTATTTTTTGTATTACTGTTAATAGTGTTATGGTTTGCAACATGAACCTATTCATCTCGCAAGCTTTTTACTCCGCATTTCCTTAATCTCCAGGAGCTGTACAGCATGTTATGAAACGTTGGGGGTAGAGGTCGTATTTCTTCTGAACCCTCAGATAAATCTGTCAGACGAGCCAACTTATGCAATGGCGATGTCCGTCTTGAAACTTCACAACACTCCAAACCATACTAGACTATGGATATCTGATATACAAATGTTTTGGTGAAGAAAATGATAACCCACATTTTCATAAAAATGTTAATATTGTGCTATCTCACTGTCCTTTCAATCAGTGCCCATTGTCAGACTGCACCAGAAAGTTTTAGTATTAAACCATCACTGTTTTGCTTTTCATTTTAAAAGGATGCTCCTTGCAGCAACTTAGCCTATTCCAGTCAAAGGTGAGCCACGATGAGTTAGTAGTTTACCCTTTACTGTTTTGTTCTGTTGGAACTTGAAAAGCTAACCCACATTTTACTAGGGTGGGCTAATTTGTAAGAGAAGTTTCAAATTCTGACTATCATGAAAGCACTACGTTTATGATTGTAATAGAACTCCTCCTAGTGACTGATGAGTTAATAATACTGACATCAGCATAAGACACGTACTGAGTGATTACACCTCTCGACTACAGCGCTTGCTCTATAGTGGAATAATAAGATGTCTTTGAATCGTAAGGTTACCAATTCAGGTCCAGCCTAGTTCCATTCAGTTCAATGTACTGAGCTGACAAGTCATTACCACTCACCAATTATTAAGTGTTCCCATGTTTGATATTCTCAAAACAACATCTGTGTGGGTTACCATGATCTTCCCCCGCTGTCTTCATTTGTAACTGCTAGATTAACAGATTTAATAGTCTGTGATTATGAGGACCCCTCTGTATCTGTGTTGAATTTTGTTCCATGTGACCTAGATTGACTCATTAGAAATACATAAATAAATAAATAAATAAAAGCATCAAACAGCTCGGGTTATTCTTTCTAAATGCAAAATGGTTTCCCTGCTATATACAATTGAGTGTGCGTGGGTGCCTTCGTCCACCTGTGTGTGGGAGGGGAGTCTGCATCAACTGTAGGGGGTATAAGCAAGAAACAAAAAGCCAGAAGGCAGGGAGAAAATGTTAAAGGTATCACAGAAGAAAGTTTCTTTCTGAATGAGTCAGCTGTTGCTTTGGGCTGCAGTAAGTTGAAGGTGACTGGAAGTTGCCTGTTTTATAAACCTGGGTATTGATCTAGATTAGGGCTGTCTTGAGCTCTACATAGTGAAGGCTCTAAATTAATTAGTTTTTGGTAGAAGCAAGTGAAAGTGCAGAAAAAGAGAAGTGTTTACTATGTCAGAATTCACACATATTTATATACATGCTCTGAGCACACTCCTAGACTCTGGAGATGTTTAAGGAAGACAGAGGTGTTTTAAATTCCTGTAAGTGGTTTTCTTAATGCACTGGGCGTGCTATATGTCCAGACAACTTTTTAATGATCAAGAAAATCACACAGGCTCATTTAATTTGAAGTTTTAACGAATCAGAGCAGTAGTAGTGCTCTTTTTGGTTTATTAAATGCTTTAGAAATTGGATTGGTTGGTTGCGCAGACCACCGTAAATCCCAAGTAATAAGCAATCTGGGCTATCCAGTGCTTTTACAGGTTTAACAGCATTAGTACTTCAATATAGTAATACAGATATGGTTATCATATGCTTTGTCCTTAGGCTATAAAATGCAAAAAGCTAAAGCGCCCACCGCTAAATCCTACAACATACAATATATCACTCTCTTCAGACTAGAACATTTATATACCTTTATATATAGCAATGCATCCAATATAAACAAGATATAAATTAAAAGATATGCTTTCCTTCCAGTATATGTAAGTGTAGTGTAGGATATATTTAAAAATAAGAACTGTCTTCAAAAGGCAGAGACTTCTAAATACGACCAAACATCAATCAGTTTTTCAGAGGCCCTCAGAGCATGGACCACGTCAGCTTGCAAGATCAAGATCAATGGTATTGAATGGGGTCTTGCTCTGGGCTTATATAGGATTTTTCCTTCATTGAATACATCAGGAGTCCCAATTAAATCTGATCATCAATCTGCCTTGACAGTACTTATCTTTGAGTTAATGATATATTCTAGAAGGGTCTGGTCAACTCTTTTTAAACTAATTGGAGGTCCATAATAACCTTCAAAATTAATTGGATTTAACTCCTTTCCAAAATATTGGAACATGATCTCATAGTTCTCATTTTTAACCCCCCTTTCTCTAAAAAGTCATGTGAACCAAAGTTCACAGGATCCTTTCTACAATGCAATACAAGTTTATATGTGTAAAAAAAGAGATGGTGTTTTATATATAACATCAACTTTCTGTGTAATTATATTAAACTGGGTCTACAATATATTCCCTCTGAGCAGTATACCATTTCACCTTTTCAGATTAGTTTACTTTCATATACAGGTGTGTGTGTGTGTTAACAATTTATTGAACAAAGACTGTAGGGGTTTATCAGAAGCCCTTGTATGACAGTACTAAGCACACAGTGCTCAGTTCAGTTATTTTCATTTAAATGTAAGCTTTAACGAACATGTTAAATATAATAGCCTTATTTAACTGCCATGATTGGACTAAACCTGACCTCTGTTTCTAAAAATTCACCTGCACAAGCAGATTTCAGACACCCTGTTTATTTGTCAAAGCTAGTGTTTTAATTAACATGAAACTCCACTGTAAGCGTGTGGCAAAGTGGTTGATTGGGTACAGGTGCAGGAGTGATGGAGTGCATAATTAAGCAGACAGAGAGGTTTGTAATCCAGTTTGGAAAAGGTTTTATTTTTACTGTATATCTAGGTCTGGTGACCAAATAACAATCCCCGGCAATACACAACAACGTGTAGTGCACGGAGTAAATAACAACGGGGTTGCAGTCCCAAATAATAAACACAAATATCCATCCCACAATATACAAACACGGTCACCAGTTCTGGGTGTGTGCAGTAGTGCTCATGGTAGGTGATACAGGTTTATCAGTGACAACAGTGCAGTGTTGTTCCGGGTTTTATTGTTTATTTCTTAGGCCCTTTGGCGACAGCTCTGGAACGTGTTAGCTGTCTAATAATAAAAAACAAGACAATTATAGACAAACAAAACACTCACGATACGTATAATCACTAGGTCCTTTCAGGTTAAATAACACAAACCAAAGCGAAGGAACAGATTACCTCTCTCCGTCCCCTTTTATGCCATCACACATGACCCCTTGGTAAACAAGTGCTGCCGCCCCTCCAATCCGCCACGTTTCCCTTCTGGGTCAATGAGTTAATGCTCCGGAGTTCCTCCCCCATTCTAGCTGGCCGACTTCCCTTGAACCCTGGGAAAGAACTGTCGGGCCAGCCCGTTCAAGGAACTCTGTTCTCGCTGCTTAGCGCCTTCACAAGTCGGGAGGGCGATTTACTTCGAAGAATCATTGTATTTCTGTCACAAAGCGCTTTTCTAAATTTACCACATAAAGTCATTTTTTGGCTCTCAAACATCATCCCAATTAAAGTCGCTACCTTTCTGATAAGAACTGATACTGTAGACAACTTTTCTAATTTAAATGAAATGCTCTCTTCGGCTGCCAAGTTTTCATTCATTTCTATGATATAATGAAGAGAGTTAATTTTGCTCATTATAGAAAGGCCTTGGATTCAAAACTGCTGACAACACGTAAATCTCACTTTGACTGCCAAAAAGAACCTTCCATGTCTAGCAGGCAGGTAAAGACAAGGCTATTTTTCTTCCA
Organism: Acipenser oxyrinchus oxyrinchus; assembly: GCA_030684275.1. NCBI lineage: Eukaryota > Metazoa > Chordata > Actinopteri > Acipenseriformes > Acipenseridae > Acipenser > Acipenser oxyrinchus. The sequence continues at coordinate 10,907,558 of CM060251.1, forward strand.
GTAAGTCTATTGTGTACTACAGTTATTAAATACAGTTTACACTTTATTGTCTAATATTCAAACCTAACAGTTCCTGTTTTTTATTTCAGTAAAACCTTTATATAAACTAAACATTTATATTATTTAATTTAATTGATATTATAATGTCTAAAAGACTTTGTTTAGTTGGAGACAGAAACTGAACTAATTCTTAAATTGAATAAATTAAATGAAAACTATCTCAAATGTGTTTTAACAGTTTAACTTTAAATGGCATTATAACATGTATTTCAGTTTTTCTAATTCAGTTACTTCAGTATAACAGTTGCTCCTAGAAATTGTAATATTATTTTACTTCTGTTATGAAGTCATTTAAGCTTTCAGTGGAAGGTCCAGTTATTTTCATCTAAATTCAAGCATCTGTTAACATATTAGAATGTAATAGTTTTATAGTGACTGAAGTAAGTTTGACCTTTTTCTCTGTTCATACAAAATCCAGTTGAAGCAGGTTTTAAGACAACCTCTCCTTTTGCCAATTTTCAGTGTTGATTAATATGAGACACTACCGTAAGCATTTTCTAATACTCATTATTTTAAACCAAATTTTTGTTTTAATATAAACTTCTATCTTCTGTTATCCAAAAGGTATTGCGTTCGTTAATATTAATGAGATCGCTCATTATAGAGATGATCTTGGCTTTTAAATCGCTGACCATCAAAAAACCCTGTTACATTGGTCAAAACCAATGAGTCATCTTCAACACTGTTTTTATTACAAGCAGGCAAGGACAAGGTTACAAATCAGTTCACTGTATATGTCAAGTTACAGTTTATACTTTAAATGATTTTAAAACATGCATTTCTAATTCAGATACTTCAAATAGCAACATCTTTATAAATTGCAATATTATTTTACTCCATTGATATACACAGAAGGCAAGAGGCTAATTTTTAATTAAACACCTGCTTGGCAGCAAATGCGACCTTGAATATTAAAACTTAGGACTGCTCGTACATTTACTTAATGTTATGATGTTAGGTTTGTTATTTATTTAAATAGTTTAGTTTTTTCTTACTATAATCGAACCTAGTTCAATTGCTTCTGGCATATTAACTCTGTTCCATAGAGTTTGCCATTCTGCTCTCCCTGATTGAGATTGTTTTAAGGCTCTGAGTCTAATTAAAAAAGATGCTTTTGCCTGATAAGGGAGGTTTGAAACTTTCAGCAGGTCTGCCTGACCTTTTGATACCAGGAGCTCTATTTTTCAGACCTTACAGACTTATTCAAAAGGATACAAACTGCAGGATCCTACAACATTACTATTAGTAATGTTTTTCATTCTATAGCATCCAATCCATATTTAATAAGTCAGCCTGTTCCCAGCAAGATTCAAATTCTCCTCCTGGCTCAGCTCGAAGTGGTTCTGCGAACACCACAACAGATCTGTGCATCCAGTGTTTTATATCACAGGTGTGGGCAACCATGGCCTTTACTTGATACCTCCAAAATCTTGTTAGCTGGGCTCCCATCTCTACATTCTCATTCCCATTGTCAGTGGGCAAACTTTTTAACTGAATCTGGGTCCATCAAAGAACCGCACACCCTTGCAACTGAGGCCTTCCATGCAAAAGGATCTAATGACTTATAGCACAAAAGGGACGTGCCAGAACCATCCATGACAATGTAACCTTTTTAATGAGCACAAGCATACTGAAGTGGTGTGTAGTAGTGTTTTTTTTTTTTCCTATGGCTCTTCAATAACTCTCAGGTCTTTCAGTGAAAATGGCTTGACAGCTCTGGTGTAGTAGAAATGGAGGATGTTGTGAAAATGTCACTTTGTTTTTGTTATATGTTTTCTATTTATTTGATCACATGTGGGATATTTACCAGGCATATCTGAAACAGCTTATGAAGATTTGGTTTGTACACAAAATGAGTTACAAGCTGAGTTGGCATGTTTAACAGCCTGTTATACTGAAACTAAAATAAGAGGACACTTTGAAGTCTCCTGCATTATTAAAGACTTTAATTGGGAATGTTTCCAGGGTTGTTTGTAAGGTTTCATAGACATACAAACACTGGCGTGATCTACTGAATATGTAAGTATTAAAGATTTGTTGATGTTTGCTGGAAAAAAAGTAAACCCTCTCTTAAACAGGCTAGTATAGAACGTTTTAATGAATAAAAGCATACCAACTATATATTGTTTTGAAAATGATATAACGATACGTACAGTAAAGTGTTTTGTTCTAACCTCTATACATGTTCAGTAACCTGCATCACCACTGTGGCTTACAACAGCTGCTCAACCCAAGTCAGTATTCTTTAGATTCAACAAGCATTCAGCCAAGAATTACAGTTGGGTCTTTGAAAGTCAGGGAAGCAACTAACAAACAAACCAAATCATTTATTTTCCACTTTTTCCAAAGTCACCCATTTTGTTGCTATAAACAGGTACTTTTTTTTAAAATCTGTGAATTTAACGGTAAAAAGCTATTAAACTGCAGTCTGCTATTTTATCGTACTACAGGAGTCAGGAGTCAGGAGTCGCAGTATGGTCAACTTAACAGGCAAATTCCTGAGTCTTTTGAGACGTGGTGACATTCCGAGGGAATGTTCCTGGAAAAATGCAATGTCAATCGGAGGTAATGACTGAGTTGATCTCTGCAGCACTTGTTGTAGTGGACAGGGAGGGATGAGTAAGCTGTATTCATTTGTTTCTCTTCAGGCTTTCAAAGGAGATAATTAGAGCAGATTGACAATTGGGGACCTGGCCAGCGCTGAGCGCACGCCACGTGTTTCCTGCTGTACTTGCACAACAAGACTTGCAAATTAATACCATTAATGCTTCTCAGAATGCAATTATTGTTATTATTTTTGCCAAGCAATGATAATCCACAAAGCTATTATTCAGAGCAGATTTCAATAAGCACCTTGATTGTATTGGCTGTTTCGATCAGTATATTGTATATAACCCTGTGTAAATCTGTTCTGCACTTGAAGGTGTTATAGTTGAAACCACTCTCCTCTTGTGAATGCATCTTCTCCCTTGCACTGTACCTTTAAGTATAAATGGTATGTGTGCGTGAAACTAACCTGCTTAAAGTTATGAGTGACCAAAGGATCCTGGAGATTTCACAATAAAATAGACACTTGCTGTATATTTACAGCTTGGTGAGGGCTAAGACCAGATGGTCCTCCAGTGAGTCAGTAACTTGGGTCCCAATTCCTCAACTCTAACCACAGAAGTACACTATTAGAATTCTCATTTTGATGCTATTTATTTTCTGGTCCTGGCCTTTTCACATAAAACCTTTGGGGACTTCCTCACTGTGGTGAGACAGCTACTCTTTACTTTTAAATGATGAGATACTGTTTAGTCTCAAATGTGCAGTTTCAAATGAAACAAAATATCACATTGCCGATAAGAGCAGTTATAAAATACAATAAAATCATTATTATTATTATTATTATTAGCTGACACCCTTATCCAGGGCGACTTACAGTTATTACAAAGTATCACCTTACAAAATATCACAGTTCAGAAAATCACTTTACAGAATATCACATTACAGTTAAGAGCAGTTATAAAGTACAATAAAATCAGTAGAAAATAAGAGCAAATTCAAATAAGAACAAAGTAAAGAATACAGTGAATAATTACATTTAAGAGCAAGTTCAACTAAGAGCAGTTAACTTACAGTAAAAATATTTGCTTATATGAGTCCATTAAGTCCATTAAGAGCACATAGTAAATACGATAAGTGGATAAGAACAAATTCAAATAAGAGCAGTTACCAAAAACATGAATATGGATATCTAAGAGTAAAATCAAGTACAGTTAGTTAATAGTTATAATTAAGAGCAGTAGTAGAATACGGCAAGGTATGGAGCAGTTCAGTGCAAGTACAAGCTGATGCAAGTACTGGTACAATTGGGTTCCATATAGTCCAGTATGGTCGAGAGTTGTGATATTTACAGATGCTGTCTGAACAGGTGTGTCTTGAGGAGACACCAGAAGGTTGTCAGGGACTGAGCAGTCCTGATATCTGTGGGTAGGTCGTTCCACCACTGAGGGGCTTGGGAGGAGAAGGAGCGGGTTCCTGAAGCAGGGGGATTGGAGGGGGATACAGCTAATCTGCCAGTGGCAGAAGAGCGGAGGAGGCGAGAGGGGTGTAGGAAATAATAGACTGGAGATAGGAGGGAGCAGAAAGGTTGAGACACGAGTGGGATTTGAACCAGGCTTGCATAGCCTACCCTGCTCTCCCAATGTTGGGGATTTAGTAGCTGAACCACAGGGGACCCCACAGACAGTTATTTTGACACTCAATTGTAAAGCCAAATATTGTCTGCTACCTTAACATGACTGAGCATTTCTAACCTGATAAGCAACTTTCAACCTCATTAGGCTGCCATTGTAAGGAAGCAATAGCTTTCTTTGCTTGATTTCTTCTGGATAGGTAAATCAGTTTGACCATGCAGTAATAATAAAAAATAAAATTGAACTTTAAAAACCAATCATTGAATAATAATAACACATGTGCCTCTTTATCAAACATAAAGTATAACCCTGTATTGTGAGGTCAGAATTATACTCAGCCAACAGCTTTACAATTCGCCATGTGTGTAGGAACCTGTTGCCTTGACAACGTCGAACTTGCCCACATACATCTTGTGCAATGGCAGCTTGACAGAGAGAAGAGTTTAATTGTTAACAAAACACGTGCCAGAGATCCTGCCTCTTACTGATGTTTAATTCAATGCCTCTTGTACCACTGCATTGCATTCAATGAATTGCTGCATAATGCTTGGTGATTAAGAAACTAATGTTAAACTATGGAAGCATAAGAAGAGCATAAGAAGATTCACAAACCAGAGGAGGCCATTCGGCTCATCAATGCTCATCATGTTCTTAGTAGCTGATGTTACATTGTAGTCAGATCTTCTAGGATTTCAATGATTCAGCATCAATAACATGGCTAGGTAACCCATGCCATACCCTCACCACTGTGTAAAGCAGTGTCTTCTACCCTCTTTCCTAACTATCTCCACTTCATTTTCACCATGTCCCCTGTTCCTGGTTGCTGTGCTACACTTACAGTATTGGTTAGGCAGGGTGGCTTAAATTAGAAATGTATAGATATAATACAGATGCATACTGGCTTTAATTCTAGAAATGAATGACTTATCCCTCTGTACCCTTGCTGGCCCCAGCATGTGCTATTGATGGTGTTCTAAATGTGTGTCCTATCACTGTATGTATTCTTTATATCTTTATTTCTGTGGGTTTACAGCAACCTTTAAGCAAGGTCATGAATATACTGAATCCTGATGTAAGAATATAATGTAAAATTATACAAATATGGACTGTAGTTGAGGTGAATAGTGGAAAACTATTGTCCCAAGGGGTATATGGTGTCTGATGGAATTACATTGCCAAAAGCAAAAGGCTGAGGGCTATATTGCCCAGTTCACATATTTTTTATTTAACTTTACATTCAGTCCATATATGTTTTATCAAGCCTTAAAAGGCATTTTTATCTGCCTTTGGTTTCCTGGCAGCAGCTCAGAACTCACACAGAAGGCGGTTCAGGTCTTGGGGCTCGTATTTCTCTGTGTTTTTGGGGTGGTGATATTGCTGAAAGATAACGTCTTTTTTGTGCAAAATGTGTTGAATCTCATCTTCAGAAAGCTGATGAAAACACTTCTGCCATATTTTTTCTTTGTGATTTGAAAGGTGAGCCTGTCAGGCTAGGTCAGAGTGGTTGCTATGAGCATACGTACTGTTGGTATGGAAGAAATAAAGTATATGTACTGTTTCTATGAATACAAACCATTGTTAAGGACTTTGAGGGCTACAGTACAAACTATAATCTGTCACGTGATGGTGTTTTAATGAATCACAAGATGGACTTTAAAACCTAGGTTTAATATATGTATACTTCAATGGAATGATTCCCTGCACTCTGATTGGCTAGAGGGATATAGTCCCTAGTATATGTCTTTAGAATGTTTGTAACCGCATCACAAAAACAAATCAAACAATATCACTCCACCAGTTTTATATGTAATAAAATGTCATTTAAAGTAAATTTCAACCTTGTCAATTGAATAATGAGTAACTCAACTCAAAATCCAGGCAGCACGTACACCTGGAGTCATTGGCTCTTCAATATTGCCTCATTGTAAGGTGATCAGTAAACTTTGTTTCCGAGTAGTCATCGTCCTGCAGTAGATGAGGCATGTATTAATCCTTTGAAGTGTCAGTAGAGACAGCCAACATCTAAGTGAAAAAGTCACCAATAATAACATAATAAATTAAGGTAGTAAAAATGAGAAACCATGGGTTGTTATATAATAATTAGGCAAATAAATGTAACACATGAATACAGGATTGTGGCATTACAGAAAAGCTGGAAAATGTAGACCGTCAATGGCACAAATTTATGAACAAATACATACATTACGTTTGTCAGAATCAAATAAAACCTTCAGTACATTCACTTAGTGTTAGAACAAACACTGGGGGAATAATCGTCATGATGGCCACAGCTGGGTAATAAAACCGCAGTATATCACATACAGCACTCTGAACTATAAAACAAGACCTTACATGATCTCAAAAAAAAATACTTGGGCTGCTTTCACTGACGGACAGAACATTATTATTATTATTATTATTATTATTATTATTATTATTATTATTATGAATATTGCTTGCACTGCAGACTGTGTGTGAGTGTCTTTTAATAGAGACACTAAAAAGCTTAAACAACATGTGACAGTGGGGCAGGGTAAAAGCCCTGCCAGTGAACGAGTGTGGGTGTGGGTGTGTGTGGGGAACATTGGGTCGGTAGGGAAGGGGTTAAATTCATCCCTGCCAAAACGAATGTGGTTGGAGCTATAAATTGAATAAGTGATGATTAATTAGGCTCCAGTCACAGGTGTATAAAAAGGGTAATCACAGGTATTAGCAGAGAATCAATGTTGGTGTTAGTAAAGGTGAAGGAGCCTGCTGTTGGTGTATGTTTGTGAGTTTTTTGTGTAGACCTTTTGTTTTGGCCCTTGTGCCTTTTTGTTTGTAAATGTGTTTTGTTTAGTCTGTTAGTTTGTGTTATTAAATGTGTGCATTAGCGCTTCACTGCAGCTTCTGTCTCTGAGTCTCTGTTCCTGCCAGTAACATCTTGGGCCGTGACACTATCCTCCACATGTGGCTTATTCAATTTACGGCTCCAGCCACATTCCCATGTGTGATACAGCAGGGAGGAATTTAACCCCTTCCCTGCCAACCCAATATTCCCCACACACACACCCGCAAACCTGTGCCCTGGCAGGGCTTTTCACCCTGCCACACTGCCAAACAGCGCTATGAAATCTTAATCCATTCACCGTGGTTACCTTCCAGTGCTGGGTTTAAAAGTCCTTCCTGACATTTAATTAATGTCTTTCTGTCGTCTCTCAATAAAGAAAGCGTGCCAGGCGAGCGCAGGGATAAAAAGCATCAAAGCTGTCAGTAGTCCTATTAGAAGAGGGTGGTTTGTCCCAATAAAGTGGTTGTCAGGGGATAAGCATTAATCGTTATACAGTGGACATCCATTACTGGAGTCATTTGTTTCTGGAAATTGACAAATAAATAACTTGAGATTACACCCGTAGAAAGGTTTTGAAATCCAGCCACATGAACATCGTCGTAATAGATTTAGGGCAAGATTCTCAGTTTTTTTTTAATCCTAAGTTGTTATAGCGTGCTGTTCTTCTGACAAAAAAAAAATACCCACCATTAATTCTAATGTCACTAATGAAGAACTGAAAGCCCCTGAATTATTGTGTACATTTTACCTTTCTAAAGATTTGCAGTAAAGAGCTTTGTGCATCTACCCCTTTCCCTTATAAAAATTTGTATGATAATTTGGCAGTTTTCTCATGCTTTTCCCATAGTTTACCATGTTTTTTAATATGCTCTACCATACCTCGCTGGATTTTACAATGCTTACTGATTCTCCACCAAGCATTTTCATATGCTTTTGCCATGGTCAGTCTTTCTAAGAGTTCTGTCTTAAAGCATCCTGCAGTGTTGCTCGACCTGTCATAGGAAAGGGTGGTGGAGTTAAATCTAAATGATACTCCAGTGATACATTTACACATTCTAAAACAAACTCAATACATTCAATGGCAAACAATTTGATTGAAAGTCTTTCTCAACGTCCTTGAGTAAATGTAATGACAGACATTGAAATACAAAGTCATTTAGTGGAAACGTTTGGATTTGTTACATTTGTTTTAAGATGTCCTCATTTCATGACTAAGATATCTAACCAAAAACATTTTCCATGTGCAATACATGTACCTGCTGTACCCGTAATTCTTTGGACGTCCATTTCACGTCAATCAATGAATAAATATTTTTTATTAATTCTATTACATTTGTACAGACTTCTAATGTAAAGGTGGCAATATTTGAAATTGCTTAAGTGTTTTTTTTGTATAGATTATTAAACTACCAGAAATTGTGAATTTTGGTCTTTGTCATATTAATTAGTGGCTAATGTTCACTAAATGCTTGTATTCAACATGTTTTCTTGAATTTTTGAATATTAAGTGTAGGGCGCAAATACATTTGTCTGCGACTTGGTATAGACCCTGTGTGGCTCTCATGGCAGTCAGCATGTTAAAGGATTGCACCTTCCTGCTGAACAAGCTTCACTTTATCCTGCTTTTTCTCACAGCTACTCTAATGCAGCTTTCCGCATTTCCATGACAACAGCGATTACTGAGATGGAACACTCAGAAATCTCATTTGGACAGCAAAAAAAAACAAAAAAACATAGCAAATGGAGTTTCCGTGTCCGAGACGATTAACTATAATCCTGACACAGAACAAAAGCAGGAATATCAGGGTGGATTCTGTGAAACCCGCACTTACGTGCATCTTCCATGGAGCTTGTTGGAGATACTGTAACAGCCACCTTAACACAAGGGATTCAGATTGTCCTTCTTGGTCCTGTGCTATACTGTGCAACCAGGAACTGGGAAGAGGAAAGATTGGCCAACTGTGACTCACAGATGTAATCAGGGCGCAGGGCCTGGGCATTGTACTGTATTGTCATGAACAGAACAAACAGTGCTCACGATTAGTACTGTAATTTCATTAGCCCTGGGTTCATATAATGCTTAACAGCGTTCGAGTTCATTTCAATCCTGCATATGTGTTTGTGCTCCTATAGTAGCCTTGTTTGACAGTTCATGCACAAGTGTAAAAGTGCTGGGTTATCACAGGAATAACACTTGGATATCTTAAGCACTTCCTCTGAGTTCTGAAGTGATTAATTTTGAATTCATCCCTGTTAATTCATGTGGATTTAACTACCTATATTCAATCCATGTTCCATTGTAACAAATTATGTTGATCACATAAGGCATGCATTCATTCATGAATTAATACTACTAACAATCCCCTGGTGGGCGAGCCAGAGTTATGAATGCATGCCTTATACATGTTCTTCAACATCATTTGTTACAAAGGAACATGGAATGAATACTGGTAATTAAATCCACAACACTCTACCAAGTCGTTATCTAAGTAGTTAATTAATACTTTACGATGGTATGGTAACACTTCATTTAGGTTTGCTTGTCAACGTTTGTGCCGCTATACATTATTTCAGTCCAGTTGTGCTAAAATACATTTCAAATGGTAGATTATGTCAAGGGCCATCTTCTTGATACACAAACTTCCAGTTTCTGCAATGAAACACTGGAAATATATTGTCCATTTACTGTAGCTGAGGTTTTGTTTGGCAATATACAGAGGTATTTGCTGCACTTAGTGGAGCTTGAATTGGGTTCAGATTCTCACTTAACTGTAGTAATTGCTTTCCTATTAGCCATTTACCGCCTATAAAATCCCAGTGTGCATCCATTGTCCGAAACCTCCTTCCCTGTCTCGTTCACCTTCCCATCTGCTTCAGGATTTCACTGAAAGCATTAATTTATTGATCTTCTCTGATCATGCTGCTTCTATAATAATTTAAACCTGATGACTGGACATTGGATCCCATGCCAGGGTTTGCTAATCACTCTTTACAGTCCTATCAATCAATTGCCCTGCCTCCAAATAACTGGCTAGGCGGTGCTCCATTCATCATGTAGTCAAGTAGCAATGTCAAGGCTTTTCTGATCCTGACTGTGGGAATGGTCTCAGGCAATGACTATCTAGTCTGAGCTAGATTACCCTAAAGCTGGGAGAGAGGTGCTAATGGTTTGCGTCAAGGAAAGTATCTAGCATCATAACTTATGCCGGCTGGACGTAATGAATCTTACATGACTGCCAAGGCAGCAAACAAATTGTTCCTTCCCATCAAGCACCGTGAAATACCACAGAGTGATATAGCAGGTCCTTTTAAATCCATCGTATGAATGCATTAGCTGTTGTTGTGAACCAATCATTAAAACAGGGGCCATATTTTATTTTCCTGCAGGGCTTCAGTGGCTATTGCAGAAATAGTACCAAGGGAATGGTTGCAGGCTAGGTCAGATCCCTAACAGCAGCACATCACACAACACTGCCCATTATACTCTTCCTCCTTTAACCTCAGTCACGGGACAGAGGCTGGACAGGAACCAGTGATCATGCTCACCGCAGGCGAGCGTCTTAACCACTATGCAAAGAAGTCGGGCTCCTCTGCAGGAGTGATTTATAGACCTTTTAACCTCCTCTTATCTCACCTACGGGACAGAATATTACAAGAGGACTGTACAATATTACTATATATTTTTGCTTAATTAGGTTTTGTTTAATATATGGTAATAACGATGTTTAAGATGAATATAAAACAGGAACTGAGTCAGTGCCTCTGATACATTTTTGGCAAAGATTGCCATTGTTACAGGCCATCATAAAAAAAGTTATTTCAGCAGGTGGGTGTAATTTAATACTCTGCACCTGTGAGAAGACAGGAAACTAATTGGACCATATGTTTTAGATTTTTTTACTGTTTTTAACTTCTAACTTATCCAATCCCTATATGATTTTCTCCAGTCTTGTATAATATTGCAGTACAGAAACTATGTATGGCACAAGACTGTTAGTTCTCTCAATGAAGGAATAACCACCAGTGCTCTAGTTTGTATGTGATGAGGGCCCTATTTATTTTCACACGTTTGTGGAATAACAACAGTTAAATGCAAATATGGTGATTGACAGCAATTCACTTTTTTTTTTAATTGCTATATATTGTAAATGATTGCAGTGTTACCGTTATATACATTTACCATAATAAACATGTAAAGTATTTTTGCACTTCATATGCATCTACCAGGGTTTTCCATGTTTTTAATATGCCTTAGCATACCTCGCTGGGCTTTATAATGCTTACCTACCACTTTAAATTATCAAACATCACAGGTTCCTAAAAAAGTGAAGTGCTGCAGCCTCTTCTAATTACAATATATAACACAGTTTTAACAAGCCATGAAACTGCAATACTGGCAGCCATAGCAACTGTATTTGGAATGAGTAAAAGCTAGAAAAGGCCAGCACCTGGATCAAATCTAACAGCTCTTCCTCAGGAACAATAATTGTGGTACTTTTTTTCAGTGGAAGTGCATTAAACTAGCATACATCACAGGAGCATAGTTAGGATACAGTCATTGATGAGCTGCTGGAGGTCCCCAGTAGCTAGTATAAATCACTACCGAGTGGAGTGCAGGGTGAATCATGCAATCCAGAGCTTGCTGGTTTGAATCTTGGTGGCGCTGAGTTGTTGGTCTTTGTTGGGGGCCCACAGGGCATGCAGCACTGGTCTTTGCGTTCCCATGGATTGAGGAATAAACTGTTGCCTCACCACCTGAAAGTACTCCGTAATAGGAAGGCACCCACCTAGTCCAGCCAGAGGCTTCCTAGGCTGGCCCAAGCATTCAGGGTTCAGTAACTTGGCATCTTCTTCTGCTGTTAGGATCATTAGGTGATCTTTTCATCCAGGATCAGCAGAGCTTTGAACTGCCTCACACAGTTAATTTCTTATTTTCAAATAAAACACATACGGCTTGCTGCATAATCTTGTTGATATTTCACATAGTTCTTTTACAAGCCATTATAGTAGATCACTAATTTCAATCTGCTAGTGCTAAAAAGTGGAAAGAACCTGGATTTTATGTTTCACGTGGGCTTGTGCAAACAAATGTCCTTAAATATCCCCACCCCCCACCCCTTTTCCAGATTCACAGTATGTCCATGTGGGTAGCTGTGTTCTCTAAACAAATGGAAAAGCTATCATCATTAAAACTATAGCATTTGGTCTCTCTGGGTTTGTATTGTCGAGTTCAAGCTGGGTTATGAATTTTGAGTTTATTCTCCACCTGGGAGACATATAGTTAACGTGTTTGAGTGATTTTCAAGTTATAAGATGATGCTATTTGAATCTGACTCATGACCCAGAGACAGTTAAGAAAAAAAGTAGACATGTAAGAAAGTATGATTCTAACACTCGAGAAGAAAAACATTACCTGTTACATTAGAGCCAGATGATCACATATCTATCCATTCAAAATCCATGTATAAAAAACATACAGGAAATAGTAAAGCATGTGTGACAGACTATTTGAGTAGAGGTACTTATCTAAAGAAATGAAACCTTAAGCTAAAGACTTTTCTCAACTAAATGACAAAGATAAAGCATAGGCAGCACAAGGTTAAAAACAGCACAAAATAACAGATACAAATATGAATGATATGTACAATACTGACATTCAATGCATCTTGTTTTGTCTCCTTTGATATACAGTACTAGGGTATATTGCCAACATTTACAAATCATATTGAAAATCAAAAGATGGAGGCACTAGCACCTCTGTGTGCTGCTTATTAATCATGTAGCATGGCTGAAGAATACTGTTTATTAATGTAAATTCAAATATCATTTTACAAACACGCACAATCAGAAAACAAATTTCAAAGCAAAATACAAATAGTATCTTTACAAAATCCTACATATATGGATAGGATTGTTATTATTTCTAGTGAAAATATTATAATTATACATATATAATAAACAGACGTCTGTATTTAATTTAAATTCTGCATCATCAGTTGACAAAACCTAAAACGCTCTGATTTGGAAGCAACCACTTAATTACTCTCCACTCTCCCCCTGTTTTTAAAGATTCGAATCGCCTCTCCCACCCCCGTCTTTATCAGCCGGTTTGGTAGAGCCCGAATAGAACATCATGGCGATTGATGGTAAGTAGGCCAATAACGGTCTTCTCTTCTCGTTAATAACTTCCACTTGATATTTTGGAAATGTACAAGGGCAGGGGAATTTACTCGGGTATAACCCCACGACCCGAAACTGGTAGGGGAAGTGGAGGTTGTTTGCTGAGTGTTGAAAAAGTTTGAGTCATTTGTATTAGGCTATGAATGTGGTTGAGAAGGCGAGGGCACTGTAATCCCTGGGCTGCGTGCTGAATAAACCTGTGGTAGTACATGTTGTCCGCTGGCGGTTTGTACTAGTGCTGAATGAACAGCTCCGTGTCTAAACCTGCAAAGAAAAGAGAAGGAACACAGTGACGCAAATCAATGCTCTCCGAGTTAGGGTTGTTGTTAAAAACAAAACAAAACAAAACAAAACAAAACAAAAAAAACACACATACATACAGGTAAACCGTTAAATTGTTAAATTCTTCATGATTTGAGAATCCCCTTCCAAAATAATAACAATATTCAGACTAACACACAGCTCACAACTTTGAAAACAAACAAACAAACAAACAAACAAACACAAAAAAAAAACGCCTACTTTCTGACTGATTACTGAAAACGAATACGAACAAGAGGGACTTGTAATCGTGATTTGAAATTGTTTGGTGGATTTAAAACATCGGCGGATATGCTAGTGATTTTTTAAATTAGATTGCATATGTGTTTCAGCGAGAGATTTAAAATATGTTAGAGACGATCAGCCCTGCCAAATTGGTTATCCAGGGGAGAAGTGCAAATAGACCAGCACAGCGTCTTTTAAAAGAGCAAAACCATATAGGTATTTTTATGTATTTATTTATTTTAAATTAATATATGTATATTACTGTAATTCTTGACCTGTATTTTTTATATACAACTGTAAGTCGCCCTGGGTAAGGGCGTCAGCTAAGAAATAAATAAATAAAAACAATAATAATAATAATAATAATAATAATAATAATAATATATTTTACAACTGTTCGCCCTGTTTAGTCATAAGATGTGTTCGCCTACCATAATTTTTTTAAGTTGTAATTTTTTTTTTTGGCGGAAACTACTTCTCTGTTCTCCATTTGTTCCCAATGATTCACTTTGATTTGGTAGTATGTGTGCCGTAGTTAATTAACAGTGCTATTATATTAAGTCTCATTTGCCATTTTATTAACACGGGCACGTCACTGTAGCGGAATATACTGTCTCTTGCTGATATGTAGCCCTTTTCTGTTTTCAAAATTATTTTCGTTAGGTTTATGAATACTGCTCCACTTTCTCTTCAGTGTAGAAGCTTTATATTAATTAATACAAACGAAATCATCTGTTGCCTTGTGAAATGCTATTGATATTTGCTTTTCCTTTCAATGGTATTGTATTCAGTACTACTGGGATTTCAAAGGTAAATATTATTTTACACACTTTATTTTTATAAACAGAATGTTTACAACCTAAACTCACACAAATTGTTACTTTGCTATGGCAGAGTCTCAGCAACCATAATAATTATTATTATTATTATTTATTTCTTAGCAGACACCCTTATCCAGGGCGACTTACAATTGTTACAAGATATCACATTATTTTTTACATACAATTACATTATTTTTTACATACAATTACCCATTTATACAGTTGGGTTTTTACTGGAGCAATCTAGGTAAAGTACCTTGCTCAAGGGTACAGCAGCAGTGTCCCCCACCTGGGAATGAATCCACGACCCTCCGGTCAAGAGTCCAGAGCCCTAACCACTACTCCACACTGCTGCCCATAAACATGGATACCACAACAAACAACAGCATCCAAGACACATTTTTTATTTGTGTAAGTCATGGGTTCTATATTCACACACTGAAGTGTGATAAATGTACAGGAGCTCTATACCTAGATGTTGTGTTGGTTTCTAATAATTTGTACTATTCTTGGAAAAGGTGATAGACTTGAAATCAAATATTCCTAACCTCATATAATGCCTATTTGTTCGGAATAAAAAATACTGAAATACTTCAGATGTTAAAGACTGCTGCAGCCTATTTAAATGCATTGCCTATACACAAAAAAAAACAATGGAAGCCATGTACAGTAGCTCTTATAAAACAAGGCATTTGTAACCTCAACAAATACCCCTAAATTAGATTACCCCTAAATTACTATTCTTACAACACCATAGTGGTAGCAGATCCAGCTGGCAGAACAGAGTGTCGTACATGCAGTACAACAATGAGGTTTTGAGGCTACTTGCAAAAATATGGCATGCTGCAGACGGTTATACACTACAGTTACAACTGTATAATTAATAGTAGATACCGTATTATTTTGTGCACAGCAATTAAAAACAGAGTCAGTTGTTTAGAAATATATTGACACTAATGGTGTGGTTGTTTTAGACCGCGGATAATTCACAAAGAAGAGGAACCACATATGAAAATGATTTAAGAGATCTGTGAAGTGTACCTCCGAATGTATCACAGCAGCTTTTTAAATATATATTATTTTGGTCTTAGCATGTTACTGGGTGCACAATATCAGCAGACAGCATGCAGACAAAGAAAGGCTTTATTTTTAATCCGATATTTGGCTTATTGTACATTTTTAATGCTGCTGTACATTGACATTTGAGATTCTAGTCATGAAGACTCGTTTTTACTTTTAAAGAAAGTGTACAGATGTACAGAAGACCTGTATCCAATTTTATACTTACTGCAGTAAATACGTTTGCTTGTTAAAAGTATGATTTTAATGTGACTTTTTTATTTCTATAGTATATTGTGTTGTTATTATTATTATTATTATTATTATTATTATTATTATTATTATTATTATTATTATTAGTAGTAGTAATAGTAGTAGTAGCAGTATATTTGATTTACTTGGATTTACATGGATTGAATCAAAACCACTGCAGATATCTTTTATTGATAGGCACTATAGTGATGATAAATATCTCTTTACAGCATGATTTTCATCCTAACAAATGCTATCCCCTAGCTCTGATTTAGAAGTGTCGTGTAAGTACCTTTCAGATTCTTTATTGTGTCTAGGATCAATGATAGTGGGGGTTTGAATGTGGGTGTGCCTAGACTGGGAACATTAAACATGAACATATCCTTGTTGATTTTATTACCGATTGACCTTAACATGCCTATTTAAAACAAATGAACACAATCTTGTCAAAACCTCAGCTGTTCTGATGCCAATATCCTGCACTGTATAATGCTATATCCCCTGTCTATAATTACATCTTCATATTTTCAATTTCTCAAATTAGCTGGGTATGAAGGGGAATGCCAAACACAGGCCAATAAAGCAACAGTGTCTAACCAGGATAGCTCTTGAGAAGTTAAACATATATAATGTAATATGAAAAAGTGCAAACAACCCTGTGTTTGATTTATACTTTGTTCTTCAAAACAATATCTTCAAAACAGCTATGAAGAAATTGAACCCTGGTTCTCTATCTGGAGCCTTGCACCCATACAGTACTACATTACAAGCACATGCATGTTATATTTTTTAGCTTATTGTGTTTTCAATGCTTTGATTATTTCCAGTCTATTTGTGGCGGTGACACAATTGTGAAATTGAAATTCATGAAACTCTTTTTAGCCTGTTGCAAAAGAAGCTAATGTTCTTTATTTATAATTTCTTTTAATAACAATAATGAAAAAGAACATGAAGAGAACTTGTTTTAAGGCTCTCCTGGTAGCCTAATGGTAGCAGACATTTGCAAGGGGAAATACATATTTTATTTGTCTCTGGTGGAAAAGCTAGGCAATCCATTCTGTGTAGATGTTTTATTAGCTCCTCTAAAAAATAAATAGGAATTGAATAGGAATGCCACGGTCGGACTTGTTAGCACCTTAATTGGTCACTCAATTATGGTAAACACAAAATTGTTGTTAAAACAAGGGCAGGAAAAGTTTTGAGATTTATTGAGCTGGCAAAACATGTTGCTCTGCTCCCTGCCAATGAGGTTTTTTTTAATATAGGCTGTAAATCAGGTGTGCCTTACAACCTCAAGATGTTTAGTGTTGCTGCTGTAATATAACAAGTCGGGTCTGAAATACGTGTGCAGGTGTTTCAGAGCTCTGCTTTTGTGATTTACAATGATTAAAAAAACTCTGACCGGTTTGGTGTTTCTATCTTAAGATTTTTGTGTTCGAAATACATCTAGTATAAAGGGCACATTACTGGTTATTTTATTATTTTCTCTGTCCAATATTTAATTCCCCTGAAAAGTTGGGAAGGGAAATTCCTCTATGTCTCCCATTTCCCAGCATAGCTACTAATTTATTAATACCTTTTATGCCATTTCACTCCCATTTTAACAATTTAAAAAAGGTAATCTTAACCAATAATGCAGGCTCAGCACAGAAACCAGGACCAGTTGGAAATTAAGTGGAGATGGACTTACAACAGTGGGTCAGAGACTCTGCAGTCTGAAAATGTTCTTGATGCTGAATAATTGGCATCCTTTAAGACAAATTGACAAGTTTCGAGATGAATCAGCTACCAGGAAACGGACAAGCACTGACAGGCCGAATAGCCTTCTGTTTGTAACTTTTTTATTTTGTACTAGAGACCCGTTTTAAAATTACCATGGATAACTGCAGAAATTGGAAGTGATCTAAATGTGAAAGCCTTATCCAATCGGCAGTCCAGGCACACATGGTTAGCACTATGAACCAAGTGAAATGAGTTTTCTAGCTTTAAAAAATTGTAAACAGAGGTGCAATGTTTAGCCAAAATTGAAAAATCTTGATCCCAAAATCAAAGAGAATTGTGCTCATAAGTGATCATAAAAAAGTGTGCATTCTTTTTAAACTAAACCAAAGCAGAGCATCAGTGCTAATACATTTGTGTGGATGTGGTTGGGAATATTAACGGAATTCAAATCACTCGGAGAGACAATAGGATGCATTTTTCAGATTTGATCTAGCACTGCAAATCTGTGGTGGCCTCCGATCTCTCGCTCAATCAATATCCATTTGTTAGCTTGAAGCCTTATTTCGAGCCCCCATCTGATAGTAGGCAGGATGTTGTTTTGCAGATATTGGACTACAGTATGACAATCATATCTTTAAACAGAAAGAAGCACAAAAAAGTTTTCATTGCCATGTTTACAATCAACCTTTGTTGCAGTTTTCCTGATTTCATGTTGTGTTTTTTCCCCTGTTCTGTTTCAAATAGGCTTGCTTTCCAAATCCTACTAATGTTGCACTTCCATTAGCTACATAGGTCTCAAATGTGCAGTTTGAAAGAAACACATGTTATAGCATGCATGCATTTTCATTTTAAAATATGGTATCTGATACTATTTAGCTTAAAGGAAGCTCTTAGTTTCTATGCCTTATCTCTTTCCACTTGCACTTCCTCGGTCATTTCACCTCAGCAGTGTCTTCTGGGTCAAAACATGTTTCAGGAGGATGGGGGCAATTTCACTCTCCAAGTTAAACACACTAAGAAGTGTAGGACAGTCTAAAAGCATTTTAGAGATTTCTTTAACCTCATGTAGTACCAGGTATCTAAAAATGAAAATACAAGTTTCAAAACTGCACATTTGAGACCAATCTAATGAAAAGATGTGCATGGAGGATACATTTTATGGAATTATTTTATTAGCTACAATTAACGCTGGAATACCAGATGACATGAAGTTGTATTCAAATACTGATGTAAGAAATATTTCTCTATTGTTTTCTATGCACATGCACCTTAGTGTTGCAAAATGTATTCAGCTTTACATTTTACTGATTGCAAGTTGAAATGCACAGCTACTGGTCTATTTAAATTACCTCAACATTAGGTTTCTAAATACTACTGTGGCTTAAATAATTGAATGATGGGGACTTTAAGAATACCAACATCTGTAAAATTGTGTGTGACTGCCCTTAAATAGTCTTTGCCTGGTCCTACTTTAATAGTGTTGTCTGTATTGAGATTTGCCACTGTTTCGATCACTTGAATAGACCCTTGTCTTAATATCTTGACACTGGAAGATTGGGCTAGAGAAAGGGAAGAGAAGCAGGATGACGTTTACTGTGAATGATTTTGCTTGTAATAAATCTACCCTTTTTAAATCCAGACTCCCATATATTTTCATCTGCACCCGACAAAGTATTTTCTTCTTAATTCATATTTTTTTTGGTTCTACTGTTCATTTTATTTTTGTCTTATGTACATAACATGTTTATTGACTATATTTATAGACTTGTTCAAGCTAAGTAGTGTAAGCCCGCCAGAACGTTCTGAACATATCCTGGTCTTGGAGGGAAAGGATGCCCTGTGTTCACGGAAACCAGAAATCTCTTGGCTTTGCTTCAAAATGCAAAATGTTGTATCTTTTTAAAATAATACAGCAAAGGACTTTCGATTTGTTTTTAAAACAAAAAAAATAATTGGCATTCTTTTGCTTAGAGCCTTTTATGCTTTTGCTTTTTATTGTTTTGCAGTCTACAAGGAGACCAATATGCATGTGATGTGAAACACAATGTGTCATTTTCCTCTTCAAATAAAAATGCATTTGAAGAAATTAATGCAGGTCACATTATTTGCTGTAGCTGTTCTTGGGAGGCATGCAAACTGTGCAGAAGTTTATGGATATAGTTTGAAATATTCAGCAGGCTGCTCATTTTTTTGTATTGACATTGCATAGTAATTCTGTTGTGCCCAAGGTGAACCAATAGCTCACTGCTTAATACAGCAGCTAAAATAGTTTGAACCAAATTCAAAAGGTCTCAAGTGACAGCCCGAAGACACACATGTACAGTTAATCAGCACTTCAAGGTGCCCATTCACCACAGTGTTTCACAAATAAAATATTTTTTGTTAGCTCAATTCCTCCTCCACCGAGTTATAAGTTGTTGGTTCAGCAGAAAAAAAAAAACCTTCTTGCTTTTTTTAAGACTTATAGAGCTTTCCAGCTTGACTTCTTTTCACCACCCCCTACCTCTACAAACTTTCCTGAATCCATTAATGTGCATCAATGGGTGAAGGTGTAGGCGACTGCCTGTAGTATTTGGGTTTCTTGTCAGCATACTGTATGGGCTTTAGCTACTGGCTGGAGCAAAATGATGCATTTACAAAAATCTCCACTGAACATCTAGCTGTTGTTAAGGCACTAACTAGTCTTGATGAAACTTATGTTGTTTTTTTGGAAGAAAAAAAAACAAGCACCTGATGACACTTATTATGTTAACAAGTAATTTTAAAATATGTGTTTGAGTTAGGTGGGCCTAGAAAAATAAATACCTGAATAAATTATCAAATTAAAATGTACCCATCTGTTAAAGTATGATGAAAGAAATCTTCCACTGTATGTGGAAATACAGTGTTGCCATGTAAAATTTGAATTTTTGATTGTACTGTATGTATGCAATAAGGCCCGACAGGGTGTCCATATACATCGAATATATGGATGTCTCGGGGCCTCCAACTCCCAAGAAGAGCCTTGAATTGTTTTTTTTTTTATCCAAATCGACATGTCTGCGTAATACTTTGGGGATTTTTTTGTTGGTAATTGGTCACTCATTTTTATGGTTTGCAGCTGTACATTTATACCTGCAAAGATGGCTACCGTTACTTTTAATTCTGTAAGAATGTGCAGTGATTTAGAATATATAACGGACAACTGGAACCTTGCTCGACCAATCACATTGCTTGTTTCATGTTCCATTGCCAGCCATGGATTATAAATTTAAAGACAGCACTGGGGTATCCTCCTTTTTTGATCTGGCATTTGTACATGTCTCAGCAGTTATTGAAGTTCAGGTTGAGCTGTTTTGTCATTAAATGTAGCCTCAACATCCAATATATTAACACAGAATTATCAGCAGTAGTACGTCACTATAAATTTAGTAGGGGGATCTACAGTAACTTGTCTAAAGGCCATTCAACTTCCAGGCAACTTTTTTTCTGCCGACTTTTCAAGCAACTAGTTGCAGGGGACATTTCCCCCACGAGAAGCAACATCATCGCATCAATTTTGATTTGGTTAACTTGTTGAAAATTGCTTGTACTGTAAATGCCACAATAAACGTCTAACATCAGCAATTGCCAGTAAAAGGTTTCCTTCTGTTTCAAGGGCTTTGTAACTGGGGTGGGAGTGTAGTCAAGTCACAGTGTTGAGCTGGGATTGAAGCCCAGGATATCTACTAGACCACAGTGACGGTGAGTGCTACATTCACGATGACCGCAGTCCTGGTGGACTCATTTTAGAGACTAACATAAAATCTGAGTCCATGCAACCTGGGATCAGATGAAGTGACCTTCACCCAACAGTAGCCTTAACTGCTTGGACTTTAGATGACTGGAATTCATAGAGAAATCTCTGTTCTTTTTAATTATACTACTAATATACAGTACTGTGCAAAAGTTTTAGGCAGGTGTGAAAAAATGCTGTAAAGTAAGAATGCTTTCAAAAATAGACATGTTAATAGATTATATTTATCAATTAACAAAATGCAAAGTGAGTGAACAGAAGAAAAATCTAAATCAAATCCATATTTGGTGTGACCACCCTTTGCCTTCAAAACAGCATCAAGCATCAATTCTTCTAGGTACACTTGCACACAGTTTTTGAAGGAACTCGGCAGGTAGGTTGGCCCAAACATCTTGGAGAACTAACCACAATTCTTCTGTGGATTTAGGCAGCCTCAGTTGCTTCTCTCTCTTCATGTAATCCCAGACAGACTCGATGATGTTGAGATCAGGGCTCTGTGGGGCCATACCATCACTTCCAGGACTCCTTGTTCTTCTTTACGCTGAAGATAGTTCTTAATGACTTTCGCTGTATGTTTGGGGTCGTTGTCATGCTGCAGAATAAATTTGGGGCCAATCAGATGCCTCCCTGATGGTATTGCATGATGGATAAGTATCTGCCTGTACTTCTCAGCATTGAGGAGACCATTAATTCTGACCAAATCCCCAACTCCATTTACAGAAATGCAGCCCCAAACTTGCAAGGAACCTCCACCATGCTTCACTGTTGCCTGCAGACACTCATTCGTGATACGCTTTCCAGCCCTTCGGCGAACAAACTGCCTTCTGCTACAGCCAAATATTTCAAATTTTGACTCATCAGTCCAGAGCACCTGCTGCCATTTTTCTGCACCCTAGTTCCTGTGTTTTCGTGCATAGTTGAGTCGCTTGGCCTTGTTTCCACGTCGGAGGTATGGCTTTTGGCCGCAAGTCTTCCATGAAGGCCACTTCTGACCAGACTTCTCCGGACAGTAGATGGGTGTACCAGGGTCCCACTGTTTTCTGCCATTTCTGAGCTGATGGCACTGCTGGACATCTTCCGATTGCGAAGGGAAGTAAGCATGATGTGTCTTTCATCTGCTGCAGTAAGTTTCCTTGGCCGACCACTGCGTCTACGGTCCTCAACGTTGCCCGTTTCTTTGTGCTTCTTCAAAAGAGCTTGGCAGCACATCTGGAAACCCCTGTCTGCCTTGAAATTTCTGCCTGGGAGAGACCTTGCTGATGCAGTATAACTACCTTGTGTCTTGTTGCTGTGCTCAGTCTTGCCATGGTGTATGACTTTTGACAGTAAACTGTCTTCAGCAACCTCACCTTGTTAGCTGAGTTTGGCTGTTCCTCACCCAGTTTTATTCCTCCTACACAGCTGTTTCTGTTTCAGTTAATGATTGTGTTTCAACCTACATATTGAATTGATGATCATTAGCACCTGTTTGGTATAATTGTTTAATCATACACCTGACTATATGCCTACAAAATCCCTGACTTTGTGCAATTGTACCTAGAAGAATTGATGCTGTTTTGAAGGCAAAGGGTGGTCACACCAAATATGGATTTGATTTAGATTTTTCTTCTGTTCACTCACTTTGCATTTAGTTAATTGATAAATATAATCTATTAACATGCCTATTTTTGAAAGCATTCTTACTTTACAGCATTTTTTCACACCTGCCTAAAACTTTTGCACAGTACTGTAGGTAAACTTGTACTTTCTCCAGACTTCAAAAATTCAACTGCCATGCTATACCACAGTTTTTACCATGTTCTACAGCATTATATTTTTTAAAAATTGCATTTTATTGAAGACATTTTGTTGTGTTTTTAATATTGTATGCCACAGGCAGCATTTAGCGTATAGAGCAGAGAGCAAGATGTATCTCTATGTCTTTATTGTTTCTTTTCTGGATGTGCTAAAAAGGGAGGTTGTTTACTGGACCTGGAAGGCATTGTGAGATCTCAGGATTATTTCTAATCTTTGTATAGAAAAGCATAACTAGGCAGGCCTGTTTAATAGATAACTCTTCAGCTGTACCAGTGATAGAAATAAGGCTCCCACTGCATAGCAGTTTGTTTGATGCATTCCTGGTTTTACTATGAGTTTAATAAGACCCAACTGAGCTTGTTGCCTATACACTATGGATAATCAAGCGTGTAGTAAAACCTGGAATGGGTGAAACCTATGCAGTAGGAGCCTTATTTCTATCTCTGCATACACTATATGGCTCGTAGAGCGCCACAATATGGTGCTTTTGATTTAGAGGGAGAGTATCCAATTTAGAGCTGATTATGGGTTTGAAGAGACATCAAAGAGAAATAAGTAGACTACAAAATGTGTCAAAACTGATGTTTTAAACATTCAGTATGTTTAATAAATGCAAAACTACTGAAGGTGTGTTTTCCATTTTTTTTTTTTTACTATTTAGTCAGTTATTTAGTAAAGTAAACTTTTTTTTTTTTGAAGGTTGAGTCTATTTCTTTTTGTGAGTTTTATTTTTGGTATGGCTCTTTCAGAACTCCCACATCACCAGAATGTCTCATTTAGCCAAAAAGGCTGGTCAGCTCTGATTTAATGATCTGTAACATACTGTAGTTTTAATTCTTAAATAGTTAATGCTGAGAATTGACTACAGTATTTGTTTTATTGCTGTTTCACTGTGTGTGTGTGTGTGTGTGTTTGTGTGTGCGTGTGGGCAGGTATTACTACCAATGTGCGGACAAAATCTGAGAAAATGTCCCCACAAAGTCCTGATAAAACGACCTTGTGGGGACGTCCCCACTTTGTAAAACATGTTTTTAAGAACTAAATATGCCTTAAAAAAAGTGCCAAAATATTTAGTTTGTTGCCGACTTTCACCCTGTGTGGAGTTACATCTGACTGGAGTTAGAAATAGTAAATAAAAAATTTCGAGAGAGTCAATGAGAAGTCACAAATATAGGAATGCAAGTGTGTGTGTGTGTGTGTGTGTGTTTCTAGGTCCATGATGACACACTGTTGTATAATGTTATTGCTGGTGTCTGCTCTCTGTTCAACTTGTGAACTTGTGAACAAATGTGACATGTGCCTTCCTGCATAATACAGTACATTTTTATAAGTAGTATAAGTAGACCTGATTATGGAAATCCTTGTAAAGGATTTCCATAAAGCATTTAAAAAACCCTTGTTTCTTTGTTTTCCTTTGTCTGCTGAGACTATGTGATTTAAGCTTGTGCATGGTATGTCTTCTGCTTGATGCATACATGTTCTTTGATCCTACAAGACTGGGCTCTGTTGAAAGGCTTGTCTCCTCTTGGTTTTCACTGAACTGAATCCTGTGGTGTTAGACTTGAATGGGTGTTTTTTCAGATGTTATTAGCTAACTAATCCAAAGGTAGTTGGATATGTAGGCAGAGACAGAGATGACTGTGTTACTGCAAAATTTTAATTTCTTTGAAGAAGATTGGGAGAAACAGAGCACAGTAATGCAAATATATACTACCGTTCAAAAGTTTGGGGTCACTTAGAAATTTCCTTGTTTTCCATGAAAACATACATGAAATGAGTTTGAATAGGAAATATAGCAAAATGAATAGGAAATATAGTCATTGACAAGGTTAGAAATAATGATTTTTAATTGAAATAATAATTGTGTCCTTCAAACTTTGCTTTCGTCAAAGAATCCTCCATTTGCAGCAATTACAGTCTTGCAGACCTTTGGCATTCTAGTTGTCAATTTGTTGAGGTAATCTGAAAAGATTTCACCCCATGTTTCCTGAAGCACCTCCCACAAGTTGGATTGGCTTGATGGGCACTTCTTACGTACCATACGGTCAAGCTGCTCCCACAACAGCTCAATAGGGTTGAGATCCGGTGACTGTGCTGGCCACTCCATTATAGACAGAATACCAGCTGACTGCTTCTTCCCTAAATAGTTCTTGCATAGTTTGGAGCTGTGCTTTGGGTCATTGTCCTGTTGTAGGAGAAAATTGGCTCCAATCAGCGCCGTCCACAGGGTATGGCATGGCGTTGCAAAATGGGCGATAGCCTTCCTTCTTCAAGATCCCTTTTACCCTGTACAAATCTCCCACTTTACCACCACCAAAGCACCCCCAGACCATCACATTGCCTCCACCATGCTTGACAGATGGCGTCAAGCACTCCTCCAGCATCTTTTCATTTGGTCTGCGTCTCACGAATGTTCTTCTTTGTGATCCGAACACCTCAAACTTAGATTAGTCTGTCCATAACACTTTTTTCCAATCTTCCTCTGTCCAGTGTCTGTGTTCTTTTGCCCATCTTAATCTTTTCTTTTTATTGGCCAGTCTGAGATATGGCTTTTTCTTTGCAACTCTGCCTAGAAGGCCAGCATCCCGAGTCGCCTCTTCACTGTTGACGTTGAGACTGGTGTTTTCTGGGTACTATTTAATGAAGCTGCCAGTTGAGGACCTGTGAGGCATCTGTTTCTCAAACTAGACACTCTAATGTTTTTGTCCTCTTGCTCAGTTGTGCACCGGGCCTCCCACTCCTCTTTCTATTCTGGTTAGAGCCAGTTTGCTGTTCTGTGAAGGGAGCAGTACACAGCGTTGTCTGAGATCTTCAGTTTCTTGGCAATTTCTGCATGGAATAGCCTTCATTTCTCAGAACAAGAATAGACTGATGAGTTTCAGAAGAAAGTTCTTTGTTTCTGGCCATTTTGAGCCTGTCATCGAACCCACAATTGCTGATGCTCCAGATACTCAACTAGTCTAAAGAAGGCCAGTTTTATTGCTTCTTTAATCAGCACAACAGTTTTCAGCTGTGGTAACATAATTGCAAAAGGGTTTTCTAATGATCAATTAGCCTTTTAAAATGATAAACTTGGATTAGCAAACACAACGTGCCATTGGAACACAGGACTGATGGTTGCTGATAATGGGCCTCTGTACGCCTATGTAGATATTCCATTACAAATCAGCCGTTTCCAGCTACAATAGTCATTTACAACATTAACAATGTCTACACTGTATTTCTGATCAATTTGATGTTATTTTAATGGACAAAAAATTTGCTTTTCTTTCGAAAACAAGGAAATTTCTAAGTGACCCTAAACTTTTGAACGGTAGTGTGTATATATATATATATATGTGTTCAACCTGGTGTTAATTATTCCTCATATTATAGAAAGCACACCACTATTAATTACTGTTAAGATATGCAAAGTCTTTACAAACCATGCTACACCAGGTAACCAGGCAACAGGCACAACATAACATTAGAAAGTGATTCTAAAGAACAAAATGTAATGTAATTATACATTCAAACAGCACACTCACAAAATCAATTGTATAACTTTAAACTAGGCATGTTGATCTAGTCATTGGTTGGTGACAAATATATATATATATATATATATATATATATATATATATATATATATATATATATATATATATATATATATATATATAACCAGCAGTGTTGTATTGATTTTCCCTTTTGCACATGGCAAGGGTCATTGTGACTGGATATAAAACATGCCACTGGCTGCAAAACTTATAATTGAGAAGCCTCTGGTTGTTGGTTTTAGAAAGGAAATAAGATGTTGCTTTTCAGCAAGTTGCGGAGGCCCACACCCCACTGTTTGGCGAAGAATCCAGAGCTGAACTGAAGACATTGAAACTGCTTTCTTTTAAAGCGAACAAAATAATCCCAGTAAATTTGAGCTAATTAGTATTACAACCACTTTCAAGGTATTTTACTGGTAAACACATAATCCAGGCCAGGAGGCAGTATAGAGTAGAGTCCTGCATCCGGTCGGGTACCCGCGGGGCTCGCGGGTAACCCGCAAAAGCGGGTCGAAATGAACATGTGACTGGATTTGTTGCTTGTAAAACCACTTATTATGTTTTTTTATTTTAGCAGATTTTTATTTTAGCAGATGCCTTCATCCAAGGCGACTTACAGAGACTAGGGTGTGTGAACTATACAACAGCTGCAGAGTCACTTACAACTACGTCTCACCCGAAAGACGGAGCACAAGGAGGTTAAGTGATTTGCTCAGGGTCACACAATGAGTCAGTGGCTGAGGTGGGATTTGAACCGGGGACCTCCTGGTTACAGCCCTTTTCTTTAACCACTGGACCACACAGCCACAAAAGTCTGCGAAAGCACAGGTGTAGCTCCCTTTCAACTCGTGGCACGAAAGGAATAGGCAGATACTTTATAGTAAAGTAAGTAGAGTTGTTAATGTTACAATGTATATTCAGATATACTAGAAAAAGCTACCATGCTGCATAGCCTATTGTATTCAATCCCTGGAGGATGGTAGAGATATCTGTGTGTGAATGACAGGGTGAGAGAGTCAGTCGGCACAGGCAGTAGGTAAAGGACAAACACTTGCGGGTTCGGGTTGCAGGTCTTATTAAAGCGGGTCGGGTCGGCTCGTGGGTAAGAAGACGGTGTTGCACCCGGTTGCGGATTCGGGTCGGGTCCTGTAGTAGCAGGTCCGGGTCGGAAGCGGGTTGTAAAAATCAGACCCGCGCAGGACTCTGGTATAGAGTCAAGACATGGATTGTGGGTACAAGCACATAGCACATTTATTTTAGTAGTCAAATGCCTCAGACCGTACATAGCCTAGTTCCACAGTTCCATTCTTTAATATAAATGTCACAGAGCCAGGTACTTCTAGTACTAGTTAACCCATGTTACTCTGGACCGGATATGTCCGAGGAACTTCTACACAGGTCTCCGACCTCACAAATGAGAGATATTCCACAGAGTACAACCCAGTAGGTGGGGCAAATTAACTATATACGTTATTTACAAGGTACAGTAAACGGTTAGTAAAGGATAATTACAGTATTTTTCTTAAGCATTGAACATTTTTTGGATGGGGAGACCCAGCTCTAGTGTCATTA
This sequence comes from Acipenser oxyrinchus oxyrinchus, assembly GCA_030684275.1. Classification (NCBI taxonomy): domain Eukaryota; kingdom Metazoa; phylum Chordata; class Actinopteri; order Acipenseriformes; family Acipenseridae; genus Acipenser; species Acipenser oxyrinchus. The sequence goes on from CM060251.1 coordinate 10,935,892, forward strand.
TCTAAAATAACCCTAAATATTCTGATTCGTAAGTTCCATCATGTGAACATGGAAGTGCAATGAGCTATTGTTCAAGTTTTCTACACAACTTTGGAGACAGGTTTATAGAAGTACAGTAGCTTTAAAGTTTTTGAATCATTGTTGGCCACATAGTACTGTAGCACTGTATGCTATGCATATAACCTCTTAGGTGAAATAAAAAAGGAGGGGAGACATACAAGCCATAATAGTTGTATGTACCTAGAATGACCATAACTGAAAGTTGCTGACTCCCAAAAAGGGTGTACTGTATATACTAGATTGATCAATCATTGAGTCATTGATAAATGGCACATATAACTGTGGAGAGCAATTAAATTGTGTTTTACAGTTCTAGTATTCAGTAAGTTTAAGTATAAGTTACAGCTAAATAATTGTTAAGCTGGAGCGCAGTTAAACTAGAGCCTAATGAGGCTTAATGCGTTTGTTTCTCTATGCAGGCACACTACAGTGATTTTTAAAACCGAGTCATACAGACATAGAGGGATAGGGTTTTAGTTGTAAGAACAAAAAAGGAAACCGGCAGCATAAAATGCAGTTGCGGTATCCGAAGGCTGATTTATGGTGTTCTTTGGTAATGAATGCTCTTTCTCCAGCCTTGCGTAGATATAGTCAGTCTGTGTATGTGTACTGTATGTAGGTTAACTGTGAAGTCTTGCACCTCAGCATCTCTAGTGTAGGTTTCCATTACTAGATTCCCTGGGGTGGGCAAGTAATGGAAAATAATGGTACGCATTGAGTGAAAGCCAAGATGATATTGCAATCTTGTACTCATTCTCTGCTGAGGATGCTACACTTACTGTATCTCTTCAACAAAAAGGACAGCTTTGTAATGAAGGCTGCTGTTTCACAGAATCCAGTTGAAACATGCTACTGTATGTGTTTGTCAGTTTTTGAAGAGATGGAGATATAATCTTCCCAGTAAACTAACCTCTGGACAGAGCACTAGCTGCAGGTTCTTAGTGTTTGTTAAAAGCCCTGTTTAATTTGAAACTGACTTTTTTCCTTTCTTTTACTTGCTTCTGTGCAGTCTGTTTTGTTGCTGTATGTTTTAGGCTCAATTCTGTTGACACTTGGCAACAGGGTGTGTCCAATCTTTTTGGTGTATTGAACCACACTTATTAGTATTGTTAATAACATAACAGTGGTGGTGTTGTCATCAAAGACAATAACAAGTGTTGCAAAGGTCTGATGTCTTACCCATAGTAACTGAAACTCAACTGCAGCAGGGAGATTTTATACAAAACAAATGAACTACAACACTGTGTGCAACATATCGCCGCCTGTACATTAAGTTTCATTATACAACAACCGGACACTGCTCTCCTATTGTTTTCTATAGAGGTCAGCCGTTCCAAGCTGCACTGATTAAACGCTTCCCAGGGACGCTCGAGCCCTGTAGAATAATAGTGATAATAACATTTCTGTGATGTGTTCTTTAGTAATAATGAAACTCCCTAGTTTCAGTTATTGACTCGGAACTTCCATTATTGCCTTGTAACATGCCGTAGCATTCCCATAATCTCTTACACATCTTACATGCATGGCATTCTCACTAAAGACTCAGAATGATTGATAATAAGTTGGATTTCTTTCTTCCTGACTCACCCCTCATATATGCTATATTTAAGTTGACTGACAAATGATTAATTAAAAATGCCTGAATTATCCCCCAATATGCTATCAGTATATGTTTAGTGATTACTGTTTGAGGCGCCTGAATGGGATTCCTGCTTTAAACTCGAGTAATGGTCTGCCTATTTGCCTATTGCATTTGGAGTTGCTTCCAGCTGGAACAGCCATCTAATTGCTCTAAAACTGTCCTCCAGTTTGGGGATTTAAGAACTATGCCCTATGTCACTGGGTTAGCTGAATTCAGTACAGTGTACTTGAAGCAGTTGTAATAACTTAATTGAGCTGTGTAAATGAACCTGAACTATATCAAATTGGTAACAAAATATTGATGAACCTGAACTATATCGAATTGGTAACAAAATATTGCCAAATACTTTTACCAAAAGTATTGTAACATGTTGCATATATTTCCCCTGAGACCCTTCCCTGTAGCAAACAAAAACAATAAACAAACATTATCTAATTTGATTTCTTCACATAAAGCTTGCCTTTTTTATGTATATACATTTCTGTGATGCTTAAAGGTGTACAAAAGAAATTTACAAAGAGAAATGTTCATTTTACAAAATGAGAAACTAACAACTTCATAGTGCTTAATGTATTTAGTTGTTAGGCTTTAAGCGTTTTTCTCCTTCAAAACAGATAACTAAATAGTACTTGATATTTAAAATATGCTATTCAGATTGCCACCAATATTTTTATGTTGCAAAAGTAATACCGATCCACAAAAAGGGAGACAAAACCGAACCGGGTAACTACAGACCAATAAGCCTGACATCTATTATATGTAAACTTATGGAAACTATAATAAGATCCAAAATGGAAAATTACCTATATGGTAACAATATCCTGGGAGACAAAGTCCCGCATAAAAGATTAATTCTCAAACTGAACGCAGTAGGGATTCAAGGAAATGCATGCACATGGATTAGGGAGTGGTTAACATGTAGAAAACAGAAAGTACTGATTAGAGGAGAAACCTCAAAATGGAGCGAGGTAACCAGTGGTGTACCACAGGGATCAGTATTAGGTCCTCTGCTATTCCTAATCTACATTAATGATTTAGATTCTGGTATAGTAAGCAAACTTGTTAAATTTGCAGACGACACAAAAATAGGAGGAGTGGCAAACACTGTTGCAGCAGCAAAGGTCATTCAAAATGATCTAGACAGCATTCAGAACTGGGCAGACACATGGCAAATTACATTTAATAGAGAAAAGTGTGAAGTACTGCACGCAGACAATAAAACTGTGCATTATAAATATCATATGGGAGATACTGAAATTGAAGAAGGAATCTATGAAAAAGACCTAGGAGTTTATGTTGACTCGGAAATGTCTTCATCTAGACAATGTGGGGAAGCTATAAAAAAGGCCAACAAGATGCTCGGATATATTGTGAGAAGTGTTGAATTTAAATCAAGGGAAGTGATGTTAAAACTTTACAATGCATTAGTAAGACCTCATCTAGAATATTGTGTTCTGTTCACCTCGTTACAAAAAGGATATTGCTGCTCTAGAAAGAGTGCAAAGAAGAGCAACCAGAATTATCCCGGGTTTAAAAGGCATGTCGTATGCAGACAGGCTAAAATAATTGAATCTATTCAGTCTTGAACAAAGAAGACTACACGGTGATCTGATTCAAGCACTCAAAATCCTAATAGGTATAGACAATGTCGACCCAGGGGACTTTTTTGACCTGAAAAAAGAAACAAGGACCAGGGGTCACAAATGGAGATTAGATAAAGGGGCATTCAGAACAGAAAATAGGAGGCACTTTTTTACACAGAGAATTGTGAGGATCTGGAACCAACTCCCCAGTAATGTTGTTGAAGCTGACACCCTGGGATCCTTCAAGAAGCTGCTTGATGAGATTCTGGGATTAATAAGCTACTAACAACCAAACGAGCAAGATGGGCCGAATCGCCTCCTCTCGTTTGTAAATTCTTATGTTCTTATGTTATAAAATTAGCATGGAGCAAATATAAAATAAATAAATAAAAAAAAAATAGTAGATATTTAGATAGAAAAACTAGTTGCTTCAGCAATTTCCTGAAAGTTGATGTGTGCTTCATGGGCATCAAATTGATAAAAAAAAAAAAAAATGTTGAAAAGAATGTTCCATCCAGGTGGAGAAGGTTCCTGACAGAATCACATGATTCCCTAGATAGCTATCTGGTTTCAGCAAGCAAAGCTCCCAGACTGAATGATGAACAGCGCAGATAGAAGGCTTTCTTGCTATTCGGTATCTGTTTGTTGCTGTCTGCACTGCAAATGTATCTACGACTTACAAAGGCCTTCCATCACAAATCAGACCTCCTTGCAAAGGTTCAAATAATAGAGCTGGAGAAGTCTGTGCTTAAAGTGATTGTAGCTAACAATAAAGCTGGTCTGTTGTACACTACCATTAGCTACATATATCTGAAATGTACATTTTTGAAAGACGCATAAGTAAACTTTTTTTTTTTTTTTTTTTTTTTACAAATTAACTTGTTACTACACTGGTTAAAAGAAAGTTCTCAGTTTCTGTGCCTTACTTGCAAGAAGTCTGTTACTTTTTCACTTCCTAGGTCATTTCACCTCGGTAGGGTCTTCAGGGCTACAAGCATGTCAAACAATAAAGCAGCTGGTTGCTTAATGCTAGAACAGAAGGCATTGAAGGAGAGAAGGCAGTTTCAATCACAAACGAAGTGCAACACTACCTGAAAGCATGGCTTGCAAACAGAAATGACTTTATCTAGTGTACTGCCAAATATCATGCTTTAAAATAGAAAGTACATGTATGCAACACGTTTTTCTTTCAAAGCTGTGCATTTGTGACCAATATTATGAATGGAAGTCCACCATTAAATAGGTTTGTTAACTACAACCACTTTAATGGCCTTTTGCATTCACTGCTTACCCCACAAAATGGGTGGTGTGGTGGTTTTGTTTTGATTTTCAAATTTCAGAAAGTTTTTGCTTTGTGTTTTATTTTATTTCTGCTGCTATATAAATGCGCATAAGTGTTGTATGGGAGGAAGCCTCTAGTGGTGTGTAGTTCTGAAGAAGTTGCCTGTGCTGCTGAAGGGTATCTTTTTCAGATTTGAAGTTTCCGTAGGGCTCAATGTGCTGTTGTGCCCTTGTTTTTGTTCTGGATTTTCAAACATGATTCAGCTATCAGCTATCTTTATGTGCTCCCTCCTCTGTAACGTCCTCCTCCCTCCTCTGTAACTCCCTCCTCCCTCCTCTGAATCTCCCTCCTTTGTAACTCCCTCCTCCCTCCTCTGAAACTCCCTCCTCCCTCCTTTGAATCTCCCTCCTCCCTCCTTTGAAACTCCCTCCTCCCTCCTCTGAATCTCCCTCCTCTGTAACTCCCTCCTCCCTCCTCTGAATCTCCCTCCTCTGTAACTCCCTCCGCCCTCCTCTGAATCTCCCTCCTCCCTCCTCTGAATCTCCCTCCTCTGAATCTTCCTCCTCTGTAACTCCCTTCGCCCTCCTCTGAATCTCCCTCCTCTGTAACTCCCTCCTCCCTCCTCTGAATCTCCCTCCTCTGAATCTCCCTCTTCTGTAACTCCCTCCGCCCACCTCTGAATCTCCCTCCTCTGTAACTCCCTCCTCCCTCCTCTGAATCTCCCTCCTCTGTAACTCCCTCCGCCTTCCTCTGAATCTCCCTCCTCCCTCCTCTGAATCTCCCTCCTCTGAATCTCCCTCCTCTGTAACTCCCTTCGCCCTCCTCTGAATCTCCCTCCTCTGTAACTCCCTCCTCCCTCCTCTGAATCTCCCTCCTCTGTAACTCCCTCCTCCCTCCTCTGAATCTTCCTCCTCTGTAACTCCCTCCGCCCTCCTCTGAATCTCCCTCCTCCCTCCTCTGAATCTCCCTCCTCTGTAACTACCTTCGCCCTCCTCTGAATCTCCCTCCTCTGTAACTCCCTCCTCCCTCCTCTGAATCTCCCTCCTCTGAATCTCCCTCCTCTGTAACTCCCTCCGTCCTCCTCTGAATCTCCCTCCTCCCTCCTCTGAATCTCTCTCCTCTGTAACTCCCTCCTCCCTCCTTTGAATCTCCCTCCTTCCTCCTTTGAAACTCCCTCCTCCCTCCTCTGAATCTCCTTCCTCTGTAACTCCTTTCTCCCTCCTCTGAATCTCCCTCCTTTGAATCTCCCTCCTCCCACCTCTGAATCTCCCTCCTCCCTCCTTTTGAAACTCCCTCCTCCCTCCTCTGAATCTCCCACCTCCCTCCTTTTGAAACTCCCTCTCCCTCCTCTGAATCTCCCTCCTCCCTCCTTTGAAACTCCCTCCTCCCTCCTCTGAATCTCCCTCCTCTGTAACTCCCTCCTCCCTCCTCTGAATCTCGCTCCTCCCTCCTTTGAAACTCCCTCCTCCCTCCTCTGAATCTCCCACCTCCCTCCTTTGAAACTCCCTCCTCCTCTGAATCTCCCTCCTCTGTAACTCCCTCCTCCCGCCTTTGAATCTCCCTCCTCCCTCCTTTGAAACTCCCTCCTCCCTCCTCTGAATCTCCCTCCTCTGTAACTCCCTCCTCCCTCCTCTGAATCTCGCTCCTCCCTCCTTTGAAACTCCCTCCTCCTCTGAATCTCCCTCCTCTGTAACTCCCTCCTCCCGCCTTTGAATCTCCCTCCTCCCTCCTTTGAAACTCCCTCCTCCCTCCTTTGAAACTCCCTCCTCTGAATCTCCCTCTTTTGTAACTCCCACCTCCCTCCTCTGAATCTCCCTCCTCCCTCCTCTGAATCTCCCTCCTTTGTAACTCCCTCCTCTGAATCTCCCTCCTCCCTCCTTTGAATCTCCCTGCGCCCTCCTCTGAATCTCCCTCCTTTGTAACTCCCACCTCCCTCCTCTGAATCTCCCTCCTCCCTCCTTTGAAACTCCCTCCTGAGAACTGAAGCGGTAAGGACTGCTTTTTTAGTTTAACACGATAAATTAAAAAAAATAAAAAAATGATAAACAAAAAATTCTAATTGAACATACTAGAAATATACATTGGTAGGTTCAATTTGAATTTTTTTTTATTGTTTCACATGTGACAACTTCCCGCATGGACTGTAAAGAATGTGCTTGTGGGATTTAAGATTAAACCGAAAAAGTAGATAGTGAAAAAAAGGCACCAAATTCAAATGAGTGAAAAGACCAAAAGTCCAAGGTATAATTACATTTTACATTACATTGTGTGAAAAAAGATAAGCAATGGATTTCTGTGGTTTGAATTCACCAGTACAGCTTTGGATGCAAGCCATAATCAGGAATTCAGTTTGCATTGATTTGAACTGGCGATTCTCAGATGTGAAGTCGTAAAATGTAAATTTACTACACAGCTGATGTCACTGAAACATGACTTCGCATATGTTTTCTTGTATTCATCCCTGGCCTCTCTCCATACATACGTTATCAGAGTTTTATCAGATCCATATAAACGGGTTACATTAAACAGGCTTCCTTTTAAACAGGTGGTTTCATTCGGCTTTAAACTTAATAGATACTGTCTGTCTCTTACTGACTAGGTCTGGGTTAGGTCCGTGTGTCAGTGAAATGTTTTGCACTATTTCAATTTAGATCAGTAGAGTTTCGTGCTTATTATAGAAAAGTAGCAGCAAGGGTTGGCTGTAATTATATCTGCAATGAGTCTATTATGGAAAGTTTTTGTCCAATGCCTTAATCAGCGTTTTATTTTAGAGCTTTATGTGGCAAATTTTGATAGTTTCAGTTTCCTCTACTGTTGAGTTTATCTTTCGAGGCCCTGGGCAATTCATTCATAACTTCAAACACTCAATCATGAATCCTGATGTTAAACTGTAAGTCAAATTGACAAATGTGGCAGCTAATGTCTGTGTATTATGAAGCCACAGACCCTAAGGACATGGGTACTGAACAGTATAGTATGTAATGTAGTATACGATTATTCTCATATGAACGACAATATATTATATAAGTCTGTCAATATTTTTTGATCTTCATGTGAGAAATGGCTTGTGTGTCTCACAGTAGGCATACTTTGCAGAGCCAACATTTTGATGTATTATTGTCAGCATACATTCAAACATATACAGAATGCATTCCCTTACCTTATGTTTTCAGTCATATAAACTGTATACTGTACAGAGGATACAATCAAAATGAATGATAAACTGTTGGAGTAAGTTAATGAGATGATATTGTGAATAAAGTAGAATGACATGTACCTGTTCGTTTCATGTATGCAGTATTCTGCCTTTGCTTTATCCAATTCGTTAAAGAATTAAAACGCAGTACATTTATTCAAAATCAATGACGTGAATCATTTCAAAGTGCACCAAATCTTAATTCAACATGCAACAATCCCAAACTGAGCTTTTATTCCAAATCAACCCGGCATGAAAACTTTGACATGAAAATGAATCAGATCCTCAAGTTTTTTTTGGTTTTTTTTTCGACACTCAATCCTGGCATCCAGTCAAGTGTATGGAGCCGCAGGAAATAAATGATGGCACGCTAAGAGGGTCAAGACAGAGGAGTGCGATTAACGTATGTTAAAAAATGTTATCTCCCCCTCCCCCAAAAAACATGCTAACTTCGATTAATTGACAGCCCTAATAAATCTCTCTCTCTCTCGTGGTGTATGCTGGGAGTGTGGGGTGGTTGTGAGGTGCTGTGAGTTTTGTTTACCCTTTTTTTCTATACTCTTTAACTAACATTTTTTAAGTGTCATAAGTGTGTTTTTTGAACACTTTCGGGTCACTATAGCCCAAAGCTGGGGGAAATCCTCCCCATTCTCTTTTGAATCTTTGTCTCGTAGAAATGGGATCAAAATAGTTAGTGAAGAATATGTGTCGGTAGAGGATTGTGTGTTGGTAGTGGGTAAATTAGTAGGTTTTAATAATGTGAAGTCAGCGGCTCGAGTGAGTAAAGCTGTAGTTATATTTCTCAGTGAAGCGATGGTGTGGAAAGTGGTGCAGGAGGGGATTGTGATTAAAGATGCGTTCGCCTCCGTGCTGCAACTCTCCTCACCTGTGACTAGGGTCACTATTTCTAATGTTCCCCCGTTTTTAACAAACGAGCTCCTGGAAAGAGAGCTTGCGTATTATGGTAAAAGCACATCCCCTATTAGGAGGCTTACACTGGGGTTCAAAAATCCGGAGATCAGACATGTAGTGTCTTTTTGTCGCCAGGTATCCATGATTCTGAATGAATTGCACTCGGAAATTAAACGAGCTAGTGCCACTATTTTTTCATGTGCGAGGTTACATGTTTAATCATCATTTTAACCGTGTGAAGAAACAGTGTTATTGTGCCTAGTGGGTTGTCTGATCATGGGATTGTTTTAGTCACTGTTGTATTGCCTTCTTTCAGGTCACATAGTCCATATTGCCATTTTAAGACCAGACTTTTACAGAATGCACATTTAAAAAATGTTTTGATTTTTTTGGGGAGAAGTGGAGGGCTCTTGGAGGCAATGGTGGGAAAATCCAGATAAAACAGCTTTGCCAATAATACACTAAAGATGTTACTGTAAATCCTAGTGAGGTGAGAAAACAGCTGGAGGCTGACGTTAGAGCTGGTTACAGCTCTGGTCCCAGTATAATGCCAGGTTAATTGAACATTTAAAATTGAAGAGGAAGATGTTGCAGGAATTGTTGGACACCAAGGTGCAGGGTGGACTGATGCGCTCACGTTTCCAGCATAGAAATTACATTGACACTCCCTCACAGTATTTCTTCAATTTGGAGGAAAAAAAAAACAAACAGCTGACAGTAAGCAGATCCCCTGTCTGAGGACGGTCTCAGGGGAGAAATTGCAGCAACCGGCGGCCATTCGGCGCTGTGCTTTGGATTTTTATTCTGAACTGTATACTGCGGAGAACGTCTCACAGAATAGTGAGACAGAGTTGTTTTTTCAGGAGCTCCACAAGTCCCTGAAGGGAACAAGGGGACCCTAGATCATCCTAAGGGTGGCACGCCTGGTCACGTGCCCCGATTTCTGCCAGGGTTTATTATTTAATATATATATATATATATATATATATATATATATATATATATATATATATATATATATACAGTACTGTGCAAAAGTTTTAGGCAGGTGTGAAAAATGCTGTAAAGTAAGAATGCTTTCAAAAATAGACATGTTAATAGTTTATATTTATCAATTAACAAAATGCAAAGTGAGTGAACAGAAGAAAAATCTACATCAAATCAATATTTGGTGTGACCACCCTTGCCTTCAAAACAGCATCAATTCTTCTAGGTACACTTGCACACAGTTTTTGAAGGAACTTCGGCAGGTAGGTTGGCCCAAACATCTTGGAGAACTAACCACAGTTCTTCTGTGGATTTAGGCAGCCTCAGTTGCTTCTCTCTCTTCATGTAATCCCAGACAGACTTCGATGATGTTGAGATCAGGGCTCTGTGGGGGCCATACCATCACTTCCAGGACTCCTTGTTCTTCTTTACGCTGAAGATAGTTCTTAATGACTTTTGCTGTATGTTTGGGGTCGTTGTCATGGTGCAGAATAAATTTGGGGCCAATCAGATGCCTCCCTGATGGTATTGCATGATGGATAAGTATCTGCCTGTACTTCTCAGCATTGAGGAGACCATTAATTCTGACCAAATCCCCAACTCCATTTGCAGAAATGCAGCCCCAAACTTGCAAGGAACCTCCACCATGCTTCACTGTTGCCTGCAGACACTCATTCGTGTACCGCTCTCCAGCCCTTCGCGAACAAACTGCCTTCTGCTACAGCCAAATATTTCAAATTTTGACTCATCAGTCCAGAGCACCTGCTGCCATTTTTCTGCACCCCAGTTCCTGTGTTTTCGTGCATAGTTGAGTCGCTTGGCCTTGTTTCTATGTCGGAGGTATGGCTTTTGGCCGCAAGTCTTCCATGAAGGCCACTTCTGACCAGACTTCTCGGACAGTAGATGGGTGTACCAGGGTCCCACTGTTTTCTGCCATTTCTGAGCTGATGGCACTGCTGGACATCTTCCGATTGCGAAGGGAAGTAAGCATGATGTGTCTTTCATCTGCTGCAGTAAGTTTCCTTGGCCGACCACTGCATCTACGTTCCTCAACGTTGCCCGTTTCTTTGTGCTTCTTCAAAAGAGCTTGGACAGCACATCTGGAAACCCCTGTCTGCCTTGAAATTTCTGCCTGGGAGAGACCTTGCTGATGCAGTATAACTACCTTGTGTCTTGTTGCTGTGCTCAGTCTTGCCATGGTGTATGACTTTTGACAGTAAACTGTCTTCAGCAACCTCACCTTGTCAGCTGAGTTTGGCTGTTCCTCATCCAGTTTTATTCCTCCTACACAGCTGTTTCTGTTTCAGTTAATGATTGTGTTTCAACCTACATATTGAATTGATGATCATTAGCACCTGTTTGGTATAATTGTTTAATCATACACCTGACTATATGCCTACAAAATCCCTGACTTTGTGCAAGTGTACCTAGAAGAATTGATGCTGTTTTGAAGGCAAAGGGTGGTCACACCAAATATGGATTTGAAATATAGATTTTTCTTCTGTTCACTCACTTTGCATTTAGTTAATTGATAAATATAATCTATTAACATGTCTATTTTTGAAAGCATTCTTACTTTACAGCATTTTTTCACACCTGCCTAAAACTTTTGCACAGTACTGTATATATAAGTGAGTTCAGAATAGGTGAGTGCACAGTAGTTTATTTCAAACCTTAACAACATAACCAACGAGTGTCTTTGACCCTTCACTGTTATATTTGTTCTCGCGTGATGTCAGTCTTCTATCTTTATATAGGGCCTCGTCCGTATACTGTAGAAATTTTTCTTCCTATCGTGAATGAGGTAATAATATTACCGTAATTTTATATCTATCTATCTATCTATCTATCTATATATATATATATATATATATATATATATATATATATACACACACACAGTCACCTCCAAAATGATTGGCACCCTTGATAAAGATGAGCAAAAAAGACTGTATAAAATAAATACCAGTACTGAGCTATATTTTAATTTTCCAACATGTGGAATATATTTGACTGTTAATGATTCAATGGAATCAACCAAAATTACACATTTTTCAAATTATAAATTTATTTCCCCAGGACCAGTGGAAGCAAAACAGCCCCATAACATCAAAGATTCACCACCATATTTTACAGTAGGTATGAGGTTCTTTTCTGCACATGCATCCTTCTTTCGACGCCAAACCCACCGCTGGTGTGCATGGCCAAAGAGCTCTATTTTCGTCTCATCTGACCATAGCACCCGGTTCCAATCAAAGTGCCAATGCCGTTTAGCAAACTCCAGGCACTTACGTTTGTTGGTTGCTCTCAATAAAGGCTTTTTTCTGGCAACCCTTCCAGATAGCCTATTGGCATGGAGGTGGCGTCTAATTGTAGATTTGGAGACTTGGTGACCCCAAGATGCAACCAAGTTCTGTAATTCTCCAACTGTGGCCCTTGGATTTCCCTTTGCCTCCCGAACCATCTGCCTCACTGTGCGTGGGGCAAGATACACTTGTGTCCTCTACCAGGCAAGTTTACCACTGTTCCAGTGGTTTTGATCTTCTTAATTATTGCCCTAATAGTGGTAAGTGGCAAGTGGTTTAGTTTTTTTAGCTATCTATTGTTTTGTACCCATTGCCTGATTTATGAAGGTCAACAGACATTTGTCTCTTTTCATTTGTGTGTTCTTTGTCTTTCCCCATGGTGATGGATGACAAATGGATTTCATATGCGTGTTACCTCATTTTTATACCCCACTGAAACAGGAAGCCATGGAAGGCCACAATACAGTTCCTTAAGACTGAGATGAACTTAAAGAAGTAGAATGTTAATGCAGATTTAATTTTGTTTGATTTTATTTATAAGAATCTTTTGGGGTGCCAATAATTCTGACACCTATCTTTTTGAGAAAACATTTTATTACTTGTTAATAAAAACTTTTCTCTCTGAGCAATTGTATTAGAATAAAATAATATGGTTTTCCCATATATTTCAGCATGAGGTGAGGTGACTGTGTGTGTGTGTATATATATATATATATATATATATATATATATATATATATATATATATATATATATACTACCGTTCAAAAGTTTGGGGTCACTTAGAAATTTCCATGAAAACATACATGAAATGAGTTTGAATAGGAAATATAGCAAAATGAATAGGAAATATAGTCATTGACAAGGTTAGAAATAATGATTTTTAATTGAAATAATAATTGTGTCCTTCAAACTTTGCTTTCGTCAAAGAATCCTCCATTTGCAGCAATTACAGCCTTGCAGACCTTTGGCATTCTCGTTGTCAATTTGTTGAGGTAATCTGAAAAGATTTCACCCCATGCTTCTTGAAGCACCTCCCACAAGTTGGATTGGCTTGATGGGCACTTCTTACGTACCATACGGTCAAGCTGCTCCCACAACAGCTCAATAGGATTGAGATCCGGTGACTGTGCTGGCCACTCCATTATAGACAGAATACCAGCTGACTGCTTCTTCCCTAAATAGTTCTTGCATAGACAGAATACCAGCTGACTGCTTCTTCCCTAAATAGTTCTTGCATAGTTTGGAGCTGTGCTTTGGGTCATTGTCCTGTTGTAAGAGGAAATTGGCTCCAATCAAGCGCCGTCCACAGGGTATGGCATGGCGTTGCAAAATGGAGTGATAGCCTTCCTTCTTCAGGATCCCTTTTACCCTGTACAAATCTCCCACTTTACCACCACCAAAGCACCCCCAGACCATCACATTGCTCCACCATGCTTGACAGATGGCGTCAAGCACTCCTCCAGCATCTTTTCATTTGGTCTGCGTCTCACGAATGTTCTTCTTTGTGATCCGAACACCTCAAACTTAGATTCGTCTGTCCATCACACTTTTTTCCAATCTTCCTCTGTCCAGTGTCTGTGTTCTTTTGCCCATCTTAATCTTTTCTTTTTATTGGCCAGTCTGAGATATGGCTTTTTCTTTGCAACTCTACCTAGAAGGCCAGCATCCCGGAGTCGCCTCTTCACTGTTGACGTTGAGACTGGTGTTTTGCGAGTACTATTTAATGAAGCTGCCAGTTGAGGACCTGTGAGGCGTCTGTTTCTCAAACTAGACACTCTAATGTATTTGTCCTCTTGCTCAGTTGTGCACCGGGGCCTCCCACTCCTCTTTCTATTCTGGTTAGAGCCAGTTTGCGCTGTTCTGTGAAGGGAGTAGTACACAGCGTTGTACAAGATCTTCAGTTTCTTGGCAATTTCTCGCATGGAATAGCCTTCATTTCTCAGAACAAGAATAGACTGACGAGTTTCAGAAGAAAGTTCTTTGTTTCTGGCCATTTTGAGCCTGTAATCGAACCCACAATTGCTGATGCTCCAGATACTCAACTAGTCTAAAGAAGGCCAGTTTTATTGCTTCTTTAATCAGCACAACAGTTTTCAGCTGTGGTAACATAATTGCAAAAGGGTTTTCTAATGATCAATTAGCCTTTTAAAATGATAAACTTGGATTAGCAAACACAACGTGCCATTGGAACACAGGACTGATGGTTGCTGATAATGGGCCTCTGTAGCCTATGTAGATATTCCATTACAAATCAGCCGTTTCCAGCTACAATAGTCATTTACAACATTAACAATGTCTACACTGTATTTCTGATCAATTTGATGTTATTTTAATGGACAAAAATTTGCTTTTCTTTCGAAAACAAGGAAATTTCTAAGTGACCCCAAACTTTTGAACGGTAGTGTATATATATATATATATATATATATATATATATATATATATATATATATATATATATATATATATATATATATATATATATATATATATATATATATATATATATATATATATATATATATATATATATATATATACAGTACTGTGCAAAAGTTTTAGGCAGGTGTGAAAAAATGCTGTAAAGTAAGAATGCTTTCAAAAATAGACATGTTAATAGATTATATTTATCAATTAACTAAATGCAAAGTGAGTGAACAGAAGAAAAATCTAAATCAAATCCATATTTGGTGTGACCACCCTTTGCCTTCAAAACAGCATCAATTCTTCTAGGTACACTTGCACAAAGTCAGGGATTTTGTAGGCATATAGTCAGGTGTATGATTAAACAATTATACCAAACAGGTGCTAATGATCATCAATTCACACCTGCCTAAAACTTTTGCACAGTACTGTATATATATATATATATATATATATATATATATATATATATATATATATATATATATCTTTTTACCTAAATTAAACAACTGCATTTGGAGAATTACTTTCAATATCAAGAGAATGCTTTCTCTCACTGGTTTGATCCATATATCCTGCAGCCTGAAAAGGAGGCTATTGTCTCTTTGAAATGCTTCATTTCCCCAGCTCAGGCCACTTTCTACTTTCAGGAGCACTTAAAGCAGCAGTGTCCTGGTTTCTTAAATGAGGTAGTGGAGTTTCCACAATAAAAATTGGGACAAGCCAGAAATATAACTGTCCTTCACTGTTAAGTCTGGCTTTTCTTTTGATACTTATTTCAAAATAGTTGTGTATGCTGCATTTAAGCATACTATAGGCATGGAGGGAATTATCATAGATTACTTACCAGTATGGTATTACAGTATAAATCAAATGAAAACACAGAATATTGTTTTTGCTTAATTTTCGTTCTGTATTGATCTACCAGGGGTTAAGTACCGGTAGTTTCTTGCTTTAACACAGAGGCTAGCATGTACTTAAATGCTTTTATCCAGGATGTACTAGGTTACAGAAAGCTTTCAGTGTGTATGACTTACAATTGCACTTTCAAGGTTATTTAACCCAGCGAATTTAAGTAACAGACTACCGACAGCAGATAGCCTTGTCCCCACCCTGAGGCTAGTAGACGGTGCCTGGTACAGCAGGCATGCCTGGTTGCAATATCTATAGATATTGATATTAATAATTGTGGTTCACAATGTTGGATAGAGGCATGTTCCATGTAGTTTGCAAGTGAATACAACCCTAATCGCAAATGGAAATATGACATATTTGGACATGCATATACAAATACAACAAAATCTACATTTCTGTATTAAAATGAACATTCTGCACCATTCCCCCTCACACCATGCAAGTCAGTCAGTATTCTGAGCCTGCTTCTAGTATATGATTAATTTACATGGGCTTTAAATAATAAAGAAAGGCAGTGAAGACTGCATGTTTCAGAAATAGGGAAAACATTTAAGATGATTATTAATATTGCACATTTAAAATTCATTTAAGTTATCAGACATGAGTTTTACATTTGAGAAAAATAA
This sequence comes from Acipenser oxyrinchus oxyrinchus, assembly GCA_030684275.1. Taxonomy (NCBI): domain Eukaryota; kingdom Metazoa; phylum Chordata; class Actinopteri; order Acipenseriformes; family Acipenseridae; genus Acipenser; species Acipenser oxyrinchus. The sequence goes on from CM060251.1 coordinate 10,951,828, forward strand.
TGAATGGCATATAGTTGTATCATTTTTAAAGCTTCAGCTAATTAAATCTGTATGTCTAGCAAACTTTATTAAAATGCGGCCAACATCTAAATATGCATGTGAATTAATGCATTTGGAATTTGTAGAAGGAGGTGGAAATACGAAATACAAAATAGATGCAATTTTTTTCAGAACTTACAATTGGTTTCCATGTTCAATATTAATCAATGTCTAAAGTAGACCCTGTTTTAGAAGTCATGAGTCATTAATCTGACCGGGTCAAGGTCAAGATGACTTTATCTTGCATACATCTGAAGACTGGCGTTAGATCACCTGTCTGCAAAGGGGTCTGGAGAAGATTCAAGGTGTAAAGTAGGTGTGAAGGCAGTGTGCAGTGACAAGGTTACTATGGAGAGAGAAATCCAACTAATTGAGCAGAACTGTCTGGAAGTGGGCCTGAAATGCTGATTGAGGTCACAGGGTGAGTTTGGGATTACTGTGTCTTTTGGTTATCCTGATTTCTTGGTTCTCATAAATACCTGTAAAATTAAATTAATTGAGTATCTGTCTAAAGGATTTCTAATTGGTTTTGTGTTTTTCAAATGCACCTAAAATACCATATTTGTACATGTCAACTGTGGATTTGTATGTAAGGAGGTGCAAGAGGAAGCAGATAGTTTGTTGGTTTAAATAAATATGTATTGCAAGAGCTTCAGCCCAGAAAATATATTTATGAAATTAATAATAATTTTAAAAACCCCACTAAAATAATTTAGTTTAAATTTAAAATAATCATTTATTCGCATTGTACACCAATGTGTACAGTGAAGCAGCATGATTTATTTTGTGTTCCCATACCGGTAGCCTACAGTAAAGTAAAAAGACTAGGTGTTCATTTGAATTTACTACTGTACTGCATAGGCTTACTGTACAGATCTATTAATTTTTGCTCATAATGTAATGTGTAGCTTACCCAATACACATATTGGGTAGCTTACCCAATACAGCGGTATTTCAGCTAAATGATTTATGCATATAAAATACACTGAGCCCTAAAAATGTATGTGTATGTGATTGTATTGTATTTATTTTTTTTTTAAACCTGACACCTCCTAAAAAAACTGTTGTTTTGATTCTTGAACCCTTGCATGTATATACGTTATCCTTCGAGCAGCCTCTGCTGCAGCAAACCACGACTCAGCTCCTGCTATTTATTTTAACAATGTTGCACAACGTTCACAGTAGAGATCTCACTAAGAAGATGCAACAAATATTTAAATTAGTATATTGCAGCTCTTTTCATTAACATATATTTTCTTAGTGCATGCGACAAAATGTATACATTGTTAAGTGCCGCAACGAAAATGCAAATTGTGGTACGTTTGCGCTGCGACTGGCCCATCTTAGTACACCTACCCCTCTGTGCTTATCATATTCAATCTGAAGCAATGTTCTGTGCGAAATGTCATCCTGCACACTGTTAAATTCGGCTCTAACTTGACAATGACGTGAAGTTTACATTCCAATTTAGTACTGTAGATGCTGTGAAATCTTTAATGCTTTTCAGAATATTATTGCGCCGGCTTTAGCAGTGCTTTTCATGCTGCGCATGCGATTTAGGATGAAAGGTTTTGGAAAAATAATCTTGTAATTTGGTTTACAGATACACATGGATACATTCTATAATTTTTCCTAACAGATTGCGATTTGATATATAGTATCATTAAATATGGATTGATTTTCTTTAGGCAAAATGAGAAGCAGATCTTTTTGTTTTTGTGATTTTATTTATATTTTGTTGTTTGTATGGCGAGAAGTAGAAATGGTATATTTTTTTTTTTGTACTTGACATCAGTTTAAGGCTTGAGGTGAAGAAACAACAGCAAATAAAAAGTACTTTTGCTTCTAGTGTTCATTTCACAATTGCCACTGTTTCACTTCATAAATCGTTTCAGTTGATGAATGGGTAGGGTTTTATTTATTTTTTTGTATAATTTCCAGCCCCAGGTAATTTGTTATTGATGTAAAAAATACACAAGCATTTTTCTTCACTGTTAATCATGCTGAGAGTTAACACTTAGAAACCAATGTGACAAACCAACCCCACCAAAACAACTACCTTCTGAATGACACAAATAATGTCTCTCCTGCTTTTAATGCAGCCCGAATGAACATCGGTGGGTGGAATTAAACTCTTAAGTGTTCATTATAGCCCATTTAAAAACTGTGAAACGGGTTAAAATTGATTACTGGTAATATTTCTCAGAATTGGGGCAGCAATAATGTAGTTAACTGCATACTAACTAAAGTTGTTTGAACTGGGTTTACTGAATTCCTTCAGTGTTTTAAGTTTCAAGCCAGCATTGAGTAGTTGTTGGTTTATTTCAGCATGGGTTTCCCAGTGCTATTTCAATGAGTTCTGGTGGTGTCAGTCGACAGCACAAGTATACACGTTTTAGTTAGTTTCAGTTCCTGCACTGGGCTGTAACTCCTGACCTGTCAACAAAAATTGCAGTTAAAGAAAGATTTCAGGGTTTTTTTAGTAAGTAAAAGAGTATTTATGTATTTAAGTATTTATGTTCTTCTTCTTCTTCTTCTTCTTCTTCTTCTTCTTCTTCTTCTTCTTCTTCTTCTTCTTCTTCACACCGATAAAGAACCTTTCATCTTAAATGATCCCAAGGCACTTCACAATAAAAACATATAAAACAATAAAACAACTTCATGATGGTACTCATCAAAACGCTCTACAATAAAATAATAATAATTTTAAAAAACCACAGTGCAATCCCCAGACACTGGTATATGGTACAACTTAAGATCCAGTCATTTTATTTTGTTCCCAAGCTATCAACAGTTTTTGGTCGTCACTCATTTCAGTTTGCAGCAGCCAATAACTGGAATGAGTTTCAACAAAAGTTACACTTAGAAAGGTTCATATCTGAGTTTGCTTTTAACCCTTCAGTCGACTCATTGCTGACTGACATCTGTACCTGCTAAGTTGTTGTTGAGTTTTATATTTCATATTTTATGATTGATTATGTGGCCGTCTTATTTATTGTGTTTTATGTTGTTTTCTGTGGTGGTGTTCTCAGTTGACTGATCTGGATAAATAAAGGTTTTAATTAATTAATTAATTAATTGATTGATTGATTGATTGAGTGACACCAGGAGGCTTTTAGTTTTGACACAAATAGAACAGCTATCTCTAATATCTTTAGGCAGCAAATTAGTCCTAGTTTGTATAAGAACTAATAGTACTACTATAGTTACAACTCATGGTACAGTATGCCAGATGCTACTGTATTCTCCGTCCTGCCAAATTACCAAATAGTTTGGTCTAGGGTCTCAATGAAACTTATATTAGAGATAATGTTTTTACATTGGTGACAATATTACACTGACCTAGTTGTTTCTAAGCCCTTTTTGCTTCTTCCTGGTGTTATTGGTGTGGGTTGCCATTCCGGAACATCTCACTGCAATCTGGGACAAAGTGCTTCAGTCACTTGAGGCATCCTGGCAGCTGCCCAGTCACTGTGTCACTTTGTGTTCTTGTGCAGGTCCTTGAACATTCATAGGGCTTCTGTTTTTAAGTGTTTATTCATTTTATATTTTCAGTGCTTATGTTTGAGTTTTTTGTAAATTGTCTTTTTTCGGGGCTTTTGTTTTTGATATACTGTATAAAATTAGTGTTTTCGGTTACTTTCCAAAATGCTTGAGGTTTCTTTCTGTCAAAATATGTATAGTAGTAACAGTACACTTAAATTATACCTTCTTTCCTTTGCTGTGTTCCACAGCGAAATCCTTATGGTCATGGGCACATTCTTCTGGGGTTTTTGTGTGTAGGCGTTTTTTTTAACATTTTGCCACAATTTGCAATTCTGTTTTAAATCCTCAGTGTTTTAACTAGTACAGCTTTGAATTCTGCTAAGAACCCTCCATTCCTAATTGTAATCTTGTTTTAAATCTCGCAAGTGGAGTCTCCAACAGAAATGTAAGAATGTGCTGTCACTCAGTAGTTGGGGTGGGTTTAAAGTATTCAGAACGAATCAATGATAGATACAAGGCAGGAAAGCAGGGCATTGCCCGACTGCGCTGGGAAATGAATTTTTTTTATTTGTAGTAGGTTTTATTTTTTAAAAGGGAAAGGGGTGAAGTCAACATGAATTGATTAACCATTTCCATTGTTTTTCTGGTGCTTTTCTGTGTTTATTAGCTATCCACCGATTTAATTTTGTTTGTATCAGGGGTGTTTTATTGGTTTTTATCAGTTAAAACCCGAAAATCAGAAGCCCTAAACATACAGTACAGTACTGCTGAAGATTTTTTAAAATTTTTTATTAAAAAGTAACAATATCTAATAATTGGTCATTTGCACTGACAGAGTCCTCTTCCCTACTTTTACTTCCTCAGTTACCTTTTTCTATCTACAGCATGTAAAGGGAATGTATTTCCAGATGTCCTGTTGTTTTCCTTATCAGTGCTTTGACTCAGATTATTTTTGTTTACTGGTTTACAGATGCATATGTAAATGCATAAACATGACCATTCGAATATAACAAAAGCTTCTAAATAATATGATCCCTTAAAATGTGAAATACATTTAAACAAAGATTTTACAGCAGAGTCGAAAGATATTACTTAATAAATGAGGTCAAGAAGCTAAAAGGGAAAGATGGAATTTATAAAGTTTTATGTGCTAAATGATCAATTACCATACAGTACCTTGTGTTGTAATTAAAATCACCTTGCAATTTACATTATTATTATGTACGGCAAGCTAGCAGCCCACACACTAAAGTTTTCTTGTGTGGATGTTTCTTATGAAAGCATGTCACTCTTATAACTTGTAAATTACTTGTTGGATTGATTTGAAAATGTGTATATTATACGCTATAAGGGAGTGTATTATCCAAACAAAAATTTAGAGGCTTTAGGACCCTGGGGTTAGGATCGGACACTCCATCTCACTGTGACCGAAGGTAACAAGAGGCCATCTTGGTAAAGATCTAAATTGAATAATGTATTGATTCATTAATTAATGATAATGGAACAATGCTGTTCATCTGCGACTGATCTGATGGGTAATAAAATTAACCTTAGTTGGGTTTTTTGAAGTTGGGGATTGGAGAGAGAGAGAACAAGTATATTGTGAGTTGAAACAAGAAATGAATAAAGTATTTTTTGATTACCGGTAAACAGCCTAGTCATCCGGATATAGTTAGACCTGTGCAAAAGCTTAGTACCCCGGAGGGAGTTAGTTTTTTGTTTTGTTTATTTTTGTTTATGAAGAAAATAAATACACCTAAAACACTACAGACAAGTGTCCACTTCATCACAATGCCTTCATAATGAAAATAGAAAATTACAATTTTAATTACAAGGTGTTCTCCCAAAACACTGAAAACACATACTCACTGACTATTAATTAATCTACAGTATGAGCATAATTATTTGTAGCTCCATGTTGCCTTTTTTTTGCGTAAACAGCCTTTAGTTAATATTATTCTGCCCCCAATATTGTTAGCATTTTTGGAGTTTTGCAAAAAAAATGCTAAAGTAGACATCTATTTCTTGTAACTTTTTTACACCATCCACAAAAGCAAAACTTTTGCTCCAAAAGATTTTTCCTATAATTATTTGTTTGAGAAATTTCTAGAAATTATAACATTTCCATTGGGGTATGTAAACTTTTGACTACAACTGTGTGTGTGTGTGTATATATATATATATGTGTATATATATATATATATATATATATATATATATATATATATATATATATATATATATATATTCACAATGAAGCATAAATAATAAATAACAAATTATAGATTTTTCAGTACAAGTAAATAATGTACTGTATTTTTGGAGAGCTGTGAAAGGCAGGCTGGCAGTGCTGGGGAGCTGAGAATGGAGTGTAGTGCAACAAACGAAATCCTGTCACACTTGATATCTTTGTTAGTGGCCTCTCTGGGAGATCAAAGGGCACATATGTTGAACTGACCTCTCTCCCAGGGTCAAGACACATTAGCTGGGAGTTTGGCAGTGTGACATTTATACTGAAATACAGAGGAGCATGGTCTATTTCAATTAAGTCAAATAAAATAGTGATTGTAAAACAAAATTGCACTAAAGTGGTTAAAATTCAGCTCTGTCTGAAGACTGGTAACCAGCAATATCCTAAAATAATAATAAATAACTATATAGTTATAGTATAGTTTAAATGGGAGCCAATTTTTTACATGGAACAACGGCAGTACCGCAAAGTAGAATATGAGAACATAAAAAACTGTTGGCAAGCTATTCCACTGCTGGCCATGGAAGGGAGTTCCCAGGGCGCAGTGCACAATTGGCCGAGCGCCGCTCTGGGTGGGGAGGGCTTAGGTCGGCCAGGGTGTCCTCGGCACACCACGCACCAGTGACCTCTGCAGACTGGCTGGGCACCTGCGGTCCTGCCTTCAACCAGCCCAGAGCTGCGTGGTCCTCCGATGCTGTAGCTCTGAAGGTAGGGGTATGGCTGACCTGCAGAGTGAAAAGAAGCGGACGGCTGACGGCACACGTTTCAGAGGACGTGCTCGTCTTCTTCTCCTGAGTCAGCACGGGGGTTGCAGCGGTGAGCCAGGCTTTTTTTTTAATTTAGTAGTTGCCAATTATTTTTTTATTATTTTCTCCCAATTTAGACTATCCAAATATTAAAGCTTGGCTCACCGCTACTACCCCTGCGCTGACTCTGAAGTGTGTGCCGTCAGCCGACCGCTTCTTTTCACACTGCAGACTCACCATGCAGCCACCTCGGAGCTGCAGTTTCAGAGGACAACGTAGCTCCGGGCAGCTTACAGGCAAGCCCGCAGGCACCCGGCCAGACTAAAGGAATCGCTGGTGTGCGGTGAGCCGAGGTCACCCTGGCCGACCTAAACACCCCCCCAGTTGTGTGCCACCCCCTGTGAACTCCCATCCATGGTCGGCAATGGAATAGCCTGGACTCGAACCGGCGACGTCCAGGCTATAGGGGGCATCCTGCACTCCATGCGAAGTGCTTTTACCGGATGCGCCACTCGGAAGCCCCCTTGGTGAGCCAGGCTTAAAAAAGTATTGGGCATTTGAAATTGGGGAGAAAATGGGGTAAAAACAATTGCCGATTCCAAATTTAAATAAATAAATAAATAAATAAATAAATAAATAAAAAATTTGCACTCATGTGTTGGTTATTATCCCCCTCACTTTCAAGACTGCATTATTAAGAGAGAGGATTGAAGTGTTTAGAGCAGTACTCATTGGGACTGTCACTCACAAAGAGAATGCAAGAATTATCCACTGCATCTACTGATGCGGAGTGTTTATACCCGGGAGGCTGGATTGGTGTTAATTATAGTATTGGGTGACGGTGATGAAGAGCTCAGACTGGAGTGCAGTTCAGGTGAATTAATGATGCTGACCTTTTCTCTGTATTGCCCTTCAGAGGCATAACTCAAACATCACCTCTATAAATTACTTTCTACTGCAGCAACTTTATATTATCACTTCTTTGATTGACTGATATTTAAACATTAAATATTTTACCTCAAATTTAGTACCATTTCACATCTCCAATTTCTAGTTTAAAAAACAAAAAACAAAAAACGAAACACTTTGTGTGATACATTTTTGAAAGCAATTCCTTTTAGTTATTAATAGACCGATTTCCGGTGTGCTGCACAGTCACGCAACCACCTGACTCAGGAGACACAGTGATTGCCATTATTTCAGCAACCAGTCATGCAGAAGTACTGTCATCCCCTAGGACCTCTGCATTTCTGGCATTTAGCCTTATAATAGTGCTGGGACGAACAAAGGATTTTCATGTTCGGATATTCGTTCATAATTTAAATATTAGTTAGGATATTCATTCGTTTTCAAAAAGTAATAAAAGCCATTAGATTGCTCTGAATGCAGGCAGAGACAGCATCGCAGCAGGGGGTGTGGAGCGTGGCCCCTGTGTGTGTGCCTTTTATTTTACAGCAAGACGTTACATTATGTAACACGTTAAAGTAAAAAAAAATATCCCAGGAGTAGGGGGCCTAAAGAATACGTTGTGTCGGACTTACTTTACCCCAGTGAATTAACTACAAAACAAAGGATTCCAAATAGCAGTTCAAGTTAAACGTTGTTTTGTTGTTTTGAAATAAATAGTACATCGTTTCTTCACAGTAAACAGTGGCCATTGACACGTTTTCATAAAGTAATAACATGAGGTTTACTTGTGCCTTTTTGTAGCTGAACAAACAAACGAAAACTGAAATTTTACGTTAAACACTTCAGATAATACAAATTTGGAAATGGTGTTGTAAAGTGAAGGGGAAAAAACTCACCGTTTTGGTTCTAGTTTATTACATTCCACTTAAAGTCTCAACAAGAAATTTATAATATACAATCTGTATAAAAATCACTACACAATATTTCCAGGAAGCTGGGCACTGTATTAAGCGAGGCAGTTCAGAATGACATGCTTGCCTTTTTTCTGTCCCGTGAGATTCTGACTCACTCTAAAGCAGCGCAACACTTTTTTTGACCCAGATGGCTTTCCATAGAGATCACTATGAGTGGACGCGTATAATCTGGTTTGTTTACTTTTTGCTGTCTAAAACTTTTAAATAGAGTCTCGATCCTGTGTTTTTTTTTTTAAATATATAAAATCTCACATGGAGCTCTTTTTCATTTGCTTTTTTTTTAACTGTCACACAACTTCTGATGAGGTGGTAAATAAGTGCAAGCTATTTGTGATTTGTAGGGACTACGAACATTTGATTTTTGTATCCAAATAGTCAAAAAATATTCATTCGGATATTTGTCCCAGCACTATCTTATAATGTGCGCAGTTCAACTTGTATTTTGAGTGATCAAATAAACCACAAATAATAAACTGAGTCATCTAGGAGAACATGGCACACTTATTAGCTAATGTCACCTCTTCTGTGAAAAATAGCGAGTCTATAATGTCAATAAATTGTTGTTGCATGAAATGACAGTTATGAGAAAATAGAATGTCTTGCAAGGGTTTTGAAAAGAACATTTTGACTGTCTGAGAGGGACAGGGTGATAATGGATATCATTATTGAATGTTGGGGATTGAAAGAAACATGTACACCCAAACAGTAACTTTACTCAAAAGGTCATTCTCCTCACCCCTGTTGCCTAGAGGTCTGTGGATGCCATTACCTATCCTTGGGATTGACCTTTGATAGCTGTAAGAGTTTTACCTCAATTGAAATGAGATCCAGGGCTCTCTTATTCTTACAATACTTGTACATTAATACAGTAAAGTATATTGCTAATAAAGATGCAGCCTTGGTCTTTGAATCATTTATTTAGGAAGACCTCATGGAATAAAGGATTTAGCACAAACAGATGAACAAGTACTTGTCATGCCAGCCCACCTGTTTTGGTCATCCTACACCTATGTTCTTTGTGGTCATTCAATCAGGGAATACTAATAAGCCCTGATTTATTAATTATGTTTGTGTGTGTGTGTGTGTGTGTGTGTATTTGTGTGTCTATCCGTTTGTCTTTTTGCTCCATGCCATCAATGCCATTGTCATTTAAAAATACATTTTCTCAACAGGTGGAGAACGCAGCTGTGGAGTACATGAGCTCATCTGTGTTAGAAAAGGTAAGATGGTAGTTTTATTGTGACCCACAAGCCCCTTTTGTGCCCTTTTCCTGTGAGATATTTAGTCTAAACTGAACGATTTTGCAGCTGGGGTAGTAAAGTTTGATAATAGGTTTGCACTTCCAATACTGTACCTCATTAAATACCAATGTGATTTATCGACCTATAGTTGTAACAATTTATATTGACTATTAAAGAACCAGCATAAAGGAATCGACCTGCATACACAATGGAGTTTGGTTTTGCAAGAATACATAGACATTTTAGAAGCATGTCCATGTCTGGGAATCTGATGTCACTTTTAAAAGGGGAGTACCCCTGGGATTTAGGCCAAGAGGTACTTTTGTGGCAATGTTATTCATAATAATACATTTACTTTAGTGGCTTTGCTTGGCTCACAAACCTCACAACTCTTCCCCTCCTTCCCCACTCAAAAGGTATCATATTATATGTAACATAGCAATAGTTAGTTTTCATTTTAACAATAACTGTCATTGCTGATCTGAAAAAATGAAAGTACTACCAACCTACATACAATCCTCCTCTGGTCAAATGTTTTTTTTTTTTTTTTTTCTGTGCTACCTGAAACTTGCTTAAACACAGAGCAAATTGAGATGAGAGACTTACTGTAAGAGTATGAGGTACTTGATAACCAATGCACTCACTACTCATTACCAAGTCAGCTTGTTACAGCTAGACCATTGGGGTCCCTGTAAGACAAAACATTGAAGGGGGAATGTTATCTTCTCAATCGTAAATTCATCCCGTTCTTTTTTTTTTTTTACAATTGAATGGTTGGACTCTGTTTTGCATCTTCTGATTAAAATGCCTTCTAAGACACTGAAAATGTGATCTCAATTAGCTTGTCCTGGCCTGATTTTTTTTATCCTTAGAAACAAGATTAGTAATGTGGAGGCACCTGTTTGTTTCTATATTTATTTCCGAAGAACCATATAGTTGTAATTTAACATGGTTAGGACATTCTTATAGTTATTGAGACTAACAAAATCTGGAAAAGGTGACTGTCTGTCTGTCACATGCATTGTATCCCGGGCTTAACATTTCTACACATCTCGAGAACCGCATAGCTAGTTGTGATGAAACTTGGTAACAACAGTCTTCAGCTAAAGATATCAGAATTGTATATAAAGTATTTTCAACAGCATTACTGCCTCTGCTGAGCCTTTAAATGGACGAAACTACAGTGCAATACAGGGAATGGTTTTGCCTGTCTGTAGTAATTTATATGTGTATTAAATAAACAGCTATCCGTTTTGGTAATGTTACTGCTAGTGTTTTACTGAATGCTTTGACTCTCAATTACACTTCACCATTTGGTAATCCAGACATGGGTAATTACTGTTGCAGGGTTATTAGATGATGTTTTTAATAAGCCAGTTTTTCCTAGCTGTGTAAATGTATTGTACCAGTGTTATTAATCGTGCTGGTTTAATGCTATGCCTCATAGCATTTTTGTGAAATAAAAAGCTCTATGGAGCAAACTGATAGTGTGAAAGCCTAAAGGCACAGTGATTATGCTGCTGCACTGTACACAACCCCTCATTTGTAGCTAGATTAGTTAAGGTGGTTGGAGGGTACAAGCTGTCTGGCTGTTCTTAAATTTCAGCTTCACCCTTATTCCTTGTGTCAGGCAGTTTTGGATTTTGTCTTTATCTGTTTAATTTACTAGTAATTCACTTTAAGTCTGGCTGGCAGGAAACACATTGTACACATCACTATGTAAAGACTGGGACACCTTTCATAACAAGCCACTTGCTATGGTGTACATAGTGCAGTATATATGTCAAATCATTTTGATACTTGTACCAATAGTGTGAAGTCTCTACTTCTTTTTAGTGTGAGAAGGCGATTTACCCACCCTTTTTAGCTGTACCATGTTTTGGTCATGTTGTGAAGTGACTTTTTGGCTTCCATATTATAAATACCATTACACTATGCCCCCAGGCATGTTTTGCTTTTGTTCATAAAACACCCTGTTCTACTTTATTTTTAAAAGGATGTACAATAGAGAGCATGTGGCATAAACTCTAAACCTGGGTATATCAACGTATTGTTCATTATGAAGTTTTGCAAGGGTTAACTAAGGGGAGAATTGTTTACTACCCTCTAATTTATCATTACTGAGCATCATGATCTTATTCACACAGAAGAACTTCCTTCCCTGCTGCTGAAAAATATTCTACAGGCTCAGCTCACAGTGGGGGCTAATTGGATAATTCCCATCAGTTGTGCCTGTTTAATAATATAGTAAAGCAGAAAACATCTCCTCAGTCTAGGTCTATGTGAACACTTGCATGACGGTGCACTTGATTGTGAAAGTATACAGTACTGTGCAAAAGTTTTAGGCAGGTGTGAAAAAATGCTGTGAAGTAAGAATGCTTTCAAAAATAGACATGTTAATAGATTATATTTATCAATTAACTAAATGCAAAGTGAGTGAACAGAAGAAAAATCTAAGTCAAATCCATATTTGGTGTGACCACCCTTTGCCTTCAAAACAGCATCAATTCTTCTAGGTACACTTGCACAAAGTCAGGGATTTTGTAGGCATATAGTCAGGTGTATGATTAAACAATTATACCAAACAGGTGCTAATGATCATCAATTCAATATGTAGGTTGAAACACAATCATTAACTGAAACAGAAACAGCTGTGTAGGAGGAATAAAACTGGGTGAGGAACAGCCAAACTCAGCTAACAAGGTGAGGTTGCTGAAGACAGTTTACTGTCAAAAGTCATACACCATGGCAAGACTGAGCACAGCAACAAGACACAAGGTAGTTATACTGCATCAGGAAGGTCTCTCCCAGGCAGAAATTTCAAGGCAGACAGGGGTTTCCAGATGTGCTGTCCAAGCTCTTTTGAAGAAGCACAAAAAACGGGCAACGTTGAGGACCGTGAGACGCAGTGGTCAGCCAAGGAAACTTACTGCAGCAGATGAAAGACACATCATGCTTACTTCCTTCGCAATCGGAAGATGTCCAGCAGTGCCATCAGCTAAGAACTGGCAGAAAACAGTGGGACCCTGGTACACCCATCTACTGTCCGGAGAAGTCTGGTCAGAAGTGGCCTTCATGGAAGACTTGCGGCCAAAAGCCATACCTCCGGCGTGGAAACAAGGCCAAGCGACTCAACTATGCACGAAAACACAGGAACTGGGGTGCAGAAAATGGCAGCAGGTGCTCTGGACTGATGAGTCAAAATTTGAAATATTTGGCTGTAGCAGAAGGCAGTTTGTTCGCGAAGGACTGGAGAGCGGTACACGAATGAGTGTCTGCAGGCAACAGTGAAGCATGGTGGAGGTTCCTTGCAAGTTTGGGGCTGCATTTCTGCAAATGGAGTTGGGGATTTGGTCAGAATTAATGGTCTCCTCAATGCTGAGAAGTACAGGCAGATACTTATTCATCATGCAATACCATCAGGGAGGCATCTGATTGGCCCCTAATTTATTCTGCAGCATGACAACGACCCCAAACATACAGCGAAAGTCATTAAGAACTATCTTCAGCGTAAAGAAGAACAAGGAGTCCTGGAAGTGATGGTATGGCCCCCACAGAGCCCTGATCTCAACATCATCGAGTCTGTCTGGGATTACATGAAGAGAGAGAAGTAACTGAGGCTGCCTAAATCCACAGAAGAACTGTGGTTAGTTCTCCAAGATGTTTGGGCCAACCTACCTGCCGAGTTCCTTCAAAAACTGTGTGCAAGTGTACCTAGAAGAATTGATGCTGTTTTGAAGGCAAAGGGTGGTCACACCAAATATTGATTTGATGTAGATTTTTCTTCTGTTCACTCACTTTACATTTTGTTAATTGATAAATATAAACTATTAACATGTCTATTTTTGAAAGCATTCTTACTTTACAGCATTTTTTCACACCTGCCTAAAACTTTTGCACAGTACTGTATGTGTTCAAGAATTTAAACGTTAAATAATCATGGCTTCAATAACTGTATTCTCATAGCTCCCTTATTGTTTTTCTCCTGATCTTTATTTTATGCTTTGCATTATAGTTACTGGATTTCAAGTACAGATATTAATGTTTTTGCATTAGTAACATAGCTTTTAAAATCTGTCTTGGAAGTTTCATCTTGCTTGTATTTTCTTGCTGTTTATTTTAATTACATTCCTATCTTTTATGCCTGGAGGGACCCATCTTAGTATTCTGATGTGAATGCAGCCAAATGGAAAACCAGAATTGTGACCTGTCAATTTTTTGTTCTCCAACATAATTTTGTAGTATATGAACCAAAAATGCATGTTTCAGGATTAAAATCTAGGACTCCAACATTGTTTTCTAATTCTTATGAACTGGGATATCACTTTAGACAATGTGTTATTGTTCTTGTTATTATTATTATTAGTTTATTTAAATAGCTTCAACCTCTTTAATTTCCTGTGACATACTTGTAGGTAGTGGATTGTATACTGGACATAGGAATCTATGTGGGTTCATCTGGGGTCCTATTACACAAAACACAGGAAGCAAATGGAGAGGGGCAACTTACTGCACCATCAAGAAAGTGAAAATAAAGTTGGAAACAAGAAGGCTGTAAAATCTGATATTCTGTGTGGACTGTAACGCGCAGTGATCTATTTTTTCTTTGTACTGATACCTGTAATTTGTTTTTCATATGCTTAGCGAATGATATGTTAGTTGTTAACATACATAGTTTTAGCTAGCTGTCTCTACGATCACCTGTATTTTCTGTATTCAGTTTATTGACTATGAACTCCACTGCACAAATGTATCTGTGCTGAGCTACAGTATATTTCAAGTGACTTGGCTGAAGACATAGTAAGGAGATTCTACAGTATATTGATTTTGTCTGTTTCAACACTGCAGTTCTCTGCACTGTACTGGCACTCTCTAGCTGAAGGATTATTGGATGAATCTCCTCTGGGTATAGCCTTATTGCCAAACTGTAAATAAATCCTCTTTGCATAGTGTTTACAAGGCATACATAACCCTGAACTACACAAAAAATAAAATGGTCTATCTAAAGAGGACTTCAAACATGGCCAGACCCCCCCTCCCTATCGTTCCAGACGGATATTTGAGAAATATCAGGAAATTGTCCTGGTTAATTAAACAGTAATATGTAGCTTTCATCTGTGCTTCTCTCCTGGTTATAGTGCTAATTAAGCTGATGCTACCTGCTTTCAAATTCCATGCGACTGGATGAGTCATTCTTTATTCTATCATGGCTATTAGATGGAGAAAAGATTCATGGAGTGTGTGTCTGTGTGTATGTGTGTGTGTGTGCATGTTATAATTCTGAGTGCTTAGGACTGTTTCCTTGGCAACCTGAATCTCAAAGATCAGCCTGGCAAGGCAGGTGCAGATAGATGGCACCTAGTGACAAGACTGAAATGTGTGCAGTGTTTAGTTGTTGACCCCCTCCCTCCCACCTCTCCGGCAAAAATGCACTTGTTGCCACTCATCACTTGTTTGGCTTTAAGTGCAGTAGTGTGCTCAAGTCCCTTGAAGGGCCTGTTAAACAGTTATTCATCCAGGGTCTATTGCCCCCTGCCTCCTCATTGGAAGATCTAGGCACTGTTTATAAAGCCCCAGTGGCTCACTTCTATTTATTGTGTCAAGCTCAAGAAGTCCCAAGATCTTGTCTGCACATTCATGTAGTTCCTTATGAAATATCCGCAGGGGTATGTTTCTTGTGTTTACCACACTATGAATACTATACTACACTACACTACACTACACTACACTGTCTTACATTTTCCAAAGCCCTTGCCTTGTAATGCACTAAATTAGAAACAAAAAAATACAGCACACAGACAAACCAACTGGTGCTGCTATTTAAGCTGCACCCAAAATAAAAGCAAGCAGATATTTGTATTGTATATAAAGATTATATGAATATTAAAGGATTTTTAAACATGCAGATTGGAGTGTCTGCTCTTATCAGGAATTCCTTGACATTGATGATGCTGTTTTAAGGTAGGTTCTGTATAAAGCAGTAATCATAAAAACAAAGTCATCTCTAAATGGTCTTTTTGTTTTTGTTGTTGCTCTCAAGGTAGAGGCAGCAGTGCAGATAACTAGATTCCGTGTCAGAAGAGCAGAGAGACACAGTGCATGGCACAAGAGACAGCGTTAGGTAACAATTTAGAGATTTAATACAGTATGTGTGTGTGTGTATGTCACTAGAGTTAGTAGAAGGGTTAGGGGTGATACATTTGTATTTGGCTGGGATTCTTCATTGGTAAACCATTCCACTTGTTATATATACAGCAGGTTTCACCACTTTCACTTTATGAGTTGTTCCTGATCAGCTGAGCTGACAGCGCGTCATGATTTGAGTGGGGCGGAGAAACTGGGATCCAAAGTAAAGCTGGGATCCAAAATAAAGCATCAGATATGATTGACACCCGTTTTCATATGCTATAAATTTGCCTTAGCTTGGATATCTCTGCCCCGGACATCTTTGGTCAATTGTTGGTTGAAAGCATAGAATAAACTGAAAATGATTGTATTAATTAGCAAAGACCCTACAACTTGTTGCACAATGAAGAGGTATCGCATAGGAAGAGTTTGGTACAAGGCCTGTTTCTTTGGGCTTGAAATAGTAAATAATGTCTTTCATAATAGGCTTTGCCATCTCATTTCAAAACTTTGGCTTATACTGTTAAGAACAGTTCAAATTTCTACTCACAGGTGTAGAATTGGATTTTAGAAGAACATTAAAGAGAAGAGATGAATGAGTAATTGGAAAGAACTCTTTCAAATTGGGTTTCAAACAATTTACCAGTTACTGGACACTAGAGGATAAAGGCCAGCCCAGTAAATCTCTGCACTACAATATCCCTCATACATACAAATAGAAATATACAGACAGGTGGCATTCAGTGGCTAACAAATCCAACAACTCCACTGCCTTCCAATCAAGGTGTCAATTCTGAATATTAACACTTCATAGATTTTAGAATACATAATGCAATAAAGTATAATAAATGGGCTGCAGTGAATTACAAGCAGATACATTTCATTAAGGGGTTCTGTGATCACAAACCAAGAAAGCAAAGCATTTCACAAATTGGAAGTGGTTATTCCTTGTTAATAATCATAAAAACCTTTACATATGTATAAACAAAGCAAACGGCACAAGGGCCAAAATAAACAAACACTAGTACAGACACAGCGATTAGCGCAGTAGCAGTTGTTTCTCGTATATTGTATTTTTAGTTCTTACTTGTAACGTTCCTCCTCTGAACAACCCAACTCCAGACACAAAGTAAAGCCCAGTTTATATACATGTGGCCATCTCTGAATTAACGATAAATGAATCAATCCGGAGATGGCCACGTTCTGCACGAGAGTTTTAACCTGCGTGGTCGACAGCCAATCTGTCAATAATCATCAGCTGTCGACCACGCATTCTCACAAGAGCTGCAGATATCGCCTCTACCAAACTACATTCACTATAACAAATCCACCTGTAAATAATCCCACACAATACATTTAAATACACCCACAATAATACATTTATCAGCAGGGCTCTTCTGCCCTGCCACAGAGGCCTTTGGGCACAAATTACTTTACAGAAAGCATGACAAAGGATAGGCAAGTAGTATGGTAGAGCATTCTCTAGAGGGCCATATTTTCAAAGCATTTACTGGAGTCTTTGACTCGTGTTTTTGAAAAATGACAATTCAACGATAATGTACAACTTAAGAATGCTTAAGAGCCCTTCGTGTAAATATGGAGCAGGGCAGAGCCATGCTAGATATGTATTGTTTGGGGTTTAAAAACAGGGTGTTTTTTGTTCTAGTTTAATGTGGTTTGGCAGGGGGTGATGTTAGCAGTTTGTCACTGCCAGACTACATCTTGTGGGAATGCATGGTCGGCAGCTAATGAATTATTGACAAATTGGCTGTTGACCACGCATAGTAAAAGGCACGTGCAGAATGTGGCCATCTCCAGATTTGATTAATTTGGAGATGGTCACATGTATAAAAACCTGCAGCTTTGGCTGAATGGGGTGGGTGTTCAGAGTGGAGAATGAGAGAGAGCGAAGGAGGTAAAGATTTAATAAAAAGAAAATAACAATTGCTACTCATGCTGGAAGGGCCAGCATGGTACTTGTTGGTGTTGGTGACAGTGTTTGTGTGCGAGACTTGTTTTGTTCAGACTGTTTGCTTATTTTTGGCTCTGTGAGCTGTGTTTTTGTTTGTCCTTTTGATTTATTTTTCAATAAATATGCGTAGCACTGCATCAACCCGCAGTACCTGTGTGTGTGTGTGTGTGTGTGTGTCAACTTCGTGGGGACGTCATCCACTCGACCACAAGACCTCTAACTACATTAATTATGCATTGATACTAAAGCAAATTTAGTATTTTTTCTCCTTTCAAAACACAAGACAATGAAGACTGGAGTAAATGCTGAAAATATGGCCCAGAGTTATGGTAATACAAGCCATGGTAAAGCACAGTAAATACATATTGTAAGCAGTATGAAATTTAAAATGACCCTTTTATTTTTTGATAATTAATTAATTAATTAATTAATTATTTTTAACAAGTTTCTATCTATCTGTGAACGCTAGAAGTGAAGTGTATGCAGTAGATTTCTACCCGGCTGACTGTCCAGTGATCATCCTCTTGGATCAATAAGAATGCAGAGCATGCTCGTTCCCAGTCAATACTAACTTTGATAACAGAGGGTTGCTAGGAAACCCATTCAATTCCACAGGTGCTGCATATGTCCTCTTGCCCTTTGCAGCAATTGAAATGGTATAGACATACAGTACATCTACACATGAAAACATGTTCGCTATAAATGTAAGCTGTATTATGGCCTGATTGAGAGGAACCAGGATTGTATCTCCCCTAGGGCTGTGCAAAAGCCTGATGGCTTATTTGTAATCCACTTTAATTATTGTAGTTTACAGTATTATCAAAAATAATGAATAGCATTTGGATGGTGCTGATATAATCATAATATTTACGGTTTCTTGTAATTCCTATACTGTACAGTTTAGAAGCATTCTGTATTTGGAGGGGTTGAAAGTGATGTGAAATTGCAATTAATGTAATTACTCCATCTTTAAAGTACAGTTGTGATGTTAATGTGCACTAATAATATGAGAGCAGGGTCTTACTTTGCAGTAACTATCAGTACAAGCCCATTAAGCGGCACAGCTCATTTCAGGTGGGATCCCATGCATTATTCAACAAACTACATGTCATACTGTATGAACCTGTTTGTATAACTTTGCAAAAGACTTTCCAATATTCTGTGGTGGATGTGTCCCGAAGCATTATTTGTATCATCTCCGAGCAGCATCATCCACATCACAGCAGATCCAAGCACGGAGACACAGGATTCTTGACAACCTGGTGCAGAGCCAATTAAACCAGCCTGCATAGGGCTTGATGCTGCTAATTAATAGCCAAGCAAAGGTGACAGAACTGGTTCCTTGATATGCAATCAAGATGGGAATGTGCAGGATGTGTTATTTCCTGCGAGAACTTTTAGCTTTAGGTCTTTTTTGCTGCCGGTATTATTCTTTAAGTACTATGACATTCCTTTGTTGTTTACAACAGTAGACATTGACATGGCCTGTGTATGGGGCTTAGTAGCGGTGTCTTAAATCCTGAGGTAATTTACTGTATGTGATCCCTGGGTGAAGCGGTCTCAGCCTTTCACAATAAGTACACTGGAGGGTACTCATAGTGTGGAAAAAGCACAGTTAGCAGCACAGTCCCCAACTGCAGTCAGGCTGAAGTACATTAGGGTGTAAATGAAGATATGGAAACAAGTGCAAATGAACTGCCGGAAAATACATGTTCTCAACAGCATTCTCAAGAATTATTTTGGTTTTAATTTTTTGTAAAACTTTATCGATCCTGCCACCACTCAGAATTCCTCTTATAATAACCTGCTGCAATGCTGCTTGATCTTTTCTGGTCCCACAATACACCACACATTTCAGATGAGAGCTCCAGCATTGTTGGAGGAGGGAGCATCAACTGGTTACGCACTGATGCTCAAAGGATAAATGACTCCCAAGTAAAAGTCAAGAAATTAATTTCACAGGTGTTTTTTTTCGGGTATATTAATAAATACAGTATATAAAAACAACGTCACCAGCTATAGAAAAGTAATGCGTTTCATGTGAACACTGCAGGGTGTTTGCATTGTGGCACTGCAGGGGTGTGCTTCATGAAGAGAAGAGGGGATACCCTTGACTGTATGCCCATTTATTGTGTTCAAATACAGGGTCTGCTTTCAGGTATTGTTTTGCATCATCAATTTTATTTATTTATTTAGTTTTATGGCTCTTGGTTCCATAGAACAATGTGTTATCAATGCCTAAACATTTGTGTTGATACCCCCTTTGTTCGGCTCTAATAAACATGTTTCTAGCGCTGAAATAAGTTTGGTGTAAATCAGTCAGGTGGGTCAGATTTGTTGAATTGTCATGGAATCCACCTATTTTAATGTAAGAGAGTAATCCATTTTTGGAAACTGTGGAAGGGTGGTGGGCAATTCACCGACACACACAGGAGGCAGAAGTTTTATTTGCAAACACCGCCCTGGTGCCCAATTTTATTATTTTAGACGTTTTAGACTTATTGCCCGCAGTGGGCATTGTTGTCCGTGGCCAGAGTACCGACAACGGTACACAGGACCACAGGAATACCAACACTGGTAAGCAGTTAAAAGCTGGCTCACTCACAGGTGCTCAAAATAATAATGAAAACAAAAGGCAAAATTTAAAAGGGAAAATAAAACACAGTAATAAAACTACAAAATAAAGGTGCTTCTTACGCAGTGCCCCCACTGCCGCTAAGCCGGTCAGCTCGGGATCGCCGTCCTACACTGTTATGCACTATACACTGGGGTGGCCAAGGTTCCCCTATCACTGTACATGCCCCCTTGGGTACGTAATAATAGATTTTAATAAATTATTTATTGCTGGCTGTCTTCATCAGCCGTGCTTGCCTGTTTTGGTGGCTCGCTCCAACCACTGGCCTTCTCAGCCCGCGTCTCTGTGTGTTTCCAGTCACGGCCACCTGAATGCATAACCCAGCGCAGTACTTATGGGCCGAGCAATCCCCCAAGGCCCGCCTCTCAGACACTCAGAGAGAGGGAAAGCCAACACACCCTCTTCCCCACATCTCCGTGTCATTGCCGTGACTGACAGGCGGATCTACGAGGCTGCTGCCCCCTTCCTGCAGTACCACGCATGCGCCAGATAGTCAGCACAGATTTCCCCCGTTACAGAAACCAAATTGAAATTGTTTCTCTTACACAATGCATGTTTTTTTTTTTACTTTTAGTTTTCTATGACCCAGTTCACTTAGTAAATAAGTGATGTAGAGTAATTATTTTGAAGACCACACAAATAGTTGCAAAACAGATACAGTATATGCCGAAAAGCACACATTTGGAAGCTTCATACACAAAACCAGCCAGACATTCCCGGTTAACTTTATTATATTGTAACTGCCCAAAACTGTACTGATAATTTTATTTATCATGAAACCAGAAATTGTGAGTTTAAGTAGTTATTCATAATCATCAGCACTAGGTACAGCCAGAATATAATATATACAACACAAATATTATGTAATGGTAAAGCAAAGTCTGCTTTAATTGACCAATTCAATTGATATAGCCACACTATTATTACCAACATCCAACAAGCACAGTTCATCAACGTCTTTAATTAGTAGAAACCCCCATGTTAACTCACAGGGTGCACAGCACAAACCTTTGAAATATGACCACTGTCAGATTTAGGCAGCACTAAGGAATCTGGGGTCATTTTAACCATCTATGCAATATTAAAATTGGCTGAGAGCAACCAGAGCAGTTCTTCCAAAAGCAGAGTACAGGAAAAATATATAAAGTTGGTAGTTTGCTGTTTTGATGGATTGTGCTGGGGGTCAGCATTCCTCAAGTCAGAATAATCAGACTGTATGAAACTACCATTCTACTAATAAATGTACGTTATTTACATTTATAAAATTGCGTGTATATTCTGTTTGCATGAAACATACCATCACATACAACTCAAAAGAAATATAAGGGATTGATTTGATCAACCTATTTACCTCCAGAATATGCCACAGCTTGATTTTTTTTTTTGAGTAAGCATAAGATGCATTTCAGATTAATACCCTGGTGCTATAAAATGCTAAAAAAAAAGTAGCTGTGTCAGGGAGATGGACATCTGCTGTGTCAGGGAGATGGACATCTGCTGCTAAAGTTTGTTTGTGAATCTGGCTGTTTTTTTTAAGATGGTGTTTTCAATCAAGAAGTCTAGCTGCTTTTCAAATTGTTTAGACGGTCATCAGTTTTACCTTTTTTTTTATTGACCACTGGATTTTTATGCCGTTGGAGTTGGCTAGTGCTTTTACAAATATATGGCAGTAATTAAAAGAAGTTTCATTTTCATTAGAAAGGTCATGTTCATTGATTTTCAGAAAGTGAGATTGATGACGTTCACACAATTTCAGAGCCCATAATAAAACATTAATTTTATAGCCCCCAATGTAATTGATTTGCAGTCAGTGGAATGACAGCTCCTCTGGAATGAATGGCCTTGGAGTGTCATGTAAGACAGGTCACTGCTCTGCTATGTTGCTGTTGACCAATGGTTGTTTAATAGCCCCTTCTTTGTTCTGCCTTTGCCAGTCTGTACGAATGCCCAACTCCATACCCCAACTACCCCCAATGTTTCCCTGCCCTATTCTAATTATTGCTGCCCTGTCTCCCAATCCCAAGTTTGTCTGTGTCCAACGTGCTCGTATAAAACCAAACCAAAACCACCCTTACTGAACAGTTTGAAAGCTTCCAATGGCATACTGTTATTCCATTTACCAGCAATAACAACACGGATATGTGTATTGGTTCACCTCATTGTGAAACCAAATAGTGAATATGGTGCCATATGCTATACTACCATCTACCCCTTCGTATAGAATCATGGGCTGGGTTTCAATGGAAAAAGAAAAATAAGTCTCACCTTTTCTCATGCTATTTTGGTAGTACCTTTCAGGTAGTGTAGGTTTCCATGTAGTTTTCTTTTAGCCAGAGAAATTCTCCATCCAATTGGAAATAACCTAATTTAATATTAAAATACAGGAGGTGTACCAGGGGTGTTCTGTTACTGTGTGGGTATCCATTGAGAGAGACACAGAGGTTGAGGTTGAAAATGCCGCTCAGGCGTCCGAGTTTTATTGACAGATAAACCACGGTGAGAGAATTTGGAGTTTTTAAACTGCGTGGAAACCTGTCCATTGAGTTACCAATGAATATCATTCTGTAAGGGGAGAATGGAGTAATTAGCAGCATGGCCAGTATATATAATAAAGCAGTCATTTTAATCAAAGCTGTTATTTACCTGGCATTCAGCTTTTCCCTTTGGAATGGAGCAGTCGCTCTACTCATGCCTCTGCTTGTGAATAAAGACTAATTTGCTCCCTGACTTTCTGCCTTGCAGCCTGTTCAGTCTGGTCATTTTAGTTTTAATAGTCTCTGTGCAGCCAGCGAAACAGGGCCTCCTGCATGTGAGACCATATTTGGAGGGAAGGTCACAACCTGTCTGGAAGATGGTTTAGAGATGTAGCTGTCAGAGGTTTTATTAGGTAGATAGCAATCTCTTTTCAGGGCTGGCGCGTCAGAAGTTAAAATGGATACAGTTTTCAACTATTGAATAGTGGCTAAATATTAAGTCCTGTTAATTGTGTTTTAACTCCCATTAATTGAGACTTTCTACCTATTGTTAGTATTTCTTTTCTCGCAATCTTTTTTTAAAATTTATATGCATTTCTATTTGTTGTCTGATAAGTAAAGTGTAATAAAAAATGTATGTTGTTTGTATTGTTTACTGCATACGAGGCATGCGTGTGATACTAGTTTACACAGCTTATGTGCAGAAAAATAAAAGAAAAAAATGTGTCTAAAGAAACTGTGCCTTCCTTCAGTCCACCTGCCAGTGTCTTCAGATTCGGCAGATAAATGTGGAAGATGTTTTTGCAGCCTTAACTCAAACTCACATGGGTGGCTTATTTTGTGTATGACTGGGATAGTGTTGCATTAATCTCCTGAATAATTTAGACAGCGCTGACATATAGGCAGATAACCATATGGTGTCACACAATACAAGACAGGTGTGGGCATCGGTAATATGATTTCCAGAGAGGAATAGAAGAAAAAAAGTCCTTAGATTTGTAAGTCTACTGGATTTCAAATGCCCTGCTGATACAACTCAGCCCTATCTCTGGAGAATACGTTGCCGTGTGTGGATCTAACTGCAGAAATATACAATTGTACTCTAGACTAAAGGTGGCGTGTGGAAGGGAACAACCAGCAACGGGTGGGGTGAGGTAAAACGAACAGTCCCTAATGTACAGATGAATGCAGTACATGATAGAAAGGTAAGATTGTGTGTTTGTTTTGTGGTTGTTTTTGTGTCTTTCTGTATTGAACAGTCTTCAGTTCTTCTGTCCTGCTTTTTAGACCCCCAAACTCAGTCTTATTCATGCCCTTTTCTCGGTAAGGCAGACTATGCCTGATTTAAAAAAAACAACCCCAGAATCGGCATTGAAATGAAACAATTTGTATTTGTTGATGCCTATGGAAAAGTTTCGAAAAAAGAGCTATTGTACACTGGACTCCATTCAAGTGGACTAAAGGAGACATTAGCGGCTAATGGCATTTATAAACTATTTGTTTTTTTCTCTGGTCAGGTATGCAGGCTATGCCCCCTCAGACCAGATAGGTGATACCTTGTCCATTACTGACTGTTCAGTTCCAGAGTGACTGGAAGCAAAGAAATAAATAAAACAAATACATTTCCAAATTTGCTGTCTTTTGTCATGTGGCTGACTCACAGGGGGAACCTGACCAGATTTCACAGCTTTCCTACAGAGTCATTGTGTTGGGGTAAGGGATGTTACCCCCCGAAACATCTCCCAAGGGGACAATGTTTAACAGTTTCTTCTTAAATAGAATTGCAATTGTATTGTTGCTGCTGCACGCCTGCACATTCAGGATGACTGACAGAGGTTCTAGCTGCGGTATATGTGAGAACTATGAGAGTTGACAGATGTATTGCAAATATAGCTAACCTAGCACCAAATAATGGAAATCTAGGACCACCACCATGGGCTCTGTAGTCTATACTGTATAATGCCTTATTGTATTAACTGTATGGGCATTGTCCTTCATGATGGAGTGCGCCATTGTCAATATACTACAGTATTAACAGGAGAAACTTGCATTTTCTTAGCACACACAACATGCTGTAAGAACATCTACGAACGAGAGGAGGCCATTCAGTCCAACTAAGCTCATGTGTTTCCTAATAGCTGATTGATTCCAGAACTTTAATCATCAACAGACTTTAAAAGCACCCCAACAGTACGTTCATTTGGATTACAGCAAGTCAGTGAGGAGTCATTTCTGTGGTTGTTTTCAAGATGGACAGCTCACTACCTCAGGACTAAACAGGGACATAAGCCAGCTTTGAATCCAGGTCTTTAGAGACAGACTGCTTTTTATGATTTAGGTTTTGGACAGATCGATCATGTGATAGTTAAGGTTTTTTGTTTTTTTTCTCATCTATTTTTTTTCTGGGTACCAGAATCAATTTGTTAGATCCACGTTAATAATTCCTAGGTGATGAACAATACATGCATAAAGATCTTTGCTTGAAATCCACATTTGCTTTCATGTGGCACAACTAATTTCTCAAAGATGCATTACTGTCAGCAAGTTCAGCACAAGTGCTTTTATTGTCCTTGAATTCAGCAAATTCTTTCTTTTTTTATTTCTGTTGTGCAAGAGCGTCCAAAGCAATCAGGAAGGGAGGACTGCATACATATAGCACCATGTCCAAAAAAACACAACTATAGACTTTACAAATCAGTTAATTGGCACACACTTGAAGTACCTTTCTTTCTTTTGCATGTTTTATGTATGTAAGCTTGCATGCATTTTCACACATTTATGCATACAGCAGTCTCATACTCACAGCTGCTCCCCCACACTGAAGATGAGTTCAAACCAAGTTTAAGTCTCAAGTGTCCTGTTTTGGTGTTTGGCTCTTGTAGCAACTGCTCTTGAAAGCATATTGAATCTGGCCGTGTTCGGTTAACCCGGGAAAGCACACCACCCGCTGCAGGCAAAAAGAAGCAGATATACTGTATGTTTTTGCAGTGGATTTTTTGTTTTGTGATAAGTGAATTGCAATGTACTGTAGGTGGGGGGAAAAAAACAGTAAGAGGCGTTTATGTTGAGTTGTCTTGTCAATAAAGTACAACAGTTTATGTATGAAGAACAGCACTTCCTACTGTGTATCATCTGCTATACACAACACATCTACCGGCACACTGATGATTAGATCTTTCATGCAAGATTTACAGTATCCGGGTTATGAACCCGACTAATTAGAGACCATTATTTTTTGACCTACTGGGCTACCTCCAAAACTGTATTAAATAAAACCTACAATTCCAGTTGCTAGCTATCTCACTTGAAATTTGTTTTCAGTGTTTGCGGTTGGCAGACTACTAGTCCGACCTATATAAGCATCTGCCTGTGTGCCAGCCAGGACATTCAGAGGAAGATAAATTTGTAATGTTTTCACAACAAGAATTCTAACCTCCAGAACATGTAGGCCTAAGCTAATCAGAGGGCTGCAGGTCCGGCCCTCAAACAACTCCAAGGGCCGCAAGACCCCCTTAACCGCAATTACAAGGCAAAATTATACATTTTAATTTAAAGAGCTATATAATACATTATATAAACATTAATAATGTAATAAAGGATTGAACACATCAATACAAAAGAAAAAGCATTTAAAGAAAAATGTGCTTCTTACTTAATGCAATGCTGTGTGATCATATTTTCCACTGGCTTTTTGAAGTTAGGAGTAAGGCAGGTGCAGGCACATCACACCTCAGCATTGAGGTTTCCATCTGTCAGTCTGTTGCGTTTGTTGTTTTTGATGTTTCCCATCACAGAATGTCTGTTCACATGTTTTGGTTAAACCAAAAATTGACAACAGCTTTGCAGCGCAAAGGCGGAAAACAGGGCCTGGAAAGGTTTGCCATAGTTGGGGAATGCCCTCTTTCTTCAGCTGGTTGATGACGTCTTCATACAGTGCACGCATGTGAAGGAGTTCCTCCTCAAAGTTTTTCTTGTCAAGCCAAAGCCTCTGGCAAACAAAAGTCAAATCTGACCAGTTTGTAAGCAATGACATGAATGCTAGTCCAGTAAGCATGCCTGAGTGAACGGATGTATCATACTCTGTCTCGCTGGTATTCGAGCAGTTCATTGCTTCTTTAAGATGGGGGAAATGCGTGAAATTGTGAGGCTGCAGCTAAGCTGACATTAACTATAATTGTAGCATGAATTTACTGACGCTGGCAATTAGGGTAGATAGGAGGTGATTTTTACCCTGCATATCCATGTTTAGCGGGTTGAGATGATCGGTGATATCAGTGAGAAATGCCAAATCCAGCACCCACTAGTTCAGCCTGTGCATGAGAACACTGAATAAGAAACGGATAGATGGGAGTAGTGCAGTGAGACGTTCCAGTACCTTTCCCCTGCTTGGCCAATGTACTTCAGCGTGTAAGATGAGGTCCCCATATTCAGTATCCAGTTGATTCAGAAGTTCGATAAACTGCCGATGGTGCAATGGCCACACTCGTATAAAATTAACAGTATGCACCACTTTGTCCATCACAGCTTTAAGTCTATCTCCCTTGTCCAGCTTTGCACAACGTTCCTCCTGGTGAATTATGCAATGCACCCTAAAAGTTAGGTACGTGATATCTCAACAATGTCACAAATCGATCCATTTCTTTTCTTTCTCCTTTTTTTTAAAAAACTATAATTATTACCACAGAGAAGTATTCAACTAAACTGTCGAGTTTAATCAGCAACAAAACTCTTGCGCAAACTGAAACTTCATACCTTGCAACAGCACTCTGTTAACACAGTAAATTCTACACTTTTTAAAGAAGCCGTGTAAGTTGATGTTTTTCAGCTGGACGAGAGGGCCGCAGGTAGATGCGTTAGGTAGGCCATGGGTTGCCCACCACTAATGTAGGTATTGGACAGTTTTGCTATGAACACAAGATGCCCCAGGCTGCACATCAGACCAATTCTAGTTCGGACTGGACACTAGTTAGGTTTAGTCGCTACTGTGTATTTGTTGTGTTAGTTGTGAGAAATTGAAATAGGGGGTGATTGAATATCAACTATTGCTATTGTCTCTGAAAAGGTAGTTCTCTTGATCTACCCCTCCTACTATGCACTGGACTTGCCTGACCTAAGCACCATGTTATTGGATGCTCAGCTGAAGCACTATCCTTGCACTGTTGCACTACTGTTATGTAATTGTAGATAAAATTGTTTTAATCCTAAACATGTTACTTCTTATACCATATTGTATTCTAGTAGTATTTGCACTTAGTGTAAACTACACTGTATTTCAATATTGTTTTTGCACTGTAACCTTGTATTGCCCTGTAGCACCTGTAAGTCGACCTTGGATAAAGGCGTCTGGCAAATTAACTAATAATAATAATAGCACTGTCACATTATATTATCAACCCCTCACTGTCAAGCTAGAATGGGTGAATATGGGGAGTTTATACAGGGCCCAGCTTTGATGTCTGGTGGAAGTTTGTGTGTCTGTCTATCACGACAAGGGTATGTTAATTTATATTGGTTGGATTATAAATGACAATTGTGATTAGAATTTCTAAAATTAGAGCCAAATTTAGAAGGCTGGAAACATTTGTGGGATATTTAAGTTTTCTTGCAAAAAGAGCTATTGAAATTAATAATAATGTTTCAATACATCATCAACCAGTGTGGAAATGGTTGGTGAATGTACAGTGCATGTCCTATTTTCTATATACCAGATTTTTCGCTCCTGTGACGGGATATGTATGTAACTATTTTACTTTTTTTTTACTTATATTTCCAAATGTGTATCTTTTAGGTTTTTTTCTTCTCCAAACAAGCACAGTGCAATGTTAGAGTCTGGTTTCTGGGCATGCTTTTTATTATTCAGAATATGGCTGGCAAAGATCTCAGCCAGATCTCTTACATGAATGCAAATTGATACAAGAAAAGCAATTTCCAGGTCCTGTGCTGGTACCAGACCCCATCAATTGGTAATGACCTCCGCCAGGCTCCGGTTTCACTCCTTTCATGGGATATTATCGACCGCATGGTTTTCACTGTGCCACTGCCATCAGATATTGTGCAGGCATGAAGGGACAGGCGTCTCAGATGAAGGCTTGCATTCTCAGATGGAACACTAATAGGGTATTAATAATACTAATTAGGCTAAATGGAGCACTGAGGGAGAAAGCTACATGTGGAGGTATGTGGAGTTTGCTGGTGGCTCAGTGTTTAAAACACATCCTCTAGGTCACTATTGTAGTGCATGTGCTTGTGAAAGTAACTAAATTGTTGGCACCTATGTATGTAGAAACATAATAAGATTACAAATGTCTAACCAAGACTATATGAAATATTTAAAAATGCACCATGGTTCATCTAGATGTTGTATCTTGATATAAGTTATGTAGTTATTAAAGTGATTATAGTTAAAAAAAAAAAAAAATGTTATACATTTTCTCCACCATGCACATCCATTCATTATATAGGTCTAAAATTTTCGGTTTTGAAAGAAACAGACATTTTAGCAAACATATTTTTATTTCAAAACATGATATCTGGTACTGTACTAGGTTAAAGACATTTCTGTTTGCATACTAGGCTGTTAGACTGTCTTGCACTTCCTGGGGCATTTTACATGGAGGGTGACATTTTCCCCACCCCTTCACTGGCTTCATTCCCCCATCAATAACCAATCAGCTGCTTTTCCTATTGACTGACATGCCTTCAGCCAGTAATTTGCTTTGACCCAGAGGATACTGCTGTGAAATGACCCATAAAAGTGCAAGTACAAACAGATAACCCAAGAATATGGCATAGAAACTGAGAGCTTGCTTTAACCAAAGTATTACCAAATATGATGTTTTAAAATGAAAATACATGTATTCTATACAATGTGTTTCTTTGAAAACTCCATATTTGGCAGTTTCAGGTACGATTTATGGAATTATTTTGTTAGCTACAGTTACTTTAGGGAACATCCCCTGTGTGAATCGCTATACAGTATTTTCTTGCAAAATCAGCTAGTTGTATCTCTAGGACTATTTGTTTCATAAACAATGAAAGTAAAGGGCTGACTGTTCGCCATACAGTTTATTTTTTGTCCCTCCCTAATGGGAATTCCAGCAATGGCTAGCACTGTTATATGCTGGTCCAAGCTGGTTTGGGAGACGTTGGTGACTTGGTGCTTGAGCTGTTCCAAGAAAAAAATAGTAAAACTCTCTGTAAAACTCCCTTTATTAAAAAGATCTAAAGTCATCTGTTTGCAGTAAACTTTTTATGGGATTTCATTTATCGTTCTGAAAACCCAGTAAAGGGGTCAGTAAGTATTCTAATTCTGTGTGGCTGTGTGGTCCAGTGGTTAAAGAAAAGGGCTTGTAACCAGGAGGTCCCCAGTTCAAATCCCACCTCAGCCACTGACTCATTGTGTGACCCTGAGCAAGTCACTTAACCTCCTTGTGCTCTGTCTTTCCGGTGAGACGTAATTGTAAGTGACTCTGCAGCTGATGCATAGTTTACACACCCTAGTCTCTGTAAGTCGCCTTGGTTAAAGGCGTCTGCTAAATAAACTAATAATAATAATTCCCAACTTAGCGGGTCACCAGTTAATTGGCAGTTTCTGGAATTTTCAGCAGGGTTTGCATTTGTATAAATTTCTTTCAGTGATATCTTTCACATTGTAGTTAACTCATGCCCATGGTATGCACAGTATATTCTGGGTCAGCCTTTGCTATTTGATTAGTGATCAAATAGACAAATAGAAGTGGAATCATAATCACATGGTCATTTAGTAGAGAACATTTGGGCCATGCGTATTGTTTAATTATCTTTGGTTCCTACATCCGCACACTGTTCAAAACACATACATACCCCACCCTTCTGGTTAATGTGCTTGAATGCCACGAAGGAACAGGTTGAAATTGAAGCAGTTTTCTTTGTTGATGGAATCTACTACTAGGAGCTTTGTGACCTTGCCATGGAACAGCTGTGTTACCCAGAGCTTTCTAGTTATTCTTCTGTCTGCTTTCCTCTCAGTGTCTCCAGAGGCGCTAGGATTCCTGTCGGCCGTCGGAGTCTTCGTTATCCTCATGCTCATCCTTTTTTTATACGTCAACAAGAAGCTGTGCTTTGAGAATGTCGGGGACCTGTCATGCATGGACGAGTACAGAACGGGCAAGGATTTGAAAGGTAAACTCTGCGAAGTGGCTTTCCAATCTGGCTAATCTTGTTTGTTTTAAGGTCTCAGAAACCAGAAATACCTGGTAGTCCCTGTCACAACACTGCATCATGTTTCATGGCCCTCACGTCTTAAGCTTTGACCATATTGCTCACCTATCCTTTTTATAAGAGGCTTTAGTAGGAGAGTTACTATGCTCCAGATAACTGTTGTATCATTGTAATTCCCCTGGCTAAATATAAGTAATTTACACAAAATACTTGGAATTTGTTGACCGTCCCTGAAAAAACACATATGCGGGGTTTGTAGTACCAAAAATGTGGGTTTACATGTAGTTTTCTTTTAGGGAGAGAAATTCTCCTTCCAAATGCAAATTACCTAATTAAAATGCATGAGGGTACTGGGACAGTGCAAGGCTCTTGCCAGTAGAATTACTTTCTGGAACTTCGGCTTGGAAATGGGTCTATAAGGCTGCCCCGTGATGTTGGGCTTACTCCAACACAATGTGTTGTCGTGCATAGACATGACAGATAGTGGTCCAGTGGAAAAACAGTTTTCCTTCATCCTTGGAATGCGGGGGGTTGTTTTGACTCTAGTGGGGCAATCTATTGTGGACTGTCTTCTCTCAGCTATATTTTGATCAATAATAACATTTCAAAGAGGTTAGCAAAGGGTGATAGAAATGGAGCAGTATTGGCTTCCTGCCACAAATATGTCTTGTCCTTTGTGATGCTGTTGAACTTTGGCTAGTCCCCAAAGCTGAAGGATTAAATAGGTCAGCAGTCGGTCACACAGTCACCTTGGCAACTTACCTGATCTAACCAATATGTAGACAATCGGAGTCAGATTCTGCTGTTGTGTTAAGAAGGCTCTGAAGGACTCTTAACCGCTCTTTTTACAAGATAGGTGAGTACAGGGGTGGGAAACTAAGGAGCTGACAATACTGAAGAAGCAATTACCAGTATCAGCAATTATCTGTGCCATTGTATAATGATAAGGCAATCAACGTATTAGCACAAAACTTTACATGAATCACGGTTTGACAGCATGGCTTTGATCTGGAATTAAGCAATACGACCCTCATTAGAGGGTATTACTGTTTTGCCAGACAAAGTAAACTACCAAGGTAGAGCCCCATTATCAGGGTTTTATTTCAATTAGAAACTGGTAACTAGTGAATTTATTATTATTGTAACTATTTTAAATCTTTAATGTACAGATGCATTTACCTTTTTCAATGTTTTACTGTCCTTCAGTTTTGCATTTTTAAAGTATAGATATGGCCATATCATTTTTCATGGTCATCAACCAGTTCATAGTGCCCTGGGATGGAGCTTCCTGATTGGTGGAAACACACTGCCTCCTCAGGAACACTTCCCCAACCAGTGGAGAGGCTGCCCCTATTGTACACAGTAGCTCCGCCACCTACCAATTACCTGGGAGCCTTGCAAGCCGACTCCTACAGAATGTTAACCCCATAGTTGCCATAGCCTGCAGGATGGACAGGTTCCTCTTGTTCCCTCTGCTGGTGGGAGGTGAACTTTTCAGTGCAGGGAATTCATCTACCCTGTCACAGACACATTTCACAATTAAAAATGCATTTACATTATCCTAATCCTCCGCCCTTTAATGTGTTTCGATTTACTTTTAACTTGCTTGCACCACCAATATGTGGTCCAATATTATATTTACAGTTTCTTCAAGGGTGTTATTTTTATAATGCTAGCAAAGACACATTCCAAACTGATGGTATGATGAGGGACAGCATGTTCAGGACTGGGGATCAAGAGGACAGTTTGAGGGTCCCAGCAGTGGCAGTGGGGTTCACTTTGCAGAACATCAATCTTGAATTGTTCACATCTTTTAATAATAAAAATTCTAAACCAAAAATGATCCAAAGGACTGTATATGTTATAAAGTAATAGGCCCCAGTAGAGTATATGTTTTTTAATAGCCCTTATCTTATTAAAATACTTGGCTATTTTTAACAATTTAAATCCAAACCTACCTTTAAACTATATTAAAGGAGAACAAATACAAGCAAAGAAACAAACGTTTAAGCTTCGAAAGGGGGAGCAGTCATTGGCAGGACTGATATTGCTAGTGCAAATAAGGTGCAAGAAAGTGGATTGTTAAAACCTTGGTTACCACTCCTTTAATCCTGTCAGTGTTTTTCACCTAGGGTGATTTATTGCCCCCACCCCCCCTTAAAAACCATTAAAGTTTATGGTGGGCAATGAATACACAGATATGTGAATAAATCAAATCAGTATTTTAAGTCTTTCACTCTTTAACCATGATAAAAGAAAACCTCAAGGTGATTCAAATCAATTAATCATTTTTATTTTTATTAAGTCTCATTACATAGGTCTATAGAGCATCAATGTCAATGCTGGATGTTAAATCTGAAGGAGCAAGGCCTTCTGCCTTTGACGTGGGAGCGTGGGAGGCTGCTATGAATCATTTTTTGCGAAAGACAACAGGTTTAAATGTTTAGACTAACAGATCTTAGTCAGTAATGTTAGAGCACTTATAATTACACAAGCACTGCCAAGAGGATTATAGTCAAAGGGATAAGTAAGATAAAGTCAGGACTGGGCCTGTTGGGATGCCTGCTTTTATATTTTCTGTAAGTTTATTTTGCTTAACTAAGCAGTTGTGTTTGACTTATAAACAGGGATCCTAGCTTTCCGCAATAAAAAAATGAAATTCTCCGATTAAAAAAAAAAAAGAAAAATCTGCATTATTCCGCGAGTAAAATAAAAGGGCAAAAAATTTGTTTTCCCTGCCACATTGTAAGACATACATTTGTTGTGTCCCTTTATGTTGTATTTTAGTTTATAACTTTAATTATTATTATTATTATTTGTTTATTTAGCAGACGCCTTTATCCAAAGCGACTTACAGAGACTAAGGTGTGTGAACTATGCATCAGCTGCAGAGTCACTTACAATTACATCTCACCTGGTAAAGACGGAGCACAAGGAGGTTAAGTGACTTGCTCAGGGTCACACAATGAGTCAGTGGCTGAGGTGGGATTTGAATCGGGGACCTCCTGCTTACAAGCCCCTGTCTTTAACCACTGGACCACACAGCCTCCTTATATTCAATACAGTTCAATTATTCTTGAACTGTAACCTTGTATTATAGTGTAACACGTGTAAGTCGCTTTGAATAAATACGTCTGCTAAATAAATAAATAAAATAAAAATGTTTACACTTTCAAATTCTAAGTTACAAGCTTACCATTACTATTAATCAATAAAACAAACAAACATAGTTTTTTTTTGTTTTCTTTTACTTCAAATATTCCAAATTGTTCCCTGTTGTAAAATATATATATATATATATATATATATATATATATATATATATATATATATATATATATATATATATATATATATATATACAGTACTGTGCAAAAGTTTTAGGCAGGTGTGAAAAATGCTGTAAAGTAAGAATGCTTTCAAAAATAGACATGTTAATAGATTATATTTATCAATTAACTAAATGCAAAGTGAGTGAACAGAAGAAAAATCTAAATCAAATCCATATTTGGTGTGACCACCCTTTGCCTTCAAAACAGCATCAAGCATCAATTCTTCTAGGTAAACTTGCACACAGTTTTGAAGGAACTCGGCAGGTAGGTTGGCCCAAACATCTTGGAGAACTAACCACAATTCTTCTGTGGATTTAGGCAGCCTCAGTTGCTTCTCTCTCTTCATGTAATCCCAGACAGACTCGATGATGTTGAGATCAGGGCTCTGTATGCCATACCATCACTTCCAGGACTCCTTGTTCTTCTTACGCTGAAGATAGTTCTTAATGACTTTCACTGTATGTTTGGGGTCGTTGTCATGCTGCAGAATAAATTTGGGGCCAATCAGATGCCTCCCTGATGGTATTGCATGATGGATAAGTATCTGCCTGTACTTCTCAGCATTGAGGAGACCATTAATTCTGACCAAATCCCCAACTCCATTTGCAGAAATGCAGCCCCAAACTTGCAAGGAACCTCCACCATGCTTCACTGTTGCCTGCAGACACTCATTTGTGTACGCTCTCCAGCCCTTTGGCGAACAAACTGCCTTCTGCTACAGCCAAATATTTCAAATTTTGACTCATCAGTCCAGAGCACCTGCTGCCATTTTTCTGCACCCCAGTTCCTATGTTTTCGTGCATAGTTGAGTCGCTGGCCTTGTTTCCACGTCGAGGTATGGCTTTTGGCCGCAAGTCTTCCATGAAGGCCACTTCTGACCAGACTTCTCCGGACAGTAGATGGGTGTACCAGGGTCCCACTGTTTTCTGCCAGTTCTGAGCTGATGGCACTGCTGGACATCTTCCGATTGCGAAGGGAAGTAAGCATGATTTGTCTTTCATCTGCTGCAGTAAGTTTCCTTGGCCGACCACTGCATCTACGGGTCCTCAACGTTACCCGTTTCTTTGTGCTTCTTCAAAGAGCTTGACAGCACATCTGGAAACCCTGTCTGCCTTGAAATTTCTGCCTGGGAGAGACCTTGCTGATGCAGTATAACTACCTTGTGTCTTGTTGCTGTGCTCAGTCTTGCCATGGTGTATGACTTTGACAGTAAACTGTCTTCAGCAACCTCACCTTGTTAGCTGAGTTTGGCTGTTCCTCACCCAGTTTTATTCCTCCTACACAGCTGTTTCTGTTTCAGTTAATGATTGTGTTTCAACCTACATATTGAATTGATGATCATTAGCACCTGTTTGGTATAATTGTTTAATCATACACCTGACTATATGCCTACAAAATCCCTGACTTTGTGCAAGTGTACCTAGAAGAATTGATGCTGTTTTGAAGGCAAAGGGTTGTCACACCAAATATGGATTTGATTTAGATTTTTCTTCTGTTCACTCACTTTGCATTTAGTTAATTGATAAATATAATCTATTAACATGTCTATTTTGAAAGCATTCTTACTTTACAGCATTTTTTCACACCTGCCTAAAACTTTTGCACAGTACTGTATATATATATATATATATATATATATATATATATATATATATATATATATATATATATATATATATATATATATATATTCATGTTAGTTGAACTCCGAGTTAGTCTTCATCATCTGGACGACTATTGTTAAAATAGAGCTGCTGCATTCCAGCTACAATTGGTCTGACTTTGGAATGGCACCACCTCCCTAATGTGCTTGCTGAAAAAACCTCCAACTGCCAGTTGATCCACTTTGTACAGAGGAATGTCAGCTTTTACACACATTTTGACAAAATCTGAAACAGTTTCCCACTGTTCTTTGGCAGTTGTAAGACGCTGAAATGATCCAAACACAGTGGTCTGTTTGAGTGTTTTCGATGGCCCTGCTGTTTCGGCCTCATCTTGTTTACGTTTCCTTGCATTCAATTTATGTTTAGCACTTCCCATGTGTTCTACAATGGTCTGCCTGTGTGTGTAACAGCACATTACCATCGATGTGTAATTCATCCTTGCCAAACTCGTTGACCCGATCTTTAGGGGTTATTTTTATTGTTTTCGTCATCTTTGAACAGCTCTGAATACTGAAGTAAACTGAACCGGAAGCAGTGTTATTACACAGGTATGTTTACGTAAATTTAAAACAAAGTTTCCCATGTTAATGTTTATATTGTTACCTCCTGCCCGTCCATATCGGTCAGCTTACTCCCTGGCTTACCCCGGGCAGGTCGCTGCGCAAGTCTCGCAGATCATTGGAGGGTGGATGGAGACCAAAGGCTTGCTTTGTTAGGCGGCGGAAAATAAGGCACTGACACAGCCAGTAACTGAAACCAATCGTACGGTTTATTAACAAAATAAAGCAACAGTACAGAGGTTGTAGTCAGCACTGCATGGTCTGTCCCTGTCACTAGGGCCCTCCGTTTAGTACACTCCCACAGTAGTGCAGTCTAGCAGTACCTTTCCCTAACGCAACTGGGAATCAGAGTGCGCGAATGCTCGAGTTTATATAGCAAGGCTCCTTCCCGCCACACAAATGTAACAACTTCAGGGACTGAGGAGGAGGGAGTGCTTGGGGTTTTCAATACATAAAATACAACCAATACATACAGTCGACAATACAAACACAGGAGATATTCACATACACTAGATCCCACTAGTATAACAATATATTATATGTGTATTGATTTGGTGTGGCAAAGTGGTTTGTAATGCACAGATGTAGTTGGTGCAGTGCTCAGGAATAACACACACAAGACAGTGAAAGTTCAATAAAACAGCTCCTTTATTTGGCTGGGTTGCGTGTCAACAGCACTTAAATAATAAGCACGGGCACAACACAGCCATGTGTATCGCTCCGTGCAAAAACAAAGGTTTCAGTCCCGAAACAATAAGACACTAATAATTAACGCACAACACAGACATGGTCACTTCTCCCGATAGTGAGTGCTCTTGTGCAGGTGTGGTGAAAGACAAATAGTTTCTGAAACAGTGGTGTAGTGTAGTCAGGGTTTAGTGCTGGCTTGTAGCGACAGCTCCTGGCTAGTGCTTAGCCATCTAACAAAGACAAATGACAAACAGTTATCACAACAAACAAACAGAAAACAAAACAACGGGTCCTTTCAGTAACCACATCAATAGGAATAGATTGTATCATCACACCCCCTGTTATACCCTTAGTCTCGCCCCCTGCGATAGCTAGTTCAATCATGTCTCCTCCAATCCATGACTGACACATCGCGTAATGCATTAGGTCGATGACTTCGGGCATTGTGCCTCCGCCCCCTTCCTGGATGGCTGGCTTCCGACTGACCCTGGAATTAACTGCCAGACCATCCAGTACGAGGCACCCTGTTCCTGTTATACAGCGCCCTGTCAGGTCAGGAGGGAGATTGTTGACTAGGATTCATTCACTCTCTGTCACATTTGTTTGTTATCAAACAAACAAAAAAAGCCTTGCATGTTTTTTGCCCCTCCCCAAGTGTAAAACTAAAAGATCTCCAAAAACTTAGAAAATCCGCGTTTTTCCATGTTATTCCGCAGCAAACGGATTCCTAGGATCCCTGCTTATAAATGTATTTGTTGCCAATTATGTTTCAAACATTCCAGGGCTGGAAGGAATGCTTCTTCACTTCATATTCCTGATTTCCACTGGCAAACAAGGCTGTTTCCACCAGTGCCACCAGTCAGCCAGATTATGAAGATTGTGCTCTCTCTTTAGGCAAGGTATAAAGTGATGTACATGTGATGCAATAAAGAACAACATTTCCTATTCCTGTGGGTCATGCCTTTGCCTTGTTTTCGCCGTGTTAACTGTAATTTTTCTTTCCAGTTTCTATGCCAGCAACAGTGAGTTGGGAGGGATGGCTGTACCACTATCAGTTCAGTCGGTATGTCTGAGAAAGGCTTAGCAGTCAAGCAAAAGTAATAACGAAGGTAATGAAAAGCACCTGTCAAGCACAATGGCGTTTTTCAAAAGTTTCCAGGAAAACCTGGCAATGCCTTCTGTCTCCTCCATCATGGACTCTTTCACTAAAGCAGTGGATGACCTGGCTAGTGCTGTGGGGGACGTTACATACACAGTGACGGATTCGGTCACGGAGCAAGTGACCACCATAATACACAACCTGCAGACTGAAGAGGAGGGAGATCCAAAGGGGGAGAAGAACAACAAGGCTACAACGGCCGACAGCAAGGCGAAACAGGAGGAGGAGAAAGAAGCTGAGGGATCAATCAACTGCAAGGAAGGGGCACTCCAGCAGACAAATTCCACCAGCCGGCAAAAACTAAAACGACAGTCCTCTTTCAGTAGGTCCAGGGACCCAGACATCTACACCACAG
Source organism: Acipenser oxyrinchus oxyrinchus (assembly GCA_030684275.1). NCBI lineage: Eukaryota > Metazoa > Chordata > Actinopteri > Acipenseriformes > Acipenseridae > Acipenser > Acipenser oxyrinchus. The sequence continues at coordinate 10,990,640 of CM060251.1, forward strand.
ATTACAGCACAGGGTCTACACGTTCCACTGAAACATTTACCGAATCCACATGTAGTGATCTGTCCCAGGCCACAGATGGGAGCAGGAGTGAGAGACGCAGGAACACTCAGCAAGGCAGGGAATCTGGAGAGTCAAGATCAAGGGACAGCAAAAACAAAGAAAGAGGAAATGCTTCAGGGGGAAAGGAAGGCTCAGAATCGGTCCACCAGGGCGATCTGAAAACCAGAAATGCCACTGATGTTAGAAAAGAATCAGGTGTGAAAAAAGAGAACTATCTGCCTTCAGAGAGCTTGTCTAAAAAGAAAAGTGAGACAGGCAATGGAACACACAAAAACAGTAAAAAAGATCCGGGAATTGTTAAACACAAGCCACCGGGCACTGATTCTGAAGCTGCCAAGGAAAGGCCGAAGGAGGCAGGTGTGAAAGTGAAGGTGAAGGAGGAGAAGAAATCAAGTAAGGCTTTGACATCAGATACAAGTCAGCTGGCGCCTGCTGACTCCAAATCAGGGAAACGCGGTAAGACTCCAGCAATCGAGAGAGGGGACCCAGAGGGCAAGCCTCAGAACTGTAAAAGCTCATCCAAAGAAGATCAGAGAAAAGGGGGCAAAAAAGAGAACAGTAAAAAGAAACGGAGTAAAGGTGAGATGTCCATGTTGAAGTCTCTTGGGTATTGTGTGGGCCTCCTCTGCTGTGTTTCTACTGTGTGCTGAGCTTTTCATCAAGACTGATGCTTTTGCCACTTTTTGCATGAACTTTCCTCATGAGGTTGCCTTCTGCATACTTCTTCCAGTCTACACTTCTTCGTCTTCTTCTTCTGCAGAGCAAATGCCATGGCTGTGGGCAAGGGCCATATTGTGGTGTTCCAAAGAGGCATGTTCTCAATTAGACGTTATTTTTCGACCTCCCAAATGAGTAGAATATGGAACAATTACCGAAGATATGAAAATGCTGTACAAATAAAGAGAGAATTACAATTCTTCTAACAAAAATGCAAAGCCCAACTTGCACTGACATAGCAAAAGTATGGGCAAGTTCACGTTGAAACAATAAGCATGTGTCATTGTGTATTTCAGAGAATACAAATCACAGCATGAAATCGCATACAGAACTCGGTTCCGGAAAGTGAATATTTATCTTTTGAAAAAACGTCACCTATGCTAGAGATCTCTATTCTATATTCACCTTGTACTCAAAGTTTAACTTGAACTACATTCTAGTAGCTAGACAGGGAGGTACAGGTCGATTAGTGAGGGGAAGTTGGCTAGCATAAGCTGTTTATTACTGTAAGTATACATTTAGATAGATTCGAAGACTGCAGTAAAAGGTCTAAGTAACCACCTGTTATTTTATTTATTTATTTATTTATTTATTTTTTTCAAGGCACCAGTCTGATCATATCCCCTGCAATGACAATGTGAATTTTACTAATCTGGTTGTAACAGGGTGATTCCACTGTGCAGTTGGAAACGTGCTCTTTCCAATAAAGCTGAGTGGTTTGACCTTCAGCCAGCACCATGTCAACTTTCCATTCATTAGTACCTGCCAATGTTAACACCCCATTACCATCAGCTATCGGATTGACAGGGCTGTGTAGATGGTATTAATGGATGTTTTTTTAGGACTTCTAAATAATACAATAACAACATTTTATGTAGCTTATATTGAGTATCACATGGTGTATCGCTAAATATATAAAAAGTGCTACAAATGTATCAGGTCAGTCAGCAGTGTACTAATGTAGTGGCTAAATAGAGACACCTATTGGTTAATGAGAGCATTGACAGACAGTGGTGTCAAAAATCTGTTTTCTGTCTTTACTTATTGTGTTCTACAGTATTGACAATATGGTCTACATTAATAGTCTTTTGCCATCTTTTTCTGCTTTGCTTAAAAAAGAAAATTGGAGACCGATGCCTGTAGCTTACTTTGGCAGGTACCAAAAGATTAAACTCTTGAAAACAATCTTCTATAAATTCAGATCTCACTATATGAATATAAGCTGGTCCAAGTTGCAGTGCAACAAAAAGCACAGGTAAAGATTTGAAACTTGGCGACTTACAGTATGTTTAGATACTTTACTTGCATTCATGTAAATTGAATGATCTGCTTTTTAACACTGGTAACAGCAATTTTACTATGCTGAATCGAGCTATAAAATAAAATAATATAATCAATAGCTTAAATTATATACTGTTAAGTGTCAGGAAGGTCCAAGAAAAGTCTTTACCTTTGACAGTGTGTCGTCTGGCCTTCAGCTAAATTTGAACTTTTGAACAGCGACAGATTCAGATATAACAATATTGGCCCTTGTGGAAAACAGCACATTTACAGCATGTGGATTCTCTGTGTGTTTCACAGATAACGACTACCAGGATGGGGACCCGCGAGGCTCCTCTTCGGAGAGCGAGGATGATGTGGTTGGAAAGTACAAGGAGGCGGTGTCCCGGTCCCAGGGAGGACGTGCCACAGACAGCAGGCACCAGAAGGGATACATGTGGGAGACCAGGCACAAATACAGCCCGCTGTCTGCAGAGTACGACGGCTACAGCAGTGAGACATCAGCCGAGGATGGTAAGGCATCAGAAGCCCTTTATTTATTTATTTAATTTAAATTGTAATTTTGTGTTTTGTGAATTAACTTCTCATGAAAGGTAATGGCACTGGTTGTAGTCAGACACACTGCCAGCAGACGTAATAAGAGCTTCCCCCTCACACAGGAATGCAAATAACACTCCCATTGCATAGCTAAATTTAGACAATCTGTTTTCATGTTGATAGCTCAAGGGTTCACTGTTTTTCTGTTCTTTTTTATTTGTCACCGCCTCAATTCAGAGATTTGTTTTCCTTCACCCCACTTTAAATCTTAACTCACATCAGTACTGATCTCATGTTTTTTGTTGGTTTACAGCGCCACCAAGTAGACTTCTTTGGAATAGCTCCAAAGCAACTTCGCCATTCTAGCTAGTAGTACTGTGCATCACATATTGAGGTTGGGGTAGGGGTGCAGAGCTGCTTCCTCCAGGTTACTGATTTTAGTCCATTCAAGTGGTCAGGACAATGACTCTTATCTCTTAACCTGCCAACATGTCCACAGCAGTCCACATGTAACATGCACTGTGTTGGCATGTACTAGTACTACACCTTGTGAAAGTACAATATCTTTATTGCACCAGTTAAATGCATGGTAGACCCACCTGTTTACTGGTGCTTTAATTCTTAATGAATGCTTTTAAAATTCCATTTCTTAACTCTTAATAGCTCTAGTAACATTATCTCCTTGTGTAGGACTATATGACTTGTAGCACAGATACAGTACCAAGACGCAGCAGTTTGTCTCTAGTTTGTATTTGAATTATTTTCATATCCTGAATTAACATAAAAAAAACAATATGTATGTACTTTAAATACAATAAAATGATGCTCGTAATAAATAAATGTGGACACATTGGTTAGCACTGCTTTAATTGACATCCATTGATACTGATCCTCTTAGTCATACCTGTTTGGAATCCTTTGTAGAAGCTGACATCTGGCAGGTTAGAGGAATGTATTCCGAGGGGAGTGAGACTTCTTTTCCCCAGGACACCACAGATGAGACGTTCTCTGGAAGGGAAAGCATCTGCACTGAATCAGAGCAGGGACAGGATTACAACACCTGCTCAGGGAAATACAGTGGGACGATGACTAGGACTTTGAGCAGGGAAGGAGCTGCTATGACAGTGCAGACGTCCGAGGTCAATGAATGCTATTCCTGGCAGAATCGGTTACGGACACCGCAGTGAACCCCAGAAATTATTTCGTTTTTTCTTTCTTTGTTTTAATTTGTGTTTCCATTAGACAATTAAACATGTTCCATAATAGCTTACTGGTCATTGTTCTGCATTTCCACTTTTTATTAGAAAATGGATCAGAGATTTCCTTTAACCTGGATGGTCAATATGAGGTCTTAATCTCTGGTAAAGGACCTTTGTTTAATCACTGTTCCAAATCAATCCATCTAAAAATATGTAAATACAGAATTCATGTATTTTACTTTTTTTCTGCTTGATAAAAGAAAATCTCTGTTCTAGTACATGCCCTCTGAATTTTATCTGTCAGTTTAGACTTCAGTCTGCTTCCTCGCTGTCCAATATGTTAAATCTATGTATTTAAATTCAGTATAGCGCATTAAGTTAAACAAAATGGAGAATCGTGATTTTTGTCAGTGGCAATACAATAATCACAATAGCAACTGGTCTCCGGTTTTGAATAACAACTGGAAGAAATCAAACAACTGGATGCAGTCTGATTACTTTCAGCAACTCTATTTCAGCATATCACAGTAAGAACACAAGACGGTTCTCTTTTCTTTAACAAAGCCAGGGAAGAGCCAGTATTCAGAGTCCATGCTTTCTTTGTGAAGGGCATTCCACAACCTAGAGGCATAGGAACAGAAGGCCCGACCACCCACAGTTCATAGTCTGGTCGTGGGGACACATAAGAGTCCGACATGAGTGGACTGCAGATTGCGTCTAGGGGTATAAATAGACAAAAGGTAAGCTATATAAGGAAAAAACATGCCCTTCAAGGACTTAAAAGTCAATAGCAAGATTTTCAAATCAATGCGAAACTTAACAGGAAGCCAGTGTAAGGATTCCAGAACGGGTAATATGATCACCAGATCGAGACCTAGTCAAAACCCTGGCTGCTGTTTGTTTAGGGTGTTCTTGGTAACCTCAGCAAGCAGGGCATTACAGTAGTCAAGTCTGGACGAGACAAAGGCATGGACAAGTTTCTCTGCAGCAGGCATAGAGAGAACAGGGCGTAGCTGGGCGATATTCCTAGATTGAAAAAGGACATCTTGGTGATATTCTGTACACAAGGCTCAAAAGTTAAGCTAGGGTAAAAAATGACCCCCAATCATTCATTTTCAAGCAAACCATCGATAGCCATGCTGAAACTGTTAGATTTCCGCATTAAGTGTGGAGAACCGAGTAACATGACCTCAGTCTTATCACAGTAGAATGTTATGGTTTACGGTATCAAAAGTGGCACTAAGGTCCAGTAAAACTAAAATAGAAAGAGCACCTGAGTCAGAAGTCATTAAAAGATCATTTACAACCTTGACAAGGGCTGTTTCAGTACTATGTAGCAGTCTAAAGCCTGATTGAAGAGGTTCATAGAGTTTATTTATTGAAAAATGATTATTCAATTGTTGTGCCACAACACGTTCCAAAATTTTAGACAAAAAAAGGCAAATTTGATATAGGCCTATAATTACCTAAATTATCAGTGACTTCTAAAGTTTAGGACCGAACAATAACCTAAATACTGAAACTTGCACAAATACACAAGCCTGCACTCAAATCCTAATTTTTAAAAAAAAAGTTAGGGGCTCCCAAGTGGCGCATCCGGTAAAGTGCAGGATGCGCCTTATAGCCTGGACGTCTCCGGTTTGAGTCCAGGCTATTCCACTATCGACAATGGACGGGAGCTCTTAGGCGGCGGCGCACAATTGGCTGAGTGCTGCCCGGTGGGGGGGAGGGCTTGGGTCAGCCAGGGTGTCCTCGGCTCACCGCGCACCAGCGACCCCTGTAAGCTAAACAAAGCAATTTAAATGCAAAACATATAAGAGGAAATTACAATCTGAAATCAGCAAAAACGTCCTGTAAAAGCTTACTTATTTTAACAAGGGATCAACTTTAATTGGTGACTACTACATTTTTAAAATAAATAAATAAATATATAAAAAGTTAGCTGTACGTTTATTCTTTTACAAACCACGTTCGCTTTTGTGTACGAGGTACCTGAACTAAAGAACAGCTCCATGTAAGTAGAAGATTCGTTTTAGTATTGAGGTATTATTTAGTTATTGGTACGAAGGCTACAAGACTACAGGTGGAATTCTGAGCAACCAATCATGGAATATTGAAGTGTGGAGTAGTGGTTAGGGCTCTGGACTCTTGACCAGAGAGTCGTGGGTTCAATCCCAGATGGGGGGCACTGCTGCTGTACCCTTGAGCAAGGTACTTTACCTAGATTGCTCCAGTAAAAACCCAACTGTATAAATGGGTAATTGTATGTAAAAAAAAACTTGATATCTTGTAACAATTGTAAGTCGCCCTGGATAAGGGCGTCTGCTAAGAAATAAATCATAATAATTTAATCTAGTGCTGCATAAAATCACGAAAGAAACTAACAGAAAAACTTAATGTAATTTTTTTAACATATCCATTTTCTAATAGCAATAGATCCCTCATAAGAGGGCTTTACTGTCTGGTAAGGCCCTTCTCGTTCTGTTAAATTTACAATTGTTCATTGCTTAAATGAAGCCTGATATGTTCATCTACTTAAGAAGAGTTTGTCTACAGTAAGAATGACTAAGAGAATCAGACCTGCATGGCATATAGAATAGTACAAGCACTAGTGCTGTATGGAATTATCTGTAATAACAAAGCCAATATACAGCGCCTGGCCACTTTAATCTACCCAAGTGGATTTCTAGTGTGGTGCTGTGGCAGGGAGACTGATGGTCAGGAACTAGTCAAGCAGTAGAAATTACAGCTAAGTAAAATACTAAACAGGGGAACTAAACACAATGCAGGAATTTCACTCCCAATTCCTGCCCCAATACAAATATATTTACAGATATCATGCGATGGATGACATCTCAGGGGTATATTTTCCTTGAATATCATGAGTCCCATGAGCAATCGAAAGGCGGCTGAATTCCGTATTTTACCTAACCATTGTTACAGATGAGGTCCACCCAGTAATGCTGTGATTGTTGCCGGATGATGATGGCTACTTTTTAAGATGATAATGCATCCATCCACCGCGACAGACATGCCTGAATGTACTAACATCACTTGAGACACCTTCGCAGTAATAAGTGGTGAAAAATTGTGGCCCAACCCAATATTAGGTACAGGTCCTAATAAAGTGGCTATACAGTGTGTGAACCTTTAGATGTTATTCTTCTATTACACCACTAGGTGTCCATATACATCTGCTCTAAAGAAACAACCAACTTAAGAGTGCTTAAAAGACATGATATTCCCTAGTTGTTCAATTAACTAAAGACTGGAGTAAATGCTTGGAAAATATACTCCCCGTTTTTTTTTGTTTTTTTTTAACTAAAAGCAAAAATGTAATATTTAAATGAAGCAAGGCCATGGCTTGGGAGAGATTATAATTGACTAGAAGGAAATTTGCCCAACACGGTAAATCATAGCAATATGCGCTATTAGTAGCCAGTGGGTGAGTTTTCGGAGTGTTTCTGGGGGAAAACATTGTTATAAAAAATCTTTTGCTGCGTCTTTTTTGTTCCCCCACCATAATGAACCCATATACAAATAGAACAAAAACATATTAACAAAATAACAGGCACAAGGGTCAAAACAAAAGGTCTATACAAAACACAGACATAAATAAACAGACAGGACAAGACAATACGGCACACGAAAACACACCTTTCACCAACATCAACATTAAAACTCTAACTCCTGTGATCACCCTATTTATCCACTTGTGGCTGCAGCCTTAATTAATCATGTAATCATTTATTCAGTTCCGGGCTCCTGCCACATTCCCACTCCCTCTCTGCCACCTAATATTCCCCACACACACATATATAATAAAGTAAACTTAGTTAAGGTGAAATCAGCATTTGTAGTGGGTGATGTTTCAGATCGATAAACAGGCAGTAAGGGAGTCCAGAGACCAGACTGTAATTGACAGCCTTCAGCCTTCTCTTACAGTAGGTACTTTTAGAAGCAATCATATGGACTGAGTTACAAAGTGCAACCCCAACTCTGCCTCTGAAAAGCCTGCTTTTGGGTCCATCCAGCTCTGTACAGTATATACAGTAATAGACCATAAACATCAGCCCATGTCTAGGTGCAGCAGTGATGTTTGCCAGCTATTTTATTGTGTGCCTCAGGAGATTAACCTGCATTATACATGACTGCCTGAAGCTGCTCTACCACTGGAGCACAAGACACAGGCTGCGCTTGCTCAGTGTGTATCATGAGGGGCCTTGGTGTGAAAACACAGCCATTACTGCAGCACCAGTTTAGAAACTACATTCAAGCAGCATGGTAATTTCAAATTGAATAGGCTGCTATCAAGCGTTTACAGCTCACGTTTTTACTAACTGGGGAAGCATCAGGGTGACAAATGCCACCTGCCATCATATTCACATTATCATTATACATCCAGACAATAAGTCAAGTATATAAACATTTGGGCTCATGTCACATAAAGGATACTGCCTGACGTATGCAGCTGGAAGAGTCTTGTACTGTGGGTGTGACTCATGAGAAGAGGCAGTCCAGATCAGAGGGAAAACATGCAAAAAACTGCTGACATTTTAAGTAGATATCTAGGGAGTGTTCTGCAGAGCATCTTATGCGTTTAGTATTTGTATTAATAATGGCTCATAACAATGTCAACATAATCATATTAAACTATTTATGGGTTAAGTACATCCAATTTAATTTATCAAGCATTTTTGTCAGTAAAATCTTTATAAACTATCAAACAAAAACATCACGTCACACGAGACTTCTTACTGGGGCACATTTTCAAAGCTTTAACTCCAGTCTTTAATGAACTCCCACTTTTTGAAAGAGACAAAACGTGTTAATTTAACTAAACTAGAACCGAACAACTAAGGTATATATTTCAGGTCACTTTAACAGTCTGTTTATGGTAATGATCATGACAATGTTGCTGTAGAATATGGTGAATCAGTGGAAGAATGTGAATTCCAAGATTTTCCAAGGAATTCAGTTATCCAGAATTGATCAAAGGATTTACCATACCACCCTATCCCTTGCTCTTGTGCATGGCATTTGACATTTACGAGAGAGTGAGCTGTTTTACATAAGCGTGTAAAACGTTTGTGATTCAATTCGAGAGAATATTCGGTCATCCGTTATCATATCTGTGTTATTTCTGTAACCCAGGGAGTGGAATTTAGAGCAGTTTGCTGGCCTCAGGAACTAGTTCTGATAGTTGCAAAACGGCATTCATATTCAGGCGAATAGCTTTTAACTGCTTTTATCAAGTCAAAAACCTCAGCGTGTGCTGCTGGCAAGAGCTAAATAGGGACAGCTTGAAATTGCAGGGGCTGTCATATTAAATCCATTACACCAGCTATTAAACTGTTAACATTAATCACATCTTTGGCACATACTTACTTTCTCGTTTCTGTAAAATGCCTTTATTATCTTACCTACAAGGTAGATCACAACTGTATGTAAACAGGATCTTCCTAACATTACGTATTACTTTGTAATGTGAAAGGGATCCCTTTCATGTGTTCTATAATATCAAAAATGCTGCATCTCCCTGTTCCAAGTCAGTTGCTGTCAGAATGGGTAGGATGGCAAATCTGACAGACTTTAACAGAGAGATGGTAGATGTTCTGTTGACAGGTGCTTCCCTCTCCAAACCTTACAGACTACTATGATTCATGAGGAACGCTCTCAGAATTGGTGCCATTCTAGAGTACAGGATGCACATCTCCATTCCAACTTCGCTGAAGGAATTCCCTTATACAAGTTCACCACAGTAAATTTGCACTGTATTTGCAGTTTTCCCATGGTTATACAGCTGTATGCATTTACCATGGTTTGTTATGTTTATTGAAATGCTTTACCACACCTCTCCGGGCTTTACAATGCTTACCTATGCTTAACCATGTTTTCACAGTGCTTTATTACACATTGATAAGGGTTGATGAATGGTAACATATTCATCCAGAACATTTAAACACCTTTCAGATTTGCTGCCCTGTCGAATCAGTGCTGTCCTGACAGCACATGTTGGCACTGCACCCTATTGGCATTGCTTTGCAGCTGTCCGTCTTTCTTTCCCAATGGTAATCTATGAAGGTCATTGTCACACAATGCAGGTAAACTGCATAGATTTTGGTAAAACGTTTAACCTCCAGTCCTCTGTTTTCGACATTCTCACAGTAGAACCGAAGATTGTTGCAGAATTCTAGGAATCTTTTTTTTTCTTTTATCTATTATTGAGTGACATGAGAAAAAAAATTAATACAGCATTTTGTATTCAGAAGAAATGATAAATCATTGAAATCACAGGCATGCTGGGTCAGTAGAGAAAAACTGTAACATACAGTGTGATGTGTGCTACTCCGCAGAACCCCTTTAATATGAACAGCGGTAACACAAGCAAAAGTGTGTCGTATATATTTCGGAGACCAGAAATTCCTGTGCATCCTAAAGGATTTAACACTAATAATGAAGTGAAGACGTTCTGGGGAACCTTTTACAAGGACTGACTATAGTGATTTGAAGTAAATAACCAGCTGACAATGTATCAACTGTGTTGTTCACATGGAAAGGGAATACAGAAGACAACAGCATATTATCTAAATACTGCAGTTGTCCTTTTAATGTGGTTGTAGCTAACAAATAATATTATCATTTATCCTACCTGTTGTGCCCTTTTATTCACTATATTGGTCTCAAATGTGCAGTTTTGAAACAAACACATGTTATAGTAATTTCAATTTTTTTAAAATGGTATCTGCTATTACACTAAGTTAAAGGAATCTCTGTTTGCAAGCCACGCTTTTAGACTGTCTTGCACTTCCTGGGTCATTTACATGCAGCATGAAATTGTCCCCACCCCTTTCAGCCAACAGGGAAATGACTTAGAGAGTTACTATAAGACCAGTGTAAAATGAATACATAGGATTTCTACATCACACGACTCTTTTAAAACTCCTCTTTATGTAGCAAATACAACTGTGGCAAACTGATTTAGTAAATTGTTGAAAGGGCTGAAATTACAGTTGCAAAACCCTAGTGGGTATTTATAAAGCCACCTCAGTTCAGAAATCCATCTTTTAGTAAGTTTGAGTCTTTTCAGAAGAAGTTCCCGTGATTAGTCATTAGCTAGTAAGCCTGGTAAATATTGATTTAAGCAGAAACAGCAATGGGGAAGTATGCAAAACATACATAATATGAATTGGATTGGTAAGAAATTAAATATTCAGAAAATACAGACGGTAAGTCTCCCCTGTAAGTGATGATGAGCATTATAAAAATGCAATGAGGAGGAGACAGCATTGTCTGGTTGTGATCAAGCACCAAATGAGTGTGTACAGGAAGTGTGGAAGATGAGTGTGTACAGGAAGTGTGTGAAAATGAGTGTGTACAGGAAGTGTGGAAGATGAGTGTGTACAGGAAGTATGGAAGATGAGTGTGTACAGGAAGTGTGGAAGATGAGTGTGTACAGGAAGTGTGGAAGATGAGTGTACAGGAAGTGTAAAGATGAGTGTGTACAGGAAGTGTGAAGATGAGTGTGTACAGGAAGTGTGGAAGATGGGTGTGTACAGGAAGTGTGAAGATGAGTGTGTACAGGAAGTGTGAAGATGAGTGTGTACAGGAAGTGTGGAAGATGAATGTACAGGAAGTGTGGAAGATGAGTGTGTACAGGAAGTGTGAAGATGAGTGTACAGGAAGTGTGGAAGATGGTATTTAGAATTGTTTGTATTTTTGTGTTGCCACTGTGTGATAATTCCACTGTCCTGTTTCTCAGAACTGTGAGGCTTGCAAATCATAAAAACACTACCAGAAACTGAAACAAGACATCTCCATTTGGTCTGATAATTCTCTCCTGGTAGCCTACAAGGCAACTGAATCATTTATTAAGGGGGAAAAAAATAAGACTTTTTTTTAAACACGCCAACTGTTTTATTTAGCATGCCGTGTGCAATTGCATTGGAGCAGTATAACTTTCCCTTTTGAACCTTGTCCTGTTATAATGGGGAGTTATCAGTGCTCAGCATTAACATCCAGAAAAAAAAAACCTTCTGCTGCAGAGAGGCTGCTGTTGAAATGTATTTTATACTGCCTATACCCGGAATACACCTTTTACATTGGTCTCCATGTGTTCACCGGTTCAGATCAGTCACCACAGTCTTTTTCAATACAAATGCATCAACGACATTTGTGAAAAATCCCCCAGAGGACCACCAGGTGGCACATTTCTTGTTAGAACCTAAAAAAAAAAAAAACAGAATGGACACAAGATGTTGTTTCAAATTATGTAGCACTGTACCACTTTTCAAGTTACAGTGGTGGGGGCTACTAAAATATTCAATCAAAAAAAAAAATTGATTTGGAATTTTATTGATGGGAGAAACAAATGGTGACAATTGCTTAAGACCCAAATGTACCACAGGTGTAAACTTTTTATTCATCAGGTAGTCAACCACAGTGATGTATTTCTGCAACTTACAAATTACAATATAAATGACATTTTAAGAACTACAATCTTACAAGAGTGGTTTCATGACAAATCATTCAAAAATACTCTGGAGAATTTGAAACTTAACTACTGTATTATTATTATTATTATTATTATTATTATTATTATTATTATTATTATTATTATTATTATTATTATTATTATTATTATTATATATCAAATGTATGCATCCGGTAGGGATCTCACACTAGTATTAATGGCTGGAGAAGGATTACATGTCTGGGAATTATCCTCATTGACAGAGATGATTCTAAAGCAGTCTCACAAAATGGAAGCCTCAGATGTGGAATTAATTCAGCTGAAAACAAGCTTCTAAACGTGGGTGGAAAGCAAGGACAGTAGTACCTGTTGACCTTCAATGAGTCCTATTCATTCGTAACCCAGGAAACCCAGGGCCCAGACAAAGGCGTACATTCTAAGAAACTGATGGCATAACACTTAGGAAACTGAAACACTAGTCTACTTATTTTCTTGTTATATGGCTGATGTCACTGATTAGTGTGAATTGACTTTTTCCAGCTGGTTTCACAGACCCCAATTAGCACAAACTTGGATTACCTTACGTTACCGTAGGTAAAATTTTCCAAAATGAATGCTAATCAGGGTCTGTGAAACCAACTGCATATGTTACCTGAGATAGGGTAGTTCAAGATTAGTGCTTATTAGGTCACTGTAAAAACATTCATCAAAAGTTTGGACTTATGGTTATGGGTGAAAGTCCTGAATTCACTTTAAACAAGTGGAACTCAACAGCAGAGAGACTGTGATATATATCGAGAGATATAGAGAAATGATATATCTTTTAAAGGCCAAATACAAAATCATACCGAAGAAGTGCAATGTAGTTGGGGGTACTACAGAGTTCTTGGCATGCTGTAGTTTGAAGCTGGGATTAGAGAGAGGATATTGCTGACTGCAGTTTGTTCTCACATTCAGTGGTATCTAGACTAGTCATAATCCTAATCAAAAGTATAGATAATCACCTCTTTTGGTACAGATATGTTCAGAACAACTCCACCCACAATAAGTCAGGAAATCTGAAGGTCAGTGGTGACCTCCAGTCACTTTCTTATACCCAGGGGCTCAACATCTACTGGCCTCTAGAAAACCTGTCTTGCAGGTGTCTGCATACACAGCAGCCTGTAGCCCGATGATTTTGCCTCCCTAACTCACAGGAGGGCCAGATCCAATGCAACTTTCCTTGTGGAAATCCCAGAGAAGATAAACAATCATTCATTTAAAACTCTTATATCTCCTTTTTCAAGTTTCAGGCTTCTGAGTGCGCTTCCCTGAACACTCCATGAGAAGCCACTCTCAACATATGAAGAGGTCAAGGGAGCGCATTTTTATAATCATCCCTAAAGAATAATAAACAAAAATGATTTATCTCTTGGCAGTGAACTGTATCCAGAGGATGAGGCGCACACCCCCTCTGGACGAGCTCCAGCCACCCCCCTACCAGGACAAAGACGGCTCCCCACGCCTGTCCTGCACCCCCTCTGACCTCGGGGACGGCAAGTGCAGCGGCAGCCCCCGGCACTCTTACAGCAAGTGTCCCAGCGAGGGCAGCGCCGGCCATGAGACGGAGAGCTACCTCAACAAGGGCTACGAGGAGGACGTCCCCAGCGACAGCACCGCCGTCCTCAGCCCTGAGGTAAGACACAGGGGACAGTGAGACTCTGGGGGACAGCATTCCAGTCATGGATGGGGGCATCCATGGCATCCATTGCATGAATACTTACAACAAAGCAGATAGATTGGGAACGTTCTGTTAATATTACATTCATTCTCACTTAGGTATGAATTCCACTCCATGTCGAGTGAAGTCTACGTTAAATAAAGCCATCTGTAATTCGTGCATCTCCCCTTTCTTTCAGGACATGTCTGCCCGTGGCTCTGCTGCTCAGCTCCCAAAAACCTACAAACCGGAGCCAGTGGCTAAATACGGCACTCTGGATGTGGTGTTTGATTTCGACTCGGGGGAGCAGAGGCTCATGGTAACGGTGACAGCAGTGACCGACATCCCTGCACTCAACCGGATAGGCAACACCTCCTGGCAGGTGCACCTGGTCCTGCTGCCCACCAAGAAGCAGCGAGCGAAGACGGGCATCCAGAGAGGACCCTGCCCAGTCTTCACTGAGACCTTCAAGTTCAACCGCATCGAGTCCGAGATGATCGGCAACTACTCTGTGCGCTTCCGGCTGTACAGCATCCGCCGCATGAAGAAAGAGAAGGTGCTGGGAGAGAAGATCTTCTACCTCACCAAGCTCAACCTGCAGGGGAAGATGTCGGTCCCTGTCACCCTGGAGCCTTGCTGTAATCTCACTGTAAGGAGAAAGAATGGCACCAGCTTTTCTTTTTTAATTTTGGTTAAGGGATTTTGGATGCCTCAGTGAACTTTGTTTGTTTGTTTGTTTCTTTGGTTGGTTGGTTGGTTGGTTGGTTGGTTTGTTTATTTAAAAAAAAAAAAAGCGAAACTTGATGTACTTAATTCTTGTACCAGTACAAATCTAAGTCTAGACTGTTACAAAAATTGAGCCAGTAGGAGAAATCCATGTGGGGACCTTGCAGGGTTGGTGCCAAGAATGGAAGCTTTAATTGGTGCAAATGGAAACCACACTGAATGTTGCAGGGATTGAAACCCCTGAATGATGGAAAGCAGTAGCCCTTATGGGCCACACTGGAGTTTTTGATGCACATCAAGAGGCAACAGTACTTGACACATTTTAGTGCTCTATGACAAACCTCCTATCATTACTGTTAAGTCCTCCAGATGACTTTAAAAGCGATTTCCAGAAAAGGATACAGGCACAGGCATATGTGCTAGGATCTGCAGTAAATGAACAATGGATCCCACCAGAATATTACTTTATATGAATAACAACCATTCCATTGGAATTCAAACACATCCATTATTTTAAAGTGTTTTTTTATCTTATCTTTGCTGTGTCTCTCTTTAAACCTTCCCCTTCAACATAAAAGAGAACCCCCTTTCAAAACCAACAGTGAAAACAAGAATTAATTATGTTTATTTAAAACTTATGAATGTCGTCTATTCATTAAAATGGAAAAAATGCCTGCAATAATAAACATTCTCATTCTGTCTATTTTAGGTGTCTGTTTCATGAAACCTGCATCACTGGTTGAAAACCGTTCACCTCAGAAATCTCACTCAGTCGTGTTTCTCGTTAGTGTAGAAGAACACAAAAATGTTTGGCTAAAATGTTTATTACGAACAGCTGCAAGTCACAAAACAGACGAATCAGATTGCAGCCTTCTTGTAAAGTTGAAGGCTGAAATGTCCCATCTCATTGTAGTGGCCTCCTACTGATCCCCAGTTATTTCCAAGGGAATATTCTTACCAGGTTTCTGTTCTGTCTCCTTGCATGTTTGGCAAGTAAAAACAATAATTTGAAAGGACCCATTGTTTTGCTATTTTTATGGAGACCAGTTTTGTGTCAAAGGTTTATTTCACAGACAGCTGTTCCACATTACCGTTTTTGGGTCACAGTGCTCAAGGCAAACATGTCTTTCAAATATCAAGACAATTATAAATGGCTGTTTTTTTTTATTTAAGAGCAGTCCACCTTTATTATTATTATGATGTCTGTGTTTAAAACTCCCCTGGAAAAGACATTAACGTACAGTAACAAGTCCTCACTGTTCAACAGACCACTGATGGTTTCCCCTATTTGTTCATTGAGCTTACCCCAAGCTTGCTCGGTGCTAATTGTGCCTAATTCAGTTGGATGAATATGGGATTAGCCTGCAGACCAAGTTATGTAGACCACATTGTTCTCTCAATTGCCCCCAAAAAAGATTGCATCACGTGCCAAGATTGTTGAAACATGTTCATAAAAACACAAATATTTAGAGGCATACTGTAGGAATGGCTAGTCCAGGGATCTAGAATGAGAATTCTGTGGGGTGGGGTGGGGGGTGGGGGAATCAGTATAACCTGGTGTGAAGTATACATGCAAACCTGTAATAATATACAGTAGAAGGATCACAAGTCTGTCTATTGTGACATATCATGGACCCCTGTATGTACAGTATTGTACATGTATGATAAATTGCCTGAATAGAACACTATTGAGGGTCCCATGTGTGGTGTGATGTACTATGTATATAAGATGATTTGACTGCCATGCATTACTGAAATGCATTAACCTCTTTGTCTCTGTGTTCCTCTGTTCCAGCAGGGCTGTGACTCTCAGATGAGCACCTCAGAGTTGTCCTGCAGCGAAACCACCTCGTCCTGCCAGACGCTGGCACACAGCTCCACACCGGAGATCCTTGTAGGCCTCGTCTACAACGCCACCACTGGCAGGCTCTCAGTAGAAGTCATTAAAGGCAGCCACTTCAAAAACCTGGCAGCCAATAGACCACCCAGTAAGTAAATATAGGAGTGCTGCAATTTTTCAGCTTTTAAAACACAAGCTGCAGACAGATCTTGCAGTATGTTTAACCCACAACCGCCAGACGAAAGAAAAAAGCAGTTCTCTGTATGTATTGTGAAGTGTGGATGAAACTGAGAAGCCAGTGGAAAGAGTACAGCTATTAGCGCACCCTCATTGTTCCTTATTCTACCTGCCATGTTACAGAGGATCGTTCTTTATTATTATAAGAAACTCCTTACATGCCACTACTTTCTCACATGGTCTGTTTACCATTGTGCTTTTATTTAAAGATCAAACTGCATTTGGATGGATATTTATATGTTACAGGAAAAAATTGGGGATGCAAGCTGATATAACTTGACTGCTTGTACGCTGCTCAGATAGAGGAGAGCTGGAGGTGCAGGCCCAGTTTTCCTACTCATGGCATAAACATCCGTCAAACTCTGCATTATTTAAAACAGAAATGAAAAACAGACATCACATCAAAGTAACTGAAACTACTGAGTTTATCATAATACAAAAAGGCACACACACACACACAATGTTCTGTAACACTTTTCAAAAAGGCTCACAATCACATCCCTGAGTAGCAAAGGTTAATTGACTTTTAAGAATCTTCTTTTAGAAAAAGTTACTCTTAGTAATCAGACATCTGTCAAAACCCTTGAAATCCTATAGTATACAATGACGAAGGCCAAAGTGCATTATGGTAAGAAAAGGGATGTACTGTAATTGACTTACTCTACAGCACATAAATCATTTCGACAGTCCTTGTTGAAACAAGGAAGAGAATCCATACAGTTTGTCTGTTTAAGGTCAAATCTTTATGCCAATTTCCAGGGGGGCATACTGGCCATAAGTCTTGTTATTTAGACACAGGGATGCCAAGTTTTTAGTAAGATGATTTATCATGCTATCAATATTGAATGTTTTATTGTTTGTGATAAAGTTGTTTTGATTGTGGACTGGTCTTTTGATCTGTAGATACAGGGTGATCCAAAAGATGCCTTGTGGTGTTCCATTTTGGATTTACAAGATAGCTGTACGGCGAGGACACTGTTACTGATGCCTATATGTGTTATTGCATTACCACCTCAAAATGCCCATTATTGGCACAGCAATGTAGGACAGTACTAATAGGACTAGAATCTTGTCCACTTTGTGTCTCCACCTGCCTGAGTAATGAGTTTTCCAGACCGAGTAGTTTTCAAAACCTCCTTATTTACAGTGTTTATAATATCATCAACTTTATACAGTATACAAGCGATCAGCACTACAGTATGTTAACAGACTTGTTATCTAGAACTCAAATATAAAAGCTTTCTCTCAAAGCACTTGGATTAGCTGAGAAGCATTCACGAGTGGTGTTGTAATCTTGGCAATCCTGTTTAAATAATACAACTGCATCCCAAATTCATGCCCCCCAGGCTTTGTATTCTCACCCATCATCCATAAAGATTTGACCATAAGCTTTAGCACGATTTAAGCATGAAGGAATACATGAGCTATTTCTCCAACCAACCAAACCAGCCGAATGGAACCGCACAGGTTCAGCTTGATTCATCATCTCATTAGATACACCTCCCACCCCTTCTGTTTTATACCTTTTTTTCTCTTGAAACTGAGCTGTTTGTGAGCATTCTTATCGAATCTTTTTAAAGGAACAGTATTTACCTTGTTATGACTTTAACCTGTGACCCTCTCTCTCTCTCTCTCTCTCTCTCTCTCTCTCTCTCTCTCTCTCTCTCTCTCTCTCTCTCTCTCTCTCTCTGTATTTCCTCTTTGTCTCTCTCGCCCAACAATTTACATCTTGGTCATTGATTCTTTTACTGCTTCCCAACCCTTGTTGTCAGATGGGCTGTTCTGTTGTCTAAAACACTTGATAGGTGGACAGGTTTATATAATCCGAGGTGAGTCATCACTGATGGGTGGATGTTGTCTCTCTCTCAATGTGGGATTCTGTCTGCCATTAAAGAAGACACCCCCTAGAGGGGGGTGTAGACAGAATATAATCATTTTATATATTGATTTAAGCTGGATTTATGGAACAGCAATCTCTCTTTGTGGATGTTGGTCACTGGCCAGCTGGGAAAATTCTGTTTTTTTATACTGCAGGGAGAAAGGTGAGGGCCCTAAAGCTATGCAATGGGGTTTAATAGGGTGAGATAAGGTTGGAAAATCCCCCAAAATGCACTGGATGTGTTTTTAGTCATTTTTAGTGTACTGCCATAAAAGTCTGATTAGTGCAAGTGAAGAAGGCTTATTTTTAGTTGGGTTTACTACCCTAGAGTGAGTTGTCTAGCCACTGAGTGTCCATATAGTCATCACTGTATTGTCTGTCAGTGTGGCATCTGCTACCACCAACAACGTTGCTACAATAAATTGAGTACATTTTCACAAAACAACTTGAAACTTGGTTAGAAGAATGGTCCAGAGCCCTATTGAAAATTGAGCCCTATAACAAAACTGACTACATCTGAACTAGTTTGTATTTTCATCATTGTAGTTTCAATAGTCCAGTGCTGGATTCGTTTTCCCCTTGTAACACTAAGCCTAGTCAAGATCTTTCAGTAACTAGATGCTTGCCACAATAAACATGGCCCCAAATATCCAGAGTTGCAACCTTAGCATGTGGCAGGTTTACAGACAGCCGCACTACACAAGTGATTCTCAGAGAAAATGCTCTTTTTGTAAAACAGCTTAGGCAGTGTTGCTAGAGTTACCTTACTCCTCTTTAGGCAGTTTCAATTACACAAACTTTGAATACAAATGTACAACAAGGCATGGAATTAATTGCTCCACATATAGGGACCCTGCATACAAATATTTCTCGGCTAGCAGCTCCAGCAAAATGCCCTTTAAAAGCCAGACCTGAATTATAGAAACATCCCTGTATAACGGATCCCATCAAAAAAGCAAAACATGCATTAATTAAACTGTAGCAAAAGTGAACAATAATAGTAGTTTAGCTTCACAGTAACTGTGATTAGAATGTTGTTGATGAATGTTGTTGGTGAACAATGTTTTATTTTCTCCATTAGTTGCATTACCTTTCTTAATAATTTCACTAGATGCTTCCCCAACTAAAACAGTAAATTGCACTGGTTCCCATAGCACAATTTATTAACCTCAGATTATTTAGAATGGTTGAAGGAAATTCCACAATTTGATCTCTGATTCAGACCACATCCACAAAGAGATTGCTATCCCAGGTCTTGTATGTTCTATTCCATCCCCAGGCTATCGTTGTGTCATCTCCCTTCACCTCCCTTCCTTCCAGTTCCATGCTGCTCACATCATTGCTTCAGCAGCGTCTTGAGAACATTGGTGTCAGTGTTTCTCATGTGTCTTGTTTATGCTTCTAGAGCAGCTGTGATGTGCTGAAGTACTGTGGCTGGCCCAAAAGCTTGCTTGGTGTTTGCTGGCACTATAGAAATGTGTGAATTGTATCAGTACGAAAGTGTTAATATATAGATACAATTTCTTCATGTATTCAATTATTTTGCCACAGTCTTAAACAGTATTATTATTATTATTATTATTATTATTATTATTATTATTATTATTATTATTATTATTTATTGGTGGTAGTACTAGTAGTAGCAATATTATTATGAGTAGTAGTATTAGTCATAGAAGTAGTGGTGGTAATAGTAGTAGTATTATTTACAAGGGTTCTTGGATTTAAGGTGGTCCCAAGATTAAGCCCAGTCTATTATTAGTTTGTCACATTACATTTAGGCTATTGGAATGCTAAAAATGTTTAGTTATTAAAAGTCCACCTCACCTTTGTCAGGTTAGCTTTGGCTTACTGGGACTACACATTTCTATTCATGTAAATCTAAAGAAACCACTCTAAATATTATTCTTAATCTTCATAGAATTAAAATACCCACACTGGGTTTATTTAAGTAAAAGAGAAAAAAATGGGTAGTATGTGGTCTATAGCCAGCTGTCTAGGTTTCCCACAGCCTGTACAAACATGCTGTCCACTGCAAGTGCCTGAATGCCTGAGCATCACAAAAAAGCATAAAGCAAAATGTGTATATTGCTGAAATACTTAAAGGGGTATCATTGTCAAAAACTTAACAAGATGGTTCCTCTTTTATAAACTCGGAGCAAAATCTTTTCTTGAGCTCAGTCGTGGTTAGGCTAGTCTTGGAGTGCGGGAAACAAAGTTACTATGGGGAAAGCATTTCTTACAACTTGCAGGGTAAACTTATCTTGATTGCATTTGCCATTCCCAACTATGTGAGATCTAGTGTAGGGATGTACTGTAGGATTATTTATTATTTTTTACACAACCTTTGTGTGTTTTAGGTCAGTACCTTGCTTGCTTGCTTGCTTGTAGGACTGTATGATCTGAGTTGTTCATTAAGTGTAAGATTACTCATCTACAATACATTACATTTTCTTAATATTTAATTTCATACCTGTTTACTATCCTGTTATGTGTGTTGCGTATGATTCTTTATTACGGTTTCTCTTTTGATCATTATTTGCCATGCTTACTGTGCAAAAATGACAGCGGTACGGTCCGCTCCAGCCATGGTGGCACTGGCAGCGGCAATTCTGATAGCAGCACAGGGCACTCCAACAGTGGTGGCGCTAGCAGCGACAATACTGACAGCAGCGAGGGGGGCTTCTCCCTGGGGCGCTGGAGACAGCAGGGCTTCTCCCTGGGGTGCTGGCAGCGGCTCCTCCTTCTCATCCTCCTCCTGGAGGGGGCAGTTGAGAAGAAGTGCCCCCCACTCCCTGCAGATGGGGCACAGACTCCTGGCCTTGAGAGCGCTGAGGTAATCATTGAGGTAATCGTCCTGACGTGTAGCTGGAAGGGGTGCGGGTTATTCCGGCAGTGGTGACTGTGGCTCTGGAGACGGCAGCGGCTCCTACCCCTTCAGCATGCAGGATGGTAGTTCCTCTCCTTTTCTGACCTTTAGGCAGGCAGCATCTCCTTCTCTGGCCTTTGGGATGGCATCGGCTCCTTTGCTCTCCTCCAGGCACGGCCGCTTCTCCCCTTCTTCCTCTGTCAGGCAGGTGGCAACTCCCCTGCACCGTGTATAGTTCCCGGGCTTTGCACAGGCGAGGCACCAGTCTTCAAGGCAGGTTGCGAGACCTTGAGGTGGAATGATTCCTCAGCGGACTCCCCCTCAAATCTGGAGAAGGCCTCCATTAAGAGGGGGTCTTCGTATGGGCACACATCCTGGAGGTGCCCAAACTCCACACACGCTCCACACCACGGAGCCACTTCTTCCGCCACTTCTGTGTTTCTCATCCCGGTCTTCTTTAGGCCCTTTTTTTCAGAGGTGCTTATCCCACCTGACACCATATGTGTACAGGTCAACGTCACGGCCCAGATGTTACCTGCAGGGAGAGAGTCTCAGACACAGAATTGCTTGGGTTTAGTGCGATGGCGCATTTTTAATAAACAAAACAAACAAACGTATGAATAGGCACAAGGGCTAAAATAAACAACAACAAAAAAAAACTGTTCAGGCTGGGCAGAGCCTTCACTGAACTTTACAGAGACAAATAAAATAGCACAAACAAACCCTCACTTGTCATGGCTTCTCTCCATACTTCTTCCCTAACAAGGAGAATCATACACAACACACATAACTGGATATTAAACAGATAAGTAATTCAATTTTAGGAAAATGTAGATGATCTAAATTGTTGTTTTCAATGACAAGCCTTCTGTGTTACTGTATACTGTAAACCTTCACAGCAGAGTGTACTTACTCTGCTTCATCAACCCCCACCTCCCCCATCATGATTCCTACCTTTTTGCACTCGGGTATGTCTCTAAGCTAATAACAAGTATACCTTTTTGACTATGTCAGCATTCATTAACATCATTAAATATAAACAGTATTTTTTTTATTTGTATGTCTCTAACTCTATTCTCCTCCTAGATACCTATGTTAAGCTAACCTTGTTGAACTCTATGGGACAAGAAATGTCCAAGTGTAAGACATCCATCCGACGCGGCCAGCCCAACCCCATCTACAAGGAGACTTTCATTTTCCAAGTGGCGCTATTCCAGCTGTCCGATGTGACCCTCGTTCTCTCTGTCTACAACAAGAGGAGCATGAAGCGCAAGGAGATGATCGGCTGGATCTCCCTGGGATTCAACAGCTCGGGGGAAGAGGAGCTCAACCACTGGACTGAGATGAAGGAATCAAAAGGACAACAAGTGTGTCGGTGGCACACCCTGCTAGAATCCTAGGGAGAGGGGATCGCTTCTCAGGGTGCTGGGGAGGGGGCTTTACTGGCTTGGGTGAAAAAGCAAACACAACAACAACAACAAAAACGTGTGTTTTCACCAGACATGCTGACACCTTGTAGACACCTGCTAGGCATTGCAAAGTATACAAGCTAGGACACACACCAGACACCAAGGAACCAACAAGCACTCAATTTCTTAAGGGATCCAAGGTATTTCTGCTCTAGAGCAGTGCCTGCTTGTTTTATAAGCAGAGACTAATCCCCATTCTCGGGCGGGTGAAGTTTACAGGGTAGCATTTTGAGCATGTGTGCCAACAGACAAAAAGGATCTCTCCAGATGCAGTGGTTGCAAAGTGGAGATGTATTTTGTTGGCAAGGCAGTCCTTGGACCATGGAAGCTTGCAGACATGGCACACATGATCCTCATGCTGGAGTGTAGTAGATGACTATACAGGGTAGGAGGTTTTGACAGGATGGCATGCATGCTCAGTACATGTTGTCTTATCCCCACACTGGGGTTGGGAAATAGACCAGGGTACTAGGGTTTAGTTCCCTTTTTAAATGAATTTATTTTGTAATGCCAGCAGTAAGAGTTACAGCTCGAGCAGCACCTCCAACAGGACAGAGCACTGAACGCGGAGATGTACTGTAGGTAGATGATGTCAGTCTAGGTTCTTCCCACTAAGAAGGATTCTAGTCTCTCATGACCTGGCCAAGGGAACAGGCTTGCTACACACCGAAAATCACCAAACATTAAATACATCTCTTTCGCCTTTTTTATGATAACGTTTTTTGTTTTTTTTTTCACAGTTAGGAACACTCCCTGGCCTACGGTCTTGTGTCTCAAGTTAAACCAAAACTGTTATAGATGCTAGATGCTAGAAAGGAAAGACCAGTACTAGATTTTTCATCTTGGTCATTGTAATGGTGCTGTTTCCAATATAACCCCTTTTCGTTGCTGACACTTCCTCCTTGCCCACACAAGATGTTAATTCAGTAGGAATATTCTTTTGTTTTCATTAAATCAAGGAAAAGGCTGTTATATATTCTTGAGCTTCTACTTGTAACAGTAAGACTTAATACAATTGTTCTATTACATTATTCAGTTTTAATCCTTAGGAGGCCACTGTGTAGGTGGTGATGTTTAATCCCTACACATGGCTTGAAACTCAAACTAGACCTGGGTTTGCAGAACTACCTTTAATTAAGCACATTATTTATTTAAAATATCAGGGACCAGAAGTTTGATTTGAAATAAAGTACACCTACAGACTCAGGTATGATTTATCCATGACTTGATATATTTGAATGCATCGGGTCATTTGCATAATATACCTAAACAAGCTAAGTTCTGAAACTGGGGCAGGGATAGTGAACTCTGAGCAGTGCACTTAAAGGATTTTAACATAACTCTGATGTTCCTGGTTCAGTCAGTGGTTCTGACCTTTATTAGAACTGGACTGAGATCTTGCTCTGAACTCGTCTCATGTCTCCTGACTATGAGCTTAGCCGTGACCATTGGATAACCATCCAAGGGTTTAAAAATTCTCAGTGTGACTCTCCAATGAAATGTTTCCAGAGGTTCTTGGTGGGCCATGAGACAGCCTAATGAATTGCTCTCGCTATACTACTCTATTTACTTCTTGAGGTTGCCTGACTGCAGTAGGTTATTTACGTTGTACACCAGTGGTCTTTCAGTAACATCCAAAGTTAGGTAGTTTATTGTCTGCTAATAATACTGGGTACTATGAATTGTACTGGGATAGTTTTTGTTATTTGGTACTTTTTTAAAACCACTGAAAGAGAGTATTGTCATCATTATTTTTTTTATTTTTTTTTAGGGCTAGTGAGGGAATGTCATAATCCCACAGTCCTATCAAACCAGCTGGTTAAGCTTTGGCAGCACTCCTTAGACAAATGGGTTTAGTAATAGGTGTGTTTACAGCCCACACTGAAGTTAGAACGGGCGTCACTGTAGACTGTAGACCAAGTTAACTGTTCCAAGATTTGATAGGTCTGCACCCGTGAAGTTCAAAGATCCTTGCAAGATCTTGCTAGAGGTATGTCATTCACTGCATCTGCTTTTGATAACTCAATCAATTATTCAAAGTTACTTCAGTATACCCATAGTTTTCTCCTGTATATTCTATTAAAGTTTAATTGTGCAAAATGACAAAGATTCACCTTTCAAGCTAGAGCCTCCTGCTTCTAATACATTTGTCCACTAACTGTTGGAAAACCCTTGCATACCACGTAACCCTTATATTCAAGGGAATACCAAAACCATAGAGGCTTTTTTTTAAATGTTTGCTATAGGTACTGTACCAACAGGCATCTCAAACCCTGATTTACAAATGATGGGGAATAGGTGGGAAAGTGGTTTCAAGTGTGGTTTGGCGTCCTAGATTTTATGTTGGCCACTCAATAATATCTGATTCATTAAAGCTTAGGTATTAGACCTTTTTTCTTTTAGTTTTTTAGGTCACCAAGTAGTAATTCTGGTCTTTCTGTGTCTATTAAATACAATAACTGTTCTTTGCACCAGTTATAGCAGTTCAGCAGGTAAAATAGTAGTTTGTAGAGATATATAGAATAAAAGTAATTTGAAAAAAAACCCCAATACGTTTGTTATCACGTCTCTCTAGAACACCACACTAATGTAAAGAACGTGGCCAAAGCGTTTGAAGAGAAGCAGTGATTTAGTCAGCCATTAGAAGTCCTGAATATACACTTTTTGAAACAAGGTGATACTGACAGTTTCCCTTCCTGCTGGATCTCTGTCTTCCCTTTGCTCTGGCGATCCCTTCTGACTTTCCTGTATGGTTCCGCAGCTCTCTTTGATGCTGTTTAAGACTTCATCAAGACACTCAGGGGGACTCATTTCAGGAAATCTTAGGCTTATGCTTCATAATTTCCCTGAGAACAAACTAACACTTGATTAATGAACTCGGCATCTCAGTAGTGGTGCAGTAGGCGGTGTGTTAGCAGGGATATGATTTTAGTATAGCATCAAAATACCAAATCAAGTGTTGAAAAAAATTAACAAAAAACAAAACAATTTAGTTTAGGATTCTGTTAGGAAGTGGTTATATTTTTGGAAACAGGTTAATGCTATTGCCAGTAATAGGCTTTTAAAGATTTTTGCTACAACTTGTTATGAGACTGTTATAAGATATATCATTACATTATATATATATATATATATATATATATATATATATATATATATATATATATATATATATATATATATATATATATATATATACAGTACTGTGCAAAAGTTTTAGGCAGGTGTGAAAAAATGCTGTAAAGTAAGAATGCTTTCAAAAATAGACATGTTAATAGATTATATTTATCAATTAACTAAATGCAAAGTGAGTGAACAGAAGAAAAATCTAAATCAAATCCATATTTGGTGTGACCACCCTTTGCCTTCAAAACAGCATCAAGCATCAATTCTTCTAGGTACACTTGCACACAGTTTTTGAAGGAACTCGGCAGGTAGGTTGGCCCAAACATCTTGGAGAACTAACCACAGTTCTTCTGTGGATTTAGGCAGCCTCAGTTGCTTCTTTCTCTTCATGTAATCCCAGACAGACTCGATGATGTTGAGATCAGGGCTCTGTGGGGCCATACCATCACTTCCAGGACTCCTTGTTCTTCTTTACGCTGAAGATAGTTCTTAATGACTTTCGCTGTATGTTTGGGGTTGTTGTCATGCTGCAGAATAAATTTGGGGCCAATCAGATGCCTCCCTGATGGTATTGCATGATGGATAAGTATCTGCCTGTACTTCTCAACATTGAGAGACCATTAATTCTGACCAAATCTCAACTTCATTTGCAGAAATGCAGCCCCAAACTTGCAAGGAACCTCCACCATGCTTCACTGTTGCCTGCAGACACTCATTCGTGTACGCTCTCCAGCCCTTCGGCGAACAAACTGCCTTCTGCTACAGCCAAATATTTCAAATTTTGACTCATCAGTCCAGAGCACCTGCTGCCATTTTTCTGCACCCCAGTTCCTGTGTTTTCGTGCATAGTTGAGTGGCTTGGCCTTGTTTTCACGCCGGAGGTATGGCTTTGGCCGCAAGTCTTCCATGAAGGCCACTTCTGACCAGACTTCTCCGGACAGTAGATGGGTGTACCAGGGTCCCACTGTTTTCTGCCAGTTCTGAGCTGATGGCACTGCTGGACATCTTCCGATTGCGAAGGGAAGTAAGCATGATGTGTCTTTCATCTGCTGCAGTAAGTTTCCTTGGCCGACCACCTGCGTCTACGGTCCTCAACGTTGCCCATTTCTTTGTGCTTCTTCAAAAGAGCTTGGACAGCACATCTGAAACCCCTGTCTGCCTTGACATTTCTGCCTGGAGAGACCTTGCTGATGCAGTATAACTACCTTGTGTCTTGTTGCTGTGATCAGTCTTGCCATGGTGTATGACTTTTGACAGTAAACTGTCTTCAGCAACCTCACCTTGTTAGCTGAGTTTGGCTGTTTCTCACCCAGTTTTATTCCTCCTACACAGCTGTTTCTGTTTCAGTTAATGATTGTGTTTCAACCTACATATTGAATTGATGATCATTAGCACCTGTTTGGTATAATTGTTTAATCATACACCTGACTATATGCCTACAAAATCCCTGACTTTGTGCAAGTGTACCTAGAAGAATTGATGCTGTTTTGAAGGCAAAGGGTTGTCACACCAAATATGGATTTGATTTAGATTTTTCTTCTGTTCACTCACTTTGCATTTAGTTAATTGATAAATATAATCTATTAACATGTCTATTTTGAAAGCATTCTTACTTTACAGCATTTTTCACACCTGCCTAAAACTTTTGCATAGTATATATATATATATATATATATATATATATATATATATATATATATATATATATATATATATATATATATAACCCCATTTATAACTGATTGCTAAATGATCTGTTACCAAAAATAACACCACCAATTAAAAAAGCACTTGTAAAAAACTTGCAAATGTTGTTACTACAGATTAAAAGTTGACCTTTGATGTCTTCATTTTACACAATATATTAAGCAGCTAAAAAAAAAATATTATAGCAAGTGAAAATCTCGATTGGCTCTCCGCTATACATTGAGAAGCAGTTGAGCACAGCGACTCGATACTCGATAATACTGAATCGGACACAGAGCAGCAGGTGTTGACACGCTGCACAGGCGCACAGATTTAATATCAACACCTGACCCAACACTAGGGTATCAACAATTGTAATCCTAGTGCTGGATTTAATAAAGAAAACTAAACAAAACAAAGCTAAAATTAAAAGTTTGCCACACAAGGCGAGCGCTAGTCCCACTAAAAGAAACGTCCCGCTCCAGGAACCTACTGTGCTACGAAACCCTCTCTGTACTTAGTTTGGGATCAAAACTAACCTACTGCTGTTGCTCCCGAAGTCCTGGCCTCCTGGCGACTCCGGGTCTTCCTGACGGTCCTGGCTGGGCAGAGCCTTCACAGGCACCGTCTTGCGGGTTCCGTAGTAGTTATCCTCGGAGCGGACGCTCTCCTCCTCGATGTAAACACAACAAGATTTCGCTCAGCGGCCATGACTGCATAGCAGACTCGAAAATTGCTGCCTTCTTAAACAGATGAAACCTCCCCGGCATGCTCCACCCCCCCCACCCCAGCAAAGCAGCAGCTTAGCTGAACCAGAGACAGGAACCTCAGTTGCTTATTTCTGGTATCTACCTGATGGATTTTTTAACATCTGTTGTTTTTCTGCAGTCTACATGGAAACGCAGCATGATCAGCCAAAATCTTGACTAAGTAAGTCTAGACAGGGTTTGAATCCCATAGCCACTCTTGTGCAGTCTCCTACATAGATTTGGACAACACTCACCCATGTTACAAGGGCAGAAGGTCCTCAATGGAGAAACTTTCCCTCCAGAGTAAGCCTAGCATTTAGTACACTACAAAGCAGGAAATGTCATTTATTCATTTTTGTTCAAGATTTTTGTGCAGCAAGATGAAAGATGCAGGTACAGTATGTCCTTATGGTAATTTTAAATATATATATATTTTTAATGCAGTATTATGTAAATGGAAAAGGTTGTAAGTAAACTGATAGGAAAGCTCCCATAGAAATGTTTCACTCCAGATATTCAGGAAAACTGATGGTGGTCACAATTCCATTTTCCAGTTGTAATGAATCTCCCGGCGGATCTCAAAGAGCCGGACTCCCTCAGTGGAGCGGCAGTGCATGTTTTACATCACTCAGACAGTGCTTACATGCACCAGGAACCATTACGTCTAGAGATGGGTAGAGAGAATACAGGTTCAGCCAAGACTCCAGAGGACAGTGTGAATTTGAGTGAGAGGATTAAGTCATATAATGACATGTGCATTGATGGGTGGTACACGAGCATTTTATCTGAGGCATAATTAATTATAACGCTGTACCTGCAATAACTAAATGATAAACAACAGTTAAAAGTCATACTAAAATAACGATTACATGAGTAGCTACTGTGGGTGGCAAACCTTCATCCAAATGGGGCCCATTTCAGATGCAGTTGAAGTGCAGTAATCCATTTTTAAACAGATGTAATTGCTCTGTCGCTATAAACAAAAATGAAGTAACGTGACACTGTTGGCTCAGCTATGGTAGGTGTTTAGTCTCGCTTGTTCTGCCTTAAGACCCCCTCCCTTTGAAGCCAGGTACTCATTCACACCTTGGAAAGAAGAGTGGGAGAGGGCAGCGAAGAATACCATTGATTTGCTCCACAGTGCAGACAGACATAGTGGACCAACTGGAGACTACAATAAAGTTATAGATGATTTTCTTATAAAAATGAAATCATTTCTGTGGGCTGTGGATGGGGAACTTACAAGTCCCAAGTCCTTTTCCAATGACAATAGATACCAGATGAAGAGGAATGGGATGAGACCATTGCACTACCAGAGTATAGCCTGCTAGGTAGGTGTTTATAGGTGTTAAAAATCGTTAAACTGTTTTTTTTCCTTTGCAACCAGTCGCACTAGAGTACAGTTGTGGTTATGGTGTAGTGACAGGACTGCTGCGTGCAGAGCACCTCCTGAGCAATCTCTGGCCTTTTCTTCCATCCTAATCGTTCATGTGACTCTCGTAGTGTCCTGCTGGGTCCAATAAAAGCTGTATTTATTTTTCAGTTGTGAAGACTTTAACACCTATTGGTATAAGCAAACATTCTTCACTTTAGGAGTCCTCTGCTGTGTGTTAACGATTGCTAGTGGAGCATTCTGACAGCTGGATGTAAATTTGTAAATTCTAGGGCTTTCTTAACGTTAGTAAACTTGTATGGCAGGCACTGTTACACTGGGTGGTGGTTCTGCTGTAAGCACCTCGCTCATTCTGCCTTAAGACTCCCTTTGGAACCAGGTACTCATTCACACCTTGGAAAGAAGAATGGGCAGTGAAGAAATACCATTGATTTGCTTCACAGTGCAGACAGGTGTTCTAACCACGGAGTTGTTTATGTAGCTGGTAATAGCTGCACCAGCTTGCAATCTCTACCAAATACAGTGATAAGTGATAAGCTGAGGTTGGGGTGGATCCTGTCATTAGTAGGATATAAGTATAACTTTATTAGAACAGGCTTGCTACAAATAAACAAAGGTTAATTTTTTTCATTACAGCAAGTAATTGCTTAGTTGAAAACTTAAAAAGTGACAAATACATGTGCTATGCTAAATGCAGCTTCCCTTGCTGAATATTAGGTATAGTATCTTAATTGTGTTACCTGTTGTACCTGAATGAGATTATTTACGTGCTGTGGATACTGTGTGACTTTGATGTATTCAAGTTGCATAGTCTTGTTTGTGTAATGGGCAGTGTTGTGTGATGTACTGCCGTTAAGGACTGTTACCCTAAACTAACTAAAGTGTCTAGAGATGGGCCCACTTTTTCACATCCCATTCAAACTCGGTGGTTTGGCTTTGCATATTTGACTCCCCCTCCTTACAAAAAATACACACTGAAATTCTTTAAGATTTTTATTGTATACTCCTATAGATTTGCTATAATATTAGATAGTATTATATTTAAGTAACAAATAGACCTATTAAGGGATTGTGTTTGTTTGTAACCTTAACTGAAATCCATTCATTCAGATCCCAGAACCGGATTTGCATCTTTACTGAAAGACGCTTACAGCTGGGAGTCAGTCCCTCTTTTAGCTCATTTAAGTTTTTCTTTATTGGCAACCTGGAATTTATGAATTACATTTTCTTTTTCTTTACTAATTAAGGGAACTGGACACAATTCTACAAAGCTAATAACCTTAAAGAAGTTTCAGCATCTCATGGTCCTCTGGTCTTGTAAATTGGAGTACATACGTACTGTACTTGTTTCTTCCTGGTCCCCCCAGTGCATTATAGTGAAAACCCAGCACAGATTCACTGCAAATAGATTAATTTGACAGTACACTTCAGTAGTAAGAAAACATTTTGTAGTGACATTCCATGACAGGAACACGTATGGCAATGTGACCCTGGTACAGTAGTGCACTGATAATGGCATGCTATCATGGGACCGCAATGGATTACTAGTGCATATTGGTTCATTCCATTGTGATACCATTGGTGTGTCAAACGATGACAATGTTACCATGAGGAACCAATGTACCAGTTGCTCAGTGTACCATTGTCACTATCGTGCCACTGCATTGCCATGGACGATCATTTAGGAATGGTGACCAGCTTGAACCAGTACAGAACATCACCAGAATGTCTAACAGGGTTTTACTCCGTAGCACAACAGAGATAGTGTGACAAACATCAAATTTTGTGTTGACAATTTTCAGAGCTGTCCATCTCTGGAAAATCCTGACGGTGTAGTTGTTATTTACTTTTGCCAAGTTTCCATCTGCCACTGGGACCAATTGTTTATAAATCAGTCCTGTTTGTTTCCATTGGTAACAGACCCAGATCAAACCTGTTTGAATTGGGACTCTGTCAGCCTCAGTTTGGATTGCAGGCTGGCAGAAAATGTGAAAGACACTGGAGATGGATTTTAAACTACCGACTGTTATAGTATTAGTGAAATATTGCAGGTAAATTAAGATATTTTATAAATGAGAATTATCTTCAGGGTGCTATAGAACCCACTTAATTTGTTTTACAGTATACTGTACTGTGGGTCGCAAGAGGACTTATAAAAAAGTAATACGTATAGATCTTTGACCTTGGTGTAATGTACCAGTACGGACTGGATTGTAGATTTGATAGAACTGTGACTAGCCCCAGCATTCTATTGAAATAACAGGAGATTGCCGCAGATTGAAACGAGGCATATATCTGTCAGTGACCTGCAAATGGGCTCATGTCTAGTACGCAATTGCTAACTTTCTTCTCCAAGCAAGTATCAGAATCTCTTTGTGATCTTTTCAAATCTTCTCTTGTGTTTAAATCAATACACTTAAATCCTATCTATTGTTACATACTATATACTTTATAATATAGATTTTTCCTATCTATTTTTATATTTCAAGAAAAAAACAAACAATAATTAAATGAAGGGAGGTGTAAGTTAAAGCTCTGTGAGCAATAGCTACAAAGAGAGAAGTCTGATTTATTTATTTAGTTATTTATTCATTTATGTATTGTTTGAACATTGCTCAAGAAGTCATCGCCTTCCTAACCCATTTTGGTTTAGAAACATAAGAATTGTATGGAGAAACATTGTTATGAATGTGATGTTTTGACTGTGCTGATGTCAGTGGTTGTATTGGAGCTTCTGTGGTTTTGTTTCATCCTCATTGAAGATGTAAAAAAAACTTGTGCAGCCTTGTGAAGTGGTATGGTTTGTACGGCAAAGCGCATCTTAAAAAGCACAACAGTGAAACACACCTTGTGACAGGGGTACGCAGACACAGACCCCATGCATTGGTACATATCTCATTTTTAAATGAGCTGGGCTAATTTTGCTCTTAGCAGTGATGTTCTAATGATCTAGCATTGATGTTCAAATATTCTAGCATTGATGTTCAAATATTCTAGTATTGTACTCCATTGTTTTTGTACTATGGATGACTTTGTATGAAATCCGCTAGTCTAGAAAAGGTTGCAAAGTAATTGGTTTTGCTGAATCACTTTTTTTTTTTTTGCATTGCATTTTTTAAAATCTTGGGCTGATATCTTTATACCCCCCATATTGAATACTATATTCAAATGATCTTCCTAGTGCTTATTTCCTACATTACACATGATAGCACTAGGTTTACCAATTTTTACTGATTTTTAGTTGAAGCAGTGGTTCCCAGCTCTGGCCCTCAAGATCCATTTGAATCCATGTCTTAGTTTGAATCGCTGTTGCTACATAAATTAATTGACCTTCAGCAGGTTTAATTGACAGTTAGGTCCTGGTTGGAATGAAGACCTGGACTGGAATATATCCCAGTTGTGCCCCACTGAATTCAGCAATCAGGAATGCACTTCACATAACCTGCTCATATAGGAACATACATTTGGAGATAAATATTGAACATTTGGCAGAACTGAAGTACTTAAGGTGGTGTGACTTTTTTTTGCAGATCATAGCGACACTACCCCTCAGTATAGAATAACTGTATTGCCATTGAAGATGCTTTAGTGTGGGAATAACCCAAATAACCCAAAATACAAATTTTAAAATAAATTAAAATTAAATTAAAAAAAACCTCCCTGAAACATCCCAGATTTCCTAAACGATTGTTCTTCTAGTTCAGAATCATTTTGTAAATCATATTTGAGTTTCAGTCATCACCCCTAGTGGAAACGTAAGAACTACACCTGTAAGAATTACCACATAGAACAATTATGCAATTTCTTACCTCCACTAGGGGTGGGGCTTAGGGTTATGAATTCAATCAGATGAATCATACCAGATGAACTTCGAGAGGGGGCATGTTTGACAGTTCTATAGAGGGTGCAGGGGTGCTTTTCACTTCAGAGTTTGAAAAGGCATCAGGATGTGATGACTGAAACAAAAAAATGATATACAAAGCGACTCTCGACAAGAAGAATAACACACTCATTTAGATAAATCATCTAAACGCCATTCTAAAAGAGCAATTAGCTTTTTTATTTTCATATTTTTCTTTACAGACCCTCAATATTTTCTAAAACTGAAGTACTTAAGGTGGTGTGACTTCTTGCAGGTCATAGCGACACATAGCGATATACTGTGCATATATATATATATAATGTATTAGTCAGCAATTCATTTTTACCACATTTTTCTCCCAATTTAAAATGCCGAATTGTATTTATGCTCAGCCCACCGCTACCACCCCTGTGCTGACTCGGGAGTGGCAAAGGTGAACACATGCTGTCCTCCGAAGAGTGTGTCGTCAGCCGACCGCTTCTTTTCACTTTGCAGGCCCACCATGCAGCTGACCCAGAGCTACAGTGTCGGAGGACAATGCAGCTCTGGGCAGCTTATAGACAGGCCTGCAGGAACCCGGCCAGTCGACAGGGGTTGCTGGTGTGTGGTGAACTGAGGACGTCCTGGCTGACCTTAGCTCTCCCCCCGGGCAGTGCTCGGCCAATTGTACACTGCCCCCTGGGTGCTCCCGTCCACAGTCGGCAGTGGAATAGCCTGGACTCAAACCGGCGACGTCCAGGCTATAGCAACCAGTATTTATCTAACAACCATGTTTGTAACCAAGCCTGCTTAATTGTACCAGCATTTTGTCTTGGCCATGTTCTCTGAGACTGTGGCCTACACAACACACCATGCCCTGAGTTTAACAAACCAGCCTCCTCCCCCCCCATATAAAACCCAATCAGAATGATTACAATTGGACTTCTTTGACTAGCAATGCCAGCATTTAATACCAGACTGTTCCTCCTGTAGATAGCCATACATTGATAATGTTGGAATTCCCTGAATTTCTCCAGTGACACCAGCAAAATGTAGTGATCTTCTGCCAGCACATAAGCCTTTTCTTTCTTTTTTACTTCTTTTGAGTATAATACAACAACTATATTGTAAAATGTACAATTCATGAAGATGGAAGTGTGAATATTGTGCTGTGTTTTTTTATCATTTTTATTTCACAAACCTGTTGCATAAGGTGTGTTTAACTTCTGTGCTTTAACACAACAAACATTTTGTATGTGTAATAGATGTTGTATCTATCTATATATCTATTACTTTTTATACTGCCTACAACCACCGATCCTGTCGGTGCCTTATATTTTTTGTCAAGAGAATTGTTATGAAGAAAATATCATGTCACTGTGTGTAAATGTAATTCTTAAGAAGTGAGTTGATTTGTAACAATGTCTTAGATGATGGTTTATGAACAAGACGATTTCTATGTGATATCATTTTAAAAGAAACACTTCAAACATGGTGCTGTGTGTTTGTTATTTGTGATTTCAATTATTTGTTGTGCAATTAATATGAGAACTTATTAAAGGGGAACTTATAGTATAGGATTGAACTTTATATTAACAAATGTATTCTCCGTCTTGTTTCAATTCACTTTGTATCATTTTCTGTTTCAGTCGTCACATCCTGGGCACTTAAAACCTTATAGTACCCTTGTGGCCTCAATATAACTCTCAGAATTCTGGCTAATCTTCAAGTACATCTGGTATACCAGAGTGTAACCATTTACCTTCCCCCCTGCAACACTCTGCCTCTGGTGGATGTAGGAAGTGCATCGGTAAGAAACACCACATAGAACAAATGTGGTATTTCTTACATCTCTACTAGAGGCAGAGTATTGCAGGGGACAGGTTAAGAGGTTAGGAGGTTAGCCATAGGGGTGCTATGCATTTCTGAGTGATGGCTGAAACAGAAAATGATAAAAAGTTAATCTGAACAACAACAAGAATACATTATTTTAGATAACTCTGAAATGTCACATCCATACCCAGTTGCTTTTTATTTAAAAGGGTGTCCTGACACTTGATCACACTTGGTTACAAGTACAAAGGGTAAATCTGATATGGGCATCAGCATGTGTTTTATTAAATATTTATTATCGATCCTAATATTGCCTACACCTGACAGCGTCCTTATCAGATAGTTTACATGTTTTTTTGCTAGACCAGAAACATATTTTAATACCATTCACTAACATAAACTACAGATCTTCTACTTGCATGACACTCCCACGGATTCAAAAATCAGAGCAACAAGCTAAAAACACTTCCTCAAAAAAAACCCAAAAAACCACACAGGTTTCCCATAAAGTGTGGTTATTTAGTAACTTGAGATGAGCGTGATAAATATCCCTGCATCCAAGCAGGGATTTACTACATGTAGTTTCAGTCCTATGAATACTAAAAGGAGTGGCCTGGTCAATCCCAGAACTGGGTGACCCACCAACTAATGCCTGCTTTTATTAGCAAAACTGTAGCTTGCCCTGGTCTTCAAGGCTTGGAATGGAAGAAAACGACTGTGTCATGCTAAAGACCCTGACTGAGTTGGGACCTTCCAGGAACTGACATCTCTTAGCTTTTTTATGTTCTGCCAGTTTTGTTATCTGTACAAATCAAATAAAAGCTGAAGATTTCCCAGTTGCCTATTATACCTATGAAGGGACCAAAAAGCTACAGTGAAATAAGGAATTGGACTCAAAAAGTCTTACCTGATCTTATAATATTATTGATGCTCAGGAAATATTGTTATGCCATAAATTGGGCATTAATTCAATAACAAACACAGGGTCCTAATGGAGCTCTTAGAATCATGTCTCACCTCCCAGTGTAACCATTAACCATTAAACTTGCAACATTCTGCCCCTAGTGGATGTAACAAATATCACATTTGTTTAACATGGTAGTTCGTACTGATATCCTTCCTACAAAAACAATGAATCAAACAGAGGTAAGAAATTAAACTATATGGGATTGTGAACTATATAAAGAATCCCTAATATCAAGAGCACGATTCACAAAGATTTAACTTCTTAATAATATAAAACAAATTGATGGAGTAGTGTGATTGATATTCATTAGATTGTTCTTAGCAGCCACAAGAACAGTCAACAACAGTTATTTCATCAAAATAGTAAATAATAATAAATACTAAAAGAAACTAAAGATCCATAACAAATGTTTCGACTAGAAGTCTTTTTCAATGTCTTCAAATGACTTCGAGTCGAAATGTCTGTCATTGAATTTTTACATTTCTGATTTCAGCACTATTGAGCGTGTATTATAGTTATGGATGATTCAATTAATAATACAAAGCAATTATTTAAAAAAACTTTTTTGAGGTTGAGATTAAAGGACTCCCCTGGAGGAATTCATCTAAACAATTGGCTGTTTATATATATATATATAGTGTATTTTTGAATTGTTTAAACACCTCTTATGGGCACCAGTGCTTACTCGGCTGCACCAGTGTGGCAACAAGCTTTCTCACAGCCAGAACAAGGCCTCGCCAGGTTCATCAGTCTCTGCCAGGTCCAGCCATCTGGGTCCATTTTGCCCACTCAGTTGGCATCGGCTCAAACTCAGTGTAAGAGGCAGTCTCTCCCTGCTGTGTGTGTGCCTGAAATCTGGGAAGTGATTCTGTAACAGCCTGCAGCCATACCTCCTAGGGTTGTATGTTTTGTCAGATCTCATCTTAGATTAGCTTGACTGAGTTTGACCAATCCTTAGATTGGGGGCCACTAAGGAGCACAGGCTGTGCTGAAGATGGTGTACAAGGTGCTGTTAGTGCCTCAAGTGATGTCCCTGAGTCTAGTCAGGGTGCTTTGTGATAAAGGGAATTACATGAAAAATCAGGAGTATCTGCACAGCACTAGCTGAAAGGGCTTTCTTTCTTCCAAGACATGTACCTAACAAAATTATGCCATAAATCCTACCCATGATGCACTTCCATTGACCAAATAGGTCTCAAATGTGCACTATTAAAAGAAGAACCAGCACATGTTATAGAAAGTATGGATTTTTTATTAGAAAATATGGTATCTGGTGCTACACTGGGTTAAAGAAAGTTCTGTTTCTTTAGATGTTTTTATTAAAACCAATGTATTTAATGCAGTGTAGTACCAGGTAACAGGTTTTAAAATGAAAATGTTTACTGTAACATGTGCTTCTTTCCAAACTGCACATTTGAGTCCTATTATAACACTAGAAGACCACATTACCTGTAATTGGAACACAATGGAGTGCAAACAAGTACACACACTGGTACTGAAATGGCAGAATGGTACTACAATGGATTACCATAGATTCCATGGATTACAATGGATTAGTGCTTTTTGGTTCAAAAACTTTACCAAACAATGGTACGATTTTATTAAAAAGGTTCACACCACTACCCCTCAGTATAGAATAACTGTATATTGCATTTGAAGATCCTTTAGAGTGGGAATAACCCAAAGAAACCCAAATGCTAATAGCTTTATAAGAGAACAATACAAATTTTAAAATGAGCTTCATCAGGGTAATGTAATTGCATTAAAAAAAACTCACTGAAACATCCCAGATTTCCTAAACGATTCTCCTTCTAGTTCAGAATCATTTTGTAAATCATATTTGTGTTTCAGTCATCACCCCTAGTGGAAATGTAAGAACTACACCTGTAAGAATTACCACATATTGTGCAATTTCAAACCTCTACTAGGGGTGGGGTTTAGGGTTATGAATTCAGTCAAATGCATCATACGAGATGAACTTCAAGAGACGGCATGTTCATGTTTGACAGTTCTATTGAGGCTAGGATTATGAATTCAATCAGATGATTCATATGTTGGAACTCAGTCTTGAGTCTGCCGTTAGTCCAGGAGGTTCTCTTGTTCTTGTGGCATGGGTATTGCAGACAAATTTGCGAAAGGGTAGTGGACCCAGCTGTTTGCGTTTTCCATTGGGGGAAAGTACTCACATAGTTGACTCGCCATTTCAATGAGATGTTGTTTGATGTCACCTTTAACACTGTCTTGCAACTGTAGTTCATTCGTCATCAGGAATTCATGCATGCTTGGGAAAATGTCAGTGTTGTTTTTCTCCACACAACAACCCCAGAATTCCAGCTTTTTTATCATTGCCTTAATTTTGCCCTGGACATTGAAGATGGTTGCACTCGAAGTCCTAGGTTTAGCTCATTCAGGCGAGATAATATATCTGACAAGTAGCCCAGTCGTGAGAGCCAGTCCGTGTCATGCAGACAGTGAAAGAGTGGGAATGGGTGGTTTGTAAAAAATACCTTGACCTCAGAGTAAAGTTCAAAGAAACGTGCCAATGCCTTGCCCTGTGAAAGCCATCGCACCTCCGTGTGGAGCAATAGATTTATGTGCTCGCTTCCCACCTCATTACATAGAGCGGAAAAGATTCTGGAATTCAAGGGTTGGGCGTTTATGAATTTTACCATCTTCACAGCATTGTCCAGGACCTCCTTTAAGTTGGTAGGCATGCTTTTGGTAGCGAGTGCTTCCCTATGTATACTGCAACGCACGTACACCAGAAGTTGAGCTAAGCCTGCCATGCCTGTGGATTCGTCCAGCTGGAGAGCAAAAGTACTGGCTGCTGATCACAGGGTTCTCTAATTGAGTTAGGACATCATTGGCCATGTCGTCAATTCAACGTGACACTGTGTTATTTGATAATGGCACTAAGTGAATTACTTTTTGGGCCTTCTCCCAAACATAGTGCTTACCATGTCTGCAACCACAGGTAGTAGTAGTTCCTCTGCTATGGTGTGATGTTTTCCTGACTTCGCAACTCTGTAACTTACTAAGTATGACACTTCAAGGGCCTTAATATTGTCATCTGCAGCAGCAGCAGAACGTAAAACTTTCTTGCAAGCCATTAGCTGCGCCGGCGTCTGCTTGAAAAATCCGCGTGGTTTGTCCTTGTGTTGTTCATGTTTTGTTTCCAAGTGTCTGCGTAGAAGAGATGGTTTTAGGCTGTTATTCGATAGGACTTCGCCACATAAAACACATTGTGTCTGAGGGTATTCACCGGCTCCAGTCCACGTAAATCCCATTCCTATGTATCTTTCGTCATATTTACGTCTCTTTGATATAGTTTCAGTTTTGTCCCTGGTGTCAAGGTTTCGCTTCACAGGATGAAAGTCGCATGTCGAGTCAGTAGTCGTCTCACCAGTGATTTCAGGAAGTGCGCTGGTACTGGCAAGACAACATTCATTAATTCGCTCATTGCTCTTCTTTTTAAGAGTACCTGTCTTTAACCATCTGTCCATTTTCACTGGCAGATATTGCTATTATTGTGCGAAATATACAAGTTAACCGAAATAAGAAAAAAAAACGACTTTGTTCTGAATTCAGTTACTAGATTGGACTGTTGCTGGGCAACTGAAACCGCGCTGTACGATGATTGGCGGTGAGAGGGCTCTCTGTGTTCTCATTGGTACATCTTGAATTAAATTAACTACCTCGTTCAGCAAATCCCGACAGAGTTTAGAAGCTTCGTTTTAGACGCCTAGTAACAAAATGCAATTTAAAAAAATACATATAATCCGCCATTACACAATTTATTCCACGTACCCCCCAGAGACCTCTGGCGTACCCCTGGGGGTACGCGTACCACAGTTTGGGAACCTCTGTCCTAGGCTAATTCTCACCCTGGGTGAGTTCTGTCCTAGGCTAATCCTCACCCTGATTCGCACCCCCACGGCTGTGAAGGTTTTTTTGAGATTTTAGCAATCGGAAAGACAAGAGGATATGTGTCAATTTGATTTAACATGTTTTTCGTTACGTTAATTACATTAAGATTTATTATTTTTATTAATTTAATACTTAGTATCCTTAATTTTAGTCACGGAGTGAGATTCACGTTTGTGTGAGTGTGTGTGTGTCTTTTGTTTTATTGATAGTTACGTTTAAATTGTTATATTTTAATAAGTAGTACATTTTATATATATATAAATATATATATAACCACGCAGCACACCGACTTGCACAATTAAACTGGAAACTTCCAACTGTTTTATTTTCACTTACTACAGAACAGGTAAGTATCCGGTTCAGCACCACCTACTGGCCAAATTTAGATATTGTTCCTGCTTACTGAATTGGAACTAAACTATAGTAAACAATTTAAATTCAGTACTTGATACAACAATATATAATATCCCTTTTATATCCTCTGTATCAGTGAATCAGTGAGCTTGCGGTCTTCTTGGATGTGTTGGTCTTTGCATGGAATATGCAGAGTACTTTCCCGTTATTATATATATATATATATATATATATATATATATATATATATATATATATATATATATATATATATATATATATATATATATATATATGTAATCTACATGTTGTCCAGGCTTGCTCGAAACAAGATTATTGGTTTGTAGTGTATGAAACATTTTTGTTCTACTCTTGCACAATAAACATTGCTTATTTTGTCTACATCACTGTCTTTTTCCCCCGTATTTTTACAGTACATTCACAAATATATGTCCTACTGCTGATTAACTTAGATTAGTTATCGTACAATGAAAACGATTATGCTATGTGCAGAGCACTGGGGTGAGAATTGGCCCGGGCTAATGTTCTCCCTCCCAGTATCTTAACTGATCATTATTTTAATTTACTTTCATTTTTATTTTTGCAATTCTGAGCCGTAGTGCATACCCCCAGTTGAAAACCCCTGCTCTAGATGGTGCTAGCCCATACCAATATAAAGACATGAGAGGATTTGGATGACAGAATTGTCTGTAAGGGTACAAGCTGAATCGCTGCATATATTTTCTTTTCACCATTATAA
The DNA here is from genome assembly GCA_030684275.1 of Acipenser oxyrinchus oxyrinchus. NCBI lineage: Eukaryota > Metazoa > Chordata > Actinopteri > Acipenseriformes > Acipenseridae > Acipenser > Acipenser oxyrinchus. The sequence continues at coordinate 11,032,262 of CM060251.1, forward strand.
CCATAACTGAAACTTAACCAGCTATTACAGCAGACATGTTGTGGGCCAAATGCATTCTAGTTTCATCAGTTCCTGAAATGTCAATCGACACTAACATGAAGACTGTAATGTAGATGGTGGTTTATTTATAGACTAGTCTGGGGGTTTCGATAGGATTGCTAGCAGTTGGTATCACATCTTGGCTTGTACAAGCGGCACAACTTGGTCATTCATCGGGGTAATGTAGGTGGAGGGTTTGGTAATGGATTACGTGGGATCTATTGTATGTCTCCTTAGTTAAGCATTGTCGCCACATCTAAAGAGCTGTCAGGATTTGTACACAACAGTGGTTTTCCATGCAAAAGGAGGGTAACTCCCTTTTAACCATGCTCAGCATACGGACTTTGCCAGAATCTACAGTGACATGTGTGGTCTATTAGGGGGAACAAACTGAAGTTCCTACACTGAGATTGGCATTTGGTTTATTTACTGTAGTTAGAAATATGGAACATGTCATTCCTGTAAAACTAAATAAAATGGAAGATTGTGGATTAATGTGGATTAATTGAGGGGTTTAAGACTGGTGAGCTCACTACACTTGTGGTATTGTTCCCAGGTCAAGGAATGGAAAGCTAGACTATTATCTCTCCCTCTCTATTACCTGGACCCCTTATAATCCCCGAGCCATTCACAATCTGTATAAAGTGCCAGGTCACATGCAGACCCTTCTTTTCACCAACATATAGTGCTAACTGCATGTCCATGTCCAAGATAAATCTATATATAGGGATATATATATAGGGAAGCTGACTCTTTTGTAAACAAAAATGTAAACTATAGATTTGTATAGAAATATGTTGACCATAGAATTGTAAAATTCCCTATATGCTTTTGATTAATGCAGCATCAACACCAAACGTGTCCCTAGGAAAAACTTAAAATTGAGTGATGGCAGTTGGAGACACTAATGTCTTTCCAATGGGCAAAAATCATAACATAAATGACAATAATAACACTATATGCATTTGGCTTTGAGGTGCAGACATTTCACTAATACGAAACGTAATCTGTAAATGTAGACTGGACCATATGGGAAAAGCAAAAGGGATATCAGGACACCCCTCCCCCGACTACCACCAACCGAGGCCACTAGAACAGCACTACTAGAGAGAGAGAGAGAGAGAGAGAGAGAGAGAGAGAGAGAGAGAGAGAGAGAGAGAGAGAGAGAGAGAGAGAGAGAGAGAGAGAGAGAGAGAGAGAGAGAGAGAGAGAGAGAGAGAGAGAGAGAGAGAGAGAGAGAGAGAGAGAGAGAGAGAGAGACGCCTGCGTTTTTTGCAGACGTCTACAGCAACCTTTATGTTCCAATCGACGAATCCGCTGCACTACCTGTGGGGTGACTGTCGGTTGTGTACCGCTCGCTGTCTTATTAACACCGTGCAAAGTGACCTGGTGACCGCAGGCAGGATTTTTTGACTTCGCCGTCGCAATATTGTTCAGCTGGTGTACTTTCTTTGGAAAAAAGGCATGTGCCAGAAGGCTTAATCACATTTAAAGTCAGTGGACAGTGCTGGTGGAAGGTTTCTAATCATAAAACAACTGACAAGGTACTGTACGGACATTGTTTTCTGTTTTAAACAATACAAAAATGGGTTTCTGTTTTAAACAATACAAAATGTGATGCCTGCTATAAACGTCTCCTTATGCAAAGCGCTTTGATTGCTACTGAAGTTATGTCTTTAGATTGCACGTTGTCATATTAGTTTATTGCACAGTTATTGAAGGGTGATGCGTTTGCAGAAGAGTTTAGTTGGATATGACAGCAATGACAAGGCTGTGGGCTACCTGTTTCAGGTTAGTCATGGACGAGAGTTTGACAAGGTTTTGCATATTAAAATCAGGGCTGAAGAAAAAAAATATATATGAATTTTGCCATTTCCTATGGATGCTTCTACAGATTTTGATTATTTTGAATGCACATGAATGTTTGTATTATTATACATGTACATGAATGTCTATTTTATTCTATACAAATATATGTATTATAGAAATCTATAGGAATCTTAATATTTTGAACTACAGTGCACATATATTGTCAAACTGGACTCCAGGTAAACTACACCTTGGAAGTACTATCATCTTGCAAACTAAACTTTCACCTTAGGCAACATGTGTTCTTAATAGTCAGAATGGCATGGCACAAATCAATGATTTCTATGGCTTACAGAATTCTAGGGTCAATATATATATATATATATATATATATATATATATATATATATAGCGAGGCATAAGAACTTGTGAAATTAATGGCCGCCAAAACGGTATCATAGTGATATAAACTCTGTAAGAATGTACAGGACATCTCGATCAATACGAACATGTCCTTTCTGTTACTAAAGCCCCTTTCACACTGGCACTCCTACCTGGGTCCGACCCGGATCCTGGCTACTGGTCACAATCCCGCGTGAGCGTGAAACTGCGTACCTGGGTCGTACCTGGGTTAACCTGGACCCCAGCGACCCACCTCAGGATGTGGGGCTACACGCTTTGACCCGGGTTGAGCGAGTCAAAATGCATGATGGCCGTTCGTGAGCCGATGCAATAACAGACTGCCACGCCTGCATGAAGGTTTCGCTTCCGCAAGGAACATTTCTGTTTATTCTGTTTAGCCATATTTTTGTTGCTTGAGACACACCATGAGCCTGACTGCAGCAGGGATGAAGAAACATTTGCTCTAATCAATACTTGGGCTGACAGTTCATTCCAGAGAAGCTTGGATGGAAACATCTGAACAAGCTGCTTCCGGGGCATTGATACGCATATTTTTAACTTGTGTCTGTCACCCAGGTCAACCCTGCTTTATCAAAAGGAGTGTGAAATCGCTTACCCGACCTGTATGACACCAGGTCCTGCCCTGGTAGGTTCTGACCCGGGTAGAGCATGCCAGTGTGTAAGGGGCTTTCCCCCTATCAGAAGCCAACATCAAGCCCTGTGCCCATGCTGCGCAGGACCCCGACCTGATAGGAAAGCCCCTGGTTCAGGAAAATTGGCCAGCACCAGGAGAGTTTTGAATGAGCTGGTTTAGTGCTACAGCTTGCAGTTCTAGCTCAGACAACCAAGGGAATCGGCCTAGTTTAATCACTGGCAGCCGTTCAGCAGGATATGCAAAAGGCTTCCTCCCTGATGACTTTGTTCTCTTTCTCCTTTTTTCAAAAATAATACGAAGACATACAAGCCCCTTGGCCCTGGTATTGAGATTGGAACCGCTTTTCATCAGTCTCTGCCAACAACATCTGGGGTCACTTGCCAGGAATTCAACCTTCACTGTTTATTTCCCTTAGAAGGAAAAAAACTGGAAAAGACTGAATTATAATAGGTTCCATTTTACTGGGGAGCAGGGTGTTCCTGCGCAAAACTGAGCAAACAGCTTTGGTTCAGAAAAGAAATACTGTGTCACCCACTTGTCTTTCTAATATGGGTTCATATCACTGCTTTCAACATCACTGCTATGCTAATTGCATTCAATGGGTGTCCCTTAAGTCTGGCATCATAGGTATGATTGTCAGTATTGGTTCTCTCAGTTTCTTTCAGATGTGAAATGTCTTTAAGCAAAGAGGAACGTATTCAGATCATTTTGACGTATGGTGCAGACGGGGCGTGGTCGAATGATTTAACAGAGAACACCCTAATAGTATGATATATAATACTGCTCTGATTCTAAAGTTGAAGCAAGGAACGAAGCGTGAGACCAAATGCACAGCAAAGCTGTCGATTACGACCCAAGAATTGCAGTTGGAAGTACTTTTTTGTGTGGCTAACATACAAATTCATTTGAACACTTGGTCATTAATGCAAATATGAACAGCCCCTTCTTGCTTGGCTGGCACGCACTTGGATTCGGTTACAAGCAAGGAACTTATTGTTTTGTGTTTTATTGCCTCCTCTTGACACCCAACTTGTATAAGGTTTATTAAAAAGTTATTACCGGCTTGAGATTTATTTTTTATGCATAAAAAATTCTCTCCAGCAATATGTTATAAATTAATTCAGGTGAAACCCTGCGGCAAGTAAAAAAAAAAAGAAACTGTTACAAATTACAATCAAAGGTAACCAATCACACATTAAAGTGAAGGTGCATTAGCCATAATTTCCCTTTATAGAGTAGAACCATGTGGCCTTTTAAATTATAGTTTAAAGTACATTTCATTAGGTTAATACAACAATAGACATTCCAGAAATCCAACAACAAAGAAGTATTGAGTAAGCATGGGGAAAAGGCAACTGTGTAATAATTTGACTTTTTTTGTGAAGTAACATCCAGTTGGTGGCGGTTAGGAATTTGAAAAACAAATGAATGTTGTATTCCTGGTGCCTATAATCTGTACACCAGACTCAATCTGGGAGAGAAAACAGAAAGAACTAATTTTAATAGCAACAGGTAATGACTACCAATGATGTCACCTTGATCTGATTTGAATAGCTTACAGTATTCGCAATGGTATTAGCCAGGATAACATACTGTATTACTGCACACAATCACACTGTTAAGCCAAGGAAACATTACAAGTATTTCAAAAGAGTTACGTGGCTTTAAAGCTAAAACTCCTTACCAGCCTTTTGATGATTTCTCTCATCTTTAATCTGTACATAGCTGATGTTAAATTTGCCAAATTCCACACTGTATTTTCAGGGAATTTAAAGATGCAGTTTCCCACAATCGAGTTGATTTCTATTCTTTGGTAACTGATGTTCTTACATTGTAGTTTGCACTCAGCATGGTTCACACACACAGGCACGCACACACACGCAAACGCACATGCACACGCACACACACACACAGACACACACACACACACTCACACACTCACACTGAGACACACACACACACACGTGCACGCACACGCGACGCGACGCGACGCACGCACACGCGCACACACACACGCATACACGCACACACACGCACACACACACACACGCACGTACACACACGCACACATGCACGCACGTACACACACACACACACACTGCCACCTTCAGTCAACAGGATAAAGATGCTTGTGATATGCCTTCAGGACAAAAATGTCTAAGCCTTTTGTATAGCAGAAACAGTGAAATCACATGAATCTGAGATACTGAGCCTGTGATTTAATGTGATTTAAAAGTGGAACTGGTTTGGTGGGTTTTACACAGCAGGCAGACAAACTCTTTCCACTGAACAATGCAATGTACTTCATAAGGGGAAATTAACACATTTCTCCAGTGTTGAATTATTTAACATTTGTGTGAAAGTTTAATTTATAAGCCACTGTGCAGCATAGTTTTATAGGCTTGTTAAACACCCCTCCACCACACACCAGCACCATGCCAGTAACAGCAAACTGTCACAACATATGAAAATACAGCTTTGTTCCAGACCGAAAAAAGTTCTGAATACCTTGTGGTTGTGCATATTCAAAACCTGCAATCAAGGGAGGATTTGGAAACCTGAGCCAAAACCCAGAGGACTGCACACAAGAAAACCATGATGTGGAACAAATGTGGTTGAGAGAAGCCTTGGCATGCTGCACACACCACAATCCCAGAAAACGACATACGCTACAAGTTACAGGAAACCTTGCCATGCACTAATTTCTGTTTTCAGAAAAGACAAACAGCCAGTGTTTTATATGCTTGACCTCATTTAATCTGGGTGTGCAGAGTGGAATCAGTTTGCAGGTGGTGTCCACAGTAAAGGACAATACCACTTTGGTATTTCACGATTCCATCATTCACTGTTTCTCTAAAGCCCTCACTCAGTTTTTTTTTTTTTTTGTTATTTGTAAGTCAGATTTGTGAAGTAAAGAGGCAGTGCAGTCCTTCACTGTACTTCATACTCTTTGTAGCAGGGGCATTGTACCGTCACTGGCTTCTCGCTTGCATCCTAGCATCTGCAGGAGAGAGCCAGACGCTCCGCTTGTGACGCGCTACCAGCTGAGGTTTGTTTACAAGAAACCGTAGCTAAGAGTCGGTCAGCTGTGGTTCCTTGACCGGCTGGTGAGCATGTCCTAGTTTTAGCATCTCTCTATAAAAGAGCTGTATATTCTGGAGCAGGAGACCAGTCCGAGCTACAGAGAGCAACACCCCTGTACTGTTTACTGTAAGTATACATGAAACCAAACGCCACCAAGCCGTTGACCACCGAAGGTGGAACCGGGGTCAAGGTTTATTGATTATTCTCCTGTGAGGGTCAGGGACGAGTTTTGAGATTGTTAAATCCCTTAAGTATAGGAGCATGTGTGTCAGCAGGACCTCTTTTCATAGGAGCATGTGTGTCAACATGACCTCTTTTCATAGGAGCATGTGTGTCAGCATGACCTCTTCATAGGAGCATGTGTGTCAACATGACCTCTTTTCATAGGAGCATGTGTGTCAGCATGACCACTTTTCATAGGAGCATGTGTGTCAGCATGACCACTTTTCATAGGAGCATGTGTGTCAGCATGACCTCTTTTCATAGGAGCATGTGTGTCAGCATGACCTCTTTTCATAGGAGCATGTGTGTCAGCATGACCTCTTTTCATAGGAGCATGTGTGTCAGCATGACCTCTTTTCATAGGAGCATGTGTGTCAGCATGACCTCTTTTCATAGGAGCATGTGTGTCAACATGACCTCTTTTCATAGGAGCATGTGTGTCAGCATGACCTGTTTTCATAGGAGCATGTGTGTCAGCATGACCTCTTTTCATAGGAGTATGTGTGTCAGCATGACCTCTTTTCATAGGAGTATGTGTGTCAGCATGACCTCTTTTCATAGGAGTATGTGTGTCAGCATTACCTCTTTTCATAGGAGTATGTGTGTCAACATGACCTCTTTTCATAGGAGCATGTGTGTCAGCATGACCTGTTTTCATAGGAGTATGCCAGTGAGTGAGCTCCACCCTCCTAGCTGACAGTGTTTACCCGGACATGCCAGTGAGTGAGCTCCACCCTCCTAGCTGACAGTGTTTACCTGGGCATGCCAGTGAGTGAGCTCCACCCTCCTAGCTGACAGTGTTTACCTGGGCATGCCAGTGAGTGAGCTCCACCCTCCTAGCTGACAGTGTTTGCCTGGGCATGCCAGTGAGTGAGCTCCACCCTCCTAGCTGACAGTGTTTACCCGGGCATGCCAGTGAGTGAGCTCCACCCTCCTAGCTGACAGTGTTTGCCTGGGCATGCCTTAGGGAGGTGTTCTTCTGCTCTGAAGATTGGGTGAAACTGTTTATATTGTCAAACCTGCCCAAATCAGCCCTGGAGATCAAACAGCTAGGCTAGCTTTCACCTGGGGAGACAGACTGTCAAATTAGAAGCTGTAACACTTAGTAGAATCAAAGCCCACGGCAGGTGACCCATTTTGAGGCAATGCGGTAGATACATACGGGCACAAAACAAAATCTAAGATCAACAATGTATTTCAGGATTAATTCTCTTTTATTCATTGCAACAGCCTCATACCAAAAATATAAATAACAATATTCGGTATTTAATAACATTTTATGGGTGCAGTATTTACTGTATGTGTTTTAAATGCATGACTTATGGTATGTCATGTTTGACAACGCAGTGGCGTGCCTGGGCAGGTAAATGGGGCTTTAACTATGGCTTTAGCCATTCTTCTGCTTTGCAACTACAAAGTAATCTGATGGTACAAACAGCAACAAAACATTGTGGCGCTGATAAACCATGAACAGCTTTCCTCCTCACCTTACAGTGTTTTGTGACTGCCCCGTTGTACGGTGTGACAGAAATATGAATGGGCCAAGAGGTTTCTTTTTGTAAGTAGAAATATACTGTCCTCACTCCACTGACAAGACCACAGTAACAAGTAGACAGGTAGGGAAGCATAGGGAATTATCTGTAGTAAAGCTTGTGGATCAGTACAGACCTGACTTTAAAGAAACCTTTGATTGCATATTTCAGTTCAGTCTCCCTGTGAATCTTGACTGATCCTGTTTAATATTCTGCAGGCCTTCCTTGATGTTGTGTGTGTGTATGTGTGTGCGTCTATTTCCTTAGGGGGACTCAATCACATGAATGAAAATCAGAGCCCCTGCAAATCTAATGTCCCAACCCCTACAAATGTTTTGATTGGAAACAGTCATAGAGGAGTTTGAAGTAGTCGAGGCTCACTCTCCAACCGCTTCCTTGTGTCTTTGGACTGCAATTAACTTGTGATCAAACACAAATCGAGTTGGGATACAGACAGCTAGAGTGAGAAAGAAAAAGGCCAAAAGATAAGAGGAGGGAAGAGCAGCTACTGCTTGATCGAGGGGACTGTTAAATCAGAATTCTGAAGCCAGTTTTTTTTTTTTTTTGGCTCGTGCGTTTTTAATATTGCATTCCACACACTGACACAGAGAGAGGGAGATCGAGAGAGACAGAGAGAAAAAAGCCTAGAGGGGAAGATTTTTTTTCGTCAGATGAAAGGCAAATAGAAATGCCCTTTTTATTATTAGCTGGCACCACACACGGATTACATACAGAGACTGACAAGGAGGGAAATACATACAGGAGGAAGGAAAGAGATTTGGTGAAGTGTGAATAAGAGAAGCACAAGGTAATGACTGTCAGCTCTTGAAAACAGGGCGATCAACTATTAGTCATAGCTGTACAAAGTAGCCCTTTGTTCATGAAGGCTACAGTCATTTCCAGATAGGTAATGCCTTCTTTGCTTAGTTCCAGAGACTGCTTGAGGACATCAGAGGTGGCACGGAGGTCTTATGCTTTATTTTTAACAAAACCACGTAAGCGGTAGTCGGTTTCTCGTTCGTAATACAGCTCCGGCGTACTGCAGCTATTACTCCAACCTTCTTTCAACAAGGTAAGATCAGAACTACCCAGGTACAGCAGCAGTGCAATATAAGAAGCCATGGTAAACATCAAGAATGCAGACTTTTTAGTTTTCTACAGTAATTCGCTCACACCCCACAGAAGTGTCTGTTAAATAATTTTTTCCAGGTTTTCTCCAGAATGGATTTTAATTTCCAGTGGTCCTGTCATTTGAATCTCCAGTGGTGCTACTGTACTGAGCTAATCGCAGTAATTTAACCCTTTAAGGACCACCCTGCGGTAGAGTTTACTGGATCTTCACGCTGCTATAGGTTGTGTTGGTGGGGTTGGAATTTAATCTATAATTTTTGCCTTCAGCTATTATACCACGATTTCTTTGAGACAGGCAGCTAGAAGAAAACTAATAAGTATCAATTTAAGACTTACAAGTAGCACTGGGACAAATATTCAAATAAATGTATTTGGTGGTAAAAATGAACATGTTAATTGATATAAGATATCATGTTAAGGAAGCCAATGCAATGCATCAATGACATCTGAAATAAATTAAACGCAAAATAAACGCACATTCTACTGCACAGAAGAGTGTTTCTCTTCTTTCTTTGATAGGTAATGTGATGGGGTATCAGGTTTGTTTTATTCCAGACGTTTGTTTTTCTGTAATATGGCACAAATTTTGCTTTTGTTTTCCAGCTAGTTTAAATTTTGAAAGAACATCAAAAGAAAAAAACAGTACTTACTAGCCCCAATATATTTTAGTTTGGTAAATTTATTGGGATCATTTTTCTCTATTATGCTAATGACGATTTGGAGTAAAAAAAAAAAAGCTTTGAGAATGTTGCCAAAATGTCTAAAATGCATGGTTCTTCATAAGGGTTATTTTCTATGTATTAGTGTAGTGGAAAAAAAAAAAGCTTACAAATGGTTTTTGATTAAAAAACACTTTATATACAAGAAAGGTATACCTCCAATACAATCATCAGCACGAGTTACAAACTGACTTTGGACAAGGCCTCAGTACAGCTCAGTGCATTCAATTCGAAAGAGATGAAAAGACAAAACTTTGTTAAGATTTGATATTTATACCTCTGTAAACAATTGTTGACTCCCTTTCAACCCGACTGGTTTCTGTTCATCACACACATCGAGCCTGCCACAAACTTCCTCTGTGGGATAGGGGGTGGTGCTCTCTGACCTTATGGTCCGCCAAGTGTTACTTTGAGCAGGGCGCATCCATCTTGTCTTTTAATTCACCTTCCCCCCCATCTGTGACTGAGTCGTGTTAGGGTATGCAGAACTGCACATAGCTGGTTTTGCCAATGGGAAATGAAAAGAACTCGAAACACAATATTGTATAGAAACTTAATATAAAAGCATATTAAAGCAACTGAATTAGTAAGCACATTAAAATGACTATAAACAACACATTCACACACAATTTAAACATAATAACTAAAAACAATTTAACTATAAAAGACACACACATACACCTAATGCAAAACTTATAATTAATAACACAATTAATACCTCTACGAATGGCTACGAATGGCAAGCTCCAGTTTAACACAACATAAAGAAATGATCTTGGCGCTACCTTGTGTTTGTCTCTGCAGAGTGCCGAGTATAAGAGATGACCCTGGTCCTGTCGATGAATACGTTCTGTGACCACGCTGCCTCGGCAGGAGACTGCGAAATCCCAGAGTTCCCGTCCCATTGGGAGTCACAGCGCTGCAACAAGAGCTGCATCTCCTCGCCCGTTCCACTAGAGTGTGCTGCAGAACAATTGGCAGGAGGTAATTATCTTGAACATTGTCCTTGGCTATTTTGTTAAACACGTTATTGTAAATAAATTTAAAAAAAAAACATTTGTTGCAGTTTAAGGCAATGTTCCTTTGAAATATTCCCTTTTGAAGTAAATTACTACTTTTGAAATGTGATTATGACAGACTAATAAAAAAAAATCCCAGGCTAGAAATATCATAAGATAATATTCTGGAAATATTAAAATAAGACACAATGATATATCAAGGCTACTAACTAGTTAAAATGACTAAGAAGGATGAACAGCTCACCAGTAACAGGAGTGGCAGTCACTTAATCTGATAGCACTATGCCTTGAGAAGTTTTATTCTGTGCTTTTCAGACACTCTGATTATATCACACGGTGTAAGGCGTCCTGCTGTAAGTGTTCTATAGTAAAAGCATAGTAAAGTTTAGTGAAAGCATTCTTAACTGTAGCCAAACCATGCATCATTTAATTAAGTGAAATATGCAGCCGTTTCCATGACAAACTTCCATATAAATGCCCTGATTATTATTATTATTATTATTATTATTATTATTATTATTATTATTATTATCATTTTTTTTTTTATTACAACAGTAATAGGGCACACAACACTGAAGTATCAGATATACCCAGTATCAGATATACCCAGTATCAGATATACCTCTAAGAGTTGGCTGCCAAGCACAGCGCTGCCAAACAAAACGATAGCCTGTGCACTCCATTTATTTGTTTATTTTGGATAACACGAAAACAAAAAGGACACAAGCAAGAATGTGTTTTCTTTGGGGAGTTGTCCTACTTACTCATCATTTCTGATTTATGGCAACAGAATCGTATTACCGGAGAGGACCGGATCCTGTAGCCACATCGAGGATTGCATACTTCAAACGGAAGTATGTAGAAGATGAGGACTCCCACCCAGGCCTGCATAACTGCTGCCAGAGAGTAGGCTTAAATGAAGAGTTCACCGTTAAGCATGCATTCCTAGGATTACGAATTGATCACCTAAAATCCGTTCTTCCCTGCACGAAATCCTCTTCATGCAGTAGTATCTTTTCATCTAGTTAGGGACTGATCACTAAAGCAGAGAGTTTACCTGTGTGATCAGGTGTCAGCATCCTCCCATCCATCCAACTGCTTCCTACTAGAGGTAAAATAAAGAAAGGAAGATACCGTTTTTGAGTGCAGCACCATAACTGGTAGGCTTTCGTGATATCTGTCAAATCAGTTGTTTATTATTCAGTGAAAATACTTCTGCCTTAAACAAACATTTATAAAGACAATTGCACCAATATTTAGTAGAACATGATTTTATTGAACAGATTAGTGAATACAATGGACAATAGAAGACATAGAAATGACAAAGATGTCTTGATACAATATTTGACATCTTGCCTGCTGGGCTTAGTGAGACGATCACCTAATATATATTGTAGAGTGAAGGAGGACCCCCATATATATAAGCCTGGGGGCTGCTGTAGAGGCAGAGAAGAGGGAGGTATAGGGTTGCAGATGCCACCATGAGCACTGTTGGCTAACTGGAATACTGGGAATTTATACCCAGAGAAAGTGATGTGGTGCTCGGGCTGTCTCTGCTCCCAAACTGTGCTTAACAAGCCCTATATATCAGCCACTCATTATTTTGAATGCATTAAAGTGCAAGGATTATTATTATTATTATTATTATTATTATTATTATTATTATTATTATTATTATTATTATTATTATTATTATTCATATTCATATGGAAAAGCCCAGAGCAGAGTGGGTAATACTTGGACAGCTGGCTGGATGAAATCTATTGGTTTGCTATATTGACAGTATATATTTAAAAAACATTTAGATGGGGTCCATCTTGGCTCATTCATTTACACTATGCGGATTAATTGATTAAAACACGTTGCATCTGTTGATTTATGTATTTTTTTGAAGCAATGTAATTTCAAGAAGAAAAAAAAAACCTTTTCTAGATTTGCAACCGTGGTCCCATGTGTGCCATTACATATAAGTTCAGAATAAATACTATAGTCATACATGACAAATACAAGTAGTCAAACGGTACAACCTTTTTTTATAGCTTCCTCCTTTCTCTGCCTCCCTGCAGGTGACGCCAGCCTTCGAGGAGCGGGCCCACGTGCTGCGGGTGTCTTTGGACAAGTTGCGTTTCATTGAGGACCCCGAGGCCTTCCTGCGGCGCTCTGTCCTCGTCAACAACCTACTGAGGAGGCTGCGGGCTGAGATCCTGCTGCAGAGTGACTGGTGCTTCACCCCTCCGTCCTCTGCCTCCTCCCCATCGGCCAGCCACTGCCCCTGGGAGAACCCAGCCACTCGGGCCTGCTTCACCAGCGTACTGCCTGTCGAGGGACACTACCGCAAACGATTCCGCGTCAGACGGGGAGAGGAGGAGTGCTTTGAGCGCTGCTGCTGTTTCTACGGGGGCCGCTACCTACCACTGCCCTACTCTGTCTGTGATGAAGCTTCTTCCTCTTCATCCTCCTCCTCATCATCATCATCATCATCCTCCTCTTCCTCTCCACTCATCCCTCAGCTGCTCCCGCTGGAAGATGGGGCCAAACTGCATGCCTTTTACCCTTGTTTCAACCTGCCAGGACCTAGGAAACTAACAGGGGAAAAGGAAGAACCAAAGCAGGACAGGACATGGACTTCTGGAGGTGAGCCCGAGATGACTAAAATATTAGATGTGCAACAAGAGGAAGCTGGGATATGCTATGGAACTACAGGCCAGTCAAGTTGAAAAGCTGACATTACAGAAATGGGGCAGGAGACTCTGTTCTGCTGCAGCATTGGGAGAAAAATGTAAAGATAACCGATTGCTTCTTGTCTGATAAAACACCTACTTGTTTCAGAAGCCAAGACTGAGAGGGATGCAGTGTGCGAGGCACTTGCGTCTCAATAATCAAGAGAGTGGATCTGTGCAAGTTTTTGCTAGAGATAGCTCCCCAAGATCTGGAGATGCAATTGCAGCATTATTTACATTGAATGAAAATGATTCTTGAAAATGTCAGCATGTCAGAAACAAACTGTACTGACTGTTTTAGGATTCACTTAAGTGATGGGCTCACAAAATAAGAGGTTGTTGATGGAGATTGTGGATTGACAATACAGAAGCACAACAGGGTGCCTTACTTTTGTAAAAAAAAAAAAAAAAAAAGTTTATAGATGTTTAATTGTTTTGGAATGGCTTTTATGTGCGTGTTCAGTGATGGGTTTATATAACACCTGAGGATATTTTGAGGACCTTTTGATGTTGTTTCTTATGGATGTGAATACTTGTGAAGGTCTAATTCTCCAAAACAAAACTAAAGGACCACTTTAATTGCTATTTGTAATGCCAATGTTTCAGAAGTCCATGATTATGAATAAATAAAAACTGTAATTAGGGGATATGCGGTACTATGGAATACTGTTGTATTTTATTTTATTTGGGCAGGTTGGTTCGTAGTCCTGGAGTTCAAGTTCAAGTACTGCAGGGTATAGACAGGAATAGACCAGCTATTACAGTATGTCATTGGGACTTGGACTTGAAAGTACAAGACTTAAATGGGAAACCCTTTAAAACAATGACTTCCAATAGCATTCCATTGGGAATAAAATCTGAACATGTTTTCTAGTTAATTTCAAGTTCTACAGAACAGTAAAATGGACAAATATTCATAATTAATTCAAGGAACAACAGCTATTCCATTGGAACGCAAAGATACTGACGTCATTATTTTAAAGGGTTAATCTTAAATGCACCTCTCAGGATTCAAATAACAGAATCACAGAATTAAATTCTACCAAAGACCACTTAAAGTCTTTGCAATGGTGTGAATTGAGTTCAATATTCAGAATTCACATTCTGAATTCTAAATACCTTTTGTACAAAAAACAAAAAAAACTGGGTTTACCCCTTTATTAAGTTGTCAGATAATTAATGCAGGTGGATTTAGGTCCGAATGAAACTGCTGCTTTTGATTGAATGAGATACATTGTTATCAGACAGTGGAAACACTTCTTCCCTGTCTTAACACTGGCTTAAATCCCTGACCAATAAGGGGTTTGGATTTGGGACCTGCAAGTAAGAAGATTCCTCCATTGTTATTCTCTCCCAGGGGTGTGCAAGCTAGTCGTCTAGAAAATATCTAAGAAAAACATGCCTCCCCCACCCTAACCCCAGAAGTATATCAGTTCAGACTAAATCCACCCACATTCGGTATGGCCCTGGTTTTGGCTTCATGAACACCTATCATTCTCCCGAGTCTTTCCTCTTCCTTGCACATTCTCACATGACCACATTATTCCCCGCCTTTTCCATTTTATTCCCAGATATTTGTATGGCAACCGTGCTTACTGGTAGTACCACACAACAAGCAAAACTGCTGAGAAGTCAGGTACACAGTATAAAATAAAAGTTAATTCAGTCTCAGGGTCTTGCTGACTGTATAAATATCCGTTATTATATATTATATTGATACAGGACAAAACAACTGAGATGCTGACGCACTTTGCTAGCTAGGGCATTTTTTTTTAAACCTATATTGTAATTTAGCCAGGACATAGAACAATTAAACACATCTTTGCAAGACATCTCTAAGCACTTTACAATAAAATGTACATGTTATTTTACTTGAAGTGGGCAATGTAATTATTAACTTTTCCTCTGAAAGATATCTACAGTACTTACACCATGCTGAGGCCAACTTTGGGTCTAGTGGAGGCAGTGTACTCTACCAAGCTGGGAAAGACCAGTACTGCTCACATCAAAGTTTATCATAATAAAAAATATATCAAACTGTAGTGAAAGCATGGTACACCATGATAAAGCCCATAGAGGTAAAGTAAATTGTATTACAAAACACGCCAAACCATGTTAAACTGGTAAAAATGAATAGTATAACCATGAAAACAGTAAAATGACTGTGCAAATGTACCATGGTAAACATATATAAAGTTGCCAACACTGGTTAGCTACTGAGATCGGAATACAAGGTAGTGTGGACACAACAGCCATCTTATTCTCATCTGCAATATTTCACTACTTCTGACAGAGGGTAATGTGCATTTTTTTTACACAAAGAGCGGTAAGTGTATGGAATTAATTACTAAGCCACTTGAGATCCTTTAGGAACCGACTAGACAAAGTTCTGGGATCAATCAGCTATGAGCAACCTGGCAAGCATGGCCTCCTCTCATTTATAACTTTTCTTATCTTCTTATGTTATTAATTCATGTTTTATAAAATGTAAATGTTATTAGCCAGGTGATATAGTATCATTATGGAAACAAAGTCTGTGTGGTGTAGATTAAAGTCAATGTAATAACAACAATAATAAAATATTGTGTTCTAATGCATTGTTTGTTGTTTAAATTAAGTAGGACATTAGTAAGCAGCGCTTAATCGAGGACCTTGGATAGACAAATGCATGTGTAATACTGTATAATAGGTATTAGACACATCTCATATACAATACTTGGAGAGAACTGTATGAGGCAGCATGAGAACTGTCTGGAGCACACAGCTACTGTATCTGGTTATGGGGGTTTTCTTGTAAACAACCAATGCATCACATTGATGTGGATCAAGCCCCTTTTGATATGCACCAGACCAAATAAGGACCACTGGGAAGAACAGACATTACAAACCAACAACGGTCAGTTCTTATATTCTACTAGAAGCTACAAGAGTCATGCAGACGTGTAGGTTACTTAATTCAAAATATCACAATTTATGCTGCAATTGCCTTCATTTCACTGTGGGGTTAAAGTATGCAGCTTGTTGTCTTTGGGATTTGGCACCCTTCAATTGGAAGGCAGGCAACAATGAAGATGTCATTTGTAAACAGGCACTTTGGCAGCTTTCAGTTTCCATGGGAACTGCCTGTTGCCAGGGAATGGTTTTGCATCACAAGGCTCTGAAATTGGTGCCATGCGTTATACAGATTTCTGTACATAATTTCACTCCTCCTGGTTTCAAAGAACGTTTTTTTTTGTTGTTTTTTTTAGGAACAAAGCTCAATTTTTTTTTTTCTTTTCAGTTTATTTTAACCCACAGTTAGATCCATCTTGGGAACCAGCACATGTTCTCTGTGTGTATTAATTGCCTAATTATTAGCACACTCACATCTAAGAGTGAAGCAACCTTTGTAAAATGTAGTACTTCATTCCAGTTTGAATGTTGGGGCTGATGAGAAAACCTCCAGTCAGAACAATGCTTCAGAATTCAACAGTATTGAACTAAACCGTGACAGGTTTTACTGCATTCTTTTGCACACATTTCTCAAATGACCGTCCTTGGTTTTGGTTTTGCACCAGTGTAAATGTGGTGGCGTTAACACATTTATTTAATAACATCCCACAGTGACTTGAATCCTCACAAAATCCCCACAGTCAAGTGGAAGAAAAAGGTAACAACTGTGTTTGCAGTGGAGTCCATGCCAAGAACGGTATAACTGTTTCCAATTGGAACAGACCCTGTTGTCTGGTGGTGGTGGTGAGCAGGAGGTTGGTGCTTGAAAACAATGACAAGTTGCAGGCAAGTTAAAATTAAATATTATAACAGTCCTGGGTGAGGATACCACCTATAGAATATGCAGCAATTTAAGTGGGGTGATCAGCTGCGCTATTTTGTGGAGGAACACATTTATTACCAGCAATACTGTGCACATCCCTATAGCCTCAGGTAATGAATGTCTTGCATCTACCCACAACTGGTCGAGTCAGACCCCATGTTCACTATAATACAAACACAAGCCATTTCTTAATGAAACAGTTGTCTTATTTAGATTTCTTCCATTATCACTGAATTGTAGGAAGGGATTAATTCATTCTTTATCAGGTTTCTACTTCATGAAGTGCTGGTCAGCAGAGCGCTGCTCTTGCAGACAAATGTAAGTGCAAGCAGTTATTAAGCAGCAGACAGCTGTTGCAAGGGACTCATGGTTCAGTTTGCTTGGGTTTAGTTTAGCACAAGGTTTCCTCGCCACTGAGTGGGGAGATTCGTCTTTAATTCCTGGAGAGCTTTTTACTTGCCTCATCGGCTCACAGGGAGGAGTTGGTTTTCTCCCTGTCTCTCTGCGGCCCGGGAACATACAAGTTCCAGTCGCTCCCGCAATGCCTTCACCTCAAATTGCTGTACTAATCAAAAAAACTGCAACATGATATCGCAAAAGTTGTCTGGAAGCCATAATAGTAGTACAATATTTCATGTTAGAGTTCGATATCTCTGTTTCCATGTATAACCTGTGTATTCCCAGTTTAACTCAATAATACAACACAAATAAATAGCAGTTTAGAAATGACACAGTTCATTCTTTACAGTTACATTTCCTTGGTGCTACCTGTGGAATTAAAATCCAGCCACTAAAGGTTTTAGCAAGACACACCTTGTCTGCAAAGTAATTATTCTTCAGTCAAGCACTTCTTGTTGATGAGTGCAGAGCACAAGAATGCACCTTCAGCCATTCAAATACAATCATTTGACATGCCTGAGCTGCAGTCTTAATTTATGGCTATTTTTTCAAAAGCTTCAACTAATTTTTGTGTCATCCCATTTCATAAATCAAAGTTTTAACCTTCATTTAACTTAAGAAAGCAGTGCATAGAGCACTGTAGACCCTGAACTGGGAGTCACAGAATCCAGGGGTTCAGGCTACTTCACTAGTGCTACTAAGTGGGTCTCAACATGCAGTATACTGGGAAAGTGATGATGTGTATGTGAAAAACGGGAATTACCAGTGGCTACAGATCACTTTATTCCTAATCGGTTTTTAATCCAGTAATCTGCCAATTCCTGATGCGTCTGATTTTGTTATTCTCATTTGTATTTTTTAAACATTTTATCTAGATGCTTTCCAACAAGACAATTCCAAGTGACCAGAAATTGGCTGGGTATATTTTTATTTTTTTAAAGAAACCACACTTTTGTTTTGTAGGTTACACATCATTATAGACTACTGATGCTCTTGACACATCACAAAGAAATTTAATTCATGACATCAGCTGTACCTTATTCAATATCGGTGCACCTGATGTCACCTGTTTTAAAAACACACCTGAGGCACCACTCGGAATTCTCTTCTACGACAAAGTCAATTCAAAATGGTGACATCACAAACAGCAATCCCAGCCACTTAACGGTATTCTCTTCAACAGCCTTTGTAATTGGTACAGTACACCCTCGCTATAACACCCTTCATTATAACAAACCTTCGGCTATAACGAACCTGGCCCCTGGACCCCCCGCCCCGTCCCCCCAAAAAGGTCATATAAACACACACTGTCAACATCCCGGTCTGTACGCACGGGTGCTACCTCCGCAGTGAAGTCAACTCTTTTGTCTTAATAAAAAACGCGCGCTGTGTAACTGCCTCCGAAACGAAAATAATTTTATGTTGCAACAAAGCTGGAAACTATATTGATCGTTTGAAAAAAGCAGTAACGCAGGCATGTCTCTGGCGTGAATATAGGTTGTCAAAAAACATTTTTTTGGCTTGTTAAGCAACCATGCGGCAAAGCATAAAGAAAAAAAAAAACTTGAGTATCTGATTAACTTTTCATGCCGGGTTGATTTGGAATAAAAGATCAGTTTGGGATTCTTGCATGTTGGGTTAATATTTGGTGCAATTTGAAACAATTCGAGTCGGACTGATTTTGAATAAATGTTCAGCTTCAATTTGAGAGTTGTGCTTTCTGTAATGCGTTTTAATACTTTAACGAACAGGATAAAGCAAAGGCAGAACACTGTATACATGAGACGAACAGGTACATGTAATTCTACTTTTATTCACAATCTCATCTCATTAACTTACTCCAACAGTTTATCCTTCATTTTGATTGTCCTTTCGCTATAGCAAACCCCTCTATATAACGAACGAAAGGTTTGGACCCCAACAGGTTCGTTATAGCGAACGTTTACTGCATAGCAACACGCACAGCGCGTAAACAATTCACTTTTACTCATTCCCATATTCCCCTCATACACAAACTTTTACCGTCCATTAATCTGATATTACAACTTTTATTTTGGACCTCATATTAATGTCGAGACCTCTCATTGGTTCATCAGAAGAGACAGCAATGTGAAACTTTTAAACTTGTTCTCTGTCCAGCAATGCCTAGCCATGGGAGGAGTCGGGAAAGCAGTTTAATTGGCTCTCAGTCCTCAAACAGCTTTTCTGCAGTTAAACTAAAGCCAGAAGTGGCCTGAAAAGCACAACCATATGGACTTTTGGCAGGTCTAGTACTCCCCAGCCTTTCAAAGCAAATTTCTTAAAGTTGAGATAAATGAAACACACATGGTGCTGAAAGTTGGCAAAAATGAACACCCACCCTCCAGCTCCTCCAGCTCCTTCCCTCATTTATCAAAGTTTGAGTCCCTAATTGACTGTCGGGAATGTTAGCAGGATTCATGCTTACTTACTTAACCTGAAGTACATAGGAGAACCTGTTAATGTACATTGGATCGCTATGTAGAATAAGTATGAGCAGAATTAAGAGGTTAGCTTTTCATTTAGAGGACTCAAAAGCGAATTAATTTAGCAAACCTTGCTAAATCTATTTCTATTTACTAAGTTTGTCTCAAATTCTTGGTTTAGTAGTATTGTCTGAGTCAAATGATAGGACAGTTGGACGATGGGAAGGTAGATTTCCCATCAGTCTTTGGATCTCTCCTCCAAGTGCTGTCTCACAGGGTTCACAATGTTATTCAAGTCTCATACAAGTTGGTGTCAGGTGCAAAGATGTACATTATTACTGTGTTTCAGTCTTTAATAGATAAATTGACTGGTTCACATTTTGGTTGAAAATCGTTTTTGTGTGTGTGTGTGTGCGTGTGTGTGTGTTTCATTGCGCAGAAATCACCTTTTCAACATCTGGGTGCAGTAGTGAAAATAACTTGTTTTGACTGGCCCCTTTCAAAGATTTTTTTTTTGTCCAAAATGAAGTCTCTTTTTTTCTTTTTTTTACTCCAAACACCCCAGCTCTTTCCATAAGCTAGCTGTACACATTCTAAACAATGGAGTCAGTGTGCAGAGAGAGAGCCACTGACACACCCTGCAGAGCTGCTCGGACAGGCCAGGAGAACCAAAGACACATTCTTTCAAAAGGAACCCAGAGGAAACAGGTTTTGGGAATGCTGTTATTCTGTTATGCTTGGAGCAAGGTTCTGTTATTTTTGTCTAACCCATGGCAATATGGCACATTTCTGTATTTGAAAGACTGGAAGCAGATCTAACATCCTCACACTTCCAAAGCGTGCAAGCTGCAGCTCTCGCAAAGTACAAGTGTACGAAAAAAAACATTTCCTTGTGGTTGAAGTGGACAGATTTGCAGAAAGCTACAGTGGATTTGAGTAGCTCTCTGGCTAGAATTGTGCTTTGGAGTTCTAGAACTAGAGGACCTGAATACACTGGTGCTGGGCAGCAGTGAGGAAGGCATCATGTTTCAGAAGCTCAGTGGTCGAACTGAAAACCATGAAGCTCAAGTTCTTATTGCACAGGTATAATCATTTCACCTATTTGTATGTGGCAGTTTTACACTATTTTCTCATTGGGTCTGGACTCCTTAAATGACCCCCCACACTCATCCACATACACAGGAGAGAAGGTTTCTGTCGTGTGAGAAGTTGTAAGGGGGAGCTTGATTAGGGTGGGGTTTAATAATTTTGCGCCAGTCGGCTCTCTGGAGCTAAACTTTCAAACAGTGTAGCACCAATTTTCAAAACGATTTGCACCCCTGTCAATGATGCTGGGTTAAGGATCAAAGGTTTGAGTGCTCATTGTACACATATTAATATGCATCAAGGCAGAAAGGCAAGAGGCTGATAGGCGGATTCATCGACACCTCATCTCATTCACGCTCAGTTTGGGAAGTTAAGCGTCAATGAGCCTCCACAACACCACACCCCATAACTACATACCTCTTCTCCAAATAGACAGCTAAATCAAGATCCCTGCTATCATTGGTTGTTTCAAGTGCCCATTAAAAGAACATTATTGATGTTATAAACTGGAGTGATTCCACCTATCGCTCTTCATTTTTTAATAAAAACTTGAAGCAGCCAATGATAGTGCTAGCAGGGATGGACTTTTTAGTGAATTGGAACCCACCAGCCTTAAGTGAAATATGGGGACTGGTATTTAATTATTGTCAGCGATAATAAGCTCAGTTACCTGGAGATCGTTGATAGATCCCAGGGACCTTGAGACTCAATAGAAAATCCGGAGGTAGGCAGGTATGGGTCACAGCCAGATAATATGCTTGACCTTGCAAGCGTGACCACCCTTGCTGCCTATATGAAAAATGCTTTCCTGTTGAAAATGCACTGACGGTACGCATTTGTGGCTTAAAAACAATATAGAAGTCCGATTTTTTTTTTTTTAATTGGCATGCATACTTGCGTATCAGTTATGTGAACCTCTGATTACAGTCCCTGTCCAACTGGGCTGCAGTGTGGAACATAGCGGATTTGAGTAGCTCTAAGGTAGACAGTTGGACCGCAGTAAGAAAGATAATGGATTTGAGCAGCTTAAAAATACAATACAACCAGCATTGCCAGAATTGGATTTTTCGACTTTGCCATCAATGAGACAGAATTACTGAGCTTTAGCCTCAATGCAAAGTTGGCTCTACTACTTTCTAACTAAATGAAAAAGTATTGAACCAGTATTTCAGAATGAAAAAAATAAAAACTCAGGATATTGATGTAAGGACTCCATTGCACAACAAAGTTGTTATTTATCCCATTTTTAAATAGTGGACAAAGCTTTGCACTGGTGAAAAAAAACTGGTGAGTAAATCTGTCCCAGCATCCTTCCAAATCCCTACTGGCCAAGTCTGTCTTCAGAAACGGGCAGGCACAGAATGCAGCTCTGTTCACATGGATGTTTGGTAAGAGACCTAAAAAACAAAACAAAAAAAACGTGTGTTTTGTGTTGAGAATAAAGCTTGACTGCACAGACTGAGCTCTGTGTTTTCTTACTGCAGTCTGTGCCAAGGGTTTACTTCAGCCCAGTTCTTTTGGCCTGCGTTCTGATGCGTGAGACAGCGTCTGTAGTTCTAATAACTCTAAAAGACTGTGTGTCAGTGTGGGAAAGAATTGCTCAGACTGGTTGCTATTATTCCTCTCAGTAACTCTATACTTGATATTTAATATCTTCAGCAATCCGCAGCATCCCCCAGAATGTGTCTTGGCCGGGCGCACTGGAAACCTCATTACTGGGATGGTGGTGTGGTCAGCTCTGTTATGAACCCTATAACTTCTTGCAGATATCCATTGAACCAGTTGCCAAGTTTCCCCCAATTGTACCCCCTTTTTAAAAACATAACTGCCAATTAATTACACCAGCTGGAAAAGTGAGTACCGGAGCAGTTGTGATTCTTACCATCTGTGCATTAGTGCTTTCTGTGTGCGCCTCATGTTATGTCATATAATACATATAGGCCAGGTGATTCAGAATTCGCACAGCATTGTTGGAGCATCGCAAAAACTGGAACGTAATCGGTGGATGATATGCAAAGGAAGACGTCTACGACATTGATATTCTGGTGTACATGGTTTGACCACCTGAGGGTTGTTCAATAATGCCAGCATTTAAGTAGAATTGAAAACAATGCAAAACAACAATGTTACACCAATTATGAATCATCCTGTATATGAAATAACAAATAATATATAAATGTGTTAAACAAGCACATACACACACGTACACAAAGATGTATAAATAAAGATACACACAATAAATGTCTACTGCAGTATACCGTAACAATAAGAGAATGTCTGCATGCTTTAAGTGTGCTCATATTATATACAGGGTGTGTATTATTTACAAGTGCATTGTATTCGCATAATACAATTCTATGTATACAAGGATCTAACAAATCAGCTCACATTGTATGCAACATACTGAAATGCTAACAGTACTATAATAAACAAAAATAGCTTTCAGTATACTGAAACTTTGTTAAAGCAAAGACAGTAAAAAAAAAATGTGTTAAAAATGTTTTACTGCAAAATTACATTTCAATATGTATAAGGGCTGTTACATCAGACAGATCCCATTTTTACTGTAGGTAAAACATTGGGAACACAGACAACTAGTGTGGTGCTTTGCATATTTTCTTTCTTTAAAAAGAAAGCAGTTTGGCACACCCAGTAATACAATTATAATCTTCAAGAAATCGTAGAAAAAGTTCATGTTTATTTTTTTGTTTTGGAAAACCGGGACCACAGTCCCCTACTTAACTTAAAAAGCAAGCGGCACTGAAGTAATGACTAATTTAAAGAATTCAAACCAGGTGCGCACTGGTCAGGGCCTGTTTTGTTTGGCCAAGCTCCTGTAAATCACCCCAGGGCTCCCTTTTGACAGGGGAAGGCAAAGGCAATAAACACAGCGGTGGGGTGGGGATCACAAGGCCTTTTCCTCCAAAACGGTCATTGTTAGCACAATTTCTCTGAAAAGAGAAAAACGTCTGTTAAAGTTATAGAGCTAGAAAGAAGCAACTTAACAATATTGTACCTCACAACAGAGCACTTGAAATAAATGCTCAAGTGGTTTATTTCAAGTTCTGTAACTTAAATGGGTGTTTCATTTCAACCAGCGCTAATTGAACATCCAAACAACAAAAAGGCAGAAATGGTTTGATAACCTGGGTACTGGGTACTGAAAAAAATAAGAAATATGGTACTTAAAATTAAACAGCATAAACAATAATATTTTTGTGTTCATTTGATAGTAAACTTCAAGGAAGTACACAAACAAGTATGTACTTAACATACATCCCTTGCCATGGCTGTAACCAGCAGTATGATGACCATGGCCATTACAACAGTATTAGAGAATAATATAGAATAACTATGAAATGTTTAATCACAAATTGTTTAGAAAGTGTCCAGATTTATGGAAATATGTAGGGGTGACATACAGGTGGGTTGATGAATGAACATACAGACACCCCCCTATATCCCAGTGGAAAGAGAAATAGAATTGTTGTTAATTGCCTATACCAGATCATGTGTATGCAGTCAATCTCCTCATTCTCTGTAATAACCTCAATTAAACAAGCAATTAATACATTTTACATTTCACCTGGTTACAACAGCAATACAACTTGATAGTCCTCAAAACTGCACGAAGTGTGCACAAACATCTTTCATTCTGGAGAGTATGTTGTGGTTTTTGTTCTCTTTCTGACAAAACACGGAACTGCACTTTAAAACATACAAAAACGACATGCCCAGGTACAGACACTCTCAACACAGTAATTACTTCTTAGGTTGCCTGGGGGGAACTGAAGGGCTGAAGGAGCTTGCTGGATGAATTTTTCTCTTGCATTTTCAAAGTGGAGGTTCAAGCACGTTGATAACTATGTGATACGTAGCACTCATTGTAATGTAAATGGACCCCTGATATGTATTCTGTAATGAATAAAAGCTGCATCACCCACTTAGCTGCAAGCCATTTTCAGTCCCTATTGGTAAGACAACAGAAAACAGGGTTGGGCAGAATAGGGTTGGGAGGTGTTTCCATATACAAGACTGTACAAATTAGTGGTGTTTCACAAGGAGCAGTTAAAACAATTACCACTACCACAAGTTGTATTAGATACTAGTATTCATTACACTGAAAACATTAGCTCTTGTAGATTTCAAGTAATAGAGTTTGATGCAGGCAACTGCCGTCAACACCCATGCATGCACACACACACACACGCACACGCACGCGCACGCGCACGCACACACACACGCACACGCACACGCACGGAACTAATTGACGTCCAAGTAAATCTGTTTTAAAGCTAGAAACCTTAAAAGGGAAACAACAAATGTATATTGATATATATTCATTTTTTAAACTTCAAAAGCAGACTGTCTGGTGGGTCAACATACACTTCTAGTAATGGGTGTCTAACCTTTTGTCAACTTTACTATAGCTCCAACTAGCACGTAGACCTACCCAGGCTGGAACAGAGAAAATAAACTAAAGGTAATAACAAACAGACAGGAATTTCTCTTTTCTTCTCCTGCATGCCAAAATTAACATTAAATCATAATGAAACTCAGCTGGATGTTGCTTTTTGATTTCTAAACTCGAACAACTGCATCCCCTTATCCTGTAGAGTGTAAACCTGCCTTTTTCTCTGTAATCTGCAGATTAAAAACACATTGGCAAGCATCGCTCAACACCAGGCTGCTGTCAAAGGGAAGACTTGCACTGAAAACCTACGCCAAATGTTTACATCTGTTTTATATATTAGAGGCCCAGTGCTAGAAACTCTGTTTAAGTATAAGCTGGCAGGCAGGAAGGCAGGCAGGCAGACAGCTCCTCGAATGGAAACATCCACTTGGCTGTACAGACTACAGGGAACCGCTTCCCCCACTCCTGCAGCCCCTACCAGTGCTGACGGTGACATATTATACATACAGAAATAACTGGGTGGGCACCAAAATCGATATTTTGTATGATATCAATATCATTCAATATCGATAATCATTTTTATATCGCAATATCATGGGATTAAAAGAAATTCACTATGCTCACAGAGACACACTGTAAAAACCTTTGTATAAGTCTATTTTCGAGGTATTTTTAGGGGGTCCTAAAAAGGGGGGAGCGACTTATACACCGGTGCGACTTATAAACCAGTTTTTACTGTGCTTTTTATTGCTAATACTGCTAAAAATACAAATGCTGTATAATCAAGTTTATTTTATATTAAGACACAACAAACCCTATTCATGTTATCATTATTATTAGCAGTAATTGTACAGTTGAAGTCGTATTATTCCGATTTGAAGCCTGGTACATCTCCAGCTGGACAACAGTAGTATAGTTGAACTGATATTTTCAACAAAACAACTTACTACAATCTCAATTGTGTTTCTTCAAATTCCTTCTTTGATCCTTTTTGTTTATTAACTTTTTAAAGTATTTTAAAGTGCAACAAGCTGACTTTGTTTAATTGCAAGCATTTGGCTCCCCCTTCAGGACAAGACAATACAGACAGCCAATTGATTCTTCAAATGCCTTTGTCTTTCCCCCAGGTATATGTGTAATTTATTTAGCACAAAAACAAATATATATATTGATGGCTTCCAGGTGACCATGTATGTTTTGTTGCTGTTAACTAACATTGGGATCCCAAGTACTGAAGAACTGTTTGTAAAGAATATGTTTTAAAAAAAAAAAAAAATTCCAAGCAGACTTTGAAATGAGTTTCTTTAATGTATTTATACACCACATTCTTGTCATTTTATAGCATCGTTACATCAAAACTACCCTAAACAATTGCAATTTCTAAAAATACAAAAAATGGACCCGTTCAAACAGATTTCTATTATTGATTTGGTTATTTATCAAGAATCGTCTTGCATATGGCAGTAATGGTGATGATACAAGTAGGATTGTCTGTAAGCTGTGATGATGCAGAAGTCAGCATCCAGACAAGTTGAACTATACTCCGCATTGAAGTTTAATACACAC
The DNA here is from genome assembly GCA_030684275.1 of Acipenser oxyrinchus oxyrinchus. Taxonomy (NCBI): domain Eukaryota; kingdom Metazoa; phylum Chordata; class Actinopteri; order Acipenseriformes; family Acipenseridae; genus Acipenser; species Acipenser oxyrinchus. The sequence continues at coordinate 11,059,317 of CM060251.1, forward strand.
AGCAGAAAAGCAGAGATTTAGAAGAAATACAAAAATCTAAAGATGTAGCGTACAAATCAAAACAACATTCAAACCCTGTCAAACTTTACAAAGCTACAATGTGAATGTTTCATCTTTGTTTCATTGCCAGTGTGTAAGACAGAAAGGGACTGCTATTTATTAGAAATGAACCCCATCACAACCAACTGTAAGCTCTACAGATTGCACAGATCCCACGTGGTTTTACTGGCTTTTGGAGGGGTTTGGGAATGGTCTCCAATAGGATATTTAACACAAAAAATCGAATAAATAACTCCGGAGGTTAAGAGCTCCTTCGCACACGTTTTGGTTGTTTTTTGCCAGTTCTGTAACATCAGCAGTGAATAAGGCCCCCTGTATTTCGTTTCTCCTTTTGTTTGCAGTTTAACTACGGATTTGATAAAAATGCACATTTTTTACGACAACTGGACGCGGAAGGATTGTCAGAGGTTAGGGGCAGGCCTGGTCAGCTTTGGAAGCTGTGGGTTTGATTGTCATCTGCAACAAGGCGATAGTCTGAAATAAATCTGTGTTTGAAGCAAAAAAAAGAAGGATCTGCCAGGAGAATGGCTGTAGCTCACAGACAAAAGCGGCATGCAGAGAAGTACTGGAGCAAACTGCAAAGTAGAGCTAAATACCTTGTCTGGTTATCATTGGTCATGACACAATAACATACCAAAATGAGATGTATGAATGGATAATTCAGCAGGTTAAGAAAAAAAAAAAAAAAAAACCTAAACAGCTTAATTAGCATTTAAACCGTTACTTTGTTATTATAAAAATGAACAATTAGAGCCCAGAAAAATAAAAATAAAAAATGATATCGTCAGCCATTAAATCAGCATGAAGAAACTCAAATGAGACCCCTTAGACAATTATACTCTTACTGACAGTGGTTTCTGGTGGCATAGTGGTTTGCATAGTGTATTTTGAGGTGGAGGCTATGTGTTAGTGTACTGAAAGTGAGTATCATGTCAGCCTGTGCTGACAGGCTGTATAAATCTGGTAAGATGTTCTGTGATCAGTGGCAGAAATAAAGGATGTTTTTTTTATATATAGAAATATGTAAGATTTTATATAGAAATATGTAAGATTTTATATAGAAATATGTAAGTTTCTTCTCAATACAATATATTTTTCTCATAATGAATACATTTCCTGCATACATTTTTTTTAAGGTGTTGCAAGACATTAACATCATGCCTGGTATAAGACTCGTTTTTATCTTTGCTTTATGTCCACCTCTCCCCCCAGGTGGTATTTGGGGGACAATATTCCACCCATGTAAACTCAGTCAAATGTTTGCCAGTCTAGTTTATGTTACAGCCTTAATCATCTAAAGCCCCTTTCACACTGGCACTTCTACCAGGGTTCTAGCTACCCGGGTCACAATCCTGTGTAGTGTGAAACCAGTACCTGGGTCGTAGCCGGGTTAACCTGGGTCCCAGCGACCCACCTAAGGATGTGGGTTGACACGCTTTGACCCAGGTTGAGCGACACAAAATGCATGACGGTCGACGAAATAACAAACAGCCACGCCTGCGTGAAGGTTTCACTTCCACAAGGAACGTTTTTTGTTTATTCTGTTTATTCATATTTTTGTTGATTGAGATACACCATGAGCCAGATTGCAGCAGGGATGAAGAAACGTTTGCTCTAATTTGGGCCGACGGTTCAATCCAGAGAATCTTAGACGGAAATGTCAGTAATAAGCTGCTTCCGGGGCATTGATACCATGTTGTTTACTTGCGTCTGTCACCCAGTTCAACCCTGCTTTATCAAAAGCAGTGTGAAACCGCGTAGCCGACCCGCATGACACCGGGTTCTGACCGGGGTAGAGCATGCCAGTGTGAAAGGGTCACCCATGAAGAAAGGAGTTTGAATGCTAAACTCATGTAACCCTTTAAATCAAGATAATTTTCACAGTCAATCACTTATCATCTATTGTCGTGGGTGTTGTTAGCCATGACAACTTCATTTTTTGAGCACTGCATTATCACTTGAGTTGCAGTAATCATGCAGTTGCAATGCAGCTCAACTACAGTTAGCAAGGGGTGTCCTTCTCTTTGGATACAGAACGCATTACTATAATAAAGCTGATGACATGCAACTGAATGAAAAATCTGGAGGCAAAACTGTAAGGAACAAACATTTTCAGCCAATACGGACGAAAGCATTAGCTGAATTTTTTTGACATTTTCCAGCACTGGGGCAATTGCCCTGGACGGTAAAAACCACTTATTTTAGGGGTAATCCCAGGATAACCACAGATAGGTGATTAATTCAATCCAGGACGATTTCCTGGTGCTGTAAAACGATCTGTCGTGACAGGGAAAAAAGGTTGTAAAATCAGCCTCTACAGTTTCTAATAGGGTTTACCTCAGGTCTAGAATGGCGGATGGACATTGGCTCATGTACAGATGGATAGAATTATTCAGAGAGTAAGAGAAAGGTGTCTGTCTGTCAGTTTCCTGGTCTAGGCAGTCTTCTTGACCACGTGGATGAAGTAGCAGGGCACGGTGTCCTGGCCGGGGGTGTAGCTCTTGAAGTCTCCGTTGACGCTCTGCTCGCACTTCCCCTGGAAGGCGTTCCTTAGCAGCTCCTTGAAGTCATCCACCTGGTGTGGGTAGTAGGACAGGCGGAACTTACTGTGAAAACAAGATTAAGGAGGGGAGAGCCTAAGCACACAATTCCTTATTCAGATTGACTTGAATGCATGCATTCTTAGCACTTGAAGGAGTACAGGGTTTTACATCCCTCTGCACACTATAGGCCATATTTTCAAAGAGTTTACTCCAGTCTTTAATTAACTCCTGTTTTTTGAAAGGGGAAAAATACTTATTTGACTTTACTAAATTAGTATCAATTATCTAATTCATGTAATTGAAAGTCTCTGAATCTCAAGTTGTTTACATTACCATTGAATTTTCATCTTTCAAACATAGAAGTTCATTAAAGAGAAGATATGGCCCTATATTTTGAAAAAAGAAATACTTCTCTTTGTATTCCTGTTGAAATGTCTCAAAGACCTTGTCTGACGTGGGGGATTTACCTTCTCTCTGCTCTTTTGTAATCCCTGTACTGTGAATAGAGTTTGTTCTGAAGTGCAATATATGGCCCTGGAGCAGTGAAGAAGATGGGTTTACCCTCCAAACAAACCTCAAAGGATAGAAATTGCACAGGAGCAGTGGATAGGGAAGCAAGTGCTTTACCGCTCTAGCTCAAGTGGACCAGATTCTGAAGAGGTGTTTCTTCCATTTGTGAATGATGACACATAAACCATACGTCATGGAAACGAGGTTCCAGGGTATCGTGTGCATGCAAAGGAAGCGCTGTGCAACTCATGGTGAAAAAGAGTGTGAAGGTGGTAAAAAAGCCCGTTTAATGACCTTTGGCCCCATTTTCATTTATTTTGAGGGATATCACAGACCAGAGTTTCACACATTTTTGTGGGGGAATAATTATGTATAAGGAAGCCGAACTCCTCTTTAAACATATGCTAAATAGTTTGCTACCATTGAACTTGTGAGACGGATAGCTCATTAAAATCCTTAGCACATTTTCAAAGAGGAGACAATTATCTAGTCAGGGAAGCCATGATATTTAGTGAGCAAGTAGTCTGAGTGAAGTTATCCAGCAACAAACTCCCCATCACAAGTTCCTGGGGACCCCATGGGCAACCTTTGAACCCCATGTTTAAGAACAACTGACTTAACCAAATAACATATAACCTAAAAAGGTTGTTTCCAGGACTTTCCAACAACAACAAAATATAAATTGATGTTAAGCTGTGGTCTACCTAACTGGAACGACCTCTGTATTATTATCAGTAGTGAACGAATGAATGATCTATTCGGTCTTGAACAAAGAAGACTATGCGGCGATCTGATTCAAACATTCAAAATCCTAACAGGTATAGACAATGTCGACCCAGGGGACTTTTTTGACCTGAAAAAAGAATCACGGACCAGGGGTCACAAATGGAGATTAGATAAAGGGGCATTCAGAACAGAAGATAGGAGGCACTTTTTTACACAGAGAATTGTGAGGGTCTGGAACCAACTCCCCAGTAATGTTGTTGAAGCTGACACTCTGGGATCCTTCAAGAAGCTGCTTGATGAGATTCTGGGATCAATAAGCTACTAACAACCAAACGCGAGCAAGATGGGCTGAATGGCCTCCTCTCGTTTGGTAAACTTAGGTAAACTTTCTTATGTTCTTCTTATGTTCTTATCCTGTGCTGAAGCTACCTCAGTTCTGGGCAGCCCTCCTGGCTCTGCTCTGCTGGCACCTGCACGGTGTAGTCCAGGGTGATCATGTGTGGCTTGTTGTCCACCAGCAGCACTGAGGTGGTGATGTCCTGGGTCAGGTCACTCTGAAATGGAAGAGGAAACCACCTTACAGTGCAGGCAAAGCATTCCGTTTTTTAAGGAGACACTGTTTATCTATATAAAGCTGCAGTCAAAATTCATTATAAATGACACATGAGAAATCAACCAAATAAGGATCTTCTCTTGTGTATAGCTGTCATCCTGTGCCTAGAACAGTATACGTCATAGTTCTAAACAACAAGAGTTTTTAATTATTTTTGTTTATGAGGAAAAGATCAGTTTTGTGTTTTGTAATTGGTTAATACATCATGTGTAGGTTGTTTCTTACTTTAAAAGAAATGGTTTCACACAGTTTTGAGCAGATTAGCTTTGATGTGTATTACAATAAAATACACCCTGCAGGAGATGTATTAACTTACAATATGGCATCTGTTTACTATATTTGTCTATCACTAATATCACATTGTCACAATATTTTAATAGAATGTAAAATTGATAGTTCTCCCATTGACTGGCAAGTTAACATACAGACACAAATAAGAAATAAAAAAAGTTATTTAGTGGAGTGAGAACACAGAGTGCATTAGACAACACATATTTCCTTCCTTCCATAAACTGATTGAGAGCCATGATTTTCAACTGTGTAGCCTTTACCAAGATAATGGAAAAGATTGTTCTGGTGCAGCCTTGAAGTCTCATAGCAGAACCAATACAAGGACAGCAAGCATCAGATGCAGTCCTAGAGGCACCAATGCAGACAGCCTTGGAATGGGGGCACTGCTCATGAAAAAACGTGTTTCAAAAAGTACAGCACAGCTTGCCAATGGTTTTAAAAGGCGTGACAACCCACGCTTACACATTTATTTTCATGCATCTTACAAGCACAAGCGCTGTTTTCACTGCTTCCCCTTTCCACTGTGAAAAATACAAATCTTCTGGTTCTCTGTTTGGTTTTTCAAGTACAACATTATACAGTCAAAAAATGTGCTGGTTCCTTGGTACTTGGTATCATTTCCTGTGTCAGTCACATGGTTTGACTGCCGCTAGATCACTAAAGTGGTTTTGACCTGCAGCACACAGAAGTCACTAAATACCAGGAACAACACTGGGAGACCCCAAATCGTTTTCTTTACAAAAATAAGCATGCATGGACATGCTGCTGCTCTAGAAGTGGTTTGTGAACCTGCCCTCTGGTCTTCATATGGATATGGTCACAGAGTGAGTTCATTGTATCTGGTATCATCAGTAAGGTCTCCAGTCCCTCTGTTGATTCATCATTACCTTGTAGTAAATGTTCTTGCCTGGAGGAGCAGTGCCTGTTTTCAGCATGTGGTCGTAATTCCTGTGGTCAATAATCAGAATGCCGCCTGGTTTCACCATGCTGGCAATGTTTTTGAGTGCCAACTTCTGGTCACTTTGGTCACCTGTAAGTAAATAACAAGAATGTTAGTAACTTAAAGACAGATCACTATGACTTACATCCACAGTATGTACATGTCCCTGTTAGGGGACAATTTTTGCTTAAAAAATGTAAATAGTGCCAGTAAAACTGTGAGTGGCACCCCCTATGTAGACAGCTATTTATAGGAGGCTATATATTCTCTCATTAAGGTTTGTAAGAAAAAATAAATTGCATGGCTTTTAAATAAGATTACCTTTCTTAACATTATTTTTAAAAAAATGAACTAAGAGTGACAGAACACCCTGTAGTGTTTACAACAACCTGAATACTTTATCTTTGAAGTATGCTTACTTTTCAACATAATCACAGTTTTTATGATTTTTGTATTCACGTGTTCTGGGTCATTAATAAGCTGTATTAAAACAACACCTACACAACTACCCTAGAATTTTTTTTTTTTTTTTACATTTGTGCACCACTTGCCTTATCGCTGCTTTTAAAACATAATAACAAAACAGACAACAACAGCAACTGATAGCTGACACTTTATGCAGTGTTAGCATTAAATTATTCCAGTTATTAGTTTTTGTTGTTATTTGGTAGTTTTAAAAAACTGCAATAAGGATAACAGCACCATAACATAAAGCGAGTCCCAGGGTTAGTCTTTCTTACATTCTTCAAGTTTTTCTAATGTAATAAGGAAGACTCAAATACAAGCTTATAGTGTTTTCTTCACCTCACCTTTGAAATCTGGTAAATGGGAGAAAGAGTTTCCTAAGCAAATGACAGCGTCAAAGCCTGTGTCTGGCTTCTGCACGTCTTTAGGCAAAGTCAGCCAGTTAGCCTCCTCAATCACTGAGCAGAGAAACAAACAGGGACACAAATGGATCAGGGCGGCTTTCCAAAACAGGCATTCACTATTATTATTTTGCTAACAGTCTATGCTTTACCCCATTTATCGAACGACTCTTCTTTCCTCCTCTCCCATCTGGCTTTGAGTGCGTGCTTCAGCATCTTGTCACTGGCATCCACACTCATCACAGTGAAGCCTTCCTCCACCAGCATGATGGAATCCACCCTGGACACAATACCCACAACAGAACAGTCACACCTCACCTCCCAAAGACAGGCCTTTTAGGAAACAAAAATGTGTCATTTCTACACTATTACAGAAAACCACATCTCTAAGGAGTCCCTTATAAGTTTACTACAGCAAAAGCACAGCAACGCGAAATAAAGCATCGTGAAAGCATGACAAAGAATAGATAAGCATTGTAGAGAACAGCAAGGTATGGTACAGCATATTAATAAACATGGCAAAACGGGGTAAACTATGGGAAATACATAGTATAGCCATGTGAAAAGCATGGAAAAACTGCTAAAAATACTGTGGTAAACTTCTATAAAGGGTAAAATATTCTCAGTACCCCCATCAAATTACCTCCTAAGGAAAGATGAGAAACATGCGTTTTAATTAGTTTACCATTTATGCATTGGTTTCTTTTGCAGGATATATTATTGATAGTTATTAATAAATTAATACAAATATGGCAATTTTTGCCAGTGAATACATTTAAAGCTGTTTGTTCCAATATTTGCCCCAGCACTACCTTTTGATTGTTTTTTCAAGATTAGCAGTTTCCATGCTCTGACACTGTTGCTGCCGTTACAGTAGAATGGTACTGCCCAGTACAACCATGATGACCTCACAATTGGATCCGTGTGTTGAAAATGTGTATACAAGTTCGTCTTTTATTCATTTAAATCACATAAGTTTTTAGGAGAACAAATAATGCTGATACAGACAAATGCCTGGGGGGCATTTGTGGAACAAGCTAAAATCGGGAGGAATCTGCAACTAACTCGTGTTCAGTACAGACAAGAGGGGGCTACATACACATATACATTTGAGCACTTGTGTATATTATTATATTACCTCACACTTACATCCATACTTACTAGAAGTACACTACGGCTGGGATGATGGCGTTTTGTTTTTTTTTTTTTTTTTTTTTTTTTACTATCGATGCATCGTTTTCATAAACGAGTAGATAATAAGTTAATATATTTTCATCAAATCTAATCACCAAAAGTAAATGTTCCTCCAGTTGAACTTAAAACTACACATTTTTAATTATTTATGTCTAGTCAAGGTCGGCAAGGTTTCCCACAAAAAAAATATATATTACTGTCGAGAAAAAAAAAAAACTCCAACGGGGAACACAAGAATTTAACTATTTACAAGTCCAACGTAACAAAGTCGTGCTCTCTCCAGAGCTTATTTTCTGTTTTTATTCAGAAATATTACGGCATCCACATTCTCCGGTTTCAAAGAAGAACGGAGTTTGTTCACAAGCATTCCTGCTTTGCTGAACACACGCTCGCTCAGGACCGATGTTGCAGAGATACTTAACATGCTCTTTGCCAAGGCTGCTAGGTTGGGAAAGCATGTCTGGTTTTTTCCCCCCACCAATCAGGGGATCTTCGCTGATGTTTAATGGAGTTTCAGAAGCATAAATAGTCATCTCTTGTTGGATTAAGGTTTCCTTGGAAATAGTGTGTGTTTGTTGCCATCCACGAAGTAACAATTCCATTGCTTGTTCGGTCTTCGTTTTCTTTTTAACAGGTAAGTCCTCTGTGCTGCGCTCACTTGTACTGGCACGGTTTACGTCATTTTCAATGTTGTCCTCCATCAGCCTCGCCAGTTTGGAAGGCAGTGCTTCAGACACATGGGCTTTGGTCTGTTCGGATATGAAATCCAGATGGCGAAATCGGGGGTCAAGAAATGATGCTAAAAGCAGTGGCATAACTGCTTTTAGCATCATTGGGTCATTCAACTAATGTAAACAAAATCGCTGAGACAAATTACGCACTAGCTTATCTCTCAAACTCTGTGTAACAAGGACTAAGCAAATCAGTTGAATTTGAATAAGACAGTGTCTCCTCTTCATCAGGAACTTCAGTCAGTCTGTGTTTTATCCCTGTTGCAAGTGGGTACAAAGAACTAGTCGTAATGTTTTTCTCTGAACTCAAAAGTACTGTAGCCAGTTCGAATGGCTGTAGTAGAGGTAGTATCTCAGACATTAGTTTCCACTGCTCAGTCATGAGATCTAAAGTAGCTGCAGCAGACTTTTTGGTCAAATCTGGATTTGACAAAACAGCAATAACTGGCGTTCAAACATATAATAAACAGTGTTCCACCTTGTTTGTACATTCAGTATTAACTTGAGTGGCGCTTTTTCTGTGTTCAGCATTTCTGTTTGTTTCCTATTTAAAGTGCTTGTTGCCATCTCACTCTTTTTAAAATGTGCAACCAGTCTCCTTGCTGCTGCCACTAATGTATGGACTTGTCGTACATCCTCCAAGCTTTTCTGAATGCAGAGATTTATATTGTGCCCTGCACAGCTCACACTTACCACGCTACCAAAAAGTAACACAGCACGCTCGCTTGCAGAAAGCAAAGACATTGCTCTGCACACGTTGGCTGCATTGTCATGCACACAAGCTATTACTTTTGTAGCCACTTAAAGCTCTGTGTTTATCTGATTAATCGCTTCTGCTACATTCACAGCTGTGTGTCTCTTGTGTAATTTTCGTGTCGCTAATACTTCCAGTTTTGCTTAATGTAATGGCAGATGACTGTTAAAAATGCTTCTTGTGCCATGCTTGTCCATACATCAGTAGTGATGGACATTGAATCACATTCCTGACTTAAATCCTGTCTAAGCTTTTCCTTTGCACTTTCGTGATCCAGAGTAATGAATTTGGAGATTGTCTTTCGACAGGGCATTTCATGGCCCGGAGCAACATTCGCAATCAGATTTTTAAACGCAGCTCCCTCTACTGTACTAACAGGTCTGATATCTTGTGTGACAACATCCACCTGGCCTGTTATTTCTTTTGCTCTGACACTTTTTGGATCAACTTTCTTTCCAAAATAAGCTGTCAATGAAGGGGTTGCTTCCTTTTGTTTTTTACTTGTGTTCCCGCTGTCGTATTTTGTCGGTTGCTGTCTTACTAAATGATCTCGCAGGTTGGTGGTATTGCCACAGAAGCTCATTAAAACTCCACAAACCTCCATTTTACCTTTCCATTTTGTTCTTTTGTAAAAAAAAAAACTTTCAACCGTCAAGGCATTATTTTACATTAAATTAAATCGACAATTTAACTAGCAAAATCTGATCTTGAAATGCGGCCTACCTCTAGTCTCTTCTCTAGGTTTTTTTTTTTTCTTTTCACACTTACTCTGAACACGTACGTGCTGCGTAGTGGGCGGAGTTATTATTATTATTATTATTATTATTATTATTATTATTATTTAAAGGAACCAAAGGAAAGGCAAGGAATAAGAGTGTAGATTTACTTTTTGTCAGTCCGAATAAAAAACGGTCCTATTAATGAACTGATGGATGCATTGTTTTTTTCCAACCATCAATGGCTATTTTATCCATCGATGGTTATTCCAGTGATTCGATGCATCGAGCTTGTAACCTGGAGGTTAAAAACCAGGAGGTCCCCGGTTCAAATCCCACCTCAGCCACTGACTCATTGTGTGACCCTGAGCAAGTCACTTAACCTCCTTGTGCTCCGTCTTTCGGGTGAGACGTAATTGTAAGTGACTCTGCAGCTGATGCATAGTTCACACACCCTAGTCTTTGTAATTCGCTTTGGATAAAGGCGTCTGCTAAATAAACAAATAATAATAATAATAATAATCGATGTATTGTCCCAGCCCTAAAGTACATCCTACCAAAAGTACCCTAATATACACGTGTACTTCCACATACTCCCTACTAAATGCATGATCTGAACTTTGGATCTTAAGTTGGAGAGGGGCTAATGGTTCTGGAATGTGCAGCAATGCTGTCCCAAATTTAGCAGGGTGCTTGCACCTGCTTCACTGCCTTCCTGAACTCTACAAGAGAATTCACAAACATGTTTACACACACATATATGCATACACACACCACTGGCAGGGCTCAGGTCACAGGTAAGAGAGAGAGATTGCCAAATACCCCACACAGCATCTGGTTTAAACCTTGACCTAGATATTACCAACAGTTACCATACCAGGAATTTGCAGGGGGGTAAATAACCCCTATACAAAGTTTATCAGAGTAAAAGCACAGCAAAGTGAAGCCATGGTAAAGCATAGGTTAGCATTGTAAAGAACAGCCAGGCATGGAAAAGCATATCAATAAACATGGCAAACCATGATAAACTCACAGTATAACCATGGGAAAAGCAAAAACCATGGTAAAACTGCAGAAATACTGTGGTAAATGTATAAGGGTCTGCCTGTCCCACTGTCCCTTCTGTAACCACTCGTGTGATTTCATAGCAGTCCTGGAAAAGCCAGACTGCTCAGTTTGCTGCTACCTGATCAGAGTACAACATTACAACAAGGTAGTTCTAATATCGAGGACTGAGTGCTGGGCAAGTACTTTCCCTTCCACGTACTTTGGCTGGGTTTTGGCAGATAAACTTTTGCCAATGAGAAAGACTGTGCACTTGTGTGTGTGTGTGTATAGGCAGGTATTACTGTCAATGTGCGGACAAAATTTGAGAAAATGTCCCCACAAAGAAAGATAGTAACTCCTGAAAAAACAAGGCTGTGAGGACGTCCCCACTTTGTAAAACACCTTTTTAAGAACTAAATATGCCTTAAAAAAAAAAGTGCCAAAATAAAAAAAGTTTGTTGTCAACTTTCACCCCTGTGGAGTTTTTGTCTGAATGGTGTAAGAAATAGTAAATAAAAATATAGTGAGAATCAATGAGAAGTCCCCACAAATATAGGAAGCAAACGTGTGTGTGTGTCAGTGTGTGCGTGTGTGTGTAATGTGTGTGTGTGTGTGCGCACGCATGTTTCTGTATTTGAGTTGAAGTGACTCATTCTGTGCTGTACTTTTCCCACTTGGATTTTAATCCTGAAAGCCACAAGTTTTCAAATCATTAACGCAGACCTCTTGCTTATTAGTAATCTGTGTTTTTTCGCTCTGTCCGGTTGCACCACCAATGTTCTCGTCTGGCTTTTATTCCCTTGGCACTGGCTAAAGGGTTTGTCCAGTTCACTAGTTTTATCTCAGAATGTGTTTACAATTATGTCTTTAAATCAACAAATAATACACCCTTCGTTATCAAAATGGTTGGGTCTCCATTGGCTTGCCAGGTAAAAACTTTGTAAAAAGCACCATGAAATTGCATTTATGTCTGTTAATATGCAGTCTTCCTGGTGTAAAAAAATATTATATATATATATATATATATATATATATATATATATATATATATATATATATATATATAAATAAAAAATTTCTGATAAATGTAAACAAACTGGGGACTTTTTCTGCTAAACTTGGGGGCAAAGGACAGGTTTGAAGGACACAGTAAAAAGACACCGAATAATTATTAGCTCTACAATTTAACCTGAATGGTACGGGGAACTAAGAACGACACATGACAAGACCGAAAACCAAGCATAACACACACACACACAAGCTAATCAGTCCCATGCACAATGATGAAGTGAGATTGCAGTGCCTATAGAAGATTGAAGATCAACAAAAAGTACTGGCACCTGTAGCAATACAAGAATAACCGTCTGCATGCCCCACCTTAAGTACCAGTGTGTATACACACACGATTTTATAGTTCTAATCCTATCTATTCTGGGACAACAAAGGCTGTTTTCTGTATTCATACATTAAAGAAATATGCAACATGGGTATTACCAATTCTAACTTTTCGAATGTTTTCAGTCATTTTATATATGTTGGATGATGCTTGAAAAAGGTGTACAGTTACAACTCTAGCGAACCTCAAGTCGTACCCGGAAAGAATCAAACTGCCATGCCATGGTGCATGCATTGTAACCATGGTACTTAAATCACAGTGGAATTTATTGTAAAGCGTGTTAGCTGAGGGGCTATACAAGCATATAGAATACAGCAATACATCAGAATGAATAAACAATTAATCCAGTTTTCAAAATAATTGTGTTTAGTTAAAGGCCTAGCAGTACTCGGAAAATTAACGATTGACATGACACATTTTTAGCACCGTACCCTGTGCCGCATGCTACATCCAGCACCCTCTGACAGCCGTGTTTCTTCAGAAGCGACAGCACCCAGCTTTTGTAATCGGCGGTCCGGCTCCGGGTGTCTCCGATATACAGCTGCCACACTTTCGCTGCCTTCCCGTCAGCATACTGATCCGGTAGACCAACAGCGGCTACCCCCAGAGAACGAGTTCTGTACACACTGTCTACCATGCCTGCCAAATAACGAAATATCTATTTAAAATTAAAAACAATAATGTCAAATAAAAACAAAAGGGTTTAAACACAATCTATAAATCACGTTAAAATGTCTTAAACTGTCAGCTCTTTTTTTTTTACCAATAAACTTTAAACAATCTCATTACCACGAGGACTGCTTTTGTTTTTTGTTTTTTTGTTTGGGTTTTTTTTTTTTGTGTTTGCTTTATACCATTTCTTTCCGGTTAAGAACTTTGAGCGAATCAGAAACTCGTAATGGTGCACGCCTCCTTTGTCATTGGTCAGAAAAAAAGGACGACCCAGTCTGCCTCCGTAATGTACGCCTACTTTGCAAGTTCTCTCACTTCCTGGTTACACACACACACAGGAGGGTTAGTATTTGAGATTGTAACTGCGTGACTTTAGTAAGCCAGCTGTTAATTTATATATGTGTATAGATTTCTACACATTTGCCCTTTACTATAATTTCTAGTTTCTGATGTGCATTTACCATGAGTTTGTTATATTGTTATATTTCAATATGCTATGCTTTTCCATACATCCACAACACTTTGCTATGAGTTTATACCACAATAATCCTGGTGATATGCTGCTAACACAGGGAACGGAAATGTATATCTGAAGCCATGGTTATCCCTCCTTTAAGTGTTTCCCCTTTGGGTATTTTTTTTTAAAATTATTATTATTTTTTTACTTTGACACTGATGTTATAAAAATGTCAACAAAAACTGAAAATCTTTTCAATGTCTTTACCCAGTGTTCAGCCACTTAGTAGGCTACTGGTACTCATAAAGTTTAGATATGAATACACCGTATCCATAACTTTTCAGTCATTAAATATTTAGTATTACTTTAAATGACAGCTGCATGCTTTAAAGATCCTGTATTAAATCAAACAAGGATTTAGAGCTGTTGACCGACACCTCTCTGTTGTGATTGGTGGACAACCGCCACATACCTCACACACCCTGTCTGTCCCTGTAGGTAAGGATAAAGTGGCAACCAGCTCAGATGGGTTAAAGAGGGCTGTACTGTTCAGTAAAAGGATAAATATATAACCAGGTCTATCAAGGGTAAAGGGAAGTCCAGATAAAACAATTGAGAGCAAACTGTGTTTATTGTTTTTTTGGGTTGTTTTTTTACATCACAGGTCTATCTGGTTACAGAAGGCTACCCATTCATTTACACATATCTGTTACACACAAGTGCATCTCCATAAACACGCATCAGTCAGCAATAGACTCTAAATACAGTGGTAGCCTGTGTATGCTGTTTAGTTCTGTAAGGGAAAGGATGCAAGCATTCAATGTTCTTAGATACTGGTGCATTCTCAGTATCTGAGATATTGCACACTGACATTACAACGCAACTGTCAGAATTTGGTACAGAGCATACAGAAATGCGTACCACTTTCTGATGTTGCACTTTTACAAAGGCAGTGCTGTCCAAATGCTTCCTCCCACAGCATTAAGTTGTTCATTATGTAGCCCTGTTAAAAAGTGTTGATAGCACATCTGTCCAGCAGGCATACTTTTATTGTGCAAGAATCCAGTGCAAGCCTAAATAATTGATCATTTATCAATAAGAATTATTAAATGCATAATGCTTATAATGTTACAGCCTGTAGAAAAATCCCCCCGTCTTTCTAGCACATTAGAAAGGGGAACATCCTACCAGAATGGAAAGTCACAAAATGAATGCTCAGTATTTTCTTCTGTTTAGGAGATGAGCCTGTTTTGTCACTTCTGGCTTGAGAGTGGTGCAGTAAAATTCTTGGAGAAGCCAGAAGAGTGTTTGGTTGCAATCCGAAGCAGCTCTGTCATAAAGTCCTGAAGTACTTTATTTTTATATGCAAGTTGTTTGCTTCTTAAAGATGATAACACATAGCTGTGACATTTAAAGGTATCTTTCTTTTTCCCTTTTATCTGTAGCTGAAACATAATGTTCCGTTCTCAGTACAGGGCAGATGTTCAATATCAAGCACTTCTCGGATGTTCCTGCTTTGTTGCAATTTTAGCATTACAACAGACATTCTGCAAACAGCTACAGTTTGCAAAACATATTTAGCAACCAGAAGCATCTATTTCTAAATGTGTACCATACATAACAGCTCTAGAGTTTGCCATACAAAAATAAAACCAAATATTTGTTACATAGGACTGTTTTGCATACAGTTTGTCTTGTTGAATATACACAGGCATCAAGGCTACATCACCTTGGAAAAACAATCATTAAGCAAACAGCCTCTTGATCCATGGTCCAGAGTGTCTAGTGGAAAATCCAGAGTGTGTTTGAGAAACAGTTTAGCACTGAATAACTAAACCTTAGATTATCTTCAGTGACAACATTCATTGAAAGACTTTTCACACCATGATGCCTGATTTATAGGACACCCTGTATATAATGACATGATTTATATACTAAACCACATGGTTTATATCCATAGCCACTTATAACTCATCCCTAGTTCTTCTAGATTAGTTGTATGGGGCTACTAGCCCACCCGACGTAGTTATCCACTAGAATTCTGGGAAGGACCAGTCATAATCCTCTGAGCATGGCTGTATACAGGATCCTGAACTGCACTGAAAGTGCTGAATTGTGACAAGCAACCAAACGATATAGGATACCAAAACAGGAACAAAAATGTGTGTACTCTACACAAGAACCATAATTAAGGTGGAATTCCAATGCTTCTCATGAGACTTTATCTTTAAATAAATACATGCAGGGTGCCATCTTCCATGCCTGAGACGGGCCATCGGGGAGGAAGGCTTCCTAAATCAGGCAGCAGGACATGCCTTTGACTTTTTTGAGGATGCAACGTTGGCAATGGATAATTGCAAAGCATACGACATGGTTTATTTAGATTTCCAGAAAGCTTTTGACAAAGTCCTGCATAAAAGAACGCAGTAGGGATTCAAGGAAACATATGCACATAGATTAGGGAGTGGTTAACATGTAGAAAACAGAAAGTACTGAGAAACCTCAAAATGGAGCGAGGTAACCAGTGGTGTACCACAGGGATCAGTATTAGGTCCTCTGCTATTCCTAATCTACATTAATGATTTAGATTCTGGTATAGTAAGCAAACTTGTTAAATTTGCAGATGACACAAAAATAGGAGGAGTGGCAAACACTGTTGCAGCAGCAAAGGTCATTCAAAATGATCTAGACAGCATTCAGAACTGGGCAGACACATGGCAAATGACATTTAATAGAGAAAAGTGTAAAGTATTGCATGCAGGCAATAAAAATGTGCATTATAAATATCATATGGGAGATATGGAAAATGAAGAAGGGAACTATGAAAAAGACCTAGGAGTTTATGTTGACTCAGAAATGTCTTCATCTAGACAATGTGGGAAACTTTACAATGCATTAGTAAGACCTCACCTAGAATATTGTGTTTAGTTCTGGTCACCTTGTTACAAAAAGGATATTGCTGCTTTAGAAAGAGTGCAAAGAAGAGCAACCAGAATTATCCCGGGTTTAAAAGGCATGTCGTATGCAGACAGGCTAAAAGAATTGAATCTATTCAGTCTTGAACAAAGAAGACTATGCGACGATCTGATTCAAACATTCAAAATTCTAAAAGGTGTATAGACAATGTCGACCCAGGGGACTTTTTTGACCTGAAAAAAGAAACAAGGACCAGGGGTCACAAATGGAGATTAGATAAAGGGGCATTCAGAACAGAAAATAGGAGGCACTTTTTTAGACAGAGAATTGTGAGGGTCTGGAACCAACTCCCCAGTAATGTTGTTGAAGCTTCAATCCTTCAAGAAGCTGCTTGATGAGATTCTGGGATCAATAAGCTACTAACATCCAAACAAGCAAGATGGGCTGAATGACTTCCTCTCGTTTGTAAACTTTCTTATGTTCTTATGTTCTTATCAGTCAGAGAGTGCATGCATGTACCAGGAATCATTACAGGGCTTTCCAAAACATCTGCGATTCTATCTGTCTTGCTTCTCCTCCTCCGCTCTAATATCTGAGATTCTATCTGTCTTGCTTCTCCTCCTCCCCTCTAATATCTGAGATTCTATCTGTCTTGCTTCTCCTCCTCCCCTCTAATATCTGAGATTCTATCTGTCTTCCTTCTCCTCCTCCCCTCTAATATCTGAGATTCTATCTGTCTTGCTTCTCCTCCTCCCCTCTAATATCTGAGATTCTATCTGTCTTGCTTCTCCTCCTCCCCTCTAATATCTGAGATTCTATCTGTCTTCCTTCTCCTCCTCCCCTCTAATATCTGAGATTCTATCTGTCTTGCTTCTCCTCCTCCCCTCTAATATCTGAGATTCTATGTCTTGCTTCTCCTCCTCCCCTCTAATATCTGAGATTCTATCTGTCTTGCTTCTCCTCCTCCCCTCTAATATCTGAGATTCTATCTGTCTTCCTTCTCCTCCTCCCCTCTAATATCTGTGATTCTATCTGTCTTGCTTCTCCTCCTCCCCTCTAATATCTGAGATTCTATCTGTCTTGCTTCTCCTCCTCCCCTCTGCCTCTTTGAAAATAGTTAAAGGTGAGCCAAGGCTGGACATACAAAGTCACAGTTCAACTGTGAGTGGCTACAAACAGACCAGCAGGCTTGATACCCTCCCCTGAGTTTCCACTGTTGCTGAAACTTACTGCAATACATATTGGTGGTACAAACGTGACTTTTTTTTTGTTCTTGGTAGGTATCTTATTTCTAGGGGACAGAAAAATCAGCTATCCGATGACCAAACACATAGATATAAAAGTGTAAGGATGAAAAATATCTTTCTGTGATTTGCAAAGGGCTTCATTATTTATTGCAAAAGGCTACATTTTATTAAATTAATAGTAGCTTCAGTATTTTTTGTATAACCTTGCTTATAAAACAATTACATTATAAAGCACCATGGCAATAATCTGAAACGTTGAAAAAATGGCGTCACATAAAAGAAAATACTGAATGAAGAGGTCTCTAAACACCTCGTTCTGCAGTCTTATTTTTTCCTATTTGATCAAAGAAGCTTGCCAGAGCTACTTCCAGCAGATCTTAGTTGTTAATAAAGAATTGCTTGGTACAGCCTTTAGTTATAGTAGAAAGTTATGCAAATGGTATCTTCCCTGCTGGTGAGCCTGGTGAACATAAAATATGGGCGTTCAGACATGTTTCCATGCAAGCTTCAATTTTTGCTCAATTTGCGCAGCTTTTTATTGTGAGAAGATGGTTTACCCACCCCTTTAAGTCAGACCATGTTTTGGCCCCGCCAATATTTATTTTGTTTGTTTGTGTATTTTCCGGCTGTTGGTTTAAGACAAACGGCAAACACTAACCTTTTTTAAACCTAGAGAGTTTTAAAAAACTACTGTCCCATAAGGAAAAGCAAGTGGAGCAAATTTGTTTTGTTAGCCTGTGTTTTTCTTTTTAAATCATACAGTAGCACCTCTCTGTTTACTTTGTGACCTTCCTGCAAGCCAAAAGATTAAAGTTCAGCTACTCTGGATCCGGTCCAGGAAAACCCTTGTGCAATGTAACCTTGCAGTCAATTCATTTGAAGATGTAAAAAAAAAAAACCCCAAAAAAACAAAATGTTCACATTATATCCCATCCATAGTTATTTACATCCTGCATTTGAATAACTGAAATGTGTTATTCATCATTACTTGTATTCATATGTTCTTTCAGAGCAGAGTTTATGTTCTGGTTCTGTGTTTCTAAATGACCTGTGCAGGGACCAGCAACTGTCCCTGAGAGCTTCCTTACTGGTCCCTGGAGTTTCATAGAGAAAACATTGATCATATCGCATGGAATTAATAGAAGCTGTAGAATAGTGGCACAACTTTTGCACGGCACATTAACACGTTAACATTAACAATTTCACACTGGCTTTATCATTGTGCGTATAAAAGGAACGCTCACAGGTCACGTGTGACGAACCTTTGCTTTATGACACTGTTTGCCTCATTTGGTTCATGTCGAGTCGAACCAGCTGAAGCTTCATCCCCATCACGTCATACATAATCAGAGTACCCTATCAATACAATTTGTTTTTTAATAAGCAGACCAAGGGAAGAATTAACATGCTAGAGTGAGCTATTGATCTTTTGCATGTATGTATGTATGTATGTATGTATGTATGTATGTATGTATGTAATGTGACAATCTCTGGGAGGGTGGGGTCCCTCAGGGGTTAACTTGTGTGAGTGGTTGAGGGGTGGGGGAAACGCGGTTGGGGGTGACTGACTGTGAGGGCATGCTAGGAGCGGGAAGCGGGGTGTAGGGAGGAATGGATGTGAGTGATTGGAGGGGGTCAGGGGTCGAGCAAGGGCATAAATAGGGGCGATTGCCTCGACCCCCATCCTTGGCGCGAACGGTAGGAGTGACAGGATAGAGAGTGACAGTGAGGAGAGTTAGAGATAAGTGTAAAGAGGAAAAGTAAAGAAGGAAGGAAAAGTAAAGAAATAGCGAATCACCACTTTAATTTGTGTTTGCTCCCAGTACCCTTCCATTGCTTATATTTATTTTATTGTTCAGATAAATACAGGCTCAGGCCTTTAAAACATCTACCTTGTCCGACTCCATTCATCCTGCAACCCAGCAACGTTACAGTATGTATTGTAAGGCAGCGGGTTGTATGAGACAGCAGGGAGGGGGTTAAAACCTCCCTGAAGGAAAAAAATGCACCTTTTGTTTTGTTTAATTGTTTTGCTTTTCTGTTAATTAGTTTTGTTAATTGTTTTAGTGTTTAATTTAATTGTTTTATTATTTAATTATCCCCTGCACCTGGGCAGTAATTTAGAATTGGGACCAGGTGCAGGGTATTTAAGGGAAGCAGTCAGTCTGCTCAAGGCTGCTGAGTAGAAGGAGGCAGAAGAGGTGCTTTGTCTCCGAGTAGCCAGAGTGAAGTAAGTGCTGTGTTAGTGTGTGTTGTGTGGTGCCAGGTAAATGGCTTAGCCGTCCTGCAAGTTAGTCAGGGAAAGTACCTGTTTAGTAAGCGCTCCAAACGGAGTTAGGTTTTTGTTTTGTATTTGTTTGTTTTTGTATTGAATTAAAAGTAGCGCAACCGCGCTTAAAACTCCATTTCTCTGTCCTGGGTCGTAATTTTAAAGGGGCACGAACCCGTGAGTGGCGTGATCGTTCACAGTATGTATGTATGTATGTATGTATGTATGTATGTATGTAGATCCAAGTGCTCCAAGAACATCCACACTAAATCCACACCTTAAATCAATGTCAGGTTGCAAAACATGCTGCTTTTCTTTCCCGGTAACCTGGTATCATGTATTTTCTATTAGTTACTGCTGCACCCTAGTGGCAAAGATAGTCTAGTGCAGCACACACATTTGAGCTAATGACATTAGGGGGGTGTATTTCCATGCTTTTAACATACAGTAACATGGAGCTAAATGTCCCTTACAAATGTAACAGTGTAATTTGTTATGCCCTTTGGGGTGCATATCCCAAGCCACAAGAATATAGTGAAGAGACTTTCATCAACAGAACAGATCCTTAAGTACATGCTATGGACATTCGTTAGTTCTTGAGAGTATTGGAATCTAGATGATTAACCTGATCTTGAGTAACATGTGATTGGTTGGGCTAATGAAGGTTGTATCTTAGGAACTGCTACAATCACTCATAAAACAGCAGTTAGAAGGACCTGACGCATAATGAAGAACTTATCTGAAGCAGTAGGGAGGAGCAGCAACTGGCTCTGGTTGAGACGAAAAGATTCTGGTTGGGGTACTCAAGCACAGTAGAAATAAAAAAACATTGATGTAAAGAAAGGTAAGTAAGTAAGCTGGGCTTAGCTGAGTTGGGGATAGTGGGTGGGGTGGGGTGGGGGCGGGTGTGTGTGATGCTGCGACATCAGAATCACTGTTGAGCCCTCTTAACGTGTCCTGGGCTAGTCGACGAAACACCAAGGATGGAAGGTGCCCACTTCAAGACCCCAGAGAAGTACCCTACTCAGCTCGGTCCAGACGGTTGTCATGCTGATGCGCTAGGGAGGCCGCACTGTGGTTAATCTTTGGAGCCAGCATTGCAGCCGTTGTGTGTGCTGATGTGCCAGGGAGGCAAAATAGACTGATCCCTGGAGCCAGCATTACACTTCAGCCATCAAAACACCAGGAAGAAGAATATCTACATCATCATATGGAAGGTAATGCAGATGGATCACATTAGTTTACAGTAAAAGACTCTATGTCTTAGTTAGTGAGAGCTGAGTCCAATATCAGCATGAAGTTTTAAAACCTACTCTCATGAAAGGAAATCAGAGCTCAAGTTAGCTTTACCATTTTATTAGTAATTTGAACTCTGCAACTGTTTAAGAGTTGAAAACAATTAAAAAGGTTTAATTAAGAAACAATATTTTCAATTAAGGGTATAGTTAAGTAATTGAGAGCTGAGTTGGAATGAAAACCAGCAGCTGTTTTTACTGATTATATTTCATGGTTTTTATGGTTGAGGAATTTCTGAAATATCCCCATCATGAAAATAGTCTATTTCTTCTTGCTGGGTCTTATGTGTGTGACAATGTCTTACGAAACTATATTATAAAAAGGCGTTCTGGAGAAAATGGTGCCTAAGTAAGTTTAAAATATTATTATTATTATGATGATTATTATTATTATTATTATCATTATTATTATTATTACTTACAACCATTTATAATAATGTTTGTGAAGTATCTGCATGTATTCGGGGGGGGGAAAGATTGTATGGGCCTAAGCTCTAAAGAACATTGTTTTCAATGACTGCTTTTATCAATAAAAATATAAAGTTTGATTTAAAGAAACGGTTCTAGACTTCGTAAACATTGAGGTGCCTTTTTGTTGAGTTATTTGAACACAGAATTTAAAGAACAGTAAAGTAAGTAAGTCATGGTAGCATGTAATCAACAGTCTCGGTGTCTAAATTTAAAAAAAAATGTATACCTGTTTGTTTCAACTTGTTTAGTAAAAACATAAGTGAAGTGAGGCCTAGACCAGTCCACCCAGGAGGACCAAAGGGGATGTCCAAAATTATCATCAAACACAGCAAGCGTACACTGCATGCTCTTTTTCAAGATACAGAGCTGGAAGTAAGATTCTCAAAGGTGTTATCTTGCTTCAAATAAACTTTGATTGATTGTCTTTCATTTCACTCAGTGTGTTTTCATTTTCTTGAAAAAAAAGCTCCTAAGTTCAGTTGTTATTACTGATTTGGTAACTTTATTAGGATGCATTTTTTGAAAAAGGAATAATGTTAATGACGTTTTGGAGCTCTGATAATCTAGTTTGTACTACAGTACAGTATTTCACCATGGATGACAGCTGGATTTCCACTAGAGGTCACTGTTCCCCCAAGCAAGCTCCAATTACTAATATGTGCTTACCTACTGTATACTTAATAGAATTGGGAGTTGGATGTGGAAGAGGGCTTATTGTATACAGAAACCAGGACCAGAGGACACAGCTGGAAATGAAGTGGAGATAGACTTATGATAGAGGGAAGGATACACTTCTTCACACAGAGTGGTGAGGGTATGGAATGAGCTATCCAGTGATGTTGTTGAGCAGAATCACTTGAATCCTTTAAGACCCATCTTACTGAAGTTATGAGATCAATCAGCTACTAAGAATCGGATGAGCTCAGCTGAACCAAATGGCCTTCTCTCATTCTTAAATTTTCTTGTGTTCTTATGTATAGAGAAGAGGCAAGTTTTGGGTTTTATTTATTCAGGAAAAACCCTTAAGAAACAACTCATGGGTGGGATTCAAGTTGAAAAAATAAATTAAAAATATTATTGAACAATTAAATGTAATAGCTTATAATGTTGTTTTAGTTGTTTGCCAGGCACTTCCATTTAGAAATGGAAGCCTTCAGTGCAAGTTCATGTCATCCTCAGTTAGTTTGTCTGGTAAGTACAGTAAGTAATGGAAGTGACTTCATTTTCATGTGTCAAAATATGTAATCTCGCCCACGCTCCCACTAGTTGGAGAGGTAAAATTCAAGAGTAATGCTTCACTACACGGTTGTACAGTTTAGCAGACTGCAGGGGTGACGTTTGGTCTTGGCAGAAGGTGAACTGCCTCCCTGCCTTGCTCTCAAGATGTCAATCACAATTCGAGGCAGAACCAAGTCCCTGACAGGCAAGGCAAAGCACCAAAACCAGGCAACACTGCTCGGATACATGTTTATAACAATTTCTCTCATAGAAATGTTGTTTTAAATTGCAAGAGCTGTCCTGACCGAACCGTGGGTGATTTGAACACTTGGAGTCGAAAACATCTTTTATAAAACTGAAACTCATTCAAAACGGTTGATAAAAATTGCCTCATAGTCATAGCCAAACTGACTGTATATGCAACTGCAACTGGGACATCTGCTGCTGTTTCCTGGGCGTGACAAACCTTCAAAACAACAACTGCTGTGGTCGGAGGTGTTGAAGGCAAGGGAAAAAGACATCTGCAACAACTAGCACAGTCTAGTCAGATAGGTACCAGACATGTCAATAAGCACTGACTCATTTCATCAATGAAAGTAAAGCGCAACCTATATCAAGCAGAAGAGAATAAGACACACTGAATATTCATTGATGTATATTTCTCAGAAAACCACTTGCTACGGGTCTCAACATGGACGATTGCATGTGATGATGCTAACAACATTGTCAATAGACATGGAAAAAAATGATAGGCCCTATTCAAAAAACTGTTTGTTAAAGACTGTTTTTAAACAGTTCATGCAGCCTTTTCCACATGCTTTAGAGAGGGTTAGAAGTTTATTCTCATATTTCAAAGCTTTGTTTAATCTAAAAGAATGTTTAAAACTACATTAGACACTAAAACAGTACTCATTAAAACAGCCCTTAAAAGCATTATGAGACCAGACTAATCAGTGTTTACACAGTTTGCAGCCTGTTTTGACTATCTTATGGTAAGAGCTCAGACAGGCTTTTGTTTGCATGCTCTGGCAGCTGACCAGGTGTGTCCCACAATGCTTCACTTACAGTGATCAGTTGCACACTGCACTGGTAGCTGTAATTCATCTGAAATGGTGACCAACAAATTTCCGTACACTTTGTATTTTGTGAGTTTTTTACTCCACAGTATGATAATTCTAGGATCACCACTGGATTTACCTCTTGACTAAAATCCCAGTTTACATTGCGGCCTGCGGAAACTGACAAGACGATGACTTGCTTTGTGCCTGACTCTGTAGCTAAATGGCTGACTTCAATTACAGTACATATCTGGTTCTGACAAATGAAAGGAATTCTAGCCTGGTGAAAACTGGATTGCGCTTTACAAATGAGCAATGACCAATGAGAAGGGAACGCTTAAAGACCCCGGCTGACAAATCTGTATACAACCTGAGATCACAGTAATGTTGGGGAAAAATGGCAAACGGATGGACAAAGATAGAGGAGGATGCAGTACGTTGCTGTATCCAAAACACAGGAAAATGGTTTAAGATTGTAATTCACCACAGCTCGTGTTATTTACTAATGTTATTACACTGAGGTTTCTGTCTACTTACAGTTTAACTTTTCATTTTAAATTGAAACAGTAAACTTAAAACAGCAACATGATCTTTGTGCGAATAAATGTAGACATTAATAAAAACGGAATACATTACTGTGACAGGAGTGAAAGGAGTCTCTCTTGTAATTCACCCTCCCGACTACTGGCAGCGCTGTGCAGGAAGGACCGAGACAGAGGAGAAAGGCTGAGTCATGGTTGGGGCAGAAGCCGCAGTGGTGGCGGCCATCTTAACTTGGGGCAGGACCTCATGGTTGAGCCCCATTATTGCAATCAGCTGTGCTGCGCTGGACGATTGGCTGAGGTGGGGTTCGGCACTATTTAGGCTGTGGGGTTCTGCCATTTGGGTGGGTTGTGCTGGATTAACACCTGCAAGAGAGGTGCTGGTTGGTTGGTTGGTTGGTTGGTTGGTTGGTTGGTTGGTTGGTTGGCTGGCTGGCTGGCTGGCTGGCTGGCTGGCTGGCTGGCTGGCTGGCTGGCTGGCTGGCTGGCTTCATTTATTTCTTTTCACAACTAAAGCCCTGTGTTTGCAGATCCTTGACGAACTGTGAGTGTGTTTTCCCTTGCTTTCCCTACCCCTTTGGATACTGGGACGGATCTGCAGCGCAACACCTTTTGTCTGTGCCTTTGTGTTTGTGAAGCCTCAGGAGGGAGCTGAGGCAGCAGCTGGAGGACACCGGTTGCCACCGCGTGGAGGAACCACGTGATTGTTTTGTTTTAATTTTTGTATTTCTGTGTAGTGCGGGACTGTTCTATTTACTGTTTTTATTTCAACCCTTGATTACTATTGCTAGTATTCAAGGGGGTTTCTTATTTTTGTTTGTGCAATACTGTACCTGTCTTTTGACCCCTGCTATTCTCCCTATGGAATATTAATAAAACCCTGCCCAGCCCTGCCTTGCTGGTGCGCAGGTTGTGCCTCACTTGCTGCCTGTCTCCATCACTTCTGGATCACGTCACTTCCTCCCATAACCCACCACAATTACCAATAACTTTTTACAGAATTATACCAAATTAATCACAATATCTTTCTGATTCTAAATTATTTTGTGTGTTCACAGACTCTTGCATCTCTATTTATCAATGTTCCAAAAACTCACTCTTGGTCACATTTTACTAAACATTTTTAAACTAATAAATAAACAAGTGCCATAATGAACATTATCGTATTCATCATAGTAAAGTTGAGTTCTTACCTGTAAACAGGAATGCGTTTAAAGTTTGAAACTCATTGTCTGGAGCTTGGTGTTATATACATTATCGTTGATACACTGAGGTTTGAGGTTCAAACTACATCTGCATATTTTAAGTGGATGGAAGATGAAAATACTTTTAAAAACACCCTTTTCTTATACCAATACAGTACAAGCATCATTTTAATAGCAAAACTGTGTTTATCTTAAGTATTTCAATTGTGGGGAAGCCTCGATGTTTCTAGAAATTTATTTCAAGGGCAATTCTCATCCCTCTCATTAAACCTGCATGATGCCACACTCGCTCCAGCGCTCAACGCTGCCTCAGGGGCCGGCTGTACTAAGGATCTGATCCTAGATGCAGATTCCAATCTGAGCGGAGCTTCAGTGCGCTTTGAAGACTAAAGTCATGGCTTCGTAATTCCATGACTCAGAAGCAAAGGCTTTGTAATTCCATGCGACTTAATAATATAGCTATTTGCCACTTTGGATCTTTTAATTAAACATACAAGGGATGCAATGTTTTGTTATACTTGTTTGTAACATATTTTATTATTTCAGGTAGAATAATCTTGATGCAGCCGCAGCTACAGAAACTACCCCCTGCCCCCCCACCCCGTCCCAACGTTTTGAAACCAAAGTTACGCCACTGCCTGTAGGTGTGACTATTGGTCTGATCTAAATCGTTCTGATCAGTTTTTCTTTTCCCATATCATTTTGAGGTTGGCAATGATGTAGAGCAGTGGGATGCAGTGTCGTTGCGGATTCTGTCCCCTATCGTTGAGATGAGGTTAAAAGCTCTAAAAGCACAAATGCACACAAGCCTGGCCTGTGCCCTGTTACACGCACAATGCCAAAGGCATTCCTTATGTACTGTACATCAATTTCATGTTAATCATTTTAAAATGTATCAAAACTGTCATGTTCACCTTCAATTTTCAATACTGCATATGTCTTTTTGACTAACGCTTTTAAAAGTGTGTGAGCTGAAGGAGTAGCTCCTCCAAGCTGGCAGGAATTAAATATTTTAGGCTGGCTGTTACATACTCATGGGGGAAATTAGTCCCCAAATATACTCATCTTACAGCTCTGTTGAGTTTGATTTCCCACCACTGACACCAAATGCAAGAGGTTAAGCAGCAGCTCAAGCAGTCATGGTAGAGGTTTCAGGTTGTTTATTATATTCCCCTCCCTTCATTATCATTATCATCATTAGCATAGCAAAGTTATATGCTGTACTAAAGGGAAACATTAAGCTTTAGCTTACTGGCTATTCAGCCTTCTGCATTTGTGGCACAATTACATTACATGCACATTAATTATTTAAATGTCCATCAACAGCAAAACTTGTTACAATTCTTTCATTATTACATTTCAATAATCAATACCGTTACCACAATATAAAAACAGTTTTTTTTTATAGTACCTGTGCTGTAGATTAAATTACAGTAAATTTCATGTGGGATAATATTGTAATTGAAGAAAATAAATCTCGTAAACACAGATGGCTTATTGTGTTGCAAAAGCCTTGAACTGATAATACAGCACACATGTTCTCTTCATCCAAGGGCACACTTTCTGCTCCAAGCCTGGCAAAAACAGTTGGACAGAATCGCTGAGGTTGAAACTGTAGACCATATTCACAAAACTTTAATGAATTCCCGCATGACATTAGACACCCTAACCCTGGATTTTCAGTTTGTCAAGCAGTCTGATGAGTGTAGTATTGTGTCTTTTTTGCAATATATACTGTAATTAAAACATTTTTATTTTCTTTTATGAAACCTCCTCAAACCCACTGCCTTCCACACTGCAGCCTGGCTTTCTAACTACAGAGCTGCTCAAACCCGCTGCCTTCCAAACTGCAGCACATCTTTCTAACTACAGAGCTCCTCAAACCCGCTGCCTTCCACACTGCAGCACAGCGTTCTAACTACTGCGCTCCTCAAACCCGCTGCCTTCCACACTGCAGCACAGCGTTCTAATTACTGCGCTCCTCAAACCCGCTGCCTTCCACACTGCAGCACAGCTTTCTAACTACTGATCTTCTCAACCCCCTTAACTTTCAAACAGTAGCCCAGCACTCTCAACACTGAGCTACTAAAACTCATTAACTTATACAGTGCAGCCCAGCACAATAACCACTGAGCTACTCAAACCGCATACCTTCCACACTGCAACCCAGCTCTCTAACCACTGAGCTCCACACTAAGGCCCAGCATTCTAACCTCTAACTGACACAGTGACTTAAACCGACACAGCAAATAATATCTTTATTCTGTTTTGTTTTCACAGCTATAAGGAGCTGTTTCAACATAAATGCAATGCAAGAAAGTACATGACATACAGCATACGGAGGCTGTTTTTTTTCAGTGTGGTTTGCAGGGGAAAAAACAGACATCCCAATGCAATCCAGTACATAAAAAAAGAACTCATATTAAAGTAACACATTTGAATTGGTCTTCAGATACAGCTGTGTTCAGTGCTGTCTAATACACAGTGGCAGAGTAAGGGCAGGATGTGGGCAGGGCAGAAGCCCTGCACAATAAGAAATGTGTGTTTTGTGGCTGCCTATGCAAAGCCACAGGTTAATGTAGTTGTTTAATTGGTGGGGGGATTGTTTTGTCTTATTGATTAATTGAAAACTGTGGAACGTGACCAAGTGGTAATTTTACAGATATGTTGTTCTCCCATTTATTTGTATTGTTTATATTAATGGAGTTGTAGTGTTAAATGTTTTATGAAACTGTTAGATATATAAGGGGTTCAATATAAATGGTGTGATAAAACTTGCAATAATGTATTTTATTTTCAGAGAACTACATTATCTCTGAATACAATTGTATTTTGCCGAGTTACTGCATGAAAGGGAAGGGGAGATAGAGAATAATATTGAAACCATTTGAATGGTTTATTTTACAGCTCCTGCACGATTGGGAATGACTGCAAGCTGTCTTTTTTTTTGCTGAGTACTGCTTTCAATAAACCGTCTCTGTGAGAATCTGAGGATTCCCAGTGTCTATCAGTTCTTGTGTGATGCAGGAGAGAGGGAGGAGCGGGCACAGAGTATCAGGGAAAATAAATAAAATAACACAAATGTATTCAGCTGGAACAAGATTGAGTTGGCTACACATGCAAAATAATAATAAAAAGAAGAAGAATTAATTAATGCATTCCTAGGTTTCTTGTCATTACTAATGCAGAGCAGGAAATAAAATTGTTGGGGAATGTCCAGGCTCTGCCGCCAAGAAGCTGAAGTTTCAGTGAGTGTGTCACAAGATGGTGACGTCAGACCAGGAAGAGACTGACAACAATACAGGTGGTCTCCCTCTGGCGGCGGAGGCGGGAGCAGTGGGTAGTGTCCTCCTGGCGGTGGAGGCGGGTGCAGTGGGTAGTGTCCTCTTGGCGGTGGAGGCGGGTGCAGTGGGTAGTGTCCTCCTGGTGGCGGAGGCGGGAGCAGTGGGTAGTCTCCCCTTGGTGGCGGAGGCGGGTGCAGTGGGTAGTCTCCCCTTGGTGGCGGAGGTGGGTGTAGTGGGTAGTGTCCTCCTGGCGGTGGAGGCGGGAGCAGTGGGTAGTGTCTCCCTGGTGGCGGAGGATGGAGCAGTTGGTAGTCTCCCCCTGGTGGCGGAGGTGGGAGCAGTGGGCTCTCCCTCGGTCGCTGGGCAGTGGTGTGGCTCTCCCTCAGTCGCTGGGGACTGATACGGCTCTCCCTCGGTCACTGGCGACTGGTATGGCTTTCCCTCAGTTGTTGGGGACTGGTACAGCTCTCCTTCGGACACTGGGGACTGGTGTGGCTCTCCCTCGGGTGCTGGGGATTATGTGGGCTTGTTTGTTGTATCACGTTGTTAACACTGGTGTGCTGTATTTCTGTTTAATTTGACAGTCCCTCGACACAAAGATGTCAAGAAAGATACTAACACCAAGGAAAGGCAACGATTCATCTGCTCTGACTCAAACTTAATGTCTCACTATAAGCACTCTCATTCAACCATTACAACAACCTCACTGTTTTTTTTTGTTTTAAGAACTGTCATCTTACCATGTGGGGAGTTTGATAATGTCTTTGACAGGAAATGTCTGTTTAACTGAAAGATACTATCTTAAATAAAGAAACCGGCAGTGCAACACCCACTGGTATCAATATATCTGGCTGGTAGTTTCCAAAGAAGGTAATTTTCCATGTAAACACATGCTGTTCCATTTTTTTCTATAGAATCAAGATTAAATTAGATTAGAATACATTTTCTTTTGTGATACTGTAAATCTCTGTAGCGTTTTAAAATGACCACAAACCTGAACATTTTAAAGAGGTGTATTTATAAAAGTTTGTAAATACATCTTTTCGCGTTACTTTCTGTATGTGCTTTATTAGGTTTACGATTTCATCCCAGGATGCTGTGAGATGTAATAATTAATATGGAAGGGGTAACAACAGAATTGTGTATCTGATTGCTTAGTCGCTGTTGAATAAATCCTGTTTCAGAGGTTGCTGCACAGTCCTATTTATCCTTCACACTACCGACCCATAGAACAGAAGATAACCCACGGCCTTACAATACCTTCAGGTGAACAACCTTTATACAGGCAGCCCAAAATTAGAAGTAATCAGTATGTGAATTATTTTATGTGCTTGTTTGTTTCTTTGTTTGAAATGTTAAAAAGCATCACAATACAGACGTTGCAAGGCATATTTACACAATCATTCAATTCCACAGCAAACTACTAGTAAAAAGCCATCAACTTGGTATTAGATTTTATCCACTGGGAAGATTTTTTTATGCTTGACGTCCTGTTGATATTGCTTAACAGACACATGAATCAGGGGACTGGATCACTGTGCGTGGAACTCTTCATTTGTAATAAAAGTTGTTGGACACTACAGTTAAAAACGTAGTGCATAGGAGGCTAAAATAAGAGACCAGAATTGAGTGTAAATAAATAAGAGACCAAATGTGAGTGCATGTTACTAGTCCAGCAACTAGTGAGTGCAAAACCATGTCAGATGCCACCACATCGCCGCCTGGAGGTGTTTATAAAAAAACAAACAACAACAAAAAAAACAGGATGCACAGATTCAGTTTCACACAACCACCCAACTCTAACTGACACTTTGTGTCTACTTTCATTTCTGTTAAACTGGTCTACAAGAGGTATTGCTCAATCAGTTCAAAGATAGTATGGGACAGAAGCTCACATCAGCAGTAACAGCAAGCATCTCTTAACAGTGGCCGTGTCTCAAACACTCTCTGTGAACACCCTCCCCAGACACACCAAGTTAACACAATCTCTTACCGAGACATTGCAAATGTATTACATTCTCAAAAGCACCAATAAACCACAGAAAACAATCATTAATTTTCTTAACAGTACCCTGACTGGAATGATATAAGTGACTGGACTGATTTATAATGTAAACTCAGCATAAATCAAGTGTATGTTTGAAAAACAAGGACACCTGGTCTAATGTATTCGCTGGACTAGTGGATTCATTTTGATCAAAGTAGCACTTAGGTTTTTATAAGTATTCCAAACAAGGCAATTGAAGTCTATATTTGCAGGTGAAAAAAAAAGATTGGGATATGATTTTCCAGTGTCGTAACAGTATACATCATGGATAAAAGCTCAGCACAAACTCTGTCTGCACAGATCTGAAACTTTTACTAAGCACAAAATACATATTTACAGGAAAACAGGTGAAAAAACATGAATCTGTTACCAATTCAAGGAGAAACTTGTTAGTGGTATGGGATATCGGGCTTATCTTAGCTAATTTATTCTTGCTATTTAGATTCACTTTGTGTATCATCACTTCCTGCTGTCTGATTAAAACTGCCCAATGACCTTAAAAGAGCTCTCAGAAACATGTGTAATCTCTGAATACATCAGAGTGTAACCATTAATCTGTTCCTCTGCCACCTTCTTCCCCTTGAGGTAGTAAGATATTTTTCCTTTCTATTCATCCAAATACAATATGTATCATATTGTAAAGAAATTATATGCATAAGTAGGGCAGCAGTGTGGAGTAGTGGTTAGGGCTCTAGAATCTTGACTGGAGGGTCATGGGTTCAATCCCAGATGAGGGACACTGCTGCCGTACCCTTGAACAAGGTACTTTACCTAGATTGCTCCAGTAAAAACCCAACTGTATAAATGGGTATTTGTATGTAAAAAAAATAATGTAATTGTATGTAAAAAATAATGTGATATCTTGTAACAATTGTAAGTCACCCTGGATAAGGGTGTCTGCTAAGAAATAAATTATTAATATGACTAAATTATACAGATGGATTTAGAGAATTAACCTGATGTAATGCTCTGCTAAGAGATGCTGAAATAGGTGAGCAAACCAAGCATGTAGGAATCATTGGGCCCAATTTATAAAGCTTTAATTCACTCTCTTATTTGATACTTGTGGGTTTGTTCCAGGCTGTTGTTGGTTTCATGACGATCAAAGTTTATTCTATTGATACACACAGAAAAAAAACAGTTTTAAATACAGTAATCACTGGGAAAGACTTTGTGAATAGGTAAGAACTACAATCTTTTCAGATCAGAAACATTACACTCACTGTTTTCCGTCCATCACATGCAGAGATAAGAATGTATTTGGACCTTCAGACAGTATCCAATTAGATTTAACCAATGAATCTCAACTTAGTGGCTGATGAGCAAATAATACTAACATCAGTATAAGACCCATACTTACCTCTCTTCAGATGAATGATAAGGCTTCTCTGAAATGTAAGGTCACGGTTTGCATCCAGCCCTTGGCTTTCCTTTCAATTCAATGGGCTGAGATGCCAATTTATTAGAGTACTTAGCCTCACCTATCTCGGCTTATTCACCCAGATCAGTTTTCACAATCCTCTTCCTCTCGCAGCCTGCCCTATTTTTGTGAAAGATACTGAGTGCCACCATTATACACCAAGGGAAGAGACCTTATACAAAAAAACATGTTTACATAATATCATTGTTCATTCCCTAAAATGATGCAGAGCATATCGAGTTCTGGAGGGGATTACTCCCTTTACCCCCTGTAATAATGCCAATGGCACAGTACACTTAGCAAAATGTAAGATAATGATGTGATGCATCAAGATGGAGCACTGAATATATACAAAGTACACTCAAAGAGCTATTACTTAACACATTACATTTGCATTTCTATTCCTTCCCCTCTTCGCCTTGGTTCAATCCAATAGGAGATGGAATAATACTCTCTGAGCGGAGATCAAAAACACTAACCCTGAATCATTGCACAATGGAGAAACAGAGCAGAGACATTAGGGTCCACCCAGGTCTGAAGGGTTCTCCCAGAATGCACGTGGATATGTGACTAGCAGATCAGGATAGCAACGTAAAAAAAGGTTGTGGAATTAACATAATCTTGAATAGTTAGCTGGGAAATGCAGAACAGATCTCAGGGGGTATGTGTCTTTTATTAATTAAACAAAGGGTTATCTAAGGCACTATTTTTCAAAACTCCCACCAGTGAATAAGTTACAATATTTACAGATGAAACAGCGGATAGATTAAAATGTACTGTGCATCGTTATAAAACACAGATGAACTCAGCACACAGCAAGTTCCACACAATACATTCGTCAGTACCCTCAGTGATTTCTTAACCTGTCGCTTAAAGCAAAGTTGAGAGAGAGTTGGTTGGGTTCAGGTTAACTGGCCAGTGATTAATACAAGTAATGGAGCTTTAACTTTGTCCTAACTTTAGGAACTCAGAACTTCCACAGGGCCTTGCATTATACTTGTGCAATAATGTTTAAGACTTATTAACAAGTTACCAATAAACATTAACAACATGGTACACAGTATAATACCTGGGTTAATGTGGTAGAACATCTGCCTTTGCCATCTGAGGAACAATGTGCCGCCTCAGGGAACACACTTAATTCACACTGCACTGCCAGTGTTGCCATTGAGGAGAACTCAATGGCATGACAAAGACTGCAAAGAAAGATTAGCCTGGCCTGATTATACCTTGTTGCTACTAAAGGAGGACAGGTGCAAGGGTGATTCTTGCCTGCTTGGTTTGCATTTTTGATTGCAGTTTACAGCTGATGTT
Organism: Acipenser oxyrinchus oxyrinchus; assembly: GCA_030684275.1. Classification (NCBI taxonomy): domain Eukaryota; kingdom Metazoa; phylum Chordata; class Actinopteri; order Acipenseriformes; family Acipenseridae; genus Acipenser; species Acipenser oxyrinchus. Next base: position 11,093,119 of record CM060251.1, read on the forward strand.
TTCTCTCATTTCTTGAATTGTATTTGTGTCCATATATTGGTCAAATGCCATAACATTTTACAATTTTACCAAAAACCACTGCCCCTGCCCCCTGTACTACAGGAAGCTGTTCCAAGGAGTTCTGAATCATCTTACCTCCTTGATTAAGCCTTTTCTCTTCCCTTGGGCCATTGCCTTTTGAACTATAATTGTATTTTATCAAGCTTGTATTCAGTATCTCATTGCAAAGTGCCCTGGGACCCTGTGTTGTTTTAATTATGATTTGACAATAAAAATCAACAACAGGGTTGACGGCTGTTATTGTGCACTTGTGTAAAACTGGGTAAAAGCAAGGTGTAATAGGGCATAGTGAAAACATGCTTACTTAAAGGATAAATACACATTGTAAAGCCCAGTATGGTAGAGCATATAAAAAAACCATAGCAAAATCCAGTAAACTATAGTAAATGCATAGTATAACCATGGCGAAAGCATGCGAAAAGTACAAAATTACTTTACAAAAATACTGTGGTGAACTTTTCTAAGGGAACTATGGGTTTGTACTTTGGGTGTGTGCAGTGCAGCAACAAGCATAAATAAATACATGTCATAAATAACCCTAAATAAATGTTATTCTGCTGGTGTTTTATAGGAAACAAATACAGAGCTGGAGTTTTTCACATGGGTAATACAGGTTGTTATGTAATATAGTTAAACCTGAATGACTGGTCCCAAAAGGGTGACATATGCTAAAATATTTGGATAGTTTCAAATACAGACACATGAAGTAAACTTTATCCACACTGTACTAACACTTTTGTTGCATCGTTTATTATGTGTTGTTACATGGCAATTATATTGTAGTTATCTGACCACATGTGTAAATACAGTGTAATTACAAAGGATTCTAAGCAACTGCCCAGTGACCACATCTTTCATTTAGAATGTTAGCATGTTGCATTGCAACTACACAAAAGTATGTGTAATAACTGTGTTACTATAGTGTAGTTAAAAACATTTCATCTGAAGTATGGCGTTCCATCCTCACAATCAAGAGTTGTGTGTTAAGGGGTCTGTCCCTAATTCTGAACCTAAACTCCTTTTATACAGTATATGCACTGCGATATAGTTAATCTCTGCTGGAATCCTGAGCTCTATGAAGTTATAAAGCTAGCTACAGTGGCTTGAATGTCCTCTAATAAAATGATCTTTACTTTATAGACTGGTTTTACAAAGTGCATGAAACGCACTACTCCATTTAGTCTCTGTACGTGCTCTCATTAAATCGGAGCTGTAAAAAGGTGCATATCATTAGAGCTTGTTACTGCGAAGTACAGGAACATTGCTTTTCCAATTACGTTTGCGTAACTTGTTTTAAAGCCATAAAAAATAAGAATAATAACATTTAAATATGAACTTTCAAACAAGTTTTTCTTCTTGAGGTTTTACAATTGAATCTTCTGTCTGTGCTATTCTTTTTACTGATTAAAATGTTATTTACATAAATGCCCCTAAGTTTATTGAATAATTTGTTATACATTAAACACCTAATACCCTATTCACACTTCTGTAATAGGAGCTCACCATGCTTTGAAAACATCTTTGTAAATGAAGTGAATGTAAATCCAGACTTGATGTATTTACAGTATATAGCTTATGTGGTATTCAAAGTTCAATTCACTGACAACCCATTTCTTTAATAACTAAGCTGAAAGGACTGACCAGGGGTAGGCTTATGGATCCTGCAAGCAAGGCTGCACCTGCTGCCTTCCTTTTAACGGGGATAGGATTTTTATCTTGCCTTACTTTTACACTTCACACAGCTTCACAAGGTTTATTCTTTTGCTTTTTCGGCCACTTGATACTATTTGTAGCTTCACAAATCCACAAGACTATGGATGGAATCTAGCATTAAAACAACCTAAAGTGCATTGTCATTGTACGGACAAGATCTCAACAAATTAAGCTGCTACTAATAACAATGGTATACAATCCCTCAGAACCAATAGTGGGCATGTTTTTCACTTGTATTAAAGAATAGATAGCTAGCATGCTAACTATAATCTAAAAATCTTTTGAATGCATTCCAATGTAAACCTCTTGTGTAACAGGATTTGGCTCCGTAGAACATTCTGGAAGCAGTATGTGTAGGCCGTCTTTCTCTTCTCTTCTCTTGTAAGATTCATGCCATGCCAGTGCCATGTAAACCTCTTGTGTAACAGGATTTGGCTCCGTAGAACATTCTGGAAGCAGTATGTGTAGGCCGTCTTTCTCTTCTCTTCTCTTGTAAGATTCATGCCATGCCAGTTTGCTTTGGGCATACACTTGCTACTTGAATGTGTTGATTCTTGTTTTTCAAGGTTAATGGTGCTGTGTGTTAGATATAGTGGTGCAGCCCGGTGCTATCAGATATAAGTGTGTACATTGCTTTAGTCAATAAATCTCTGTTGATTCTACTCAAACACCAGAACACTTGGTTAGTGTGTTAACAATAGGCATATCAAGGGGAAATCGGAGGAATGTCAAGAGCTTGAAGTGCTGGCATGTGAATAAAACACAAAAAACAAGTCACTGGCAATCAACAGGGTTCCGGTTTGAAGTAACTATGGAGGAATTATAGCAGTCACCCCATTTGAGAGGTCAGAAATCCAAATAAAGTGAAGATTATTGTTCAGTCCTTCAGGGATGCTGTGGCAGTCTGGCTCGCAGTGGTGTGGTTGATGACGTCACGGACCAGGAAGTAACTGAGTCAAACAATGGATGGGCGGGTGAAGCTGAGTGCAACGGCTCTCAGCTGGATTTATTAATAATTAAACAAAACAAAAGATTTAAACAAAACAGAAACCAAAGGGCACGAGGGCCAAACGAATAAACAGACAAACAAGTAAGTGGAGTGCTGGCTAAACCAGCACGTTTTAGCAATTGTTTTGTTGTATTTCTACGCGCTCTCTCTCCGCTCTCCCGTACTCTCTACACTCCAACACTCAACAACCCAGTACAGACAGCTGCAGGTTCTTATACTCTGGCCGAGGGGTTAACTAGCTGTTAATTATCTTATTACCCCTCGGCCACAGTCTGCATCGCGTTTAGTAGGATGCATGACTGTCAGCTAGTTAAATAATCAGTAGCTGATCAGTCATGCATCCTCACGAGGTTTTTAAATATAAATAATAAAAGACGCGGCGCTTTTATCCGCGCCGCAAACAAATACAAATAATAATAAATAGGGGCGGGACACACCGCCACAGATGCTTTATTTATATATTCATATAACTCCTACAGTTCATCTGACGCAGTGATCACTCCTCTCATGTATTCTATTGTGTAGTTCGCTCATTTTCCAGGTTTGTTGAATTAATGCCCAACTTAAGGTATCAAAAATAATATAACTCTTTTAACACAATACAGACAACAGAGCTGAATCACAGTTTCTAATTTAGAATGAGGAGATGAAAGACTTTAAACTATTTAAGCTATTTCCTGCATTACCAGCTACACTGTATGGTTGGAAGAGTTACTGAGCCTGAAGCATCAGCTGAGGATCCAGTCATTCATTAACTCACTGGTAACTGTAACTTGTTACTTTTGCTGTTATGTCATAATTGAATATAAAGCACAACAACCTTTTGACACTGGTTTTAAGATAGCTCTTCTGCAGCTATTATGTGCTATACTAGAGTCTGGAACAAACACAGAGTAAGTGCAACACAGAGGGGAACGAGTATTCAAAGATGCATGCAATTACACTGTAGCACCATGCCAGTGTACAGGCAGCCAAAACATGATCTGAAATACAGCAGGGGAATTAGAACAGCACACTGGAAGAAACAAAAGAAAACCGCATCCCAGCTCCTGTACAGCTGGCAGCACAGAAGGCAGTTCGTCATGTTTTTCAGGATGTTAGGTCATGCAGAAGACCAATGGCAGTGCTTTCAGCTTTTGACACAGCTGGGATGGGGAGGCAGAGAAGGGAACAGAGCTATGCAAAGCATCCCATACAAAACAATGAGCAAAGAATAACATTGTAACTATTGCCGGCAGAAGCGGGATGGAAGTTGATCCAGGCAGCTTGAAGCAAGAGCCGGCAGGAGGCGGAGGTATGAGAAGGTTTCTGCACTCCAACGCCAAGACTGGAGAACCAGAGCTGCTGCAAGCCAGATTCTGGAGCTGACAGCGGGCAGCGGGAGAGAGACTGGCCCGGCTGGCGACAGACATGGAGAGGGAAGCCTGGCGAGCTTATGCTGATGCTGCAGCCGGAGAACAGGAGGAGCAAGCGCAGTTTGTTGAAGCTGACTCGCCCCGGAGTAGGAGGATGTGACCCGGGAAGAGAGCAGTGGTACTCAGCAGCCCGCAGTGCAGGGTTGAATGAGAGGGAGGCGAAGCCGAACAGGGAACCACGCAACTGGCTGTCCAACAGGCCATGTTTGGGCAATCGCCCCTCCCCATCAACCACCCACCGCCTCTGCCGGGATGCGGTCAACCCGGCTACATCTGTTCTAACTGCCCCCGGCAGGAGCCGTGACCCAGACCCAACTAGCCGGCAGGAAACGAGCGTGGGCCGACATAACAGGGAAACCATCGGCCCATTCTTCCAACCCCAATCTGAATGCAGCACACACACACCCACCCCAATCGGGAACCACCAGGCCGGCTACCCTTGTTCAGATGCAAGGCAGCGGAGAAAATCATTTAAGAGATGCGGGAAGTGGGGGTGATTGAGCCATCCAAAGGTCCGTGGGCCGCAGCGGCTACTGGCAAGTGGAACTCGACCACAACACCAAACCCAAGACCGCCTTCTCGACCGGACAAGGCCTCTGGCAATTCAACGTCATGCCGTTCGGTTTATGGAACGCCCCAGGCACATTAGAACGGCTGATGGAGAGGGTACTGGATGGCATTCGAAGGCAGGCATCTATTGTGCCTGGATGATCTACTGGGGCCCTGCTCAACCTGTGGCGGGTGCTGAAGAGGATCCAGGCTGCTGCGACTGCACCTGGGCAAATTCTACCTTTTCAGGCACCAAACCACCTTCTTCTGCCACTGCGTCAGCATGGAAGGCAAAGTCACAAACACTGAAAAGGTCTCCGCTGTGCATCTGAGGTTTGCGAAAGGATTTGCCACCATCGCTAACCCCCTTCACTGCCTCCTTGCGAAGATCACCTGCTTCCAGTGGACCCCCGAACACGAGCATGCCTTCTCCCAACTGACCATGCCCTGACCAGCATCCCTGGGCTCGCCGCTCCTTCCACAACAGCCCCCTTTACCCTGGACACAGATGCAAGCAACGTAGGCATCGGAGTTGTGTTGTCCCAAGGAGCCCCCGACAGCAGAGAGAGAGTGGTGGCATATTACAGCAGTGTCCTCAGCAAAGCGAAGCGCAACTACTGCGTGACCTGCGTGTCGCCAGTTTGTGCTCCTCACCGATCACGTCTCACTACAATGGTTGCTGCGATTTCGCGGCCAGAAGGTCAAGTAGCTCGCTGGCTTGAAATGCTCCAAACCTTCGAATTCGACATCCAGCATCGACCAGGGGCAAAGCACAACACGCAGATGCCCTGTCAAGATGACCGTGCTGTGAGGTGGGTTGCTGGTACTGTGATCGACAGGAAATGAGAGAGAGAGAGGCACTGGGAGAAGACGGAGACGCTGTGACATTGAGAGAGGTGCCGCCCTGGAGTGACCAGCAAGCTCAGGATCCAGAGCTTGCAACTCTCGAGGGAAGGAGGAGAACCGTCAGTCCAACTGGGCAGAAGTAGCCCCCCTCCCAAGCTGTTAAAGGGTTGTGGTCACAGTGGAAAGCTTTGGAGCTCCTGGATGGTGTCCTGCACCGGCAAGGCAAGTTCTGGCCAGCAGCGAACAACAAGATAACCACGCCGCACCTGGAGTGGGGCACTTCAGCATCACCAAGACACTGGCGCGCCTCCACGACCAGTACTACTGGGGACACTGTCGCCGGTGTGTGATGACTGCACCGCAAAGAAGGGTCCCACTGAACAGTCTCATGCTCCCCTTCAACAGTACCGGGTCGGTGGGCCGATGGAATGGGTCACCATCGACATCATGGGTCCTTTCTCCACTTCTGAACAAGGTAACAGGTGTGTGCTGGATTACTTCACCAAATGGCCAGAAGCATACGTGCTCCCAAACCAGGAGGCGCAGACGGTGGCGGATGCACTCATCGGAGGTTCTTCCGGTTTGGGGTCCTACAGGAGCTCCACTCCGACCAGGGCCATAACTTTGAATCCAAAGTGTTCAGCGACGTCTGCAAGCAGCTGGGGATCAGCAACACCCGCACAACCCTCTTGCAACCCCAAAAGCGATGGCCTGGTTCAGCACTTCAACCACACACTGGGCATCCAACTGGCCTTCGCCACCAATAAACACCAGTGGGACTGGGATCAGCATTTACTGCTTGTCCTGCGGGAGAAGGCTGGTTAGTTGGACTGGGAGTATAGCCCCCGGCAGCAGAAAGGGCTAGATGCACCTTGAATTGGACCATGTGCGGTGTTCGAACGCTGGGAGAGGTAGTTTACCGGGTGCAGTTGCAGTCCAGGAATCGGAGAGTCGTCCTCCACAGCCACCACCTTGCTCCTTACCACCAGCCAGTGCCAGCAACAGGCCTCGTTGCTGACCACCCTTCCATCAGGTCCAACCTCACCTGGTGATGCGTCATGATCAACAAAGACCACTCTCCCTTCACCACCGGCATCACAGACCACCGCCACCAGCCCTGAACTTACAGTGAACTCTCCCTGCTGTGGGGAATGACTTCGCCAGCACTGCCGAAAGCCTACTTTGTGTCACACGCTGTCGAGCCAAGCTGGGTGCTGGAACCGCTGCCCAACTGCTCTGCTCATTTCCTGGACCTTCCCGGTCCAGAGCGCATTGCACTCCAGTCACTCCAGGGGGTGAGGGGTTGTTGGGTTTAATTCACGCCAACCAAGAACGTTGCATGGCACCACTAGCCGCAAACTGGGACTGCCAGTGCCATATGCGGTGGCAACCTGAACGAACTGACATGACGCTGAGTTGCATTTTGGGGACAAAAAGAGCTAAGGTAGGGGCAATGTAACGTTCACTGTGTTGTACTGTTGCTCTGGCTTGTTGTAATGTGATTGGCTGTCAAAATGTCTGTTCTGATTGGGTCAAGTCAAGGTTGGGGCCAATAACATGTGTGTGGGATTCTGCACCCTCATTTGCATATAAAAGGGCGAGACCGAGGAAATAAAAAAGGTCTGTGCCAGCATATTTTGGGTCTTTGTACCTGGAAGCAGTGTTACTGTCAGAGCTGTGGACTCTGAACCTGTCTGCGAGAGCGGCATCAATAAAAAGAGTGTGTCTCTTCTGCCTTGCCTACACACTACAATATTGATCACTGCACCTATGAGAAATTAGCACGGAAAAAAACTTCACAACTACTCTTAACTAGAGTGCATGTTTAAAGCAATCTACTTTAAAAACACCTTGTGTAACAGTGCAATAGATTAAAAGACGCAAACTTAGGGAGGTTTAATCAGGGTGTACTGATTCAGCAATCAAATTCAATCAAAATGTCAACATTCACTCATAAGATATTCAGAAATTCATGTTAAATGGGTTATATAGCTTATAAAAATAATCATATATCTTCCATTCACTATGTAGTTCTCAAGTGAGCCGTTTTACAATGCTAGGATAGGGTACCATTCTTCTTTAAAGAAAGCTCTTAATTTGCATTCTTTACTTTCAGGTAGTCTGTTATGCTTGTGCTCGTATTGGTCCTTTCACCTAGCTCTCCATCCAGTCCATACAGTAGCTCCTTTCCTGTCATTAACTCACCACTGGCTTCCCATCATGACAGGCACGTTTTGCTCCAGCAAGGTGACATTATCTAGAAAGTGCAATATACTATCTGGAGTAATTCATGTCATCTGAGTAATTTTGTAACAGCTTATATATAAGATGACAGAGTGTTGCAATTTATAAATAATATATTTGTCGCTTAATAGAAAATGCTTAAAAATATACAAGTGTGAGAAACCTTGTCAAGAAGATAATTGTTTCGGTTGAGTCCTTCAACATGACACGTTTACCTCTTTATGAGTGTTCAACATCACGGATACAATTCGTTTTATACATGATATGCATTAGAAAGAAAGTTGCAACATTTACAATGCTCCATAAATACTGATTGTGGTGTCATATTTGACAAAAGGATTGCATGTTCAAAGCCCTCTCACATAAAACAGTATCCAGAGTTTTTTTGTTTCTTCTAAAATGTCTTCTGCTAATATTGAACAACATTAAACTTTTTTTTGGCGCACCCAGGTCACTGTTTGGCTTTCAGGTTGCCAGTCTTGCTGATTGGTGTTGCATTAGCTTACTCAGCCCTTTACCTTACAGTATGTAGTTCATGAACTTCCCACACCGCTGCTTCAATTTGTACACTAAAGTTCAGTGAACTACTTACATTTTTCACTCTTCGTATCTACTAAAGGTGATTAAAGGTTTCATTCTTTTGTAAGAATGTCGTCTCCACAGAATTTAAGAGGTGCTAAGTTTAAACATGTTAGAAGCAGTATCCATTAGCTGAGATAGCATCAGTTTAGTATCAATCTGTATAAAAAGCTTTTTTTTTTTGGCAAACTGGTGGTATTCCTACTCCTAGCTTCCATTCACAAACTGATCGGATAAACAGTTTTTGATTCCATTCACATTAAGATATTTAGATTTTTAGAAATGCGATCTTTAAGTGACCCATAATTCTGTATTGAAGGAATGTCAATTCCTCTCTAGCAGTAAGTTTGCTGTGATCCAGGTAAGGTTTTGGGTCATTGAGTAAAATGCAACATTACCTTGAAGCCATGAGTACTTTCATTAAATACTGTACATACTTTAATGCGAACGTATGGGGTATGCATTAACTACACTTACATTTTAACTGTAATGTTACTTTGAACTGTAGAAAAACTTGGTCTTACAATAAAAACAAACAAAAAAATTATTATTTGTATTTAATTTATTAGCCACAAACAATATGGCTGAGAAGCAAATAAACACAAAAACATAACATATATATATATATATATATATATATATATATATATATATATATATATATATATATATATATATATATATATATATATATGTTTAATTCCAGCGCTGCAGATGGAATACACTTAACAAAAAGCCTGCAAGGACATACTGTATATTTCTAGTAATTTAAACTAAAACATCAGTAACCAAGCTTGGCATTCAGCAATCGTTATGTCTACCTTTCAGCGAAGAACTTAATTTACAATCATTCTACATGAGCCACTGGGCTTTCCTTATTTTCCACCTGAAAAAAAAAAAATCCAACAATGCATTTTGCGCAGCTATTTAGTCCTGCCTTAATAATATTATAGTCCAGGAAATTACTAGGCTGTTACAGTTTTTATAATGTAAATCTTCCTTTCTCAGTCTCTTGTGCTCTCCCGTTCCAAGTCGACAGACTCTACACATTTTAAAACAATACTGCACTAATGCAAATAAAGAAAAATAATATTATAACGGCGTGATAGTGACGTTATAAGTAAGAGCGGCTGGCAGAGTCTTGTATAAACTCGATTTTGAGATCCGTTTCCAAACGGATTTATGTTCAGAAACCTCCTTCCATGTGAACTGTGATGCACAATACATATAGTTATGAAACCTAGGGTAGCTGCATTTGAAAAAAAAAAAGTAAATGCAGCACTTAAAACTGCTTTTCTATGTTTTTTGTATGTGATTTACCCCTGCGTTTTGCTTACATGTTGAAATCCCTAGTTACCGGAGTTACACGTATCTGGGAGATCCTGTTGTTCATGATTATTAGGCCGTTCTCTTGCTTATATTAAGCGGCAAAATGGTTGAATCGATTTTATGGAAATGTGCCGTTCTCCTCCTAATGACGCAATTTGAATCAATGTACATTTGTAAACAAGGTATAAATACAAATACATTTACGAATATATTCATGTTGTTATTAATAATGAACCAGATAGCTAGCCTAATATAAACGTAACTAAAGTATTGTAGCGATCTCTGTTAACGCAGGCAGGCGCATCACACACGGTGTGGATCGCAACATTGGTGTCAGCAGTGGACTCAGGTACCCCTGCACGCACTCGTCGGACTGTAGCCTGGTAAGCAAGTGGGGGCGGACTTGAGGCTTGCAAAGGAGCTATCTCTTTTGTACAGTGGCATCAGCGCTATGCTTTAGTGCGAGAGGTCCCGGGTGATGCGCCTGCCTGCGTTAACCGAGATCGCTACAGTATTCATGTTTTTAAAAATGTAATAGCCTAATAATAATAGCTTGCTTTATGTTTTACAAGTCAATGTATGTGTATAATGTATCTAAAATGTGGTCCTACTTGGGAATGTTTGTTATAATAGTAAATAATTTTTTTTAATAAAAAGCATGCACCACAAATAAAAAAATAAAAAAATAGCAAACCAAACACTTCCTTTCAGAACATGGCCCTTACCTGACAATTTCCATTCTTTTTCAGAATTGTCAGCTCTTACCGTCAAGTAAAATGTAGTTTTCTGGGTTTAATATTCCTTATTGAACGCCTTGCTATAATAATATAAAGCATCTAGACTCTTTCAAACAGAATATTGTATTTATTGTATTGGTTGACAGGTAAGTAAATTGGTATGTTAGGTTGAGAGAGACTACACTATGCCTTAAACTGGCTTAAAGGTGCTAAATACGGTTTGCGTCCACACAACACAGCGTTTAATACCGTACTCGAGACCACCTCAGGGGGTGCTCTCGTGTCTGGTTTGAAATTAGATCGCATCAGGTAGTGTCAGAAGTGTGGACGCTGTAATACTGAACTAGATTTTTTTGTGTATCCTCCAATATCCCAAAATACTTTGATATGTTTAGGAACATGTACATTACAAATACAGTACTCAGAACAGGTGTTTGCAGGAGTTGAGAACGACTATCAATAAATACTGCTGTACCATATACAATTTCTGAGGCTTGTTGTAAAATTGCGGATCATAGAGCGATGTGATCAGATGCCAAAACCAAGGCACATTGATACCTGTAGCGATGAAATTAGTCAAGGAGAACTTCAAAGTTAAAAACCCGTACTTACTGGTCATGTGTTTCTGGCAATTCCCAGACAGGCTACAATTAGCTGTCCTGCATTTCTATGACCCATTCTCTAGCTACCCCATGCAGCATATTCACCATTGACCATTGAGATGCCCAGAACCAACGAAGTACAAGAAGCTTGATATCTTGAGAACTCAAGCTGTGCAGCAAAATTCCTTAGCGTATTCTTTACACATTCAATTTAAATATCATACATATTTAACTTTTTTTAATTATGTAAAATACCCAGTACGCAACTTATCTGGAGCACCCAGTACAGGATTTGGGGATTAATAAAACACCTGTTACACAGTTTTGAACAATTGTTTGGCTCATTGTTTTATTTGGAACACTAAGATTAAATAATTAAAAAAAAGATAGATAAGAACATACCTTTCAAAAGTTAGTGGAGTAAATGAATGGCCCTTCATTTTTTGCAATCCTTATTTCTCTATTTTATACTGTATGTAGTACAGTCAAAAAATGTATCTATACATCACCCCTCAGATGAACCACAACTGAACTGACATTAAAGAGACTGTGTTCTGATGATGTGGTATACAAGTGTTGACTGGAGTTGAGACCTATTGTGGAAAACACTGGAGGTCACAACCTAAAAGTTTAACTTGTAATGTCAGAAGGCAATATTGTTTTGACTTGTGACTGCTGAGTGACATCAGAGGGCTTGAGTTATCTGACTATTGGCCAGTTCAATCCAAGGGTTTAATAAGTCATACTACAGACCCCAGTGACTTTTAAACTGTAAAGTATTGAACCACTCAGGTGAAGCCACAGACAGCGTAACCTCCAAACCAGTCTGGAAAGGAAACCAAAAACAACCACACATATATATTTAAAAAAAGCCTTTTGTTTTATTTTATTTAAAAACATTGAAATAAATTATGTACATTTGTTTTATTCAGTTTCTACAGAATAGTATGCAGCAATACATAATATTTGAAAAAAAAAAGAAAAGAAAACATGATTACTGACACTGGAGTTAGTTATACAAACATTTAGTAACAAAAATGGTAAAACTTTAAGAAATACTTATACAATCAATCATGAGAGTTTGATTATATATATATATATATATATATATATATATATATATATATATATATATATATATATATATATATATATATATATATATATATATATATATATATTGTAATGATCCTGTGTGATATATTATATATCACACAAAATTCCTAAAACCAACTTTTCCCAGCCTGCATTTCCTTCCCTGTCACTTAAATACCAGTGTTCTGATTCTCACCCTGTGGTACAATGTCTAGGTCCTATTCACAAGGTTTAAATAAGGTTCTGAAGACTTATATAAATAAATCTGGCCTGGAGTATTCATTTAAAATAATCAAAGTGTGCTTTTTTAATAGGACCCACGTTACATAGTTACAGTGTTTGTACTGACATACAACAATGGGGAAACAAAATACAAAAACATTGAATCAGTTTGTTGATTAGTTCTTTCCCACCAATTTAAGTATATGTTTTCATCTCCAATGACGCTGTACAACCAGGCACAGTATTAAGACATAACACCAAGACAACTAACACATCTTTGTAAGGCCAGATAGCCAAAGTCCAAACGAAAGTCCATTAAAATGTGTTATTCACCCAAAGTGTGCAACAAGTTACCGTGCACCATGGTTATAATCATCCAGTAGTGCTCATTTTCAATCCTAAGGTCTATAGAGATGGTTCTTTTAAATCTAAAAACTAAATATATATCTACATATTTACACAAACATTATTTAAAATAACAAAGATGCATAACTAAATCAAAAGATAAGTCACATTAGTTCCAGGATGACCACTTAATATATACTGGGTACCTGGAAACAAAGTTGTATAAAAGGCTCAGTTCAAATATGTGGGATAAAGCCTGCAATTCCAAACCTCTCTCAGGAGGACCCTAGACTGACAGTGGGACTCCAGAATTCCACTACTGATAAACTGCAGCAAAAGTTACTCCAGCTGCTCAGCTTCTGAACAGCTGGCATGCTTGATCTCGTCCTTTAGCTGAGGAACCTGGCAATGACTCATCATCTGCCACACAAGCACATACACATACATTCACAGGAATCAAATGTCATAACCAAGCATAGGTCAACCCTACCCTTTCACGCACAGAAACTGAAGAGACCATATTAGGCCTGTTTCAATTTTGCAACACAGTTATAAAAAGTCAGGTAACAGCTTACAGTATGAATGCACAACATAGACTCCGGTTACAGTTAATCAGGTTTTCACAACTTTCACGGCCAAAGAGTTTTTACTACTTGCTAAAACACTTCCGTGAAAAAAGGCACAATATATTCACGTTAAGATTGGAAGTAGAAGAAATGGAAAAATACACTAAAATGAAAATGTGTGTGGGGGTTACATCTTCACTGCTCATTGCACAGGTTCAGTTTTGAAATATATTCCATTTGGCAGCATTGTAGTTCAGGATCATTAAAGGAAGACAACAGCATCTTCATCCCAGGAATGTCTGCTTTAGATGAGAACTGTTGTTTGTGTACTTCTAGATTATTAGGTCCCAGAAAAAACAGGCAGTGTTGCAGAATGGCACTAAAAAGAACACACACATACAGCAGTTCATAAATACATTTAAATCAGATTTAAAAGCCCTGAATTATGATTCAGTTGTTTGGATCTTCAACTTGAAGGCATTCAGTGACTTTTCTGGTGGGGTCACACCCTTACCATTTATAATACAATATTATATAAAACTATTTTTAAAAAATAACTATAATAATATTCTGTATGCTTGTTTGAGACATTTATAAAATATTACAATAAGTTCTCTTTTATTTCCTTTTTGGCAGCAAAAGGGTGAATGTCCCTGTTTTACAGTCGCTATAAGAAATGTACTAAGCAGCTATTATTTCACAGGTCTCATATGGACTACATGTTCACAGTTTGAGTGGCATGGGCAAGTTTGTTATACAGAGCTGCCTCCAAGAAACATGAGCTGTATCTCCAAGCAGATGTGCCACAGTGGACAATCCATTACGTATGCTTGTAATAAAGCAGCTGTCGATCTTTGTGAGCTCTCGAAGCACACGGAATACAGACAAATAGCAACGGCTTTGGAATCCATATTGGTTTAGCCAGTAATACACATTTTTGGTCTCTGATATTGTTTAAAATACAAACAATTTAATAAGAGCTCAGGTTCGAACATCTGTGTTATCAACTTTGACATACTCCCCAACCAGTTCCTCATAAGACAGGGAATTCTCAGAACTGTCTGTGGTGAAGAAGGACCCTTCGGATTCTGAATCTCTCTCCTCTTCTTCCTTGGACTCCAGCTCCGACTCCACATTGTCATCCAATGAGAACTCCCCCTTGCTCTCCTCCTCCTCCTCCTCCTCCTCCTCCGTCAGGTTCTCCTCATCAATGAAGGTGATGTTGGCATTCTGGAAAATGAGAGTCTGATAACCCTTGGAGTTCCACCGGCCCCCATTCTCCCTTTCATCTTTGTCCAGCTGGTTCTCAGATATATCCAGTTCCAGTTCTTCCTTCTCGCCCAGAGGGTGCAGGAGGCCCCTGTTCCCCATAGCTTGCAGGATGGAGGGGTCATCATACAGGAAGCCCTTGTTCATGGAGTACATCTCCATGTCGCCTTGGGTGCAACGCCTCTTCAGCCGGGGGGAACTGTCAAAGCTCAGGATTTTGTTGTGGTTGCTACCTCTGTGCACAGCTCTACCGTTCGTAGTGCCGATCTCCTTTATCAAATCGTTGTAACCCACCTGCTTCTTGGAGAGGAAGTTGAAAATGTTGAAGTCTTTGGTGGGGGTGTTGCTGGCTGTGTTTGTGGCCACGGGCAGGACCTTCTTGCTCTTATGGTGGTGATGCTGGTCCTTAAGAGACTCTTTGCGCCTTTTCCTCCTCTTCTTCAATGCCTTGTGGACCTCCACAAACATGCTGACTTTCCAGCTGATGAAGAGGGAAAGCCAGGCCAATCCCAGGTAGATCCACAGCTCCACAAAGTATCGGTAGAGGACGTGGTAGTCTGCATTCGGGTCAACCCCTACATAGAAGAGAGAGAGACACGAAGATTAAATCACCATCCATAACTTCAAATAGCTTTAATCAGAATTTAAAGTAAAACTAAATAAAAACTCGTAGTCAAGTACATTGAAGCAGGCACTAGCTTAAATGTTTGTCCATTTGACTTAGTTTCTTATAGTTTTATTAAAAATGAATAATTATTGCCCATTTTATTTAATAATGTTCTATGTTTTATGTATAATTTTTATACAGTATATAAATATTCATTTTGCTACACAGTAAACAGTGGAAAATATAAACCTAGACAACCATGTGGCATGAACATGATGCTGGGTCTTCGAACTTGTATTGATAAACCTAAAGTTTGACTTCATAAGGAATTTAAATAGGTCTGACGGTTGTGTAATTTTTTTCCCCTTAATTCTTTTCCACTTTTCCATCATGAGCTCTAGTGTACAGGCTAAAGGTACAATGGGTAATACACATTTTGCTGTATTTCTTTATTATTTTCTGCAAGAAATCAGTTTTATTTTATATCAGGTTCTTTCTTATGTATGTGTGGGTTCATGAGTAAAATAATTATTAAAAAAAAAACACTGCAACAGTTTTTTCGCTGTTCAAATCCTGTTCAACAAAACATTCTTGGTAAGCACACCGTTTGTCCCCCCCACTCCCTCCCCCAGAAAGCATTCATTTTAGTGCAAGTGGTTAAGGAAGGGGTCTCAGCATCTAAAATACCCTTCCCCCTGCTTCAGTTTTCTGCTTCAATGCATACACTCACATTTAGAACTACATTTAAGAAATGATTATTAGAAATGAGGGTGGGCTCAATTAGAAAACAAACAATTGGACAATGGAGACAGTTTTGGAAGCCGTCTCAGAGACGTACCTGCAACCAGATCCCCGAAGCCTATGGTGGAGATGGTGACGAAGGAGAAGTAGAGACCCTCGATGTAGGACCAGCCCTCTGTCACCATGAACACAAATGGGGGTATGACCAGGTGCACCAGCCCCCCCCAGATGACAAATATGGCTGTACAGGTGAACTGGGCTTTCCTCTGAAGAGAGAGAGAGAGAGAGAGAGAGGAGAAAAAAGCAATGTTATTCGGAGCTGTTAAGCTATAAACAATTGGCAAACAGAACGCACATTTCAATTGTCGCCCACAAACCGCTTATCGATCAGGAGGACTCGCGATAAATCAGAGACCACTGTTTGTGCAGTCAACTAGGCGAGTGCTCTGCTTTAAATTAACTGTCCGTTGGTAAGAAGGCGAACTTGCTTCGTCACAAAATACACTATAAATATTATGGGTTATGCTTTTTCCACTGAAACAAGGGAGCGTGTAGATTAATGCTCTTGAGACCAGTTGTGTTTCATGGACAAAGAATCCACAGACTGTTCTCTGGAGCTCCACCCATAACTATAAACACAGGACATACTGAAGTACTGAAATTAAACTTTAGTAGGGAATACATTTAGACAACAAAGGAGACAATGGGAAATAAACATTTCTTACCAAGCTCACACCTCTCTTGGTTAGAAATTGCCCCAAGTGCTTGGCCCGTCCAACAAAGAACTTGCCCAGAGCACTGATCCATGTGAGGCATAGAGGGACTCCAAAGAGCCCATAGAATATACAGAACACCCTGCCTGGGGAGGTCTTGGGAGCAATGTTCCCATAACCTGGAGATAGTACAGAGAGGAAAGTCAGACAATGCAGAACAGTATTGAGCACAAGAATCACTAAGTGGCACGAGCAAACTCAAGCAGAATTTTAGTTGTAGCTTGAAGCTGTTAGATAAGGGTTTGAACAGCTGTTTTAAAGAGAGCATGGCTACAGTCAAGATAATGGTTGGTTTAGGTAGTTGCAGCAGGGTAGAGGTAAATGAGACCACTGGTTAACACAGGGCAGCAGTATTTTGATGTACAGTGATTATTGGTGTGTAAAATGGAGCCATTTGAGCAGGTCAGAGTATTGAACCACAGTGCAAAACAAACAGGTTGTTCTAAACACTCGGTAGAAAACTAGACTGCACACTGGGTCCCTTTACTATTACTGGATAACTAATTCATGCTTCATTAAATGAGTAGTGGCAAAAACCTTTCAAGATTAATGGTTTGCGGTTGTTGCTTGGACAAACACCTATGCAAAAATAAAAACTACAAGTGTTGTTAGACACATACCTATTGTGGTGATGACTGTAGCAGCAAAGATGACAGCATTGGGCCAGTTCCAATTATTGAAGGTCTTGTTTCCTGTGATGGTGATTCCCTGTCCAGCAGCACTCGACACCACCTGCAATTGACAGAGTATATATACTGATGCAGCATTTTGGTCTGTGTGAATTGCCTATACCGTCACAGAGACCTCATATTTTATGCCGTCTCTGATGGCACTGAACTGTCTTACCTGCCTAAATGCTATGCCGGTACTGAAGCACTATAGCGGGCGTCGAGTGAAAGTCAACATCCCACGTGACGTGCTGGGTCTTTTTGTCGGTGTTACACACTTTAATTTTTTCCAAACACAATGGCTGATCAAGAACGAGGTAGTAATTGGAGTCCGGAAGAAGCTAAGGAATTGTTAACTTTACAGGCTGATGAGGAGGTGAATTCACAAATAGAAGGGACGGTGAGTGATGCTGTAATTTATGGGCGAATCACCGACATGATGCGCGAGTGCGGATACAACCGTTGCCATAAAAACAATCTGTTGACCGACAGGTTTGAAAGTTGTACTCGCCTGATCACTTTGGCTGTGTGAAAGGGTTATGACTGTATTATACCGGCAACGATTGTGCAATTTCGTGCTGTGTGAATGGGTATTTTAAAGACTTTTTTTAATGTCTCTGAGACGGCTCGGTAGCGGCATTTGTGTGTGAAAGGGGTATAACAGTCAAAAATAGGTTTTTATTACAATATTGCAGAATCCATCAGAGATACCTGCTAGCAAGCTTCATAATCTAGATGAATAATTTAACATTGTTATACAATAATTTCAAATTCTTCAGCAATGGGACATTTAACAAGAAAACCAACAAAAAATAACAATCATAATAACAAAAGATGAACAACAAACTTGCTTTGTGCAGGAGTTGTGAACTTGCATTGCAACTGGGGCACTGGTGTGACAGAACTGTGCCATTTCCCACCTTGACACCACACAGCAGAAATAAGCATTCTTCACAATCCCAGCCAGGCAGAGTGGAGAGCGCCTGCCAGCCAGAAAGGCAGATCTGTGGGAATTGCAGCGCTGGGTGGTAACACAGCGAAAATCCTGATCCGCCCCAAAACAAACACTAGAGTCATTCCATTCCAGAAAAGGGGCATTTTGTTGCCTGACCATCTCAGATTTTGCTAGAGTTTTATTAAAACGTCCGCCCAACCCTTTACCCTGTAGGGGATGCGGGTCCTAAAATGTTAGTATTGCTGTAAGAACCTTAGGGACCATTCTTCCAAATTTTGTGAAACACTTTTGGTTTCAAGTCTCCCCCCCCCCCCCCCCACTGGTCATTTACCCCCTCTGAAATTTGAATTTTTGGTATTTCTACCAAGTTTAGGCCAAAATAACGGACTGGCATTATTCTTCAATTTTGCATTGCCTGGGGTTAGATCTAGAGAAAAAAATTAACAGGGTGTGCTTCCAGTGGCACTAGCTTGGAGCTGAGGGGTTATGAACTTGCGTGTAGAACTTAGATTTCTTTGTTAAGGTGACACATTTGAAACTGCCAAAACCTCAATTAGGTGCATTTAAAAAACTGATAGAAAACACAAGATAAAGGTCTCATTTACCATCAAAGTACGCAATTCCGTGTGGTGACAGTGTTGAAAGGCACAGTTGTCCAGGCGGGTCCAGCTTAGCTGAGTCTACAATTTGGTGACTGGGTGAAGGTGTTATATGACAATAACATGTTCCCTGGAGAAGTTCAGAACGTCTCTGAAGATGGGGCACAAGTGAAGGTTATGCATCCTGCCGGACCGAACACCTTCAAGTGGCCCTTCGCTGAGGTCGGTTTGTAGTTTTTAAAATGCACCTAATTGAGGTTTTGGCAGTTTCACATGCAAGTTCATAACCCCTCAGCCCCAAACTAGTGCCATTGGAAGCACACCCTGTCACTTTTTACATTAGATCTAACCCCAGACAATGCAAAATTGAAGAATAACGCCAGTTCGGTTAGGCCTATGTGGTACTTTAGCCTCATCAAAGTGGCTATAAGCATAAAAGATTAATTCTCAAACTGAACGCAGTAGGGATTCAAGGAAATGCACGTGATGTGATGTGCCATCCTCGTGCCTAAATACAAATATACAATTTAAATCACACGTGAAACACAGACCAGTTTATATCCCGTGAACCAATCACTATACACCAACATTTACACCCAACACGTAACATATAATGCACACAGGGGCGGGCACTTTGCCACAGTAACACATTAAAGTAGATAGATATCCCAGGAGTAAAGAATAAATTGTATAGGACTTACTTTACCCCAGTGAATTAACGACAAAACAAAGGATGCCAAATAGCAGTTCAAGTTAAACGTTGTTTTGTTTATTCCCGAAATAAATAGTACATAAAGTTGACACCGCATTTTATTTTATTTTTTTCATTCCTTGCCATTGCCGTTTTTCACAGTCAACAGTGGCCATAGACACATTTTCATAAACTAATAACACAAGGTTTACTTGTGAATTTTTGTATCTGGACAAGCAAATGAAAACTGAAATTTAAACTTTAAACACTTCAAATAAAACAAATGTGGAAACAGCGTTGTAAAATGAAGGTGAAAAAAATAACTCACTGTTGTGCTTCTCGTTTATTACATTCCACATAACAAAGTCGCAACAAAAAAAAATATATATATAATATCAGGGTTAGAAGTTAACTTTAAGGCAGTTGTGAGGGTTTGCTACCTGCCTGGAAAGTAGGTAACAAAATTGTCATATTTGGTAACGGTTTATTCAACTAAATTATATATTTATTTATTTTTTATTTATTTCTTAGCAGACGCCATTATCCAGGGGGACTTACAATTGTTACAAGATATCACATTATTTTTACATACAATTACATTATTAATGTATTTTGTTAAGAATGCAACCATATCTGTCATCTAAGCATTTAATATGCCATCAGTACGGTTAACCAGGTTATGTTTCAAATTAAGTGGTACGAAATTATCCTCATGTCTTCAGTTGTTGACAAAGATTTCGGTAACTAACAAATCATACACACCTATAAAGACAGCTTTTTTTATTTTTTATAAAAGAGCTGTTTTGAAAATGAAGGCTAATTCCACCACGGTACCGTAACATTTAAAAACTAGAAGCAAATTAAGAGTTTTGGGTAGCAAAGTTCTATCAAATATACGTTAACTTCAAACCTTGATAATATATACATACATACATATATATATATATATATATATATATATATATATATATATATATATATATATATATATATATATATATATATATATATATATATATATATATATATATATATATATATATATAAATATACAGTACTGTGCAAAAGTTTTAGGCAGGTGTGAAAAAATGCTGTAAAGTAAGAATGCTTTCAAAAATAGACATGTTAATAGTTTATATTTATCAATTAACAAAATGCAAAGTGAGTGAACAGAAGAAAAATCTACATCAAATCAATATTTGGTGTGACCACCTCTTTGCCTTCAAAACAGCATCAATTCTTCTAGGTACACTTGCACACAGTTTTTGAAGGAACTCGGCAGGTAGGTTGGCCCAAACATCTTGGAGAACTAACCACAGTTCTTCTGTGGATTTCGGCAGCCTCAGTTGCTTCTCTCTTCATGTAATCCCAGACAGACTCGATGATGTTGAGATCAGGGCTCTGTGGGGGCCATACCATCACTTCCAGGACTCCTTGTTCTTCTTTACGCTGAAGATAGTTCTTAATGACTTTCGCTGTATGTTTGGGGTCATTGTCATGCTGCAGAATAAATTTGGGGCCAATCAGATGCCTCCCTGATGGTATTGCATGATGGATAAGTATCTGCCTGTACTTCTCAGCGTTGAGGAGACCATTAATTCTGACCAAATCCCCAACTCCATTTGCAGAAATGCAGCCCCAAACTTGCAAGGAACCTCCACCATGCTTCACTGTTGCCTGCAGACACTCATTCGTGTACCGCTCTCCAGCCCTTCGGCGAACAAACTGCCTTCTACTACAGCCAAATATTTCAAATTTTGACTCATCAGTCCAGAGCACCTGCTGCCATTTTTCTGCACCCCAGTTCCTGTTTTTTCGTGCATAGTTGAGTCGCTTGGCCTTGTTTCCACGTCGGAGGTATGGCTTTTTGGCCGCAAGTCTTCCATGAAGGCCACTTCTGACCAGACTTCTCTGGACAGTAGATGGGTGTACCAGGGTCCCACTGTTTTCTGCCAATTCTGAGCTAATGGCACTGCTGGACATCTTCCGATTGCGAGGGGAAGTAAGCATGATGTGTCTTTCATCTGCTGCAGTAAGTTTCCTTGGCCGACCACTGCGTCTACGGTCCTCAACGTTGCCCGTTTCTTTGTGCTTCTTCAAAAGAGATTGGACAGCACATCTGGAAACCCCTGTCTGCCTTGAAATTTCTGCCTGGGAAGGACCTTGCTGATGCAGTATAACTACCTTGTGTCTTGTTGCTGTGCTCAGTCTTGCCATGGTGTATGACTTTTGACAGTAAACTGTCTTCAGCAACCTCACTTTGTTAACTGAGTTTGGCTGTTCCTCACCCAGTTTTATTCCTCCTACACAGCTGTTTCTGTTTCAGCTAATGATTGTGTTTCAACCTACATATTGAATTGATGATCATTAGTACCTGTTTGGTATAATTGTTTAATCATACATCTGACTATATGCCTACAAAATCCCTGACTTTGTGCAAGTGTACCTAGAAGAATTGATGCTGTTTTGAAGGCAAAGGGTGGTCACACCAAATACACAAAGCGCATATTCTGGATGTTTACTTTTTACTGTCTAAAACTTTTAAATAGAGTCTCAAGAGCTGCTCTGTTGAGCCTGTTTTTTTTTTTTTTTTTAAATATATATTAATCTCACATATCACATGTTTTTTTGTATTCAGCCGATGAAGGACTTGTAGTCCGAAACGTCCTGATAATTGATTTGTAATCAATTATTCTACCTTTTTAAGTACCTGAAATATCCTTTTCTCTTTTTTTTCTTTTTTCTTATTGATCATTTTGGTACACAGCAGTTTTCCTTTTTCTCAAACTCTCTCTCTCTCTCTCTCTCTCTCTCTCTCTCTCTATATATATATATATAGATATATACACATACACAGTGCCTATAGAAATCTACACCCCCTTTCAAAATGTTCCCCTTTTGTTGCCTTATAGCCTGGAATTAAAATGCATTAAAATAGTTTTTTTTTTTTGCATTTCTCTACACATCCTACCCCACAACTTCCAAGAGAAAAAAATATTCGAGAAATTTGTAGAACATTAATTAAAAATAAAAACTGAAATAGCTTGGTTGGATAAGTGTCCACCCCCCTTGTAATAGCAATCCTAAATTAGCTCAGGTGTAACCAATCGCCTTCAAAATCACACACCAAGTTAAGTGGCCTCCACCTGTGTTAAATTGCAGTGATTCACATGATTTCAGGATCAATTCAGCAGTTCCTGTAGGTTCCCTCTGCTGGGTAGTGCATTTCAAAGCAAAGACTCAACCATGAGCACCAAGGCGCTTTCAAAAGAACTCCGGGACAAAGTTGTTGAAAGGCACAGATCAGGGGATGGGTATAAAAAAAATATATCAAAGGCCTTGAATATCCCTTGGAGCACGGTCAAGACGATTATTAAGAAGTGGAAGGTGTATGGCACCACGAAGACCCTGCCTAGATCAGGCCGTCCCTCCAAACCTGATGACCAAGCAAGAAGGAGACTGATCAGAGATGCTACCAAGAAGCCAATGGCAACTTTGCAAGAGCTACAGGCTTTTATGGCCAAGACTGGTCAAAGTGTGCATGTGACAGCAATATCCCAAGCACTCCACAAATCTGGCCTGTATGGTAGGGTGGCAAGAAGGAAGCCATTACTCAAGAAAGCCCACCTTGAATCCCGTCTGAAGTATGCAAAAAACACTCAGGAGATTCTGTAGCCATGTGGCAAAAAGTTTTGTGGTCTGACGAAAATAAAATGGAACATTTTGGCCTAAATGCAAAACGTTATATTTGGCGCAAACCCAACACAGCACAACACCCAAAGAACTCCATCCCTACTGTGAAGCATGGTGGTGGCAGCATCATGTTATGGGGATGTTTCTCATTGGCAGGGACTGGGGCACTTCCTCTGCAAGAAAGCTGAAACTGGGACGGAAGTTCACCTTTCAACATGACAAAGACCCAAAGCACACAGCCAAAGCTACACTGGAGTGGCTAAGGAACAAAAAGGTAAATGTCCTTGAGTGGCCCAGTCAGAGCCCCGACCTAAATCCAATCGAAAATTTGTGGCATGACTTGAAGATTGCTGTCCATCAACGCTCCCCAAGGAACTTGACAGAGCTTGAACAGTTTTGTAAAGACAAATATTGCCAAATCTAGGTGTGCAAAGTTGATAGAGAGCTATCCCAACAGACTCACAGCTGTAATTGATGCCCAAGGTGCTTCCACCAAGTATTAACTCAGGGGGGTGGAGACTTATCCAATTATGAACTTTCAGTTTTGTATTTTTAATATGTAATTTTTTCTCAACAAAAACTTTTTTCCCCTTAACAGTGTGGAGTATGGTGAGTAGATAAGTGGAAAAAAATCCTCATTTAAATGCATGAAACGCTGAGGCACTGACACTGACTTTCTATAGGCACTGTATACATATACACACACACACACAGTTGTCGTCAAAAGTTTACATACCCCAATGGAAATTTATAACATTTCTAGAAATCTCGAAAACAAAGAATTTTAGGAAAAATCTTTTGTAGCAAAAGTTTTGCTTCTGTAGTTGAGGAAAAAAAGTTACAAGAAATATGTTTACAATTATTTAATTCAGCAATTTTTTTTGCAAAACTCCAAAAGTGCTAATTCAAACGTATTCATACCCTTTGATGCTATGATAGTATTATCTACAAGGTGCTAGGAATTTCAATATGATAATGCATAGGATGATTGCTGTCATTACCAATACGTCAATATGGGAAATAGTAAAGAGCTACACAGAAAATTATTTTTTGTCATAAAGCTCAAGAAGGATACAAGAAGATTTCCAAGCATTTGAGTATCCCAATTATCAACAAGTACAAGACTTGTGGTACTGTCACAACACTCTCTTGGTCTGGAAGAAAGAAGGTTCTTCCACCAAGAACAAGTAGAAGAATTGTGAGGAAGGCTAATAACAATCCGAGATTGACTGCCAAAGATATTAAAAGTGAATTGGCTGCAAGTGGGACTGGGGTTTCCATTTCAACCGTAGGTCGAGTATTGCATGGTGAAGGTCTCAATGGTCGCAGACCAAGGAAAAAGACACTCTTAGGAGAACGTCACAAGGACAATCGCTTAAAGTTTGCAAAATGGCATTTGAATGATGGATATGAGTTCTGGTCAAAGGTTTTGTGGAGTGATGAAACAAAAATCAAGCTATTTGGTCACGCGGATAGTCGTTACGTTTGGTCTGGTGAGGCGTACAAAGAAAAGAACACCATACTTACTTTCAAGCATGGAGATGGTAACATCCTTCTATGGGGCTGTTTGTCCTCTAATGGCACAGGAAATTTAGTTCCAATACATGTTAAAATGGATTCCATAGCATACCAAAAGGTATTGGCCAATCATCTGAAACCTTCCACTACAAAACTTGGTTTAAAGTGCAACTAGACATTCCAACACAACAATGATCCAAAGCACACATCAAAATCTACTTCAGAATGGGTTAAAGAAGAATAAAATCAAGGTTCTGGAATGGCCTAGTCAAAGACCCAATCTAAATCTGATTGAGAATCTTTGGTATGAGTTGAAGAAGGCTGTATGCAAGACAAGTCCTTGGAATTTGAATGAACTGGAACAATTTTGCATTGAAGATGGTCAAAAATCACTAAAGAATCATGCCAATCATGAATCAAGAAAAAAAACTCACTGACAAATATCCTAATCATTTAAAATATGTTATTATTGCTAAAGGTGCCTCAACTAGCTATTAATTAAATTTTCCTTGTCAGGGTATGAATACTTTTGAACTAGCATTTTTGGAGTTTTGAAAAAAAAATTGCTGAAATAAATAATTGTAGACATCTATATCTTGAAACTTGTTTTCCTCATCCACAAACACAATTGCTACAAAAGACTTTTCCTATAATTATTTGTTTCCAAGAAATTTCTAAAAATTATACATTTCTATTGGGGGTATGTAAACTTTTGACTACAACTGTATATAAATAAAGGCAAGAGAGGTATATTAGCTCTGACCTCTCGTGGAGGGGATTTCAGCTTGTATCGTACAGTCCCTTCTATCGTACAGATTTCTTCATGTTTAGCTTACATCTACTTGTATCTGGCTTCCCATTTCTCTCACACTAACTCTTCCTGTTCGCATTGCATATTAATTGTATATGCACTTGGAACCCAGGGGAAGAACAACTGCAATAGCTACATACATTAAAAGGTCTAAAATAAGCACAGGAGGGTGTGAACCATCCAGAAAATGGGGAAAGGAGAAGCGTAGAAAATGCCTTCAATTGTTGTGCACTCATCATATCCAAATTTGATTAAATGAAACTGGTAAGACACAAGGCGGTGAGAGGTTATAGTGCTAACTGTACCTGTCAGATATCAGGAGGCGCTCAAACCACAATGACACGCACCTTTCGTTATCAGCTGAGCCGAAGGTCAGCTGGTTGTTTTTCACATTTAATTGTTTTATTAGACATGCTCAAATGTTGTAAAATGAAATCAAAGAAACTGGAAATTCGGCAGAATCGTTAGGCATGCTTCAAGACATTTTGTTGCCGATACAGTACTTTTTTGTAAACCTTTGTGCATGTATCATCCGGTTTATTTTACTTTATTTAACCCATTAGGTTAAATAGCTTGTATTGTTGAAATATTATGTCTGAGGTTTTATTCAGATTGTTTGAAGTTACTAACACCACCACATGTGCAGTACAGTGTCAAAATAAAGAAACTTCTTAATGCCCCAATAACCAACTGAAGATCTTCTAGTATTTTTATCCAGGGCTTCAGTAACACCGAAAACACACAAATACTGCAAGTGGCAGTTGCAGACACACTTTCCATTCGCAGCCATCAGATCCAGACGTCCCACCACTATATAAAAATGTGTCCCCTACCATCAGATAACAATATAAACCAAAAGAGCCTACCTAATGCCAGATTGACACTTTACAACACATGACAGAACCTGGAACTTGGCACACTGCTATGAAACTTAAGCAAGCTGGTTGTTCATTGCTTGTTGTTCAGCTTGCTGTTAATGAGAGCCCAAACAGGTTCAATGTCCACGTTAATTTTTAGTACACTAATTTGTTGCTCACGTATACAGATTTCCCCTGGTTGAATAATTAACAACAACAACATCATAAAAAAGTGTCATGCAACTAAAAGCAATGATTTACTTGTGTAGTTGTTAACTTGTACAGATTCACTCCGGTGCAAAAGTAGTTGAAGATACTTTAAATCATCAAAAAAGGCTGTGTGGTGCAGTGGTTAAAGAAAGGGGCTTGTAATCAGGAGGTCCCCGGTTCAAATCCCACCTCAGCCACTGACTCATTGTGTGACCCTGAGCAAGTCACTTAACCTCCTTGTGCTCCGTCTTTCAGGTGAGACGTTGTTGTAAGTGACTCTGCAGCTGATGTATAGTTCACACACCCTAGTCTCTGTACGTCGCCTTGGATACAGGTGTCTGCTAAATAAACAAATAATAATTTACTCTGACCAGCAACACACTAAAGTGTGCACCACTTGTGAATTTCTGTTTCTGGCTTTGTCATTTTTATTGGAAAGGATATTATCGATTACTTTTGCCAACATGTTTCCGAAGGATGGAGGACAGGATATTAGTAAGGGCTTAAAAGTTAATTTAGTGCCAGAACATTCAAGCAGAGACCACCAGAACTTAGGTCACTTAACCTCAGACCAGTAAGTTTCCATGGGATCACCTTTGCATAAGACAATTTCAATAAGTAGTATACCTATAATGGCTTTGTTGGCCTATACATTAGTTGACAGACAATTTTTAGATAACGGATGGTGTTAAAATGTAGGACAAGGGGAACCAAGGTGTTCACTGGAAGCTCCCAATTTTAATTGTCTCAGCAGTCTTCTGTTAGAACAACAAGTCAAAATGCTTCTTTTTAACCAATAACTAGATAGCTCATTGGAGCATCAACAGCAAAGATAATAACAAGGTTAATTGTTTTGCTGTTTTTTTAATGGCACATTTTCAGAAACAGGTTTGCGATAAGGACGAGCAACTTACTGTAATACCCAGCCCGTGACGGTCTGAAATCCAAGGTCAGAAGCAAAATTAGTTTGATGTTCTGAACTTGAAACTCAATAGACAATAATCTGCATGGATCCAAGGACCGGGGTTCCCCACAGACGGCTAGGGGCATGCCTAAAATGGGTTTGATAAAGTGATGCATCATCATCCTGTGCCTGCACGCACAGACGGTAACGAATGTCAAAATCATTTCCTTACAGCTAACTACAGCAGCTGCATAATTGAGGTGTTTCTGTCTGAATTTGCTCCTAATTTGATAGAACCCTTACTTTGTTTCTGTCATAAAAAGAGTGGGAAAGTTAGAATGGTGGTGGGGGTTTCTCAGCAGCCAGTAAAATCCATTGGAACTACAAATATTTAATGATCTAGGTAGTCTCTGTATCGTCGGCGTCACAGCCGCGGCCTGTTAAATTTCTGTTTCAAGGTGACTTTGTCTTTTATTTATTAAAACCCTCCTTTTCCAAGTGCAAATGATCTCCTGATAAATTATGACAATTAACACGGGTTTGCTTTTAAATTGCCACGCAAACAAAAGAAATAGTCACAAGAAGCACTGCTCGTTAAGATATTAACATTGTTTCGTAAATCAACATAATTTCAGAAATCACATTAGGACAATTATTTAATAATGAAATAGACATAGCGACCACTTGAAAATGCCAAAATCAATGCTACATGCCGATTTCCTGATTAACACTGGAGTTATTTACGACCTTTTGAAAATACTGCCCACTGTCTTTTGTTATTGGGGGGCGTAACTCTCGAGGCAGACTCTTTATGCCTCGAGATTTACAGCCACAGAGAGCAGGTCTCTGTTTGCAGCTGCAGATTAAAATGGTTCCAATCAAGCTTGGTAAGATAGCACATTATTATTATTTATTTCTTAGCAGACGCCCTTATCCAGGGCGACTTACAATTGTTACAAGATATCATGTTATTTTTACATATAATTACCCATTTATACAGTTGGGTTTTTACTGGAGCAATCTAGGTAAAGTACCTTGCTCAAGGGTACAGCAGCAGTGTCCCCCACCGGGGATTGAACCCACGACCCTATGGTCAAGAGTCCAGAGCCCTAACCACTACTCCACACTGCTGCCCATGACTACTTTGTGAACTTTTTATAACACCTATGCAAATCAAGCGTTGGAAAATTTGACGACTACAGCCATTTTCACTTGAGAACATAAAAATGCAAGTTGGTACAGCATTTGTAAAAGGCATGTGCTTCTATCAAAACTGCACATTTAAAACCTATATAGTGAACAGACGTGCAAGGTAACATTTTAGACAGAAATTAAAATGCCTACTTTTTATTTATCTTACATTTACAGTAACAGGTTCCTAAGCTGTAGTGTCCCATATAAAAGTTAGACTTTTTATTTCATTTTAGATAAACCAATTAAATCCCATATTCTTTCCAGATGTAGTTAACATGCCAATATCTTACCTACCATGGCTACAGGGAATGTCAGCTGTCTTACACAATGTCAAGATTATGTTAGCAACTCCAATCCCCAAAAGTAACCTAGTATCTAAGCAGAGGTTACAAACCAAGATCTCCCATTCATTATTCATGAACTTTGCTTTAATAATCATCTCAGAATGTTGTAAAGTGAAGGGGAAAAAACTCACCATTTTGGTTCTCATTTATTACATTCCACATAACAAAGTCATAACAAAAAATATATAATATATACAATCTATATAAAAATGACTACACAACATTTTCTGGAAGTTGGGTACTGTTTAAGCGAGGCATTCAGAATGAAGTGCTTGCCTTTCTGTCCCATGAGATTCTGGCTCGCCTTAAAGCAGCACAAAGCATTTTTGTCCCAGATGGCTTTCCAGAGAGATCACTATGCGTGCATGTGCATAATCTGGTTTGTTTACTTTTTGCTGCCTAAAACTTTTAAATAGAGGCTCAAGAGCTGCTGTTTTGATCCTGTGATAGATATATATATATATATATATATATATATATATATATATTGTGAATGAACTCACCTACTCGGGTTCGTTGCCCCTTTAAAAATTGACCCAGCACACAAGAAATGGATTTTATGCGCTGGTGCGCTAATTTTAATAAACACAAAAATCAAACCAACACCAAATAAACACCTAGCTCTTTCAGAGCACTAACTCAAACTTTCAGGAACACCCTGACTACAAGTAGGACGGCTAAGCCGTTTCCCCACCAAACAATAAACAAAAACCACACAGGTTTAATACAGCACTTTTTACCTCACGACTGCCAGGAAGCAGAGCACTCCTTTCTGTCTCCTTCTCCTCAGCAGCCCCTAACAGACTGGCTGCTTTCTTTAAATACCCTGCACCTGGCTCTAATTTAATAATTAGCACCAGGTGCAGGGAATGATTCATAATAAAACAATTAACAAAACTGATTAATAAAACACAAAACAATTAAACAATAAACCAACGTGCATTTTCACATGTGTTTTTTTTTTTCTTCTTCAGGGAGGCTTTAACCCCCTCCCTGCTATCTCACAATATATATATATATATATATATATATATATATATATATATATATATATATATATATATATAATCACAGAGCTCTTTTTTATTTGCCATTTTTTTAAACTGTTGCGCAAATTCTGTTAACACGGTAAATAACTGCAAGGTATTTTTGTCATTTGTAGCGAATACGAACATCTGATTTTTGTATACGAATATGTGTCAAATGATATTCGTTTGAATATTCTGAAATAAATAAATAAAAATATTGCCAGAACAGCAATAAAATAAATTAAATCGCCAAGGAAGATTTGTTCCATAATACAGTGACATGAATCATAAATCATTAAGCCTCAAATCTTCAATGGGATCAATTAAAAATAAATAAATAAATCCCCAAGAAAATCCAAAAGTACAGCTGAGAGAAAGTACTGCTTCTAGCTTTAAAGAATCCTGCAGTATAATACATTCTTTGTATGGTGCTAATAACAAGAGGACTGCAGCCACTGCAGCTGCTGCTTGAGGCAGTTCCAACAGGTTTTACTGGCTGCTGAGAACCCCCACTCTCCCCATACAAGACTGGGGACTTAAGGGGAGACGTTCCTTTCATCTGGTCATTCTTCATTTCATTTTCTATTGAGTTACGAAGTGTGTGTGTGTGTGTGGGGTTGTAAATTATCTTGATGTAGCTTACGTTTGGGAAATTGTATATTTATGTGTTGATTTTCAATAATTCTGCACAGTGCTGGGAGGCCAAAAAAAACAAAACTTAGAAATGGTCTGTATTTGTTTTGTTATCTTGCTTTAAAGGCAGACATAAGACTAGCAGTGTGTTAATGCAATCATCATTCCAGAACCTGGGATGTGATTCAGTGACCTCAACTGAGGCAGATACCAAAGACTGTAAACCTGTTCCAACACAGTGGACCTCTTTCCTCAGTATTTAAAAGTTAAAAGGCTGCTCAGTACATCAATGAGACAAGGAGAAAGCTCTTGCATCAGTATTCACATCCACCATAGCTGATTAAATAACCTCTTGTCTCTTATAAAAGACCAGGACAGCTTGGAACAGCAAAATGCAGCAAGACAGTACAGTACAGTAATGAGTTTGCAGAATAAACAACATTTATGTAACCTCCATTAAGCCACCAAGGCAACAGAGAAAATCAGTTACTTTGTTATCAATGAAAAACAATATTAAAAAAATATATAGTTGGCCACTTACAAATGCTTAAAAAACACACACACATTCACTTACATCTTTTTTGATTTGAAATCACTCTTCTTTGTAACCAGCAAATACCAACAGAAATGCTAATTTCATTAAATGCCTTTGCATTGCTATGCAAATCCCTTGTTTGATCTGTTTATCAGATCATTATTTACCATTCAATGCTCATTACCCCCTGCCCCTGGCACTGTTCTCTAATCTCCTTCATCAGCATCATTACAACACTCCAAACCCATCTGGCTGTCTGAATCTGTCGGGAATCTCAACACAAAAGTTAGAATGGAATCCAATTACATCAAAAGACATCATTCTGAAAGAAGAACCTGAGGCACTCAAAAGGTGAATGGTGTCACGTTCTGCTTCACCTTTCCTGTATTGTGAGACAGATATTGGGGGTCTACTACAGTAGCAAAAAATGGATCTGACACTCGTGACAGCCCAGTCTGGCTAGCAACAACAGTATCCCTTTGACAGAGAGCTGGCTCTGTCTGCATCCAGCCAAAACATTGTCCCAGCATTAAATGGGGAACCTGAACAGGCGTCTACCCATCTGCATTTTCAACACATTCCGCAATGAATTTAAGCATTTAAGATGAGAATGCTGACTAAGTCCAAAGTTGATCCTATCAGTAAGGCATTAAGGCAGCTGTTTTCACTGCTGCGGAAAACAAATTGTTAATATACAACTAGCCATTTCCCTTTCTCTGAATTTAGGACATATATTACAAATACCTCATTTTGTTCCGCCGAGGTGCTAATCTAGAGGTAACAGTCTGTCTGGGGTTTCACATAGGAAGTAGAATTTGTACTCGTAAGAAGAATCTTGAGCATAATTCACAGTCGACAGATCAATACTATTGACAAATATTTTGAACATTCTATTTATTTATTTGTTTATGTATGTGCGTATTCTTTACAGGAACAACATTTTAGAAAACATAGTTTACAGTCAGAGTAAGGGACCAGAGCACATCTGTCATTTCTTGTGTGAAACCTTGAGTTTATGCAAATTTGTCACACTTCCTGTAAATTCAACACTAGAATTCTAAAATTAGCTTTATCTAAAAGGGAGTCATATAATGATAGTCAACAACACTTATATCTCTTACTCGCATGATGTGCATGAAAACAGACCGCATGAGTTTATTTATGTGTGAATAAACTCTGCCAGGACTCTTACTGTATTTTTGTTTTCAAACGGGACTTGTATGTGACTTGAGAAATGCCAGCACTGCTGTAAATGTAGTCAGAATCATCGCACGCATTTCTGAGATATTTCTTTGCTATCTATACACTGATCAAATAAACGTGCACAATAGCACTCCACACAAAACATTAAAATTAATTAAATTCTTATTTAGCAGACGCCTTTATCCAAGGCGACTTACAGAGACTTGGGTATGTGAACTATGCATCAGCTGCAGTCACTTTTTACGTCTCACCCGATAGACGGAGCACAAGGAGGTTAAGTGACTTGCTCAGGGTCACACAATGAGTCAGTGGCTAAGGTGGGATTTGAACCGGGAACCTCCTGGTTACAAGCCCTTTTCTTTAACCACTGGACCATACAGCCTCCTCCTCAAAAACATTGCTGGAACTTTACCTGAAAAAGGTCAGAATGCCCCACAGCCTAATCGCAACACACAAAACATGCATGGGACGTCTAGCAGGTGTGTGCTTGAAAACGCATTTTTGTATCCCGTTACAATAAATAAATAAATAAATAAAACAACTTAGCTAAACAAAACACAGGGACGCATTAATTGTAACAAATCAATAAGGCTATAACTTATTGATACTTGACAAATTACTCGACAAACCTTCAACTTAAGCCTCACAAAAATACTATGCGGTAATCAAGTCAAGTAGGCTGATTACTCATAACTGTGTTTTTTTTTTTTTTTAAACTTATGTTCAATATAGTTCTGGTAAGTTGTCTTAAAAGAAAAAAAAACGTGTTTTGATTTGAGTGACAGCAGAGCGAGAAAGGTTAAAACAAACACTATAAACAACAAAAACTAGAGTGAATGTAAAGCCTAAATCTGTCCCATGTGTTCACCGGTAAGCACATGTAGAATTATTATTGATGAATGGTCTCTCTTACCTCGAGTATTTTTTCCAGGTCCTGTTTTTGGAGACAGGGGTAATCGTTCAGAATCTGACTCTTTTTCAGTTCGTAGTCATGCACAGCACTCTTCCAATTTGGCTCTTCAAGAACTTGAAAAATTGCCGCCCCGATGGACAGGTAAAAAATAATAGCTGATGTTAACAAAGGACCCCTGTCCACCATCATTCCCGTGTTACTGAATCACCTACTATTATTCCAGTAATTTGCTTATCATCGGTGTTTTCTTAAAACAAAAATACATATTTTAAAAAAATTCACCGTTTTAATTTGGAGCTTTAGCGCATGCTCACAATTTAAGTCTGAAACGTGTTACAACAGTGTTTAATCTGTCTTCTTGTGTGTCTTTTTGAACTCGTCTTTTCCACAACGGTATTCATACCACGCACAACTTTATTGTCGTGTGACATGAAACTTTCCCCCTGCCCGTTTAAAAATACAAAAGTCGAAGCTTCACTGAATTTTACCAATAACTTCAGTGAATGCTGTTAGCTCACTGTAGAGCAGCATGCGAATTCTGAAATGAGTTGTTAGCCCGGGACAGTTAATATCTGAAGTGTAGGAAACGAAAGAAGGAGGGGATCTTGACAGAAACGCTCCGCCCATTTAGAGTCAAGTAAAATTTAGTCAAGTAAAACAAGATTTTGTAGCAGGTAAAGTTTGTGGCACCAGTGTACATCTACGTACAAATCGATAAACTCCGAGGTCAGGTTTGAAAGTAGCCTTGGCTTTGTGTTTTTATTTTTAATTTTTATTATTATTTAAAGAATGAACCTCAAGCTGCACTGTGTACCATGATATCGTTAGGAGATAGTGTGTTTATTTAGCACACTGCGCACTCAACTCCCAGGCAGACTTACATTCCAGTTTGTTTATTATACCCAATGGTTTTATCTATAGTAGCTGTCTTCTTTAATGCTAAACAAGACAAACGTAAACAAGAACATGCAAGTAACCAAGACCAGTCATTTAAGTTTATTACTGTAAGATTTGATTCATAATTACTTTTTTGTTCAAAATAAATGTAATCACTGACTAATGAGAATTGTGTGTGAGAATCGATAACGTTAAATGTGTATTTGTGTAATCTGTTTCCTGGGTCCCGCTTGACAACTTTAATGTGGTTTTCCTGGTGTGTGTACATTTTAAAATAAAACAAAATAAAAAAAGGGGGTGCGGGGGCTTTGCGAATTCTTTGGAGACTGATCCCATAGCTAGTCTTCAGGGTTTCATGGGGGATGGGGGAGGGGCAAATCCCCAAAATGCTAAATACTTGCAGCCATTTCTCTTCAGATCTGAGTGAGGCTGGACCTGAATATCAGATGAATGGTTGACTCCTAGTCTGGGATCCAGACACCATGAATTGGGATGGGCCTGAGCCGGTCTGCTATGCTCGGCAGGCCAGCTTTTTCAAACAGAAGTAGGCAACCTTGGCCCTTGAAGTCTTTGCTCCAACCATGTCTATAATTATTAAAGAGGAACAACTAATCGGCTGACCAGGATAGTTATATCATCTACGTTTTCAAATATTGATTTATTTACCTGCTTATTATAATATGTGTGTTTTCTACAAATCATTTTATAATGTTGCCTCTCTGATCATTAGTTACCATACTTACAAACTATTCCAGCTATGCGTTTTATATACAGTATATATGTGTATGTATATATATATATATATATATATATATATATATATATATATATATATATATATATATATATATATATATAGCATAAAGCACATATTTTTTCTTCAAAATCGCAACAAAAGTTGATCAAAAGAATTGTATTTTATTTAAACACATTTTGATGACAGAGTGTCACATTGTCAGGATCGAAAACGCATGACGTACGCCAAAACATGTGAATATTCACCAAATTAACACCATTTGCTTAAGACTTGCAGTATTCACGTACATTCACTGCACGTGCAACATGCCGAGATGTGGCTATAAAAGTGGAGGGTTCTCAGCATGCATGTCTTATTGGTGTTTGCTGTAGACACATTTGAAGTTATGCCTAGACTTACCAAGGCTCAACGGGATAATGCTATTGGACATTTGGAAGCAGGCGAATCTCAGTCCGCCGTGGCACGGCATCTGAATGTTTCCCAGAGCACTATAGGACGACTTTGGCACCGATACCAGCAGCGTGGAACAAACCAAGATCCGGTAGACCACATGTGATGACGGCAGCCCAGGACAGATTTATCACCACTGCAACCTCTATAACATCTGCACTACCAGTAATGCGTAGACTGTCAGAAACCACCTACAGAAGGCAGGTATCTGAGCAAGGCGGCCAGTTAGAGGAGTGATTCTTACGCTGCAACGTTGTCGACTATGACTTCAGTGGTGTCATAATCACAGGCCAGTTAGAGGAGTGATTCTTACGCTGCAACGTCGTCGACTATGACTTCAGTGGTGTCATAATCACAGGCCAGTTAGAGGAGTGATTCTTACACTGCAACGTCGTCGACTATGACTTCAGTGGTGTCATAATCACAGAGTAACGTGATTGGAGAAACGTGGTGTTCAATGGTGAACCCAGATTTCTGCTTCGACGTGCAGATGGAAGAGCCCAGGTATACAGGCAACGTCATGAATGTTTTGCGGCCAGCTGCGTGTGACAGGTTGACAGACTTTGGTGGTGGGAGTGTCATGGTGCGGGCGGCAATCTCAGACAGTGGCAGAACCAACCTTGTTCATTTACAAGACAACCTGACAGCTCAGCCCTATTGTCATGAGATCATACAGCTCATGTGAACCATCGTGTGACAATGCATGACCGCACACAGCCCGGGCCACCACGGCTTTCCTCACTCAGAACAATGTTCAAGTGCTTCCCTGGCCGTCTCGATCACCAGATCTGAACCCCATTGAGCATTTGTGGGATGAGCTTGATCGACGTGTGCGACGACGTCACCCCAAGCCACAGACGTTTCAAGGACTTTTCCAGGTACTCGAGCAAGAGTGGGTTGCCATTCACTGGTATGTTATCCAGGCTCTGATTTGATCCATGGGCAGGAGATGTCAGGCCGTCCTCGATACCCGTTACTGATTTCTGTTCCCCTTGAACTTTGTTTGACCTTTGAAAGTGACTTTATTGAATGTCTTAATGATTTCTGTACAGGTTAAGGTTCTTTGGAACTGTCGTTTTACTATGCAAACTGCCTTACTAATGCTGTAAAAAGTATATTCAAAACACCTATGTGTTTCTTTTTTTGTGTATATATATATATATATATATATATATATATATATATATATATATATATTGCCACTACTTTGAAAGTGAGGTGATTCTTGTCAAGACTGAGGGTGGAGAAGAATATTAGTGTTGAACAGGCTTTCTCACCTATGTGCTTCCAGCCTCACTTCCCGACAACCAACTTTAAGAAGTCATTTCAGAAACAATTTTTGCTGAATAGTTAGTAAGCATGGCAAATAGAGCTAAGCAAAATCGACAATAAAGAAACATACAAAACACACAAATCATTTTGGGCCTAAGGCACTGATAAATCTGTCCATTGTATTACTAAATTAGTCCAGTAGTTCTTCCAGGTGTTTTTTTTTCCTTTGAAAAAATTGCAATGCTGTTCAATGTTAAATAGGAACCTTCTAGTATACTATCGGAAAATATAAACAAATTTAAGGGTAGAGATGGACAAGGATTAAACAGTTAATCGTGACCTGTTATTCTGTAACACAGCATGATGCACTCCTGCTTGCCAATGGAAGGTCCCTCCACATGAGATATGCCATGCAGAATATATCTTTACTGTATGAATATTTAACTAGTACATGGAAATAAATACATCAAATACTGATTACTTTAAGTGCAGCCTAACTTAAGTGATCAGACTTGTTATATCTAGATCACATAAAATTCTTCCCCTCGATGACATATTTAATATACTTTCAGATATATGTAACCCACCTATTCAAGCCTGATCTACTCCTGCAGGCTCAAATTGAAAACCCACGGAGACTGAGTTTCAAACCTATCACGTAGACCCTGCGTGCACAGACACTGAGTTTCAAACCTATCACATAGACCCTGAGTGCACAGACACTGAGTTTCAAACCTATCACATGGACCCTGAGTGCACAGACACTGAGTTTCAAACCTATCACATGGACCCTGCATGCACTGCAGATGACACTGTAGTACGGACCTCCTTTGACTGATTGGTGGTGGTGTGAGAGTGCGTGCAGCCTGAAGTGGGAGAGAGACAAAGGGAGAGATGAGAGAAGACAGAGAAGAGAATGGATGTAAAGGAGAACAGTGCATGCGCTACTGTATTCAATAGTAAATAGAGAGCCTTTGACTTAGAGGTTTGCCAGACTGAAATGTATAGGTTAAAGTTTACTATTTCAATAGTGAGAAAAAACCACCAGCACTTAAATTGTTTACTGTAAAAGAAGATAACAAAGTTTGATTCAAGAGGACCTGACGACCTGTCCGAACCTCTGTGCCTTCTGACGTTCAGCTCGCGGACTCGCCAACTGATCGGGAGGACAGAGATACCTGCTGCCACCACTTGCTGTGTGATTGGAGTGCGTGAGTACCCTGTGTCAGGCAGGCTATTGATCTGCATTTGGCATTGCAGTGAGTGAGAAGGAGACAGAACGAACTCTATCTATTATTGATCGAGATTGAACTACATACTGTATATTTTTGATCGGGGCTGCACTGTATATATTTTTGTTCGTGACTGATGCATGTAAATATTGAAAACATTTCTGATTACCAGGAGAAAGCAAAGTTTACATTATGTCAGAGTTCGAGGTGACTGCAGCCGCTGATGTTTAGTTTTTTTCACTAACTGAAAGAGAAAAAAACAACTGAGTTACACTTTGATGGTTTTGTTTAAAGAAGGTGACAAGTGACTTTAATTTAATACATTGCTTTGATGTGAATACAACCTGCATCTTGCACTTCATTGCAATTAGTTTATTTATGTTTTACATTACTCATGATTTATTATCATGAGTAATGTAAAACATAAATTCGTATTTCAACTAATTATAACCTACTGAACCCAGGTCACATATCTCTCTCTTTGCCTCAGTTATTTAGGACAAGACATTTTGGAAAAGACAAATCAATTAGCTCGTATTCTCTGCTATTTTACTTCACTGTGATGACAATAAACAAATAATTAAATAGATAAATAAATCAATCACATGACAGCGCAATATTATGAACTATCCACACAGCACTTTCCGGAAAAGTTTTTTTTTTTCTTTTAAATTATTATTATTACCGCATTAACCAATTGTCCCGAACAGAGACAAAAACAAGGACGACATACAAAGAGAAAAACAATGCATTTTTAATTAGTAAATCGATTTAAATGTTTTATTAACTTGCTAGGGTTTTAAACCCCTATTTATAATCTGGACATTGTCCATGGAATGCACAGATCAATTACTGGACAGTCCGTATACGATGGAGTCTGAACTACCAATACACTCTCTCATTAAATGCCTCCTAACACCATGTTACTACCTTCAGCCAAAACCTCTCCTGAATCTACATATGAATGGATAAATATTACTGAACTGTCCGCATCTTGCTTTGCTGTTGTTGAAAGATGCTGTGTCTGTGCTCCAGTTGAGCTGATTGTATGTGATTGGCTCTCAGCAGTTGCAGGTACAGGATTGGTTGCTTTCGTCAATGCAAAGTATTGATTGGCCGGTTTTGATAGATTAATTTGGACCAATTGTGTCTTTTTTTAGTATTTACTGTCCAATAGAGAACTACGCTTAAAAATACAGCCAAAAAGAAAAAGCCAGCACTTGTGCGGATTGATTTTAAATTCGATTAACAGTTGGTGCTGAGACATTCCAGCGGGCATCTATCGCTAGAACTGGAAGCTGACGGTACTGAATCCATTTAGAATCTGAAACTGGGGGGGCACTGGACCTAAACTGGCCGTCCAGGCCCCCTAAGGCCTGCCCATAACGCCTGGCTGCATCTTAAGCCGGGCTTATACCCATTCTTGCCTAAATTTTCTGAATTAAGTTTCCTTTGCTATACTTATGCGCAGATGTGACTTATGAACATTTCTAGTGTTTGTTTTAAATTAGCCTTAGAAATTTTCAAAGAAATCTTTTTTTTTTTTCTGTGTCCCATATATGGGACGCCAGGCACAGGTGGGTACATGTTTTAATATGTTATATATCTTACCAATAACATCAATAATAATATTCATGAATACTAAATAAAGTAATAAACCACAATATTATATAACAATAACTTTTATTAATTAAATAACAATAACTTTTATTTATTATATATCAATAACTCGTATTGTATAACAAGAACTCTCATTCATTGTAAATCAATTAACTCAAAGTAAACAACTTAAATGTATCAACAAGTATGTGGTAAAAAAACATAACTGATATTTTTACTTCAACCTGATATTCTGTCAACAGGTATTGAAAACAAACTGGGGACCTCTGACACCACTTTGCCAATTACTGTTGGTGGAATGGCTTGAAACAGTCAATGTGCAGTCCAACATGACATTTGCAACATACAACTTTAGCCTTCTTGCTGCAATGAGCACACCTTCTCTGCGTCTGACTTGTTTTTGGGTAGTGACCTTGTTCATCCCGTCGCACAGCTTTGGGCACTTTCTCCTTTCTTTGGCGTCCTGCAGTTAGTGGCCGACCAATGCCAGAAGCATTCCACATCAGGCATGAACATAAAGAAGGGAACCCACCACTTCTTTGAGCGGATGGAAATTCTGTAGTAGCTAATGTTTTGGTCCATTCTATCAACTCCACCCATGTACTTGTTGTAGTATCGAATTACCTGTGGCTCATCAACTTCAATCACCTTCTTCTCAGCCCGAGAGTAGCGCTTTGCCTTTCCGATAGGCATTACTGGCTGACAATTAGATGCCATCGTGACCACGCTGTTATCATTCCATCGTGTTACTATCACACGATTGGTCGAACTGTAGCGGTAGTCTGCACTTCCCCGAGGACTTTTAGACATTGACTTTGTATCTAAAACAGGACAATTCTGCACTCTGTTAGCTCTCATTGTGCCAGTAGCTCCTATTCCTTTGTCACCCAAGCAGTGGAAGTGATGTAAACAGATTGTCAAATGTTAGCTGGAATGTCACTTTCTTAGGTAATATTGAAATCAGTCCTGTCACCACAGAGCCACCCAAGCCAAGTTCAGGTAATGTAACACCTTTACCAGCATAAGGTTTGCACTGAATGAGATATCCATGGTGAGTATTCAGACACCACAGCTTATAACCAAACTTGATTGGTTTGCTCTTCATGAACTGTTTAGCTGAGTGTTTCCCATAATAGGAAATCATGGCTTCATCTATACACAGATTTTGTTCAATCTGGAAGGCCTTGAGGAATCTCTCATTCATCATTTCATAGAATGGCCTTATCTTGCCAAGCTTGTCTCCAACAGGTAGTCTGCTGTTATCAGCAAGGTGCAAATATCTGAGGATCTCTTCAAATCTATCACGTTTCATCAATTGTGATACTGCAACATTACATACATCTTCACTCTGTTCCCACATCATACGTCTCCTTGGTACAACAGCATAGCCGCTTATAAGCAGCACTGCTAAAAAGGCCCTCATTTCATCTGGACTGACAGTGAAGTTCAGCTTACCTTTGAAAGATGCATAGAACTTGCTTTGGTCACACAGGTATTGAATCACTTCTTCATCAAAAAATTGCTCAGACCAAAGGTGTGGTGCCCAGTCATTCTCAGTAATTTGAGTGTAGTGCTGTTCCATTCAAATTTCTTCTGTTCTGTTGCTGGTAGATCCTTCTTGTACCACTTTTGTCGTGCTGATTTAGCCTGTTTTCGAAGTGAATAGCTTGAGGTGGTGACCGTAGAAGAACTTGGTTGTACTTCCTCAGCATCAGTAGCTTCAGGTGGAGCATCATCACCTTCACTTCTGCTGTCATAAACCTTTTGACCATGTCTGTACCCAGTGAAGTCTGCATCTACTCGCAGCTGCTTTCCAGACAGGTTATTCACACTACCTCCAGTGTCCTCATCTCCACTGTCTTCTGCACTATCTCCACCATCATCATCAGATGGAGTAATAAAAATTTCAGCCTCATCAAACTCTCCTGATTCTAGTACACTAACAACTTCATGAACACTGTACTTTTTCTTTGAATGTGCCATCTAAACTGTGAATAAAGTACTAAAGAAGGAAATGGGTATTACCTGTCAGACAAGCTGAATAAGATCACTGGTTTCATAGATTGTATTCCCTGGTACATGGGGAATCAACAATATAAGGGAACCAGACACAACAATTATGGCACCAGACAAAAAACAATAACATCATCAACTATATTACCATAGAAAAAAACCTGTCTGCATCTGTGCCTGGCGTCCCATATATGGGGCGCTACAAAACAATGCTCAGTTTAGACAATATGCACATTTTTTTTATAAAATGGTTATGTACAGCTACAGCACACCCTGACCAACATAAATTCATGAAAAAATAAGAATGAAAGATAATGGCTAAATAGATTTGCATCAATATCTCTAAGCTATCGCTTCTTTGCGTTTTTTGCTCAATTTGAAAGATTGCATTTGATGCCGAGGGAAGAAAAACCCTGGCAGCCAAATAATAAAAGCAGGAATAATAGAACTATAAGAGGGGAATATTTTACAGGTTTCATTATTTCATTTCAGTGAACACACACCCGAGGAGATGCACATTTTCACCCCGTCCCATATATGGGACGCTAGGCATTAATGGGTTAACTTCAGTTTTTTTTTACGTTGGTGACGAGGATGTTCCGCGTCCTCGTGTGTCATTTGCTGTGAAGTACTGGCTCACGAAAGCTAAGGCGTCTGCATTTTGAGACAGGGCACCCAGATTGCGTTGGGAAACTACACAAGTTTTTTCCAGAAGAAAGCTGATCAATTTGCTAATCAGCAACACGTTCTTAAAAACTGTTTCACAGAAGAAGAATGTATCCTACCTGGTTACAATGCATATTGCAAAAAAAACCCAAAAAACTGTACAACTGACTGTTGTCGCTATGTTTGCAGTGCTTATTGTTGAATTGAAAATTAAAACTGGTATTGAGTATGTTGCAACACAATTTTAAATTGATATTGTAACGCGGAGGTAAAGGAAGCAATCCAGGCAAGTATTCTGGTCTCAAATGCACGGCTTATTTTACAAGAACGAGCAGTTCAATAAAATAAATGCAACAGTGACGGGTCGTCACCCGAGGCAAGTGTATAAGGCGTCGTTAGGGACATAATTCACCCCGTGATATTCGCATACACTATATTGAGACTCAGACTATATACTCAGGTGCATACACTCTATACTTAAATTCTCGCTCATACACAATACTGAAGTCGGTCATCAGTCACGTGAGATGTACTCTCCACCCACATTTTAGAAAATTGTTTGCTGCACATCCGCCATTTTGAAGGTTAAACAGATGAGACGACAGGTTTAAGTTTTCGTGATATGAGTTTATTTATTTATTTTACAAAAATACACGGATGATATTTTATTAATAATATATTAATATATAACGTTTTACTGCAATTAGCTCTTTTAATGAGGGCTTTATATATATATATATATATATATATATATATATATATATATATATATATATATATATATATATATATATA
Organism: Acipenser oxyrinchus oxyrinchus; assembly: GCA_030684275.1. Lineage (NCBI taxonomy): Eukaryota > Metazoa > Chordata > Actinopteri > Acipenseriformes > Acipenseridae > Acipenser > Acipenser oxyrinchus. Next base: position 11,136,278 of record CM060251.1, read on the forward strand.
TATATATATATATATATATATATATATATATATATATAGATAGAGAGAGAGAGAGAGAGAGAGAGAGAGAAAGGAAAACTGCTGTGTACCAAAATGATCAATAAGAAAAAAGAGGAAGATATTTCAGGTACTTAAAAAGGTAGAATAATTGATTACAAATCATTTATCAGGACGTTTCAGACTACAAGTCCTTCATCGGCTGAATACAAAAAAACAGTGCTTTAAGAAGTTGATAAAAAACAAACAAGTAGTCTTTTAAACAAAATTCCGGAATGTTGATGATGTTGATGATGATGATGATGATGATGACCTCCGAATAGAATGTTCATTCCAAATGGCTCCAAAGTGCCAAGTTTGAAAATAAGTTCACATTCCTTTTGTTTCCTGACAGCATTAGTTCCATAGCAATGAACCATCCCACAAATTGTGATGTCTTCTACAGTGTGGTCATTTCTGTTAAAATGTCTGGCGACAGGAAAGGTAGAGGTGTTAATTCGTATACTTCTCACATGTTCCACGAAGCGATCAGCTAAGCGTCGTTTCACCAATATATAGCTTGTTACATTTGATGCAGCCAATGCAATATACTATTCCTTTACTAATGCAAGTAAAAGTATCCTGGATAGTAAATGAGGATTTTGCTCCCTTAACTACTGTGTTGCTGTGAATGTATTTACAAGTAGCACAGCGTGACCTATTGCATGGAAACATACCCTTAAGACTGTCCAGATCGGGCGAATGTTACTGTGGACCAGATGCTCTCTTAGATTTTTGTCTCTTCTCTATGACATTAGAGGAGGGTTATTAAAAATAGGAGCTGTAGAGGGATCATCTTGAAGAATGCTAAAATTTCTTTGTATGATGTGTTGTACTTTTTTGGTCATAGGATGTTATGTAAGAACAAGGGGAATATGATTGTTGGTATTCTGTGTTTTGGTTTTGTACAAGGCATCCTTTCTGTTTATTGTCGATACTCTTAACTGAGCTTCTCTAAGTATAGTGTCTGGAAAACCACAGTTTCTGAAAAATGCACACAAGTCATTTGTTTTATTCAAAAAATCACTATCATCACTGCAAATGTGTCTCAGTCTTAGTAATTGGGAGTATGGAATGGAGTTGCGACAAGCTTTGGGATGTGAGGAGTCGTCTCTTAGATATGAATGAGAGTCTGATGTTTCTTTGTAGAAAATTGTAGTATTGATGGTACAATTAGAAACCGTGATGGTAATGTCTAAGAAAGAAATTTGTTTAGAAATGTTCCATGTATACTTTAGAGCTGGATGAGACTAGGCTAAACATTTCAAAGACTCACATTTTTCATTTGTACTGAGGAAGACTACAATAGAGTGGGTAAGTGCAAAACAAATATTTGACTTTCAGGTCATAGTCTTAAAAAGTTCACTTTCTGTTTCAGTTATGATTTTCTGTAGTTCTTCCAATGAAACTAAAAGCAAGAGATTATGCTATATTTGTGATGCAATCTAGTTTCGACAATATTTGCACTCCACATTTAATATATAAATAACTAAAGACAGCATTGGTATATGAATACAAAAAATTAAATCCCAGGAAAAATTGAACCTAACGTACACAGGGATTGGAAAGTATTAATTTCTCTAAAGTAAAAGCATTTTGTTAATTTTTGACTCCTTAGAATGTGCATTTCTTTCAAAGGAGGGGATTATTATTTTATTATTATTATTATTATTATTATTATTATTATTATTATTATTATTATTATTATTATTTTCAAAGCTCACCCAGAACAAAGAATGGAGTCTTAAGTGAGATCAGTAATGAAAATGTAATTTTCGGTTTATAATGTATTACTGTTTATGTGGCAACAAAAATGAAATTTCATAGCACAAAGTATGACCTACAAGACCTGTCTAATTTAGCTTTTGTTTAAATACATTTATAATAAAACATATTGGGCTCTATTCTGACCATAGTGCAAAGTAGAGCCATTAGCGCAGCGAACTTTCTGTGCCATGCAAGGGCGTTTACATCTTGTAATTATATTTACACTTTACTGTGTGTACTCTTTCTTTGTTGATTTGGAAAAGGAGAGGGTCCTCAACACCATTGATAGCAGTTATATTTATTAGCGAAAGCACCTTTTCAAGGTGAGTCAGTTCCTCCGTGGAAGCAGGTCCTCCTCCAGTAGCCAATGCTTTTTATATCAGCCCATTTTTGGGGGGATTTGTTTGGTTGATCTTATAACTGATCCAATGGCATTACATTTTTCACATATTTCTTTCCAGATTCTTTCTTTAATAGAAGCACCTATCTTTGAACATTTCTACCCAAATAAACAGGCTTGTTTTTCAGTTAGTAGTTCAATAGAACTTGTCTTGTAGAAAAACATTCCCTTCTTGATTGCTTGGCTTCATTTCCCGATTTACCAACCACTTTTAATTTAACTACGACATATTTAAAATGATATCATCTCTCGCATTGCAAGGGGAGTGCAAGGTTAATTTAAGTAGCCACACAAATGGAAAAAAGTTGGCATGGGACGCTCAGCACAGATCAAAAACACATTTCGACACTTTGGCATGGAACAATGCTTCTGTATAAAGAATGTCACCAATCCCTTGGCAAGCCTGTTGGCCATTCCATGTGTGAAGTGTTTAATTATATCACTGTGCTGTGCTACTGTATTGTTACTCTATCCTGCTTCCTACTGAGAAAGAGTCTGAGTAGTTCCCTTATCTTCAGGTCAGTGACTGAAGACTGAGCCCTGGTCTCTGGGTTGAGAGACGAATACACTTTCTGCTATGCTCAAGAACCTGCTCGCAGAGCAGAAAGACACATCTTAATATTACAGTGGCACATTAAGGACATGGGAAACAAATAACATAAAAATGTGGTTTTTCAGGATCACATGATAAATTACCTTATGCCAAGATCCTGAGATAATTTGTCTTATGATCTTGACATAACAATTTGAAATGTCAAGACTATATACTGTATAGCTTGTGCCACAGTATAATACAGTTGATTACTCTTACAATTGGAAAGGAATTTAATTAAGTGAATAAAACTCATTTCCTACATTTCATCAGATACATGGCTGGAACTATTATGTACATTTCTAGCCAAGTAGGCTTTTTCCAGAATCTGTAATGGCAGTGAGAATACAACACTTACAAGTTTCACATTGATGTCAAAGTATCATCTATTTTCACAAAACTTGGTCTTACAATAAAAACTTCCCTTTCCTTATTTTCCACCTGAAAAAAATCCAGCCATTTAGTCCTGCCTTAATAATAATATTATAGTCCAAGAAATTTGGTTGTCAGAGTGGGATGTTAGGTTGAAAGGGACTAAGACAGCACAGACATCCCAAATATCAATAATCCAGTCGCTTATTCACCAGTCACAAGCACACATGCAAGTGACATTTTATTTTATTGAAAACCCACACTTATTGGTCATGGGTTTCTGGCAATTGCCAGGCAGGTTACAATTAGCTTTCCCAGTATTATGTAGCTACCACTTGCAGTATATTAATAATTGACCATTGAGACGTCGGAAACCAACGGAGTACAAGAAGCTTGATAACATGCAAACTCAAGCTGAGGAGCAAAACTGCTATGCGTATTCTTACTCATTAAATTGAAATAATTCATATTTTTTCAATGCATGAAACACCCAGTAAACAGCTTATCTGGAGCGGCGAATAGATCAATCAGAAATTCCTAGAAAACAAACTATTTTATATTTAAATGATTTGTTTATAGTAAAAGTTTTATGTAATTGAAGTCCAATTTATGACTTCTGTTTCATGCGTAAGTATTTTTCAACTTTAAAATTAAATTTGTTATCATTAAAAAAGCAACTGCCTTCATAATATACACAAGCTTACCAGCAGTGTTGTGTTAAATTTGATGTTTCTATTATTACAGTAACATTACCACAACAAAGAATAAATGAATGAATCACTAGCCTATGCAAAATGGAATTAAGTGTGGTGCATTCAAGGGTTGACATCTTTACACAAGATATGATGCAGTCACTTAAAGGCAACAATTAAATATTATCATCACATTTCTAGAACTCCAGAAAGCTATTATAAAATCATTTATTGTTCCACACAATATATTAATGCATTTGGGTTTCTTATAATCTTGCTGACACTTTTGACAGGACTACAATGACAATTGTTGTAAATATTGACTTGCTGTGGCAGGATGGCTCAGTGGTGACGTCACACCCGGAAGAAGACGCAAACGCACAGCAGCTGGGGCAAAACCCAAGACGCGAATGCACTCGGTTTCTTTATTAAATAATACTGAAATCAAAGGTTTTTACACAAACCACAAAACAAACAGACACAAGGGCCAAACAAACCAGACAGACAAACAAACAAGTAAGTGTCGTGCTGGCTAATCCAGCACGTTTTAGCAATTGTTATTTTTAAATTCTGTCTCCTCTCTTTCTCCCCATACCTCCTCTCTGTACACCCAACCCCGAATGGGTGAAAACATGCTGCTTTTATGCAGTTGTACCGAGACTCGATTGCTAATCAATCATTCAATTGGAATCTCGGTACAACTGCACATTAATTAATTAAGTGCAATCCCGTGACACTCAATATATACATTTTATCTGCATGTGAAGTGATGTGCAATCCTCGTGCCTAAATACAAATCTGCATTTGAAATCGCTCGTGTTACACAGACCCATTTATATCCCGTGTACCAATGACTATACACCAACATTTAACACACTACATGCAACATATAAACAAACAATACGCACAAGGCGGGGTCACACTGCCACATATCTCCCCTTGTGCGCACACATGGCCTTAAAGGCCACCTCCCCATAGTCCCAAAGTCCGGTCATTGTCCGGCCCAGGAACAGTGGCACTAATATGTTCAGGGGGCGGCCATGGTGGGAGGTCCTCCTCCCAACCCTGTTTTACAGCCAGCAGCTCCCTCTTCTGGGGCTCCGGCCACAGATGTTCCGGCGAAATTGCGGCGGAGGAAGGTGGTCTCCTGACTTCTCCCCCCTTCTTCATGGCCGGCAGCTCCCCTTCATGGGGCTCCGACCACAATTTCTCCTGCCACGACAGTGCGGCTGGGGAAGCTGGTCTCCTGACCTCCCCCCCCCCTTCTTCGTGGTCGGCAGCTCCCCTTCATGGGGCTCCAGCCACAGTATTTCCTGCCACATGGCAGGACTGGTAGCGACCCCAGGCGAAGCAGGACCCTCAGGAGGCGACGGCAGCAGCTGCGGACCCTCGGGAGGCGACGGCAGCAGCTGCGGACCCTCAGGGGGCGACGGCAGCAGCTGCGGACCCTCGGGAGGCGACGTCAGCAGCAGCGGACCCTCGGGAGGCGACGGCAGCAGCAGCAGCGGACCCTCGGGAGGCGACAGCAGCAGCAGCGGACCCTCGGGAGGCGACAGCAGCAGCAGCGGACCCTCGGGAGGCGACAGCAGCAGCAGCAGCGGACCCTCGGGAGGCGACGGCAGCAGCAGCAGCGGACCCTCGGGATGCGATGGCAGCAGCAGCAGCAGCGGACCCTCGGGAGGTGAACTCGGGAGGGGAGCCCCCGGCCATGGAGGCGGCAGCGGGAGCTCCACTTCTCCCTCGTACCCTGTAACTGGTGGTTCTCCAGGCGATGCGGAGCAAAAGGCAGCCCCAGGCGATGCAGAGAAACAAGCAGCCCCAGGCGTCGTGAGCAACAGGCACCCCAGGCGATGCGGAGCCACAGGCAGCCCCAGGCGATGCGGAACAGGCATCCTTGGGCGGTGCGAGGCAGTCATCCTTGGGCAGTGCGAAGCAGGCACCCTTGGGCGGTGCGAGGCAGTCATCCTTGGGCAGTGCGAAGCAGGCATCCTTGGGCGGTGCGAGGCAGGCATCCTTGGGCGGTGCGAGGCAGGCATCCTTGGGCAGAGTGAGGCAGGGCAGGAACAGTCCTTCCCATGACGGTGGAGGTGGAACCAGCAGGTATTCACCCTCTGCTGGTGGAGGTGGGAGGGGCAAGCAGTCCTCCCGTGGCGGTGGAGGCGGAACCAGTGGTTAAAGGAGGCTGTGTGGTCCAGTGGTTAAAGAAAAGGGCTTGTACCCAGGAGGTCCCCGGTTCAAATCCCACCTCAGCCACTGACTCATTGTGTGACCCTGAGCAAGTCACTTAACCTCCTTGTGCTCCGTCTTTCGGGTGAGACGTAATTGTAAGTGACTCTGCAGGTGATGCATAGATCACACGCCATAGTCTCTGTAAGTCGCCTTGGATAAAGGTGTCTGCTAAATAAACAAATAATAATAATAATAATAATAAATAACCAGCAGGTATTCACCCTCTGCTGGTGGAGGTGGAAATGGAACCAGCAGGTATTCACCCTCTGCTGGTGGAGCTGGGAGCGGCAAGCTGTTCTCCCACGGTGGTGGAGACAGAGGCAGCTCCTGCTGCTCTGCTCCTGGCGGTGGAGACAGAGGCAGCTCCTGCTACTCAGCTCCTAGCGGTGGTTGAGACAGAGGCAGCTCCTGCTGTTCAGCTCCTAGCGCTGGTGGAGACAGAGGCAGCTCCTGCTGTTCTGCTCCTGGCTGTGGAGACAGAGGCAGCTCCTGCTGCTCTGCTCCTGGCGGTGGAGATGTTGGAGACAGAATCAGCTCCTGCTGCTCTGCTCCTGGCTGTGGAGACAGAGGCAGCTCCTGCTGCTCTGCTCCTGGTGGTGGAGATGTTGGAGACAGAATCAACTCCTGCTGCTCTGCTCCTGGCTGTAGAGACAGAGGCACCTCCTGCTGCTCTGCTCCTGGCTGTGGAGACAGAGGCACCTCCTGCTGCTCTGCTTCTGGCTGTGGAGACAGAGGCAGCTCCTGCTGCTCTGCTCCTGGTGGTGGAGATGTTGGAGACAGAGGCAGCTCCTGCTGCTCTGCTCCTGGTGGTGGAAGCGATGGAGGTGGTGGAGACAGAGGCAGCTCCTGCTGCTCTGCTCCTGGTGGTGGAGATGTTGGAGACAGAGGCAGCTCCTGCTGCTCTTCTCCTGGAGGCCTAGGTTCTGGACCTATGGGTTCCCCCCTTCTGGGCGCTGGATGCACGGGCTCCCCCCTTCTGGGCGCTGGATGCACGGGCTCCCCCCTTCTGGCGCTGGATGCACGGGCTCCCCCCCTTCTGGGCTGCTCCCACTCAGGCGTAGGACGTTCGGGCTCCTCCTGGTACTGGGAGGGGCAGATAGCCACGGTGTGGCCATACTCTCCACAGCCGGGGCACAATTCCACCGCGAGGCGCCTTGCAACTGCCTCCCAGCCATCGTCCCAGACCTTCCCTTTTCCCTCTCCCGCTGGCTCTGGATACCTCGGCAGGGCTTCTTCCTCGGGAGACGGCAGCGATGGCTCCTCCCCTTTGGGCACTGGAGACGACAGTGGTGGCTCCTCCCCTTCGGGCACTGGAGATGGCAGCGGGGCTTCTCCTTTTTTCCCTGGAGATGGCGGGACCCCTCCCATGTCGGCAGCCAGGTAATTGAGCACCATGGCTGCGATGTCTGGGAGGGATGCTCGATGGTGTTGCTGTTTCCAGGTCTCCCAGCTCCCCATCTCGGGCCCACAGAAGGTTGATCACTGCAGGGAGGGCTTCCTCATAATCCCTCCCGGCTCCACCAGCCAGTCCCAGACTCCCTCAGAGGAGAGTGCACTCGTCCTCTTTGTAGGATGCAGGTCCTCCCTCACCCTTGCTGGACGCTCTGGCTCATCCTTCTCCTGCCATGGAGGGGGTTGGTCGGGTGCTATGTGCCCAACCTCGCCAATAGCGAAGCACCACTCCTCACCTTTCAAGCAGGTAAGGCAGACGTCCAGCGTGGTCGAGATGCAGTGGGACCTGCGACCGGCCCCACGCTGCTGTTGCTGCTGCTTCCTCCACCCGCTTCTTCCCATCGTCTTCCTTATTTTATTTATTTATTTATTTATTTCCCAAAAAAAATGAATTATTTTCTTTTCTTTCCCTTTTTTTTTCTTCCTTCCCTTTTTCTTCACAAAAACTTTTTTTTTTCCTTTTTTTTCTCAGAACTCACTTTTTTTTTTTCGCTTTTTCTCTCCCCACACACAACTCTCGGTCTGACTCCTGGAGCGCTGTAGTCCCACTTCGGACACCAACTGTGGCAGGATGGCTGCAGTGGTGACGTCACACCGGAAGAAGACGCAAACGCACAGCAGCTGGGGCAAAACCGAGGCGTGAATGCAAACCCGAGGCAGAATGCACTCGGTTTTTATTAAATAATACTGAAATCAAAGGTTTTACACAAACCACAAAACAAACAGACACAAGGGCCAAACAAACAAGTAAGTGTCGTGCTGGCTAATCCAGCACGTTTTAGCAATTGTTATTTTTAAATTCTGTCTCCTCTCTTTCTCCCCGTACCTCCTCTTTGTACACCCAACCCCGAGTGGGTGAAAACATGCTGCTTTTATGCAGTTGTACCGAGACTCGATTGCTAATCAATTATTCAATTGGAATCTCGGTACAACTGCACATTAATTAATTAAGTGCAATCCCGTGACACTCAATATACACATTTTATCTGCACGTGAAGTGATGTGCAATCCTCGTGCCTAAATACAAATCTACATTTGAGATCACTCGTGTTACACAGACCCATTTATATCCCGTGTACCAACATTTAACACACTACATGCAACATATAAACAAACAATACGCACAAGGTGGGGTCACACTGCCACATATCTCCCCTTGTGCGCAGCACATGGCCTTAAAGGCCACCTCCCCTTAGTCCCAAAGTCCCGGTCATTGTCCCGGCCCAGGAACAGGGGCACTAATATGTTCAGGGGGCGGCCATGGTGGGAGGTCCTCCTCCCAACCCTGTTTTGCAGCCAGCAGCTCCCTCTTCTGGGGCTCCGGCCACAGATGTTCCGGCGAAATTGCGGCGGAGGAAGGTGGTCTCTGGACCTCTTCCCCCTTCTTCATGGCCGGCAGCTCCCCTCCGTGGGGCTCTGGCCACCCGTTCTCCTGCAGCGAAATTGCTGCGGGGAGCCTGGTCTCCTGACCTCCCCTTCTTCATGGCCAGCTGCTCCCCTCCATGGGGCTCCGACCACAATTTCTCCTGCCACGAAAGTGCGGCTGGAGAAGCTGGTCTCCTGACCTCCCCCCCCCCTTCTTCGTGGCTGGCAGCTCCCCTTCATGGGGCTCCAGCCACAGTATTACCTGCCGCATGGCAGGACTGGTAGCGACCCCAGGCGAAGCAGGACCCTTGGGAGGCGACGGCAGCAGCAGCAGCAGTGGACCCTCGGGAGATGAACTCGGGAGGGGAGCCCCTGGCCATGGAGGCGGCAGCGGGAGCTCCACTTCTCCCTCGTACCCTGTAACTGGTGGCTCTCCAGGCGATGCGGAGCAACAGGCAGCCCCAGGCGATGCGGAGAAACAGGCAGCCCCACGCGATGCGGAGCAACAGGCAGCCCCAGGTGATGCGGAGCAACAGGCAGCCCCAGCAGGTGATGCGGAGCAACAGGCAGCCCCAGGCGATGCGGAGCAACAGGCACCCCCAGGCGATGCGGAGCCACAGGCAGCCCCAGGCGATGCGGAACAGGCATCCTTGGGCGGTGCGAGGCAGTCATCCTTGGGCAGTGCGAAGCAGGCATCCTTGGGCGGTGCGAGGCAGGCATCCTTGGGCAGAGTGAGGCAGGGCAGGAACAGTCCTTCCCATGACGGTGGAGGTGGAACCAGCAGGTATTCACCCTCTGCTGGTGGAGGTGGGAGGGGCAAGCAGTCCTCCCATGGCGGTGGAGGCGGAACCAGTGGTTAAAGGAGGCTGTGTGGTCCAGTGGTTAAAGAAAAGGGCTTGTACCCAGGAGGTCCCCGGTTCAAATCCCACCTCAGCCACTGACTCATTGTGTGACCCTGAGCAAGTCACTTAACCTCCTTGTGCTCCGTCTTTCGGGTGAGACGTAATTGTAAGTGACTCTGCAGGTGATACATAGATCACACACCCTAGTCTCTGTAAGTCGCCTTGGATAAAGGTGTCTGCTAAATAAACAAATAATAATAATAATAATAATAAATAACCAGCAGGTATTCACCCTCTGCTGGTGGAGGTGGAAATGGAACCAGCAGGTATTCACCCTCTGCTGGTGGAGCTGGGAGCGGCAAGCTGTTCTCCCACGGTGGTGGAGACAGAGGCAGCTCCTGCTGCTCTGCTCCTGGCGGTGGAGACAGAGGCAGCTCCTGCTACTCAGCTCCTAGCGGTGGTTGAGACAGAGGCAGCTCCTGCTGTTCAGCTCCTAGCGCTGGTGGAGACAGAGGCAGCTCCTGCTGTTCTGCTCCTGGCTGTGGAGACAGAGGCAGCTCCTGCTGCTCTGCTCCTGGCGGTGGAGATGTTGGAGACAGAATCAGCTCCTGCTGCTCTGCTCCTGGCTGTGGAGACAGAGGCAGCTCCTGCTGCTCTGCTCCTGGTGGTGGAGATGTTGGAGACAGAATCAACTCCTGCTGCTCTGCTCCTGGCTGTAGAGACAGAGGCACCTCCTGCTGCTCTGCTCCTGGCTGTGGAGACAGAGGCACCTCCTGCTGCTCTGCTTCTGGCTGTGGAGACAGAGGCAGCTCCTGCTGCTCTGCTCCTGGTGGTGGAGATGTTGGAGACAGAGGCAGCTCCTGCTGCTCTGCTCCTGGTGGTGGAAGCGATGGAGGTGGTGGAGACAGAGGCAGCTCCTGGTGCTCTGCTCCTGGTGGTGGAGATGTTGGAGACAGAGGCAGCTCCTGCTGCTCTTCTCCTGGAGGCCTAGGTTCTGGACCTATGGGTTCCCCCCTTCTGGGCGCTGGATGCACGGGCTCCCCCCTTCTGGGCGCTGGATGCACGGGCTCCCCTTCTGGCGCTGGATGCACGGGCTCCCCCTTCTGGGCTGCTCCCACTCAGGCGTGGGGCGTTCGGGCTCCTCCTGGTACTGGGAGGGCAGATAGCCACGGTGTGGCCATACTCTCCACAGCCGGGGCACAATTCCACCGAGGCTGCTTGCAACTGCCTCCCAGCCATCGTCCCAGACCTTCCCTTTTCCCTCTCCCGCTGGCTCTGGATACCTCGGCAGGGCTTCTTCCTCGGGAGACGGCAGCGATGGCTCCTCCCCTTTGGGCACTGGAGACGACAGTGGTGGCTCCTCCCCTTCGGGCACTGGAGATGGCAGCGGGGCTTCTCCTTTTTTCCCTGGAGATGGCGGGACCCCTCCCATGTCGGCAGCCAGGTAATTGAGCACCATGGCTGCGATGTCTGGGAGGGATGCTCGATGGTGTTGCTGTTTCCAGGTCTCCCAGCGCTCCCCATCTCGGGCCCACAGAAGGTTGATCACTGCAGGGAGGGCTTCCTCATAATCCCTCCCCGGCTCCACCAGCCAGTCCCAGACTCCCTCAGAGGAGAGTGCACTCGTCCTCTTTGTAGGATGCAGGTCCTCCCTCACCCTTGCTGGACGCTCTGGCTCATCCTTCTCCTGCCATGGAGGGGGTTGGTCGGGTGCTATGTGCCCAACCTCGCCAATAGCGAAGCACCACTCCTCACCTTTCAAGCAGGTAAGGCAGGCGTCCAGCGTGGTCGAGATGCAGTGGGACCTGCGACCGGCCCCACGCTGCTGTTGCTGCTGCTTCCTCCACCCGCTTCTTCCCATCGTCTTCCTTATTTTATTTATTTATTTATTTATTTCCCAAAAAAATGAATTATTTTCTTTTCTTTCCCTTTTTTTTTCTTCCTTCCCTTTTTCTTCACAAAACTTTTTTTTCCTTTTTTTCTCAGAACTCACTTTTTTTTTTTCGCTTTTTCTCTCCTCCACACACAACTCTCCGGTCTGACTCCTGGAGGCGCTGTAGTCCCACTTCCGGACACCAACTGTGGCAGGATGGCTGCAGTGGTGACGTCACACCCGGAAGAAGACGCAAACGCACAGCAGCTGGGGCAAAACCCGAGACGTGAATGCAAACCCGAGACGCGAATGCACTCGGTTTTTTTATTAAATAATACTGAAATCAAAGGTTTTTACACAAACCACAAAACAAACAGACACAAGGGCCAAACAAACAAGTAAGTGTCGTGCTGGCTAATCCAGCACGTTTTAGCAATTGTTATTTTTAAATTCTGTCTCCTCTCTTTCTCCCCGTACCTCCTCTTTGTACACCCAACCCCGAGTGGGTGAAAACATGCTGCTTTTATGCAGTTGTACCGAGACTCGATTGCTAATCAATTATTCAATTGGAATCTCGGTACAACTGCACATTAATTAATTAAGTGCAATCCCGTGACACTCAATATACACATTTTATCTGCACGTGAAGTGATGTGCAATCCTCGTGCCTAAATACAAATCTACATTTGAGATCACTCGTGTTACACAGACCCATTTATATCCCGTGTACCAACATTTAACACACTACATGCAACATATAAACAAACAATACGCACAAGGTGGGGTCACACTGCCACATATCTCCCCCTTGTGCGCAGCACACATGGCCTTAAAAGGCCACCTCCCCCCTTAGTCCCAAAGTCCCGGTCATTGTCCCGGCCCAGGAACAGGGGCACTAATATGTTCAGGGGGCGGCCATGGTGGGAGGTCCTCCTCCCAACCCTGTTTTGCAGCCAGCAGCTCCCTCTTCTGGGGCTCCGGCCACAGATGTTCCGGCGAAATTGCGGCGGAGGAAGGTGGTCTCTGGACCTCTTCCCCCTTCTTCATGGCCGGCAGCTCCCCTCCGTGGGGCTCTGGCCACCCGTTCTCCTGCAGCGAAATTGCTGCGGGGGAGCTGGTCTCCTGACCTCCCCCTTCTTCATGGCCAGCTGCTCCCTCCATGGGGCTCCGACCACAATTTCTCCTGCCACGAAAGTGCGGCTGGAGAAGCTGGTCTCCTGACCTCCCCTTCTTCGTGGCTGGCAGCTCCCTTCATGGGGCTCCAGCCACAGTATTACCTGCCGCATGGCAGGACTGGTAGCGACCCCAGGCGAAGCAGGACCCTTGGGAGGCGGCGGCAGCAGCAGCAGCAGTGGACCCTCGGAGATGAACTCGGGAGGGAGCCCCTGGCCATGGAGGCGGCAGCGGGAGCTCCACTTCTCCCTCGCACCCTGTAACTGGTGGCTCTCCAGGCGATGCGGAGCAACAGGCAGCCCCAGGCGATGCGGAGAAACAGGCAGCCCCACGCGATGCGGAGCAACAGGCAGCCCCAGGTGATGCGGAGCAACAGGCAGCCCCAGCAGGTGATGCGGAGCAACAGGCAGCCCCAGGCGATGCGGAGCAACAGGCACCCCCAGGCGATGCGGAGCCACAGGCAGCCCCAGGCGATCGGAACAGGCATCCTTGGGCGGTGCGAGGCAGTCATCCTTGGGCAGTGCGAAGCAGGCATCCTTGGGCGGTGCGAGGCAGGCATCCTTGGGCAGAGTGAGGCAGGGCAGGAACAGTCCTTCCCATGACGGTGGAGGTGGAACCAGCAGGTATTCACCCTCTGCTGGTGGAGGTGGGAGGGGCAAGCAGTCCTCCCATGGCGGTGGAGGTGGAACCAGTGGTTAAAGGAGGCTGTGTGGTCCAGTGGTTAAAGAAAAGGGCTTGTACCCAGGAGGTCCCCGGTTCAAATCCCACCTCAGCCACTGACTCATTGTGTGACCCTGAGCAAGTCACTTAACCTCCTTGTGCTCCGTCTTTCGGGTGAGACGTAATTGTAAGTGACTCTGCAGGTGATACATAGATCACACACCCTAGTCTCTGTAAGCCGCCTTGGATAAAGGTGTCTGCTAAATAAACAAATAATAATAATAATAAATAACCAGCAGGTATTCACCCTCTGCTGGTGGAGGTGGAGATGGAACCAGCAGGTATTCACCCTCTGCTGGTGGAGCTGGGAGCGGCAAGCTGCTCTCCCACGGTGGTGGTGACAGAGGCAGCTCCTGCTGCTCTGCTCCTGGCGGTGGAGACAGAGGCAGCTCCTGCTGCTCTGCTCCTAGCAGTGGTGGAGACAGAGGCAGCTCCTGCTGTTCTGCTCCTAGCGGTGGTTGAGACAGAGGCAGCTCCTGCTGTTCTGCTCCTAGCGCTGGTGGAGACAGAGGCAGCTCCTTCTGTTCTGCTCCTGGCTGTGGAGACAGAGGCAGCTCCTGCTGCTCTGCTCCTGGTGGTGGAGATGTTGGAGACAGAATCAGCTCCTGCTGCTCTGCTCCTGGCTGTAGAGACAGGCACCTCCTGCTGCTCTGCTCCTGGCTGTGGAGACAGAGGCAGCTCCTGCTGCTCTGCTCCTGGTGGTGGAGATGTTGGAGACAGAGGCAGCTCCTGCTGCCCTGCTCCTGGTGGTGGAAGCGATGGAGGTGGCGGAGACAGAGGCAGCTCCTGCTGCTCTGCTCCTGGTGGCGAAGATGTTGGAGACAGAGGCAGCTCCCGCTGCTCTGCTCCTGGAGGCCTAGGTTCTGGACCTATGGGCTCCCCCCTTCTGGGCACTGGATGCACGGGTTCCAGTGCATCCAGTGCCCAGAAGGGGGGCACTGGATGCACGGGTTCCCCCCTTCTGGGCACTGGATGCACGGGCTCCCCCCTTCTGGGCGCTGGATGCACGGGCTCCCCCTTCTGGGCTGCTCCCACTCAGGCGTAGGACGTTCGGGCTCCTCCTGGTACTGGGAGGGGCAGATAGCCACGGTGTGGCCATACTCTCCACAGCCGGGGCACAATTCCACCGCGAGGCGCCTTGCAACTGCCTCCCAGCCATCGTCCCAGACCTTCCCTTTTCCCTCTCCCGCTGGCTCTGGATACCTCGGCAGGGCTTCTTCCTCGGGAGATGGCAGCGATGGCTCCTCCCCTTTGGGCGCTGGAGACGACAGTGGTGGCTCCTCTCCTTCGGGCACTGGAGATGGCAGCGGGGCTTCTCCCTTTTTCCCTGGAGATGGCGGGACCCCTCCCATGTCGGCAGCCAGGTAATTGAGCACCATGGCTGCGATATCTGGGAGGGACGCTGGATGGTGTTGCTGTTCCCAGGTCTCCCAGCGTTCCCCATCTTGGGCCCACAGAAGGTTGATCACTGCAGGGAGGGCTTCCTCATAATCCCTCCCCGGCTCCACCAGCCAGTCCCAGACTCCCTCAGAGGAGAGTGCACTCGTCCTCTTTGTAGGATGCAGGTCCTCCCTCACCCTTGCTGGACGCTCTGGCTCATCCTTCTCCTGCCATGGAGGGGGTTGGTCGGGTGCTATGTGCCCAACCTCGCCAATAGCGAAGCACCACTCCTCACCTTTCAAGCAGGTAAGGCAGACGTCCAGCGTGGTCGAGATGCAGTGGGACCTGCGACCGGCCCCACGCTGCTATTGCTGCTGCTTCCTCCGCCCGCTTCTTCCCATCTTCTTCCTTATTTTATTTATTTATTTATTTTTTTCCCCCAAAAAAACGAATTATTTTCTTTTCTTTCCCTTTTTTTTCTTCCTTCCCTTTTTCTTCACAAATTTTTTTTTTCCTTTTTCTTCTCAGAACTCACTTTTTTTTCTCTCTTTTTCTCTCCCCACACACAACTCCCGATCTGACTCCTGGAGGCGCTGTAGTCCCACTTCCGGACACCAACTGTGGCAGGATGGCTGCAGTGGTGACGTCACACCCGGAAGAAGACGCAAACGCACAGCAGCTGGGGCAAAACCCGAGACGCGAATGCAAACCCGAGACGCGAATGCACTCGGTTTTTTTTATTAAATAATACTGAAATCAAAGGTTTTTACACAAACCACAAAACAAACAGACACAAGGGCCAAACAAACAAGTAAGTGTCGTGCTGGCTAATCCAGCACGTTTTAGCAATTGTTATTTTTAAATTCTGTCTCCTCTCTTTCTCCCCATACCTCCTCTCTGTACACCCAACCCCGAATGGGTGAAAACATGCTGTTTTTATGCAGTTGTACCGAGACTCGATTGCTAATCAATTATTCAATTGGCGTCTCGGTACAACTGCACATTAATTAATTAAGTGCAATCCCGTGACACTCAATATATACATTTTATCTGCACGTGAAGTGATGTGCAATCCTCGTGCCTAAATACAAATCTACATTTGAAATCACTCGTGTTACACAGACCCATTTATATCCCGTGTACCAATGACTATACACCAACATTTAACACACTTCATGCAACATATAAACAAACAATACGCACAAGGCGGGGTCACACTGCCACATTTGCATACATGTTTATACACGGTGGTTCCACAGTCATTTGCCTTGAGCAGTTAACAGCTGCCAGAAAAAAACAAACATAAACAAACTCAGTTTGCCAGGATAGTATGGGTTGCTGAGAGGTGTTTCTCATAAACATACTACAGCTGTCAGAGTAGCAATGCATATGAACCAGCTCATTGCACAGTCCCCGGATACAC
Source organism: Acipenser oxyrinchus oxyrinchus (assembly GCA_030684275.1). Lineage (NCBI taxonomy): Eukaryota > Metazoa > Chordata > Actinopteri > Acipenseriformes > Acipenseridae > Acipenser > Acipenser oxyrinchus. The sequence goes on from CM060251.1 coordinate 11,152,594, forward strand.
AGAGAGCTGCTGAACAGTTTGAATAAAGCCTTCCCTAGCTCTACAACTGATTGTTTTTTTCATATTGCACTTAATGTGGTCTAAGCCTTATACTTCACAGTAGAACAAAGAAGAGTTGACAAAGTTAACCCTAACAAATTATTTAACAGCAGCAGAGAAAACAGGACCAAATGACACTGTTGAACTTTAAGTGGAGACCTATGGTTGAAATGGAAACACCAGTCCCACTTGTTGCCAGTTCACTTTGAATATATTTGTCAGTCAATGTCAGATTGTTATTAACTTTCCTCACAATTCTTCTACTTGTTCTTGGTGAAAGAACCTTCTTTCTTCCAGACCGAGAGCGCTGTGACAGTACCATTGGGGTATGTAAACGTTTGACTACAACTGTGTGTGTGTGTGTGTCTGTGTGTGTGTATATATATATATATATATATATATATATATATATATATATATATATATATATATATATATATATATATATATATATATTGTGGGCGTGTGGGCCACACAGAGAAGGCAGACAGGTGTTTTCCAACAGATTTAAACAGAAAAGACAATCCCGTTACTCAGAGGTAATCAAACTGGCAATAAACAATTCAAACAGGATTCAAAAATAAAATTAAAAAAACAATGTAAACCGACTGGACCATTAACCATGGCCAGCTGGCAGAAGAGTGTTTTCGCCCGGCAGTGCATGGCCAATAACTGTCCGGAACGTTCGTGCGGGAGTCCCCGTTTCTGTCCAGTTGTTGTTCTATTAAACCGGCGCACTCTGTTTCCGAATCCCCGGTTGAAACTCCAAACATCCGACAGCTTTTCATGACAGGTATTCTTAACTCTAACGCTCCTGTTTCCGGCATAGATGAACCCAGCTTGGGTCGAAGAGAGACGTCTGACTAGCTGTACAGGCTCTCTTTTACCAGCCCCTCATCAGCCAAGAATTTGGCTGATACAGGCTACAGGTGTGGGCCAATTAAGGCTAATGAGGTTATACCATGTTCAAATAATAATTGCCTATCTAACCGCACCTGCAGCCTGTTCACCTGTTAACTCCTTGATGGCATGGCAGGCACGGACACTGCCCACACGTCCCTCCGATCTCTATTGGCAACACCTGTGGGAGCGCCCCCAGCCTGCCATGAACGTCTCCTGGTAGTGGGAGCTGCCTCACAACATATATATATATATATATATATATATATATATATATATATATATATATATATATATATATATATATATATATATATATATATATATATATATATATATATATATATATATATATATACATACAGTACTGTGCAAAAGTTTTAGACAGGTGTGAAAAATGCTGTAAAGTAAGAATGCTTTCAAAATAAACATGTTAATAGATTATATTTATCAATTAACTAAATGCAAAGTGAGTGAACAGAAGAAAAATCTAAATCAAATCCATATTTGGTGTGACCACCCTTTGCCTTCAAAACAGCATCAATTCTTCTAGGTACACTTGCACAAAGTCAGGGATTTTGTAGGCATATAGTCAGGTGTATGATTAAACAATTATACCAAACAGGTGCTAATGATCATCAATTCAATATGTAGGTTGAAACACAATCATTAACTGAAACAGAAACAGCTGTGTAGGAGGAATAAAACTGGATGAGGAACAGCCAAACTCAGCTAACAAGGTGAGGTTGCTGAAGACAGTTTACTGTCAAAAGTCATACACCATGGCAAGACTGAGCACAGCAACAAGACACAAGGTAGTTATACTGCATCAGCAAGGTCTCTCCCAGGCAGAAATTTCAAGGCAGACAGGGGTTTCCAGATGTGCTGTCCAAGCTCTTTTGAAGAAGCACAAAGAAACGGGCAACGTTGAGGACCGTAGACGCAGTGATCTGCCAATGAAACTTACTGCAGCAGATGAAAGACACATCATGCTTACTTCCCTTCGCAATCGGAAGATGTCCAGCAGTGCCATCAGCTCAGAATTGGCAGAAAACAGTGGGACCCTGGTACACCCATCTACTGTCCGGAGAAGTCTAGTCAGAAGTGGCCTTCATGGAAGACTTGCGGCCAAAAAGCCATAACTCCGACATGGAAACAAGGCCAAGCGACTCAACTATGCAGGAAATCACAGGAACTGGGGTGCAGAAAAATGGCAGCAGGTGCTCTGGACTGATGAGTCAAAATTTGAAATATTTGGCTGTAGCAGAAGGCAGTTTGTTCGCCGAAGGGCTGGAGAGCGGTACACGAATGAGTGTCTGCAGGCAACAGTGAAGCATGGTGGAGGTTCCTTGCAAGTTTGGGGCTGCATTTCTGCAAATGGAGTTGGGGATTTGGTCAGAATTAATGGTCTCCTCAACGCTGAGAAGTACAGGCAGATACTTATCCATCATGCAATACCATCAGGGAGGCATCTGATTGGCCCCAAATTTATTCTGCAGCATGACAACGACCCCAAACATACAGCAAAAGTCATTAAGAACTATCTTCAGTGTAAAGAAGAACAAGGAGTCCTGGAAGTGATGCTATGGCCCCCACAGAGCCCTGATCTCAACATCATCGAGTCTGTCTGGGATTACATGAAGAGAGAGAAGCAACTGAGGCTGCCTAAATCCACAGAAGAACTGTGGTTAGTTCTCCAAGATGTTTGGGCCAACCTACCTGCCGAGTTCCTTCAAAAACTGTGTACAAGTGTACCTAGAAGAATTGATGCTTGATGCTGTTTTGAAGGCAAATGTTGGTCACACCAAATATGGATTTGATTTAGATTTTTCTTCTGTTCACTCACTTTGCATTTTGTTAATTGATAAATATAATCTATTAACATGTCTATTTTTGAAAGCATTCTTACTTTACAGCATTTTTTCACACCTGCCTAAAACTTTTGCACAGTACTGTATATATATATATATATATATATATATATATATATATATATATATATATATATATATATATATATACATTTAACAAAAACAATGTTATTTGGATTCTTGCACCCTTGCATGTATAGATGTTATCCGGGACTGGGTAAAACCTGGAACGGTGAAACGCCGAAACTCTGGCACATTTTGATGTGTAAAAATATATTTTCAAAGGATTCATAATATAAAAAAAAAATATCAAGACAAGATTTTGTTATTATTATAATAAAAATACAAACTTTTATTCTGAGTTCAGCCGTTCCGCCATTCCAGGTATCACCCAGTCCCATGTTATCCTTCAGGCACCCCTCTGCAGCAACAAACCACAACTCAACACCCGCTATTTATTTCAACAATGTCGCAAGACTCTCGCAATAGAGAAATCGCTAAGAAGACACAACAAATATTTAAATTAGTATTTTGCGGCTCTTTTCATTAACATATTTTCTCTTAGTAAAGACGACAAAATGTATACATTGCTAGTCTCGCAACAAAAATGCAAATTGCGGTAGGTTTGCTGCATGAATGTCCCATTTTAGTACACCCACCCCTTCGTTTTGAGATTAACCAGCTTTAGGAATATGGACGAGCACTGACAGGCCGAATGACAGTCTGTTGTTCGTAAATTTCTTATGCTCTTATATTTTTTTACCAAGAAATCCCACAGAAGCCATGTAAACGTTCTACCAATATTAACTATTGAGTGGTGATGTGCTAAAAATTCGTCTTTATTTTAAAAGAAACAAACAAAACTGGGATTACAAGGTTTGGCTTGATTTTTTTTTTTTTTACAAAGGGGCAATGTTAGCACAAGAGTACTGTAGCAAATGCTGGCAGTACAGCAGTGGTAAGATTATCCTAATTTGAGGAACAAAGTAACCAGTTGCAGCACCATCCTAACTGTGAAAGGTGACATACCCCTAGGGTCTATGGTAATGAGGTAGCAATGGTTGCAAGCAAGATATTTTGGCAGTTTTTCCATGCTTTTACCAAAGTACACAACAGTTTGCCGTGTTTTTTAAATATGCTTTACGATACGTTTCTGCACTGCTTTGCCATACATCCACTATGCTTGCAATGTGCTTTATTAGACTTTGCTATGCTTTCACCATGGTAAGCTTTTATAAGCAAGGCTTAATCTCAAGAGACATTTCAAGGCAGGAACCTGTGTAGAGGTGGGAGAGGCAGCTGGAGCCTGGAATAGCTAAGTGTGGTCACAGAGAAACATGATAACACATGGTTAATTAATTAAATAGCCTAGCACAATTACCATGCCAAGCCGTCCATTTTGTCCCACCTGAAACGTCTCTGCACCATACCAAATGGCATTCAATGGCAAAGCAGTGACACTACTATGATTCTGTAATGGTTAATGGTTGGACAAAGACAGAGCTATTGGTGGAATATGGACAAAGACAGAGCTATTGGTGGAATATTACCACCAATGTAATAACATTTACATATTTTGAAATGCCACTGCTATCAAAATGGTATGAACAAATATTGTGAGACTGCATAAGGGTTGCTGTGCAATATTTGTTTCAGGTTCATTGGATTCCCTTTACTGAGAAAGCTGTGGGGTCTGCTAATGGTTCTGTAAGGGTTGCTGCAGGGTAATGCAATTTTATTTGAACTTTTCATTAAGGGCACTCATGGAAGCTTGTGATTTGTGTGTGTGTGTGTGTGTGTGTGTGTGTGTGTGTTTTGCGCACCATTCTTATCTGAGTTTACATAACGCTTGTGTTAGTATGTCTATTATGCTTATACTCCATGCTTATTCTCTTATACTTATCTCAGAGATAAAACTTGTGTCCTAGAATTTCTGAAAGAACCTAGTCCACTGAGTGTGTTTATTTGATTCTTATTTATTATTGATTTTATTTCCTTGATCAATGTTTAACTTGGAAGACGTGTAATATCAGTGTCTGTGTTTGAACACAGGTTAATGTATACCTGCTTGATTGCGAAGACAATACAATGATGGGAAGCAAGCCAATTCAGGGCTATAGATGGAATAAAAACAAACAAAAAAAATCTTGAGAAAGTGTGTAACTTCCTTGCAAACTAACAATACCTATATTTTTTATAATAAAAGGTTGGCCGAAATATGTAACTAATATCATTGTTTCTATCGCAGTTACAAGATGGTGCTTCAAGTCAAAGTTTAATAAAGACCAAGTTTGATAAAGATCTAACCTGCAAGAGCACCTGGGCAAATGCAACGCTCATGATGCAATCACCAGGAAAGACTGACAGCTTGGCAGAGCCAGGATGCGAACCTGCGCTCCCTTGACTGCATGACTCAGCTTGCACTACTCGAAAAAAAAATGCTTGACTGTTTCAATACCAAATAATTGCATATGTTTATGTTAGTATAGATGGCCGACTTCCACCTAACCCTTGGAATGAATTGTCTGACCATCCAGTCCAGGGCACTTTGTTCCCTTTATACAGCGCCCTCACAGGTCGGAAGGGAGATTTATAACCAAGGTTCATTCTGTCACAGTTTCCCATGCTTGTATATTAACTCACTGTTTTGTTGTGATTAACCTTGGTTTTGACTATGCTTCACCACATACCTCTGTGATTCATCATGCCATGTTTCTACACTTCCACCTAGTAATAATGCAGTTCATTGTTTAATTACGTTGTCAGCTGTGCTTGTAATATAACTTTAAAGATAAAAGCCTTGAAAATGTTAGGTCTTCAAAAATCTAAGCCAATACTTTAAGCGCTTCACAGAAACCAGGACCTCTATTGGAAAGTGGAGACAGACTAAGAGGAGAGGGTAAGAGACATATTTATGCAGCTGAGGGTATGGAATGGGGTACATAGCCATATTGATGATGTTGAATCATTGGGAGCCTTTAAGACACACGTTTTCCAATCAACCAGGTTCTGGGAATCGAACGTGCATTGAAGGGCCTAATGTCCTCCTCTCTTCTGTAAATTGTCTTATGTACTTAAGTACAACAAACTGTTGCAGATTGTTGTTAGGGTTGCTATGACAGACTCATGTTTTTGGGGATGCTATATACAGAACGGTCGGACAAGTCAGGCATTCATCAGGCTGAGCATGGGATCCACATCATTGTCATGCGCTGCAGGCAGATTAAACTAGATTAGCCTGGAACATAGAACAGAACTGTACGTGTACTCTATCTCTGTGCCATTACTTGACACCATGTAACAAAAAATTACATGAACTTAATGACCTATGACTGTAAATAAGGTGATTGTTTCAAATAGGCAAATACCCAATATGCTTCTCTCCTTAATAATAAATGTGTTAGATTGCCACCTCGAATGGGTAAAGAAATACATTTATTATTACGGAGAGAAGCATAATTGGTATTTGCCCTCCAAACTTTAGACCCCATTGGTCTCAATGAAGGAATCAATCTGTGCCCTCTAATATAAAATTCCTTAATTACAAGTTACTGTTGGATGGCTTATAGGGACATTTTTGTTTTTGTATCATTGTTCTCCAATATGAAAGATATGAAATGGGGATATAAGTTTTTCATTAAGCGAGAGTTCAAGAGAGTTCACTCTTCATTGGTGGAAACAGCATATGAAGAACTTTTTTCTTTCTCTCTCTCTCTCTCTCTCTCTCTCTCTCTCTCTCTCTCTCTCTCTCTATATATATATATATATATATATATATATCTATCTATTGTGAGATAGCAGGGAGGGGGTTAAAGCCTCCCTGAAGAAGAAAAAAAAAAAACATGTGAAAATGCACGTTGGTTTATTGTTTAATTGTTTTGTGTTTGGTTAATCAGTTTTGTTAATTGTTTTATTTTGAATCATTCCCTGCACCTGGTGCTTATTATTAAATTAGAGCCAGGTGCAGGGTATTTAAAGAAAGCAGCCAGTCTGTTAGGGGCTGCTGAGGAGAAGGAGGCAGAAAGGAGTGCTCTGCTTCCTGGCAGTCGTGCGGTTAAAAGTGCTGTATTAAACCTGTGTGGTTTTTGTTTGTTGTTTGGTGGGGAAACGGCTTAGTCCTACTTGTAGTCAGGGTGTTCCTGAAAGTTTGAGTTAGTGCTCTGAAAGAGCTAGGTGTTTGTTTTGTATTTTGGTTATTTTGGTGTTTATTAAAAATAGCGCACCAGCGCTTAAAAATCCATTTCTTGTGTGCTGGGTCAATTTTTAAAGGGGCAACAAACCCGAGTGGGTGAGTTGATTCACAATATATATATATACTGTACATACAATTTTATATTAAAAAAAAAATAAAAAATTTGAATAGATTTTTTGCCAATTCTCTTATTTTGGTATTCTTAAAGTAATACATGCCTACACACCAAATAGGGATTGTGATGGTTTACATGGCATTCCACACAATAAATATTGTTTTTAGACGTACAATTTCACGATTTTTATTTTTAAATTGCATTTATTTTAGTTTTGATTCTTATGTTGTAGCCCCCCTCTCAAGTTCCTTTTGTAAGGTTAGTTTGTATGCCTCTTGACAGATGACATCCTTCAAGTCAGTAAGCAATTTGCTTTTCCATACAGAAGCATAGGTAATATAAAAAACAACCGATTCATGTTTTAATTTTTAAAAATATTTTCCAAGTGTTACACAGTTAGACTCTTTTCTACTTTTAACCATATCTTTCAAAACTTTGAACTATTTCAAAGATATCTATGTCAGATACAGAGGTCACATGTAGTGTTTGTACAGTGTTAGGTTATGTATTCAATATTTAATCAAAGGCTTTTTCATATACACGTGAATGCACATTTGTAGTCTCATCCACGATAATGTTGTAGCATAACATTAAAAAAAGCCTTCTACAAGTTTACAAGTTTAAATGTCACTCTCTTAATACTCTGTGGCAGTGTGGCAGGGTGAAACACATTTTATGTGTTGGTGTGGGAAATAATGGGTTGGGAGAGAGGGAGCTACATTTCTCCCTGTCAAAACAGGTGGTAATGTGGCTGGAGTCAACAATTGAATAAATGATAAACTGATTAATCCACAGATGTATAAAACAGGTGTTCATGGGTGTCAGGCAGGAAGGAGTAGGACTGATGTTGGTGTTAGAGGGGGAGGGCTGTGTTCTGTGTTCCGCAGTCCATGCTGTGCTGTCCCGTCAGTTTTTTTGTGTAACCTTTTGTTTTGGCCATTGTGCGTTTTATTTTGTTAATCTGTTTTGTTTATTTTGCTTGTTTAGTGTACTGTCTGTGCTTATTATTAAACATGTGCATTTGCACTTTAAGCTTGCAGGGTCTGTGTCAGAGTCTCGCTTCCTGGTAGAAACAGCCTTGCCAGTGACACTACCCTGGCTGTCACATACCCTTGTGAGCTAGACTTGGTGCTGATACAGTATTTAAAACTACGATGATGAAACAATGATAGGGGAAAAGCCAGCCGGTATGTAATTCATTCAGACATTCAAAAACGCTGCTTAAAAAATCAAAGGTAAAACTTTAAAGAAACTAAGTCAAGTAGACAAATGTTTTGGAAAGTGCCTTCATCGGTGCATTAGACTAATTATACTAAATAAGGTAATGTTGTGTTTTCTTAACCCTGTCAAAGCACTGTATAGACAGAACATACCTATCCAAGCACCTCCAAACCTCCCAATGTACCTTTTGGAGTTCACTTCTGTCATCCCTGCAGAATAGATGCAATGCTGTCATCTAGTGGCTACTAGAGGTACATTTTTACTGCTGGTTTTCACTTTTATCACAGTAAAGTTTTTTTTTTTTTTTTTTTGGATACACAGTTTTGAAACATTATTAACCAAATGGCTTGTTTCACAGATCCCAAATAGCACTAGTCTTGGATGACCTTACTTAGTGTAATATTTGGTGGTACAAGATTAAAGCTCATCAGGTTCTGTAAAGCCCCCCCATAGGTGTTTATCATCAGTAATGATTATTGAGCTGCTGTGATTGAAATGTCCCAAACGCCTTGATTTCTAGGGAAGAAGCTCATGGCACCACCTAGCCCCCTTGCTTGATCTGTCTATAAACTCCCATGCATTTCAAATCGTAAAAGGAGTTTGTGACAACGATAGAGTCATTTTGAATATCAAATTAAAGGGTCAAATTTAAATGTTATGTAAATTGCAGTGGCCTATGGCAAAGACTCACTTTCCCAAGCAATGTCTTCATGCTGTTCACAGTAAGTACAAAACCTGCTTCCCTCCACGATTTTGAAACTACTGCACTTGCACGCTTATGACAAATACCAGGGGGAAAGCATTTATGGAGAAAGAAATAAGTCTCTTTTTTCTTCTTGTACCCTTATAAGAGTTTACCACAGTATTTTTTGTGCAGTTTTCCCCCCAAGCCTATAAAATGCCTACAAACCACAGCTGTTTTGCATATGTCTTCACAATGCATTTCCCATGTTTTGTAAGATAGTTGTTAACAGTTACAATAAAATGTGATTTACCTAGATTTTTCTGTGCTGATCTACTATAGAGTTGCACCTTCTAAGATATTTCAAAGTTGACACAATGTGTTTGAACAAAGTATAACCCCCTAGATAAAATGAAATACATGTTAATAGTAAATGAATTGCATGTAAACAGTGTGGTCTTGGAATCTCCCCCTGTTTGGAACCCCTCTGATTCCGTGTGTTGCTTTGGACCAGGGTTCTTAACAAACTGTCAGTTTTTGGGTGTGTGGTGTAAAAAGAAAGTACTGTATGTGTTTGTGTGATACTGTTACAGTTTTGTGAACCAACAGCAAAATATAAATACTGACGAAAAGAAACAACTATCTACAAATTAATGTATGTAACAAAAGCAGTGTTATGCTAGTTAATAGACTACATGCATGAATCACAAACATTGTAACAAGTTAAAAAAACAACCTTTAATTGGGTTTTAAGCAGTGCAAACTACTTTCTAGCAAATGCGTGGCAAAAAGTATCTGCCATGAAAATAAAAATCACTACAGTTTAAAGACAATTATACAAATAGACTGGAGTGAAAAAAAAAAATTGAGCCTGGTATGCGTTCGAACTAGAAATGTGCTTAAAGCATGTTATATTTGTACTTAATATAATTTGCAAAACTGCTATGTTGTAGATATTTACATAATGAAACCAGTAAAATACCACAACTTATATAATTGTAAATATCTGTTTATTAACAGTAAAGTGCAGTATTCTTACTTCAAAACACACACACACACATTATATATATATATATATATTATTGTGAAACGATTGCGCCACATACAGGTTTGTGCCCCTTTAAAATTACAACCCACAACAACAGAAATGGAGTTTCAAACGCGGTTGCGCTATTTTTAATCAACACAAAATAAACACAAACACAAAACAAAACCTAACTCCGTTTTGGAGTACTAACTACACAGGTTATTCCCTGACTAACTTGCAGGACGGCTAAGCCGTTTACCTGGCACCACGGAACACAAACCAAAACCATACAGGTTTACACAGCACTTACTTCTTTTATGACTGCTCGGAAGCAGAGTACCTCTCTTCTGCTTCCTTCTACTCAGCAACCTTGAGCAAACTGACTGCTCCTCTTAAATACCCTGCACCTGGTCCCAATTCTAAATTACTGCCCAGGTGCAGGGGATAATTAAATAATAAAACAGTTAAACTAAGCAATAAAACAACAACAAAAACTAATTAACTAAAAAGCAAAACAATTAAATACAAAAAGGTGCCATTTTTTTTCTTCAGGGAGGTTTTAACCCCCTCCCTGCTGTCTCACACAACCCGCTGCCTTACAATATATATATATATATATATATATATATATATATATATATATATATAAGTATATATATATAGTGATAGTCGTAGTATTGTTTTAATAGTAATCAGTTGTGCTGGGTTACCAATTTGTATAAGTACAAGAATTGATGCGAATAAGAATACATTTACGCAACTGTTAAATATTTTGTCTTTCTTTAATTACTAGGCATCATTTTTAAGTACCACTGGTGGGGCAGATATATCTGAAACGACGAGGAGGATTTTAAAAAGGACACTAGACACAGATTTAGCAAAAAAAAACAAAAATGGGAGGGAAAGGGTCAAAAGAGTGCCTTCAGCAATCTTGAATTAAAAAATGTGGTGTTCCGTAAGTATTTACATTTAAGTTTACATTTGCAGCACAATAGATTTTATTTTTATTTTTTTAAGAAACATAACTGTTTAAAGGATGGTCTAGTTTATTTACCATAAATTTCAGAGGGCTGGGTTTATAAGGTTTTTCTGTAGTGCAAAGTTTGGAAAAGGTTCTAAACTCAAAGATACATTTTTTTTTAACATTTAAGTGGAGAGTACATACAAATACCTATATATAAAACATATGTTATGTCTTTTTTTGTTGTTGTTATTAGAAAAACCTATCCATTTTATGTTTTTTTCTGATAATTCATATGCATATTTCTAATTTCTGCAGGATCGGTGCGGAAAAATCCACTTGCAGCTAATGCAACTGATGCTGCAATTGAAGACAACGTCAAATCTTTGCTAAAATATGCTGCTGATAGAGATGGAGGGTGAAAACAAAGGCAGAGGCAGTAAGGTCAAGACTTAAAACTCAAATGTCTTGTCTTTCACTCTGACTTGTTTCAATACGTAGTAGTTTGTCTATTAAAAAAACAGAAGTATGCGCGGCTCCATAAACCTACACAGCTATATCCTAAAAAATGTAGCTTTATATGCTTACATTAAAACCAAACTAATCGCCTAAAATGTATGACTCTTGTCCGTATAACTTTATATACTATAACCTCCTCAGTTGAGTATCCTCCTGTTCGATTTGTGGTAAGAGGCAGTTGTATAAGTCAAAGGTCAGTTTCGATATTCTGAAGTTATCCATCCAGTCCTTCTCAGTAAAAACTTTTTGCACAATATTCTCCCACCATTCTGATGAACGCTCAGAAACTAGAGAATTATCAAAACAACTGTCCAGTCTTATCCCACTTGAACATCAATGAATTTGAACAAAAACAATGAGAAATGATTCCAAGAATAGTTTTACTTATATCTTTATTTTTCTATTTGCAGGTTGAAATCGCCAGATCTACTATTATTTTGTATATATATAAATCTATATTATTATTATTATTGCTGTATTTTGTGTGTATTATTATGGTAGGCTATACGGTTGCTTATTAGTGTAAATGTTTATTGTAATATGGTGATGGGTGTGATTGTTATTTGTGTTGTATAGTGTATGTTCGTATTGTTATTGTTTGTTTGGTCATCGGGTTGTTTTGTTTTCTGTTTTCTTTAACAGTGTGTTATTCATTTTGTTTAATGAATAAACGTGAGCGCAACAGCTTCTCACCATTAGTTCTCCTGTGTGTTTACTTCCTGGTCTGACGTCACCCACACCTGCCACCCGTGACACCTTTTTGTTCTTTTTTTCCTTCTATCTTAGCAGATTTTAAAACTAATAAATGTATTCGTTAAAAATGTAAACATCTTTTTTGGTTATTTTATCACACACACTCCGGTACATAAACACCATCAATATTAAAATGAAAGACAAACTGTCGGATACAACTCAAAAGTTTTATTCAAGCATGTCACATCAAACATCTGCACAGCCGAAACGCTGTATTTAAATAAAGAATTAAACAGAAAAGGGTTTATTTTCTAACTTATATAAAGCATATAAAGCACAACTTAAAAAAAATGAAAAACTATAATAAAATAAACATTTGAAAGAACATATGATTTATCCTGCGTGTGTGTCACTCAGTGCAGCACAGAATCCAGGTTGAGCTGCTGCAGCCTGCAGCTTTGCAGTTTTCTGATCGAAATATTTCTGCTGAAGCGCTGTGGCTATCTTCAAGATGAAATCTCTCCTACCTCATACAAAAACGAAAGAATTGATGGCTGCCAGGTCCAGTAGCGATAACAACAGGGTTGTGTGTATGTGTATGTATATATATATATATATATATATATATATATATATATATGCATATGAATATATATATATATATATATATATATATATATATATATATATATATATATATATATATATATATATACTGTATACTAGTGTCAGTGTAATGGCATTATGGGGCCAATGGGAGCCATGACCGTACCGCCTTATAACCTGTTCCGCAGTATAAAGGGCCGCCTTATAATGCCTTATAAAGGGGAAGCACTATATATATGGCAATTAACTTCCACACTGAGTGGTTTAAAAGCCGATTGGATGAATATTTTCCTCATCCGGGGTGCTGACATTTTTACTGCTGTACTGGCGTACCAAGGTGTAGTGGTTAGCCATCATTGCTTTCTAACCTAATTGTTCTTTTGCAGTCGGCGCCGCCTAATCGGGATCCTGATAATCGGGATTGCTGCTTAAATAGGATACAACTCTGGGAGACGGTTCTTCCCAATGCTATTTATGTCGTTTAACTGGGACGTCACTTTGTTTAATTGGGATACAGTATATTCATAAATGATGAAAGGTGATCGCTTTTCAGAGCAAGACAGGTCGCGCAGCACAGTGCACTGATTACGCTGTGACTTGCGTAAACCACGTTGAACTCTTGAAGAAGGAGGAGTCCTGAGGTTTCTCAGGCTGCTGTGGCAAAGAAAGTTGGCGTTTCAACATCGCAGGTGAGATTAATTTTGTTTAGGAATAAAAAAAAAAACATTGGCTCATATTTTGAATGATGTATTTAACATTTAATTATAATGTGATGTGATTTTTTTTTTTCCTTTCATTAAGAATCAATAAAGTGCGATTAAGGTTGTCTCAACTGCCTCTCATTTAATTGGGACAGCCGTTATTTATGGCATGACTGCTGTGACACTGGAGAGTTGAGAAGCTTAGTAGAGTTTAAAATATAGAAAGTGCATTATGACATGGAATTTGTGCAGGAAAAAACATTGAACAGGTTGAAGATCGTTTCCAGAGACGTGCTCCTCTATGAGCATGTTGGTGCTGTTGGGTCTTCTTTGCTCCTGTAAGAAGAGAAGGAATATTTGTGTCAGTAATGAGATTGACAGGTGTCAGTAATGGGCATATATGACAGTTAAACATCCACATCTGGAGTAACTATGCCCCATACATACTGTCCCCACCCCTGTCAATTGCTGAATCCTACAACCCCAGAACAGATCCTGTACAAATGCAGCCAGTAAATACAGATTAACTGCAGCTAGTGATAACAGATGCAGTTACAATATAAATATATTAGAATGTTTGTTCTTTACCCCTTGCACTCAGTTCACAGCAAGTTTCTTCATAAAATTGAAAAACGCCGAGGACGGCAGTTGTTTGGTCGAAACATGTTAGTTTTTTGTGTTTTTAACCTCGAAAATAAAATAATATGAACTAATAATTATTTGAACTTGATTCTTTGATGAGTGCGGACATCCGATGTGAGGGAGACAATATAAATATATAAAATCAGTAGGGCTTGGACAAAGATTCAGATTTTCAACATCTTCCTTTTAATAGGTTTTTCAGTCACTGGTATTATTTAAAACAGAACAAAACATGTAAAAAACGGACATAATGAGATACCAATCAATGTTCACAATACAGCATCTTACTACACATTGATTCACGTTAAAATCTTCTCTAATAGATGGAGATGCGAGTCATGCTAAAAGTCAGGATAAGGAAACAAGCTAGACAATAAGAACTGTGTCTCTGTCCAATGAAATAGCGAATTTCGCAATCTGAAGCACATAGCATCTGGTGTAACTACACCCTATTCATCTTGGCCCCACCCACAACCATTTCTGTATCCTACAACCCCAGTACAGATCCTCAGGCAGTGAGCTGAGATGGAAAGCAAGCACTCACGCGCTTGTCTCCTCCCCAGGCTCTACAGGGCCTGGCTCCTCCACAGTCTCCTCGATGGTTTTATTCTCAAGACTATCCAACTGCCTCTGCTTGAAGTATGTGCCGAGCTTCTCCAGCATCTCAATGCATAAGTTGATCACCAGGGACAACCACGCCAGCCCGAAGAAGATCCAGACTGCCACAACCTGACTGTACCAAAACGGGTAGATAATGTCAGGGTTGTTTCCTACAGAGATGGGCGCAGGGAAAGAAATCAATTTAAAGAATTGAAATATCCAAAAAGCTTTGATGGTACAAACAAATTGACAATTTAGGCAAACTTAAATCATGTTTCTAATCTTTTTTAACTCTGGAGATTCTTGAACCCAAAAAAATCATAAATTTGCCTAACCTGTAACAGAACATGACCTGCAGGGTTGAGATGGGGAGTACAGAATTAATAAAGGACTAAACCTAACCGGTCCCCAAGCGTTTGTTGTGCTGTAACATGGATGGCCATTTTATTTAAAGAGTAAGTAGTGTTCTAGTGTCTTACTCTTTAAAACAATGACCTGAAATTCATAAAAAATTTCCTAGGATTTTTGAATTCCTAATAATTTCTTGAAAGACATTTGTATTTGCCGTGTTAATTTTTTCAGTGTCTCAAAAGCTAGTGATTTTATATCATAATAAATATAATAGACAGTATAAAATCTTCAATTCTTTTATCACTAAGTAATGATTTATGAATTCAATGTTGGTAATTCCTGTAGATTCCAAGACCCTTAAGCCTTTCTCACACCGGACGCATGCCGAGCGATGCAGGACTCAATCACTGGCCAGTCAGGAACCAGGAATGAGTGTCTTTCATGTGGAATACGCACTGGACAAGGAGTTCATTATTGCTGCACTTGGTGGAAATCTTTGAGTGAATTAAATTTGCTTGATTTGCTCACCACACGTCTGGTGTGAGAATGGCTTTTGTCGACATCTGTGGAAAATGAAAAGTTCAACAGAATCTTTTCCATGTATTTTCATTGGCTGAAAATGATAACCGTCTGGAGGTACTTTCAGTATTAAAGCAGCTTCCTTCCTGTTCAATTCACATAAATATTGTAGAGAGAGTGGGAAGCCTAATTACCTGCAACGTAATCCCCAAAGCCAATGGTAGCGAGAGTGATGAAGGTGAAGTAGAATGCCTCCTGATAGTTCCAGTTCTCGAAGGTGTGAAAGGCGTATGTTGGGATGAAGATAAACATTGTCATGCCGATCAGGAAGGATATCCCGGCGATCACAACTCGGGCCGTTTTCTGCAGAAATAGAACATCAAATACATATTAAATTGCTATTCCTTGATGTAAACTAGATTAATGAATGACATTTAATACATTTGCACCCATCACCTCACAGATATTTTGCTAAACACAGGCTGTACAGTCCGCTTCTGAGATACACACCATGTACTTGAAGTAATTCATTATGAAAGCCATGCTGTGATATGTTATATATCCAGCAGGTGGACCTGGTGTTTATACTTAGTGGTGTTTGATTAGAGTGTTACTATGTCTAATGTAAACAATAACAGGCAAAACTTAATACAGTCATTTATCACTTTTAACTATAACATTAGCTTGCCAGCCTTTTGGGCATTAGTTTAAGACAACCCCTACACCTAGAATGCTGAATGTTTAAAGGCTGCTTCATATCAGCTTGTGCGAGTGTTATTTGTCATTGGCCAAGGCAAAAGAGACCTTGTGTTTTGGACAATTAATTGAGGTGCTAGCTGCAATGCACAGACAGGGGCTTCAAATAGGGATGAGTGCAGTCTCAGGTACCGTCAGCAGCTGGATTATCCTGTATTTCTAGGGTACTGTACTGGTTAAGCAGGGGTGTAAATAATATTTTAAACTAGATAAGCAGTCGCCGCTGGGTTGCTATATTTACCCTGCGATTGATCTTCTGTCCAAAGTAAGCACTGGTTCTCTGCTCAATGGAAAGCATGAACTTGCCGAATCTGTTGAGTACCACCACGTTAAGAGGGATCCCGAACAGGGCGAAGAGCACACAGAACAGCTGACCACTAGTCGTGGTGGGGCTTATGTCTCCATAGCCTTTAACAACAAGAAGAAAAAGAGCAACTCAAGTCCATAATGAAGATCACCAGTGATAGAAAAGAGTACAGTTATCCAGAACCAGTATCTTTAAAGAATGAGCAGCTTCAAATGTTTTTTTTTTTCTTTTTTTCCTTTTTTTTTTAGTTTTCTGCTGATTAAGTGGGTCTTGTTGCAGTTACTCAGATATATACTGTATTTTATAGTCCTTAAAGCAGTGATGTGCAAAGAGGGGGGCGCAACTATGACTAATGGGGCAGTTCTGTAAAGGATTTTTAAAGGATAGAACATTTTAAATAAGTGCATAAATGACAGCTAATTAGTCCAAGTTCTTACCTTTCAAATGAACATTAACAATCGCTCTAGGACTTGTAGAACCAGAGAAAAGTGTAAAAAAAAACAAACTAATGTTTTAACAGGTGTTTTTTTTCCCCCAGATTTAATGTAAATCACATATTTTTTCCTAGATTTAACCACAAAAAGGCCAGATTTAACTAAATATATAAATGTTAAAAAAAAAATTCTTAAAAGTTGTAGTGTAAGGCAGTTCTGGGCATTGGCTTGCATGTTAAAGGGCTATGTACACCGGACGTAAATGTCACAAGCGAATAAAAAATAATTAAAACTATTGATTTAAATGGAGTAATGCACTGCAAGCAAAGAGAGTGGCGTGAATAAAACGAGCAAATATAGAAATACATTTGTTTTAGTTCTATTGGTGCTACGTGCTGTTCGCGTCGCAATGGACCAATCAGAAATAAGGTCAAAGTTAGGCGCTGTCAGACTGTCACTGTGTCACTCACGCAGAGATTACCACAGAAATAATTAAAAAAAAATGGACATCAATGAGAATTTAATTATAAACGTCAAAAAATATAATGTTATTTATGCCAGTGTCAGTGGTAATGAAGACAATATAAAGACGGATCACACATGGCAAGAAATAACAGAACAATAGGAAATTGATGGTATGCTCTCTCTTTATTTCACCTTAATTTTAGTCAAAGTGACGGAGAGCAGCACACACTGGTTTTGTATTTCTGTAAAATGATGCTAATTTGTTTTAATAATGTTGATCAATAATAATAATGACATTAGCTGTTTAACAAGCCGGTGGTATTCCCTGAACTTTTTCATTTTTTTGTGTTTTATTTATTTTATTTCATCTCTTTTCATGACTAGCTACAGTTGTCGTTTTTTAAGTAATTGTGCTGTTTAAGTGTTGTTCGCTTCGCTGCTAGTGTGCATACTTTATTCTCCTTGAATTCGCTGGCTTGCATCGTTCGCACCATTCGTATCCTGTGTGCATAGCCCTTTAGCTTCAGATTTAGCCAGCAAAATATATATTTCTCTGTTAGGTAAAAGTGGAATCGCCAAAGTTTAAAAAAAAAAAAAAGTTCCATGTATTTTTTCACAGATTTATTTGTTAGAAACCCAGATTTAACATGTCAGCTAAATGTTCACTCACTAAGTGTAAAAAAAAAAAAAAAAGGTTTAATAGATTTTAATTGTTGAATTTGTGATACACTTATGTATTTAGCTAAATCTGGACTTCTAGTGGTTAAATCTAGGAAAGAATATGCGATTTACATGAAATCGGGAAATAAAACACATGTTAAATATAAAGTTAAGTTCTAAAGTAATGAGTGTGGGGGGGGGTGGGGAGTTGGACCCAACAAAATGTATGCTAAGAAAGGGAGTCGGCATTTAAAAAGTTTGCACACCACTGCCTTAAAGTACACACCAAAACTGTTAAATAAAACAATAAATAAGAATAATAAAAAAAAAGCTTTACATTGCTCCATGGTCCTGGAACCATCTTCAGTAAGAGCTTATCTCTGCAACATTTCAAGCATATCATTTTTTCATCTATTTTTTCAAGTTGCATACCCTAGTTTTGATTATATAACATTTTAACTGGATGATGTCTGGGTGTTCCCTTTCAATATGAAGACGACTACCAACGACATTATGTATGGGATATGCCTGCCTATTGGGTAGTTATTACTGAGCTCGCTATATCAGAGCTGCTGGGATGACGCACTCGGTCCTGCCCACAGAGGAGTTAAAGCCGTCATCCTGAGGAAGCCAGGCACACCCTTTGTACGTGGTGCCTGAGCATCCAGCATGCTACCTTGGCCCTCGAGAGAGAGGTGGCCTGCAGTATCTGCACGGCTTTTCAGCCCCGGATGAAAGAGAACAGGTTGGAGAGAAGCACGAGGGGAAGTTCCTCGTCCTCAGTAGCCGGACCGTCGGCGACTCTTGGAGCTCCAGAGTCCCTCTTCCATGAACTGTCCCAGGATCCCATGATGGACATCCCTGGTGCACAGGCCTCCCGTAGCTACTCCCCATCCCCACAGGCGAGAAGGGTGAAGCGTTCTAAACAGGCCAGGGACATTATGGACCTCAAGGCACAAACGGCCCATGTCCTGGAACTCCTATCTCGACACGCACCTGCAGCTCCAGCTGCCTCCTCCAGCTCAGAGGAACTTGCTGTCCATGCAGGCGACACACATTCCCGGAGTGGTGAACTGGGCAGCGGACCTCCTCTCCAGGGAGGGTCCACATCTGTCGGAGTTGCGACTCCACCCTCAGGTAGTGGAGTGCATTTGGAAACGGTTCGGGAAGACGTAGGACAATCTCTTCCCCTCGGCGGGGACGACGCATTGCCCCCTGTGGTACCCCCTCCACCGCTTAGGCGGTCCACACGGTGTCGACGGCCTAGAGCACGAATGGCCCAAAGCGTTTTTGTACGCTTTCCCGCCTATACCGCTGCTCCCGGCCTTTCTCAAAAGGTCCGGTTAGTGTAGGTTCTTCTAGTGGCTCCCAGGTGGCCCAGAAGAATCTGGTTCTCGACTCTATGCCAACTCTTGCAAGGCCACCCCTGGGAGATCCCGTTTCGCCTGAATCTCCTCAGCCAGACGAGAGGCACTCTTTGGCACCCGGAACCAGGCAGGTTCCAGCTATGGGTCTGGCCCCTGAAAAGGACCGCTGGTTAGCCCTACGACTATCAGATGCAGTTGTGGGTACACTGTAGAATGTTAGGGCAGATTCCACTAGGTCGTTGTACCTTGGTGTTTGACCAGGAGTCATGACCCAGTCTCTTGCCTCATGCCAGTTATCTTACAGTTCCTGCAAGAGTTGTACTGGAGGCTCTCACGAAGGCCCCATTTGAACCCATACACTCCATAGAGTTGAAGTATCTGTCTATAAAGACAGCTTTCCTCGTAGCTATCACCTCCACTAAGCGGGTCAGTGAGCTGCAGGCACTGTTGGTGCACAGCTCCTGCATGCTTATTAGGGACCAACCCTGTTTTCCTCCCCAAGGTGATCACAGCCTTCCACATTAATCAGTCGGTGGAACTGGAGTCTTTTTATCCACCCCCGTTTTCTTCAGAGGAGGATGAGATATTGAATTTCCTCTGCCCAGTGCGGGCACTGAGATGCTACATGGATAGGACAAGAGCTCTGCGTCGGTCTGACCAGCTCTTTGTCCGACACGGGACACGGACCCTAGGACAGCCCCTCTCTAAGCAGTGTATGTCACATTGGATTGTGGACACAGTCTTGACTGCGTATGATGGTGCCGGCTTGCCCCCACCTGGGAGGGTAGCCGCACACTCCACTAGGGTTGGCTACATCTTGGGCCCTCTTCAGAGGGGCCTCGCTGTCCCATATTTGTCCTGCGGCTAGCTGGGCTATGCCGCATTCTTTCTCCAGGTTCTACCGCCTTAATGTGGTAGATCCTGCCCTGCCTTCATTAGGCACGAGGGTCCTTGAGGGTGTAAGCTCACACCACTAACCCTGGGGTTATGCGGTTCTGATGCGTCCCTCATATGCTGCTGTTCCTTCTCCATCGCAACGGCTCTGGTATACATTATCCAATACATAATGTCGTTGGTGGTCGTCTTCAAATTGAAAGGGAACGTTAGGTTACTTACCGTAACACTGAAAGAGAAGACGGCCACCAACTGCGAGGTCGCATCGGTTGCCCTCATGGGTTCGATAGAAAAAGAGAAATGGCTTCCTCAGGATGACGGTTTTAATCCCTCGGTGGGCGGAACCAAGTGTGTCATCCCAGGAAGGGGCCTACCAGCAGCTTTGATATAGAGAGCTATATATATATATATATATATATATATATATATATACATACAGTGCCTATAGAAAGTCTACACCCCCTTGAACTTTTTTCACATTTTGTTGTGTCAGTGCCTCAGAGATTTATGCATTTAAATTAGGATTTTTTTCCACTTATCTACACACCATACTCCACACTGTTAAGGGGAAAAAATTTATTGAGAAAAAAATGATATATTAAAAATACAAAACTGAAAGATCATAATTGGATAAGTCTCCACCCTCCTGAGTTAATACTTGGTGGAAGTACCTTTGGCAGCAATTACAGCTGTGATTCTGTTGGGATAGGTCTCTACCAACTTTGCACAGCTAGATTTGGCAATATTTGACCATTCTTCTTTACAAAACTGTTCAAGCTCTGTCAAGTTCCTTGGTGAGCATTGTGCAGGTGGTGATTTTTTGGGCTTGGTCCTGTTAACCTTACCAATATCAAATGCCCATGTGGAAAGAGCTTTCTCTGAAGCTGCTCTTCTCAAAGACGATACCCGAAACAGAATGGGACTGTGAAGAGGTAAACCCCGCCCCTGTGTGCATATGCATTATTATGCATTTGTATTCGTTGTATTATTATTATTTAAAATGTATTGTTTGTGTGTAAAAACATGCCATTTTATTGTTATTGTTTGACAGTCTGGCTAGGGTTAAAATGCCCCATCCAGATAAAATTGTGAGAATGCGTGGTCAACAGCAAGCGATTAGTGACACACTGGCTGTTGACCACGCCTATGAGAAACCCCGTGCCGAATGTGTCAGAGGGGTAAACTAGATAATTAATAGCCAGTTAATCCATCTGCCACAATATAAAAACCCACAGCTTTGGATGAACATGGCTAGTGTGTTCAGAGGCGGAAGGAGATGTGAGTGAAAGAGAAACTAAAAAGCTTAATCATTACAGTTTTGTGTGTGTGTTTAGGGTTTTGTTTTGTTAAACCTTTTGATTTATAATAAACCGGTGCAACAGCGCATTCACTCACATTTATTGTTGTCTGTCTACTTCCTGGTCTGATGTCACCACCAGCCAGCCTGGTCACAGGGACCAGAACCTCTTTCAAGTGTTATGTCAATACGATCAGGAGTGCTGGACCTCTGCATCATTTAGTCCTCCCCGTTAAACTGCTGTCAAGTTTGATTCCAGCATGTACAGCAATTAACTGTTACTGCTGGATTATTGATGCTTTAAGAGACCAACAAAATGTATACACTGCATTCTTTCTTATATAAACATAACTATTCTGTGAATAAAGTGTGTCAACGTTTATATTTAAACAGGTTCGTTAGCTCTGTATAGGTTTTTGGGGAGCTTTCGACTATGAATCAGCTGTAAACTCTGGCAGCCCTATCTGTGGTAAGATGCTTTTACCTAAGCTCAGGAGCTGATCTACTTGCCTGCCATAGACATATGTAATGTAGACTAGATTGGCCAAAGGGTATTGATAGATGATGCTGGCTCTTACTTCTATTCACCCTTTAAGGATTGAAACACATATCATTGCATAGGGGAGGGACTGACGTTACCCTTCCTGATAGTTTTTGTTTTCGTGTGACATCACTGAGAGGGGCATTTAGTGTCTAAAGGGCGGAGACAGTTTACTGCAGCCAGGCAGAGACAAAAGCAGAAACAAAACATCACAAGAACTTGTTTAGAGCTAATAAAAAGGGGAAACACTAAATCTGATGTATTTGACTTATAATTATATCAGAACATGTATTCTGTCTAGTGTTTCTATATATATATGTTTTTACAACATTTATAAATATCAAGAAACAAGTGTATATTAGCATATACTATTTCATGAACTAAATGTATCGGGTACGCTTTTTTCCTTATTACTGATAATAATGGAATGAATATTTTTTCATAAATATTTATTTTGAGAAAATAAATCGAGAGTAGTGTCTATTATTGCTTATAAAGACCTTGATAATAAACGTATATTATGTCATTGCAATCACTCCGGTGAAACAGTGTTGTGTAATCTGCCCAAACATCAATACTTTTCAACAAAACTTTCAGAAAGTATCATAAGGTCCCTCGGGTCATAGAATAACACATATTTATACATGTGCCTCTAAGGAGAATACATCATAAAAAAATACTTAACTTAAAAAAAAAAAAGAAAAAAGAAAAAAGTTTGTATGGTTTCTGAAGTACTTTATAATGTTCCAAAGAGTGTTCTGAAAAAAAGGACACCATTTCCAAGATGCTACTGTAAAAAATAGATTTTTAGTGATTTTTTTTTTTATAGGAAGAGAGTCAACTAAAGCCAAAAACAGCTGGTGCTAGGGGAGCATCCCACTGAAAAATGCTTGGTCAACCAAACAAGCAAGATGGGCTGAATGGCCTCATCTCGTTTGTAAACTTCTTATGTTCTTATGTTTAAGAAACTTTACATGTGTTACATATGTGTATGGCAGGCAGGTAGAACTGAAGAGCAGTCCCTGGATTTTAAAGTTTTCATAATCACCTCTTGACTTGACTACAAGTGATAAGAAGTGATCCTCTTCCTACTCACCTATGGTTGTGACAACGGTGGCACTAAACACAGCTGAGGTGCTGAATTGCCAGAAACCATGGAGTGTTCGGTTCCCTCTAAAGACGACCCCACTCTTGTACGCCCAGATTATTTGCTGTAGGCGGAGAAAAGAAAAGAACAGCATCATCCTTTTATTTTACTGTCCCTCCATTGAAAACAGATTTTGGTATAGCTTCCCTTGCATATCACCCAGTTCACAGAATACTTTACATGATGATGTTAGATTAAAGACACTGCTCTTTCTCTTTCTTAAGATGTTAGCTGTCACAGTAATTGATTATTGCTGCTGCTGCCGTTACTATGACATGTTTCCATCTTTGTTCATTGTGTAAGGCTGCACATGGAAATACCTTGTAGTTTTTCCTGGTTAGAGATAGTATGTGCTATATTATTTGTGACCTGTGGCCAATCTTCATAAAGTCGACTAAAAAAATGTAACGACTTCACTGAATTTCAAGTGGCAAAACATAACATGACTCACTTTAACAATCAGATTACTAATACAGACAAGGAATGACTACATATTAAGTGTGGCTATTATCAAATAAAAAAAAAAATGTTCAAGCTGTCTGAAGAGATGAGATCATGTAGCACAGTAAGGTAGGAAACACCTTTTGCTTTAAATAATTACTATGCCAGATATTAAGATATTATACTGTATATTTCACTATTGTCATGTAACCACCAAATCAAATTCATTAATCAGACCTTCCTCTAGAATAAACTTCAGGAGACCTTTGAAAACGATCTAAAAGTGCTAATGCCATTTCTAACAAACGAAAAACACTCAGAGAATACACATAACGCAAGGGTTGTCTACATCTGTAGAAACAGATTTCTCAGCAGAAACTTTAGAGCAATCACTGGTTGAATTCACAGTCCAATACAGTCATAGATTCTGAGATAAAACTAAAACTAGTAATTAATCTGATGAAAACAGTAGCAAAACATTTTTGAAATTATTTTAAAATACACTGAGAAATACTAAATAACTCAATTGAACCAATGTACCTCTTCTTGGTCTTAATCGACAATTTTTTCAATGATACCTATAAAACCTTGAGGACTCTAGACCTCTACAACCAGATTTGTGCACCCCTGCTGGCTTCCAAAAGCAAGCCCGAAAAACACTATAGCTGTCTGTCCCCCTTTTTAAAGACTAACATAACGTGAAAACCCCATTGGAATTATGGGTAAAACTCCACTATGAGGTATTAATAAAGATTAGCGCAATAACTGTTGGTTGGCAACAACAGGGGAAAGGGAAAGAAGACAGCACAGAGTAATGTGCTCAGCCCTTTGGTGGATGAGTATCAAAGTGATAGGAGAGCCTGCCTGTTTAAGTTTAATCCATGTGTCAGCAATGATTGGATCAAAAGCAACTTCTGTAATATTGCTGTTCAGTTGTCTTTAGGAAAAGCAGCTAGCTGACCAGAAGTTTGGTTGTATCTTTTCAGATTCAACGCTTTCTGTCTTACCTGGGCAAAGTTTTCCAGCGCATGCTGTTCGATGCAGCTGAATTGTTCCAGTAATTCTACCTTCTTTCTATCAAAAATCCGAGAGTTTTCCTCTAGTTGATTCCCTTCCAGGTACCAGAAAATAGCACCACCAGCAAGAACATACACCACGTAGATTAAACTGAGGACCACGGTGGTGGGGATCTGAAACTTCAAGTACACCATGTTCCTGACGAGCTGAGGCAGGTGTTGAATCTAAGAGGGACTGGGGTAAGCAGAACGTTTATTTATTTTGCAAACTATGGCAGTCAAATTGCTTCACATCACTCAAAGAAAAACCTTTCGACAACTTAACTTTCATGCAAATAGATTGGGAGTTATCCAAAGGTCGGATTAGAAAGGGAAATAAGTTGTATCCATGTGGCACCACCAAACCAGACCAGGATGAAATGTGCTTCTTGTGAGTTCATAAATGTGCATTCTCATTAAAACACTTGTATTGGTGCAAAAGGCTTTAAAAACACCAAATGTTTTCAGTGATTAAATGCAGTCCAACTATTTAATTTAATTGCCTATATCTATGCCTTAAATAGTTGGAATCCATTTAATCTAGAAATGATATATTATGACATTAAAATAAAAGAAAAAGAATAAACATTTTTTTAAATACCGTTTGTATCCAGTTATGTAAATTACAAATGACAGCTAATATCCTGTAGTGCAAAGGTAAAAACCAGCAAGATCCAGCAGTGCATAACAAATGTATTTATGTGAACAACTCATCAAACATACGCAATAGCTCCTTTATAGCTCATTCTTTAAAAGTAGCATACATACTAGATATCAAAAGCATTAAACCCCATCACCACAGTATGACGACAACCAGCACTATTTGGGTCATTGAGTAATTTACTCTCCAATTTAGACACTATGTGAGTAAAATGTATTTTGAGTGAGTAAAATGCAACATTACCTTGAAGTCATGAGTACTTTCAATAAATACTGTACTTCCTTTAATGCTAACTTATGGAGTATGCATTAACTACAACCTTACATTTTAACTGTAATTTTACTTTGAACTACTTGGTCTTACAACAAAAACAAAAAGAACAATTATTCGTATTTGCTTTATTGACCATGGATAATATGGCTGTGAAGCCAGAAACAAATTTATTTTAAATTATTATTTGTTTATTTAGCAGACGCCTTTATCCAATGCGACTTACAGAGACGAGGGTGTGTGAACTATGCATCAGCTGCAGAGTCACTTACAATTACGTCTCACCCCGAAAGATGGCGCACAAGCTCAGGGTCACATGATAAGTCAGTGGCTGAAGTGGGATTTGAACCGGGGACCTCCTGGTTACAAGCCCATTTCTTTAACCACTGGACCACACAGCCTCCTTCAAATTCCAATGCACACACTAGCATATTGATCCCAGAATCTTATCAAGCAGCTTCTTGAAGGATCCCAGGGTGTCGGCTTCAACAGCATTACTGGGGAGTTGGTTCCAGATTACCACGATTCTCTGTGTAAAAAAGTGCCTCCTATTTTCTGTTCTGAATGCCCCTTTTTCTAATCTCCAGTTGTGACCCCTGGTCTTTGTTTCTTTTTTCATGTTGAAAAAGTCCCTTGGGTCGACATTGTCAATACCTTTTAGAATTTTGAATGCTTGAATCAGATTGCCGCGTAGTCTTCTTTGTTCAAGACTGAATAGATTCAATTCTTTTAGCCTGTCTGCATATGACATGCCTTTTAAACCCAGAATAATCCTGGTCACTCTTCTTTGCACTCTTTCTAGAGCAGCAATATCCTTTTTGTAGCGAAGTGACCAGAACTGAGCACAGTATTCTAGATGAGGTCTTACTAATGCATTGTAAAGTTTTAACATTGCTTCCCTTGATTTAAATTCAACACTTTTCACTATATTGCATTCCTTATTGATCACCTTGCTATAGCACTATAAAGCATCCCGACTCTCTCCAAACAAAGAATATTGTGTTTATTATATAGATTTACCTTCCAAAAATGCATTTGACAAATAGGTAAACTCGTACAATAGGTTAAGGAGGATAAGAGGGCACAGAGAAATCAAGAATCCAGTCACTTATTCCCCAGCCTGAAAATCCAGACATATTGGTCACATTTTTCTGGCAATTCCCAGGCAGGCTACAAGCTGTCCCGTCATTTCTCTAGCTACAACATGCAGTATATTCACAACCATGGAGACACCGGGAACCAACAAAGTGCAAGAAGCCTGAACACACGAACTGTGCAGAAAGATTGCTACGCATATTCTTTACCCATTAAATGTAGATATCATGCGTAATTCATTTTTTTCAATGAGTAACAAACCCAGTATGCAGCTTATCTTGATTGATGAATACACCTATACAATGACTGCAATATGATGTGTAAACAAGCATTCATACCCGAGGTAACTATTGCACATAATACTTTAAAAAGTAAACAATTCACCATAAAAAAAATTCAAAACCAAAAAGAAAAAACTGCTGTAGTGATGGTCCCTCCTCCTTGTGTCTCTATCTCTAGACTTAAGACTGACAGTCGTCACTGACCTATCGGAG
This sequence comes from Acipenser oxyrinchus oxyrinchus, assembly GCA_030684275.1. Taxonomy (NCBI): domain Eukaryota; kingdom Metazoa; phylum Chordata; class Actinopteri; order Acipenseriformes; family Acipenseridae; genus Acipenser; species Acipenser oxyrinchus. The sequence continues at coordinate 11,180,117 of CM060251.1, forward strand.
CCAGGAACTGATTCAATGCAGTTTTGTGCCATACTCGTTATGGATACTCGTATGTGCTTGTAGTTGGGCTCCTATGTATATCTATCTATCTATCTCTCTATCTATCTATCTATCTATCTATATATATATATATATATATATATATATACAGTACTGTGCAAAAGTTTTAGGCAGGTGTGAAAAAATGCTGTAAAGTAAGAATGCTTTCAAAAATAAACATGTTAATAGATTATATTTATCAATTAACTAAATGCAAAGTGAGTGAACAGAAGAAAAACCTAAATCAAATCCATGATGGTATTGCATGATGGATAAGTATCTGCCTGTACTTCTCAGCATTGAGGAGACCATTAATTCTGACCAAATCCCCAACTCCATTTGCAGAAATGCAGCCCCAACCTTGGAAGGAACCTCCACCATGCTTCACTGTTGCCTGCAGACACTCATTCGTGTACGCTCTCCAGCCCTTCGGCGAACAAACTGCCTTCTGCTACAGCCAAATATTTCAAATTTGGACTCATCAGTCCAGAGCACCTGCAGCCATTTTTCTGCACCCCAGTTCCTGTGTTTTCGTGCATAGTTGAGTAGCTTGGCCTTGTTTCCACGTCGGAGGTATGGCTTTTTGGCTGCAAGTCTTCCATGAAGGCCACTTCTGACCAGACTTCTCCGGACAGTAGATGGGTGTACCAGGGTCCCACTGTTTTCTGCCAATTCTGAGCTGATGGCACTGATTCCGATTGCGAAGGGAAGTAAGCATGATGTGTCTTTCATCTGCTGCAGTAAGTTTCCTTGGCCGACCACTGCGTCTACGGTCCTCAACGTTGCCCGTTTCTTTGTGCTTCTTCAAAAGAGCTTGGACAGCACATCTGGAAACCCCTGCTTGCCTTGAAATTTCTGCGTGGGAGAGACCTTGCTGATGCAGTATAACTACCTTGTGTCTTGTTGCTGTGCTCAGTCTTGCCATGGTGTATGACTTTTGACAGTAAACTGTCTTCAGCAACCTCACCTTGTTAGCTGAGTTTGGCTGTTCCTCACCCAGTTTTATTCCTCCTACACAGCTGTTTCTGTTTCAGTTAATGATTGTGTTTCAACCTACATATTGAATTGATGATCATTAGCACCTGTTTGGTATAATTGTTTAATCATACACCTGACTATATGCCTACAAAATCCCTGACTTTGTGCAAGTGTACCTAGAAGAATTGATGCTGCTTTGAAGGCAAAGGGTTGTCACACCAAATATGGATTTGATTTAGATTTTTCTCCTGTTCACTCACTTTGCATTTAGTTAATTGATAAATATAATCTATTAACATGTCTATTTTTGAAAGCATTCTTACTTTACAGCATTTTTTCACACCTGCCTAAAACTTTTGCACAGTACTGTATATATATATATATATATAATGGATTATTAATTTATAACAGAAACTTACAGGGGGAAGTTCTGGATTAATTTTATTTTTAATGATTTTTGTTACGTGGCCATTGTCTTCATGCTGCTTCCCATAATTATGCAAGACAGTGACCTGTTATCTCTGCTGGACATTGTACACAGATATACACTGCATTGTATACAGATATATTGTAGTAGTGAGATAGATAATTATTGCGATCAACAGCATGGCCACTTCAGTTACTCGAGGGAGTAATTTCCACAGAGTGGACACATCACCATGGAGACTTACCATAGTCCTTTCATATATACAGTGTGCTGCAAAGAGCTAGATTGTGGCTTCAGAGGGCAATGGCTTGAAATGAACGGGACGAGCTTGGTTCGCAGAACTTGCATACCTTAGATGATGGAAGCCTGACCTCCATTCATGCTATGGTACCTGATTTTAGAAGAACAGAACATACTGTCTGAAAAATAATCCTAATAATGGCTGATCAGGATGTGAGCTCTGCAAGACAATTTTATTTTCACTAACGGGTAAGAGTATAAGTAGCCATGGTAAAAACATCTCATTATCTATATAGTCTACATTAGAGTCATTAAAACGATATGTTCCTGTCTGACGAGACATCCAAAGGGATGATTAATTGGTTCAGGGTGTTGATTCAAGATATTCCCTTCCACGTTGCTCCCGCAGATTATTGATTAAAGTGCCTTGCACACACACACACTCACGTACACAAAGAGGATGTTTCTTTGTTTTTCCAATCACAACAGCATGTGGAATATTGCTCTATTAGAGGCTTGGTATCGTTCTCAATATCCTGAATGTGCTTTTCTGTATTTTATGCTGGTTTTGCTTTACTGTAAGTTAAGGCGCAACAGGCAGTACAGTTAAATGGATATACAGTTCAATATACAGATGTCTTGGGTGCGTTGTTTATAGGATCTGTTCCAAATGGTCCCAGTAAACATGGAGTCATATGGTTACCCTAGCTGTGTAGAGACAGCCGAGATATCTATTCACATAGCCAGACACTTAGAAGTACTGTATATTAATATAACAAAACATATGAAAAAATAGAAATACTGTAGTAATGCACTCAAATGTACTGAGATCAGACAGCTTGAAATGCTTGTGATGCATTCAGATCGCTAAGATCGATTGCAGTGGGCAATAATACGTCCGGATATTGTGAAGATTTTCACAATATCTGGACGTAATGCCCACTGCAAAATAAATAAATTGGGGCCCCCTTTATACATACATTATTACCAGAAACTAAAGTAATAGCCTAGCTGCTACTAGCTTTGTGCAATTAACTAATTATATGCAGCTGGCTAGCAAGCATAACCAATAAACACTAGGTATAGTTTATTCCTGGAAATAAAGTCTTTTATTTTAAATACATGTACAACAAAAACACATTTTCTAATACCAATATTCCAGTACATAAGATTTATACCTATAGGCCTACTGGTAAAATCTCACAATGCTTTTTTCACACACATCAAGCAGAAGACTAAGCCAATCACAGTGGCACCACGTCAGTCATGTGACATAAACTAGTTGCTGGTTTCTAGGCAGACACCGCATGTGCTGCCTGCATAGATCTTGGGGATGATTCTTTTTTTTTTTTTTTTTTTAATTGAAACTTCGATTTTTCACCTCTGAAGTCTATTGCCTCGGCACTCCTTGAGCCGGCCCTGATTAATAAATTAAAAAATGTATTCTTGAGTGCTATTTATTTTCGAAAAGATACTGCCCACGGAATAATGGTGATCCAGATTAAACTTTTTTTTTAATCTCCATTAATTTTTGCATTCATACCTGACTGTCATGCCCATATTGCTTCATACTTTTTGTAGTTTAGGGCATAAGACAATCTAAAGGTTCCTGTACACAATGATATTGAAGGTCTCTGGTGGTTTGTATAGTCTGATTGGAGTTTTACATTTAGTGAGACAGAATCTCTGCACTGATGGAATAATAGGTTCCTATGCACTGTACAATGGTCTTCATTACCTGGATAGGGTTTTAGATACATAGGGTTTTTTTTTTGTTTTGTTTGATGACCCCTTCAATGGCTTCCAGACCATGGAGGGGCAGACCATGCCTCAGCTCCCTCAGGGGGGCTCTTGTCTGCAGTGAAGCCCTCTCAGATTGGGCTCTGCATGGCTCACTGGTCCAGGACGTCACTCTCCTTTCCATCCTGTGGCCCAGCTCTACAGGGCTCGTTCCAGCTTTGCTTCAGTTGAAAAAGCCTCTCCATCAGACAGGCCCTCAGGTTACACAGCACTGCCAGCCAGGCCAGCCCAAAGATGATCCACATCCCAGCCAGGCTGTGGTACGCTGAGATGTAGTGCTTCTCTGGGTCTGTTCCTGCAGATAAAGCCCGGTGGCACATTTCAGATCAACCCATTCAGACAATATGGAAAGTTGCTAGTTAAGATCCAGCCCAGTCTGGTAGAAGTACACCTATAATATCACAGCATATCACCAAAGACACTTTTGGCTTCAGCTTTACATGTGTGCTGGATTATCTGGGAGCTGTAAAGATAGTAACGTGTATGGCTTTTTACCTACTGATGTTTACAATGCCCAGATAATTGCACGGAAAGGATGTCTCATCAAGAGCTTTTAGAAAGATGTTAACCCATTAAAAACCATGTTCTTGCTAGCATGGGAGGGTTGGGAACCAGTGTTCCTGCAGCATTTAACTTAGGGTGGCTTTTTTACAGAGTTGTTCAAAATTAACTTTACGTAATAGAGCAAAAAGAATTTTTTTTGTGACCAATTATTTTTATAAATTTTTCCTTTCTTTTCCCCACCCCTTGGGAAGAGGAAAATGGGGGAGACAATACAGATAAAAAATGTCACAGCAATACAGAAATACAATATAATATCAAAACAAAAACAAGAATATTCCAACAAGATGTCCAGTGACTTGTTCATACGCTTTCCCTCCGGTGTGGATTGAGAGGAAGCAGCGGGTCCCTTGCGTGAAGTAGCCATCCAAAAATGTTAAGTAAACAATTTTTATATAAAAAAAGAAAAAACAGAAAATAATATAAAGAGTGTAAGTTGTTCAATTATAAATTAAATAACGAAGTGGCGACAGGAGCTCTATCAGCAAGCAACCATCCCAGCTGTAAGGTCATGTGATCTCGCAAAAAGGATTTTGAACCATGGGTTAGGGTATTGAATGATTGCTGTCCTAGGGGGTACTATCATAGCTTGTTTATAGTTTTTTAACGTGAAGTTTGAATGATCAATGATCACCTCAATGTCAACCCTACCCTTTGTTGAGACCTACCAATCGTATCTAGGCCGCATAGTACTTTTGCACTGATTCAGAGAACAGCCTCATGGTTCTTACTTGTATTCCTGCCTTCCAGCACTCACAGTCCAGCCTCTGCCAGCCCCTGTCCCCCAGGCCCAGCATAAGAAAAAACATACCTACAACGTAATCCCCGAAGCCAATGGTGCTGAGTGTGATGAAGGCGTAGTAGAATCCTTCTCCATATGTCCAGCCCTCCACGTAGCTGAATAATAGTGGGGGAAAGACCAGGAACAGCAGGGTCCCCAATATTAGGAAGAAGGACACGGCCAGCATCTTTAGTGTCTGCTGCAGAAGGGGCACAGGAACTCAAGGGTTAACAGTATTGGGACCTTCACAGGATCCGAATTACTGGTCTGAGCAATTGTTTTGAATGTAGTTTTAGAAGATATTTACTACTGGAGAGATTTACTGAGATTCAGCACTTATTATAGCATACGTAATGGGCAGTGTTGCACGATGCATGTCTGTTACGGATTCAGACCCTTGTTGGTGAGATGAGGTTAAAAGTTCTATAACGACACATGTAGAAGGGTCTGTGTCTTTTGCAGAGTGTGTTGTGGCTAGGTGCCATTAAATAACCAGGATTTACATACACTAAAAAATATGTACAGTGCCTATAGAAAGTCTACACCCCCTTTCAAACTGGTCACCTTTTGTTGCCTTATAGCCTGGAATTAAAATGCATTAAAATCGTTTTTTTTTTCATTTATCTACACATCCTACCTGTGTGGTCCAGTGGTTAAAGAAACGGGCTTGTAACCAGGAGGTCCCCGGTTCAAATCCCACCTTAGCCACTGACTCATTGTGTGACCCTGAGCAAGTCACTTAACCTCCTTGGGCTCCGTCTTTCAGGTGAGACGTTGTTGTAAGTGACTCTGCAGCTGATGCATAGTTCACACACCCTAGTCTCTGTAAGTCGCCTTGGATAAAGGCGTCTGCTAAATAAACAAATAATAATAATAATAATAACTTCCAAGTGAAAAAAAATATTCTAGAAATTTGTAGAACATTAATTAAAAATAAAAACTGAAATAGCTTGGTTGGATAAGTGTCCACCCCCCCCTTGTAATAGCAATCCTAAATTAGCTCAGGTGTAACCAAATGCCTTCAAAATCACACACCAAGTTTAGTAGCCTCCACCTGTGTTAAATTGTAGTGATTCACATGATTTCAGGATAAGTTCAGCAGTTCCTGTAGGTTCCCTCTGCTGGGTAGTGCATTTCAAAGCAAAGACTCAACCATGAGCACCAAGGTGCTTTCAAAAGAACTCTGGGACAAAGTTGTTGAAAGGCACAGATCAGGGGATGGGTATAAAAAAATATCAAAGCCCTTGAATATCCCTTGGAGCACGGTCAAGACAATTATTAAGAAGTGGAAGGTGTATGGCACCACCAAGACCCTGCCTAGATCAGGCCGTCCCTCCAAACTGGATGACCGAGCAAGAAGGAGACTGATCAGTGAGGCTACCAAGAGGCCAATGGCAACTTTGCAAGAGCTACAGGCTTTTATGGCCAAGAATGGTCAAAGTGTGCATGTGACAACAATATCCCAAGCACTCCACGAATCTGGCCTGTATGGTAGGGTGGCAAGAAGGAAGCCATTACTCAAGAAAGCCAACCTTGAATCCCATTTGAAGTATGCAAAAAAACACTCAGGAGATTCTGTAGCCACGTGGCAAAACGTTTTGTGGTCTGACAAAATTAAAATGGAACTTTTTGGCCTAAATGCAAAGCATTATGTTTGGCACAAACCCAACACAGCACATCACCCAAATAACACCATCCCTACTGTGAAGCATGTTGGTGGCAGTATCATGTTATGGGGACGTTTCTCATCGGTAGGGACTGGGGCACTTGTCAGGATAGAAGGGAAAATGAATGGAGCAAAGTACAGAGAAGTCCTTGAGGAAAACCTGCTGCCCTCTGCAAGAAAGCTGAAACTGGGACGGAAGTTCACTTTTCAGCATGACAACGGCCCAAAGCACACAGCCAAAGCTACACTGGCTACAGTGGCTAAGGAACAAAAAGGAAAATGTCCTTGAGTGGCCCAGTCAGAGCCCCGACCTAAATCCAATCGACAATTTGTGGCATGACTTGAAGATTGCTGTCCATCAACGCTCCCCAAGGAACTTGACAGAGCTTGAACAGTTTTGTAAAGAAGAATGGTCAAATATTGCCAAATCTAGGTGTGCAAAGTTGATAGAGACCTATCCCAACAGACTCACAGCTGTAATTGCTCCCAAATGTGCTTCCACCAATTATTAACTCAGGGGGGGTGGAGACTTATCCAATTATGATTTTTCAGTTTTGTATTTTTAATATATCATTTTTTTCTCAATAAAAACTTTTTTCTCCTTAACAGTGTGGGGTATGGTGTGTAGATAAGTGGAAAAAAATCCTCATTTAAATGCATGAAACTCTGAGGCACTTACACAACAGCATGTGAATAAAGTTCAAGGGGGTGTAGACTTTCTATAGCACTGTAAACATAGAAAATTGTGATAAAGCAAAAGGGAAAAGCATAATAATCTGCTTGGTTAAATTCGCCACGGTAAACTTCTATATTGGATCTCATACTGTTATCTTTCACAAAGATATGCTTTCAGTTGTTTGCAAAGAAAGCAATCCCAATGAGTAAATAAAGATTACATAATGTGGAGGCTGTATTAAGCTGACAACAATTGGGATGTTTTTAGTGTGGGTAAAATGTTGAACCCCAATGTAAATGTGGTCATATACAACTCAATATATAACAAGTTCTATAGTGCCTAGTCAATATCTTTACTTACAATTTTAAGCATCTCTAGACCCTACAGCCTCCAACTTCTATCCTATTTTCATGAAGGAAAACGAAAGAGGAGCAGCTGGGCACATACCTCATGATTCCCTAGGGTCTGAACACTCCACTTCAGCCAGCCAAGGTGTGTGGTCAGCCCCTTGCCCAGCTGGTTAAAGAAGGCCAGGTTCAAGGGGATCCCGAAGAGAGCGTAGAACACACAGAATACCTGCCCACTCACTGTGCTGGGGGACATGTTCCCATAGCCTGAAACAACACCAGGAAAACGGGTGAGCAGGATTCCAGCGCCTCATCAAGTATCATACAGTGCATTAACACACTAGTGATGAGAACTTCCTTGTACGGAAACAAGTTACTTATTAACTCACTGATTCAACCTAATTGGAGCCAGCAAGGAAAGGAAAAAGAAAGGATTTCACATTAGTTTTAGGATCCATTCTGAACTATATGTAAAGATGATGAATAACATTTAGACAAAGAAATAATGCTTTTTTCTTTTGAGAGTGAGATTTTTTACTTTGCAGAAGACTTGCCTATGGTTGTGACGACAGAGCCAGTGAAGAAAAAGGAACTGCTGAAGTCCCAGTTGCTGGGGTTTGTTGAATTCCCAGATGGGTTCACTCCTTTCCCCCAGGCATCCAGGATAACCTGACAGAGACAGAGACACAGTTTAGCACTTCCATGGGTAATGTTCTTACATCTAATACATTCTGTTAACTACACAAGCCTCATAAATGAAATACACAAACATCTTGGTAAGATTGGTATTTCAATTTAAGTTAAATTTTGTAGCACTGAAAGTATATTTCTTCAATCAAATACAGTAAACATATACATTAATGTAATCAAATTGTATAACATTATTGTGTTAGTATAACGTTTTAGTGTATGTGATCTCCACCCTTTAGCTATTAAAAGTTGAACATTGAACACTGAATACGAATGTCAACACAACTATGGTATGGTACAAACTTGTTTTCACAATCACCACATTGATTACATTCCTTTAGTATTCCCTAATATGTAATACACTTTGACAGTTTGACAGTATGCGTAAATTATTAAATGGCTTGATCAATAGTGACTGAATCTTCAAGTGACATGATCAGATGGTATAATATTTCAACGACAAACATATACATAGTTGGTATTGAATAGCTGCATTGATTTCAATTAACTTGTTTTAGCTAACAAGTTGCAGTGAATTTATTTTATCCCCAGTTGTGTTTTGTTGCACAGTGTGTGTGTGTTCATTCCTGATGGAAGTAGCATATTTGATTGTATTGCTTAAAGCTTATTATTACTGTCTGAGTAAAAGATACTGGCATAAAGAGTAACATTGGTCCTCTTCACAAAGGTTTAACTCGTAAAACAGCTCTAGGCTATAGTGTACATGTTTAATGACAGTCCAGAACAGCTGTGTGAATGGTATACATTAATTTTCCTTTGTTTTACTATTGTAATCAGTGTTTTTATTTTATTTTTATTCAGACAAAAAATGTCCTAATCATGATTTGGAGTAAATTGTTTTGAGAATCTAGCCCTGTATGTCTTAAAGTCATGCCTTGTTATAAAGATGTGTTATAATGCCTCTGTTAAGTGTTTTGGAACACAGCATTGCTGTTGCTGTTTATAGGACAAAAGCCCTTAGTGTGTGTGGGAATGTAAGGTTGGCAGGAATGGGCTTAAATCTGCCCCTGCCATCTCCTGAAAAGTTGCAGATTTCAAGTTACATATAAAATGTTATAGCTAACTTGAAATCTGCAGCTGTTTAAGAGCTGAAAACAACAAAAAAGGTATAATTAAGCAAATTATGAGTTCAAATAAGGGTTTAGTTAAGTAATTGAGATCTCAGTTGGAATGAAAACCAGAAGACACATGGGGTCCCCAGGATCAGAGTTGGGAAGCCCTATATTAGTGGTATTAATCATTTAACCCTCCAAAACAATTTTGATACCTGGAAGACTAATCACATGGTCCAACATACCTGCCCGTGGTGGACTCTAAACTATAATAACAGTCCACTACAATCTTTAAAAATGCATATTTCCAAAACTAGAAGAGCATTAATCCTCTCTCTAACCCAAACTCATCCCTGCAGAGCTGACCACCCCCCATACCTCTACAAGCTTCTCCAGGGCTGGTCTATCCAAGCAGGTGTAGTTCTTCAGGAACTTGAGCTTCTCAAGCTGGAAGTGGTCTCGTGTCTGGCTCTCTGCCTGCTTCTCCAGCGCTTGGAAGATGGTGGCACCCAACAGCAGGTACAGCAAGTACCCAAGCACCAGCAGCACACTCCCGCTCACCCGCACACTGTCTGCTGTGAACTGGGACATGGCCCCCAATACAGTATGTGTCCTGATGGCTGATTAAGGTGTTTGAGTGGTGTGTTAATGGTAACGCTCTGCAGGTGGAAGAACACCAGTGAAGATCATTGAGCAATCGTAACCACCTTCAAAGTCAAGAACAAAACGATTTGAGATAAAGAAAAAAATGAAAACAGGGGTAGATGGACCTCCTTCTTCTTCTTCTTCTTCTTCTTCTTCTTCTTCTTCTTCTTCTTCAGATGGGCTATGGAACAACCCCAAAAATCATTTAATCTGTTCTTGCATCCCCCTCCAAACTGGATCCAAGAAACTGTTTTGTTGAACCAGGAAGAGATTCAGGCAGGTGAATCTTCAGAATGTTCTGTACCGTGCAATTACAGTGTAAGGTATTCCTTGCATCCTCCAATTCTCTTCTCCCTCATCTCAGTGAAGTGCAGGGCTGGTTCTTGATGGCAGATGGCCCCTGTGCTCTCTCTACACACAACCTTCCCAGCAGAACAGCAGAACACTGGTTAATATTTTACTGCACAGGAGCAGCTTGTGTGTTAATAGTTTGTTTAATGCCTTCCAGCAAAATGTAGAAGTGTTCCTGCTTGGTGCCTGGGGGTCAGGATTTAATCTCAGGTGCAAAAACCTGTCAATATAGGTAAGCTATTCTTGGTAGGAACATTTACTTACTAATTTAAAAAGTTTTGCTATCCAGGATAACCACCTGAAATGATTATTATTTATTTCTTAGCAGATGCCCTTATCCAGGGTGGCTTACAGTTGTTACAAAATATACATCATGAATAATAGTAATAATAATAATAATAATAATAATAATAATAATATTCTTCTTCTTCTTCTTCTTCTTCTTCTTCTTCTTCTTCTTCTTCTTCTTCTTCTTCTTATTAATAATAATATATTAATTATATATTGGGGGTCAGTGTTTGTCACAAAATTTTTTTATTATATACCATATAACCCCACAGGATTGGTTGAGTATCCACCACTGGTTCCAATCTATTTAAAGTCAGAGCAAGCTATGGCCCTATTATCATTATTTGTTTATTTAGCAGACGCCTTTATCCAAGGCGACTTACAGAGACTAGGCTGTGTGAACTATGCATCAGCTGCAAAGTCACTTACAATTACGTCTCACCCGAAAGACGGGGCACAAGTGACTTGTTCAGGGTCACACAATGAGTCAGTGGCTGAGGTGGGATTTGAACCGGGGACCTCCTGGTTACAAACCCTTTTCTTTAACCACTGGACCACACAGCACTTGGAGGCAGTGTGGTCTAATTGGTTAACTAAATGATCTGGAGGCAGTGTGCCCAATTTAGATTCAATGGTCTATAAGACAGTGTGTACTTGTGGTTAGAGCAGAGGACTGGCAGAAAGTGTGTCATGAAGCGATACCCTCAGCAGATTTAAAAGTTATCTCTGTCCCCTCTCAGCCATATCCTCCACGGCTGATCGATTTAATAACTTATTTTCTTAACTTATTAGGACTACCGTGTCTGTATTCAGGGGATAAAAATCAATAACACTCACACTCAGACACTGAGACCTGTCACTTTCTCCATTTCAAAACACATTTATAGCTGCATGTACCTATCGGTATCTATGGGGTAGCTGGTAGAACTGTTTAAAAATACACTCCACTGTCTAATATATTATAATAAACAACCTTTCCAGAAGGCATTTCAATAGTTTGTGAAGCATGTAATTTGGTAGACACCATTTTTATTGTTTTTTTTATTATTTACATTGATTGCCTGTATTTCTTATTGATTCATGCAGTGACCTTAAAAAATATCCAATTTAAAATAATCTATATTATATTAATGCACAGACATTAGTTATGGGCCGTAATGCACAAGTTGTTTGATAATATATTAATAATATATTATGATGACCCTTCCATTATTCTGTTTGTAATGCCTTCTGTACAAGCCACATTTAGGGGACCTGAGTCAGCTGACTGTCAGTATCACTTTCTATATAGAAATGGACTGCTGGAGATTCAGTTCAAACTAGTCTGAGCAGCCACCCAGCATATACTGTCCTTATGAAACCAAGATCACTGTCAGCTACTGTACATCCCCAAGCTTGGGCTATTTAGAGTGTGCACTCTTTGACTATTGGAAGATTGTTTCTGAGATCAAACTTCATTTTCATCTTATTTTCATGTGTGCTACTCTATGGAAAAGTTCATCTTTGTCTTCCCGCCTTTTAGATCAATCAGGTCACCTGCTTAGCTCTGAGAAACTTATCAGTGTTTTATATCGATTGGGACATTTATAATTGAACCAGACTCCTTGTCTATCTTGCAGTTACTTTTGATTTAAAATGCATACAGTATGTAATCGATTAAATCATTTGAATTGGGATAGATGCCAGTTTGTGGGGTATGAGGTTCTGTGACACAGAGAGAATGAATCCTAATCCTATAGTCGTAGCAGAGCGCCCCGGAATGGATGGTTGGTTAGTTCATTCCATGGTCAGTCGGAAGCCAGCCATCCAGGAAGGGGGCGGGGCATGATACCAGAAGTCAGTGCCTGACTGCGGTAGCCGATGTGTCAGTCACGGATTGGAGGAGACGTGATTGGCCACGCCACCGTAAGAGGGCGTGACGGAGGGTATTTAGGGGAAATGGCCCCTGTGATCTGTTCCTTCGCTATGGTTACGGAAAGGCCCTGTTGAGAGAACGGAAATAATTAATAAGGAGAGTGAGCGTTAAGTGTTTTGTTTGTTTTACTAACGGTCTCTTTGTCTTTGTAGATGGCTAAATATCCGGGAGCTGTCGCTATTCAGCCAGCATCAAACCCGGACTGCACTGCTACTCACTGTTCACTGTTCAAAACACCACTTGCACCCGGAGCACTCACTGTTGGACTGGTGATCGTGTAGGTGTTTTAAAGTGTGTGTTATTGTATTATTATTTTGGGAATGAACCCTGTGGTTTTGACTGGCTGTACACATCGTTGTGTATAGTCAGTCGTATTATTTAAAAGCAATAATAAAGCTTCATTTTAACCATTGAACTGTTGTTTATAATCACTTCCTCACCTCTACACCTGTGCACTACCAACCACATGTTCACAGGTTCACTGTAGGCTTATTATATCATTGACACCATATGGCTTTTAAACACTGCACCCTACAGTGATGATGCAAATTATCATGGAGATGGTTTGCTTCACAAGGAAGGCTAATATTGCATTAGACAAATCAGTTCAAGGCAGATGCAAAAGGAGAATGCTTTCTTTTTGCAAACAACTCTTTACATGCTTTGGTATAATACTGTACTGGATGGGAGCTTCTACCTTTTACCTTTAAGAACAGGACCAGACCATTTGGCTCATTAGTGGTGGGGTTTACCTGGATGTTTGGTATAATACTGTACTGGATGGGAGCTTCTACCATTTACCTTTAAGAACAGGACCAGACCATTTGGCTAATTGGTGGCGGGGTTTACCTGCAGTTTAAACTCGATTCTCTCTCCATTGATGTGAGAAAGTGACATTGACACCTATAACGCACATCCCTCCTCCTATTGGAAGTGCATAGTCAAATCATGGTACGGCTAAAATGGGTGGGTAGATTGCCTTCTCACACCAAAATGCTGCGCAAATTGACCAAAAAGACTATGTCCAAAAGCTGTATCATACTGTATGTTCGTGAGACTTCTTCATTTAGTGCAGCCTTTTTCAAAATAATAATAATTAATAATGAAGCACTTTGCAATGCTATTTTCATGTTTGGTGAACTGATAGCTGATTGCTTTAGTTTCCCAATTATAGTTGCCATGGAAATGCAGTTTATTGAAGTAATTCTGTCAGTGGTATTGGATTTAACACACTTAGAAACTTGTGATTCTACTTTTAAACTAGGTTCTGGACCTGGTTGTATCTGACTTTATAGTGTCAGGTTGTTTTGTGAAAATGTACTCGTTATTGCAGTAATGTTGTTGGGGATAATGGGCTAAAAGGTACTGTAGGAGTGGCCATAGAAAAGTATGAAGCAAGTCTGGGGCTGAACTTCTGTATTGTTTCTTTTGTCTATAAACCATGTGTTCAATAATACAAAATTAAATACAAGTGTTTATTTTTTTTCTGTCAGCAAAAAAGTTATATTCAAGTCACAAAAATTAAAGTTTTTATTAGAACAAAATAAAATATAAGTGACATTTTATTGATGATACTCTAGATACCTTGAAAATAATAATGAAAAAAGATATTGGTTCTGTGGCTTTACAATGATTCTTTGATTCCCTAATATAAGTTATTATCTTATTCAAGGCGGGGTATTGTGTTAGCTTGCATGTCTTTAAAGGAAAAGGGTTAGGAATTCACATAAAGGCTATACATCTGAAAAGAGACTGATTATCCTTTAATCGGCTTGGAATAATCTAACCTTGTTCCTTTTACCATCTCAATGCAATGAAATGTTATTCGATCTATAGATAAGGATTTTGTGTTTGTTGCCATTTGGTCTGCTTTACTACTTTGCTTTACAGCTTATTGGACCACCGGACCAAACAATGTCTGTTTGTTGGTTCCAACACTGCCTTTCTTGGTCTGTTCCAGGCACAGTGTGTACTGGCTTTACTAGTGTAGAACAGCTCAATTTGCCCCTCTTTTCCATTTGATGACCTCCACTGGGATGATGTGCATCTAAGGTCGTTGAAACACACAATATTCTTACTGCCCAGGAGCATCTAAGGGTGATACACTGACAAACAGTACTTTGGCAATTGCACTCAACCTGGGGACCTATGATGATTGCAGGGAATGCCTGTTATGACAACACTGCATCTCGGTATGGAACAGATGTGGAAGTGTCTGTGCAATGGATTGGTTATCCACTCTTCTCTCCGTGAAACAGATTTTCTGGAAGCTGCAGTATTTCTGCAGTCTTTTCCCTCTGGTGTTGCCAGAAGATCTTCTAGATCTTCTTGGATAGTATGGCAGCGTAGTACAGACGGGTATTCCAATGTCTGTTCAGTAAGTAGGTCTGTAACTTTTATTTATTAGCAGACCCCCCTGCAACAAAACAACATTGACATTAATAAACACAGAGAATGGTATGAATAGTATGTATGACTACATAGCATTGCTTGAGAGGAAACAGGTTACTGTTTCATGGTTTTCTTGTAACCACATAGATTTGCATACATTACAAACTAGGTAGATTTTCTACTTTTTTAGTCATCCCTTGTATACACTTACAGAAAATGGTTCAGACAGAATGTCTAACCTGTGAGTCACTTTCTAAGACATTGTCACAAAAAACATTGTGGAATGACTTGCTCTATCCTCCACAAAACTGACAAGCTTGTTATGCACGTAATCCCTGACATATGATGTAATACACACGACAGTAGTAGCCCTGTTTTAGTACAGCTTCAGTCACGATGGGCAAGACAGCAGATCTGACTTTGACAGAGGGCTAATAGTAGGCCTTCAGTCTACAACACTACAGCAGTGTGGAGTAGTGGTTAGGGCTCTGGACTCTTGACCAGAGGGTCGTGGGTTCAATCCCAGGTGGGGCACACTACTGCTGTACACTTGAGCAAGGTACTTTACCTAAATTGCTCCAGTAAAAAACCCAACTGTATAAATGGGCAATTGTATGTAAAAAATAATGTGATATCTTGTAGCAATTGTAAGTTGCCCTGGATAAGGGTGTCTGCAAAGAAATTAATTAATAATAACTACACAGATTGGGGATGTTTCATGAGAAACAGTCTTGATCAGAGTTTTTAATATTCTAAAAAGGAAAAAAAAGTCAACCTCAGTCATTATTTAAAATGTAGCACAGAGACCTGTACCAGAGGAGTGGAGACAGGCTCAGGATCGAGGGCAGGAGGCACTTCTTCACACAGAGAGTGGTGGGTGTATTGAATGGATTGACAAGCCATGTTGTTGCTGCTGAATCAATGAATCTCATTCACAACTGACTCTAAATGATATACAGGTACAAGATAGAGAGCGACATTAGGACAGGACTACCTTCTCTTTATGTTTGCGGGAATGGATGGAAACGGAAATTAAACTGGCGGGAACATGTGGGACCAGGAATAAAGAGTTTTAAATCTCACGAGAACGGATGGGAGTGGAACTGAAGGCTGGGAATGGGTGGGAGCAAGACTGAAAGCTGCGGGAAGAACAGTACCATTGTTCCTTTATTGTTTAAAGGAACAATAAGCCCTCTTTTTATAAAGCATGGTATAAAAAAACTAATTCAAACAAATCCCAATGTTTTAAGACATGTTTGATAAATACACTAGCATTTAAATATAGCACTCTCCAATTTTCATATTCCTGCCGTCACTAGCCTTGCCTTGTTTTGTGTAAAATCTGACAAATTTCCAGTGTAAACATAACGGTAAATTAAGAAAAGAAAAGAAAATAAAAAATCCACTGTCCAAAGGAGAAAAACAAAAAAAAAAACAAGGTTTGAAAACTACATTAATATTATGGCCTATTCACATGGAAAAAGGTCCAGGTTCCTGATGTGATTATAAGCCTGTTTCAATTTCAAAAAGAAAACCAGAAAGGATTTATTGATTGATGGAAAAATGTACAAATTTCAGTCGTTTTACACATGTTTTTCTGTAAACAGTGCCAATAAGCACAGTTAGGACATTATCAGATGTTATTCATTTAAAGTACAATTACATGCATTATGCTGCTTCTGTAATTAGAAGAAGACCCCAAACAGCTTTTCTTTCAGTTTACGGTGTGCACAATTCTACAAACTGACACATGCGCTTTTAGGCATTAATATACTGTATACGTATTTTATCTAGTTCCAATCCACATACTGTATTAAACCAAAATCATGAAAATATTCTTAATATATCAATGCAACTGCCTTATCGATATAAACGATTTAAAGATGTTTAAACAGGAAAGCATGCATAAAAGTTGCAGTTATTTTATCACTGCATTGATCATTAATACATTTTAAAAACACAAATATCAAAGTCACAGCATGCGTTGTATTTGGGCCGGGACATTTCAATTTGATGATAATAAGCAGAGTGTGATATTAACAGAAGTGACATTAAATTTGACTGTATTATGGCTACATCTGTCTTCTTTTCATACATTTACACTGTAAAACCAGAAACGTGTGAAATGATTGTATGTAAATGGCATGTGTGTATAGTAAAAAAAAAATAAAATAGAAGTGCTCTATTCCTGAACAGCAGTGTTTATACGTCATTAGGTGTAACACTGGTATTTAGTCATTTGGAACTCAAAATAATTGTTAAATGTTATGTGTTTAATCTGTGTCATTTTTGCTAAGTTTAATGTTTAGATTTTAAACACCAGCCCTGTTATAAATGCATATGAATGTTTAAAAAGTGTTACAAATCATAAACATGTCCAAGAGTTTATTGAGAGGAACGGTAGTTCCTTGTACAAGTTAGAAAAACTTGTTTGAAACTACTGAGAGTCTCTATACAGCTCCAAGAGTTTAGCTGTTTTCACCATGTTGCAGCGGCAAAACTAAATCACTTAGAATTACCATCTGTACTAGTACCAAAAGTCAGAAACTTTCTTACATCAAATGTGAAAAAAAACCCATAAATACCATTTCAATTCATTCACCGAGCCACCATTAATGTTCAGGAACAGCAAAAGCCTCAATTTTCGAAGAGAACACTTGCAGTTACACATCCATTCAGAGGCTTGAGCAACCCCAATTTCACCTCATGCTATGCAAATGCAACATTGAAGTGCCTTCTTCACTTGCAACCTCTGAAGGATTCATTAAAACACAGTCAACAAGAGGCTATCAGGAACTTTGTTCACAAATAGGATCACTTGCCATTCACTGCGTCTCTAACTACTGTGGATATTTGTCACTTCTTAGGAGAACCTTTCAACAGAGGTGAGCAGCAACATGTTGCAGAGTTTCTCACAAAATTGTCTGAAATTTGTCCTGAAGTATCTCGCATGGTTTCAGTCACAATAAGTCATGACATTCTATGTACTGGATGTAACTACTGCTCATCAAACCGAGAGGTGTTGCATGTTTATCCTCTACATGTACCTGCTGGTACAGATTCTATGTGTTTGGAAGAACTCATTTATAGAAATCACAAATGGGCAATGATTCCTGGTAGCAAATTTAGGCAATGCAAAACTTCTCCAATCCTGAAACGTGAACTTATTCAATCAGCAGGAAGAATGATTGCAGTCCAACTTATGTTTTGGGAAACCAAACCAGACGGGACCATTACAAAGTGACACAATGCTAAGTTTACTGCTGTGAAGAAGAGCACAATTACTGTGGTCAACAGGAATTACCAATTAGCTTCCATTATCATACACCAAGGACAGGGTGTTACTTCAGGACACTGTGTGTCTGTTCTTGCTGTGGGTGCTACTGGAAAATGGGCACATGCAAATGATGCACTTACTGAAGTCAAACCATGGCCAAGAAATGCAAAGCACATGTATATGGCCTTTTATGAAGAGATGTAATGCTTTACAAATGCCTTACATTAGCCTAAGTTTATAACACCAATATATCATGGAGAATAATGTTTTTTTCCAGTATTAAAATGTGTTAGTGTACTACCCTTTAGCACTGACATGCATATGTACCTTTTTAACCATTCATAACATTGCAGTTTTGTACCTACGTAAATATCAATATATCAATACCTACCTAAATAGACATATTGTTTTCACCACTGATGCAACTATAAGAATACAATGTTTACACTTTCAATACTGTCCAAAAGTCCCATCTACCATTATTTTACTTTCAAATCTATTCTCGTTTCTGTTATATTACTCTACTTATTATTATTTATTTCTTAGCAGACGCCCTTATCCAGGGCGAAGATGATGAACAAGACCTAAAATGGCACTCTCTTGTCTTGTCTGTCTGTCTTTTTACCGTACACATTCTCGAATATCTGTCCCTCACTTTATTCATTATTTGATGAAGTAAAAAAAGAAGTGATATCTATAACAAAAACATTGTCAATGTAAAAAAACAAGTTAGAAAAACGCAACAACCATTTAAAGTGGTGATATCAAACACAAAAGTCCAAGTTAGGAGAAGCAATTGGGGCAACCTTGTCAAGCATCAAGCAAATAGGCACAATTGGAAAGGTGCTGGGACCCAGCATTCACACAACTGTTGCCTCTAACTTGGCTTCTTTTTTTGATCGCTTCACTTTATTTATATATATCAAACATACCATTTTACTTTAAACATTACAAATACGTCTGTGTACTAATAATAAAACCCTAAAAATAGCATTTATATTAGTTTATCTCGAGTTAGTCTTTGTCATCTGGATGGCTATTGCCAAACTCATTGACCTGATCTTTAGGGGCGATTTTTATCGTTTTCTGCATCTTTAAACAGCTTGAGTAGTAAAAACACACTGAAGTAAACAGCAGCTACAGTTTCATGCAGTTTCAGCATGAATGTGATGTGAGTGTGTCTCGTTCACCTGAAGCAGTTTTATTGAACAAGTATGTTTACTAAATTTGAGTTGATTGGGGACGAAGGTGACGCCAGAATCACCGTCGAGCCCTCTTGAGGTATCGTGGGCTAGTCGACGAAACACAGAGGATGGAAGGTGCCCACGTTGAAGACCCCAGAGATGTACCCTACTTAGCTCAATCCAGACGGTTGTCATGCTGATGCGCTGGGGAGACCGCATTGTGGTTGATCCCCGGAGCCAGCATCGCAGCTGTTGCATGTGCTGATGCGCTAGGGAGGCAAATAAGCTGATCCCTGGAGCCAGCATTACACTTCAGCCATCAACTCCAGGCAGAAGGAAATCTACATCATCACATGGAAGGAAACGCAAATAGATGGAGACATAGATGGATCACATTAGTTTACTTTAAAGCTACGTCTTATTTGGTGCTTATCTTGGCGAGGGCCGAGTTCAAATCAGCATGAAGTTTTAACATCTACTCTCATGTAATGGAAATCAAATTGAAAGCAAAATTACCTGTGTTGATGATTATATATGATAAGTGTATTGATTTGGTTATAAACAACCCAAAAAAGCCTTGCATGTTTTTTGCAAATGTAATACTAAAAATTTGCTGCATATTCCACAGCAAACGGATCCCTAGGATCCCTGCTGATTGTTCAAAACAATCATCGGAAAAGTGCGATGAGCACAGTGTAGAGAACTCTGTTACTGTGCCATGCCAATTTGCTCTTTTAAGTTTCATACATTTTTCCCATACATTTTTTTTGTTTTGTTTCAGTTGGGAATTGAAACAAAGAGTCTGTTTGGTGGTGTTTCCACATCTGGCAGCAATACACCTTCTTGGCATTTTCCAAATCCGCCTGCCATACACTTACAGTAGCTATGTTTACATCAACAAGACAAACACATTTCTAGCGAACTTGCAAAATTTCGCGTAAAATATATCTTGAATCTTACCGTATAAAACCAGATTTCCATTAAACTGGATTCTAGCGAACAAACAGCTCTACGTAATGACGTCACGAGCTGAAAAGAATTTACACAGATTTTCTTGATCTGAACAAAAAAAAAGTATGCTGCATTTCCATCTATTTATTGTATTCACTCGCTAGACTGGCATATAAACGCTAGCATATTAAACTTTTCAGATTTTTTTGAAGCTGTACTGTTTCCCTCATATGCAATTTAAATAATAATAATAATAATAATAATAATAATAATAATAATAATAATAATAATAATAATAACAAACAGACAGAATGGCAATCCAGTATCAGATGCCCTACGGTAGCTGCACCAAAACCTAAATTAAATATTTCAATCCTGCTTGGGAAAATGAATATTTGATTTTTGAACGGCCATCATGCCAAGAAATGGTGTCGAAAATATTAAACATGTCTGCAGCAGAAAATATGTTTGTAAGAGAAGAGAAAGAAAACAGGAGGGTCAGGTGCAGGTCGGCATTTGTGAACTTGGACCAGAAAGACGCACAGAATGAGCTCTGTCTTGCCTACAGTTTGGAAAAAGCTGTTACAATTTACAACAGGTAGCGTCTTTAAAGAAATGGCCACTGCAACTTATTCAAATTCCTCTGCCTTCCAAAGACTGCACCGTAGTGCATAAACTATTGTCAGAAACAATGAGAAATTTGGAGACTGTCTTTTCAGCTACACCCTGAAATCAGCGGTAGGTCTACCCTGTGTGTGCAGAATGTGTGCTGAAAGCACTGACCAAAGTGACACGAGTCAACTTATTATTTACCATCGTTTTTGAACCTAACAGAAATATCTGGAGGCTGTAATGCAGAAAATATAATTGCAGCTATATTCAGTTGTTTGGAAAATTTAACAAAATGATGATCCAGTACAGAAAATGGTGGGGTTTAAATCAGACAGTGCATCAGTAATGCTATCACAGCATTATGAGGTATATTTATTTTATATTAGGCTATAATGAAATCTACGCAATACTAATGGGCAAAATATATGATCATGTCCTAGTGAGGTCAGTATTCTGTAAGGTGTCCGTCGTATCAAACGTATTTTTATTTTTGTTCGCTCGCATGAATTAACTGAATATTGCCTGTTTCCATCACAGTTGTCAAGCTTTTTTTATACACATGAGTTTTAGCGCATAAAAGAAGTTTAATTGAAACATAGTTATTGTTATGAGGCAGCTGCGTTCCCCTTTATTATTTGATGGTGCCAAACCGTGACAACAATTAAAAGAACTGTTTGGACCGTGAACGCCGCGTTATTGTCGTTGTTTGAGCACTGCATCACCTCTACAACGGCGCACTACTAACCACTTTGCCACAATTTGTTTTTTTATTATCTAGCACTTACACTTCCTAACACCTTCCACCACATTAGGCAGTCTAAAACTATTATATAGAACAGAAGTGTTTGTTTTCAAGATATCAAGTGTTACGGTTCTCATTCTTTTATCCAGTGACATTTTTCTGTAGACACATAAGTGCATATGTAGTGACAAATGAATTGTATACATATATTTACATAGGATGACAGACTGTTTGTAACTGAGGTAAAACAATTTTGTGATAACCTCAATATCACTGCTTTTTGTGTAGGTCTGTGTTATTGGAGATGCTGGTGGACGAACTTTAGATGAAGCAACCAAAAGAATCACAGCAGTCCTGATGACAAATGACTTGTCCCTAAACTACAGCTTCTGCGGCCGGCACGGGAAAAGGGACTCTGGAACTCTACCTCTCTTTGAAGTTTTATACAGAAAGCATTTTGCTATGATTTTATTTTTGAAAAGCTTTTTTTTTTTTCTTTCACTACATGGATCTTTGAAAATATTACAATCATTACCCATATACATAACCAATAATATTTCCTTGATAACATACATTTTTCTTTCTTTAAAAGGGGCCATCAAGAGGAATGCGGCAACCAATGGAAGCAACCGGAAAGAAGCGGAAAGAGCTGTGACAAAGTGGCTGAGTGGTGGACGAGAAAGGGGTGGAAACAGTGGTATAAGAGCACAGCACAACCTAGAGAAGCGAGCTGCAAGAGCAGAGTTAAGTTAATTTTCCTTTTAATTTCAAGTTAATTTCCTTTTTCATTTACAGTGTATTTTTTTTATTTATTTTTTTATTTTAGTATTGGGTTTTTGTAAAGCAAAATAAAGGAGTTTTTATTTTGAAAACTTAAAACTTTGTGAGAGTTGCATTATTATTTGTACTGTTTGGTTTCTAGTAAAAAGTTATTGCATTGTTTATTGGTGGCTTTGTTATTTTATTAGTATTTTAAGTTATTGCATTGTTTATTGGTGGCTTTGTTATTTTATTAGTATTTTAAGTTATTGCATTGTTTATTGGTGGTTTTGTTATTTTATTAGTATTTTAAGTTATTGCATTGTTTATTGGTGGTTTTGTTATTTTATTAGTATTTTAAGTTATTGCATTGTTTATTGGTGGTTTTGTTATTTTATTAGTATTTTAAGTTATTGCATTGTTTATTGGTGGTTTTGTTATTTTATTAGTATTTTAAGCTATTGCATTGTTTATTGGTGGTTTTGTTATTTTATTAGTATTTTAAGTTATTGCATTGTTTATTGGTGGTTTTACTATTTTATTAGTATTTTAAGTACATTGCTAGTTTTTTCAATCACACTGCTAGTATACTAGTGCACTGTAGCTTTATTGCCATTTTAAGTACATTATTATTTAGTATTGGTAATATACTATAGCATATTTGCACTGTTTAATAGAATTCCATTGTTTTATGTTTGTTTATTGATGAAATTGGGGGTTAACATTGTATTTTTCCTGGGCAATTACGTAGTGTGGCACCTTAAGTGTGTTCAGTATTATCCAGGGGGAGGCACTGTGTCATAACATGTTTCATTGACATTAAACAACACTACTAGGTTACACAAGGGGATTTTAGCCAATCCATCATCTCAATGCTAAGAACCAATGATCTCCCTGTTATATTTGCATACATTTGAGTGTTCACGTTCATTACATCAGGTGCCGAGCAAAAATGCTATCCTTGTTTGTACTTTGCAGGCAGAGTGGTCATAGTGTGGGGTTACATTTTGACATCCTGAACCCATATTTAACCCTATGCCTGAGGACAAAATCAGCTGGGTTCCACAGGGAGCCTACCTGGGGCCCATAATGCAGCCCGCATTATGTCCATATGGGCCCAACTTCAAAATGCTTCCAATGCGTACATCCTGAACCCATATTTAACCCATTCGGGCAGCCACACTTGGGGCCCATGTGGAGCCTTTGGACAAAATCAGCTGGGTCCCACGTGGGGAGCCCAATTAGGGCCATAATGCAACCCTCATTATGTACCACTTCAAAATGCTGGCTGGGTTGTTGCCTTCATCTACATGTGTTTTAATATTTTTCCGCATTCCAATAACAACAAAAGCATCGCTGTGTCTGCGTCTTTTAAGCGAAAATTTTTGAAAATCTGTACATCTGAGTGTATGTGTTTGTTTGTTTTTGTCCAGCAGCTCTTTCACACACACTACAGTACATCTTGCCATCTCGATTAACAGTCTCTGTTAAATTAGTGGGAAAAATAACAAAAGCACAACGTTAATTAGGCGACTGCAAAAATGAAATGCGAGTTAAAAGTAGGATCGGGATGAACAGTTCACGTAATTTGTCAGCTCTGTTTGAAATAAAATTAAAGAGACCAGAATTAGGCTCAGGCAAGATATGAAGGTAAAAGCAAAGATTGTTTTGTAATTAACAGCTTTTTTCTGAGTTTAATTATGAAACAGAATCAGCTAAATTTGTTTAGATGGACTTCACTTTAAAAATAAAACCAGAAAACTTCAAGCCCTACTTGTGTGTGTGTTTGCATTTACTTTTTCCAAAACTTCTCAGCAATATGGACCTCTGTTAATATAGGCCATAACACATTGTTTTAAAATAAAATACAGCGCATGGTGGGATACTATCATATTAATTTCCACTGTTCATTGCACTGCTAGGAACTCTCAAGATTGGTTATGTAGTGTTTACAGGGCCTAAAAGTAAATATCCTTAATACTGCTGCGTAAGCCAAATATTAGGCTTACTGCTGCCACCTACAGGACTACAGTGTACCTTAATCAATGCTGTTATATTGCAGAACAGTTTTTTTAAACAAGCATTTTATGGTCTTTTTGCTGCAGTGTAACAGATTACCGCAAATATGCATGTCTGCATCCCTTTCCCATTCTGTCCAATGGATTTATTTTGCGTCTAGGACACAAAATGTTGCGTTAACGCAACCTCTGATATATATATATATATATATATATATATATATATATATATACACACACACACACACACACGCAGTGGAACGTCGCATAACCGTCCTGATCAATTAACCACCTCGCTAAATAAATAAATAAATAAATAAATAAATAAATAAATACATATTAAAATTAGGCTATGAGAGTAATGGTATTGGCAGCAAGTGCAGCGTCCGCGATGGAAACAGAAAGAAAGCGTTATAGCAAATCAGCCTTTTGGTGCATTCCCTTTAAGAGAGGCGCTGTGTGCGTGTGTCAGTCAGCTGTATGTAGCAGTGACGTTTCAATACACCAGTTGAGGAAGCTATGGGTGCATACCTAAACTCAACGGTAGTTTTCAGCGCTGCCAACAAAAATGTCACTAAAAGTCAACATTTCCAGGTATTTAGGAACGCTTTGCTGATTAATGGACATCATTACAGTGGCTGCTGCAGCTGTCTGTGAGGGATTATGTGGAGAAAAAATGATAGAAATATCTGACAAAGAAGATTTTATGATGGAAGCTGTGGCTATAATGGCAGCTTACTGATACAAAGCGCAAATGCAGAGCGCAACTATGTCTCAGACTTGGTGAATTTATATTCCGAAATAGATTTTAAGTCGCATTTCAGACTTTCTCAGCGTTTATATGGTGGAGCGCATGGTTGCAGATATTGGCAGTGTGTTGTTGTAGCTTTTAAATGTATTTGAATTAAACAAAGCCTTCATGAACACAATGCTTACCAGCCGTTTGTTTAAAATAGCCAAAGCAATATTTAAACCAAGCTTCTTATCGGCTGTTGGCAATATCAAGAAAGAACCGTGACAGAGATATTAAGAAAGCAGAACCAGGGAGGCAGGGACTTCTAGAGTTGAAAAAGAAGCCATCAGTGACAGGTTACTGTACATTTACTGTTTATTTTGTATTTTTTTTAAAAAGCTTTGTGTGGAGATGGCTTATACTAAACCGCATAGCAGCACTGTGTATTGTAGCCTAATTATTCTTGTTTACGTTTGCTTACTTTTAAAGCAAAGAATTTCCCCGTGTTTAAAGCAGTTTGAGTGTTGTTTTTGTTCACTAGCCTATTTATGTATGTGTAAATGTAATTTTCTATAGATGTTCGCAAATCCGACTTTTTCACATATCCGCCTATACCCCAGTTCACAGGGGGTCGGATATGTGACGCTGTACTGTGTGTGTGTGTATATATATATATATATATATATATATATATATATATATATATAGCATACATACATACATAGTCATCCGCTCTATAGGCTAAATTGGTGGTCGAAAGATCTGCTTCATGATTTAAAAATGATAAACTGACACCGATAAATGATTATTTAGTATAAAACTGTCTCATGTTTCCTGAAATGATTTCACTCTAAGTACTCACAAGCACAGACTGACTGGATCCACCAGAGCCTCCCAGCTCCACATGACCTCTTTAAACTTTCTCAACACATCTCTATGTGTGTGTGAGAGAGCCACTCCAGGCAAATCTCTTTATTTGCATAGCTTGAATTTTTGCCTCAGCAATCAAAGCTTCTAATCCAACACTAGGATAACCTCAGGTTACTCAATTCCCCAACTAAACAAAGTCTGAACTATTCCAAATACGCTTGCATTATTTAAGATTGAGAAATGAACCTCATTTAGTAAATATAATATAGTTATAGTAGTTTACAGCTTGTTGGTCCAAATAATTTACCAGTGGCTGGATATGTTTGGGATTGCTGATGGGGACCTTAACTCTGCATACAGTGGTGGCCTTAATATTGAATAAGGAATAACAGTATTAAAAAAAAGTTGAGAATTCAGGTAACATCTGTATACTGTGAGATAGATGTTCTCCATCTCATCTGCTAGATGTTATGTTTAGAGATGAGCAGCTTACAGAGGCAGAAGGCAGACCGTTCCAAGGATGGAGTCGAACAACCAGAGATGCAAAAAAAATCTGCATTTTATTTAAACTGGCCAGTCAGGACAAGGACCAAAACACAGGAACAAAGAAAATAAGTAAAAAAACAAAAACAAAATCCACAAAAAATTACCAACCAATTTAATCACCTATTGGCATCAGTTAGTGTCACAGCACTCTTAATTAATTCTTATACAGGCAGCTCTTACTAGTGTTCAGCTCGGACTGAAAAAAACAAACAAAAAAACCCCATCTCTCCTTTGAATCACTCATCTGGTCCTTATATTCCTCTGGACCATCTGTTCCCCCTCCCTTGGCACAAACCATTTGACGAGTAATTACCGCTCGCATCCAGTTCAAGACTCTTGTACTAGCCTACAGATGCCTTGACCAGACTGCACCCAGCTACCTTTAGACCCTCCCTACACCCCCACTCGACTTCTCCGCTCCTTCTGCACTAGAAGACTGGCTCTACCTCCTCTACGCTCCCCTGTCTCCAGAGCCCGCTCCTTCTCTACCCTCACCCCGCAGTGGTGGAATGACCTTCCTACAGATGTCAGGACTGCCCAGTCCCTGACCACCTTCCGGCACCTCCTCAAGACTCACCTCTTCAGACAGCACCTGTAGAACTCCTCTTTTCCCTCTGGACATTTTATCACTCTTCCTTAAATGCACTTTACTTGCTCTTATCTACCCCCTAATTTACTGCATTTAATCCTCTACTTTAGAGTACTGTAATCTGTCACAAGTGTTATTTAATCTGTAGTATTTTGTATTTAATTATATCCTGATGTAACTATCACTGACACTGTTATCTGCTCCATTATTGAATCGTATTTTGTCATATACTTGTACTTGCTAGAAAGTCATTGTATTTTTATCTTGCTCTTAATTGTATTATTACTTGTACGGTGATTCTTGAAATGTATCTTTGTTGTCTGTGAACAGACCAGCCACCGCGGTCGCCATTACCACCCAAAACAAAAGTGAAACTGTCTTTACAAGCATAACTCATAACTCAGGTAAGTTTGGTCCCACAATACAGTGTCATAACATTTCATGGAAATGGTACCTTTTTACATGAAATGTTAACATGACCTGTTTTCTTTTTTTAAACAGTAAGTAGTTTTCTTTTTTCATTTTTATTACAGGAATGCACGCTCCACTGGACCAAACTCCAGCAAGACAACACACTGCTAAGTACATTTTTGGTTTCCCTAACTATCAATGCTGTTTTTAGTTCTGCTTGGATTTAAATGTGGTTGTTTAATTTAGGAGATTATGTACTAACGAGAAAGCACAGGCAGCCTTTCTCACATATACAGCTTTGCAGCAGGGGTATTTGGGGACATGACGACACTTAAAAAGAGAAATATTTAACAAAAATCAAACTGGTTGCAGAAACTACAAAGGCTGAAATCTGCTGGAAAAACAAGCATGCACAGCACTGTGTGGAAATGTACAGGTATGGGTGAGGTTACAGTTCAATGCTACTCTGGCAGGTGATGTTAAGAAAAGGATACACAATATAACCACAGCACTAAGATTCCTGTTTCCAGCTTTATGGTATTGAAGCCATTAGAAATGTTAGGTTATTTTGTAATCGCAGTCCCCCAGTTACCAAGGTGGCCCAATCAGTCTTCACTGCTCAACAGCACAGACAGAGATCTCCCCACCTCCACGTCCCGCTTGCCATTAAACTGCTGCCCGATCGAAGAAAGCAAAGTGCACCTTGTTGAAACTAATGAAGTACGTATTGGAAAGAGTTCATGTGTTTGAATGACTAATTGCTCTGCTGCTGCGTAATCTGACAGAGAAACTGTTTATACAGGGGAAATTCTGTGTGAGAGAGGAGATAATCCATTGCTATGTTGCACTGACAATAACACACTCCATCCTTAAGGAAAGTCAAAGTGTGTTTTTTTTAGAAACTGTTTTTTTAAATAAAGTTTGAGATGCATAAAAATGTTCTAGTCTGAAAAAGATACCCATTTCATAAACACCAAACTTTACTTTAATTACATAACTGACTAAAATAAAAGCTTTGTGAATAAGGACAAAGTTGAACAAATGATGGTCCACAAAATCAAAAAGCAAAAAGGTGCCCAGTGGCTCACCTAGTAAAATCACTACTGCACCAAGTACGTGAGCATTGTTAGAATCCCTTTCATGCAGAAACAGGTTAATGGTTGACTGTACCAGCCACACATTTTGGAAAAGTTTTGCCAGTTTTTATCAAAGTTTATGCCAGTTTATGCCTGTCTGACAATGAAGAAATGTTTCAGATCAGTTTCTTTAGTTGTACTCTGATACTATGGTTTTGTGTTTGAAGTTATCAGACACATTCACACATTACACACAGGAAACCCTATGACTGTCCTTCGTTACCTTTCCTCTGCAGGAGGCTCTGTCTGGCCTGGACGAAAGCCAGGATGTCTGCGTCGGTCTGTTGGTCCCCAGTCAGAGGAATGGGGGAGACCAGCTTTCCAGGAGCTCTACAACACAAGGGACATCTTACATCTCATGAAGCTGTCGTACAACACTGTCAAGACCCCTGAGATCCCACACACAATCGCCATTCTAAAAATACAGTGTCAAGTTTGATTCAAGATCAAAGGGGAAGACGCAATCTCACGGTGGTGTTAAGACTCAGGGAGCCCCAAGGAAGGAGCAGGTATATCTCCAACCTCCTTCACATCTTTGCATAGTCTGCAACAGCTGTAACTGCAAGTAACAATGAACTCACAGACATGGGCTGTGGAGCAGAAACAGCCCGCTGTTAGATGAAAAGTCAGGTTTGGCGGTCAAAGTGATGTAAGCAACTAGAAATAACTGAAAGGCTTTTAGTAATTTATATGTATGTGTGTCACTTATCCGTGTAATATCAATATACACTGCGAATGAAAGAATAGTTTATCTGCATGCTCTGAATGTTATTCTTTAAATTCATGTTGCATGCAGGTTAATCTGTGAGTGTGGATATGCATGGATATTACATTTTCAATATTATATTTTTACATCCAGGGGCCCTGACGTATACATATAAAAATGGCAGTCTTGCTCTGGGGTGTGTTCTGGTATATATTTATGTGTGCTTTGTTTCTGAGATTACTGTCTGTATATTTTTGTCTGTACATTTTTTTCATATGGATGAGGTCCTACCTGGGATTCTGTACAGATTCAGTTAATGGGCAATACAAGACATGGAAAATACAAGACATTATGGCCCCTACTTCATTGTTTTTACAGTGTATCCAGCAGGCTTTAGATAATGCAGCTGAGGCTCCCTGATTGAGGGACGGTGCTGTAAGCAGTGAGAAGCAGTGGAATTTTCCTTCCCACTGGCTTACTGCCCTGATCAGTCAGTCACAGCGGCAGCCTGCTGTTTACTAGCATGTCCCTGGTAGAAGAAATCCCCTCTCCCTCCCTCCCTCACTCTCTCTCTCTCTCTCTCTCCCTCTTGTTGTTTTCTAAGCTGTTCGCCCAACCAAACTTGAAGTGTGAACCCCTGATTTAGACCAATCCCTGAAAAAAAAAGTTTTCGGTATGTTTCAGAATTCGGCTTTGTGCACATTCTCATTGACTCATGATTATTTTTTGATATGTGCATGTAATATACTGGTTTGCATTATTACCTGAGACTGGAAGTCGATGCCGTGCGACTCTCCAAATGGCTTCTCGCAGATGACTCTCTGGATGTAGGAGCATGACTCGGATTGAAGCTTCTGTAAAAAATAAGACTCATTTCAATGTCAGTTACCTTGCAATACACCCACACTCTGTTTGTCCCAATCATTTTCAATTTTAGGGTTATCCACAGCACATAAGCAAGGCATCTGCATAAGCCCAAATGTCTAGAGCAAAAGCTGTTCATATAATTGAATATGCATTTATGGTCTGGCATTTGCACTGTTTCTTTAATAAAGGGAAAAACTGGTAATGGTACATATTAAGCATGAAATAAGAAAGCTATACACAGGCAAATAAAATGATTGGGATTGTTTAACTGTTTTTGTATAGAGGGGTTATCAGTCTGTGACAGGGGGTTTGGTGATTCTAGGGGAGGGGGTTACTGTATTGTGGAGCTTGTGATTGCATTACACTGAAGGACTAACCTCAGGTCTGAAGCAGAAGGGACAGCAGAAAGACTGGAATCAAACTCCCTGCAACACCAAATAACAGAAAATGAGGGAAGCTGCTTTTGCAAAAGGATATATGTTTTCCAAATCCCTTGCTATTACACTGCAGTCACCATGGGGGCAGCAGCTGAACATCCTATTTACAGCTTGACTGGGAGAATCCAATCTGAATGTGTGCACCCTTGGGGTTTGCACTTTGAGAACTGCCAGTTCTCTTAAATTAGATCAGGTTTGGTTGTACTGATTCACAGCATCCTTTATAATCACGACAGTATCATTGTTACTGTTATATTGTTCACAATAAAATTTAAAATCCTGTACTGCCTGCTATAGACAGACTGCTTGGTTTACTGTAGCTAACCATCTTCCATGAGGTCACAAAAGATTGGCTTCTGTGTATATTGTCAGTAAACACATGACAACTTAATACAGTGCAGGACCAAGTAACTTTCATTTCGTACCGGTGTAGTGTTATTTTCAGGTAAGTGTTAAAAAATGGTACTCAGCGCACTGCAATTGCTCACGCATTCCTAAACAACATACGCTAAGAAAGCTGGGAAGCGGCTATTCAAATCTGGTATGTTATGCTGTTTTCGGTCTTTTACATCTTTTTAAATTGAATTTATCACATTTTCCAGTCTTTTATGTCATTATTAATGTAATTTATCATATTTTTCCAACATTAAGAAAATAGTATGCAAATATTTATCATATGCAATACATTTGGTCTTGTACATTTCTTTTACTTATGCAACTTTGTAGTGGACTTCTCATTAATAGTTTTTTTCTTTTTAGAGAAATTGATTGTTTTCAGTTTAAGTTTGCAAAAAAAGAATGTCTAATTAATGGTAAATGTATCTCTTTTTGACAATAGGAAATTGCAACTGATTGCACCTGTACCACTTTCTGACATCACACATGCCAAGTTTTGGTATGCAAACCACATTCTGACGATGTACCACTTTCTAACACTACAACGGCTCTATAGTCCAGATCATGGAGTCTATCAAAGTGAAAAACAACATCCACAAACTTGAACTTGAAGCTTATCTATAAACTTCAGTTACATTCAAACAGTATTGCAATTCTAGTTCCAGTTCCAAAAGAAAAGAAGATAGTGACTGACAAGTTGAAAAAGGCATGCAAATAGAATAATCTAGCTAGAAAAAATAAACTGAAATATTTTTTTTTGTATTTTTATTTATTATTTGTGCATTTTTCCTGAGGGATATCAGACAATGTCAGTTAGGTAAACTGTTCCCCCACTACTACCACTAGTTTAATGAAAATTGATTTGAGTTTGTTTCAAGGACTCTGACTCAGACTCAAGACTATATATGTAACTAGTGACTCCTTACCTCGTTTTGTGATTGCTTTTCTGGGACTTTGTATTAGACACAGCAGGGGTTCTCCAGGCATTTTCTGATGCACTTCTTTCTGATCGTTCCTCTTGTGGCTGTAGCAATAAAGAAAAGCATGCAAATCTTTTTCTTTTCTTTTTTTTTTTTAATTTAGTCGTTGCCAATTAGTTTTTATTATTTTCTCCCCAATTTGAAATGCCCAATTATTTTAGGCTCAGCTCACCGCTACCACCCCTGCGCTGACTCGGGAGGGGCGAAGATGAACACATGCTGTCCTCCGAGGCGTGCCGTCAGCCGCCCGCTGCTTTACACTCTGCAGACTCGCCATGCAGCTGCCTCAGAGCCACAGCGTCGGAGGACAACGCAGCTCTGGGCAGCTTACAGGCAAGCCCGCAGGCGCCCGGCCAGACTACAGGGGTCGCTGGTGCGCGGTGAGCCGAGGACACCCTGGCCGATCTAACCCTCCCTCACCCCAGACGACGCTCGGCCAATTGAGCGTCGCCCCCTGGGAGCTCCCGTCCACGGTCGGCTGTCGAATAGCCTGGACTCGAACCGGCGATGTCCAGGCTATAGAGCGCATCCTGCACTCTAGCGAGTACTTTATACTGGATGCGCTACTCGGGAGCCCAAGCATGCAAATCTTTTTCAATTAGACTTTTCAATATCAGTTTCCAGGTAACAAAACAGGGCATTAAAGTGGTTAATATAAATTACTATTTTTTTTTTTATTGCAATTGTGCTTCACTTCACACACTGCGGTGCACAGACCATCAAAAGATGCCCTCACTTGCCCTTGATGAATTGGCTCTCAAAGACTGGACAGACAGCAACAGCAGAGCTGGGGTGAAAAATGTATGCACAAGGGCTCAAACAGAAGCTTTCAATCTGTCAAAAGTCTAATGTAGTACTTATTATGGTGACAGCACAGGTAACTCAAAATTCTCAAAGCTTTTAAACACAAATTGATAGTCATGAAACTTGTAAGAAACAACTTGAGACTGTTTATAATGTGCTGTGTTTAACATCTGATTTTATTTCTGGTTTATAAATAACTTTTTTCCTGTTTGAAAACAAATGTGCAATAACAATATGGAGAACAAAATATTTAAATTGTTTTTATAAATGTCTTAAACTACGTTATACAGTGCAATACACTCATCCAATGACTTCACCAGGTGTATGATCTTATAATAGGTAAATATATTAATTAATCAATGAATAAAGAAACAGGATTATAGTCTGAATGGTTATCTCCTCGAATCAGAATTCCTTAGTAAGAAAGTTCTTGCAGGGATTGGAAGACGCAATCCCCTCGTTGCTCTTTGTTGCTATTAAACAAGAAATCTATTTACCTTTCTTCTTTTTTATTTCCTTCAGTTTCCTTCACTTGTTGGCAGTGTTTGATGTATCAACAAAAGCACAATCTGGGGAAATGATCATGATAAAGATCTTCTGTTTTTGTCTTTTCCCAAAAGCCTGTCCTGGACTGACGGCCCTCTGCGGCATGAACTTGGCAATGAAACCAGGGCTGCCGGCACACAGGAGCTGACTGACAATGAGCTGTATGTAAAGAGCTGCACGGAGGCCAGGCAGCTCCAGGCTCAGGTTCCAGGCTCGGTTGCAGGTGCTGAGTCTACCGTTAGGAATTAAAAGTATTCCTTCAGACGTCACAATTAACGTGATCCACTTCTTCAAGTAGTGGGCTTTAGTGTGGGTTTGAACAGGTCAGTGGTTTGAGAAAACACCAGGCTGCAGTGTGGAACGTAGTGGGTTTTGAGTAGCTGAGTGGTTTCAGTGCTGGATTGCAGTGTGTGTCCAGAAAGTTTTTCAAAATCAGCATTTCTTTAAGATTTACAGAAACAGCCCAATTTTGGGGACCACTGTACCTTCAGTGGTTAGAGTGCTGGGCTCCAGTGTTGAAGATAGTGGGTTTGAGTAGCTCAGTGGTTAGAAAAACGTGCTGGGCTGCAGTGTGGAAGGCAGTAGGCTTAAAGAGCCCAGTGGTTAGAGTGCTGGGCAGCAGCAGTGTGGAAGGAAGTTGTTAAGCAATGTGGAAGGAAGTTACTGGGAATAACAGGCCCGAGGATCATGGCTTTTGAACCTAAATTCTCATACTGAGCACCCCTGCAGCAGATAAAAAAACTTCTGTGCAACTGAGTACTCTCCTGCTCAGGTGTTTCCATGGGTGGTAGAATATTGTTCAGGTTTACATTCAAGAAAACAAAGATGCTTTTGAAAAAAAAAAAAAAATAAACAAACTAAGTCCTGTAAAATAAATATCCTAATAATTTATAAAGAATGTCTCAAGAGTGATTCATTACAGATTCAGACTTCTACCTTCTCTGTGCAGTGGATTCATTTAGTAGATCCAGTACAGACCGTAAGCCCTGGTTACTAATTCTCAATGTATGATCAGAGGGATCTCAGCAAACTTATGGGTGACATTAGGGATGCTAAAGGCTGCATAGGCAAAATATATTTTTTTGATCCATCTTGATTATAACAGCATCCTAGTAGACATTACCATAATAAAGCACCCTTCATGTGCTAGAATACTGGGGCTATTACAATAAAGTTCAGCACAGCTGGTGAGCCAGTGCTAAATCAAAGAGGTTTTAATTGTTTAAAACCCCCCGGATAGGGTTACATGGCTCTACTCTGGAGGTGAAGTTAAGATGCTGTGTGTCCACACAGCTTTCATTCCTTCCCTGTGTTTGGTCTACTGCTCTCTGGTCTCTGGAGAGAACAGATGGAGCTGAGCAGTGTGTGTCTGCATGGGCGGTAGGGGAGGGGGGATACCTGTAGCCTGGCAGCCTCTTCGGACCACCACACTTCAAAGTCCCTCTGCAGCTTCACCTTGGCCCGCTCCAGCAGTAGCTGCAAGTGCTCAATCTCCGTCTTTAGGCCTTTGAGACGCCCAAAGGTTGCTTTGTAGCTGTGAAGAGAAAACATATGACAGGTTAATACAAGGGTCTCTGGCTTATGAAAAGTAAAAAATGCTTGAAGAACAAAAAAAGCATCATCACAATAAAGGCGGGGGGAGTGGCATGGGCAGTAATAAAGCTACTCAAATCAGAATTCAAGGCGCACCTGTTTTCACCTTAGTTGTTGCATCTAATAAATTGAGCCATCCTGTAGTTAGTTTCTTTCTTTCTTTCTTTAGAAATGCCTGCATGTAAAAGTACTGCCTTTAATGCATTTTAACTTGCACTTATCTGCTCCCTATTTTACTGTATTTAATCCTGCACTTAACCCAATCTGTAGTATTTTGTATTTCACTTGCGCTCATATCTAACCCTGATGTAACTATCAACACTGTTATCTGCTCTTGAACTGCCCCGATATCAAATCATACTGTGTTTTGTATTTGCTCTTATTAGGACTGAAGTCATTGTATTTTGTATCTTGCTCTTAATTGTACTGTAATTCTTGATATGTATTTTTTTTGTATACAACTGTAAGTCGCCCTGGGTAAGGGCGTCTGCTAAGAAATACATAATAATAATAATAATAATAATAATAATAATAATAATAATAATAATATATACCCTGTCTCCATCATGAGATAATTGTATGATATGTCAGGGTCATAGTGAACTCCTGAGCACTGTACTTTTCCTGGGGTGGACCCTTAATAACTAATGAATGCTTGTGATGTTTGTGTGTGTGTGTGTGTGTGTGGGAGTGGGCTCTGGGCCTGCTCACCTCTTCTTCTCTTCCTCAATGTGAACTCGTAGCTCTTCCTCTACAGGGTCAGGTTCGGCAAGGTCTACAGTGCTGCTGATTACTCCTAGAGGGAGAAAAAAATACCCTGTTAATACAAGGCTGTGGAAGAAAGAAAGAAAGAAAGAAAGAAAGAAAGAAAGAAAGAAAGAAAGAAAGAAAGAAAAAGAAAGGGCCATCCTTTTTTAATTAAAGTGGAACACCAAATGAATAACAGATATTCCGTTGGAATTCCTAAGAATTTGCAGCCATTATTTTAAACGGTAACCAGGAAGAAAAAAAGCAGCCACAAGGGGACACTCCCACAATGGCAAATTCTCCTTGAAATAATTTCCTGAGCAGTGAGTCACATTACCTCCGCAGCTAGACCAAGAAGAATTGCTTTTTTTTAACTATCTTCATGTTGCAAACTGAAGCATAAAATACAAGCAAAAAAACAACATGGACGTATATTCTGAGCTAATTGAGCTGGCAATTATTGGTAATGCTGTGGTCTGCTAATAGCTAGCTAGACTGAACTTGTATATTTGTACACATGTGTATAGACTCAAGGCCACTTTAAAACTCAAAATGAAACATTCACATTAGTTTGGTGATGATGTGCTACTGTACAGTGTGTTTATAAAATCCTGAGAGTCTCACTCTTCAGAAAAGAAATTATATACTTTCAAGTAAACATCATTAGTTTTTGAAGGAAAATATTATGACAGAACTGAGGCTAATGGTTTATAAAGCTCATCTTTATAAACATGTTTTACTTAATGTACAACATTGCATCTACACAGCCAGATATAGATGTCTGAACTGATACAGGGAAATAATCTGCCAACTAAATATTTTAAAATACATAAGTATTAATCCTTAATATCTGTCACTGACACAAATTATAGTAATGGACTGCAATTAAAACATGCTATAGTGTGCATGTAATTCTAAACAGTTAATGTCCATGCTTATTAACCAGTAAATATTGATGCTAAATACTCTCACGTTGCAGAACTAGCTTTAACACAGAGTGAGTATACAGTAGCTATTAAATGTAACTTTATTTATTCCAGTTCTCTTATTACATTATGATTTACATGGCTTAAACAAACAAAGAGCTCCCTCTTGAGATTTTTCGCACACCATGTTGGAAGTCAGTTTCAGTCACCTAAGCACTCTGATAGTGGGGCTGAGGACTGAGGACTGACAGTAGGCATTTAATTGGCAGGAGCGTCCGTATTTAGAACTGAACAATTTATGATGATTCAAAGGGATCAGTCTTTAAAGTGATGCCATCCCCTTTAGAAATACTTGTGCCACCTAGCACCTACCATATCTACCAACAAACTATCATCTAACCTTCTTCACACTGAGCGCACAAGAAGCAAATAATAACAGTACTGGGGATCGATGAACCATGCTACACCACAATGTAATGCTCATACAGTACTGAAGTACAATGCAGATGTTTAACTCACCATGGGCAGCCCTCTGCATTCTCCTCTGTTCTATCTGGGCTTTCAGCTCATCTGTGGAAGTAAAGCAAGGAAAGCAGGTGAGACTGGGATTTATACAGGTTATCGTAAAGGCTCCAGGCGCTTCTACACACAAATTGAACATCACTGCGGGTCAGAAACAAACTTCTAAGCTTTAGGTTGCTTTTTCGTTGTTTCTGTAACAAGTACAACTGATAGTTAAATCGACAATTCATAAGACTAGGTTAAGGAAAAATGTAAATGGAAAATATTCCACGAGCATCCTGGACATTTGTTATAATTATTTAGCTTAAAGGGAAAATACTCCAGGAGATTCATGAGGAAAGTGACCAGTTTACATATAGAAGCTCAGTGGATGTGTCCAGTTTGTGTGTAAATATTCCTGGAGCTGCAAATGTACTACTAAGTCTTTTTCAGTGGACGACTCGATAACCTGTACCATCAAACACTTTTTGATTACCCCCTGCTGGACTCTTATTGCACAACAGCTCAAAAAAGTGAATATAGAAAATACTGGAAAGAACGGTTAGTAAGCAGGTCCAGGTATACAGCTGGTTGCCGTTTACTACTAATCTGTAGATTTAATAGGAGAGTATTTCATTAAAATACTTAATTACATTGCATACAACAGCAGCAAAAGTCATAACATACCCATATACCTGACACAACTATATCTGGCCCTTTTAATACACTGCACAGTACTGTAGAAAAGACATTGATCTTTTTTAGAACACTGTTTGATCTTTAACATCAATGCTGTGGTACTATTAACTATTTTACGGATCTAATAAGAGTTTACAGATCTGATCTCCATCCCTTGTGGAAATTGTAATTCCGCTATTCAATTTGTATGATTGCATCTACTCCAGGTGACAGGAAGACATTCATTTTCATCCACATCATATTGTGTCACTGTCTCGTTTAGTCTCTTTCTTTCTTCACTTCTGAACGAATACAAACCAGTCAGCAGATGTATGCCTATTCCTGTGGCACAGTGGACCTTGATTTCCCCATTTCGGTTGCAGTCTGAGAGACAGGTGCTCCAACTAATACATTGTTGGTTTAATTTTTACAATCAGACGAACATCAGTCTTTGTGTGGCGGAGTGTCCCGCCCCTATATATATGTGCACTGTTTTATTATTATTTGTATTATTGTTTGCGGCGCGGATAAAAGCCGCCACCATTATCTGTTATTGTTTTTTGCATTTTTAAAAACCTTGTGAGGATGCGTGACTGATCAGCTACTGATTATTTAACTAGCTGACAGTCACACATCCTTACTAAACTCGTGCAGACTGTGGCCGAGGGGTAATAAGATAATTAACAGCTAGTTAACCCCTCGGCCAGAATATAAAAGCCTGCAGCTGTCTGCACTGAAGGAAGAGAGTGTCAGAGGCAAGATGTGCTTTGCAAAGTAAGCGAGAAAAACAATTGCTATAGATAAATATACTTGTTAACGTTATCGTTTGTTTGTTTGTTTGGCCCTTGTGCCCTTTTGTTTGGTGTTTTGTTTAAATCTTTAGTTTTATTATTTAATAAAATAGCTGAGCGCCGTAGTGCTCAGTTTCGTCACCGCCATTACCTGTTTTGGTTTCTGTTTCTGGTCCATGACGTCACCACCCACACGCCACTCAACAACAGCTCGGTCACACTTGGTCAAACTTAAAATTTGTTATTGAATATGCTGACTGGAAAAGTGTTATAAAAGCTATGCACAAAATTAAAAATAGTTTTGGCAGTTTTCATTACTGGAATAATGCATGAAATGAGTGTACCTACATGTGATTCCAAACTGAAACTGAGCGTGGCCAATGCAGTCATATTAAAACAGGATACTTTGAAATCTGGCTGCACACTGTAGTTCTGCCAAACTTCATGCTAAAATAAAGTAGAGGCAATTGCAGTCTCTCTCTGGTTAAAGATTACTTTATATACAGTGACAAAACAGAAGCCCTCCCAGAATCTGTGCACCATGGCTGTGCAGTCACGCAAGCTCCTACATCTTTGAGGATTCTAGCCAAAACTGAAAGCAGCAAATCCAGAGGTAGTAACATGTTAATAGTTTTGGAGCTGAAACAAAAAATAGGGGGAGAGTAGGACCTTTGGCAGACTGTTCCTTCTGGAGGGCTGGGAAGCTTTTTCTGCATGCAGTGTGCTGTCAGGCACTGGTTGATGGATTGGTTT
Source organism: Acipenser oxyrinchus oxyrinchus (assembly GCA_030684275.1). Taxonomy (NCBI): domain Eukaryota; kingdom Metazoa; phylum Chordata; class Actinopteri; order Acipenseriformes; family Acipenseridae; genus Acipenser; species Acipenser oxyrinchus. The sequence goes on from CM060251.1 coordinate 11,219,538, forward strand.
GTGTTGGCGCCTGTTTATCGCAAGGTTCCAGTTCTCAGAGGTATGGAAAAGTAATGAAACAATGGGCACAAACTCCCAGAGTGAGAGAGAGAAAAGAGAAGGGGCCGAGGAGTGCCACGATGAAGAAGGGAGGAAGAGATGCACTCCCCTCACCTCCACACACAGGAAATGTAGCCGTGACGCTCCACTCATTAACTTCTCTAAAAGCTCACTTCACGATAGGAAAATTGAGTAAGAATATTCTACCAGCACAAGGTTGGAAGCCATAAACCGTTCATTGAAATAGAAATGCAACCATTACCTCATGGGTATTTATCCATTAATACTGTCTAACCAGAACAGATATATCAAAGCTGCACGTAGTGCTTGTGACGTAGTCATGCCCGCCCCCAAGGGAATAAACGGCCACTGACAAGTATCATCATCATTTTTTCTTCAAGACTGCTGCAATCATGGACGCAGCAACCTTGAAGGTTAATGGTTACATTTCTATTTCAGGGAACCAGAGTTATGATAATAAGATAACGTTACAAACCATTACCTCATGGGTAGAAACACCAAAGCTGTCACAAGGCAATATTGCAGACTGACTGGAATGCTACAAGGCTCGGCAAAGGCCACCTTGCGCATTACCATGAAGGAACCCAGTACAAGTAGATAGGGCTATAACATTGAGGGAGAACTCATCTCCATGTATAAGCTGTAAGGGTCGAGCTCGAGCCCTTAACACTCTTGTTCCAAACCCAGGGTTTTGAGGATCCACGACATTCAGCCGATAGAACCATGTAAAAGTATGGGTAGTAGCCCACACTGCTGCATCGCAAATGTCCCTGACAGATGCACCCTGGAACAAAGCCCACGAAGTTGCCATGCTCCTAGTGGAATGGGCAGTGAGCTTCTTTGGAGGGGGCAAGTTGGCTCGTTTATATGCAGTTTTAACCGTATCTGTAATCCACCTTGATAGCCTCTGTTTAGACAGAGCTTTCCCATGGGACTTAGCCCCATAAAAAAATTCAAGAAACATAAGTTTTTCACAAGTTTTTACAAAGGAGGATATCGACAACATGCCCCACATGTCGACCTGTTCCTATCCAGTTTTAAATAACTTTAGCATAACAGAGGCAGGCGTGTTAAAGGGACCAAGAGCTCTTAAAATAAACAACCCCCCTGGACCAGATGAGATCCTCCCAATAGTGCTCAAAGAAATGAAAGAAGTTATTTACAAACCACTAACCAAGATCATGCAACAGTCTCTTGACACAGGGCTTGTACCGACAGACGGGAGAATTGCAAACGTAATCCCGATCCACAAAATGGGAGACAAAACCAAACCAGGTAACTACAGACCAATAAGCCTGACTTCTATTATATGTAAACTTATGAAAACTATATGCTAACAGTATCCTGGGATACAGTCAGCATGGTTTTAGGAAAGGGAGATCGTGTCTAACTAACCTGCTTGATTTTTTTGAGGATGCAACATCGACAATGGATAATTGCAAAGCATATGACATGGTTTATTTAGATTTCCCCAAAGCTTTTGACAAAGTCCCGCATAAAAAATTAATTCTCAAACTGAACACAGTAGGGATTCAAGGAAATGCATGCACATGGTTTAGGGAGTGGTTAACATGTAGAAAACAGAAAGTACTGATTAGAGGAGAAACCTCAAAATGGAGCGACGTAACCAGTGGTGTACCACAGGGATCAGTATTAGGTCCTCTGCTATTCCTAATCTACATTCATGATTTAGATTCTGGTATAGTAAGCAAACTTGTTAAATTTGCAGACGACACAAAAATAGGAGGGGCAAACACTGTTGCAGCAACAAAGGTCATTCAAAATGATCTAGACAGCATTCAGAACTGGGCAGACACATGGATAATTACATTTAATAGAGAAAAGTGTAAGGTACTGCACGCAGGCAATAAAAGTGTGCATTATAAATATCATATGGGAGATACAGAAATTGAAGAAGGAATCTATGAAAAAGACCTAGGAGTTTATGTTGACTCAGAAATGTCTTCATCTAGACAATGTGGGGGAGCTATAAAAAAAAAAGCCAACAAGATGCTCGGATTTATTGGGAGAAGTGTTGAATTTAAATCAAGGGAAGTAATGTTAAAACTTTACAATGCATTAGTAAGACCTCATCTTGAATATTGTGTTCAGTTCTGGTCATCTCGTTACAAAAAGGATATTGCTGCTCTAGAAAGATTGCAAAGAGCAACCAGAATTATCCCAGGTTTAAAAGGCATGTCGTATGCAGACAGGCTCAAAGAATTGAATCGGTTCAGTCTTGAACAAAGAAGACTACGCGGTGATCTGATTCAACCATTCAAAATTCTAAAAGGTACTAACAATGTCTACCCAGGGGACTTTTTCGACCTGAAATAAGAAACAAGGACCAGGGGTCACAAATGGAGATTAGAAAAAGGGACATTCAGAACAGAAAATAGGAGGCACTTTTTTACACAGAGAATTGTGAGGGTCTGGAACCAACTCCCCAGTAATGTTGTTGAAGCTGACACCGTGGGATCCTTCAAGAAGCTGCTTGATGAGATTCTGGGATCAATAAGCTACTAACAACCAAACGAGCAAGATGGGCTGAATGGCCTCTTGTTTGTAAACTTTCTTATGTTCTTAAGTATTAGAGTTTTATTTATTTTGTTTTTATAACTGCTTAAGCAGGAATCTGGAGTCAACTAAGGGGCAGGTTTAGCTAGAGGCAAAGTTACAGTACGACATGTGGACAAACCATTTATACATTTTTATAGGCAGGAACACACTGCATCCGGTAACATTAAAACCTGAAAATGCTGAATTGAGGTGGTAAACAAATGCATTGGCCCTGGACTGCAGCATAAGTATTTGAAAAGGTCTTGTGAGAATAAGTAGGGTTTATGGCAAAGCCAACAAATTATGTCCTACATTCAGGTTATGACTGATTTATGAGATACTGCTGTAAACTGAAAGAATGGAATGGGTTTAAAAAAAAAGTATTATCATTTTACCGATGTGTCATTCATTGTGCTCCCCCTGATGATAAGCTATCTATACAGAAGAATTACTTATAAGCTAGCTTGGCCATGGCTCCCATTTGCCCCTAAATGCTATTCTAGTAGCAGGTTTATTCTCATTATATGGCGGAACATGGCTTTAAAAAGAGTGAACACTGTGACTGGTTTCCAGTTCTTGTCTTGTTTCTGTTTTTCATCATTGAAACTTATTTTAAAGTTTATGCTAAGCAAGGTTCCTAGCCACAAGCGTAGCTGTTAAAGACCATTTTAACTAGCCTTAATTCATTATCTCACAAGAGCTTTTTGCATCATCAATGTGCGATTACTGTTTAGATAAGGTAATTAGATTTTTATACCTTCAAAACCTGTGCGAGCATACCTGCTGACACGGGGTCTGGTGTAAAATACTTGAAATGCTTTAACTTGCCATAAGTCATGGCGTGTTCCGAGTGCTGTGCTGCAGGTACTAGGCATGTTGTGTCATAGAGGTCTCAGGTTGCACGCAAAATGATGTTGCAGTGTCATAAAAACCTGGGAAACTTAATTAAAAAGTGGTGATAAGATGTTTCCTTTCCTAAAACCTAAAATGTCCCCTTTAAACAATGCAAGGACACTTTGATGCAACAGTCTTCCAAATAGTTCTGAGCTACAGGGAAAATGTAAAGTCTCACAAAAATGCACACACAAAAAATAAATAAACATCTGGACACTGAGATTGTTAAGTTTAAACTTGTGGATATTTTAGCAATTTAATGACATTCTATTATCCGTGTTTTACAAAACAAGCAACATACAAAGTGAACTGGAACAGGTACACAGTATTCATTTCTACGTTTTCTGTGGAAAATAATTGTAAGGCATAGATTTGTTTCCCATAAAAGAAATTGGACTGGTACAGCAGGCATCTGGTTTGACTTTTGTTCCGGTGAGACTTCCACAGTGCTGCTATATGAACAGCAGCAACCATACTAACCAGACTGAAATGAGGAGAAGACGCTTTTAATATCCAACTTCTATTGATTAAGTAACATGTAAGAATACTATTAGTACTTTTAACCCACATGGAAGGACAGAGGCTAAGGACTGAGCACACCAATGCCTATTCATACAATACAATACAAACTTACAATTTTATAGCACCCTTCATGTAGGCATTACAGATTGCTTTATATTACAGTATCCTGTTTCACTTCTTCTAGAAACCTGACCCATGACTGATCAGTCCGCATTCAAATACATGGTGTCTGTAAATAGAGGTATAAGAAGCCTGTTTTATTTCAGCCAGTCCGCTCATTTGACCTGATCACTGATCCACTTGCACAAACAGATACTACCAGGGAGCCCTTGGATTGGAGACTGATCTGCTAATTTCTTTCAAATTAAAATAGAATAAATACGTAAATAAGAAAAAACAAACAAACAAAAAAAAAAAACAAGCCTCAACATTAATAGATAAGATATTGGGGCACAACTAACACATATCAATGACATTCAAAGTATCATGGTCTCCCTACTGGGCAGGACAGAACACACATAAAGAGAGCACCTAATGTAGTTGAAGCTGACACCCTGGGATCCTTCAATAAGCTGCTTGATGAGATTCTGGGATCAATAAGCTACTAACAACCAAACGAGCAAGATGGGCTGAATGGCCTCCTCTTGTTTGTAAACATGATCCCAATCCTGCCTTCAGACTGTATAAAAAAGCTAACCAAAATACCAGACCTTAATCTTCCTGGTGAAATATATATGTAGATATATAAATGTAAAAATAACAAAACCAACCCTTTCATGTAATACAATATTTTGCATCAATTTGCTGCAATTTCACTCCCTCTGGTTTGGTTGCATTGCTAATACACTGGTTACTCGTGACAACAGGAATCAATTCCATATATATCTGGAGGTTCCAAGAACAGCAAGAGGCAGTTAGGCTGTTCCTCCACTGTAGGCGGATGTGCGGTGGACTGCAGAGGAGGCTCAGTATTTTACTGTCTGTTGCTCTCATTCAAATTCCAGTCACTAAAGGCGTTCTCTGCATGAACTGCCAAACCACCAAACCATGCTAAACCCATGAGAAGAAATGTAGTCTTTGCATATTCCACTTCTTCTGCGTCTGGCTAATGAGGCAAGACATCTGACAGGGATGCAGCCATCTTTCAATTACCCTTATTGTTGAATTAAAGTGGAAATGTAGCTTTTTGTGTGATTGAAACTTTCAAATGAGTACTGTGCAGTATTTTAGATGAGGTGGTGTTAACACCATTGGGAGGGAATAAACATGCTGATTTCTCACCTACAGTTCCTAATACTCATCATTACATACATTTGTCAAGTAAATAGCTATTTACAAAATAGAGAATCACAGAATACAGTTGTGTTCCAAGTATCAGGCCAAAATCTCAAAGTCACACCACCACGATATGACAGCCAAATTAGGTCACAGTTCAAAACTAAGGTTTTGTCTGAGGCAATATGAACTGAAATGGCTTATGAGAAGTAAGCAGTTCGGGAAGTGGTGGCCGATTTACATCAACATAGACTCTCTGTGGTAAAGTGCTACAAAATCAGTATGTCAGTCTGAGAATGACAAGAGCAGTATTCCCTGCAATATTAGATTCTGACCAGTAGAGGCCTCTGGTTCTCACCGAGTCAGAGCAGTGGGGTGGGATTGAATAATTAATGATGTGATGGTAACTGGTTAACCAACTACGAGCACCTGGATAAAAAGGCTCTGAATGATAGCCTCGTGTGGGTTGTGTGGAGAGCTTTGGTGGAAGCAAGAAAAAGAAAACAAAAACAAAACAAAGAGAGGAGAACAGATAAGAAAAAATAAGATCAAGGCTGGGTGAAGGGTGTGGAGGAAGGCCTGACTGAAGGTGCGCTGTAGGGGAGACAAGCACTACACTCTAATGCGGGGAAACATATTTGTTTGGGTTATGAGTTTTTGTGTCAGGGAAACTGATTAGCGTCCTGACTTTAGAAAGGGAAAAGTAACAAGTATAGATAGTACTCCAAACAGAGTTTGACATTTGTTTGTTTTGCTTTCCTTTATTTGTTAAAAATAACCTTGCCCTGTGGAACCAATTAAAAATACCTGCAGGTTTGAACTTCAACTTTACGGCTCCAGAAATTTATGATACCAGCCCCGGGCCCCTCACCACACGCCCCCTTACAGGGGTGCTTATAAATATATGAGAGGTATTAAGATTGTTTAATAAACCACCTTTCACTAGCTGGTGCCCTGCTTTCCACAACCCTGTTATTACAGGGTGTTGTGTACACTGGGAGGAATATAACATTAAAAAACACTGTTTTTGTGTTAGGCCCACATACAGTATTTGCAGAAGTGAGATCTGTACAATCGTGCGGTTAAGAAGATTCCAGGGACAGGCCCAGTGCCAAAGCATTTTTGTGGATACAACAAGTGAATCTCTGGTAGATTAGAGATGAACACAGTTCATCAGAAAATATCATATTAAAGGATATTGGTACTGCCATTTATTCAGGTCTCAGCTTTCAGAAGCTAAAAAGAAGAACATCAATTATCTGTACAAACGTCATAAAATAATTTTTAGGAATATTTAAGGCCAAATACTGACCCATGATCAGCCTCAAAGTGCTCATTAATCTAAAGTATGGACCACAAATAGCTTATTTTGGACAACTACTGTGGTAATTATGATGTTAAAACTTTGCAGTTATGGTTATAGTTGGGGCGGTAATCCTTGTTCTCATTTGATCTTTTATCCCACAATGTTGGTCAATATGGAGGTCATTATGAGCTCTGTTTAGGTTAAGTGATTAATCATTTGCTCCCAGTTAAAGTATTTACAAAGGTTGTCAATGGCTCATTAAGACCACCTGTGAAGACTATTATTTATTCAAAAAGACAAGAACAGCATTGGTATTCTCCAGATGCAGAGGAGTACAAAAGTATTCGAGAATACAAAGTACATTCCACATTAATACTGATATTGTACTGCAGCTTACCTAACATCCAGGAAGCCAGAAACCACGTAAATGTTGATTTATGTTTTTTCTGCTTTCCCACAGCTACGTCTGTGTTTTGAGCTTGTGCCATGCAACCTATCTTCTTAAGTCACTGGTAATATCCTATTTCACCCTTGTTTTTCTCACCAACTTATAATGTCCCTTTATGCGGACAGCACGGTTATGGTTTTGAATGTTTAATCTACCCACTTTAACTTGAAGGATATTTGGACAAGTACCTTGTGTGGCTTAGTGTGTCTACATTCATGCTGAAATACGATTAAGCAGATTAAAATACCAGCCTACTTGAGTAGTCTGATACATGGCTCTTTTAATAAATCAGCATTCATTTTACATTCCATGTTTTTCTAACTTACCCAATGCAGGGTCCTAAGTGTGCTGTTTTGGGATAATCCTTTGCCAGCTAAACCGGTAAAAGGTTTCTCTGAGACCCTATTTAGTCTCGGGGGCCGGAATCCAAGTGTTTAAACATTAAGAAATTGACTTCATTTAGATGCTAAAAAGCTTGGAACCGTCAACAGGAGAAGACTTGCAGCAAGGTGCCAATAAAACTTTTAGTCTTTGAAGCTGCTCAACTGATGTGCAACAACCAACTTGCAGCAAGGTTGATTGGGGGTGATGATGAAGCTTCCATGTGCTTTTGTAGTTTTTGAGTGTGTGATTTTAAAAACAGGTCAAGTAAAAGCAGGTGGCACACTACAAATATGTATATTAGTCTTAAGCAGTTCAAAACTGTGCTTGTTTAATGAATATATATATATATATATATATATATATATATATATATATATATATATATATATATATATATATATATACAGTTCTGTGCAAAAGTATTAGGCAGGTGTGAAAAAATGCTGTAAAGTAAGAATGCTTTCAAAAATAGACATGTTAATAGATTATATTTATCAATTAACTAAATGCAAAGTGAGTGAACAGAAGAAAAATCTAAATCAAATCCATATTTGGTGTGACAACCCTTTGCCTTCAAAGCAGCATCAATTCTTCTAGGTACACTTGCACAAAGTCAGGGATTTTGTAGGCATATAGTCAGGTGTATGATTAAACAATTATACCAAACAGGTGCTAATGATCATCAATTCAATATGTAGGTTGAAACACAATCATTAACTGAAACAGAAACAGCTGTGTAGGAGGAATAAAACTGGGTGAGGAACAGCCAAACTCAGCTAACAAGGTGAGGTTGCTGAAGACAGTTACTGTCAAAAGTCATACACCATGGCAAGACTAAGCACAGCAACAAGACACAAGGTAGTTATACTGCATCAGCAAGGTCTCTCCCAGGCAGAAATTTCAAGGCAGACAGGGGTTTCCAGATGTGCTGTCCAAGCTCTTTTGAAGAAGCACAAAGAAACGGGCAACGTTGAGGACCGTAGACGCAGTGGTCGGCCAAGGAAACTTACTGCAGCAGATGAAAGACACATCATGCTTACTTCCCTTCGCAATCGAAAGATGTCCAGCAGTGCCATCAGCTCAGAACTGGCAGAAAACAGTGGGACCCTGGTACACCCATCTACTGTCCGGAGAAGTCTGGTCAGAAGTGGCCTTCATGGAAGACTTGCGGCCAAAAAGCCATACCTCCGACGTGGAAACAAGGCCAAGCGACTCAACTATGCACGAAAACACAGGAACTGGGGTGCGGAAAAATGGCAGCAGGTGCTCTGGACTGATGAGTCAAAATTTGAAATATTTGGCTGTAGCAGAAGGCAGTTTGTTCACGGAGGGCTGGACAGCGTACACGAATGAGTGTCTGCAGGCAACAGTGAAGCATGGTGGAGGTTCCTTGCAAGTTTGGGGCTGCATTTCTGCAAATGGAGTTGGGGATTTGGTCAGAATTAATGGTCTCCTCAATGCTGAGAAGTACAGGCAGATACTTATCCATCATGCAATACCACCAGGGAGGCATCTGATTGGCCCCAAATTTATTCTGCAGCATGACAACGACCCCAAACATACAGCAAAAGTCATTAAGAACTATCTTCAGCGTAAAGAAGAACAAGGAGTCCTGGAAGTGATGGTATGGCCCCCACAGAGCCCTGATCTCAACATCATCGAGTCTGTCTTTTTTTGATTACAGGAAGAGAGAGAAGCAACTGAGGCTGCCTAAATCCACAGAAGAACTGTGGTTAGTTCTCCAAGATGTTTGGGCCAACCTACCTGCCGAGTTCCTTCAAAAACTGTGTGCAAGTGTACCTAGAAGAATTGATGCTTGATGCTGTTTTGAAGGCAAAGGGTGGTCACACCAAATATGGATTTGATTTAGATTTTTCTTCTGTTCACTCACTTTGCATTTAGTTAATTGATAAATATAATCTATTAACATGTCTATTTTGAAAGCATTCTTACTTTACAGCATTTTTTCACACCTGCCTAAAACTTTTGCACAGTACTGTATATATATATATATATATATATATATATATATATATATATATATATATATATATATATACAGTGGTTTGCAGAAGTATTCACCCCCCTGCAAAGTTTTCACATTTTGTTGGCACCTGAGCATACTCCACAACGCTTTCAAATTAGACTTTAAATATAGAATCTATGCAAACTACTCCACATCGACAAAGTTAAAAAATGCATATAGAATAAAAGTAAGTAAGATTTGCAGAGAAAAACAGATTCATCTCAGTTGCATAAGTATTCAACCCCTTTGCTACTGCAGCACTAAATCAGCTGAGGTGCAAATGATTTGTGTAAAAGGTCACAAAATTAGTGAAATGGTTTCAGCCTGTGTCTACTCAAAGTGGTTTAACTTGTAGATAATTTCCCTCAGGTATATAAAGACTTTCAAGCTGCAACTCACATACTGATCCAACAAAGCAACCATGAAGACCAAGGAGCTTTCGAAACAAGTCAGGGATAAAGTGGTAGAGAGGCACAGAGCAGAAGGGTACAAGAAAATTTCAAAGGTGCTGATTATCCCTCTCAGCACAGAGAAGTCCATCTTTAAGAAGTGGAAGATGCATCATACCACCCAGACACTACTCAGATCAGGTCACCCTCCCAAACTGAGCAGGGAGGGGCTTAGATGAACACACGCTGTCCTCCAAAGCGTGTGCCGTTAGCCGCCTGCTTCTTTACACACTGCACTCACCATGCAGCCACCCAGAGCTACAGCGTCAGAGGACAACGCAGCCCTGGACATCTTACAGGCAACCCGCAGGCGTCCGGACAGACTACAGACAGACTGGTGCGCAGTGAGCCGAGGACACCCTGGCCGACCTAGCCATCCCTCCACCCGGGCGGTGCTCGGCCAATTGAGCGCCGCCCCCTGGGAGTTCACATCCTCAGTCGGCAAAGGAATAGCCTGGACTGGAACTGGCGACGTCCAGATTATAGGGTGCATCCTGCACTCTTCGTGAGTGCTTTTACTGGATGTGCCACTTGGGAGCCCCATGTCACAGCTATCTTAACTAATGCATTCTTATTTTTGTTCAGAATCACTTTGTATATCATTTTCTGTTCAGTCACCACATTCTGATAACTTTTTAAAACTAAGTACTAAAAATAAGTTTGAAGCACCCCTTATGGCCTCAAAAGGCTCCCAAACTTACCTTCTCTCTTAGTTCAACTGGCACACCAGAGTTTAACCACTAGTACCCATGCATTTTGCTCTATGTGGTGTTTCCTAATTATTTTTATCTAGTTCATCAAACTTTAAAAAGTGCCAGGATGTGATAAATGAAACAGAAAATTAAAAATACAATGTGAAATCATGTAAAATACTGCATTAGTTAGGATAACTGTGATATTTCATACCAATACAAAGTTGCTCTTGACCATTTTGCTCATTAGTAAACATGATGTTCCATTTTTTTTGAGAGGATACACCACTTTTGTTTATGATGTTTATGATGTTTTCACCTCTGACGAAGGGGTAAATCATTTAGTTCTGATCTAAAGAAATACAATTTGATTTACTCTGCTCTGCTACAAACTCTACCTACCCCCGACCCCAGTGCATTCAATGTACTGGCTAGCTGGCTGTCTGGCTGGATGACGGAAGCCAGAGCCCTAAGAGGTTAACAGATGTTCTACAGGACACAAGAGCCATAAATTTCCCCACATCTGGAAAGTCGATTCAGTCGCTTGTTTCTAAAAGTTCAGCATCCTTAATCCTGGGTAGGTAATATATCATGGCAGCCTCTGACAAATATACCTGTTCCACCACTTTTGAAAGCCGGTTGGAAAGTGTCTTGTCCAACAAGATTAAATCTCATCCTGCGACTGCCAAACACAACAAATGAGCCTCTGACTGAGGGGAGGGGGATGGATAGGCACACGCCAAGAGCAGTGTTACCTATCTGTTCTAACTCTCTCACTCTCTCTTCATAGGTCACAGAGCTGTCTTAAGCTTTCAGGGTGGTCGCCACGCGCCTAAATGTGTACCATACTCTCCAATGAGCATAGGCTTAGCCCATCCAGAGGCACTAACGTTTCCGTTCTTGACAATGCCAACACATTTGATTTTGGTTCAAACTGGGGAGGGGCTATGACAAAAATGAGGGTTATTACTAAGCTGATTTATATGTCTGAAATTATTTTAGGTGTTTTGGGGGGGATTAATAATGAGACATTCACAAAAACTAAATTATACTTACAGCTTTACCCAACACAGGCACTAGGTATGTTCACAAGAATGGAGTATACACCAGCACCTTTTACAATATTAGGAAAACTGCTTCAAGAAGCAGACACATTCCAAAGCCTCCAGATTCTAATTCTCTTAATAACTGAGCTTTTATACGTTTCTACATAACTGGATAAACACTTCTCTAGATACATCTAAAATGAAAGTGGAACATACGGACAGACAGAAGAACAGACAGATTATGCAACACTCAAAACTTATGTTATTATTTTTTATATACAGTATATATCCAGGGTAACTTACAAATGTTACAAGATATTACATTATTTTTACATACAATTACCCATTTATACAGTTGGTTTTTTACTAGAGTAATCTAGGTAAAGTACCTTGCTCAAGGGTACAGCAGCAGTGTCCCCCACCTGGGATTGAACCCACGACCCTCCGGTCAAGAGTCCAGAGCCCTAACCACTACTCCACACTGCTGCCCCATATTTATTCATTCATTCATATTGAATCCATATAAAGTAGACAGAGATACAATATACACTGATGGGACAGGCTTTTATTGTTTAGGAGCCTCATATATGTCTCAAATTGCTGTCTAAGTGACTGAGGGAAAAGGCAAGCCAGGATGATTCTGAGCAGAGAATTCAGACTGATGTCAAGGCAAGAGTGCAAACCACAGCCATTTCAGTAATGTATCTGCTTAATTACTAGCTTGGTATGTTTTTGTAGTTGTTAAATTGTTTATGTTTCTAATAGAGAAATAATGCTGCAAGGCTGGTTCGAATTTGCATGATAAAAATTCCAATACAAAATAAATATATATTATGCATATGTGCATTTCCATTGGACGCATGCATGTTACAAATTACAAAACATCTAGATTATATAGGATAACAGAAGCATTCCATGCTCTGTAATTTATTTATTTATTTATTTTTTGTGCGTGTTCTTTTTAAATTTGAAGATATCTAAATCTGATAGACTAATTGAGACACAATGTCTTGTATTGAGGGCACCCTATTGTGGACTGGGGTATTTTTTTCAGGCCTAGTTAATTATATATACTGTACATACATTTTCCAATCATTTTCACCTTTCAAGTTTACCACTGTAATTCCAACCCTAGTTCTCATTGTGATGTGTATTTTCCATGTCTCTGGTTTGTGTCTTACTGTTATCACTGCATCAATAGCCCAGAGCGGAGAAGGGCTTGTTTACAATTGCCACTTCTAGGGCAACTCGAAGCTGGTATAAGCTTAAGGACAGCTTTTTTTTTGTTGCAACAGCAGCCGTATGACTCGGAGCTGTACTCCTGTATAGTGAATGCTGTCAGGATGTAGCTGATCATAAAGAAAACTATTTTGTCATATACTTCTTGTTAGTGGCTAAATAAGGACCAGTGTTCACTGTAAAACAGACAAGGTTTGAACCATTTGTAAATGAACAGCCGCTATGTACTCCTCATAATAACTTTATGTCCCGTGTGCAGTAAGGACACCGTGGAGATATGATGTTTGAGGGCTAGCACTTTAGTTGAGGGGCTATGAACAGGATACAGGCATACAGGACCCAAGCCGACTAAGTACCCAGGAAAGTGTATAGTAAAGCCAGCTAACACTAAGCTGGTTTCGGTCAGAGTTGAATATATGAATATGTTGCAGGTCCTTGAACCAGATATTTGAAAGATTAAAATACAATAAAATACATGTTGTTAAATCTAATATGACTGTATCTGCAGGTGCCCAATTGTGATCTTCATTTAAAAAAAAAACACAGTTAGCAATTAGTAACCGCTGTCACATTTAACATAGTACAATAAAGTTTAAAGTTTAAAATTTAAAGAAAAGGGGAACGGGTTAAGTCAGGGCTTCCCAAACCTGGTCCTGGGGACCCCCCTGTGTGTCTTCTTTCTCAGCTCCTAAAAAGTTGCAAATGTTAGTTAACTTGAAATCTCCAGCTGTAAGAGCAGAAAACAATTAAAAAGATCTAATTTAGCAAATTATTAGTTCAACTAAGGGTTCAGTTACATAACAGAGCTCAGTTGGAATGAAAACATAGGGGTCCCGAGAACTGTAACAGTAGCAATGAGAGAGGCCTAATAACATGTTAATTGGCGCATATGTCCCTAATTATCTAAACGAGGCAGTGGAAGTGGGTGATTTTATAAAGCTGAGCCTGACATGGACTGTGGGTGATGGCATCAGCCACAGACCACAACTCATTTCTGCTGGGGGTGATCTGGGACTTTAAAATACACTTTTGAGAGGAAATGACGGTTAGAATGAGCAATCCGTCTCCAATTGAAAATTTCCCTGCTGATTTTCTTTATTAGTACTTTTCAAAACTAATACTAAAACTTAAAAAAAATAAAAAAAAAATTAAACAAGTACTTTTCTGGGTACTTTACATTCTGTGAATGGTAGAAATTGTCTTATCTGTTCAATATCCATTTACATGTGTTCCACCTTACAGTATATGTGTTCCAATCATTTATCATATTTATTTGGTCCAGTAAATAAGTGTACCTTTTTCAGTATTTTGAACAAATATTCAACCAGCCTCGTATTTATTGACATGCCTTAAGGAGTAAGCAGCGAGGTTATGAAAGATATAACGTTATACGTCCCCACGTGTTGCTACAACTGTTTAAATAATGTGCCTGCAATTTTTCTTTTCATTGTTAACATCCTGACAACTTTTTACACTTATAACTTTAAAGTCTGTTTCAAAGCTCTTTTCAAAATATCCGCTCTAGTGCACTGGGGTTTGAGATATGTCCTCTAAATCACTGCAGGAAGAACAATCTTTTCCGTACACATCATGGACCGTAATCCTGTGCTATCTGTTTGACAATGTGGGCAATAATCCTTACATTATCAGTGCACTACAGCAGTCATTTTGAAAATAGCTTTGAAACAGACTTTCAAGTTATAAGTGTAAAAAGTTGTCAGAATGTTAACAATGAAAAGAAAAAGTACATTTCTCAGGAATTTCAAAATATCCATTTCTGAATACCGTCAGCACTCACATATCCGACCCTATAAAATGTTGACTTCAGTGACAGTTAAATGCGTGTGACACATATATGATTATTTCATTTTGGCCTGTTCCAACCCTTGTATCTTTTTTTTGTTCCCTGAAAAACGGACAATATCAAAAATACATATCTAAAAGGACTGTGTTTTAAAATAAGTAGGCTTCCATTTAGATGTACTGTATTGGTTTTGTTGGTACAGTACTATATTTTTAACAGATGTAGTATTTTAATTCAGAACAATATGATTTTGAAAATATCACTTGCCAAAACTAAAGAGATGACACGTTAACTGTAATACAGGACAGCCTTTTAAATCTGGTACGTATTGTAGCGGTATGAAAAATTTCCCATTAACAACTTAACAGCAAAATGAAATCTAAATGTTATCCATGCACAGAGCTGCATAAAACGTAAAATGCAATGCAATTTAGCAAATCCAAAAGATTAAAATAAATAAATAAATAAGAACACAGTTTCCAGAATTAAAACAGTATCCAAAATCAGTATTCAAAATTGCAGAATATAGTGCTCGATAAGGACCTAATGTCACAGTTCACTTGCAAATGAAAATGCACAAAAGCAACAAAAGATCATAGTTAAAAAAAAAAAACTGGAGGAAGCTCTGTGTAACTGCATAACATAAGACAGACTGATTTGGCATTAGAGAGATTTTTTATTTTTATTTATTTATTTTTAAACGCAGGCTGTGACAGAGATTCAGATCAATTGTAATATTGAAGAGATGGGCTTTGCATCAGAAAACTGGTGACAGATTCGGAAATTGCGAGGGACGGGTAAGTGCATTCATTTGTTAAGTATATATAATGGGGATTGATTTTATTCTTAACACAAGGGCGGTAAAACGTGACTGATGTGTATCTGGGTAACGGATATCTGAGTACTGACTGTAATGTCAAAACAGGTTAATATGCTTATACTGCACATTTTTAAATGTATACATTATAAATGTAACATACAAGTTGATATACCTACCTACAGACTATGGCCGATAAATCACTGCAATCTCTGCAACAAGTTCAGCTCTCCATTTAGAGCATGCAATAAACCCTTAGCTTCCAGTCGTTAAGATCACAGCATCAAATCCTACTACAGAAAAATATTTTAAGAAAGTAAAATGTCCCTTATACTAATTATAGTAGTTATAGCCTTTTTTTGAAAAGTTAACAGATTTTAACTTTCTTTTAATCTTTTACACATTTTTTATTAAGTTCATGTTACAATGTAGCGATCCTGATAGTCACAATGTTGACTGACCTAAAAACAAGGCACATATTAATGTACATAGTAAATTAGTAGTAGGAGTAATATGTTGACACAACTTTAGCACAGCACATTAAGAACTAATTTGTGCAATCCCTGTGCTCACATACTATTACATACTTTATCTGCACGTGAAGTGATTGTGCAATCCCTGTGCCTAAATACAACTATATATTTTAAATCACTCGTGCTACACAGACCCATTTATATCCTGTGCACCAATACCTATACACCAACATTAACACACCACACGCAACATATAACACATAATACACACATGGGCGGGGCACTTTGCCACACTATTCAAGGGTAGAAAATTCCCAAAATCTTAACTCACCCGGTCGGGCATGTAACTCTAAATTTTACATGTCCAACGTTAAATTCTACTCGCCAAAGTGTGAAACTGAAAAACACTTTTCTGCTGCTGGTGATTCCACAGTGATAGAGGACTTCTGGACTGCATGTCCTGTTGTGTGTCAACAGTGTGTCTAGAGCCAACAGTCTCAAACATCCAATGTTCCACTGCTGCATCCTCTTAGTTGCCTTTTTTTTCATCAAATAAGCATACATCCAGCATACATCAAATTTTGCTGCATTTCTGATTAAACTCTTTTTGTTATTTCCCCCCAGTTTTGGTAATCCATTGCAAATACAATCCGTTGTCACTCCGATAGCAGAATAGCTTAACACTCAAAACTCTCAGGCATCACATTTTCTGCTGTTCACACAGGTGCACAGGGACGCAATACTAGAACATACGAGATGCATTGTGTTTGGTAAATAATATATATTTTTTTTTAAATAAAAATGATTACAGTATATATAGCATTGTGCTGTAGACTATTCCTGTTAACGAGGATATGTTTAGAAAGGATTCTTATTTGTGCAGGAGAGATAACGGTGGGGACAGGCCAGCAGCAGCCCCACGTTTCTGATTTTGAACAGGTTGGTAACTCTCAGCAATAATATAGGTGACCATTGGCACAAATTTTCAGCTATGCTAATACACTTTGGGGAACAATCGTGACTTTTTTGTTGGTAGTTACTCATAATAGATGTCACTTAAGGCTAGTGTAACATGAATTGCATATTTTCTTACTGCTAAGGAACAGAAAAGTCTAAGCTTAAAGCAATCATGATCAGATTTGCGAATGGCTATGTTATTTATTTATTGTACTTTGTAGGAGCTTCAGTATTTTTTGTATTACCTAGCCTATAAAACAACTAAACTACGAAACACTATCATTTTAGGAGTCACCTGCAAATGGACTCATTGAAATGTAATGGTATTACATAATTAAAAAAATAAACTAAAATAAAAAAAAATACTGAATGAAGAGGTCTCTAAACCCCTCGTGGTCAATGTGCGCAGCTTTTTAGTGTAGGAAGACGATTTACCCACCCTTTTTAGCGTATCATGATTTGGCTGTGCACTTGCTTGAGTGTGAGGAATGTGCATGATATGTGCGTGCTACGTCACATTCTAATGAGAATGGAGATAGAACTTGGAGTTTCTAAACTGTATGTAAACCAAGCCATTCTTTCTTAACATCACTGGTGCCAGATCCAGAACGTCACTTGCTTCTACACTTTTGAAGGGACAAAAAAAAAAATCACATGATTTTTTAAGGCCAGAAAGCAAAATAAACAAAACACAGGCCTGCAAGCAAGACAGCATCTAGTTAGATACTTGCAGATATATAGGAGGCAGGGTATCGACAGATTTTCCAATGGATACACCCATTTATTTAGGTGTGCATTTCTTCTGTAGTAATACAGTAAATGTTATCTGTCAGAATATGTTAGCCGTTTATTACAGGAAAAACATCAAAGGTGAACTCTGCACCCATAAGCAATCTTTGCTATCATTTGTGTTTAAGATTGTGTCCCAAGTAAGTTAGAAAGCAGCTGAGTAAATCCCAATGAAGACAAAAAGGGTTTGAAGACTAGACCTGAAAGCTCTATCCTGGTATAATCTGGCATATTTCAGGCTGGACAGTATCTGTATAGTGCCCTGGGGCTGTGTGCACATGAAAGGTCCTTTATAAGCTCCAGTTTGAATTTGTACATAAAGTCCTGCCATCGTAACCCTGAAAGTCATTGCAACACATCGTACAGCAGATTAATTACACAAAAAGACCACACGTTAGTCCTCATGGAGCAATGGCTTTATAGCACCCCTAATTGTGGATTTCACATCATCCACACTTGTGGGCTATATGCTCAATATGGAGTGGCTTAAAATAGCCCAAACACCACTGTCAATAAGAATGATAAAAACAAATCATCTGAAACTCTTTTAGAAAACACATCATTTGATAACATTATCCTAACATGAACATTCCTCACAGCTTCTTAACCACATTCTTATATTCTATTACCGTGACTCACCAACAGGGGTCAGCAGTACCCATAACAGCAGTGCATCAAGTAAAATAACAAGTTAGGTTATTATCATAACCCTGGTTTCCTGAAATAGAAATATAACCATTACCTTATGGTTATTTACCTCCTAAAGACCCCAAACCTGAAGAAGATACAGGGGTGTGCAATTAATATCGCCTGATGCCTGTGACAACAAGATTTGTGTGAGGGACAACAAGTTTTGCCGTTTTACTTTGCCCGTTAGACAAGTAGTTTTTATTTATTTATTTTTCTTATGTTCGTTCTGTTGCTAGAAAGACCTCCGGGTATATTTCTAGAGAGCCACACAAGTTTCTGAAAACTGGATTGCGGAAGTCTAGCACCTACACACAAACATTTTAAAAAGTGTTTACGTCCCATCCTATCACTTCTGATTGGCTAGCTGTGGAAAAAGCTGATCTTCTATTGGTTACAAAGAAACCCAGAAATGGCTGCCAAGAGAGCCTCCGGCAAGGCACAGAATAATCTTTTAAACTTAAGATATTATTTACGTTTTTTGTAAATTAGCAAATAAGTGATAAAAAAAAAAAAACACTAAGTTTACTGTTTAGAAGCCATCAGGGTATGAAACCAGGATCATCCTCCTGTAGCAGTGTTCCAGTTAACCATCATGGGACAAGATGTTAGATGAGGAAAAATAGCTGTAAAATGTTGTACACTGTTTAGAAAAATAAGTATATATATATATATATATATATACACACAGTATGTATAGAAATAAACAAAAGAAAAAAAACATTTTGTCTTTGCAAAATTTGATGGAGCCTACTGTAAATATTGCATGCATTTTGGTAGAAAGTAAAAAATGCAGAGAAATTTGACAGGTTATAAATGTCCTTTGGGGTTCAGCAGTTACAAAACTGAAAAAGTCAAGAAAAGTCAGAATTCCACAAAGCAGCAGTAATAGTTGGCAATCGTTGGCAATAGTTGGCAATAGTTTGTATCTGTGATGCAACAAACTAAAACACATGTATATCAGAAGTTGAATTCAGCTTATAGAGAAAGAGTGGAAAAAACAGGCAGAAGCTATTTCTATATTTGAATAACTCCCAAGTATTGCTTATTATAGTTGTACTCTTAGTATGTTACTTAAATTTACTAGATGTGTTCCAAACTGCACTGAAAGGAACATTTTCTTACGGTATGTTATAAATGTGTTTAGGTGAGGTGGGGTCACAGGAAACCTTTGTGTATCTTGAAGAATTTAGTGAACCAGTCAAGCTACAAGGCTAGATCCGCCCCTGTTAATCACTAATTGATTGATTGTGTTCACTGTTAAATAAAACCAAAATCCTACAAGTTATATTCTACTTTTTTGTGTGTTTTGTGAAACAAGGAGGGGGCAAGTAGATTTTTAAGAAGGACAAGTATAATTTTCTAGCATTTTGTTCCTGGGACAAGAAGTTTTTTTCAAAAATTGCACATCCTTGAGATATATCAAAGCTGCTCAGTGAGCCTGTAGCGCAGTCATGCCTCGCCCTCGAGGGTACAAGAGGACTGCGCTCACAGATCTCTGCATCATTTTTCCTTCAAGAATGCTGCAAACATTCCCTTTCAACTACGAAATGTAACCATTACCGAATGGGTGAGAGTACCAAAACTGTCGCAATGGCAAGACTGCAGAACGACTCGAATGCTAGAAAGCTAAGCCAAGAGGCTGCCCTGTGCTTTACCATACGGAACCCCAGTAACAGGTAGCCAAGGTGAAAAAAACTGAGGGAGAAACTCACCTCTATGTCTGTGTTGTAAGGGTTGAATGAGAAGCTACCGTTAACACTGTAGTTCCAAAGCCAGGGTTTTGAGGATCCACAACATTCAGTCTGTAGAACCTAGTGAAAGTATGAGGAGTAGACCACACCGCTGCGTTGCATATGTCCTTGACAGATGCACCCTGGAACAAAGCCCACAAAGTTGCCATTCCCCTGGTGGAATGGGCAGTGAGCTTTTCTGGAGGGGGCAAGTTGGCCAGCTCATAGGCAGTCTCGACTGTGTCTGTTATCCACTAAGATAGCCGCTGCTTAGACAGGGCTTGACCATGGGACTTTGCCCCATTGCAGACAAATAATATTTTGGACTGCCTCCAACCTTCATCCTGTCAGCATAGCACGCCAGGGCCCGCACTGGGCAGAGTGTATGGAGCTGTCACTCTTTGTCAGACTGGAAAGGAGGTGGATGGAAAGCCTCCAATTCCACAGACTGGTTGACATGGAATGCTGAGATTGTCTTCGGCAAAAAAGGCAAGATTGGTATAGCGCGTAACCTTTGTCCTGGCCTCTGTAAAAATTAAGCAGGCTTTAGCTATGGAGAATGCTTGCATCTCAATCACCCACTTTGTGGAGGTGTCAGCAAGCAAGAAAGCCGCTTTGAGCGATACAAACTTCAGCTCAGCTGAATGCATGGGATCAAATGGAGGCTTTATGAGTGCATTAAGCACCACGTTTAAAACCCTGTTGCTGAACCAGGCCTGCAGATGGCGAATGCGCAGGAGCCCCGATGGAAGGGTCTGGGAAGCTGCCATCAAGCCCAGAAGTTTCTGGAATGTCATTACCTGTTGAGCTGAAAGAGCTCCAAAACAGGCGGCTATTCTCTGCACCGCCAGCACGGTCCTGGAGTCCAAGCACACCCCTAGATAGGAGGCTGTCTGCAAAGGCATTAGCTGGCTCTTTGCATGATTCATCGTAAGGTCCATCCGTTGAAGGTGGTCGGTGACAAGTTCCGTGTGGGCCTCTGCCTGTGGTGGAGACTGGTTACAAATAAGCCAGCAGCCCAGATAATTGAACACGCTGATGCCTTTGAATCTCAATGGGGCGAGCTTCCATGCACTTCGAGAAGGCGCAGGGAGCTAGGGAGAGGCCACATTGCAAGACACAGAACTCGTACACTGTTCCCTGAAAGACGAACTGCAGGTACTTCTTGTGCACTGGTTTTATGTGGATGTGGAAATAGGCATCTTTGAGGTCCACTGTGGTGAACCAGTGGCCTGACTGACTGCAATAGCTGTTGCATCGTCAACATTTTGAACCTCCTTCGGCTCAGATACAGCTTGACCTGTCGATGACCGGTCTGAGGCCACCATCCTGCTTGGGCACTAGGAAGTACCTGGAGTAGAACCCTTTCTCATGCGAATAGCCAGTTTTTGCAGCAGAGCTACTACCTCCTGAGACAGCACAGCGGTGTCTTTCGGGTCTGTGACTGATGTTGTAGTCATGCCCCGAAAGGGAGGGGGACCGTGCTTGAAGTGCAGAGAATAGCCGGTCTGAACGGTAGTAAACACCCGGATGTCCATGGTGCATTGATACCAATACTCCAGATGGCCAATACTCATATCAAAGCCTCCGCAGCGAGCAACCGCAGGCCGGTTCCGAACACCACCTCTGGTGGCAGGCTGTGCCGGTCTTTGAGGCAGCCAGTTTGCCGCTGGTTTACCTTACTAGTGGTGGTCACTTTGGAAGCAGGTGAACCAGCTCTTTCGTGGATTCCTGCGTGTGGTGAAAGTGCAGCAGCATCTCGTCCACCATGGGACCAAACGTATACCCTTGTCCCCGCCTGGCACATGCAGCTACCAGTGCAGCCAGGTTCCTACCAACAGCATGCTCGTTGCGTTTGGGCACACTGAGCAGGTTCCTGTTAACCAGGCGCAGCTCATCCAACTGATGGTGAGGGGCTGTGGTTTTCAGAAAGGACCTCAGCAAACGGCACTGGTAGGCTACCAGGATGCTATTATAATTGGCCAGCCTTGGTTGAACGCACTGGCTGAATAGGCTCGTAGCCCCCTGGGGCCCCAAGGGAAAAGGCGGTGCTGAATGTTCCTGCAGTAATTCTGCGAGAACAGTTCCTTAGTGGGAACTGCTGCCCAGAGCTTTTCCAGTTGCTCCGAGTCTGCCGATCACTTAGAATAGTGACGACTCTTCTTCTTCTTCTACTTCTTTTTTTCTTCTTCTTCTTCTTCTTCCTTGGGGGAGGAGAAGGAGAAGCAGAGGAGGGAGAGGAAGACCGTGAGGACAGCCTTGTGCTTGGGCTACTTTCCCAGGTGCGTCATCCGCTTTCCCTTGGCACAGAGTCATTGGGTGAGGACGCAGCCACCACTCTAACAGAGGGTGATGGGGAAGAGCGTGAGCAGGAGTAAGGGACACAGAGCGCTCCGTAGAGCTGTGGGATAGCTGCTTCTCAAGAGTGCACTTGGAGAAAGACGCACAAAACTTGCAGAAGCTGCGATTAGCTAGTGCCTCCTTGGCGTGCTCTGGTCCCACCATGTAGAACCAGGTCAGTACCAGTTTGGTGACTGTTGCACTGGGTTGATACCGCAGCGGAACCGGGTCGGTTCGGTACTGGTTAGGTTCGGTGACTTTAGCACTGGGTCGGTGCGGATACGGTACCAGGTTGGTTCGGTACCAGTTCGGTGACTTTAGCACTGGATCAGTACAGGTATGGTCCAGGAGAGCACAGGGACCGGAGTGGTAACCTCGGTCCGGGTCGGGATCGGAGTGGGTTGGTGACCTCAGTACCGGTACGGTACGGGTCCACTGGTTCGCAGTCACCGCGGGTGACTATGTACAGGAATGCCTACCTGTACAAGCCACTGGCAAAACCACTCAGTCAGTACCACACACGAGACTGAGGAAAACCTGCTTGTTAGAATGGTACTAACAGCCTTCTTAATTGTGATGCTAAAGCTGTCACCAAAACGTCAGCAAGATACTGTGGAAGAGATTGCAAGCAACCACAACCAAAGCAAGTATCTTGGTCCTGCGCAGTGCTGCTGAGCCACGCAGCTGCTCTTGCTGCACGTGTGTTATAGCACCACGTTGCAGACAGTCCTGCAGGTTTTCTCTGTAAAAAAACAGAACACACACAAGAGAAAAAAACTCTCAAGAAATACAGTAATTTTAACAATTACATAAATAAAATAAAACGTCTTGTCTTTTAAGCCAAAGCCAAAACGAGAAATAAATAACTCCAGCCTGAGCTATTGCAGCCTGGGGGGAGAGCACAATGTCAGCTGACTTATGTTGCTTGACCCCTGGGAAAGAGCAACTCTAGCCACTCGCTTCACGTAGAGCACAAGGCCACAGTGGGACTTAACAAGCAACAGGCTGTCGTGCACAAAATATGCGTAATTAGTAAAAACTATTACAGCAATTATTTTAATATCACATATAATTTGTGTAAAACCACAATAAATATGAAATACATAGCCGATAGAAGTAACAAATACTTATCTGAACAAGGCTCTCAAGACAGGTCAGTCTTGAAAGGAAAAATGGCGCTGAGATCTGTGAGCGCAGTCCTCTTGCACCCTCGGGAGCAGAGCATGACTGAGCCACTGGCTCGCTGAGCACCTCTGGTATATCTTATTCAGGTTTCGGGTCTTTAGGAGGTAAATACCCATACGGTAATGGTTACATTTTGTACTTGAAATTGGAGAGCAAGTTACCCCTGCAGTCCAATTCACACCCATAAAGGCAGTCAATCAGAATCATCCCAGAGGTCACAAAGCCAAAACTGACCAAAAATACAAGAGCTAACGTAACTTCAAAACGCTGCACAAGATTCTTATTTCAAACAAAACACAACATTTCTCAACAGAATGCACCAAGTGGAAAAGGTTCAATTAAGTTCACCACAGAATCCACGATCAGAGGACACAGTTGGAAATTAAGTGGAGACAGACTTAGGAAAGAGGGTAGGAGACACTTCTTTACACAGAGTGGAGAGGGTATTGAGTGGGTTATCAAGTCAATGTTGATGCAGAATCATTTGGATCTTTTAAGACCTGACAAAGTATTGAGCCAGACAAGCAATGATGGGTCGAATGGCCTCCTCTTGTTCATAAATGTTCTTATAGCATGTTCTTATATAATTTGGAGCTTTTCAGCGTTTACTGGCTCATACAGTAGGTCCCACTACCATCCCTTGGTTTACCCTCAAAAAGGAGAGTATTGCTACTTACTGACTTTGACTCTGGCCAACTTCACCTTCTCCCCGAGGGCTTTCGCTTCAGCAAACCTGCTCAGGAAACACACAAGAATGGAAAGTCACCTTGCTGTGGGTACCCAGTTTTACAAAGTGGAAGGCTTCAGCTTCAGACAATAGCTGGGTAGCATTACTGGTTTTGGGGGTGAAATATGTATTTAGGCTCTGGGGGCAAGGTATGTACAGTCACCTCCAAAATTATTGGCACCCTTGATAAAGATGAGCAAAAAAGACTGTATAAAATAAATAATACCAGTACTGAGCTAGATTGTAATTTTCCAACATGTGGAATATATTTGACTGTTAATGATTCAATGGAATTAACCAAAATTACACATTTCTCAAATTATACATTTATTTCCAAAAAAAAATGAAGTGTCACAATTATTGGCACCCTTGTTTTCAGTACTTTGTGCACCCTCCTCTTGCAAGGTAACGACACTGAGTCTTTTTCTATAATGTTTCATGAGATTGGAGAACACATTGGGAGGGATCTTAGACCATTCCTCCATACAGAATGTTTCCAGATCCTTGATATCCTTCGGTCTGCGCTTATGGACAGCCCTCTTCAATTGAAAACACAGGTTTTCAATGGGGTTCAAGTCCAGAGACTGAGATGGCCATTGCAAAATGTTGATTTTGTGGTCAATTAACCATTTCTTTGTGGATTTTGATGCGTGCTTGGGGTCATTGTCTTGCTGGAAGATCCACTTGCGGCCAAGTTCTGTAATTCTCCAACTGTGGCCCTTGGATTTCCCTTTGCCTCCCGAAACCATCTGCCTCACTGTGCGTGGGGGCAAGATACACTTGCATCCTCTACCAGGCAAGTTTACCACTGTTCCAGTGGTTTTGAACTTCTTAAATTATTCCCCTAATAGTGGTAAGTGGTATATTTAGTTTTTTAGCTATTGTTTTGTATCCATTGCCTGATTTATGAAGGTCTACAACCATTTGTCTCTTCATTTGTGTGTTCTTTGCCTTTCCCCATGGTGATGGATGACAAATGGATTTCATATGCATGTTACCTCATTTTTATACCCCACTGAAACAAGAAGCCATGGAAGGCTATAATACAGTTCCTTAAGACTGAGATGAACTTAAAGTAGTAGAATGTTAATGCAGATTTAATTTTGTTTGATTTTATTTATAAGAATCTTTAGGGGTGCCAATAATTCTGACACCTATCTTTTTGAGAAAAAATGGTATTACTTGTTAATAAAAAAAAACTTTTTCTCTGAGCAATTGTATTAGAATAAAAGAATATGTTTTTCCCATATATTTGAGCATAAAATATAGCTCAGTACCTGTGTTGTTTATTTTATACAGCCTTTTTTGCTCATCTTTAATCAAGGGTGCCAATAATTTTGGAGGTGACTGTATTTGGTAGTCAGGCTATGGGATTCATGCTGCAAAATGAATGAAAGAAAAATCCTAAAAAAACAACTAAACAAAATCTTTTTATAATTGCTGAACTTTTCAAGTTTAAGTCTGCCTTAAATGAGACAGCTGCAAATGGCTGTCAGAATATGTGTGTGGTATAAAATACAGTTGGGCATGAGGGAACATCTTCCTTTTATGTAGCATGGCCACAAGAATGGAATGGGATTCAGACTTTCTGAAATACAATTAGGACCAGACTTGGAGGATTCTAGTCAGTTAAATCATGTCGAGATGAAAACATTATTACACCCTTTGAATGATTTATTCCTGCAAAATAAAAGTTCATCTTTTGTTTTTTCTATTTTATTTTTTATTTTTTATTAAACAACATTTGTGGTTTTCAGTCCCATGAGGAGGAAGACACTCAGAAAGGTTTTCTCAGGACACCAGCTCTCAACACAGTTTTGGGTAGTTCTGGGCTATTTTGAGTTGCCAGAAAATCTAGCGACTTAACAAGGTCCCTCAACTCTAACCTCCAGGCCACACTGCCTCCCAGTCTCTCAGCTCTAACCACAAGGCTACAATGCCTCCCAGTACCGCAACACTAACCAGTAGACCAGGGGTCTTCAACCCTGGTCCTGGAGAGCTACTGTGGCTGCTGGTTTTCATTTCAAACTCTGAGTTACTTAATTGAACCAATTATTAGCTTAATTAGTCAAGATTAACAGGTGTTCCAGATCTTTAGCCACTGATGATGTAAATACACCTATAAAACTTGCTGGATAGGGGCTCTCCAGGACCAGGGTTGGAGACCCCTGCACTAGACCATACTGCCTCCCAGTACCTCAACTCTAACCACTAGGCCCCACTGCATCCCAGTACCCCAACTTTAACCACCAGGCCACACTGCCAGCTCTATCCATTAGGCCATACTGTCTCACAGCTTTCATAGCTGTAACCAATACACCACATCTATTCAGCACTAACCACCAGAGAACACTTCCAATCAGTTCTTAGTTGTACCCTCCCAGTCCCCTTCTCTAACCAGTGATGTGTCCTCCAAGACACAAATCACCTCTGTAATCCTCACCTCTGTTTGAGCAGCGCCTTGTTGTCCTCGATAGTGATGATGTCCACATGGTCCCTCCGGAAGATCTCAAAGGCCTCCTGGCGCCCCAGTGACATCTCCCCTCCTTCAAGACAAGTAGGACTCACTTTAGAGCACAGGGAGGCCTCTCCTCAATGGAATTATTAATAAGATAGACCTCAAAGAAGATAGTGACACTGACCCACTTAAGTTCAAAATTAATCTAAATATTCTGTTACAATGTATTATGTATTAACAAACAAAATACACCATTCAATGAAATTCAAGCATTTTTTATGTCCAATTGAAAGTACATTTATATTGTTTTTTTTAATTTTAGGATAATTTCTGTAAGTTACACGAGTTTCAGTGTACTAGGGGTGTACTGTTGGTACAATATTAATATATAATCTCCTTCTCCTTTAAGTTTTGTCCTTTTACAAAACACTCCCACGTTTCATTATTCATCATACCTTACACCCTATCAGAACTATAACATGTACTGCAATACATACTGCATTGTGATACATATTAATGTGATATATATCCCATTGTGCTGATGGTGTATTATTACATCGCTACAGTTTACTTGAGTAATCATATTCTAGATTATATACTGTTCTATGGTGTTTTTGATATGATAGAATGTAAGAGGTGCACATTATAC
This sequence comes from Acipenser oxyrinchus oxyrinchus, assembly GCA_030684275.1. Lineage (NCBI taxonomy): Eukaryota > Metazoa > Chordata > Actinopteri > Acipenseriformes > Acipenseridae > Acipenser > Acipenser oxyrinchus. The sequence goes on from CM060251.1 coordinate 11,247,057, forward strand.
AAAAGGCAAGGCAGCTCAGACATTTGTGTTATACACATGGTGCATGTTACATTAAAAAAAAATAATACTTCTGTTTTTTCACAAAATAAAAAAATATACAGGATATACACTCAGTTCCAAACCTATCATATGTATTTGATTTTATCTGTACAGTAGATATTATTTGACGCTTTTCCTCCTGAATTAATTGTAAGTATGGCACATAAAAAGTTATCAATCTACCAGGAGGGGAAGGAGGGAGGGGGTGAAATGAATTCTTCATGGATCTCACTTCAGCCGCAAGAGTGCAAGAACCTGTCATCCTACTTAGGCTTGAACTTTTCAAGAAATGGCTGAGTTACCACTTGATTTCTAAACCAGTCGTGAATGACATCTTAATAGAGGGGATTACCATAGCTGTAGGGTTACCTACGGGGTTGTCTACTTTAATTTTGTATTTCATAATGTACAGTAAGATATCTGTCTGTTGCCAACACCAAGGGACTACTATGTTTAATTTATTGTTGCAATTCTGCATATAATTGTTAATCCACGAAGTAGTTCCACACAGTGATTCTGTGTATTGTAATATTAGATACAGGACAAACTGTATTTGCAATGCTGGTAAAATACAATAAAAGTAGCCTCGATTTACGATGGTCTGTAGTCTAGCAAGATTTTTTATATATCTGACCCACAATAATATTACATGATGAAGGCTTACCTTCGGGGTGCCTACTGTACTTAGTAGTGCTAGTAATGGATCTAGAGTATGTTATTGATTAAGATGTATAACTATGTATTAATACGTTTGAAGCGCTGCCCCATTAAGCTGCTGTATAACATATACATAGATTATACAGGCTATAGATGGTCATACATCTAACATTTGCTACATTTCAGAAAAGTGACACGTGAAATTTGCTGGTCCCAACTGTGGACTTAAAGGGCGACTTATGGGAATGAAGCAGCAGCACTGAATACATCGATACATGCCTCCTGCCTCCAAGAGTGGCAACATCACAGAATTATTTATTTGACATTTATGTGACCAGTATAAATACTGTTTGGAACTTTCTGACTGAAAAGAAATCATCACAAAGCACAAACACATCCCCACATCGCTGTTAGACACGATGCTAGAACAGAAAAAAGAACAAACTGATTTTGCGAAAAGGCTAAAACCTGTTCCTGTTCCAAGCTGAACATGTCCGAGTCCGTTTGGCTCACAAAATTCCGCCTTAAGTTTACAACTGCAAATTTGCTCGTTCATTTTTCAGCTTTCCCTTGCTTTTCTCATGAAAGGGAATTGATGTTTAAGTTTGGACAAAAGAGGGCATTTGTCTTTGAGTTTAGTGTGTATAACCTTTGTGGGGTTTTTCACATCTATCTATCTATCAATCTATCTATCATGGTAATGTAATATCATAGTTACAGTATATTAACTGTTGCTGTTTAGATTAACTTTGTATAATTATCTGTTTCAGTCATCACATAGTACTGGTGACTTTTTAAAACAGAATTTTAAAGCACACCCCTGTCCTCAATAGACCTCTCAAAATGATGTCTAACCTCAACACTCTGGTAAACGCAAACAATATGTCAGTAAGAAATTCCACATAAAACAAATCTAGACAATAAGAACAAGAATACCAGATAGATAGATAGATAGATATAAACGGAAGACTATTCCAAATATAAACATGTTCTTTGTTAAAAAGGCGTGTTGTTTTCAGCAGCCTTTAGTATTAACTGTCAACTCTTTTCAGTTTCCAGATGAACAGCACTGTTCCAAGCCGTGACTACCGTGACCCAATGAACGCCATCTCATAGCCTGGCTCCATCTTATACATTTGTTTGCCATTGGAGCAGAGGCTTGTTAAAATCAGGTGAATTTGGAGACCAAATTGTTGGATAACCCCCTTGCTTGTGGCAGGGTGCTCCTTCATCAACTACCAGAGACATATTCTCTTTTATAACAACAAATAGTATGCTTATTCATGTATTCATCCACTTGTGATAGACAGGTAGAATAACTTGCAGCAATCTGTTTTGGTTTGATTTCCTAGTTATAGGTGCAGAAAGCATTGGCCAACTATTTTTTCCCCCGGATTTAAATGTTATTTATTCATTTGTTCATTTACATGTGTATCTCCATATTTATTGTTTTGAAGTGGATGTGAAATCGTTGTCAGGACAGTGAAAGCCTGGCCCGAGCTCTGTGCTCAGCACACATGATTGCAATTTATTAGGGAGAGGAGACTACAATCCCTGTAGTCTGCCAGCCTGTCTCATCTCTCCCTGCTGGCAGACTGGGGGGATCCACCCTGAAAACACATGTTCAAACCATACCGTATGCATTTCACTGAGGGAAATTTACAGGCACATCTCAATATATGATAACTTCTTCCAGGAGAAAATAAGCTTCTGCCGCTGCTTTGCATCATAAACAACACATTTGGGGCCTGATTTAGCCTTTAGTGCAAAGCCTTATGAGTGGCCTTTTTTTTTTTAAATGTAAAAATATTTTGATACATATTTCCATAATTTCAAGATGTAAAATCACTTGTTAAATTATCTGCAGCCACTGGAAAGTGAAGCGTAGTATTTTAATATGATCCTTTCTGTCTGTCTGTCTTTTTTTTCTGTCTTTCTGTCTGTCACACAGTAGGTTATGGATGTCATTCAGGTTTCTCCCCAGGCCTTTTCAGCGAAGTGGCTGTCGCTGCTCGTCTCGCAGATGCTACTGTGCCTTTAACAATAAGGATTGATTGCGCTTGTAGCAGACAAGATCACTTGCGCGGTAACTGGGTGAAAAAAAAATCTTGGAACCACATGACAGCTGTGTTACATCTTGACACAACATTTAACCAATCAGGGAGCTGAAGATGCCGGTTTTGTGTGTTAAGCACTTCGAGAGGCTAAAACATTAAAAATAACTGATTATTTTCTTAGCAAAAATAGTGACAATTAATGCAGGGTTTCAAAATAAGCCAGCGATCAGTGCAATCCACCGCCTAATAATATATTTGCGCCGGCTACTTTCTTAAAAATATTATGATTATATTCAGGTATTATCATTCAGTCAATTTTTTTTTGTCGTATTATTGTACTGTAAGGTGATATATACTACATAATAGTTATACATATGTACCAAAAGAAAAGGGTTTTCCTTTTGTTGTGATATATAAAAATATGCATCCAGGTGCTTGTGAGAGATATTGGGGTGTTCATTATAGAGGCTTTATGGGATATCAGCTGAACACTTGTTAGCTGATGTACAAATGCTTAAGTGCAGAGGTGCTGGATACACCGGTTTCATGCAACAGCTATGATGGTGACCAAACGTGTGTGAGTACTGTTGTGTTAAAAAAAAAAAAAAAAAGGTTAAAATGAACAGTTGCATTCAAAAAATGTAGGACAGCGAAAAACAAAGATAGACGTGCATTAACAAAATGCCCTGAAAACTTAATAAAGAAAACAATTTAAATGAAGCGATAAGCTCAATAATTACGCTAAAAAGGAAGTGAAAAGATTACCATTTTTTTGTGAACTCCAATAAACCTACTTTATTTAGTGCCTAAATAAGCACGGTAATTTACCATAATAAAAAACAGTAATAAAAAAATGTAGAACATAAAAAAGAGCAACCAGATATAGTCAACGAAAGACAACGCTTTATTCAAATTCTTTTGTCGTATTAATATATTTAAGGTAAGGCAAGTTTATTTTTCCGTTAAAAGTGCTCCCGGCTATAATGTTCTGCCGCCCGGCTGTACAGAATCCCTGGGGAGAACCCTGTCATTGTTGTACAGGTAGACTAAGGCACATGCAAGGACTGTGGAAAACCTTTGACCTCAAGGTCAAGGTCAAGGTCATAGAATACCAAGTCGATTCTCTGTTTTCAACACTCTCACAGTGGGAGCTGAACTGATTATCCTATTTGGAGATTCTGGAGATTTAAACATTGGTTAAAAACAGTTAGGTTCCTATTGCGTTTTATGTAAATCTGTGAAATGCAAATAGGTCAAAATAATCTCAGATTTTTAATGACTTCAGATACCGAAATCCATTATTCTAATTTATTTAGCTTTTAAAGTATGTTAATTGTCATAGGTTTGACAAATGACTAAGTACTCAGTCTTTTGTAATTGTGCAATGTTACACCTCAGTGCATATATTGTGTCAAAATATCAGTGAATGAATGAACTTACTGACAAAACGCCATGTACTGTGTTCTAGCAGCTTTAATAAATGCTATAAATAATGCTATAAAATAAACAGTTTGATAAATCAGGCTTCATCTCAAGAAAGGGAAGCTCTTGATCGTGAATAACTTGAAACTGACTATAAAAAACTGGCTAATTAAAAGCAGACTGTGAACCACCTGCAGTGCAGGGAATGGAAATATTTGTAAACACCGACCATCCGGGATAACCATATTGTTAACAGGTCCAAGATAGTCATGTGTGTTGTCGTGGCCATGCCATATTTAATTCTGTAAACCATAAAAAGCAAATATGGCTCACAGTAGGCTTTTTTGTTGCTATTTGTTTTGAGCAGAGTGAGGTTCTGCATTGAAACATCATAAAACTTATTTTCCGCTAAGAACGAAGAAGCCTATTCCTTGTTTAGGACGGTAGCCTTTCCATCTAGGATCAAGTTAGGATTTTAAGGGGGAACTACTGCAACAGTCGGCTTTGTTTTCATCAGCTGCCTCTCACCATCATTTCATTTTAATCCAGGCCCTAGAACTGAATCAGTTCTGTTTGTTACCATCAGTAGTGGAGCAAAATTAAACCGATTTAAACGTAAACTCTATGACATCCGATTGTAGATTGCATTGTGTTCTTGAGATGAAACCAGTTTGATACTGGTGATAGGGATCTACTTTTAAGGTCTGATTTCATGGTGCATATAGAAAAATAACATACAGTAAGTGAATTTAGTTTGGTCCACAAAATAAAGCACATCAAAATAACCAAAAAACCTGGCGCGTGTTCGTACCTGCAAGACTGATGTTGCATCTTGTGCTTGCTTACAATATACTTTGCACTTTGTTGTGTAGTTCTGTAAAGTTCTCAAATGATCAATGAGGCTACAAAGCCATCTCCACATGTGTGTGCAAGCTGCAAGACAACCCCGCTATGTTTTGGACTCCTATTTGCAATCTCGCTTTCTATTAATAATAACATAATTAAAAAATTAAAAAAAATAAAAATCCCTACAGTTAATCCTCTCTAACTTCAAGGCACTGAGGATGAAGGCCAAATGACCACATTCTGCTTGCATGCCTCCTTTCTATCTTCTTCTCACTCTGTCTCTTGCATTGTCATGCCAGTCGGACTCAAAACACAAAACGTTTTCATGGTTCTGATGGAAATATGACACATGTGGACTGTAAAAGTTTGACAGTACACAAGTCTCTTTAGTGCATTTTTGCATCTGTATGTAAAACACAAGATTCAGTTTAAAATGTTAGCAGTATTTAGATTCGCTGCTGTTCAAATTCACTAAACTGACCTCTTGTCCTACAACTGCTAAGTTTGTAGGCACTGTAATAAGCATGTCCAGCACATGCTGTATCAGCTCTGTGGACATTGGTTTTAGATACGGCAGTATGGTGACCAAAAAAAACCCACCAAAAAACAGAACTTGCATAAAGATACAATATACCGTATACTAAACAAATAAATAAAAACATTAAAGCATTGTGCTGTGTGTTTGAGCTAGCAGCTCCATCCATCATGGGGATCAGAACACTGCCAGTCAGGCCTGCTCTTTATCTATTAATTGTGCGCTGTTTGATTTGGGATTTCGTTCACCACCACATCTGGTATAGCATCTGTTTTGTGCAACTTGTTTTGGAGACTGTGAACAAACACACATGCAGATTCAAAACAAGACACAACAGTATGCAGACAAGGATCTCCATAGAATCACAAACTGGCTGTCACAGAAATTGATCAGCCTGTGAAAAGTAATTTAGGTACAGCAAAGTCATTAGCACTGAATACTAAATAAATAAATTACATTTACCTATTGAGAAGTGCCAGACGTATACCAAGGAAATAACTTTCTGATTGACCACAGGCTAATGGTACAATTTTGAGGATGCAACATTGACAATGGATAATTGCAAACCATACAACATGGTTTATTTAGATTTCCAGAAAGCTTTTGACAAAGTCCCGCATAAAAGATTAATTCTCAAACTGAATGCAGTAGGGATTCAAGGAAATGCATGCACATGGATTAGGGAGTGGTTAACATGTAGAAAACAGAAAGTACTGATTAGAGGAGAAACCTCAAAATGGAGCGAGGTAACCAGTGGTGTACCACAGGGATCACTATTAGGTCCTCTGCTATTCCTAATCTACATTAGTGATTTAGATTCTGGTACAGTAAGCAAACTTGTTAAATTTGCAGATGACACAAAAATAGGAGGAGTGGCAAACACTGTTGCAGCAGCAAAGGTCATTCAAAATGATCAAGACAGCATTCAGAACTGGGCAGACACATGGAAAATTAAATTTAATAGAGAAAAGTGTAAAGTATTGCATGCAGGCAATAAAAATGTGCATTATAAATATCATATGGGACATACTGAAATTGAAGAAGGGAACTATGAAAAAGACCTAGGAGTTTATGTTGACTCAGAAATGTCTTCATATAGACAATGTCGGGAAACTATAAAAAAAAGGCCAACAAGATGCTCGGATATATGAGAAGTGCTGCTCTAGAAAGAGTGCATATTGCTGCTCTAGAAAGAGTGCAAAGAACAGCAACCAGAATTATCCCGGGGTTAAAAGGCATGTTGTATGCAGACAGGCTAAAAGAATTGAATCTATTCAGTCTTGAACAAAGAAGACTACACGGCAATCTGATTCAAACATTCAAAATCCTAAAAGGTATAGACAATGTCGACCCAGGGGACTTTTTTGACCTGAAAAAGAAACAAGGACCAGGGGTCACAAATGGAGATTAGATAAAGGGGCATTCATAACAGAAAATAGGAGGCACTTTTTTACACACAGAATTGTAAGGGTCTGGAACCAATTCCCCAGTAATGTTGTTGAAGCTGACACCCTGGGATACTTCAAGAAGATGCTTGATGAGATTCTGGGATCAATAAGCTACTAACAACCAAAACGAGCAAGATGGGCTGAATGGCCTCCTCTCGTTTATAAACTTTCTTATGTTCTTATGTAATACGTGTGACATGTGCAACATTAAAGATGGGATTCGTGATAAAGATTTCTTTAACCCCCATAAGGTAACCTGGGGTCCATTCGGACCCCACTGTGCTTTAGTATCAGTTATTATGTGGATCTAGTGACTTGATTTTTGTTTCCTTTTAGGTAGTTGTCAGGCACCCATCCTGTTACACTATGCAAAGCATACTTCTAGTCCAGGTAGCCTGGTTGAATTTCCCAAATTGTTTTAGGTTTGTGGTCCGTATGGACCCCAGGCGTAGAGTATCGGCAGGCCCGACCTTCTTGCGTGAATATCTCAGGCACCGTAATAGCTAGCTTGTTTGAAAGTATAGATTTGGAGCTTTCCAATGATGTATCGTATGTCCTGAACACACGTTCCTAAGTGAAACTACAGCAAACCAAAACTAAGGCTTGAGTCATGTGACATGAGTCATCTCCTAAGTTTCGTTTGTTGCCTATTACTCGGTCTCTTCAACAGATAGCGTTCCGGTTTCAACATCATTTAAAAGCGCTGGCTTTGCTCTTTCCATTGGTACTTTCTATCATCCCCTCATTCAGTGTGCAGCAAATCAATAGGTGTGTTCAAGCACCTGTAACTCAAAAACACAGTCAATATAACAAATGAAAGAGGAGGCTTGGGGATATCCAGGTGATCTCTCATGTGCCTGGATGACATGTCCAAGCACACTCCTGGATAGGAGGCTGTCTGAGAAGGCGTGAACTGGCTCTGCATATTTCACCGTAAGACCAAATCATTGAAGGTGACCGATGACCAGTTACGTGTGAGCGTCTGCCTGAGCGTCAGACTGGGCACAATGAGCCAGTTGTCAGAATAATATACTCTGATACCTTTAAGTCTAAATGGGGCCAGTATAGATTCCCTGCACTTCGAAAAGGCATGGGGAGCTAGACAGAGGCCAAACGGCAAGACCCTCAACTTGTACGCTGTTCCCTGAAAGGTGAACCGCAGGTACTTCATGTGTGCCAGTTTTTATGTGGATATGGAAATAGGCGTCTTTGAGGTCCAACGTGGTGAACCAGTCACCTGGCCTGAATGACTGCAACAGTTGTTCAATTGTCAACATTTTGAACCTCCTTCGGCTCAGATACAGCTTGACCTGTCTGAGGTCGAGGATTGGTCTGAGGCCACAATCCCACTTGGGTACTGGAGGGGGTGTACCATACAAATAGCCAGTTTTTGCAGCAGAGCTGCTACCTCTTGAGATACCACAGTGGTGTCCTGTGGGTCCGTGACTGATGCTGCTTGAATTGCAGTAAGTAGACGGTCTGAACGGTTGTAAGCACCCAGATGTCTGTGGTGCACTGACGCCAATACTCCAGATGGCTCCCTGAGAAGGGGCCCTAGGCATGTGGCAGCAAACCCCTAGGGCCACTGCTCACCTTGTGCTTGGCCTGGGGCTCTTGCCTCTGCGCCGGGAGGCAGTCTGGCCAGAGGCGCAGCTGGCTGTGCCGGTCCCTGTGGATGCTGGCACAGGGATAAAACCCAGTCATTATGCAAATAGCAAGTAATGTACAGTAAGAATGTACAGTTGCTGCCTCAGGTGCTAAAGACAGCAACAGGACTGTCAACAAGGCCTGCTTGGTACCACAATGGGATGTAAACACCAGTTGGTAGTGGTCCGGAACCAGAGAGAATGGAGCAAGTGCACCAGCTCCTTCGTGGATCAAGGTTCTTCCCAGGTCTTTTCAGCCGGGCGGGCCACCCGGCGAAGTGGCTCTCGCCGCCCGTCTTGCAGACACTACTGTGCCTTTAATAAGGATTGATTACTCTTCTAGTAGACTAGATCAGTTGCGCGTAGCTGGGTGAAAAGAAAAACTTGGAACCACATGACAGCCGTGTTACGTCTTGACACAACATTTAACCAATCAGAGAGCTGAAGGGGCAGGTTTTCTGTGTTAAGCACTTCGAGAGGCTAAAACGTTAAAAATGACTGCTAAAAAAATATATTTTCAAAGCAAAAATAGTGACAATGAATGCAGGGGGTCAAAATAAGCGGGCGATCGGTGCAATCCACCACCTATTACTATATTTGCAGCAGTGTGGAGTAGTGGTTAGGGCTCTGGACTCTTGACCGGAGGGTTGTTGGTTCAATCCCAGTTGGGGGACACTGCTGCTGTACCCTTGAGCAAGGTACTTTACCTAGATTACTCCACTAAAAACCCAACTGTATAAATGGGTAATTGTATGTAAAAAAATAATGTGATATCTTGTAACAATTGTAAGTCGCCCTGGATAAGGACGTCTGCTAAGAAATAAATAATAATAATTTGCGCCGGCTACTTTATTAAAAAAATATTAAGATTATTTTCGGGTATTATCATTCAGTCCATTTTTGTCGTATTGTACTGTAAGGTGATATATAGTACATAATAGCTATACATATACACCAAAAAAAAAAAACATATTCCTTTTGTTGCGATATCCTAACAATATGTACTCAGGTGCTTGTGAGAGATATTGGGTGTTCATTTATAGAGGCTGTACGCCCTTAAGAAGAAAGGCTTAATGGGATATCAGCTGTTCTCAGCTGACATACAAATGCTTAAGTGCAGAGGTGCTGGATTATTACACTACAGTTTCATGCAACAGTTATGATGGTGACTTACCAAGTGGGTTTGAGCCTGAAAACCAGCATTGTAGCAGCAGCATTACAGGAAGGGCAGCGTGGAACCTGCCACTTAGGGGATTAGCCTGGCTGGTTATCCGGTGGGCACTGTGCCCTGCCAGTCGGACAGTCCCCAGCCTAGTACAAAGACAGGGACCACCATGGCAGAGGTCTACTCCCTGCCCTTTTAACAGTCTAACAGCAGGGGCCTAATAACATTTTTTGGGTCCTCATTCCAAAAATGGGGGCCCTTCTGCACTGATTATGTCCGCGCAACTGCTTTGATTTTGCACCAGTCTCCCCCAAACTCATCCATTATCATGCACTCCTAGCCTCCTCTAGACCAGGGGTACTCAATAGGCGTCATATGCCAATCTGTGTTTTTTCTTGCATTCAAATTGGAAATGCTGTGAATGTGGTGCGCAAGGGTACAGTAGGTGTCGCTGTGATAGTAAGTAGCAGATACTTTGAGCGAGCTATTAATAAAACAAAATGAACAGGTCAACAGTATTAGCAGCTTAGTGGCGTTAACATATCCCTTCTCTATGGCTAATAAAATAACCGTCACTAGTAATTTTTTTGGAAAGTACACAAGAAAGATACAATTTTCATACCTTATGGTAGCAATGAGTATGCTGATTGTATTGGCGATTAAAATTGTCAGATTCTGTGATTCAAGTCAGGCTTACAGCACATGCAGTTAAAGTGTTTCCTGTCAAGTGTCTGCAGATCACACGATGTGTGCGGATATTCATTCTCCAAGATGAACATTATTAATAACAGCGTCCTGTTCTGACTGATGAAAATCTTTGCATCTCTGTATTGCTTTTGCTGAGCTCACCTGTAACTCGAGGCCCTTGAGGACCTGCCACTTCTCCCATTTACTCCGAGTATTAGCCGATTTATAAACGTACTGAAGGTAAAATTACAATATTTTTTTTATTATTTATAATGTGTCTATTTTTAATTCACTTGAAAGAGAAAGCAGAGAATTTTCAGTTCAGTTTTTTTCTTCTTGTGCTTCAGTTTTGTTTGCTTTGTTTTTGCAATGGTGAAACACAATGTTTGGCTCTGCTAACACAGACACATAAGAATACAATAGTTATGCATTTCTCTGGTTATGGCAGGGAAAGAACTCCTGCAGTAACAAATCAGTAAAGAAGGCAGACGAGTAAAAATGAGACACCCAAAAACTCCTTTAAACCTAGTGAAGAACTCTCAAACCAACAACACGTGTAAAACTATATTTGTGTAACTCTGTTTGTATGTTGGTATGGGGATAGGAGTGAAAATGTGCTCCGGTCCTTGACTTTTCTGAAACCAAGAATTCTGGACATTCCCTAAAATAATTGAATACCCCTGCTCTAGACGTTTCAGATAGCATTTGGCTATAATCCAATAAACTGTTTTCAGCGATTATCACGCAATTATGAGCACACTCTGTATGTGCATTCACTTGTTTTAAACCTTTTGTCCAATGTACAGTACTGTGCAAAAGTTTTAGGCAGGTGTGAAAAAATGCTGTAAAGTAAGAATGCTTTCAAAAATAGACATGTTAATAGATTATATTTATCAATTAACTAAATGCAAAGTGAATGAACAGAAGAAAAATCTAAATCAAATCCATATTTGGTGTGACCACCCTTTGCCTTCAAAACAGCATCAAGCATCAATTCTTCTAGGTACACTTGCACACAGTTTTGAAGGAACTTCGGCAGGTAGGTTGGCCCAAACATCTTGCAGAACTAACCACAGTTCTTCTGTGGATTTAGGCAGCCTCAGTTGCTTCTCTCTTCATGTAATCCCAGACAGACTCGATGATGTTGAGATCAGGGCTCTGTGGGGGCCATACCATCACTTCCAGGACTCCTTGTTCTTCTTTACGCTGAAGATAGTTCTTAATGACTTTAAGCTGTATGTTTGGGGTCGTTGTCATGCTGCAGAATAAATTTGGGGCCAATCAGATGCCTCCCTGATGGTACTGCATGATGGATAAGTATCTGCCTGTACTTCTCAGCATTGAGGAGACCATTAATTCTGACCAAATCCCCAACTCCATTTGCAGAAATGCAGCCCCAAACTTGCAAGGAACCTCCACCATGCTTCACTGTTGCCTGCAGACACTCATTCGTGTACCCTCTCCAGCCCTTCGGCGAACAAACTGCCTTCTGCTACAGCCAAATATTTCAAATTTTGACTCATCAGTCCAGAGCACCTGCTGCCATTTTCTGCACCCCAGTTCCTGTGTTTTCGTGCAGAGTTGAGTAGCTGGCCTTGTTTCCACGCCGGAAATATGGCTTTTGGTCGCAAGTCTTCCATGAAGGCCACTTCTGACCAGACTTCTCCGGACAGTAGATGGGTGTACCAGGGTCCCACTGTTTTCTGCCAGTTCTGAGCTGGTGGCACTGCTGGACATCTTCCGATTGCGAGGGAAGTAAGCATGATGTGTCTTTCATCTGCTGCAGTAAGTTTCCTTGGCCGACCACTGCGTCTCACGGTCCTCAACGTTGCCCGTTTCTTTGTGCTTCTTCAAAAGAGCTTGGACAGCACATCTGGAAACCCCTGTCTGCCTTGAAATTTCTGCCTGGGAGAGACCTTGCTGATGCAGTATAACTACCTTGAGTCTTGTTGCTGTGCTCAGTCTTGCCATGGTGTATGACTTTTGACAGTAAACTGTCTTCAGCAACCTCACCTTGTTAGCTGAGTTTGGCTGTTCCTCACCCAGTTTTTATTCCTCCAACACAGCTGTTTCTGTTTCAGTTAATGATTGTGTTTCAACCTACATATTGAATTGATAATCATTAGCACCTGTTTGGTATAATTGTTTAATCATACACCTGACTGTATGCCTACAAAATCCCTGACTTTGTGCAAGTGTACCTAGAAGAATTGATGCTGTTTTGAAGGCAAAGGGTTGTCACACCAAATATGGATTTGATTTAGATTTTTCTTCTGTTCATTCACTTTGCATTTAGTTAATTGATAAATATAATCTATTAACATGTCTATTTTTGAAAGCATTCTTACTTTACAGCATTTTTTCACACCTGCCTAAAACTTTTGCACAGTACTGTATGTAAACAAAGAAATACACGTGTGGCATTAGTCAGGCTATGTGTGTTCAAGTCATTTATGTAAATTCCATTTAAAGTCTTAAAACGAGGTTTAAAAAAATCGTTTGTGTCAGATATGTCCTGTAATCCACCAAGGGTCAGGAATGGGTTCCTAGTAAATGCTTTAAAACAAATCGCAAAGACGCAATTTTTAGGCTGTTTTTTTTTAGTTGTATACTTTATACAGTTTCTTCCTAGAAGATTGTCAACTTACGCCTGAAATAAATCAACATTGTTGATAACTTTGATTTAATTGACATTATTCTACATTGGATGGTCTTATGTCAGTGAAAAAATACAACCCAGTTTTTAACCCAGTACACCAAACATCAGCAAACAACAGTAGTGAGTTTTCTTGGAGATGGTTCACCATTTGCCCGTTTCTTGTGTTGTAACATTAACCCATGTCCAGTATTTTCTTTAATATTCATATTTTGGAGCAAAAAGCTAAAATATTTGAAGAATCTACCAGTAAGAAATTGATTTTTTACAAGACTAAGTGTTAAACAGATTTTTCAATGCTGCTACTGAAAATGCAATAAACTAATATTATAAAGAATGAAGCAAAACACATCTTGAATGACAGGCGGTGCCTTTGATGGTTCACTGTGGAATTGCAACACTCTGGAAAAACAGGATGCCTTGGCCTTTGTGGCACCCTTCCGGTGTAATGTGTGGGTTTGAGCAGCTCATTGTTTACAGAAAGTGATAGGCTGTAGTGTGGAAGGTAGTGGTTTTGAGTAACTCCATGGTTAGATAAAGCGCTGGGCTACAATGTGGAAGGTAGTGGGTTTGAGCAGCTCAGTGATTAGAGAAACCGCTGGGCTATAGTGTGGAAGGCAGTTGGTTTGGGTAGCTCAGTGGTTACAGCACTGGACAGCAATACCAAAAGTAGTCAATAGTTCTAGAACATCTGAGACTGATTGAGGAGCAGTGTAAACCTAACTCTTGTGAGACAAAGTTATATTTGGGCAAGCTGCTGGCAGTTGACTTGGCAGGCAGTTGAAAACACCCAATGCTGGTCCATACGTATGGTAATAATTAAATATGGCCACTTTGGGAATTTCCAAGTATTTTGTTTTTATGAGAGAGGAAGACAGTTATAAACTGGAATAGTATGCCATGTTCAGTTAATTTGTATACATGGAAGAAATTAAATATTTAAACAAGTACTCAGATATTTCAGTTATCCCCAGATTCAAAGTAGCACAGTACCAGCCCTGTGGGTGGCACAGTCATTTACTATGGTTGCACAGTGGATCAAGAAACCTCCTCAAGCTTGCATTATTAATCACTTTTGGTTGTATAAAGGTGAAATTATTAAAGAATATAAAAAAAATTATATATATATATATATATATATATATATATATATATATATATATATATATATATATATATATATATTTCACGTGGACCAAAGGGGGTTTCTCAACCTTTTAAATGACTTAAGTTAAATAATATTTTTTGATTGCCCTTGAAACATGCTTTAATATGATACTAACTTTATTTGTCTAGGTCATCCACCACATTGGAAAACATTAAGTAACATTGTTGGAAACAAAAAAAATAATTATAAAAGCTTTATAAATATGGCAATAACTATTCGATCCATAGTGTTCCGCGTTTGTGGTTTATTCCGAATTTTACCGAAACATAACTGGATGTCGGTTTTTACTGATTTATATCCCATTTTTGTCTATTATTCAATATTTTCCCAATACTATTTTTCTAGGAAATACACAATATTTTGATTAAAATGCTGTGTAATATGACATTGTAATAAGCAGACCTACAATGTATCCTAGGATACAGCAGAAGTTTAGACGTCAGAGGATCAAACGTGGTTCTCTGTCACTTCACAAACACATTATCACCTGATTATGTTTGCCAATCAAAGTCTGATTATTGTGGCAATTGCTGGGCGTAGTAACTACTAGCTTGATCAAAAACTAAATTGAAATACTTGCACAAAAATATAATATTTTTAGTGGATGAGGAATGGGGAGAAAACATAAATCAGTTTATGAATATTCAAAAGAAAATGAATGTTTCGAAGTATGCAAAAAGCAAAAATAGCAGAAGTGGGTCAGATGAGGCAGAGGATGCATAGCGCTGCAAATACTGCTGCACTGAGGTACATGTTCGCACTGATAATAAAAGAACATACTGAAAAATAAGCGACACATTAAACTAAAACAAGAAAGTGAACTGAGAGACAAGCAATCAATTTATGCGGCTTTTACACATGCTTTAATAAAAAGAAAGCACAGAATGACTGTGTTAATGAGACTGTGTTAATGAGCACTGTGCTTTGCTGGACAGCCACTGTTTATTGCAGAGAGGTATGTATTGGTGACTTCGTGCGACAGTACTATCTGTCCATCAGCTAAAACACTGCCTAATGTCGACAATCTTAATCGTAAATATTTGACAGAAAATTGTGATGCTTTAGTTGGTAAACTTATATGGAATGCATTGATGTAAATGTCCAGTGTGATTTCTGACACGTCTCCTGATGGCTTGCACCACCCAGTTCTGTCAATTTTCTTTTCTTTTTATGATTTCAAGGCGAATAAACCTGGCTTGTTTTGTGCTGATGTCATGTTCATACCTTCTGTAGATACTATTTCTGTCAGCACAGCGATTGCCCAAACGTTTGCAAAGTACCAGCTAATTTTGGAAAACATGGCTTCAACTTGGACAGATTCTGCTTCATCATACATGCCAGGGACATTATTAATCAGAAAACAGAACTGCTACACATCATATTCCACATTTGTGTATACTGAGATTCTTTCCCCCCCGATGTTTACCGATGTTTCAATTAAAAACAATTTTTTACCGATTTTATCCCTATTTTAATATATGTAAAATATATTTTAAAGATAAAAACCAAAAATGCACAACACTATTGATCCAGTACTAGCTGTAATCATAACGTTATAAGTTAAAAGAATGGTCTTCTCCATCTAACATTCTTGCTGTATCCGGACTGTATTTTTTTAAAACATACTCTCAATTGTTTTGATATGGTGTTGATAAATCTCCTAATTACCTAGGGAGTAAATGTATCAATGCTGGTAACCAACAGAATAAGAATTTCTCTTCTAAGTATCGAAGTGTATCCGGATCTCCCTTGATAAAATAGGATGTTCAGAAGATAAAATCTATTTCTCCTGCTGAACACTACCAAGTAAAATCTAGGAGGAATGTCCTTCTAGTACAGGGGTTCCCAACCTTTTTCTGATGAGGAGCTACTTTAGATTTACCCAAAGTCTTGCGATCTACCTACAGGCTCTAATAAAAAATAAGGAATGTAACTGAAACTTCCCATTAGTGAGAGGCCTGGCACTGAATCTCATCAGCCAGTTTGTTGAAGTTCAGGGTGTACTTGGTGAGAACAAATCTCATGCAGTCATCCAGGTGAGCATCAGTCATTGTTGATCTGGATTTTGATTTTACAATTTTCATGCTTGAAAATGCAGACTCGCTGAGATAAGTGGAGCCAAAAAATGATTTTACACACAGTGCAACCTTCTTTATTTCTGGGTATTTTGATGTATTGACCAGTGCCCAAAAAGTAGCATCTGAAACTCTGCATTTTAGTTGGATGTCATTTTGAATGGTTAGTATTTCATTTTCAAGATCTGCCTTGTCAAAGTTAAACACTGACCCAATTTTTTCTGCAATTTTACCTACATCAACCGTAATGATTGGAAAGGATATGAAGGTGGCTACCGGCTCCAGATGTTTGAAATCCGCGAAGCGTCTTTCAAATTCTGCTTGAATTCTTTCCAAGTGAGAGGTGTATTTTTCAAAAGATGAGAGGTTCCTTTCTGTTCCCTTCTGTTTTTCTACTTCTTCACTCATGCTTGGAAAATGATTCAGGTCCTTTTTTTGAAGTTGTGTTATCCACAGTTTCAATTTTTCTTGGAAGGTTTTCACTGAGCTTATTTCAGTAATGTCTTTCTGTGTTCTCTGAAGTTGCATGTTTAATTCTTTCAGTTTTGCCGTCAGGTCAGTCAGAAAAGCCAGCTCTAAAAGCCACAGCTTGTCATCAAGTTGGTGGTGGTGTTCATTTCTAGATTCTAAAAAAATCTTTATTTGTGGCAGAAGATCTCTGAATCATTGCAGTACTTTCCCCTTGCTTAACCATCTCACGTCTGTGTGCAGTAGTAGGTAACCATACTGTGCATCAATTTCGTCAAGTCTTCTCTGCAGTGGTCTTGAACGAATTGAATTCTTCATGAGTTTTCTTCATGAGGGGTGTAATATCACAATAAAAGTGCAAAAAAGTAAAAGCGAAACTCAGCACAGCCAATTACAGTTCTCTGTATACCATTAAAAGCAGCCCTGACATCACAGGGAATGGTGATTGAGTTCCTGCAACATGCAAGGCACTCGAACAATGTATTGACTCATCAAGAGAGACCCACAGACACTTCCACTCAGAGAATTCTTCTATTAAGCAAAACAATATGGAACATGCCAACTGTTTTAGGCTGTTTAATTATTTACATTAAACAAAAGCAGCTGCTGTGACAAATAATGTTAGCTTTATAAAAAGCAATGTTACAAGCCAGGAAATGAAAACCCCAATATTCCCCAGTTATGCTTAGAGTTATTAAAAAAAAAAAAAAAAAGGTATTTAAGGAATAGCATTTTTTTTCCAGTTTGCAGGGAGTTTTGGGCTCTTTTAAATGTGTTATAATAAATCTGGAACCCGTGTACTTTTAAAATCATTATGTGCTAATCTCTCATTTTGTAAAATATACAATGATTTAAAAAAACAGAAGATATTTTAAGGGTCCCCAAGTGGCTCCTTGGCTGACCTATAGGGGCCGCTACATTGGCCTTTGCATCCTACAGGCTAAGGAGAGAAAACTGGCTGGGGCTGGTTATCCTCACTGCCAGGTGAAAAGAGGCAATTGGCTAAGGCAGCAGGATTGGACACCTGCTAATCTATAATAGATTGGGGCTGGAGGCTCCTTTGTAACCGGTCGCACAATGAGAAGCCTCGGGATCTTAACAGTACAATATACCTCACAAAAGTTTCCGAAAGTAAAAGCATAGCAAAGTGTGATAAAGCACAGTGAAAGCATTGCAAAGTCCAGAGAACTATGGTAAAGTATATTAAAAAAAAAACCTTGGCAAACTACAGTATATGCATAGTATAGCCATAGGAAAACACACAAAATGTGCAAAATTACAGCGCAAATTTACTATGGTAAAATGTTTATAAGCAATGCAGCATTATATCCAAAAGGAGTAATACAACAGCAAAAATCTCCACATCCCCAAGATGTGCACAGCAATACAAATATGCCTCCTACCTATTCTGTGGTGCAGAGGGCTGTCCCCTGCGAGGCTCCCCCTGGTCTGAAGACCACTGAACAACCTCCCTGACGGCTCGGCAGGCTCTGTCCCCGAGGAGCCCAGGGAACCCTGGGACAGCGAGTGTCCGTTGGAGCTGGTGCTTAGCTGGGTCACAGCATCCTGGGCCCTTTTCTTCTCTTTTTTCAGCATGTTTACCAGAATAGCTGGAGTGCAGGTTAAGGAAAAGGAAAGACACTTTCTAGTTTATATCTACATAAAACATTTCTCAAACCTTTCTGTCCTTAAGAGTGTGGCTCATGCTCTAATAAGCTATGTCCTCTGCTCCAGCCAGCTTAGTGGTTGGTGGTGACAGTCTGTAGCATCATTAAGTGCTAAGTGCTTCAGTCAAAGATCAAGGACCACCATCATTGGTATTTCTCTCAACTGTTTTTAATTGATATAATGGATTAGCCAAACAACACAGTATTATCTTGATAGCTTCCCCCAGCAGTCTCTAAATACTGAAACTGCATGGGGTTCCAAACCCAATTCCAAGATAGAGACCATGCTGATGTTCAGACCAGTACCAGCATGGGGCCAAAAAACATACAGATTGATCTACAGACTGCAGTAGATGTATATTATAATCACAAATGTGGTTAATTGATTAATTCTAGCATGAGAAATTTTTCATAACCATTGGAACAGGTGGCAAAAAGGAGTCTGCAAGTAGCTCATCCGTTAATGTGCAATGTTATGTAGGTTTGCATACACATGATTTGGGTGTGTGAAAAGTGGTGAGAGGCAGGATCACCTGGCATTTGTTTGAAACCCCTGGTTGAAATCTTTCAAACTGAGCCCTTTGTGTACCGAGGCATTGAAAACCACCCTCTCTAACAGTGCATGCAAGTCTCTTTAATCTATTTTTGTTACAAATGAGAAATATATAACATTACAGGGAGGACTGTGTTTGAATTATTAAAATTACAGCAGCTCAACAGTCCTATCAATAACACAGACCAGGACAGCAAAAAAACAGTGTACACCGGAAAGCACTGGAGATTTAAGAAGCATACTTAAAATTAGGAGCTGGTTGGAACCGCAAAACATGTCTGGCCTTACATACTGTAAACCCGTAACAACGTTTTAAAGAATCTGATTACTGTGGATGCCCTGGTTTTATGAGAAAGCACACTGGAAAAAGCCCTTGAGGTAGCATTTCATTGTAACAAAATTAGACTTAATAGCTGGCACTTTCACGGTTTTATATGAGGTAGATCTCTTATGGCTGTATGAAGCGAAAGGAGGCTGAGGCTCATTTAATGGGTAGAGCACTGCTGCTCAAACCTTTCAAATCAGTGATGAAATGATCTCATACCGGGTAAAGCAGTCCAATTAGGCTTAATGTGCACGGAACAATGATGGGTATAAAACCCACAGTGGTACAACTACAATTATAACAACCTGAATTATACAGACTTTTAATAAGACAGCATTGGTTATTATTATCAACATCTGCTTGTTGAGTGTCACAAAATGTCAGGACACTGGGGCTCAGAGTCAGCAATTAGAATGAGGTTTTTATGAGAAGCAAAGTTGGGTGCAGTTCGAGAAACTGTGAGCTAACAGTATGGTTACAGGCAGTGGGACTATCAGCCATATGGAGCAAATCAAAGCCTATTACAGTAGCACTGTGATGTCATCGCTAGGAGGACAGAGGTTTATATTTGAAACAGGGATTGTGCTGAAAACTGGGTTAACAGAAAGGTTGTAAGACTCTGGAAGACTGAATCAGCAAGTCCCTGAGAATGGAAAGAAAGCATTTCTTTGGACTGATGTGTAATTGTTACATAGGCAAATTTAATATGAGTGCTTTCTCAAGTGGACAATACTTAAACATTAATGACCAAATAAATATTATTAATTTAGATGCCATTTCTGGATTTTTGTTCTAATTTGTAAATTAATTATCTGAAATAAACTGCTATAACTGTCTACATACTGAAGATGACCCAGTTACAGAAGTTCTTCTGATTAATCTCTAATGACAGCATTTACCGCAGGTGTGAATGAAAAGACAATACTCTGATCCAATAGCATGGGACTCCTTCCCGACACTGCTTCCAGTGCAACCAAACCGGATTGAATGTCAGCTGTCTGGAATTGGCTTGAGCTGGATTGAAAATGTGTTACACTAATACGCTCCTGGAAAAGATTATTGAAGACCAGTTTTGACCAAATCTGCAAACCTGCACGGTTCTTTTACAATTGACTCATGCAATAACAGCTCAAAGTGACAATGTACTATGAGAATGGTAAAGTAACGGGTGCTGAAATAGAAATTGTGGTGTACAACTCATTTTGCTCAAGGTTTTGTATATTAGTACTTTTTGTAGCACTGTCATAGGCTAACTGCTGAAGTGGCACACCTTGATGGGCAGCTTATGATTACATATAAAATGAACGATAAATAAAACATAACTGCATTATGAGAAATCCACCAAGAATAATAATAAAGTACAGAATAATATGAATACTGGTACAGGAGAAGTTTAAGAATACTGATCTCGTTATCTCTCTGCTGCAGCAGTTCTTTCAGTTTTTTCATCTGGGGAGTGCTGTCACTCTCCACATCTAGGGTGCTGTCTGGGAGGGGTGAAGAGAGCTTGTCTCCCCTTCTCAGGCTGGATGGACTGGACCTCCTCTCTGTGACCAAGATCTGTAGAACACAAGTTAGAATAGAAAATACACTTTACTTCTGGAGGCATAGTTAAGTGGGGAAAATGCAGCTGCCTTTTTATCTCTGGAGGCTTGTCGTAGGTCACTCAAAATAACTAACTTTGATGTTCTCAACTTTGCCCCCAGTAGACAATTGTTCACATATATTGACTGGCCAAAATTTGGTAAATTTTATAAGTAAAATTATAAACCCCTCTAAGCTGCTATATATGTGGTCACATGTTGTGTGATGTTATCGACTAGACCATGTATACCTGTGTATCGGTAGCCATTGACTGTAAGTGGAGATAGACTTAGGACAGAGGGTAGGAGACAGTTTACACAGAGTGGTGAGGGTATGGAATAGGTTACCCAGCCATGTTGGTGATGCTGAATCATGGGATCCTTTAAGACCCGACTTGACAAAGTTCTGAGATCAATCAGCTACTAAGACAAGCACTGAAAGGCCATATTTCTTATGTTCTTATAGATAGCTTTAGTGTCAGAGCAAAAGGTCCAATATAGTATATGTGATTTGTTATCTGGTTAACAGCACAAAACCACTATGACTGAACTTGCACCACTTAATAAATTGTATATGTGCATTTAAAACAAACATTCTCCTAAATCAGACTGTATGTTCATGTTTAGCATGCATGTAGGGCAGAGGAATGTAAACATGCCTCCAGAAAGAACGTCACACAATACTGCAGTATGGTGACTGTCTGGCCTCAGAGCAATAACAAACCCCAAGTGAGATAAACAGCCATCACTCAGACTTAAACAAATCTCACCAGCTACCAGACTACGGTGGGCGTGTACATTTGAGACCCGACACTTGTAAATAAAAATTGACACTTGGGATATAATTAAAGTGATGGATTAACTCTACAGTTTATAAGGACTCACACAGTAGTTTCAATTCACAAGAGCCTCGATCCTATTGTGCAACATGCCATACCGATCAGTTGCCCAGGATAACTCGTTTCCTATACAAATGCGTCCACTACATTTTGTTAAAAATCCCTCCAAAAACCACAAAGTGGCATAATTCTCTTTCAAACTTTACAAAAAAATACCCTGAATGGACACCAGATGGCGTTGTTTCAAATTGTATATCATTTTATCACTTTTAAATGTACAGTAAGTGGTGCTACAGCTGTTCGATTCCAATTACGTAAAACCAAAATGTAACACAAAAGCATAGGATCTAAACCATTTGCTAGAAAACAGAACACCGATATCGTCATAGCCAGTGACACTTCACTTGTTTTCCTGCCTTGTTCACATGTAAAAATCAATACTGTATGTTTTCTCAGATATACTCCATACACTATATTGTTTGAAGAATTACCACTGCATGCCAATTAGAGACAGCACATAATTCTTTACCTGTCTTTGAAATTGATGACAGCAACAAAGTATTGTGTCAAATCGTATTAAACTGGATAGTTTGATGCATACTTCTGATCACTCTTAGGACAATATTTCAGCTACTGGCCCCTTTCAGTGTCACCAATTGAACATACAGGGTAGTTCCATGTCAAACACCCTGATTTTAAGAAAAAGTGGAAGATATGTTGCAACAAAATAAAAAGAAATAGGCCTAGAAGGTTAATGAGAAACAGCATTTCTCTAGGTCAATTAGGTCTTGAGATATGATGACCCTGTTAAATTCGGGACAAGCCGCAAATTGTACTTTACACCAAAATATCTCACAATAGGAATTACAGAAACAAGCTGGTAATGTACAGGAAATTGGATCACAAAAGTGTTATTTTCCAAATTTCTAAAATTGTAAATGAATGGCATGAGTGCTAGAATGTTACATAGTGCATATCTAGAGATTTCTAACATACAGTACTTTGGTTTTTTTTGTTTTTTTTCTTTTAATTTAGTCATTGCCAATGATTTTACCCCAGTGTTCTTCCCAATTTGGAATCGCCAATTGTATTTTTATTGATCCCGGTTCACCGCTGCAAACCTCCGGCGACTTGGGGAACGGTAGCTGACACACGCGTCCTCCGAAACGTGTCCCTGCCTAGCCGTCTTTTTTTGTACTGCAGCTCCACAGCGAAGCTAACAGACCTATAGTGCCGGAGGACAACACAGATATGAATGGCTCCACAGCAGACCCGCAGGCACCCTATCAGCCACAGGAGTCGCTGGTGCGCGGTGAACCGTGGATTGCCCTGCCGACCTAAGCCCTCCCTACCCGGGCAGCGATCGCCTAATTGTGCACCGCCCCCTGGGAACTCTGAACATAGCCTGGATTCGAACTGGCGATCTCCAGGCTATAGGGCCACAACCTGGTGTCATGTGGGTCGGCTAAGCATTTCTACACTGCTTTTTGAAGAAGCAGGGTGGACCTAAGGGTGACAGAAGCATGTATGCAATGCCCCGGAAGCAGCAACGTTCACATGACCACGTTTTCATCTGTTAATGCACTGCACTGCCGCCCCTGTAAAATCCAGCTTTAGCCAATCTCTCACAAATTGTTTGGAAGACGTGCTTGTTATGGACTCTTCCATCCCAGCTTCTTGGATTGAATCGTTGGCCCAAATGTTGATTAGAGCAAATGTTTCTTAATTGCTCCACATCATCTGCAGCAATCTGGCTCATTGTGTGTCTCAATCAACAAACTGAATAAACAGAAATGTCTCGCAAGGTCCTTGCGAAAGTGAAACTTTCACGCAGCCATGGCTGCTTGTGACTTCCTACGATTACTAGCGCATATCATGCATTTTGTCTCTCTCGCTCGAGCTAGGGTGACCCCGGTGCATGGTTTCACACTACACAGAGTCGGGACCCGGGTAATAGCACTAGTGTGAAAGGGGCTTAAATGACCTAAATACCTGCATGTGAAACTCATTAAACATTAGTTTTTTCACATTGTTTTTGCCACATATTAGCCACACCCATCAGGATGCTTGTTAACAAAGCAAGTCACAGATAGGCCGCTTTAATCCACGCCCCCTCCTTTCGTTCTCACTGGATGGGGAGGATTTGTTTATTTCATTTTCATCTATGATTCTGATTGACTGTGACTCGTGTGTTTGTTGAAATGAAAGCATAAAGCAAGTGCAGTTAATTTTTTTTTTTTTTTGTAGTTTTTACATGTTCCGTTTTTTACATTTTTAGTCTAGATACATGTGTCAGTCTAGTCTTATGTAATTTTGCACACCCTCCTATCTTTTCCGTACAAAACGCTTTAATTCACTCTGATATTATACTTGTAGTTTTCAGTTACGCTAAGAACTGTTACGTAAAATATTTGAATTTGAAATTATGAAGCAAAATATGAATGTTAAACAATAAGAACAAAACTGTCAACAACTTTGGAAAACAAATTGTTATAAACTATTTTCTTTCATGTTATGCTTAATTAAAAAAATAAGGCTGCTAAGTGAAAGGAATTCATTTTTTTACTTTTTCTCATAGGCCTATAACTACGTGTATGTGTATTGTGTTAAGAGTGGACATGAATGGTGCTGACGTTTTGTGCTGTGACCCCCTAAATAAAGTAAAACAAATAAAATAAAGTAAAAAAATTTTTTAAAAAAAACTGATTTCAAACGACCAAAATATCATTGCCCAAAACCAATTTAAAAAAACAGTATACATTGTTACTATGCATTCTTACTACATTGCAATACAGTGCACTCTGAAAGCAATATGAAAATTGACTCACCACTTTAAAATGTTCTCCTTCTTGATTTCACCCTTGCAAAGTCTTTGATGATTTCAGAGAAATCCAACCTTCTCAAAATGTCACATTCCATGGACATGATTGCCAGGCAGTTGAGACGATCCTGGCTCATGGTGGCTCTCAGTTCATTCTTTATAAGTCCCATACGAGAGAATGACCATTTCGCCAGAGGAGTTGGTGCACATCAAGGAAAGGTAAATACGCAAAGCCGTGGCAACATTTGGAAATGTGGAAATCACAGGGGCATTTAAAGTGAGGCGAAGGAGGTCAGAAGCTGTCTTCTCTTTACCCACAACAAATTCAGCAAAGTGAAGCATTTCTGCTGGGAAAGATCCATTCAAATCTGAAGGATAAGTGGACACGAGGGCTGCAGCTTTTTTCTGAATATCACATGCTGACATGTTTTGAAACTCGGTCAGAAAGCCAAACACGTTGTGTACATTGACCTAGGCTTCTGCTCGGAGCTGGCAGTGCGTTGAAAGGGTATTCAGGATTTTTTACGAAAGTCTCAACGTGAAATTTGTCTCTGCCTTGGACACGTACTTCAGTGTGACTCGGTCCATCTTGCAGAGCACTGGGCAGTCGTCTCTCCCGTTGCGTTACATTACGGTATGTCTTCACAACTGCTAATTGTATGGCGCGTTCTTCATAATCATCAAAATCATTACAGATTTTTTCAAGATATGATTTTAGAGATTCCAGTAATTTAACCACCAGTGACAGTTTGATGTCTTCTGCTTGGACCGACTTAATTGTTGCATTAAATCTCTCCAGGATTGTATCCCACAAGTCAGCTAGAATGACTGTTTCTATGTGGTCCATCTGGCTGCTGAAGTGTTTAGCCATGTGTCTACTTTCTGGTGGTTGATGGTCACTGTCTTGAGCGACTCTATCCAGAGCATTCTTTATCTGCACATATCCTTTCTTAAATGCCCTAGCAGCATCGTGTCTTGCTGACCACCTTGTGTCTGACAATCGCTTGACAACAATCCCATTTTTCCCCAGGTTTTGACGAAGTATTTCCCAGCGATAAGAGGAAGAGGAGAACAGATTGTATATTCCTGTTAGAATACCAAAGAAAGACATGGCATCCACACAGCATTCAGCTGTCTTGTTTCCAACCAAATTTAAAGAATGTCCAGCACACGGAATGTAAACAGCGTTTGAGTTTATTTCTTTTAGCCGGGCTTGGACACATTTGTATTTTCCTGACATATTTGCTGCGTTATCATATGGTTGGCCTCTGCAGTTTGAAAAGTCGATTTCATTTGCATATAATGAAGGTGAGCTCATCGTGAGATTGATCAGGTGTGCTGTCAACACTGATAGAGAAATACTTTAATCATTAATCTCTTGAATAACTGCAGATTTTACTTTATTCCCCGTCAGTCCAATTAGCTCTTCACATATACTGGACTCTGACAGCAGCGTGTTTCCAATCATCAAATCCTGAATCAGTCAATGCACTTTTCTTTGATGAAACTAATTTGCAAACGAAGTAAAATATACACCCTTTTGACGGCGACTACAGCAACCACTCACGATCAATTATTTCCCCATTTTGCAGCGTTCGTTTAAAAATGCTTTTCGGAATGTGTCGAGTTTGACCCTGCTCGCATTTTCTCTCTGAAGCCACATACCTATCACAGCGATTCTGGCAATCAGCGGGTTCCCGCTCTATCCAGTACATGCGAAGTGACTCATCGTCCACTTTCCATTTGGCTGGATCATTACTGAAGGTAAGCACAGCAGGATCAGGGTTATGAGTGCTTTCTGCACCCAGGCCTAGTTCTTCTTTGCAACGTCGTTGTCAGCGCTGACAGTTAAACCGGCTAGATCCACTGTTGCTGTCCTTGCTGCATTGTCTTGCAATGATTTAATCCCGAAATTCGATAATTTGGGTATTTTACTAAGCGTCGCTCAGTCTCTCTATACTTGACATTGACATTCAGCCGACTACAGTATCAAAAAATTCTACGTCGTTCGTGGTTGCATCAATTTGACGTGAAAGATGCCGGCACGCCCCCATATAAGGTCATGTTTTACATCACTCGTCATCGTCCCCGAGTCTGTGTTGAGGGAGTGTGTTTGCGGCTGACAGCGGAGATAGAGTGTGGGTGGAGTTGCCCCCACGTACCGTGTTACTGTTTTTGTGTTTTAAATTAAATGTTGGGTTATCTATTTTAGACCTTGAATTAATGTCTCTCGTCTCTTCAGTCTTTGAGACAACATGTGAATAAATGTTAATTAAAAAAAAAAAAAAAATGCATTGTATGTTTTTCGTGCCCCCCCCCCCTAGATTTTGGGCCCTGGACAAATGTCCTGTTGGCCCCCCCTTAAATCCGGCCCTGCGACCTGTCACTGTGACAGACAACAGTTTTTCCGAGCAGAAACGCTGAATTCACCTTCAGCTTCTGGAAGCAGTGCTGGATTTTTCGCATGTCGGCACCCACGTCCAGGGCAGCTTCAGGGTCAGAGTCCTCCAGGAACACCTCCATTCTCTCCTCAAGTCTGAAACACAGCAGGGGAAACACTAATTACTCACCACCAAGAGGAATGCGAGACACATTTTTAATAAACACTGCATCCTTTGGCTAGCTTTTTATGCTTCCCTGGTGCTCAAGCAACACCATCTGAGCTATGAAAGGAATCTGCAGTCTCCAGTCATGGAAATGGAAGAAATGACACACTACATGTGTGTCACACCTTTTCAGTGAAGCAGAGCATTCTTCTCTGTGTTACAACTCATTCGATCAGATTTTCTAGCCATATACCATATTATTAAGCTGGCAATGTTTTCTTTAACAAATACAGACTCCACTCATGTATCATACTACTGTAAACCTCTTTATTTTCACAGCCAGACAATTTTGCGTGGTTGATATCAGCACCCTTTATATCCACAGAGTGAACAAGCATAACTCAGTTGAATAGACTTCAGTTTATTCAATAACAGCAACATTTAATTTATGAAACTTTTTTCATAAGAATCCCAAAGTGTTGTACAAAAAAAAAATTATAATTAAGAATAATTTAAAAAAAAACAACTACTGTACTCAGTACAACTTCAATAAAAATTTACCTGTTTTTAATAACTAGTACAAATGCAATAACTAACACAACTGCAACACTGTAACTAGTACTAATTTTCAATAACTACTGTATTACATGGAAGATTATGTGCTCAATTAAAAATAATAATAATTTTAATGACAGTGTTCCATTACAGTACATAGTTATTTACTATTTCACTTGCAATATCTGTGGCACTGTCCTGGGTGTGAACAGCATCACTGAATCCGGCATCTCTCAAGCCACGTACCAAAACATTAATTTCCACAGCGAGATCAGCAACAACCTTCAATCAGCCACTTGGCATAAACTGTGATTCAATGCTTTAAAGTCCACGTTAATGTCATTATTAGCCTTGCCTTCGTCTAATCCAGATTTGACAATGCTAGCATACCATTCACTGAACTGTGACTTTAATTTGGTTTTGAAATGTTCGTTTACATTGACATCAATGGGCTGCAATTTTCCGGTACAATGTGCTGGAACAAAAACTAGTAGAATGTAAGTTTCGGTCAATTGTTTCAGAAAGGATTCACATCTGTGTGCGGCAAAAACATCAAACATTGCCAGGGCAGGCTCGGTCTCTCAGTCCAAGAGTTTCCCGTGTTTTTTGAAAATACGGAATCAGAATGTGCTCCAGTAACTCTTACTGTAGTAAAATGCCACCCATCAGGAAACTGAACTTTAGGGTGGCACCAAGTTGTGATGCCTGCATAGATCAACTGTGGTGGTAACAGCTTCCCACCGAGTGTGGTTGTCAAGACAACCGTCACCTTGCGTTAATCACCAAGACCTCGAACTTCTACTTGTTTATCTTCCTGAGGAGACAAGGTCCACTGGCTTGCAGGGACACATTTCACTCCTGTCAAATTTGATGGTCAGCGACAGCTTTTTTTTATTCTGTTCAGGAAATTTTCTAGCTGCCTTAGTTCCCTTTCGCCACACAAGCCTCATTCTGGACATCAGGGATTTTGCCCATGCCCTTGATAAATCCAAATACTCCCCGTTTTCAGGCAAAAGTGAGGGCTGATGACGGACGATTCTGCACGTTGCTGCGATGGCAAGGGACCTATTGACAATGCCGCCTGCCGCACAAAGTTTTTAGATCTAATTTTGCACTGTTTTATCTAATTGTCCTAAAGCAAGGGGCTAGAGAAGGCTCCTTGATGGATTTTAGCTTCTCCAGGTGCACTTAGACAGCGCTTCAGTATGTTTGTGCTCATTAAACAGACCATCATTTTTGCTGCATTTTTACTGTACTTGCTTCTACCAAAAACTATTGATTGCCCATGTAGGAGCCATGAATGGGTTACTCCACTTCTAAATCAAAAGAGAGTTAATTAAGCCGTATACAGTACGGCTCTAGAGAAATCCATTGGGCAGCCCTGCTGTATAACATCAGTGTGCACCAGGAATCGCAGCCTCCTTCGATTTACCTTTCCGACCACTGGATCTATCCTGCACGCTATAGTTAACAACAGACTGTGGAATGGCAGGGGGTCCAGACCGAGCACATAACCGCTGGAAAGCGCTGACACTTTCCTGTTTGCCTGTAGGCTAATCATCCCAGGAGTAAGTGCGGATGTCAGTGTTCAGTGACTATACCTGCCCCCCCGGCTTGAATCTGCAGGTGGTAAGTAGATGGGCTGACCACAGCTGCTCAAACCACAAGACCGCCAGGAATCTTGCTGTTTATCAGGCTTTATCTGCTGCCCCGTTTTCCATAGGGAAACAAAACCTGTCTTCAATTTAGGCTGGGGCTGCAGCCACACAGCTCAGAGCTTGTGGTTCTCCTTCATACAGACATACTCAGTCTAGTACTGTCAGTGGAATGAATTGGGAGGTGAAACTGTGGGGGTCTTTACTTAAAAATGTAAAGAGTGGCGGATTTAATCACTGCTGTCCTTAAACTTGTAAAGCTGTGCTAATGTGGGTCTCTATGCAGTGAACAGAGATTCATTCTATATTCTATACGCTTCAAAAAAAGAAACGCATAGGTGTTTTGAATGTACTTTTTATAGCATTAGTAAGGCAGTTTGCATAGTAAAACAGACAGTTCCAAAGAACCTTAACCTGTACAGAAATCATTAAGACATTCAATAAAGTCACTTTCAAAGGTCAAACAAAGTTCAAGGTCAACAGAAATCAGTAACAGGTATGCCCAGGGAAGCACCTGAACATTGTTCTGAGTGAGGAAAACTGTGGTGGCCCGGGGCTGTGTGCGGCCGTGCATTGTCATGCTGGAAAATGACGTTACGATGGTTGATGAATGGGATCACATGAGGCTGTATGATCTCATGACAATAGCACTGACCTGTCAGGTTGCCTTGAACATGAACAAGGTTGGTTCTGCCACTGTCTGAGATTGCTGCCCACACCATGACACTCCCACCACCAAATCTGTCAACCTGTAGCACACAGCTGGCTGCAAAACGTTGATGATGTCACCTGTATACCCGGGCTCTTCCATCTGCACGTTGAAGCAGAAATCTGGATTCATCACTGAACACTACGTTTGTCCATCTTTGTATGAGCCATACTCTATGATTCTGACACCGCTGAAGTTGTAGTCGATGACATTGCGGCGTAAGAATCACTCCTCTAACTGGCCGCCTTGCTCAGATACCTGCCTCCCATAGATGGTTTCTGACAGTCTACCCATTCCTGGTATTGCAGATGTTGTAGAGGTTGCTGTGGTGAACCTGTCATGTAAATGACGTAGGCGTATAAATCTGTCCTGGGCTGCCGTCATCACACGTGGTCTACCGGATCTTGGTTTGTTCCACGCTGCTGGTATCGGTGCCAGTCATCCTATAGTGCTCTGGGAAACATTCAGACACCGTGCCACGGCGGACTGAGATTCGCCTGCTTCCAAATGTCCAATAGCATTTTCCCGTTGAGCCTCGGTAAGTCTAGGCATAACTTCAAATGTGTCTACAGCAAACACCAATAAGACATGCATGCTGAGAACCCTCCACTTTTATAGCCACATCTCGGCATGTTGCACGTGCAGTGAATGTACGTGAATACTGCAAGTCTTGGTGTTAATTTTGGGAATACTACAGTGTTTTGTAGTATTCGCATACGCCATGCGTTTTCCATCCTGACAAAGTGACACTGTCAGAAAAACGTGTTTAAAAAAAATACAATTCTTTTGAACAAGTTTTGTTCCAATTTTTAAGAGATTGAAGAAAAATATCTGCTATGTTTTGTTTTTTTGAAGGGTATATTTCTGATCTTATAATGGGGGTCCATAACGCATTAAATACAATTTTTGGACCAAACCTCTTATACACGTAGCTGTAAAGATGAATGCATACAAAAGTATTAGAAGTGTCTAACACTGATACTTTACTCTTAAGGGCTTGTACCTCAAAAACAGCTCAGTCTGGGCTACAACACATAACTGCGGTTGCCCTGACCCATGCATCACTTACTGGTCATAGGTATTCCTTACTTTTCATTTATTAATTAGCTGTTAAGCAAAGGTCTGTTTAAAGTTGCATACCTTTAAATGATCCTGTTATAAAACAAAATGAAAAATAAAAAAACACAAAGCATCACTGGGAGTAATACAGGTATTCTTTATAGCACTATTTTCAGTAGGCTAGGCTAGCCATTGGTGATCTCTCTGCAATTTAATGAGCATTAAAAAAATACCTGTTTACCTTCAACATTGAAAGCATTACAAATATTTCTGTTTTCATTTTTAATGTACACCATTGTACTGGGCTTCTTTATATAAAAAAAAAAAAAAAAAAACTTAAGATCTGTCATCTGGCACCCCTAAAGTGCACTAAAAACACTGCAGGAATCTTTCAGAGAAAGTACAGGGAAAGGAACTCTGAAATGAAGGTAAAGCAATCAACACTCTCGCTTGCCAAGGCAGCATTTCCCGATTTCTCCAACTAAGCTCCAACTGGCATTCGGACCTTGTGTGTGGGAGGGCTGTGATGAGGAATCAAGACAAAGAAACCAGGTTTGCATTAGTCGTTTGGGAAACATGGAGCAATTTTTTCCTTGAGAGGTAGTATTTTTGGAGGATACAGTATACCTTCTGTAGAAAACATGTCCAGCACTCAAGCTAAAGTGGAAAGGATGTGCTTCCTTTGGGGGGACGGAAGCAGGAAAGGGGATGCATACCTCCATGGTTTGGGGAATAAATTATATTTTAAAATGATAGTCAAACTCGTGAGTAGTCCCTGTTCCCACACTGGTTTGTAAACATGAATTTAAAAGGTGCAGAATTCTGCTTTTGCTTTTTTCACATTTATTTTGAAAAAACCCAGACCCAGTGTTTCTCCAATCCACTCCATATGTAATTTCATGTATATAGTACTGCATATGAAGCCTATTGCAGTGGGGTTATCAACCAAGTTGGGGGACATATAATAATCCATGAGTAACTTAAGCATACAGTGACACAAACCAGTATTCAGACTTGACTGCTGGTTAGTGGTGCTTAGGGACGGAATATTTGTTGCCTTATTAAATATCTAGATATCCCTGAATAGGTAATTGTACCAGTGCAGAATGGCTGGGTGTGACAGGGTACTCCCCGCCCCTGTGCATATTATGATTTGTGTTTTGTATTTAATGTATTATTTTGCATTTTATTATGTTTGGCAGGACGAGCAAGGTGCTGTCTGTCATTATATGTTATTGTTTCCTGTTATGTTATTGTTTCCTGAGAATGTGTGACTGTCAGCTACTCATTGTTTTAACTGGCTGACAGTCACGCAGATTACTAAACCCGTGCAAATGTGACTGAGGGATAATAAAATAATTAATAGCTAGTTAATCCCTCGGTCACAACTATATACACCTGCAGCTTTGGCTGCATGGGGTTGATTGCTCGTGAGTGGAGAACAGGAGTAGAGCGAGGAGGTAAAACTGAAATATTTAAAATAAACAATTGCTGTGTGTGCTGGTTCAATACCAGCACCATACTTATTGCAGTTATTATTTGTATGTTTGTTTGCTTTGGCCCACGTGCACGTTTATTTTGAAAAGTCTTTTGTTTTCGTAAAACCGTTTTATTTAATAAAGAACTGAGCGCCGTTGCGTCTCAGTTTTACCCTGCACTAGCCTGTGTGTTGTGGTTTCTGTTTCTGGTCTGACGTCACCCCTACAGCCAACCTTGTCACACTGGGCGAGACCATTTTTTTGCATTTTGCCCCAAAAAATGTGTTTCTGCAACAGTGACCGTCGAGACAGGTATCACAGTGATTCTGTATTTGTAGTAAATGGATAAAATTTGGGTTGCATATTTTTGAAGAGGTATACCCACATAGTTAGCAAACAAGAGTAGGTCTAATGGGTAATAAATGTTCCACCCCAAATTGTAACCAAATGTTATCACAGTAGGACATGTGGTTCTCTAGATACAAGTAAAACGTGTAAATGTGGCAATTTCTTGTACTACATAAACCTTGTATTCCCAATATCTGCTACACCCTAACTTGTGTACAAGGCAAGGTCCATCACTATTAGATAAAGCTATAGCCAGAGATGTCCCTCTCGCAGGATTAAAACTTTCCCTGCAAAAAAGTGTAAGTGTGCGTGCCATGGAGACCCAAAGAAACAAAACAAAACAACACAACAAAAAGACACCACATGGCCACGCTGGCACCGGTGGAGCTGTCTCAGCTAATAGCAACAGTAGGGGGGCATTAAGGCTTGTGATGGGATTGTGGTTTCTATATTGGAATAAATCCCCTTGAATAGCCCATTGGAGACGCCACACTGTTTTCTATGGTTTGAACTTCTCTCTGAACAAATTCATAATCTTTCTAAGAGTAGCAATTAAAGTATATTTTAATGGGTACATCCTCTGCCCATAACCTGGACCTCCTGTTGAGGCTCTGTGTGATTTGCTGGACACAGCTTAACTCTGCCCTTATCTAATGATAGTAACTTGCAGAAAATGTAGGGTGTTGTATTTCCTATTACAAATCTCCAAATAACAGCGGAGGGAGTTTAATAAGGACAATATGGTAAGGATGTACTCTAAATCCTGAGCCAAAACAAGGGCCACATTTTAATGATCTACACTGCAGAGGATTGAAATACTTCATAAGAGATAGGACTAACTAGACAAACGAAATAAATCAAAAACAGGATTACTTCTGGAGCTCATCCTCTGTGAGTTGGTCAGTTCTCTGCTCTCCGGTCACCATGGCGAGTTCGTCCTTCAGCGCCAGGATCTCTCTCTTCAGGCGGATGATCATCTGGAAAGACAGTACAGCTCGAGTCAGTTCCCCTCCCTCTCCTGCCTCCCTCTCTCCCTCCCTCCCATTAAGCTCCATGCTCGGAAAGTCCTATACTATAGTCCTATATAGTACTATATGTACTATAGTTCTGGCTATAGTACAGCTCGAGTCATTTCCCTCCCCCCTCCCATTCAGCTCCATGCTCGAAAAGTCTGGCAGGTTACGCTGCCATCGGCACGCAGATTAAAAGCAAATGCTTCAAATTTAAAAACAGATTGAGGGAGGCTTCATAAATTCAAACCACCGGGGCAGAACCCGCTTCCTCTGGCCGAGTTTCCAGTAAGAGCAACCAGTCACTGTTAAATATCTAGCAGTCTATCTTCAGTGCCTATCTCAGGCTTTTCACTAAAAAGTGCTACCTGCACATAGGCACCATGTTGGTTGTAGACAATGCGGTACTACTTAGGGAAAATATTAGATTATAACCATCTTTAGATTTTTGATTGATGGAAAAATGATCAGGGGTTGAGGAAAAACACATACCGTGCAGTAGTGCAAGCCAGTGCGAATGTATTATATAAAACAGAGACCTTAAAATTCTCATCGTTAGGCACAGTTGCTCTTTGGAAAGAATCTTTTGGCTTGTTCTACAATATGAATCACTAATATAGGCATAAATTAAAAGTGTTCGGCATCACCAAGCAAAGCTAATGTCATCTTCAGTCCACACTGTAGCATTCTGTCACCAGAATCCCTTCTTCAGCAGTTCCCAGTGAAAGGCTGTAATTATTTTATACAGCCATTAAGGTTTCTGTGGTGGGCTAGTATTCCTAGCAGCGAGCTGGCTTTGGCTATCAACGATTTGCCTTTGGAATTAAACCACCGCAGTGTGCTAATCACACTTGCACTCACGCAATAGAGTAGTCACGCACTTTGATTCTCATCTAAATGCTGGAAACCCTTAACTGTGCAGCACCATGCTTCTTGTATTAAGGGGGGTGATCATTACTCCACTGGGGTCTGCACACCAGTGAGGGTACAGAGTAGTTATGTTGTATATGTTTTAGCTAGAATTCTAGTTGATGCAAAACTTTTGGCCATAACTGTCGATTTATATTAAACGACCAGGAAATGGCACTGTTGTATATATTTATGGTTAGCATGGGCATATACAGTCAACCCTCTTTATACCGCCAGGTAAGGGCCATGGGCAAAAACGGGCAATAAGCGATGGTGACGTTAGTGAGGGTCAACAAAAAAAAATAAAAATAAAATAATCACACACACACACACACACACACAACCTTCTGTTTGCAATTACAGTATCTCCATGTCATTTTAATAAAACATGAATCATTTTTTAAACTACAGTACTAGTTCTTAACACAACAGTAGGTCTACTAGTGACGTTTTATCATCTTTTCCCATTTGTATGAGTTTATAAAAATAATAATAAAAAATAAAAAAGAGTACCTTTTTTTTTTTTACTGTACTGGTCATTTGAACTTTACTGTTTGTGGCACAACTTTAAGCCTGCTGAATACTATCCCCCATTGAAAGATGCCATCTATTTATTTCACAAAGCAATTTAAGCTCAACAGCATTCTTTTTTAAGCAGTTAAAAAATTTCTTCAAGAAGGAAGAAACAGAGTACCTGTCAAATTAAAACAGGCACCCACCCAGTACTCCAACTGGCCTAGATTAATTTCCACTTTCCAATCTATTAGATCCATTTGATTCTAATCTATCCCCATATGCCATAGATAAAGACAGGACATAAAATAAAAACTCAACAGCATGCAAGGACAGTGGACCTGAATAAACACCAGTGATTGGCAGGCACCCAGTTCATAACACATCAGCAGAGTGGTGCTAAAATTCAGCCACAAACAGATAGATCTCTGAACAAACATTCCTAACACACTAACACCAAGGCACTAAACACAGGGTCAGACAAGGATACATAGCACGGGCATTACATGTTAATGCTTAGAAGTATCTTGGCTTTTTCATATGCCCCATGATACTAAAACAGTCAGTCACCTGCTATTAGGGCGAAACTTCAAAAATGCTACTTTTAAACTTACATAAAAAATCACTGGCAATTACATTTTTACACATTGTACAGGGCATTACAGTGCAATGCAAGAAAAAGACTTGTTTTTACAATTCATACTCTTTATCCTATTTGTATTTTTATTTTTTATTTCAGTTTATTTCAGTGCCGTTTGCATTCATGGTCAGTTTTATTTTGTTTTACTTTGTGCTGCCAAAAGGGCAAAACTGCAATGTTATTATTATTATTATTATTATTATTATTATTATTATTATTATTATTATTATTATTATAGAGACTTTTGCTTGAGGTTAATGATCACAATGGAGTTTCCTGGTCTGTAAAGTTTCTATGCAACTTGCTGCAGCATTCCTCTTAATTTTACAATGTTCAAATTTAAATAAATAAAAAATGCAGTACCACGTACCTTTTTGAAAACACGGCAATACAACAAAACAACCCTTTGTTGCACGGTCTGTATAACAAGTACTAGAATGTTCCTGATACTGTTACTGTTTCAAACGCATGTTAATGCAAGAAAAGCAAATGTGCCCATTAGCCTCTTCATACCTCCTTTTCAGATTCACCCTTTTAGCATTCATTTTGTAACAATGTGAAAATAGCCAACAATGCAGTTTCGCCCTTTTTGCAGGTAAGGGACGAGCAGTACTAGTCTCTGCAGGAGTCTCTGATGCTGCCTTGTGCAACATTTGAGGATACAACAGTTTATCTATTGTTCTTTATTAGTAATAGTTGCATATTCTGAATTAATGTAATGAAAAAAAAGTGAAGAACCAAAAAAAGCTGGGTAAAAAGGGGACCAGTATTTATTTTAATAATGGTAAGAAAATGGATTTCAAATTATTCGTTAGAATCCCTTTAACATCATATTGTGTGTGTTATGCTTCATTCTCTATTGTTCATTTAGCAAGTCTGCTTTTTAAATATTTGAAGGGAGGTGGTTTAAAAAAATGACCACTAGGAGTGTGCAGCAGTCATTTCTGTCCAGTCTGAAACTCTGGTTTTACATAGAGATCTTTTTCACTACTGCAGAGGGCAGAAATTACAGTTGCAAAGTTCAGTTTCTAAAAACATAAATGGTTGCATGCTGTATGAACTACTAACCTTAGCAGCTCTACTAAGAAAGGTAGCTCATGCAGCACACATACCCAAGTTAGTCTAGCTGTTAAATAATTATTGAAGTAGAAATAGAAATAGAGAATGCAAACATACATAATTGGAAAATAGAGGCAAGAAAAATATTCTGAAAATGTAGATGGTATAAACCGATGTACTATATGAGTAAAATTACTGTTACAGGAGAGTGCTCCAGACCAGATTTACAGTTCTAGCACTTTAACAGACAGTAATTAATAACTCAATTTTTAATTTGCTATGCACATACAACATATTGTCTGTTTTGTTGAATAGTATTAGCTTTTAAGATTTTTTATGGCAAAGATATGTTCTACGAGTTCTGTGTATTGTTAAAGGGCTACATGCATCTTTTTTCTTTCTTTTTTTTGTACACCAGCACCTCACTATACCTAAAATCTCCCAATAACACTCAAATAGTAAATAGTAAGTCTTGCAGACATCTTGGTTTCTCTGATTGATCTCATCATACTATGTACTGTACACAAGCACCCCCATCACAATAATCCCCAAAATAACTAGTAAATAAAATATAATAAACAAACACATCTTGCAGATTTGCAATCTGGTCAAAGTGGTCTCCACTTCAACTGTGTACATTAATCGCCACCACATCACAGACCTCCCATATAATTTGATAATAAAAAATAACAAGTCTTGCTCAAAAATAATTAAAATGATGTTAGGACTTTGAAACGATCAAAATAAACATTAAACCACTGTCTCGTCACCAGGCCCATCGAGAGAAGTTTGGGGCCCTGGTGCATCATGTCGGCTGGAGACCCCCACCACCTCCCATCCCCCCAGTCGTATTTTTAGATTTAAACAGTAACAAAATCATTAAAAAAGCCTTTTAATGTGCAAAAATTAACTAATTATTAGTCCATCTTTGGATGCTGAAGTAATTGGTAGTTTCAATAGTAATTATGCTCTACAACATTTAATAAACTAAACCGCTACGGTACTTACAAAAAACTTGGTGCATTGGATACCCGCTCGCTCTGCTGCTTCTGATGCACTTGCTGCAGAAGCCAGAGCAGCAAGTCTGCGCCGCTGAGACGGGCCAGTCAAACATTAATGTGCTTCACTTATTCCCACCCCTACATCTCCGAGTAATTCAAAGAGGTATGTCTTCCTGACACATATCATTAACCAATTATTGACTTTTAAGCCATTGACAGGTTGTTATGGCTTCGAAATACCACCTTAAAAAATGTAAATGATATATTTTTTCATCTTCCGATTGTCAGATTTGCTGTCAATCGAGTCTGTAGAAAGCTTGCAATTATTATTTTACTCACCAATTCATCATGTACATTTAACAAAAAAATCTTTGCGGCCACCTCTGTAAATAGAAATCACTCTATAATGGAAACACTAAAGCGCAAATATAACCCTGACTAAATGGAGTCACAAACCCAATGGAAACAGAGTTTTAGTTCCAGAACAGAAAACAATCAGGCATGTGACTGCCTTCAAGATGGTAATTAGCAGCACTGCCAGACACAGCCGCTTTCCTGATGACAAATGAAGTCAACGTGTCCTTGTGCAGCACATCTCCACCCAGCTCAGTCACCCTGGTCCTCATGAAGTCTGCGGGAAAGCTTTGGCCAGGGCCTAGTGACTGTGCATGTGTGCAAAAGAAAGAAGCTTAGCCAAGCTGGATATGAGCAGTTTTGGATGCTATTCCTCCTCTGAATATCAAGTTCAGCCTGGGCCAGAGTATTGCCTGCATGGTAAAAGATTACTAGAAATGATTACTAGTTCCTGTCAACTTTGTCGATATTAAAAGATATCAAGGAACTATCAAATAAGAGAAGGGGTGTTAACTGCTGTCTTATGTCACATTCCATCTAAACCAGTCTCTAAATCTCTTTCCAATATTAAACTGGGGTTGCAGCTGGTTCCATCTGCAGTCT
The DNA here is from genome assembly GCA_030684275.1 of Acipenser oxyrinchus oxyrinchus. NCBI lineage: Eukaryota > Metazoa > Chordata > Actinopteri > Acipenseriformes > Acipenseridae > Acipenser > Acipenser oxyrinchus. Next base: position 11,286,153 of record CM060251.1, read on the forward strand.
CCAATCCAGTCGGAAACCAGACATTACATAAAATTAAAAGATCACCTGTAACTACCACGTTTTAATATAATTGCTTTTTATAGATTAACCCAACAACCTCCATTATTTCCCTGACAGTATATTATACTAGAACCGGCAGTGCTGACATATTTTCCTTCTGCAGTAGGAGATTTAAAAAAACTGCCTCTTTAGGAAACAGATCGAGTTCTACCAGTCCACAATCTCAACTGATGCTGACAGAGTCTGAAAGAAAAAAGTTTTGATCTCAGTCTGCTGCTGGAAAGGAACACATCTGATTTAAATCACTTTCAAGTCAATCCCAGTGGCAGATGGAAACATACAGCTCACAATTTCAGCTTGGATAAATTGTCAAAATATTCCCAAATTAGCAAAAAACTTGAATTCAAATAGGCTACTTTCCATTTCCCTACAGTGTTCTCTTTCTCTTTAGCTATGGCACACAACTGGCTCGTTATTCAAACCTGATTTCTCAATTAAATCTCTCTTAATTGACCTACCACAAACAACACGCAGCTCTGAATTCCCCCTGCCCTGCACATTTTATCTGGCCAGACGAGCCTGCAAGAATTTTGCACCACGTTCCAAAACATTTTCTCTGTCTGGCTCTAATAGCCTGTGTTTGGGTTGCAGGTATGCACTAATCAGCCTGTCTGGTCAGCTCTGAGTAATTGCTTCATTGTGAGTGTTTGTAACCTGTGGAGGCTACTATATTTGGGCTCTGGGTCATTAGTTTGGGAGACTTGTTTATGATCCGGGGGGCGGGGTACATTCATAGATGTTGACTTCTATAAACTAGATGTAGAAAAGCCTTGTAAGTAATGCCAGGTAATGGCAAGAATTTAGACCTCAAACAAACAAGCATTCAGTGTTCTTGAGCACCGGGTGTCTCAGTGAGTCAGTAACAGGATATAAGGCTTTCTATCAAGGTCAAGGACTTTAAGAAGGTCAGAGAAATGTACATGATGTTATGCAATTATACAAACATTTCTTTGTCTGTCTTTCGCATATTGTTCTGAAAACTGGTTCCCTGAAGTAGTAATGTAACCATTACCGAAAGGCTATTTACCTCCTAAAGACCCGAATCCTGAAAATTGTATACCAAAGCTGCTCGCCGAGCCAGTGACGCAGTCGTAGCCCTGCACCCGAGGGCACAAAAGGACTGAGAGAACAGACACAGAGTTGCAAGCTCGATGGGTCAGGATGCCAAAAAGGTCCCATGCCTGACTGAGCAGGTCGCGGCACTTCGGCAGTCTCCACGGCTGGACGCTCAGGAGCTGCATCAGGGTTGAAACCCAGAGTCTCCTGGGCCAATAATGGGCTACTAGGAGCAACTTCGGCCCTGCCTGATTTTCTCCAGACACAACGGGCACACGGCAAGCAGTGGGAAGGCATATAACAGATGCTTCGGCCAGTGGTGTGCCAAGGCATTTATTGCCAGCAGGTCCACGCCTCCTATTATGGAGAACCAGAGGACAGTGGGTTAATTCCTGGGAGACAGAGGTCTATCTCTGCTCTCCAAAACATCCCCCAATTGAGGCTCACCACCTCAGGGTGGTCTCCACTGTTAGCTGCTGGGGACTCCCCTAGAGCAAAAGCTTGCGGGCCACACAATGGAACCTGGGCGACCTGGTGGTTGATATAAGCCACCAGTGTTGTGTTGTCTGTACAGACAAGCGCATGTCTCCCTCAAACCTTTTTTTGCAAGGCCAGGTAAACTGCCTGCAGCTCTAAAACACTGATGTGGAAACCCTGCTAAGGGGGGTTCCACACACCTTGCACACCCCGGCTGGACGCCTACGTGGTGATGACCTCCATTCTGGTGACATTAGCCAGTGCTATGCCTATATATCTATGTAGATGGTCTGGCTGTTTCCACCAAGAGACAGAGGTCGCGGTTCAAAGTGGGCTGAAAAAAAACTGCTGTTGAAACAGGCCTGCAGAGGGCGCATGCGCAGGAGATCCAATGGAAAGGTTTGCTGCCATCAGGCCTATAAGTTTTTGGAACGTTACTACCGTGGGCGCTCTGTTGAGCTGAAAAGCTCCAAACAGGTGGTTATTCTGTGCACTCTGTCGTCTGACAGAGTGGGCAGCATGGCCCCGGAGTCCAAGCACACTCCTAAATAGAAGGTTGTCTGGGAAGGTGTGAGCTGGCTCTTCACATGCTTCACCGTAAGGCCCAACCGTTGAAGGTGGCCAATGTTTCATGTGGGCCCCTGCCTGTGCTGGAGACGGCACAAATGAGCCAGTCATCCAGATAATTGAGCACTCTGATGCCTTTGAGTCTCAATGGGGCCAGGATAGCTTCCATGCACTTCGAGAAGGCACAGGGAAGCTAGGAAGAGGCCAAATGGCAAAACACGGAACTGGCATGCTGTTCCCTGAAACGCGAACGGTAGGTACTTCCTGTGTGCTGGTATTATGGGGATGTAGAAATAGGCGTCTTTGAGGTCCACCGTGTCTGAGGTTGAGGATCGGTCTGAGGCCACAATCCCACTTGGGTACTAGGAAGTACCTGGAGTAGAACCCTTCCTCCAACTGGAGGGGGTCTACCATGCAAATAGGCTGTTTTTGAAGCAGAGTTACTACCTCCTGAGACACCACAGAGACATCCTGTGGGTGTGTGACTGATGTTGCAGTTACGCCCTAAAAGAGAGGTGGACTGTGCTTGAACTGGAGCGAATAGCTGGTCTGAACAGTACTAAGCACCCAGATGCCAATAGTCCAGATGCCTCCCTAAGAAGGGGCACCGGTTTGCCACTGGTTTACGTACTGGAGGTGGTCACCTGGAAATTAAAGGACGCAGAGCACTCCTGAGAGCTGCGGATAGCCATTTCTCAAGCGCACACTTGGAAAAAGGGGCACCAAACTCACAGAAGTTGCGGTTAGCCAGTGCCTCCTTGACGTGCTCTGGCCCCAGGCAGTAAGAGCACCTGCCGTGTTTGTCCTCAATAGGCAGACTGGTCTTACATGCCTCACAGGGATAGAGCCCAGGCATGATGCAAGGAGAAAGCAATGCAGTGTACAGATACAGTTGTACAGGTGCTGCCTCAATCTGGTATAGGTATCGACTGGGCGGGGACCAGTTTGATACCAGACCAGTGACCTGAGCACCTGTCAATAGCAGGCTGGAACTGGATTGGTTCCTCGAAGGTACAGGATCGGTTGAGTACTGGTTTGGTGTATTTAACACCGGGTCGGTACTGGTTCAGGATGGGTGCAGTACTGGGACCGGGTCGGTACCGGTCCGGTGACAGCAGCAAGATGCGGTACCAGGGCAGAAACAGATCAGTAATGGTTTGATGACTTTAGCATCGAGTTGGTACTGGTACGGTAACCACGGTCCCAGTTCGGTACCGGGTCAGGTTAAGAGTGGGTCGTGACCTCAGTAGTGGTTTGGTACTGGTCCATCAGTTCGCAGTCACTGCGTAATGCCCACCTGTAAAAGCCACTGGCAAAACCACTCAGTCAGTACCACACACACGAGACTGAGGGAAGCCTGCATGTTAGAATGGACTAACAGCCTTCACAATGGTAATGCTAAAAGCTGTCACCAAAACAACATCAAGATACTGTGGTTGAAGCAACTGCTCTTGCTGCACGTGTGCTGAGCACTACATTGCAGACAGGCCTGCGCGTAGAATCTGTAAAAAACACACAAACAGAAAATACTTTCAACAAAAACAGTAATTAAACAATTAAATAATAATATAAAACGGTCTCGTAAGGTGTTAAAAAAGCAAAACCGAGAAATAAAATAAGCACCAGCCGGAGCTATGCAGCCTAGTGTGAGAGCACAAAGTCAGCCGACTTATGTTGCTGGATCCCTGGGAAGAAGCGACTCGAGCCGCTGGCTTCACGCAGGGCACAAGGCTGCAGCAGGACGTAACAAGCAACAGGCTGTAGGGCACACAATACGCACAATCAGTAAAAATTATTGCAGCAATTAGTTTAAATATCACATATAATTTGTGTAAAAAAACGCACTAAATGCAAAATATATAGGGATAGAAGCAATAATGCAATAATCAGGTCAGTCTTGAAAGGAAAAATGATGCTGAGATCTGTGAGTGTAGTCCTTTTGTGTCCTCAAGGGCAGGGCTACGATTGCGACTGGCTCGGTGAGCAGCTTTGGTATATAATTTTCAGGATTTGGGTCTTTAGGAGGTAAATACCCATCCGGTAATGGTTATATTTCATACTTGAAAGTGAATCCTCATTAAAAGAAAGACCAAGCTTTGTGATGGTTATTGATACTGCTGCCTCAGTGCTACCGCATCTCATGGAAATTGTGTTTTTCATTATAGCATTTTTTAAGTTAGTGATGTTTGCATCATATTGGTTAGCTCGGGTCAATCAACTATTCAATTAGTTCTCTAAATTAAGAACATAAGAAAGTTTACAAACGAGAGGAGGCCATTCGGCCCATCTTCCTCGTTTGGTTGTTAGTAGTTTATTGATCCCAGAACCTCATCAAGCAGCTTCTTGAAGGATCCCAGGGTGTCAGCTTCAACAACATTACAGGGGAGTTGGTTCCAGACCCTCATAATTCTCTGAGTAAAAAAGTGCCTCCTATTTTCTGTGCCCCTTTATCTAATCTCCATTTGTGACCCCTGGTCCTTGTTTCTTTTTTCAGGTCGAAAAAGTCCCTTGGGTCGACATTGTCAATACCTTTTAGAATTTTGAATGCGTGAATCAGATTGCCACGTAGTCTTCTTTGTTCAAGACTGAATAGATTCAATTCTTTAAGCCTGTCTGCATATGACATGCCTTTTAAACCCGTAATAATTCTGGTCGCTCTTCTTTGCACTCTTTCTAGCTCAGCAATATCCTTTTTGTAGCGAGGTGACCAGAATTAAATACAATATTCTAGATGAGGTCTTACTAATGCATTGTAAAGTTTTAACATTACTTCCCTTGATTTAAATTCAATACTTTTCACTATATATCCGAGCATCTTGTTGGCCTTTTTTATAGCTTCCCCACATTGTCTAAATGAAGACATTTTTGAGTCAACATAAACTCCTAGGTTATGTTGACTCAGAAATGTCTCAAACTGGACAGGAAGTCAATTCGAGATATCTCAAACTGGACAGTAATTTAATTTGAGATGTCTCGAAATGCTTTTGAGATATCTCATTTAAAGCTCCAATTACAGATATCTCTTTCTGTCTAGTTTGTGTTATCTTCAAATGGGCCGGAAGTCCATTCAAAACATAGAGCATTTTCACAGGAAGTCAATTTAAGATATCTTGAAATGTACTTTGAGCTATCTCTAAATGATAATTTGGCTTGCCATACAGTGACAGCATGGTAAAGCATACTTAGCTTTCTGTATTTTTGGTTTATTCCGAATTATACCGAAAACTACAGGATTTTTTTTAACTGAACCAATTTTTTTGTCTACTATTCAGTATTCTCCCAGTACTATTTTCTAGGAAATACACACTATTTTGATTAAAATGCTGTTTTATTTTGACTCCGACATTGTAATAAGCATCCCTACTCTGACCTAGGGTAATGTTCAAACGTCGCACGCGATTGGTTCTGTTGCTTCACAAACACATCATCAACTAATTCTGTTGGCCAATGCTCAATCAAAGTCAGATTATTGTGGCAAGTGCTGGGTGTAGTAACTAGCTTGATCAAAAACTAAATTGAAATTCTTGCACAAAAATATAATATTTTGAGTGGATGAGAAATGGGGAGAAAACGTAAATCAGTTTATAAATATTTAAAAGAAAACAAATGTTTTGAAGTATACAAAAAGTGGGCCAGAAGAGGCAGAGGACGCATTGTGTTGCAAATGGAAATGTCCAGTATGATTTTTGAAGGCAAACAAACCTGGCTTGTTTTGTGCTGATGTCACGTTCAGCAAACTTGGGAAAATGTGGCACAGATTCTGTTTCATCATACATGGCAATATTTGTCAGGGACATTAAACTCAATCAGAAACCAGATATGGATGCATCATATTCCACATGTAAAGTGTGTATACTGAGAATTTTATTTCCCAATGCTTACCGATGTTTCAATGAAAAACTATTTTTTACCGATTTTATCCCTATTTTAATATTTGTAAAATAAACTCCCCGAGAAAAAATTGTTAAGATAACCAAAAATGCAGAATGCTAAGCATACTTTATGTATGTACTGTGAAGCCCAGAGGCGTATGGTAAATCATATTAAAAGCATGACAACAATGGTAAACTATGGTAAAATCATAGCAGAACCATAGGAAAAACATGGGAAAACTTTTCAAACTTTTATAAAGTCTACTACAGCAAGGTACTGTACGTTCTACTGTACGGTACCTTGAATCTAGTATTGTATATTAACCTACTGTTAGTCACATACAGGCCAGTGGTTTCCACTATAACCCTCGATCGGAGTCAGTATTTGTAGTTTTTCTACCTTGTGTGTGTGGTGCACTCTGCGTTATTGAAAGTGTTTTGTTTCCTAAGCCAATGGTGTGGATCTGGGGCCCAGCACTTTGATCCCAGTACTGGCAGTGGAATAGGCAGCTGGTTACAAAGTGTATTGTTATTACAGTCAATTAGGTCTTCCTAATTAATATAAACAGTAGAGGATCTATATTCAACCACCATGTGGTACCAAAGTCTTTATGGTGCACCTCTTTAGTGTAATTCTGTCTATAAATATTTCTGTCTGATTAAACATCAATGAACAAATCAAGTTATTTCTTAACAAGTACAAATCTTTCCAATAAGGTCTAGTTTTGCACCACCAGACCAGGCTATGAAACTGTCTTACCAGTCCTGGGTCCAGCTCTTCATTGAGCACAGCCTCGTTCTTGATCAGCGCTACTCTCTGTGCGAAGCGACATGTTGAGATCGATTCCTGCGGGAGCCAAACACAAAACTTTTTTATAATATTACACTACACCCACTGGATTCATCTCAGGACTCTGCTGAAGTTCATACGTTGAAACAAAATAGTCATTTTAAGTGCTCTTGTAGCTTAGTATTAAACTCATTTAACATTGCTTCTTGAAATATACAAGTGTTCCTGCTTTCAAAAACTCTTTAGTATTTAAAGCTCTCAGGCATTTAATTTCAAACAGTGCTGTAGCACGTGGAAAGATTACAGCTGTGGTACAATTAGCTATTAAAGTTTGATATCGGGGAAGGAAAAGGAGATCTTGGTGGGTTCAGATACTTTTACAACCAGCTGATACCCCCTCAGAGTTTGTTGTCACATACAGAGCAATGCACTATGGCTGCAATGACAAATGTTCAAATGTTTTAACATCAGCCGAATGTTAAACGTTAAGAATGTTGCCTGAAACTAACACCCCTACTAAACAGTTAAACTCTCAGTTATTTTTCAATATTAAACACTTAATCAGTGGAAGCCACAGGGAACTCCAATTGTCAAATACATCTATGTTCCTCTTCTCCACGGAGAGTGTAGCAATCATGGTAGTCATGCAGTTTCCACCCAGACTGTCCCGCAGCACTGAGGTCATCATGGAGTTCCGGTAAGGAATGTGGGAGCGATTCTTCTCAGAGAGAGCAATGATAACCTGCGGGGGGAGGGAGAAAAAAACTTAGAGCCATTAACAAAATCCAATACTGATGTGTTACAGCACCCTCTTGTAGTCCAAAGCCTATTCCAGGTTGCAGTGACAGGCTGATGTGTTAGAGATCCCTGGTACACAGGTGAACCCTGAGTTTGACTGTACTGGCAATCAATTATACCAATATATATTAAGTATGGGCAAATCCAGTCCAGGAAAGTTAAAGGTGTAAATTGAAATATTTATTGCTTTTGGATCTGGATGGATTTTCAATTAAACAAACAGGGCAAAAAATAAATGTTAAAAATCAGGTTATGCACATTCCTCTGAATTGGACAATTAAGAGATCTTTCAAACTTCCAGTTGATGCTGGAGTCCACATCACCTTAATTTACAGTTGCACACCCCATAATTGTGGTGGCCCAGAGCTTGTGAGAGTGCCATACCTGTTCCAGGTAGTGCAGCGACAGGTTGATGTACTTGGCCTCGGTCAGCAGCTGCCCCCCCACCCCTGTCTTACCCACACGCTCGGACCCTGCTAGGTCCACCAGGTGCAGTTTGGAATGCCGCACTGTGGCAGAGCCCGGCTCGCGGCTGGAGACGTGGATCGTGAAGATACAGTGGGAGCGGGTGGAGGCCTGGTTCATCGGGGTCTGTCAGACAAAGATATGAGAGATAAGATGAAAATGATACACACATAGGGCTTCTGATTTTAGGGTATATCCAATTACTACACCCCAATTGAAATGTGTACAATTATACAGTTATTAACCTGACAGATTGCGTCAGTATTATCAAAAGAGTTATAATGAATCAAGGATTCATTTGTAAGCCGATGATCCTTTCTAAGCCAATGATCCTGTTCTGTTAAAAGTATATATTTTTTCCTTTTCAATAAGTGCATTAAATGAATGTATATTGCAGTGCTAAGTTTGTGCTGTTTTATACGTTAGAACACTTTAAACCGTTTTTTAGTTCTAAATTTGACCTGATTTTCTAACAGCAAAAAATAAAACCCAAAAATCAAAACCCATAGCCACAAAGTAGGCATTGACTGAATAACAGATCCATCAAAATGGATGGACTGTTTTGATATTACTGATTTCATGATAAATACTTTACAAACAAGGTATGTAAGTAAAACGCATACTGTACTCCAAACCCCAAAGACATATTAATGAAGGTGCAGAGAAAATGCAGATCAACCTGCTCTTAAACCACAACAAGTTGAAGTGAATGCATGGGTACTCATTCAATATATAACTATGACATTTATGGCATCAAGGTATCAAACCACTCTGAGCAGCAGCAGTATTGTGGTACCTGTTAACTGCTATTGCAATCCCAGCAAGGTCGGAAACTTCCAATGTGTTCTTATTGGTTTAAAAAGCAAGAACACGTGTACACATGTAACTTTGAATGAAAATAGATTTATTGTATTTAAAAATCCCTTTCATTAAACAAATTAAGATTAAAGAGCATTTATAACGATGCCTATAGGACACTTTTATTCGTATTTATTTATAAATGTATTTCTCCCCAGTGATCTCGCCCATGGGACTAAGCCTGTAGTCGGATGAATAAGAAGGATGCGTCTTCCCATTCGCTCAGTTATAAAAAACACAGCTGTAGAGTGTCCAGAAAGACAGATGAGGAACATACGGCCAAAAGTTAAAAAAGTGGGTTAAAAAAAAAAACTTGATGTTTGTGTGTGCGACAGGACGTCATAATGATGACGTCCCTAGACCAGGAAGCTGACAGAGGCAGGACTGCGGGTTGATGCACTGGGGCGCGTTTTTACTCAAAAATACAATAATTAAACAAAACAACGCCCACAGAGCAAAATAAAAAGGTTGAACAAAACAAAGTCTCAAACACAAAATATTCTTACAGCCAAACAAATACCGTGCTAGTCTGCCCAGCACGGAAAGCGATTGCTTTCTTTCTGTTTTCATCTTACTTTTATTTATGTTTTTCTCCCGTCCCTCTCCCACACGTTCCTCCTCTTTGAACACCCACCCTGTTCAGCCAAAGCTGCTGTTTTTTATACATGTGACCATCTCCAGATTAGCAATAAATAATCAATCCAGAGATGGTCACATTCCACACGAGTTTAGTGGGATGGGGCTTTAACCCCATCCACACTGCCAAACAATAACAAACACAAACACTCAGAACACAACCAGTGACCACACAAGAAGAGAGTGGTGTCCCAGCACTACCGCAGCTCAGCGTAAACAAATTAACAAGGCTATCATCCTCCTCGCAAACAAGAACAATGGGAGCTTTGTGCGCAGGGGAAAGTGGAACCACAGCTGCTCGGCATGCGAGAGGAGGAGTGGAAAAACAGGGGTGCATGTGGACAGGGAGCGTTGCCAAACCTGGGGGAACTAGATCAAAGTCGTGCGCTGTGCAGCCAACTTCCTGTATGACACTAAAGCGCCCCCTTGAAGGAAGATAAAAGCATGTGTGCAATAAGTCAGTCTAGTTAAACTGGATGCATCATCCTTCAGTCATACATATGGTTATCATTGATCAAAAGGGGGCCAATCTGCTAGAGTGGACAAAAGGTACAGTCAAATAATGTTCTTGGTGGAACCTGGGTTTCACTGCTCAATTACAATCAGACAATCACACTCTTGCTTCTATGGAAGCCAAAAGGGATCAAGACTGCATAATTATCCATTTACAAGACTTACAAGGTATCAACATGTGCTTACCTCTGTTCAGCAGAACCCCAAAGCTGCTGTCTCCAGCAACCTCTTTTTTTCTTGAATGTCGTTTTTATTTATTTAATGGTTTATTTTTGTATTATTTGACCAGACCATAAGACGTTCACACAGGGGCAGAAGCAGGGTAACCGCATATGGAACTTTGTTTAGAACTTTGGTCAGTATCATCACAACAGGTTGAGGGAGGAGAAAGTTGTACTGTCTGCACTAGGAAATTCAAATCCTTACACCAGCTAAAAGTAAATGCTCTGTGTATTTAATTGTTGTAACAATATGTAGGGTAGTGATGGTCAGTTGTGGTACCATAGGCACTAACATTAAGGAAGTCAGTGGTATATGCCACAAATGCATGATATAGTCAAGAAAAATCAAGATACTGTAAGATACTATCAAACAGGAAATACTGTACAATGCAGTGGTGCCCCCTTATCATGGTTTGCCACACATCAAATGTCACACATTTTGCCATGACTACATGAATACACAAGTTTGCCTCTACAAATGAGTCTCTCAAATTAAATTTTTGCTGACAACATTTATAAATCACAATATTTCCCCATGGATAGTGTCACATTGTTTTCTTGGTGGTTCTGCTTCTACTGTTTGTTGTTTTCCCCAACATTTAGACCGCTTTAGTGGGTCTGAGATTCATGCTAATTAACTGATTTGCCCTCCCATGGTCACACTGACTCAATCAGAGCGAGTCAGCAGGTGAGCTGGGATTTGTACCCAATAACGCAGGGTTCTGAGTTACTAGCACTGATTGTTAGACCACACTGCCTGACCAATTTATAATTACGTGATATATTTATTTTAAAAAAATAAATAAATAAATAAATTGACGTGCACTGAAGGTACCACATCTGACTTCAGCCTGACTCGTTGCTTGCTTCTACATCCCATGCTATATTCAAGTAAGTTGCCATCCAGATAATCAATGTTGAGAAAGTGCGCACCACAAACGACTGAATTTTTTTGGTGAACGGATTTCGCGGTGAAGTCCTCTCTTTTGATTTGTACAAACCGCACCCAGGAGTGAAATACGGCACTCTTTTTCCCCTCGAAAGGCATGAACCCGATGCCCTGACAGGCTGGAGTTCATGCAACCCCCGCACACGCAAGAATTCACCATATTATTATTAAAATTTTTTTTACCTCAAACCTGTAGGCCGGACATACAGGTCGAGAACTGTTTCCCTTTTGTTACGTCACACGTGACATGGTACAAAAAGGTTGTGTTTTTGGTAGGCGTGGTCCATGATCCACGTGATTCACATTAATCACATTTTAGTGGGCTATAAAATGTTTTTTTTCTTTTTTTTTTTAATAATAATGCTAATATTCTTAATAAACACTGCTGCATCCATTTCAGTGATAACAAAAACCTGCAAGAAACACTTTAAGGTGACTCTCAGAATACACACTGGGGTTTGCCTACAGCAGACTGCTTTTATGTTTTCTGGCCTCCCCGCCGCCCCCACCCCTCTTACCTCAGCAATCATGCGGTTGGTGTCTCCCAGGAAGAGCAGGTTGAGCGCCTCTTCCTCATTGGCTGCCTGCTGAGATGACAGGTTCTTTAGGTGGATGTTCTGCTCTGGGTCCTCCATGATGGACACCTTCCTGAACCAATCAAATGAGGGAAGATGTAAGCCACATTATGAATCACCAGCTCAGCTAAGTCGATCAATGACACCTTGTATTAGTTTTGAATGGTGTTATTGACTAGAAAGATGATTTCCTGGTGCTTATTTCCACGCATTACATTTATAAATGAATGTATATTGAAAGAGAAGCTGCACTATGGGATTTTTATGGAACATACAGTTGAGTATCGTCAGCATAGAGAAGAAATCTAGTTGACAATAGGACCCAGATACGGCAATAGCATGGGAAGATAGGAGGCTGTGTGGCCCGGCTCACGCACTGACTCACTGTGTGACCTTGAGCAAGTCACATAACCTCATTGTGCTCTGTCTTTCAGGTGAGACGTTGTTGTAAGTGACTCTACAGCTGATGCATAATTCACACACCCTAGTCTCTGTAAGTTGCCTTGGATAAAGGCATCTGCTAAATAAACTAATAATAAGATTAGATCTGGATGAGCTGAGGACTATGCATTTCAGACCCACAGCTCTCTCAGTATGGTCTAGGAGATTCTGGAAATCCACTGTATCAATGCTGTACTGAGATCAAACAAAAGATTAGGCAGCATTTCTAGCAAAGATCAGGTTGGTTTCTGTGTCCCGAATGACTGGAATTTCTCATAAAGATGAGAAGCAGCCAAGTGACTGCAAAGTGGCTGAGCAGCCATCTTCTCAAAGACCTTACCAAAAAGTATAATACACTCAGGGCACTGAAAAAAAGGACAGTGACAATTCAGAATAAATAAGTTTGAGAACCAAGCCAAATCCAAATATTCTGGGCACAGATAGACAGACAGAAACAGTATCAGTGGCTAAGCTGGGATTCAAACCTTACATTTTCTGGCCCTTAGGCCTGTTCTTAAACCATTAGATCTCATAGCCCCCTAACTGTCACAGAGAGAGAGCAATGTCCTGTTTTTCACTAGTGAAATGCAAATAAACAACACTAACTGTTATTTGTCAGAAACCCAAATTGACCCCTTCCTTCAGTCACATAGCATGAGGGAATAGTTCTGTATAATAAACTGACAGCCTTTCATTTTCACTAGGTTACGAACAGCAGGAGCTCCTCAGCATGTGGTCCACACCCAGCGAAAGGTGAAATTAAAGGCTTTACACTTATGGGATCCCCAGCAGTGCACTGATGTCAGCTTGTTTACTTGTGGGGTAATCATACTCCCTTTTCTTGCACATTTAGAAGAGCACTTTCAAAGAGGCATGGGTTTCACAGAGTCAGGTTTAGTACAGGGCAGCACAACACTGTCAGCTTTTTTTAGAGGATTTGATCTTTAACGGCACAGTACCAGTGAAAATGTATTTTTCTAGCTTGTTTAATAATATACTTTTCATTGATAACACAAGCGTAAAAAATGACATGATTATCATTCCATGAGATACCGAGTTGTTAATGGTAAGGGAATTTGACCGATTGTGGTATGTTATGATCTTCATCATCACAGGCAATATCCTATATTCTGCAGATTAGGATGTTCTCTGTTATATGACAGCCACTCCTTGTTGACTATCCGCTGCACCACATATCTAATCAGAATTTTAAAATCTTTGCTTAATAACATTTCACACTTGAAAAAAATAAAGAGACAACCAATATTAACAAGTATGCCTATGATACCTGATTTATGGGACACCCACTATAGAACAAAAAACCTAATCATTTAAAATATTTAAAAAAAGGGAACAGATAATACTTTTTAGACATACTTTCTTTATAATGAAGGTTTGCATCACAACTGATCACAAATAATGTTACATGTGTATAGGACTACTATGATTACTTTTAATGACTTTTGTTACAAACATTTTTTCCTCAGGGTTAAGTTCAACACAATTTGACCTATGTTGTACCTGACTTCCAAGTTATATTTATATGTTTATATAATATTATATATTGCAATTCTGAAAGGGGGCTGACGGGTAAAGCTCCATTAAAAACTACTTCTGCCCACTACTATACAAGCCATCAAAACATCTAACTGTTGGCTGTTTTGTAGGCTGTAGCCTCTTGGGTCTATGAAGGGTTGCTACCAAAGCTGTCAATTGGGATGGGAAGGGTTAAATAATGACATACTAAAGTCTACACTCTTCCTCTCCACCTCCCCCTTCCCCAACCACAAGCCCCATAAAAAAAAAAAATAAAAAAAAATAATACTGTTTTCATCACAAGAAAAAAAAGCTTGCCGTCTCCAGTGGTTTGTCTGTGCGGTGGCTTCTCTGTTTGAAACAAGAATTTGAACCACGTGCTTAGGCAGCCATTGTCTATTTTCAGCAGTGTGTAATTTGCAGGGCAGAGAAGATTGAGCGCAGCTACAGAGCGGTCGCAAGCTTATGAAGCGCAGGAATGTCCCCGAGCCACAGCTTATATCCCTGCCTGCACAGGGCCAGAGAAAACACAGTGCCGTTTCATTTCCCCTCTTCCTTTTTTCAAAAAGTCAGCAGGATATTCAGAAAGCTGCTGGCGCTGACAGCACTGTGTGTATACTTAAGTTCTCTGTTTATTTGCAGCTCAGGTGCAGCACAATCAAAGGCAACTTCACCACACACCTCATAACTGCCTCAGAGTTTCATCCATTTATTGTAGGTTTAGGTTTAAAACTGCTCTAGGCGTACTGTTGTCACCTTCTAAGGGGGTGATACTTTAGTTGCACCTTTAATGTAATAAACATTTACAGTTTTCCCATGGTTAAACTATGCATTTAACATAGTTTACGATGGTTTGCCATGCTTACCTATGCTTTACTATACTGTGCCATGATTTATATATTTTTTTCTTGCTGTCCGCTTACTTTTGTACGATGTTTGCAATCACGTGTTTCTTACTGTAATTAGTGATTTGCTTACTTAATAAAAGGAGCTTTGACCTTACTTCGGGAGCATCTACTTGTCAGATTGTCTTTCACCACAGACATCTGTACTGTAACACAGGCTAGATCAGTAGCTTGTTTGTTTAGGTTTAAGAGCCAGCGCCATCTAGTGAATCCTTCACTGGAGATACTTGCAGCAGTGCATTTTTACTTCATGATTCAGTACCAAACCTTTTCAGTTAATACACATAGGCAATTACTGCAGGCTCCTCTGCTTTTTCTTGCCCCAAGGTACCCTATTGTACTATTACTCGTAGCTACTGTATGTTAAGCATGTACTGGAATATAGTGTAAAGAACCAATACTGGGGTGTCTAGCGTGTGTTATCCATAAGAGTGTAATACAACAAACTGATGAAAAAAATGCATTAAATGCATCAGAGCAGGTTTTATGCTGGTCCATGGCTATAGATAAAAAGCTAGCTATTTCAAAAGTTGTATGTTTTCCAAGTTAGTCAACACTACACATCAAAAGCACCAAGTCTGGCTAAAAATCTCACTGACGAATGCAATAAAACAAAAAAAAGCCGTAAAATCACTGTCTTGCATTTCAGTAAAAAAAAATATTTCAAATAAGCAATATATATATATATATATATATATATATATATATATATATATATATATGACTGTAAATTTAAAAAAAATCTGCCCAACCCAGCTCACTCCCTCGATCCTCCTGAAGAAAAGCGCAGCATGTGTTCTGTAGTTAAGATCTCTGTGGCCTGCGAGAGCTGAGAGTGCTGAAAAAGAAAAGCTCTGTGGTGACCCACACAGAGCAAACCTGCCAACTGAAATACACATCTGCTGCAGCTAAAATAACCTGGATTAACTGATAATGAGTTCATGAGTATGCACGAAGGGTTCTTCAATTCAAAGGAACTTTATACACCTCAGATTATATGTTTGGGAATCAAATCATGCTTCTTGGGGTCTAGACGTGGTTGTGTAGTAAAGCCACAGCACCCTGTTTTGAAGAAAAGGCATGGGCAACCTTCCTTCGAGGAACAGAACCGCTGTACAGTGTAGTTGCTGAAAAGACCAGTGAAACGAATGGTCAGTAATTGCTTTTTTTAATTTTTTATTCTGCTATCCATTTTGTGTTGCTCTCTAGAAATTGACCTGTTTGTTAAAAGGCTTCCAACTTTAAACTCTGTTTAGTTTACTACTAAAACATTTATAAAATCCAGAAACTATAAAAGGAACAAGGCTGTATTGTCTATCTTCTGTTTGTTTTTGTATTGTGTTGCAATCACATGGTAACTCCGGTCCACTATTGCCTAGCCTTGTATAAAGCCATCCACTTCTGCCAGTGATGCAACAAGTATTGTATGTGAATCAAAACTCATTTCAACATTTAAGACAAATACTTCTCCTTAAAACGTTGGTTACTGAACTTCTTTAGTTTATTTTAGTACTTGTTAATTTAGCCTTGTATAGAGTAAATCTGTACACAATTTTTTGGTTTGTTTTTGTTTATTTTGTTTTGTTTATTTGCCATGCAAATTGCCTTCCTTGTTTATCATGATGCAGTCAGCAAAATTATTTGGATTTGGTTTTTGAGGCAAAGGTCAATTAAGAGGTGTGATTTTAAATGAAAAAGAAGAAAACAACCTCCATGATATGAACAATAACAATGTTTAAATAATAAACTACTTCAGATCTTATCCATGGAGTAAGCTTGCCTCTGCAGATTTTAGCAATTGGTTTTATCCTTTTGGAAAAAATGTCAGTTTAATAATAACCATTATAAACTTTAGTACAAGAGAGCAGCCTGGGGGATTTACTGACACGTGTAACTTTATTCATTTTGAGATAATGAATGGTAAATGCTTTAAAAACGCACTGGGATATAGGGTCTGTTTTTCTAACTTAAGCAAAAGATTTGATCTGAACGATCCAGTGGTCAGCCGCTTGTTAGTTTTATTTTTTAAACTTTCAACACTAGCCAGTCAGCTGCTATCAGCTGCATAGGAGCTTGGGAGTACTGCTGCCCCACCTCTCCTCTCCTAAAGTAGTGATGGGGTGGGGGAAAGAGGAGCTGCCAAAATACATTTAAATAGAAAGAAAGAAACCACTGGCAATATGTGAGCAAAAGTACTGTTTTAAATTAAACTAAATTAGATTTGAGGTCATGGGAGCATAGCACATTTGAGGGAATAAAATCAATAGTTTTGTTGAGCAGCGGTTTGTGTCTGAGCTGCTGATGGGAGTGATCTTCCGCCCTGTCTTTTATCTCTGCTAAGCCCAGTTCAAACCAGGTTTCCACTTGTGATGGAGGCCTGTAGCTGTAGGCAACCGCAACTTTGCCTGCACTATGTAACTGAGTTTATCCAAGTTTACCATGGTTTGTCATGCACTTTACTGTCAAGCTACTTTGTAATTTTTTGATCATTTTAACTGGCATCTACCTGTTATTTAAATGTACTCTTTAACTATATTGTTATGATAATGTACTCTAATTTTGTTAACCGTAAAAATGTTAAGTCTTATTGTAATGAATCAAATTACATAAACACAGCTTGTGCTCTGCTTTTTTCAAAGAAAAATGTATTGATACCTCCATGTCTAGCATGTGTTATCCATAAGAGTGCAATACAACAAAACAAACTCTACCACCAGTACATGAACACAGCAAAACACCGTCAATGCCAATTCAAACAACAATAGCTTGCAGATTTAAAGTTTTACCAGCAGAAAACGGAGACATTTGTGGATGAGAAGAATGAAACAAGTACTCTTAGAAAAACAATAAGAGACATACATTTTGTAAGATATTACCTCAGCCACATGCCCTTTGTGGAATGTTAGGCAGTTTAGACTAATGGACCTCAGAAAGCAGAGGCTCTTGAGTGATGAGAAAATCATCCATCTCCACCCTCCAAAAATGCCACACTCATATTTTACTCCCCCCCCTGATGTACAGTTGGCATTAGCCGATGATTTGTGGATTCATGGAGAGTGCATATAAATCAATCCAACACAGTGAACTTTTAGTACAATCATACTGGGAATCGTTAGCTTTATCGGACAAATACATTGTTTTTAGTACAGTAGTCTCCGTGTATAGGAACACCTCCTAAGAGAACACTTTGCCTAACGGAACACCCTTGTGGTGAAATTCCAGCTAAAGGAACTTCGCCTAAAAGAACACCTTCTTGACACTGTTAGTGACTTGTTCACCATGGATACAGTACTGTTTTGAAAAAAAAACTCATCATCGCGAGAGTGTCTTGAGGCACACTGATTGGTTTATTCAATCTTTTCAGAACCGCCGTCATATCATTGACTTGTTTCGTATTCTGATTTCCATGAGTGCAGCTCATCGCTACTAAATGGCATGTAAACAAATGGCAAAATGCGCTGCTGTTTCTCTTGCTACACAAAGTTGGAAATTGTTTGAGCTCTTGAAAAAAACATGAATCAGCCACAAGTCGCTGAGCAATTTGGTGTTTCCAGTTCTGTTGAGTTGCTTTACCATTCTGTTAAATAATGTGCATGTCTTGTATAGCGCTGCTGCATTTCGTAACGTGTGTAGGGGTGCTGTGTTAATTTAGTTTGACAGTTTGTTTATTAACGTTAAGTTAACCCTAAGTAACTCCCATTATTTTTGCCTCTACCATTGTGATAGACCGAAACACACCCGGCAGCTAATTTCATAGTACATAGCGATTAAACCTTCAAGGACTGGAATTGTGTTAACACGATCATACTGAAGTGGGCTTCTAGGACCGCGATCGTGTGACCACAATAAAAAAGGCACTTTGTTTTGATGACTTACAGGGACATCATGCTTTGCAGTACAGGCTTGAAACAGATATCAATGGATAGGAGAGGGACTGAAGTCCAGTTCCTGATAGTTTTTTTCTTTTTTTCATCACTGATGCCTCTTTTCCACTGTAAAACTGGGCCAGGGCCATATCGAGCCCTCACGGTGCGGTTAAGAAGAGCCTGGGTTGTTTTTCCACTGCAGAGCAGAGCCGTGCTACTGACGTCACATGCAACGAAAGACAGTTGTTATTAATTATTGTTATTAATTAACTCAGTTTGCTAAAAGATGTTCAAAAATTAAAATACCAACGGTACTGATGTATCTTGTATTACTATATTTTACTGATTATATCGACTTACTAAAAGGTTTTAAAGATATGATTTGCCAAAGATATCCTGTTTAAGGACAGTTGTTGTTTTTTCTAGTTGTTTTTTGTTTGGGTGCTTAAAAAAAGAAGCTGCTTGGCTAACGAGAGCCTGTAGTTGTATGTATGGCACAGCTGTACAGTATTTTGTTTGACTATATTTTTGTAAATAAGTTTAGAGTTGTTTTATTTTCCACATTTTTTATGTGTTAAGTGTACCGTACCCGCGGTTTATGTCCAATGACGAAAATCCTAAACTCCGCCCCTGGCTCGGCTCAGCTCAGCTCACAGCCAGATTCAGATGTCTTGTCACGGCTTGGTTCTCGCTTGGCTTGACAAATAGCCAGTGGAGAACCACCCTTACTCGTACCATACCAACCTCTCACGGGTCGGATGTGCCAGTGGAGAAGGGGTATGAGAGGGGCATTTGATGTCTAAAGGATGGAGACAATTTACAGCAAAAACAAAACATCACAGGAACTTGTTTAGAGCTAATAAAAAAGGGGAAACACTGTAAATCTGATGTATTTGACTATTAATTATATTAGAACATTTATTCTGTCTCATGTGTTTTAATATATATGTTTTTACAACATTTATAAATATCAAGAAACGAGTACATATAAGCATATACTATTTCATGAACTAAATTTATCAGGTATGTTTTTTTTTCTTCCTTATTACTGATAAAAATGGAATGAATAACTTATTTTATTTATAAATATTTATTTTGAGAAAATAAATCGAGAGTAGTGTCCATTATTGCTTATAAAGACCTTGAGAATAAATGTGTATTATGTCATTGCAATCACTCAGGTGAAACAATGTCTTGTTATTTGCCCAAACATCAATATTTTTCAACAAAACTTTCAGGAAGTATTGCAAGGTCCCTCAGGTCATGGGGTAATGCGTTTTTATACATGTATCTCTAAGTAGAATACATTAAAAAAATATATTAAAAAAAAGACGAAATATTGTGTTTAAAAAATAAAATGAAGTTTGTTTGGTTTCTAAAGTACTTTATAATGTTCCCCTGAGTGTTCTGAAAAAAAAAACAACACCATTTCCAAGATGCTACAGCCAAAAAACGACACAATTTCCAAGATGCTACAGCCAAAAACGACACAATTTCCAAGATGCTACAGCCAAAAACGACACAATTTCCAAGATGCTACAGCCAAAAAACGGCTGGTTCTGGGGGGGCATTCCCACTAAAACATGCTTGGTCCTGAAAGGGTTAAGCTTTTTGACCGTGTTGTTTTGCTTTAGTTTATTATTAGAGTTTATTAACATAAACTTGCCTATTGTTTTGCTTTTACTTATTCAGTTCATTTCGTATGTTGATGCATGTGTGTCATGACAAGTAATACATATGTATTTATTTATTGATTGATTCATATTGTGTCTGGTGGCTAACTCAGTTTTAGAGAACACTTAAGAACACTTTGCTTGCTTCCCGAGGGGTGTTCTCTTAGCCGGAGACTACTGTATAGTAATTAATATTATACACTGAATCATTGGTATCTTTCGTACATGTTCTTTTGAGTGCTAGCACAACTCAATATGAACAGAACTAGGCCAAAGAGACAGCTCCCAATCCACCGCAAAACTGCCTTAAAAAGGAAAATAAAAATTGGATCACACTACATAAGTTTACGAACGAGAGGCGGCCATTCGGCCCATCTTGCTCTTTTGGTTGTTTGTAGCTTATTGATCCCAGAACCTCATCAAGCAGCTTCTTGAAGGATCCCAGGGTGTCAGCTTCAACAACATGACTGGGGAGTTGTTTCCAGAGCAGCAATATCCTTTTTGTAGCGAGGTGACCACAATATTCTAGATGAGGTCTTACTAATGCATTGTAAAGTTTTAACATTACTTCCCTTGATTTAAATTCAACACTTTTCAAAATATATCCAAGCATCTTGTTGGTCTTTTTTTTTTTATAGCTTCCCCACATTGTCTAGATGAAGACATTTCTGAGTCAACCTAAACGCCTAGGTCTTTTTCATAGATTCCTTCTTCAATTTCAGTATCTCCCATATGCTATTTATAATGCGCATTTTTATTGCCTGCATGCGGTACCTTACACTTTTCTCTATTAAATGTGATTTGCCATGTGTCTTCCCAGTTCTGAATGGTCTAGATAATTTTGAATGACCTTTGCTGGAATAGCAGAGGACCTAATACTGATCCCTGTGGTACTCCACTGGTTACCTTGCTCCATTGGCAGTATGAAGCAGGCACCTAAGTGACAAACGTGTCAATTTACGTCCTTCCTTGGTGGGTATTTTAAGGTCTCCAAGCTCAAGGAACAAATAAACCAATACAGCCACCCACACAGCCTACAGGATGAGATTTACTACTTGCAATTAAGTCTAATTACATTTGAGGTTTGTCAGAACTGTGACGTGGTAAATATTTTAAAAAGGGAAAATGGAAGGTTTTGACATTATCAAATGAACTCACTGCAAATCCTCCAGCCTGGCAGCCTCATGTCTTGGATCCAGGAGATCGTACCCACATTCGTTATAGATCTCCAAGTAGGAAATATGGGTTGTGTAGACTTTAGTGCTGTCCTGTTTCAAGAGAAAGAGAAACAAATAACTTAGTAATTTTAGCTCATTGCTTTTATCATTATACCGCAGCCTCCCTGCATTAGAAATTAAACGAATTTACTGAATGTGTCTTCCTGCTTGCCACCTACTTTCTCATGTACCTAGAAGCTCACACATGCCTTAATATAAAAAAAGAAAAAAGTGGTTGTTTATATAAAAAATAATTGTAATAAAAAACATTCCTGAGATAAAGCTTTCAATAGCTCAGCCAATCAGACACCTGAACACATTTGGCAAGTTGGCAAATTACCTTCAAGAAAGATAATTTTGATGGCCTGAATGGCCTCCTCTCTTTTGTAGATTTTCTAATGCTCTCATGTTCTAACGGATAGACCCACCTTCTGGAACTGCTGGAAGAGATAGGAGAGTGTGCGGGGGATGATGCCTCTGTCGCTGTACCGCTCTGCTCCCCCTGTGATGGTGAAGGTCTTCCCACTGCCCGTCTGCCCATACGCAAAGATAGTGCCATTGTACCCAGACAGGACGCTGAAGACAAAAAACACAGGTCCCACTTAAACAGCAAACCTAGACAACCTTATTGATGGAATGCAGTGTTTGACACCTGAAAATAACCATGAGGTCTGGGTTGATACAGTGGCCTGGATACAGCACAGTGCAAAAGAGAGATTTCACACCTGACATTAATTTTTAAATAGCTGTACTACCAGCCAATTACAGCAACATGTACTGAAGGTACTTTTTTTCCAGTTTATTTAATTATGCTGTACAGCTGTATTATTAAAATACTGCTGTACAGCACATTTGCCAGAGTAAAATACTGTTAACAGTGTGTACTTAAAAAAAAAAAAAAACTAAAGGTTAAGATGAGAACGCAGTAAATCAGGAATATGAAGATAGGACTTTCTGGAATCTCCATTCTCATCATCAGGGTTGTCCAAACATATAACCGCTATACAGGGACTGCAGTGATTCATTACATCTCAGGGCTGTAATTACCTCAATGTTTACACATCCTGTTATTGTGTTTACTGTCTGTATTCCATCATATAAAAAAAAGAACTTGGATAAAGACACTACTTTACTGTAAGTATTGATACATCCTTTCGTCTCAGCCTTGGGATTTTCTTGTAAAAAGAAATGAAATCTAAAACTTCCTGCACATGGTTTCTTCTCTCTTTCATGGCATTCTTCGTGTACTCATACCCTAAGCATTCTATTCATTTGGACAGAGTAGAAGTTGGAACGGCAGCATGATTTAATGTTGAAATACTGCTGTGGGCAACAGCAGAACTGCTGTGATGAATGAACAAAATATTTAATTTTTACTGTATTTACAAAATTAAAAAATAAGTGTTTTTGCTAGCTAACAAGAGAAGTTTTTGTTCTTTCCGTACTTTATTTATTATGAACCCTGAACCACAAATCATGTTCAAACCACTGGCAGAATAAACTGTAACCATGGTCATAGACCTGATAGGAATGACTATTGATATCCATGGGTTACCTGATTTGAAACTGATCACATGAAAGCAAGGTGGTGTTGATGGGTGGTTACAACTGAGGACTGTGAAACAAGAGGCCTTGGGGGCTATAAAATCACTTCAAAGGGACTGAGCAAAACTACTGTATGTCAAGTTTAAGCAACAAATGAAAATACATTCAGCTATGGCCAATTTTAAGATTGAGACGTAATAAAAAAAAAAAGTTTTAAAAGAAGTATATGAACATAATTTAGATATTTTATTTAACATCATGTAATCAAAGAAACTACAAAATGATATTGCAAGTGTCTATCGGAAGCCATATTAGTAGTACAGTATTTTTGTATCACATTTTGAAATTTATTTTTTTGTTAAGTACTGCACATGGAAACTACAAAGCGGTATGTAATTATACAGTAATCCGTTGCGTATCCGCCCGTCATATCTGCCCTAACCATTTATCTGCCATGACCAACCTCTTCAACAACATTAGTTTATCATTGAACAGAAAAGATTAGTTTAGATATTGTAAATCCTACCAAAGTTTTCATACCCTGTGTTGTATCTGCTCCGTGCGCTGCTATTACTGGTAGTGTCACATGAGCTGTTCATTAAATAAATCCTGTTCCCCTGCGGGGTGTATCAGCTTCAACCTCCGTCTCGATCTGTCTGTCACTCAGCAGCGAATGCACGCACCCACGTAGCTACTCTGTCATTAATACCTGTATCTTTCTAAACAATGGATTTAAGGGAACTCCCTAATAAAAGCTGAATCTCAGAACAACAGCTGTGTGAATATAGTAATTGTTACAGCTGTGTATAATGGTATTTAAAACAGGATTCATTTATCCCACTTTTTATCAAATCCGCCCTTACTCTGGACTCACCGCAGTCGGATACGCGACGGATTACTGTATATGTTAGAGTAACATTATTCAGCAAGTTTCATTCAAAATTAGTTAATTCTACTGGGTGATGTAAAACATTTGGCCATAGCTGTATAGCCCTCAGTTTCTGTTCATTGCTCGAAGTAGTTTTGTAAGGCTGTTGCCTCTGGCAGACAGACAGACAGATTGAGGATCACAGACAGATCTAAACATTGCTGACAAACTGCCAGGGCTGAACTTTCTTGAAAACTTTGCAGTCATTCGTTAAAATAAATAAATAAATAATAACAACAACACATAAATCAGATAGGAATCAAGTATCATTTTAATTGAAAACAAACTTTTTTTTTATTATTATTTACATAACAAGGATGGTTGTGATTAGTGTTTAGATGAAACAGTGAGCTGACACTAGATTGTACCGATTTCAAATGTCAGGACTGTCACTCAAGCTTGGGTTTTCCTCAAACTTCTTCCTGTTTACAGCTCCCTGTTCCTGGATACTGGTACACCACTGCAGGGCAGTTGGCAGGTCAAGCCTGCGTTTCATGTATTTTTCTGCTAATGACACATAATAACCGTGGACGATGTTAATACTAGGAAATGTTAGACTTGGAGAAGGCCAAATGCCAATTGTACTGTATTATTTGTATATATTTACAGTAAATGTCAAGAGCATTCTTCTGCCCAGTTTTAGTTAGAACTGGGTGGATGCGTCAATATTATTTATTTTATTCCACAAAGCAACTGGCAAGCTTATTACACTAATTCAAGGTCTGGAAAAAGGGGAATTACATTTATGATCACCCCTTTTGGGATAAGACAGTAATTTAAAATTAATACATTGCGCAAGCCACATACTGTATATTGTTCTCTATACCGACAATTCAGGTTCTGTGTGGATTTTACGAATTAAAGAGAAAGTGGAGAGCATGGTAGAATTAATCTTTTGAAGACCATCTGTAATGGTTGGGCAGGCATGAGCATTGGTGGCCAGTCATACAAAAGTTGCTTTTATGGATGAAACTAAGGATGAGAGGATAAGCGCATGGCTCACATTGCAATCACAATTTTATGGACAGTACTGTACCAGCTTTCACCTTCGTGGCCTAACATTTTAGAGAGGTAAATAATCTGTATAAAACCTATTATGATTGTATCTTAGCCAATGCATTTTGTGATTGTGATGGGTGTTTTTATAAAAAGAAAAACATTATGAGTGTTTTTCTATTCGGTTACAGGTTTACAAGCAGACTGTCACGGCTGACACGAACATTGATAAAAGTGTGTTCATGTATGCAAGGCATGGGCAAATTGCCGGTAGAGCAGTAAAGGCCTTGCATGAAAAGTATCCAGATAAACCAAAGCCAAGTAAAAGGTGTTTCACACAACACTGTGTTTGGCCATGACTATCTGCATGTAATCCTGAAACAAAACAAAAAAGTCATGGGGGTGTATTTAATTGACTTAAACTTAAACCACCTTATTACCGTCCCACTTGAATCATCCAAAAAGGTTAATAACTCTAAAAGTTTAAATTCAAATTTTCCTCAGCAACACAGTGTGACTGTACACAGGGAACATCTGAAATAATGCCAGACAATATTTCAACATCAGATTGTTCAGAAACTGACAGGGAGATGGAATTTGTGGCCGAATTCGACTTTTCCACTCAGCGGTATGTAGATGACTTTGCATGTGTTGTGTCAGGCAAATGCAAATGAAAACCAAATACAAAGGATGAAAAAAATGCAATATTTATTTTTTGAGGTCGGATCATCCTCAAAGACCTCATTCTGAAAGGAAATACATCGTTTCCGAATCTCATTTGCTATTTTATTTGAAATGTGTCCATTCTGCAAACATTCCGAATCAGCTGGAGCTATATCTCAGACTTTAGGGATGTATATTGAAATAACACAGTGCTGCTATAATTGTGGGTGGGTCCCTTCATTAGTTGGAAATGAGAACAACTCCATCTTGGTTTTCTTTTGCCCACAACCACTTACACAGCACAGAGGTTTTCTTTTTTTTTTATTGAATGCAACATTAATCATAATTAGGGCTTCTGATTTTCGGTTTTAACCGATAAAACACCCCAGATACAAAAAAAATGAAATCGGTGGATAGCCAAAACACAACAGAAAAACTGTGGGAATGGTTAATCAATTCAAGTTAACTTTACACTTTTCCCATTAAAAAATAAAACCTACTACAAAAATAATAATGAATACATGTCCCGGTGCTGCTTCTGTCCCACCTTCCTGACTTGTATCTATCATTGATTTGTTCTGAATACTTTAAACCCGCCCCAACTACATTTCTATTGGAGACTCCGCTTGCGAGATTTAAAATGAGATTACAATCAGGAATGGAGGCTTGTTAGCGGGATTTTGAAGCTGTATTACAGTTAAGATAAGGAGGATTTAAAACAGAATTGTGGCGAAATGTACAAAAAACCTCAGAAGAATGTGCCCATGACCATAGGGATTTCATTGTGGAAGACAGCAAAGGAAAGAAGGTACAACTTAAGTGTGCAAGTACTGTCGAGTTACTACTATACATATTTTGACAGAAAAAAAAAAACGCTCAAGCATTTTGGAAAGTAACTCATTTCATACAGTATATCAAAAACGATTTACATAAAACTTGAAAATAGCTAAAAATAAGCATCAAAGAATACAATTAATAAAAACCGAAAAAGAAGCCCTAATCATAATACATCAAAATACAACATGCGAAGGAAACATGTACAATGTGAAAGATGTCTACCACACAAAACGAAAGCAGGTACAAGTTCCTTCCTTATGGAAAATTAGATGGGCCATGTTTGTCACACAGACTAGTGTGTTTCCACACTGAGGTAATATGGCTTATACAACGCTTCATTGGGCATGCACAGGTATGTTTCAGAGCACATGTGAGGGTACATGAGGAAGTCATGTTTTTTGGCTCAGAAGACGTGCTTGAGAACAGTGATTTTGGACACAGCAGTGTGGCATTATTCAGATGTTTGGGCGCATATGGATTATTATACAATGACCAAAGACATTCGGAAGAGCAAGGTGGGATAGTTTGTTTTATTTTTCATGTAATTCGGATGTACCCTTTAAGTGTCAATAATCAACATGTGGAATGATGTTTTGATGGTAATAAGGGAGTGCCCCCTGATCATGTAAACTACTGGAATGACTCAATAGGCACACATTTTATCTAAAGTCCTAAATATACCAAAAAGTACAAGATGAGTGATCCCAATGGCAGCCTTTTAAACCAACTTCATGTCCAGCGAGACACGAGATCTAACTGGCTGAATGAGTTGGGTCTGGTCTGTCACTGACTCATTAGCCTCAGACTATTAAAAACCCTGGTGCTAGAGAGAGACAGGAGTGGCTCACAATCTGTCTGAAGCACTACCCAGTCACACAATACACTCTTGATTCTCAGCAAATCTTAGAAGCTAAACAGAGGTATGCCTGGTCAGTATTGGATTACAATTCTTTTTTTTTTTGTTATAGAACGCTTTGTTCTGATTAAACATACACTCTGAAAAAAAGCGCACTCTTTGTCATAAATTATTGAATGTATCACAATCTCCGGGTATGTGTCTGTCTGTCACATTTCTATTTGTACATATTATTTGGTGAGCACTTATCTAATTATGATAAAACTTGAAAAGGACATTCTTTAGCACAAGTTATGGAGAGCATCAGTGCTGGTGTATGCAGCATCTGTCCGTAGGTCTGCATGTCAAATGTTCATTTTTCCATGTGCACGCAGTGGATACAGGTCAAGGTGATCTGCTTTTTCAAGTTACCGATAGCTGTAATTTGGTATTCATCCTTAGTGTGGGATGAATGTCTCTACATGTTACTAAGTGGAGGAAGCGCTTAACGAAGGAAGCAGGTATTTAGATGACAGTTCAGCGGACCAGAGGAAATTCCTCACTGCAAATTCCTCCACTTCGCCATCCGATTTATCAGCAGATAAATAACTCCCATTAATGGTCTGACTTTCCGAGGTCCTGTCACACTCAGAGGGGGGTTTCTATGCCTCCTAGCAAAATCTCGCTGCAGTCCGAATGCCAGACACCTTAATTAGCTTTGCTTGTGATTAACTCAGCAATGTTTCCACTGCGAGTTTGTAAATTAAATGCGTTAGTCTGCATGGCAAATGGAGCTACCCCCCACCCCCATGCATCCCAGTTATCAAACACATTCACAGACTCAATTATGTTTATTTTCAGCTCATTTGTGGGGGCTGGAGTCTGGAAAAATCATTTGATGGGAGAAGAGACCTTTTCCCTTCCGCACGAAAGGCATTTTTTATGTTTATTTGTTACACATGGAGTGGAATATTTAGCTCAACAACATACCGAGACCCTTCGTCATAGTGTGGAAGTGTGGAACTGATAATAGCCTGACATGATAATTTACAAACAAAATGCTGAATTAGACAACTAAAAACAGCCACACTAAACATCAAGCACTTGCCAACCCAGCTGGAAGTGCTTGAATCATGCACACATATTGTTCCCTGCCTTTCAAAACATATCTGTTTTATACCAGGTACCCATTCTCAGAATGGGCTTCTGATACATGCGCCACTATCACCAACCTCTCCTTCCCTCCCTCCCTCCCTCCCTGCTACCCAGCACCCAATGACAAAACAGGAGAGCTGAGATGCAGCATCTAGATCTTTGGATTTAGAAGTGAAGATGGAAACATGCAAAAGAAAAAAGATGTTCTGTTAGTGATTAAACATCTAATATATGTATTGAGCCCATAACAGAGAATTGTGAGGGTCTGGAACCAACACCAGGGGTCACAAATGGAAATTAGATAAAGGGGCATTCAGAACAGAAAATAGGAGGCACTTTTTTACACAGAGAATTGTGAGGGTCTGGAACCAACTTCCCAGTAATGTTGTTGAAGCTGACACCCTGGGATCCTTCAAGAAACTGCTTGATGAGATTCTGGGATCAATAAGCTACTAACAACCAAATGAACAAGATGGGCCGAATGGCCTCCTCTCATTTGTATACTTTCTTATGTTCCTATAAGAGTTTAGCACTGTAAATTTGCACTGCAATTTTGTAGTTTTCACATGCTTTCCTCGTGGCTATATTACTATAGTTTACAATGTTTTTTAATGTTATCATAACTCTTTACAATGTTCTTTACTCCACTGTGCTATGTATTAAGGGAATGCATAATCAGTGTGTAGTCTTTTGTTTTCTGTTTGTAGCCAAAACGGTTGGACAGCTCTCATAACATATTGTACGACTATAAGGGTCCTCTGTGTTTGTGTGTGTGTGTGTGTGTGTGTACTAGTTTATAAATGTGAAAAAGACTTACCTCTCACTTCAAAGGGAGTCTTTATAAATGTTAGAAATCTAATTTTAAACTCTTTCCCCAGGGTTAGCACATCATAAATATGCTAGTCTGCGGTCACAACACAATAGCAGGAAAAATGCAAAGTTACAGTTCACGTGTATGGCAAACAACGATCCGTCATACTGTATCTACAAACAAGCACAGTCCACATCAGAGATCAAATGCACGGCACTTCGGGATCTGACGGAGAGACTCAGGCTTTGAAGTCTGCTTTAATATAAATGTGCGCTCGTTTTACTCTGGAAGTACATAGAGCTTCTTCCTGGCAACCTCTCACTGGGTTAATAACAGGCTTAGCATTATCCAAAAGGGTGGGGCCTTGTATATTTCAAGGAAAATCAATGAGTAATGCATTTTTCAAGAGCTTTGCTAAATTAAGCACAAAAATTGCATGTTTTTGCTTAACTTTTTCATAAGAAAGATAGATGTCAGGGTGCCAGTTTGAGAAGCCATGCCAGAGCTAGGATACCATTTCAGAATATTGCTTTTTTACATGTGCAATATCTTATTATGTGTGTTCGTCTCTCTCTTGCTGTTTTTGCTTTGATCATAATGTACCACACTTCTAAAGCTGAATTTCTGAAGTGATTTTTTTTTTAGGTGGGTTTTTTTTTTTTTTTAGAAATGACCACTAGGGGTGTGCAATTTTAATTTCTACCCCATCTGTAACTGGGGCAATGAATTGTGACTAAAAACTGTGGGGATCTTAATGTACTTCGTGGGGATCTTAATATACTTTGCCTTTCATCTTGCTTTTTCACGAAAGTTACTGAGAAGAAATCATTTTAGTGTTCTGTTTCTTAATTGTTGCTCCAGTTAATGTGCTGAATAGTTACTGTAGATTCAATAGGAAAGCAGACCAAAAAGAGGGCAGCACCTATTTAAAATCTGCATGGGGTATTGCGACAGAGATCGAATGATTCTTGGTGTTAGATCTCCTTCCCGACCTGTGAGGGTGCTGAGTAAAGGGAACAGAGTACCCTGGACTGGACTGCCCGACAGCCAAGGTTAGGCGGAAGTCGGCCATCTAGAAAGGGGACTGAGCTACGGTACACTAAATCCCAGAAGGTAAACGGTGTGGCATCTGCGTATTGGAGGAGCGGGTGCGCTCATTAACCAAGGGGTCATGGTTGACGGTATATTAAGGGGACGTAGTGAGGTGATCTGTTCCTTTGTGAATGGTTAAACATTTAACCAAAAGGAGAAACCTGTGCTGTTAATCATGAGTGTTTTTTGACTTGTGTTTGTGTTTGTGTTACGTGTGGGTGAATAAGAACGGGACTGTTTATTATTTGGGAACCAACCATGGATTTAAACAAAGCAATATATGCCGCTGTGTTGCCTGTTAACATCGTTTATTATTTACTGTTGTTACGCCATCAGGCAATTGGATTACAAACCATTAAACAAGATTGCACCTTATGTATCCCAATTAGGACCAAAATGCCTCGAGGTGATAACTTTTTCATTCTTTATTTATTTTTAGTACTGTACTATTCACTTGCTGTCATTTACTTGCTTGCTCACAACATTTAAAATGTAACTAGCCAGCGCATTTTAACACAAACAGCAGCTGACTACAGTAGCTTCTAAAAACCCAACAAGGAAAACATACCTGTCGGCCACCGGCTTTGCAATATTTTCAAAGACATCCTCCTGTTTGGCTCCTTGATCAAAGACCTTCTGAAACCTGTCAAAGCCAGGAATGAAATACTCAACACTCATTGGTCACCACTTTAGGAGCATAAAATTCATAACAGATTAAGTTTGTCATACTGCAGAGAGCCCAAATTGGGTCTACGGAACTCTAGCCAGATACTCACTTGAATCTGTACGTCTCTTTCTTGTTATTGACAAAGCCGTCCGCTAAGTCGTGAGGGATGAGGAACTCCAAGTTAGTGTTGCCATGCTCCTCATCGTCCACTGAGAACACCTGACAACAAGAGTAAAACCAGGGCTACAGAAGCGTGTGAACACGAAGACAACTAGCTGCTAGACAAAAGAGTCATGACAGCATAGTACAAAAGCTGAAACAACATTCATAACCAACGCAGTAGGCTTTCCCTACAGGACACTTGGACAATTCTGTAAAACATTAATGTTTGCAAGCAAGACATTTTCACATTTATTAAACATCCACAAAACACACATGCCAAAAAATTACCATAATTGCTACAGTGAGTTTATATACAGAGTGTGTAGATTTTATATATGCAAACATTTGCTGCCATAGTGGCTGATTGATTGTATTTTATATTTAAAATAGTACATATTTTAATGACAACATTATAGATGGAAAGTTTGCTACCTGGTCCCTAAACCCCCTTTTTGTTGTACTTCAAACCTACAGCAAAAGTGCCAGGATGCATCATATATAGCATGCATTCAAAATACATGTCTATTCTGATTTAACATAAAAATAAGAACCAAACTACAGTATTCTCAGTGTTGTATAATTGGGACCACAGTAATAATGTTCATAAAGCTAATAAGAGACACACAACGTCATATAATAGATAGATTGTTAGATCTCAATAAATGATACAGATTTGCACAGTAGTCATTACAAACACGGTGCCAGTGTAGTTGCAATGGAATATGTAGCCTAACTTCTTGGTCACCAATTCAGAGTTTGCAGTAATCAAAAGTAATTTCACACAGTCAGGTGACAGTAAAACTAATGCTGATTTACAATTTAATTAAACTGCAATGTAACAACACACCACAGCGATCTACTGTTTTATCGCCATTTATAGAGTGGCCGGTTTTACACATTAACATTAATCCAAAGGTTATCCGTAACAAAATCTAGTAAGGGCTTCTTAAACGATTTGACTGCCGCCGACTACTGCTGGGGAGAATTGAGCTACCTGTAATTTAAAAACGAGTCACGACGTTATGAAACAACTACAGATAATCTCTGTTAGATAAAAGTAGTATTTACCGATGCACACACATCCGTACCAGCGTTGGACCTAAGTAAAACGAAATGAGCGCTGCGGGTTAGCCGCCTGTGTTTGTGCTTGACATCAACAACATTGTACTGTTCTCGCTTTGTTGATACTACACTGCACATAGCCTACTCACCCCAGCAATTTTCTTTGTAGGTTTGATTCGCGCAAAAATCTGAATAGTTTGCTTAACCATGTCCTTATTTTAAATAGATATATGTATAACTTTATTTTGTGTTCCACATATGTCTGTTTTAAACGCTGCTGCTTTGTGAGGTTATTTCTCTAACTTTCCCTCTCCAACCCCGTGTTTCCAGTAGTTGCTAAGTGAACCTGCGACGCTCTATCCCGAAGTAGCACCGCGCTCCCTGATTGGCCCAGGGACAGAACCGTTGAATGGGCAAGATGTACTGAGTACTCGGATTGGTCTCCAGGTAAACGTTTGGGAACCAGGGGAGTGTGTAAGCAGATGGTAGTTTAGCTTTTTGCTTTTGCACCAGTTGCAGCAAACAAAGCAGAAAGTACAGTGACCGCCTACGTTTTATATTATTACTAGGTATAAGATTAGGTCGTTTATGTAAGGAATTTCTTTAAATAAATTCACTATTTTGGAAGCTATTTGGCAACACAATACTTACAGTATGCAGTACTATTCAGCGCACTGTCTTAAACAATATTACAGTGTCTTTTAATTAAAGTAAGTAACGTTTGTAGTATATTTTTGTACAAGGGATTGTTACTTCATATATCCTACACTCTCCAATGTTTTCCACACTTTAACTTTGATTCTTTTGAATCCAATGTTTATCTTCACTTTTGTTACAGGATAGGACCCCACGTAGTTTCCTATGAGCACCAGCAGGTGTCCTACAACCTGATACACAGGAAGTGAAGTTATTTTTTACAAGAGGAGACAGTAACATTAAGTCTCATTATGTTGCTGTTACTCATTGTTCGGTTATGCTAATAAAAAAGTAAAAATTATAGAAATGGCTAGGATGTCAGGGGAAAAGTTTTTATTGGCATTTGAAACACGACAAATACATATTTTGTGATGTAACCCTGCTGAAAATTCAAACAAGAGCAAAGAACAAGTATTTACTGGCCTCTTATTATTGGGTGCCCAGCAGGTATTCAAAAATAGATACATTTTAAAATTGTACAGAACAAACAGTTGATTTCAGAACTTTAGAGTAAAGGGTTTTTTAATTTTTTTTTTTTTTTTTTTGCTTAACCAGCTCCTCAACCAGCACCAGGTCTCCTGAACAGCGTGACCAACTGAAGACCAGCAAACCAAATTTATGAACAGGTCGCAGCATTTTTCACATCAGCCACTAGGGGGAGTTAATGCATGTGCAGAGGGTTTGGTTTAAAATGCAAACCTGTTTGTGTCTCTTGGAATCTACCTGTTTCACTAGTTAATGTAAGTTGGGTCTTACAGAAACAAGAAAAACTGGTACTGTAACTTCACTTAACAATAACAATGACTGATAAATGTACACTGTATTGTTGAATTCCAAGGAACAAAACATTAATTCATGAAACTGGAACCCCACTTTATTCATGGACTATTGATTTTAGCTAATTGATAATTGCACAATGCACTGAACTAGACAAGTAACAGATTTACTGTTTGTCCTGTTTTGTCTCTGAAATTAAGTTTATGGAAAACCGCAAAAAAAAAGAAAAAAAGAAAATGGACAAGAGCCTTATTGCGGACCCTGGAATAAAAAGCTTTGAAAATCCCTGTTGTCTTTTTTTATTTGAAAAATCTACAGTGGAAACGTTGAGCTTTGCCTTTGAACTGTGTTCATGCTGACTTTGTTGATTGGTGGTCCATGGAAATAATAGAATGACCAAACTCACACATACCCAAAGATTGCATTTGAATTATGGTGCTGCTATCCTTATTGCAGCTCAGAAACAAAATGTACACAATAACAAAACAAACAACAACTGTGATCAATAGAACTGATGGTTTGGGATCCAGGTTAGGAAGCAGAAAAAAATGTATTTTTGTTCTGTTGATTGTTATGGTGCTTGTAAAGGAGCTATATTATCTGTGACATATCTGTAGTTCTTTTTATATACATCAATTGATTCTGGCTATCTGCCAATGAAGATTTCCATTCACTGCATACCCTCCTATAAAGTTTATAATAATAACTAAAATAGCTTAGTAACTACAATTATAAGCTCCATGCCATGCCTGTTGCAAGCTGGAGAAATTAAAAGGCACCCAAAATAACAGCTACAGCAGCCCTGGTATTTCTTTATAGTATGTATATATATATATATATATATATATATATATATATATATATATATATATATATAGTATTTATATATATAGAACAGGATGGGCTTAAGTTGACTACAAATCTCAGGAATCTGTGTGCCCTGGAAAGTTTCGACCCTGGTCTCTGACTCTCTCCCTCTCTCTCTCCTGCTTGCTCACTGTGTGCCATAAATATCTACTGCCAGCACTTCTTGCTGACTTGCTGATGTCATCAGACGACAGAGAGAGCTGTGCTGGGAGACTGAAGCACTCAGCAGTTGAGCACTGCACAGAGAGGAGCACGCAGAATACACAGCTCCGGATTACTGCAGGACTGTCCAGAGTGGAATCCAGTACTGGGGACACTGTCTAATTTGTGGAAATAAACTGTCTGCCTGTCTCTGCTGACCAGTATACTATAGTTTTCACAGACCTGGGAATCACTGCCTGCGTTTTCAGGGCTGAATTCAGACAGAAGTGGTGGGGGGTTCGGGAGAAAAGAAGCAATAACTCCTCAAGACGTCTGGTTTTAAGGTATCTTATTTGTATGTTTCATATGCTGGGCCAATAAACACGCAGATACAGAGAGAAAGAAAAGCATGTTACTTACTGAGTACGATATGGGCATGTCACTTACCATACTATTATACAGCTTACAGTGTTTTTTTCTAGAAATATTGTCGGTGGAAACTTTGGTTTTCTCATAATCAACCTGCATTGATTATGTAGAAAGCTCATGAACTAAATATTGTCACTAACTAATTGATCTATTCTATTCTACATATATTATATTGACCTGCTTTTTTAATACAATATGCTATAACTGTAACTGTAAGCACTTAAGTAATACTTTCTCAAAATAAAGTATGCTATATTTTCGCAGCTTGTGCTTTAACCTTAAAAAATGATTTTCCAAAATCCTTTTCACTGTTGCAAATAGGTTTATGAAGTGAAGTGAAAGGGAAACTGGATGTATACCAAGTAATTGGAAGAAGGGCAAGCCTGTGAGCCTGAGCACAAGTTCTTTAGACATTGTATTGGGATGTTTCTCCAATAAGCCTAACTCAGATGTTGCTCAGGTCACATAAAATCAAATATTTTGTTCTTCTTTGGAGGAAATTGTATTGAGTTTGTTTGCTGTTATTCATGAATCACTCGCTTGAGGGTCAGAAGAAGCAGATCTACTCAATTTCTGACCCGATTTGGCAATTTCAGACATGTGTTAATATTAATCTTAACCTTTTACACTGCACTCTCCAAAATGACTAAATATCCACTCTCATCACATCCATTATTGCAAACAGCATTCTCTAGGTCTTTGTTGGTATATTAGACCTTCAAATAGGCTGTTGTCCATCAGAATGTGGTGCCAGCACTTTTCTATTCCTGTTGGCTGGAGTGGCTTACAGTCTTTGTGTGCAATAATTAAAACATTGCAGCTGAAGAAGTACCTTGTCACAATTTGTCCTTTTTGAGAATTGTAAAAGAACTTAGGCTCAGACAACTGTTCCTGCATGATCATTTGCATTTTGTTTTTTCAAATAATTTCATGTTTACTTTCTGAAATCCACACATGGCAAATATGAATCCTGTATTTGCAGTCACGATGGATTATTTCGGCAGTTTTGGTAAATTCTTTGGGTTCAATTTTAAATGAGAATGGTTTGTTTACAGGAAGCGTTCATTTAAAACAAGACTGAAAGTGGAATCGTTTTGCATTCTTTGGTTTTACAAATGCATACCAGCAATGTAATGTCAGTGATATCAAAGTGTAACGACAATGTAATTACAGGATGTTGCTACTTCATCAGGAAGGGCTGCACTGCATTGGTTGATGCAGTACGGCCCCATTCAGTGTTTGGTTTATTGTGCAAGTGTAATGAATCTTTTCGGATGTCATAATCCTCTGCAGCCATCGGCTTCCCCAATCAGTCACCACTCGTACCAGATCTTACCAGTCAGAAGCTAACTACTGCAATAACTTTAATATCAATATCAACTTATATAACTTTCAAGCACCTATTATGATACCCCATTTCAAACTAACAGATAACTGTTTTAGGTCTTGAAAACTGCACAGTTGACCACATGACCGGGTAATAAATAATAAAAAATAATAAAATAAAAATAAAATAATGACAGGGTGTACAGCTCATTTGCATATTTATCTCATAGTTCCTAATAAAGTGGCATTGCATTTTCTAATGCAGTTGAACTATAGTTACAATACAGTACTTAATCTGCACTAACTGTGTACCAGTTCACTTTCACTGATGTTAAACTGCAATTGAGTCCTTTCATTCTTTTTTCTTTTTTTTAAATCTTTTTTTTAGGGGTGTGATTTAAAGCCTGCTGGAGTCCACTAAAATAATCACAATGTTTTTCCAGATTGTCTGCCCCCTTGAGGCTAGAATGTATCTGTTTGTGGCAAGCAGTTAGCATTGTGGATCTATAAAATGGGTTGCTTTCAATAACTCGCAGTTTATATATATATATATATATATATATATATATATATATATATATATATATATATATATATATATTTATTTCCAATTTCCAAAATCTATGTTTTCTTAAGATTCCCCAAGGATTGGATTTAATTCCTCAAAGGTGGCAACACACAAACGTCTCTGAACTCTAAACGTGGCATTTATATTGTTCGAAAATGATTAAAGTACAAAAAACATTAAACACACATCTGAAGAAAGGTGCAGTTTAATCCGTGACACACAATTAAGATGTAGCCACAATTGCATGACTTTTTTTGTAAGAGAAATATATTTCCATTATGTTATATGGGCTAAATTCTCCAAATCGTCATTAGCGCAATATTTTCAGAAAGGTTCTCACCCAATAAAGTAAAGGTTTACACCCAATAAAGTAACCAAACCAGAAATAAACAACTTTTAATGTCTTGTAAGGAGTCTTAAATGGTTTCTTACTCATTTTACAATTGTAACAGCTTTTCTTTTTTTTTTTTTTGTTAGTCAGTTTTTTATTTTTACTGACCTCACCAGCACTGCTTTATTACCATTATTATTTCAATAGCATTATTCAATGAAACTTCCAGATATAGGCGAACACACCTTGAACACAACTCTGCAATATCAAATATGGCAAACTCACATATAGTCATAGACCAGTATTTTCACATAGTGGTATTTCAAAAAGTGTGGCTGACTTTTATAGTAGTTATTATACTGCACTAGTGATACATAACACAACTTTAACCCATTGTGTGCTTGGGATGTGCACAAAACTGGAGCATGAGTTCTGTAACATACCAAGAAGCTATAAAAAAGGCCAACAAAATGCTCAGATATATAGTGAAAAGTGTTGAATTTAAATCAAGGGAAGTAATGTGAATATTGTGTTCAGTTCTGGTCACCTCGCTACAAAAAGGATATTGCTGAGCTAGAAAGAGTGCAAAGAAGAGCAACCAGAATTATTCTGGGTTTAAAAGGCATATCATATGCACACAGGCTAAAATAATTGAATCTATTCAGTCTTGAACAAAGAAGACTATGCGGCGATCTGATTCAAGCAATCCAAATACTAAAAGATATTGACAATGTCGACCCAAAGGACTTTTTCGACCTGAAAAAAGAAACAAGGACCAGGGGTCACAAATGGAAATTAGATAAAGGGGCATTCAGAACAGAAAATAGGAGGCACATTTTTTACACAGAGAATTGTGGGAGTCTGGAACCAACTCCCCAGTAATGTTGTTGAAGCTGACACCCTGGGATCCTTCAAGAAGCTGCTTGATGAGATTCTGTGATCAATAAGCTACTAACAACCAAACGAGCAAGATGGGCCGAATGGCCTCCTCTCGTTTGTAAACTTTCTTATGTTCTTATGTTCTCAAGATTTAGCCAAAGACTTTGAATATTAGGTTAATTTTTAGAAATAATTTCTTTTGCTTTTTTACAGCTGGTGGTCCATTTAAAGACGCAACATTACACAAAGTATTGTATTAGGTGTTAAACATGTACATGTATATACTATATGAATCATTAAAAAAAAACAGTCAGGGATACTGCAGTTAATGCATTACAGTATTATAAATTTCTATTACTGATAGTCATATTAGTAGACATTCACACATTACCGTCAAGACGTGTTATAATCATCCCACTGCTTCGTTCATCAGAGGGTCAGCAGTAAAAGTGCAGATTAATGTGTAACTGACCTCTCTGTAGTTCCTTGGCTGCACCATGCAGACAACGACATTGCCTCTTCATTAGCAGAAGATTCAACGTACTTGTTGTAAGCAATCTGCTGAGGCTGGTACAGACTTGCTGCTGTGACCAGATGCGCATATCTGGTGCGTGTAACATGTGAAGCCTGTAAGAATGAATCTGCCTTTCCAACTATTGTCACTTCAGCAAGGACCAAAACATCTGTCTAACCACTTCCATCAAGCCACATCCTTGCCAGGGCCTTCAGGGCAGCCGCCTCTATATGTAGCCCACCTAACATGACTACCATTTGGTCCTCACCAAAGTTGTATGGCCAGGTTCATTGTATTTTCTTTGATTTTGCATAGAGTGGCTGGTCACAAGCAATAACTGGAATTTGCCCTGGGTTGAAATGTTGCACAGCTTTCTTTACAACTGTGGTGATTCCATAGCAAATCATTCGCAGAGAGTGAGCAGAATCTGGAAACAGCTAGGTAAAAGAGCACTCACACATCTGGGCTTGACCTCTCCCTTCTGATGCTTTTCATGATATGCTGACCAGGAAATAGTCTGTTTCTTTTTGTGGGGTTCATGTACATGTCTCTCCACTGGGTCTTTTTCTTGATTGCGTAATCTCACTGCTTCTCCTTGACCTGACTCATTTCTCTCTCTTCCATTCTCTGCTATCTTTCTCAAACTCTCAAGCCACTTGTGGTCTTCCTTTAAGGCCTTCTCCATGGTTTCTTCACAGCTGCCACTGGTACATCTGTAGGCTTAACTGACACTGGAGGGACATTGGTATAACATGGTGGCAGTGGGTTTACACACTTTGTAGATGAGGAATTCTTGATCAGTATTGCTCCCCTGTTTGTGCCTTCTCCAGTAAAACTAATTACTACCCTCCATTTCAAGTACCCGTTTGGTTAACACTGCTCAAAATTGCCAAAAAATGCCCGAAATTTGGTCAGAACCTGAATTTTCTGGACCGCTCGATCAGCCATATTGCATTCTACTAATCTCACTTAATTCCTTTTGAGTGAAAACTGGCTTTTGATTGGTTGTTTTGCTCCCATCATGCACTAAGTGCAGGAAATTCAAGTCTGGGGACAAATGTCACCCACAGTCAGATGCAGCGTATTTCGCCCTGGCAACTCGTGTCGCCTACGGCACACCGAAATCACAAATTAATCAATTGGACCATGCACAACACCCTACAAAGTGTGATACTAGTATCAAAATATGCACAATTTTTCACATATGCCGCTGAACTAATGTGCGGCTGCTGTTTACTGCGTGCTGCTGTCAGGATGCAGAGATCAGTTAACCTCTTGCTGAGTAACAAGGTTCTAATGCCATCTGAATTACATGCTCTGCTTCCAGCTCCAGATCTGTGTGAAAAACATTGATGTCTCCTCTAATGGGAAAAAAGTTAATGATTAGAAATAAAAAACACTGACTGGTGAATTCAGGTTGTTGACCAAAGAACTCATACCAGCTCTTTTAAATAAACAATTTAAATCAAATCTGCAAATATGTCCTGATGGTAGAACAGACTCAGATGCAGATGTACTTCTAAGACAAAATGGATTTACAACAACGGGTATGTGCTACCCAACTCTATTTCCTCTATTCCTTATTTGCAAGAAGTTATTCAGGTATCTCAATTGCTCTCTCTCTCGTGCTTCTCCCTTTAGTACTAACATGGTTTTCCTCATTCTTTTCCTTTTGTTGATCTCTTCAGTGCACATACAGCATGTGGGTTACAGAAATCTAGTGTAAAAAATTGTGTAAAAAAAGACTGAGATATTTATAAAGCAGCAGAAGGTGGGATAGATAGATAGATAGATAGATAGATAGATAGATAGATAGATAGATAGATAGATAGGCTGTTATAAAACCTGTGAAACCTGAAAAGACAATCAGATTACCTCACTTTCATTTTCAGTTTAATGGGAGCTGTTGTACCTACAGTATACTGTGTTCATTCCCTTCTCTCTGCACCTTCTTAATTGGCCCCAGGCATGCAGGTTGTTTGGAAACTCTAGCTGGGTTTTTCACTGTCTGAGTGTTTTGGCAGAAGGGTTCAACGAAGAAGGAATCCCCCAGGATTCCCAAAGCTGCTTGTTTAAAACAGACAAGAGGGGGGAGCACAGTGCTATGTAGACTGCAGGTTTACCTTGGAGAACTGCCCTGCTGATATACCTGCAGAATATAACTCCGCACAGCACTAAACTAACTGTACTACCCACTGACTGTAGTATCTTAATGTGTTGTGTTGTGTGGGTTACCAAGGCAAGGAAAGCTAATTAAAGTGTAAATGGGGATGTGCAGCCGGACTTTGACACATTTTACGCAGAATCCAACCTTTGGAGTTCTTTACCACCAGAGATAACACCTGCACCAGCTTCAGATACATTACAGGAAGAACATTTTGGAAAATGTTATTGGTTGACTTGAAAAGCCAACATATAAGCCTAATGCTGATATATATAAATAAATAAATAAATAAAAAGTTAGTCAAAACAATAAAGCTGAACACTGAGTTTAGGAGAATGTATTTTAAATGGCTGAAAAGTATGAAAAATAAAATAAACAACTTTGGGTATATATGTTAAGTGTTCCACGTTTCTGGTTCATTCCGAATTTTACTGAAGAATTACAAGGTTTTTTTAACTCGACGTCGGTTTTTACTGATTTATAACGAATCTTTGCCTGTTATTCGGAGGGAGGGAGGGAGGGAGGAATGTGGGGGTGTGATTATATATATATATATATATATATATATATATATATATATATATATATATATATATATATATAGTAATCGGATCTCACCAAGCAGTGAATGGCAAAATAACGCAGAATACATGTCAGTGTATTCTCAAACTTAACAGACCGATAATTAAAAAAACAAAAAAAAAACAAAAAAAAAACGTTTGCACAGTGGACGGGCTCGGCGACAATGGTAACATCCAAACGGCAATGAACAGCGAGTAAGCAACCTTCGCAAGAACCGGACTTTTGCTGTCAGGTCAGTGGTTCTGACAGTACACGGTAAAAAAATCCCTTATAACCGGATGTCCGGTCCAAAACCAAACAGCTGGTATTCCTAATCCTAGGA
Organism: Acipenser oxyrinchus oxyrinchus; assembly: GCA_030684275.1. Taxonomy (NCBI): domain Eukaryota; kingdom Metazoa; phylum Chordata; class Actinopteri; order Acipenseriformes; family Acipenseridae; genus Acipenser; species Acipenser oxyrinchus. Next base: position 11,327,977 of record CM060251.1, read on the forward strand.
TACAGCAGACGTGTAGACGTCAGAGGATCAAATAACGTTACGTGGTTCTCTGTCACTTCACAAACACATTATCACCTAATAATCAACATCAATCAAAGTCTGATTATTGTGGCAATTGCTGGGCGTAGTAACCACTAGCTTGATAAAAAAAAAAAAAAAAAAATGAAATACTTACACGAAAATACAATATTTTTAGAGTATGAGAAATGAGGAGAAAACGTAAATAAGTTTATGACTATTCAAAACAAAACGAATGTTTCAAAGTATACAAAAAGCAAAAGTTGCAGAAGTGGGTCAGATGAGGCAGAAGATGCATAGCGCTGCATGCTGCATTGTTTACTGCAGAGGTATGTATTGGTGACTTCGTGCGTCTATCAGCTAAAACACTGCCTAACAGCGACAATCTTAATCGTAAATATTTGACAGAAAAGGTGATGCTTTAGTTGGTAAACTTATGGAAAGCATTGATGGAAATGTCCAGTGTGATTTGTGACGCGTCTCCCGATGGCTTGCACCACCCAGTTCTGTCAATTTTTATTTTTTTTTTTTTTGTATGATTTCAAGGCGAATAAACCTGGCTTGTTTTGTGCTGATGTCATATTCATACCTTCTGTACCATTTCTGTCAGCACAGCGATTGCCCAAAGTACCAGCTAACTTGGGAAAATGTGGCTTCGACTTGCACAGATTGTACTTGTGTGAGCCATGCATCCCTTACATCATCCAAGCAAAGCCTTATATCCTTCCTTATTGGTGTGTGTCATCCTTGCATATTTCTTGCATTTATGGAACTGCATGTCTTGCTTGATCCTACCATGATCCTTGCATTTTATTTTGGTTTGTAGTACCTTTTCTGGCAATGTGGTTCTGCTAGGGACTCCTCAGGAAATTATTATGGCATCCCTTCAGTTGAAAAGATACAGGCATCTATTGATCTTAGTGTATGACCAGTCAAATACTAGGTCTTCAAAAAACAACCTTAGATTTGTATAGCACCTTTAAAGACCAAGATCAACCGAGAGTGTGACTGAGGTGCACAGGCAAGTATTCATCCACTGATGCCAGTTACTGTAAACCCATATGCACAGCTGTTCAGTCTGATTGGCTAATGTGTCCAGCCAACTTCTCATTTTCTCACAGGGATCTAAATTTGAAACCTCACATCTGCCCTCTCCACTCTCCACTCTCCTTCTTTCTCCCTCCACTCCTCCACTCCTCTGTTAGCTATTCCAGCAGTGGTCAGCACTGTAAAACTAGACAGTCAACTTAACTAAACTAAAACTTAACTTAAACATGCTGGGTTTGAATAAGATGATAACCAATGTAACCAATTGTGTTATGATTAGGTCTTACTAAGGATAATTCTGACCCCTGCTGGTAAGACAACACAATGCAATATATAGACAATGAACTACCCATGAAAAAGGCTGAGCCTTTATGCAGTGGGGAAGACTCTTGCTTCTGGACTGTGAGGTAGACCAGCTCCAATCAGTTACATTTAAACTTTTCTTAACCCCCTATGTGGAAAACCATGTCGCACAAGTAAAGGGCCATGCACACAGAGCTATACAATATACTGTATGCATGCAAGAACCATTAAAAACAACACATACATTTATATATATATATATATATATATATATATATATATATACACACACACACACACACACACACACACACACAGTATGACGTATGTCAGCATTGAACATGTATGTTGTACTGTTGTACAAGTTGCTTAACACTGTTTTCCTATTCCCCACATTTGTTACAATGGGACAGCTTTGCAAAGTTTGACCTATTCTATTTAATTGTTTTGTTTAAATGGAAAAACAAGCAATCGTATACAAATATTAACACACACAAGAGTCTACAAACTAGAATTATACAGGATTTATTTATGGCTTTTAAAACTTTTGTCAGTTCTGGTACACCCCTTGCACTGGGGAGAAAGCTAAGTACAACTTTTCCTTCTCTCTCTAACTCTCTCTTGCTCCTGCTCTCTCTATCTCTAATATGGTTGTCGAGCCAACTGCAGTGTGTATGTATGTAGCCATAGTGAATCCAGACCTCATCTTCCTCTCAGCTGCCTGCTGGTCTGTTTAAATTTAGACTGGGCGAGGGGTGGGCCAGCTTCACATCAGGGTGTTTGGCTTGTGTCAGTCCAAACTGTAAAAACACAAAGCTCAACCCACAGTTTACAGTTGGATGTAAGCTCAAGGCTTTCACTTGTCTCGTAAAACAAAAAAATAAAAAACAACTGAGAGAAGAGTAGGAGTATTTTTGTTGTTCAGCGGAAGTTTAATTAAAGAAAAACTGTCTATCAAAAATGCTCTATATAAAAAAAAATCAGATATGACATTAACACACTGTTATTCCAGCCTCCTCTTATAAAAACCCTTTTATATACATTTCAGCTGGGTTAGAGGTTGCCAAGCAGACCATGTCTGTGACTGCTACTGTCTGGCAGGTTATTGGACCAGGTGAGCTGCTTATGAATAGAAAACAGCTTGGCTTGTTTTATTGGCAGGGCATTAGGAGCCAGACTTTTTTAAATTAAGCCAAATTTCAACTGGGTGGAGCAGGAGTTTGGCAATAAGAGATGGAGTCTTTCAACTCTAAGTCAAAAATGATATTCTTAGTTAACAAATGTTTTGTTTAGGCTAATCTGTGTTTCAACACTGATGAAGGCATGAGCTGAAAAACTTTGTCCAGTCAATTTACCCTAATTTAAGCACCGCTATTATGATTTCTTGCAAGCTTTCCTGAAAATATTTATATTATTATTTTAAAAAAGCACTTATTTTATTCATATGGTTCATCTCAATGGCTAGTGCTTGATCTCTGGGGCTAGTTAAGATTTTACACACTTGTATACACTTATAGAATAATGTTACCGTTTCCTGTATTGTTCAAGTCAATTGAAAACTAATCTGTAAAACTGTCATAAAAGACATCTTCTGTTTTGTCAGTTTAGAACAAGATGTTCTGTTCCATTTTTTGTATGTATTATTGTTTGGTGTTAATTGTACAACATGTAACATCAAATTGAACAATATTTACTAAAACTAACAATAATTGGTTTAACCACATCACATTCAGCTGATTGTTTTGTCACTAGCAAAAAATTAACTACTGGCTAATGGCACTACTGTGGAAAATTATGTTATTTACAATATTGATGATATCAAACTTTTATATTGGTAAAGCAAAACACACTGTTCATACTAGGCCTTGTTCAATTGTGCTGAGCATCAGTGAAGCATTTCTGTACTGAGATTATTATTTCAGACCCTATGTCGGATTACAATATAGAATTTCAAATAAACGTTTTACAAATTAAAGAACCAGCTTTGTTTTAGGGTTAAACAACTACTCCTTTCTGCACCTAGAATGTTTCTTTCTAGTTTTGTCAGCATGTTTTGTATCTTTTTCAATACCAATAATGGCCTTCAAGCTGGTAATCTGTGACTCCTGCATGATGTGGGAAATCCGAGAAAACTCAGCAGAGCTAAACTAAGTGTGTGTAAAGTGCCGCACGATCCAGGACTTGCTTCAACAAGTAAGTATGCTAGAAATGGAGCTGCACGAAATGACAGAACAGGAGTTTGAGGATCTGGCACACCCGAAATTCTTGGAAGTATGCACCCCAAACAGACAGAAAGCCACCAGGGAGATAGAAGAGGGTCGAAACAGCTGGGTTCAGATAGGCAGAGACAGGGGAAAAAAGAAATGTAGTCAAATACAGCCACCAGAAATCAAAACGTCAAACAAATTTGACCAAATTCAAAATTTAGATGATCAAAACCAGCATCAAGAGAATGAAAGGAACAAGATCCTGGACCCTGTAAATGATGCTGGCCAGGCAGCAAAAAAAAGTGCGGTCTGGACCCCCTTACAACAACAGTGCGCTGCCTTTCAAGAGCTTTTGTCACGCACATCACCGAGAACATGGACATCTATTTCTTGTAACTTTTTTTGATTTGACAAGAGATATGTCATATGTGGTACATGAACAATTGGCAAACAGTTATGCCCGAACATATCTTTTTTTTTCATTTTGGCATAGCAGCTACATTATCTCTTTTATCCTCTAAAATCTCAGCAATCTCTAGCAGCACGTTGCACCCACATCAGACCTTTTTTTTTGACTGAGCCTGTTTGAAATAGGTTCCCATCTCCATTAGGCAGAGCCACTTTAGACCGAAAATACTCAATCCGACCACATCAACCCTTTTGATTTTTGCACGGGAGCTATGATAATTAGGTAGCCACTTCATTTGCATTACATTCCTCATACTGTCAGAATTAGAGTTTTGCGACTGTTCTCATCCTTCCTGGCCATTTTTGATTTTTGCTCGGAACACAAAACACAGTCAGAAACTTAAAATTCCACCACAAAAGCCATCAACGACTGTCGGAACAGCTTTGATATTCAGGGCTACACTAAAATAGGAGCTGTGTAACTATACTTTTTTTTCTCTTTGACCTGATGTACTTGCTTTATTATAGTGTTGTATTAAATAAATCTTCTCTTTCTCCGTATCTCCTGAAACACACGCATGTTTTGTTTTTCTTCATCTTTACTAATCCCACCTGTCCATTGATTGAACTCCTGAAATGACGTAAAAACTGTCATTTGAATCATTAACATATAGGTTTCTCATTTAAATACGGAATAGTTATTCCGCCACTTTTTATGTAAATTTCATCCACTCAACCTGTCGGTAAACAACAGAAAAGTGTTTCATTTTATGATCGAAACAACGTTCGGGTTAAGAGTTGGGTTAAAACAAACAGAGACAGCGAGTTTCGGACTGTTAAGGTATTTTGATGTTCAGGTATATCAAGACTGGGAGAGCCGTATTATTTTAAAATACACTTATACACTGACGTTACCAATCCATTAAAAACTCACATTAATCTTGAATGAATAGAACCCTTTGTGAAATCGATTAGTGGAGCCTAGACTGGTAGAGCAGTTCCGATGAATAGGCCATGAATAAGAACATGGCACAAAGATGTGAAAATAATTGATTACATTAAGGTGTGTATATCACAAAAGGTGCGGTCTAAATCCGGTTAGCCTCACACCTCTTATGTTTTTTATTTTGTTTAACTGTGGCATAGACCAGATTTAAGATTTACAGGATATATATATATATATATATATATATATATATATATATATATATATATATATATATATATATATATATATATATATATATATATATATATATATTCTAATAACGATTTGGAGAAAAAATGCTTTTGATCAAAAAACTTGAGCCCCCCACAAATATTTAAAGAAGCAATCAATTCAAAAGTGTGAATGATCTCTTAAGAGAGTCCCCTTAAGAGGAATGTGTATATGCTGATTTTGCACATTAGCCTTGCAGTATAGGAATCAAAACTCAACATTGAAGACACAGAAAATGTCTTCTAGTTGAAATGTTTGTCATTAAATTTATTAGGTTTCTTTCAGTGTTTTTAAATTCCGTGCTGAGTGATTTATAGTTATTGATTAAATATACTCTGGGCATTCTGATCTGTGTTTTAAGACTGGTCTCCAGAAATAGCAGCTCCTGTGTTCTGTGGCTGATGTTGAAAAAAACATTGCTTTTTAGACTCTATAGCAGTGGTGCACAACTCAGTCCTGGGGGGCCTGTGTCCCTCTAGGTTTTTATTCCAACTGTAGTCATTTGTGCTTGTGTTGGATACAAAGTATCTGCCAGCCACTTATGTCAGATCTGTTGTCTAGTCCATCGTGACTGAATAGGAACTGCACCAGGAAGATGCATCTTTATATATATATATATATATATATATATATATATATATATATATATATATATATATATATATATATATATATATATATATATAACAGAATAAATACAATCTTATTTATATTGGCTTATTTTTTCTGTTTATTTGCCCAACACGGGCAACTAGTGTTGTGAGTTACATGCTTAAAAATACACGCAAAAAGGTTGCAATGCACGTGTTAAACTGATTTCACTAGTGGTCATATACCCGGGTCATTCCTGTGCCGCTACACCAGGAAGCTTGGCATCTCCTATGCTCCTAACAAATAGAGTCGCTGCGCCTTTAAGAAAGCGAGCAGCTCGTCAGATGCTGTGCTTTGATGTCCGCTCACTCACACACTCCCTCAGTCAGTGTGTGCCAGTATAAGCTACTGGAAAGGTTTTTTTTGTTTGTTTGTTTGTTTTGTTTGTTTGTTTGTTGCTTTCTCTTTTGGCTTGATGCATCTTTAATGCTGGTGATGACAGTGACACTGGATATGCATTCTAAGATCTGAGCTGCATTTCTTTATAAGATAAATAGAACGGGTAAGTAGAAAAAAGGGGAGACGCATTTATTTATATATAACTGGTGTGGATTGCCTAAACGGGGTGCGAAATACAGTTTTCAATTATTAACAAGTGTGCAAGTGTTTTTGAAGCTTTTTCTCGGAAGAACGGGCTGACAGCAGGCACGAAATACTGTAAGGTGAACCCTTCTGCGGAGCATTGAGATTGAGAGATAGATGATAGAGAGACGCTGGTTTGCATTCAGTGAATTGGAATTACAGTTAGAGTTTTGTACAGACAGTATGGTACGTTAGCGTACTGGGGGAATGAAGTGATATGCATGCCAGAGCACTTATTGCAGTTAGTATTATGCATATGGTTATTTAACTGAATAGTACGGATAGGGCTTTGCATACATTACAGCCCACTTATTAAATATTTTTGGTTTAATATTCTGGTGCAAGATGGAAAAATGAAGCTCCTACTCAGCTGTAGCTGTAGTTGGTGTCGCTTCGCGTCTTTATTTATGATAGATTTATTTTTTGATCCGGATACGAAAGGGTCTTTAAATATAATATTGTGTCATCCACTTGTTATTAACCAGTAAACTAACGGCACATAAATTACGTTTGTGTTATACTGTATTGTTATTGCACAGGTAGAGGTTTTTGTATTTTCACAGATGAAAACTCAGTTGGGTTTTTGAGCACGGTTTACTGTGAAGCATACAGCACTGAGCACTGAGTTGTAAAATTACATGGTTTTAAATAGCGATTTAAGACCGAGACCGAGTAAGGTGTCGTTCTGTCCACACCACGCCCTTGTGTCATGTACAATATGAAGATTGTATGCGGGTATGGCTGTTGGTTTCACTGATATGAGTGCTGTGATTGCAGGGGCTGGCGTGCTTAACTGCTAGTTTCAGCACTCCGTCTCCAGCTTGACGTCTGGCAGTTCTGTTACCTGTGGACAGAGGGCGCCGACGGATCTTTCTTAAAGACGCACGACTTCGTTTTAGTTGTTCTTTCTTTCTTTCTTTCTTTCTTTCTTTCTTTCTTTCTTTCTTTCTTTCGTTAAGTCAAGCTCTTTGATAATGTGCTATTTAAAACTTCTTCACTCAGAATTTACATTCCTGCTAGCTGCAGAAAGCTTACTTGCTTCCCCCTTATTATTAATCCCTAGTACTCCTGGAACATACAGTATTTTATCCACATGTTAAATCTGTTTCTTGATATTAAATGAGAAAGGTTTAAAATAATGTTTTTAATCAGACAGTCCATCTGGTCCTGCTCTGGTTGGTTTATAATTAATAACAGTGAGGATTGAACCTTCGATTTTAGGAGTGTTTTCCTTTTGATTTCTGTATGATGAACTTGGTACCCGTGAGAGGTTAATTTAAAAACATCTAATCACAATCGAAATTATTTATTAAATGGCTATAAGGGAAAGATTTCTATATGCCTCATTTAGGATTTTTATTTACAAAACAGCTTGTTTGACAAATGATTATGTAAGTTCCTTTAGTATTACTATATAATGTTCTTATTTTATCTGAATTTGAAGTGTATAACAGAATCTCAGAGAAACTGAATAAAACCACTAAAGGGGAATGATCAAATGTTAAAATACCAGATCTCCCTTGATAATTTGGCATTTAAAGAGTTTAAAAAATATTGACTGTGCTTTGTGAATATGGTGCTATGTTTGCATTGGTTTTGTTTACTATATTCATGAGGGTTAGTCTGTGTGTGATACAATACTGTGGATCCTTTCAAATTTCGCGTTGATTGATTGATTGATTGATGTATTTAACCAGGATAGAACCCTTGAGACATGCACCTCATTCCCAAGGGGGTCCTAGGATCCTGGAGGTATTTTATTGTGGTTGTGTAGTCCTGGACAGAAAGTTACAACTCATTGAAGTTAATCAGTATCAATCAATCCATTTAAAAAGGTGCAAATCAGTAGAGGTGCAATCAGCAACCAATTCCCTAATCGAATATCGAACAGTAATTGATCAGTTGTGCATCTCTATAAGACACAGTGAGACTGAGACCCCCCAGAACGCATTTCATGCTAACGGTACCTTGCACCTCATCATTCACTATTACATGTATCTGCCTGGACTGAAGCTGTTGACATAGATTTCTCTGTGTATTTCTCAACCGCAGGGATTTCCAACAGCGCTTGTAATACAGTATGATGTCAGAGACGTGCACATTGACTGCTCTAGTTTAGGGAGTAGTGTAGTCTAAAACAGGGCCAGGGGGTACTGGTGTTCAGGACACCAGTTGGCAAAAACTGCTATTTCACCTCATTCACCCTGTCCACTGCTGTCTGTTTGCCCCAGCTCCCAACCCCTTTCAGAATGCAAGAATAATTAACAGAGCTTTATATATCATTGGTGGTTTAAGCAGTCATTTGTAGTTGCCTGACACAATCAGGAAAACAGATCAGATGGTATATAGAAATTTAAGTTTAATAGCCCTCCACCCCCACCTCCTTGTGTCCACAAATATCCTGGAGTGATATTGAAGGAGTGCCATGGGATCTGCAAATAAGTTAGTAGACAGAATCCTGGCTTAACGTCTCATCGGTCAAAATTCACAGTGATATATTTGTGGGGGGTTTTTAAGCTACATTGCTAAACATGTTCAGCCACAAATAGCATTGACTTTGTGGTTTGTTTACATTCCTGCTGAAGTTTTTGATCTACAGGCATTCATATAAATTGATTATGAGGTTAGAGATTATTGTACAAGTCTACAGATCCCACTGCTGGCTAGAATGGTTCGTGGTTCAGCAGTTGTTAAATGATGTTATTGCTTTAGAACCCTGACACTCTACAATACAAATCAAACCCAGTTTCACTTAACTGGAGCTCTTTGGTACCAGAATGGTTATCTTATGGGTCAACCCAATATCATTAGGAGCAGAGTTTAGAGGGGAAAAAAATATTAAGGCTCAAGGATTAGGGATGCATTACTCCATGGAAATCACATTTTAATCAAAATAAAGCTTTAGAAAATAAGTGATTTAGGGAATTACAGTATTCAGATTCCTAAAGACCTATTTTAAAAACTGTTATTCATACCAAAAAAAAATCTATCTCTCGATTTATTAATAAATGGAAACAGGTGTGCCTTGTCCATTATTGAAGGTTTCTATTGCATGTTGGTCGCTTGTCACAACACTTTGCACATGTCTGCAGGCTTGGTATGTCATGACCCGCTTGTGCTTTCTGGTGGTGGTTATCAACAAACGCTGCCACTCCAGGAACACCCCTTAGACTGTTTTGATGGACACGTTGGTTATGTTGTGGGTACCCACTTTTGAAGTGACAGGGATCCTTCCTCCGTGATTGTTTTTGAATAGTTGCGCGCACACACACACACAGTTTATAAAAGTTTAGTGGATCACATGATGTTTCAAAACGTTTTTGTATTCTAAAATCTTTTAAGCCAGTGCATTTTCTTTAATTAACAAAAAATCATAAATTACCTGTAAGTGACATGGAAATTTGATATGAAAAACGATAATAAGCAAGAATTGTAAATCTCAGAGAGGCATGGTAAAGCATATTAAAAACATGGCAAACCTAATGTAAACTATGGTAAATGCATGGTATGACCATGGGAAAACCAGGGGGAAACTGCAAAATGACTGTGCAAAATGAACGTGGTAAACTTTTATAAGGGTTAATATGAAGATGTTCAGTAAGGTAGGGCTGGTGTGAAGCCAGACTCACTGTGTTGTCCTTGGCTTCAGCCCTGCGATCCCGCTCAGTGGTGACTCAGACCCGCAGCCAGCTCTCAGTAACAGAGCCTCGACTGAGGTGAGGAGGACATGCCTGTTGTTGTTACTGACTTGGCCGACACAGCACTGGAGTGCTGTACAAGCAAAGGCTTACATTACTTACAATACTATTGATGCCTGCTGTTTTATTTGTGAAACAAAGGCAGTTATGGAAACCAGTGTTTTCCATTACCTTGCCTAGACTGCTAACCAAGCACATATATGCTCGTCCGAATGTGCTGACTGTCTATATACTGGGGTTTTATTTGGGTGTATATATTTTATTACATTACGTACAAGTTTTTTTTTTAAACAACAAGCACAGGGAAAAATTATGGCCAATAAATTAGAAACAGCAGGAGGTCGCTTATGTACCAGAGGTAGATTTGAATGAGTACTGTAGCTTTAAATCCGGACCTTTTTGAGTCTTGCAGATCAATCTATTTTATTTCCTACCACTGATTCTGATGGGGGTAATATTCTTTTTGAAATATTGCCATGCTTTGCTTTTGTATTAAAGTGCTTTTGTATAAGACTTGGCATCTTTCTTTAGGTTGTTTAAGTGAAACTGATCCAATCTGCCAGGTATCAATCCATTCGGGGCATGATGTTTGCAGAAACCCAATGTCCAAAAAAAAACACATTGCAACAACTGAAGAAGGCCTGGAGATAGAGACTGGGTTATACTTACATTGCTGTAACCCCTGACAACATCTATGTAAAATATATAAAAAGATGCATTTCCTTGTTTTCGCAATGCTGAGATCCCAAACTACAGTGAATAGCAATAGACTGGACACAGGGACTGAAGCTGCAGCATGGTGTCTGTAATGTACACATCAGTACACTGAACTGGTGCTCCCTAATGCCATGCTGGGGCACTGGTTGAGCATTGCCCAGAATGCTAGGTTCTTATCATTTTTGGTTTAGGGGACCCCTTTTTAAAACTGATTTTGAGGATACTCCGCTGAACACTGAGGGAAACGCTAAACAAGACAGAAGGACGGTGCTGCGATGAAAGTAAATGTTTAATGTATCTGTAAGTAGACCTGTCTTACACCACAACATTAAAAGACCTCTTACGTACCTGCTTTACAGAAGAGTAGTTTCAAGTGTTTTTTGGGGACCCCTGAACAACTCCTTTGGACCTCTAAGAGGATCACTGGTCCGGAGGATAGCGTGCTCCATAGCGAGTCCCAGACACATTCCTTCAGGTGCTGGCCAAGCTGAAACTTGCTTAACTACATAGATCTGACAAGACTGGATTTCGAGGATGTATGGCTATTGAGAATCACCAGTTCAGTAATATAACTCAGTGGCACTGTTTGAGAATCAGATTGCAAAAGCCCTGGGAGTAATCCACACACCAGTGCTACTAATGTTAACAGTGACTGTCTCCATGACAACCAAATGCATGCACAATTTCAATGCATCAACACTTAAATTAAGATGCATTAGAAAATGTAGTTGGTATAAACAGCCCAGTGTTTTTCTGAATTGTTACGGCTTAGCGGCACTTTAAACTGCAGTTTGTAATAGCTAATAATTGTTAACTTGCAGTTTACTATATAGCCTTAGTTTGTACCAGTTTACTGTAGTTTAACGCAGCCATTTTTATATGAACTGCATGCAGTCTTTTACAATTCACATTACAAGTTTTCGTTGATTCAGTGCTTTCCCGTGCCAGTTAATCCTGGCATATATCATGTGTTGAATAACTTAGATTCAAATCAGTTTATATAGATTTCTATAGATTGTATAGCCTTCACCTCTGCCTGTCTGTCTGTCTGTCTCCATGCACAATGATCTCACTGCATCACATGTAATTAAATAGCAGTAATACTTTTTTTTTTAAATTAGAGTGCCAGTAAGGCTGTATAACGTTGTACACTTATAACACTGTATAACTATAACACTGCATAACTACGTTCGCAATCCTTCAGAATCACTTTGAAAACCCACATAAGATGCAGAAAAAGAATTCAATATGGTTTCATAACATTTGTTACAAACCAAATGTAATTGAAAACTGCATTTCTGTGGCTCGTAGTCATTAACACGTTTACAGTAATTTATTGAGCTCTATTAAATAATATAATTTAGTGCTAAGGTTAAAGTTATGAAAACCCATTTGACAAAGTTATGAATAATGTTATACATGTTCTGTTGATTTCCATAGTGATTCTGAAGAATAATGCACACATAGTGTTATGTAGCCTTCATGGGGGTGCTGTGAACACTACATGGTCTGATTCAAATGAAGCTTTACTGAATAAGCACTCCCGGTGTAGTACCTTTGGAATGGTAATGCACATTTCAGTAAAGTAAATTGAGTGGTGATATCTGTGGTGATGTTTTTGTTAGAGCCCTAAGGGTTAAAAGACTAAACTGAATGTCGTGTGAGACATGCTGTTTCAAGGTTTTCATTGTAATGTTAAAAGCACTGAGCTAATTCCTTGCCACTAAATGTCACAGCAAAGTGATTGAGGTTAGGAGCTCGCTAGGAAATTGTGTCAAAAATATTTCCATATGTGACCCCGGACTTCCCCCGGTGAAAGAATACCTTTGTACTGAAGTATTTCACACTCGCGAGGATGGATGGGGCAGATATTAGGCTGAAACTCAAGCCAGGTGTTGGAGACACCTCTGTCAGTTTGGGGCTTGTGATTTGTAAAAAAATATGTGTTTTTTTTACCCCGGTTTTCTCCCCAATTTGGAATGCCCAATTGTTATTTGCATCCTGGTTCACCACTGCAACCCCCTGGCGACTCGGGAAACGGGGGCTGGAACACGCATCCTCCGAAACGTGCTCCTGCCAAGCTGTCATTTTCCGCGCTGTGGATCCACAGCGAGTTCCACCAGACCTATAGTGCTGGAGGACAACACAGATCTGATGGCTCCACTGCAGAACTGCAGGCGTCCTATCAGCCTTGCTGGTGCACAGTGAGGGAGTGAGGCAATGTTAATAAAGAGGCTGGCAATGAATGTGATAAATATGAAGCTGTTCACTTTTACTGAGGCGAGACAAAAGAATTAGAAACACTGTCAATATGGCCAAGTAGGGCATAGGTGATTATGTATTTTTCAGTGATTTATCAACCTCTGTTTCCTTCATTGAAGTTGAAGGTGCAGAAAATATAAATACTCATTTAGAAGGGAAAATCACAAGCCAACACAGCTACAGGCACATGTACAAATGTAAGGGTGCCTCCATGCACCTCCAGATATTGGTAAGCCCCAGATATGGATAGGCATGTGTTTTTTAAACATCATATACAGACGTACGTATGGATGCGCTGTATGATGTACATTCCCAGCAGGGGATAATAAACACCTACAATATGGAGTTTTGGGCATTCAAAAGCACCTTCAATTCCTGGAAAGTAGATTTGTTAAGTCTTATCCAGGAGCCAGAATTAAATAAGTTCCAGGTATGAAAACTCTGGGCTGATAATGCGGCTGTACAACTTCAGGTGTTTCAGCCAAATATTTCCTTTTAAGGAAATCCTAGGCTCTGCTTTAGAGCACTTTCTGCAGCTTAATGAGGTTGCACCACTGTCCGTTTTCTTCTCAATAAACCACTTAAAAATATACTGGTTAGTGTTATTTCCCCTTGAAGAGCTCACTGCAGTACTGAACCATGGCGCTGCCATCTGTGGTTCTGTCTTCTTGCAACTTTGGAATCAAAGTTTTTTGCGTTACATTTCCTAATGGGAATCTCTTCTTGATATGAAAATGTGCAAAAATGTGTGTCCTTTTGTCATACATTTCTGATTTGGTGTGTGTTTTGCGTATTCACTTACTAATACACAGGGTCAAGCGATGACACGAGCCATAAACTGCAGTATAACTCTATTATATTATACTGCCAATTTAAAAAGATAAGAGGTATTCATTTTACCTTATTTAACTGGTCCAGAGAACAATCTCAGAGCATTATTGACTCCACCACTTTGTTTTGAAAGGAAATTTGAGCAGTGATTTTAGTGCCGTTATTGCTTTGTAACAGAACGTATTTGGATGCTGTTACTGTATGTCCTGCAGCTCTCTTAAAGCAGGCAAAGGCTACAGTGTTATTACTGTAGTTCAAATACTTGAAATAACACCCCCCACCTTATTAATAGTACCTGTAAATATGATCTGATTGAGTGTTTAAAGAGTAAGTGGCGGGGTTTCTAAAAATATAGCGTTATACATCCCCAGGTGTTGCAACTGTTTCGGGGGAGGGGGGTGGGTGGGGTGTGCGTGTGAGAGTGAGACAAGGTCCTAATGCGTGTGTCTCATGAGTCAAGCTTGAGACTTGAGGTGTATGCAACTTTTTACACTTACAACTTTAAACTTTGTTTCAAGTCTCTTTTCAAAATGGCCGCTCTAGTGCACTGATGATAGTGTAAGCATTATTGCCCTCATTGTCAAACAGATAACACAGCAATAACGATCAATGATGTGGTACGGAATGAAAAGCCACAGCACTTTGTTATTTTTTAAAAAAAAATTTTCTTCTTGCAGTGATTTAGATGACAGATCTCAAACCCCAGTGCACTAGAGCGACCATTTTGAAAAGAGCTTTGAAGTTATAAGTGTAAAACTAAAAAGTTGTCAGGATGTTAACAATGAAAAGAAAAAAATATAGCGTAACACTATATTTCCAGAGCCCCGCTACTTACTCTTTAAAGTATATTGGTATACATGCAGTGTGTAAATGGCTTGGGTGTAGTGCCCAACGTCTGGACCGTGACCCTTCCAGGTTGCCCGCTGGTGTTGTTTGTTTGTCTTGCCAATGCTGTAACGTCCAAGAGGTCACTCAGATTCACCATGACACCCGCTCAGCTCAGGGCTCTCCGATCAGGTTTCCAGCCTCGCATCCCACTCTCACATTTAATCAGGAACGGCACGCTTTTCCTCCACAGAGATTTATAAACTTTAAAATCTCTGATATGGGCCAGCTTTTCCATTCCTGTCAGTGTCTGGCAGCTTGACTTGCAACGGGCTCACAGTGCAGTGGAATCTGGCACCGCAGGCAGTTGTTTAATGGCAATTGGGTGCAGTTTGGACATTCAACAATAATAAACTCCAACTTCCAGAGAGTTTTTAAATAATGTCTCAGGGTGGTTTGCATTTTGTTAGCATAGGGCCTATGAAAGACGAGAGTCTTGTTCTTGTGCCAACAAAATCTGAGCCGGTCGAGAAATTTCAACATATATTAGAACTGTATTGGGCCACTTGACATGGAATGGCACTAAGACTAGCTTGCTGAGAAAGTTGTCTAAAATGTGTATGAGAAAAATGCTATAAATCTACCACTTTGCAGCCTAAAAACTTATGCTAAGCTTAATGAATCTGTCTGCAAATCTCAGCTCTGCTGTAAATGGCTAATGAGGTAGCGCACTGTTTGAAGGCCACGTCCTTTTGGTTGCTGATGCTTGGACAGCAGCTACCTGATGGAATCACATTTTTCACATTGCTCATAAAACTGTTAATTACAACATGAGAAACTTGGAGTGCCCCCTAAGGCATTGCTAGGCTTAAACACTGAATGCATTAGCCATTGAACTCCAAGACTGGCTGTAACAAAGACCTGCTGAAGGTTTATCAGCACATATGGTCACTATGTCGAATTATATGAATGGGAATTTAATGAAAACAAGAAATGTGCGAGCTTCAAACTGTCCATCAGTTTGACTTTACTTTCAAAGCTATTTTCTGCACCATCAGAAAGCCTGGCATGTACAGCACCAGATGGCAACCCCCTTCTCCTGCTGGATATGTGTATCCAGTCTGTGTCAGCAATGACATTGTTTTTTAAACTTCATTGAAAAAGCGGAGTGTGCTACTTATTTTTAGGGCTTCTGTTTTCTGGTATATATTTATTCATGGTCTGAGTTTAATAGCAGAGGTGCACAAATCCGGTTGTCAAGGTTTGTTGTCCTCCAGGTTTTATAGGCATTGTATATAATGATCCGATGGGCTCAATGACGTTCGATGACATAATTTAGGATACAGGTGGAGCAAAGAATAAAACAACGTCATGAAGGAATCCATCAAACTCATGCTTTTTTTGTTATTTTTAAAAAAATAACAAAACCCCAAACCGCACAGTCACGACCACATCCCCAGACATCAAGGCCAACAGGCTTAAGCGCCATAAGCCAGAGTAAACAAGCATGTTTTTAGTTTGCCACACAGAAATAGAACAGCTATCTGTAATATCTTTAGGCAGAGAATTCCAAAGCGTCTGCGCCACAAATCCAAAAGAGCAGCCAACTAAAAGTGGCCTCCGATACTATAGGAGGGTTTTGCTGCTTTGCAAGTGGGCACTTTAAGGTCTGTTTTGAGGAAGATTCAATATAATAAGCCGCTCATTCGAGGGAGGTTCCTGTTCCTCTCACTCAGGCTGTTTCTATTGTGCTTGTTTGTTTTATTGTGGGAACATTTCTGAGCTGCCAGCAGGCTTCGATGTTAAGGACCCCGGGTCCATGTTGAGATTCCTAGTCTTTGAGAGGAGGCCTTGGCGGAACAGCCAACTTTCAAAACAACACAAATCACCTGGTAAACCTTCGTAAAGCAACGCGATGCAAGTGTGAGTCATGTGGTAGGATTGCTTGTCAATACAATACTGCATGCTGGGATTACTGAGCTCCCCCTATATATTTTTTCTTTCAAATTTTCTACGTCTTGTTTTCGAAACTTGATCTGCACATATCTAAATGACTGTGCTGTTTTTTTTCCCCACCACATATACATTTGATAATATTTGTGTAAATTAATCTTTGGAAATTTAGGATAATTTAACATTTTTATTTGCAGTTTTTATTGGCGTCTCTAAGATAGCTCCTCTAGATAGTATAAGTATTATTTTCCTGCCTGACTGACACCTTCTTTTTAAGTAGCGTTGTTTTTTTTGTTTTTTACACAAGTTGCTGTAAGTGTTGTGTGTGTTGTTATATTATTGTATTGCATTTTGAAGGAGGCATCTCAGCACAAAAACCTCCAAAATAGAAAACAAATCCTAACCCACCAGGGCTGCACCAGGTGACCTTTTCCTTTTCCTCCACCAATTAACTTAATCCGGTTACATAACATTTCTAAATATTTGCCAAACAGACACTGTTAAATTAGTTTTTTTTCTGTAAAAACTTTCCATAATCATTTATTTTGGGCCAATGTACATTTTTGTATTACTGACTTTGGCCGCGGTTCATGTTACACCTTTCCAAACCCCATAAATCACCTTCATGCTATTACCTTCTGAAGTGCTGAATCCCCCTCCAACTGCTCCTGAATCAGACACACAAAACACTTAACTCCCCTCACAGGCCCGCCTGTCCGCGCCACCACCCAAACAAGACATCGGACCTCCAACTGGGCCCTTTTCACAAAGTTACGATTCACAGTGTTTTGTTTATGATTAATTAAATCAAGTTTGCAGTTCATGAGACCTTTTGAAACTGTTTAGAGAGGTGTTTTAGTTTTTTTTTTTTTTTAAAGTATTGTTAACTTAAGAGAATATTTATATACACTCTTTGCTTTCCTTTTGTTACACTTTTGTTATATATTTGATTTTGTTTTTTTAAATCAACTACTGGTGGACACCCTTCAGCACCCCTAGAGGTCATTTTTATTCCTGGGTTCAAGAGAGATTCCACTTTGCTCAAGCTTGCTTAGATAGCGTCAAAGGAACAATTTGAGTGCAGAACTAGTAATAAATGACGATTAAGAACACATATTTCAAATAACCATCCTTCAAGTTTTGTGACTAGGGCCCAATGTTACCACTGGGGTGACAGTCTAACTGTGGCTCATAAAATTGTAGCTGCTGTTGTGTTACCTGTTACCTCACCTTTATTTGGTAAGGGAGTGCTTATGCAGCCCCTCGGTTTTCAATATGGGAGACAGGTGGCAGATACTGTGGATTTGACAGTTTCACAGTAACACGTTTTAAGAGTTCACTAAGTATGTGAACATGGGGATAGAGGCACAGGAAATCCCTTGCATTCTTTATCTCTGACCCTTTGGACTGTGTTCAGACGGCAGGGAAAAAAAGTCCTTTTTTATCTAAAAATTAAATAACATTACTGTTAGCCAGGCAGTAAAAAAAGTATATAAAAAATACTTCTGCTATCTAAAAAGGTTATCTTAGAGAAAACGATTAAACTAATATAAAGGTTTGGGTATAGAGCTGTAAGACTGTATAATAGTCTAGACCAATTATGGTCCTGAAGAGCCATTGCACTCCAGGTTTAACAGGGCCTGGATGAAGGATAATACTTCAGGGCCTGGATGAAGGCTTACTTGGTTTAATTAAACAATTTAGAACAGGGTTGGAAAAAAGACCGGGACTGGAAGAACCAACTATGGCCACCCCTGGTTCAACAGTCCCCATTTAGTATGTCCAGTTCTATCCATCTCACAGCACTTGAAAAGGAACAGAAAAGGACTACTAGACTAATATTAGGGCTAAATATTGTGAGCTTTGAAGGCGGATGAGGTACAGGGTTTTTTTCATTCCCAGCATTTGACTGTTGTTTTGAATCTTTCTTTTGGACACTCCCCCTAGAATTGAAAACTTGTGATTAACCCTACCCCCTACTAACCAGGGTCAATAGAAACATCCTGTATGAGAAACACACAAAAAACAAACAAACAAACAAAACCAATCTATAATATCCAGTACAAACAACTACTGACACAGCTGTCGGTTTTCAAATCCACAGTCCAGGTCAAGGTCACTCCACTAGCCTGGCTGTGGTTACATGGAGTTTTCAGAGGAAGCACAACCTTGTTATGGGTACATTATTCCACTTGCAGTGAAAGTACTCCTAATGGTACGTTGGGGAGAGCAGACCAGGCTTGTAATAAGAATGTGAATATAGCAATTCGGTAACCATTTAGTTCCAGTTTAGCTGAACAGAAGTTACATTTACAGAGGGCTTGTTCTCATTATTGGATTCAAACTACCCAATTGATTAACCCCTTAAAAGAGGTAATAAACTAATGCTTAAAGGTAATGTTGCTTCCCAGATTCAAAATGGTTTGTTTCATAAAAGTGGGACGTATCAAGTACTAGCATGGGTGGCTTCAGTTGCCACTAATGGACACCATTGCTGGCAATGAGCCCTGTTCATAAAGCTTGTGAGTTTGTATTTTTTTTTTTTCAAATTCAATGATATGAATATTTGATGTTTGATATTCATGAAATGGTTGTTGGCTTCTTTAAGAACTAGCGACATGATACACAAGCATCATCAGAGAGAACCTTGATCAGATGATCGTGGTGTCTGAACTACCTTCTTCTCACTCCCTGGATAAGGGGGTATTTATGGAGGCACATCAATCAGTTTTGCAGGGGCTGAGTGGGGAAGCTCAGATGGCTGCTGCCTGCATGTACTGTGCCTGCAAACACATTTAAGGCAACCAAAATTCATCATAATTAAAATATAAAACAACCGTAACAGAAAACGGTACAAAAACACCTGTAACTGAGGAGAACACCACAGGACCTTTAGCCAATATGAGCAGAGATAAGATTGCGCAGCTGGGCTAACTACAATTTTAAATACATCTCAACTGCTGATTGTGAATTGTGTCCAATTGATGTAAACAGCACTGATCTGATATGCATCTAAATAGACCTGCTGATCAAAGAAAAGAAAAAATTAATGCGTAAACAGCCGGAACGCAACTTTGAAAAACATGGCTCTCACATGTTCCCTAGCACTGCCACAGCCTGTGGTCCTTTTTGACCAGAGTGCCGATCAACATGTTTTTTTTCCATTTTTAAACTGCTGTCCTAATAGTACAGATTATTGGGCCTACTTTGAAGCTTGAAAGCTTGAATACAACCCTTTTCATTTTGTAAAACTAGCAAGAAACAACTAAAACCTCAAAAACATTCAACCAGAAATTTAAAACGTTGTGAAAGTAGGGAGTCGATTTGATAAACTTAGACCTTGCTGGGATAAGCCACAGCTGGATTTTGTTAAATCATTTTACAACATTGGGGAATCACCCTGGATTTCATCAACTATCCATTTTTAGGGTTTTTTTCCAGGATGACCACTGGTGGTTGATGCCATCCGGGTTGTAGAAGTCCTGCAATGAAATTCATATGTGGCTTATCCCGGCGATGTATAGGTTGATCATATTGACCCCCTAGGTCAAGTGGACTTTCTATCATGTTAGTGTGTGATGATAATGTTTTTATTTTAATTTTGTTCTTAATTGAGGGATTTGTATGCTTGTGATATAATTGGTAAGGTAGTTACTTTGCAAGAAAAGGGATGGGAATCGACCGAGATGCAAAAATTGAGCACCATGGATTATATTTTGCAGCCACAATTAAACATTCATTGATCGTTTAATCGCCCCGGTGCCCTAGTTAGAAATCAAGCTTTGTGTAAAACATATTACTAGCACATGCATGTTTTAGTTTTTTTTGTGTATGGCTTTTGTATATACAGCAGTGGCATATTCCTGATTTTACTATGAACTAAACCATTGTATTGTTCACAAGCTCAGTAATCTCAAATGTAAAGGCACGTGCAATGGGAGTCTTATCCATCAGTGCTATATCTAGGGAACCACTTGTCCCCTTTTAATAAAACTATGCATGGGCATTTATTATGGTGTTCAGTTCCACTCAGTAACCTACTGCTGTACGGTCCTGACATCTGTAATGTGTTACTAACTGAACTAACTGAACTGTATCTTCCTGAGATGCTGCCACTGTTGCCCTGCTTTACTCCTGTTTCTAGCATGTTTATATTCCATGAGGAATGCACTGCAATGGAATGCTATGTATTCCTGGTATGTTTGGGGTATTTTCATTTTTACCATTTTTGGATGCATCTGAGGGCTATTCATGAGGAAGTTCAGCTTAAAGGTTGTTAAAAAAATGTACTCATCATTAACAAGGGAAAGTTTTTTGAGCTGCCCACATCGCCCTACAGAAATGTCTATCTGAAAAAGCACGTGGCTTTTAGACATTGTAATTATTCTGGGTTTGTGTCTGTATAAAGTTGATCAATTAGGAATAACGAGCACCTACCTACCTGGACTATACCAGTTTTACTCTGCAGTGTAACAAAGCATCTCCCACCAGTCGCCCCAGTGTAATAATCAGTGCAGTAACAGTCATGGGAGAGCTAGTATAGCCTAAACATGCCGTCCCTACAGATGTTGCTGGTTTACGACAATGCAAAAACGGCCAAAAAAAATTAAAAAATGTCCAATTAACTTCTAGTTGGGAAAAGAAGCCTTTTAGGAAAAGATCAAAGCAAATGTGGATCCACAATTTTCTTAGCAAAATATTAATTGAATTGGACCATAAAAGTTATTCCGAGGCTGGCACTGACAGCATTGACTAGTGTATCCCTGTTCCTGTCTACAGCCCAATGGTAAGCTCTAATGCCAAATCCTCCTTGAATACAGAAAAGCTAGGAGTTCCCCTCATTCCCTTAAAGAGAGCGGCAGAGTATGTTACAGCACACTGGAGGGTGTTCGACAAGTGGACAGTGTGTGTGTGTGTGTGTGTGTGTGGGTTGTGTGTGTGTGTGTAGATTATTATTCGTGTGTGTGTAGATTATTATTTGTGCGTGTATTATTCATACCAGTTTCTGGTTTGAATGCTAAACCCCCTGTTAATAATTATCAGTTGCATATAGATATAATTACATTCATTTTTATTTTATTGGAGGGACCACACAGTTTCATCATAAGAAGCAGTTTTGTACACAATTACATCTATTTTATTAGATATACTGTAACTATTTGCCTGGAAATGCACTGTATCTCTGGGGTATATGAAGACGGTGTGCCCAAATTGATCGATCTGATTGTTTTAAGAAAGTCAGAGATTCTGTAACTGTGTGGGGCGCACCACAGTGCAGAGGAGAGCTGAGAGCTGAGAGAAGTGGATTGTGGGCAGCTGGTTCTAATTTATGCTGCTATAAATAGCCCACGCACAAAGAGCTCACTCATTTAAATCAAGTCAGCAAGCTGGCTGGGCTGCCAGATCTGGACAGGAAAACTTCCATTTATTTTCTTTCTTTCCTTATACTTTCCATCTTTTTTTTTTTTTTTTTCTGCACTCATTTCCATAAATGTCCAACTGTACAGTAAATGTCAGAGTGATTGGCTGCAGTGTAGGAGGCAGTGGGTTTCTGTAGCTCAGTGGTTAGAAAACACGCTGGCTCCAGTGTGGAAGGTAGTGGATTTGAATAGCTCAGTGGTTAGAGTGCTGGGCGGCATTGTGGAAGGTAGCGGGTTTAAGTAGCTCAGTGGTTAGTGAATGTGACGGGCTGCGGTGTGGAAGGTAGTGGGTTTGAGCAGCTCAGAGGTAATAGTGTTGCTGTGTGGAAGGTAACAAAATAGAAGAAAGAGTGTAAAACCTGGCAATTTGGATTGTTTGGGGTCAGCAGCCATTGTATGGAGAGAGAGAGAGAGAGAGAGAGAGAGAGAGAGAGAGAGAGAGAGAGAGAGAGAGAGAGAGAGAGAGAGAGAGAGATTGTCAGGCGCACTTACGACCATCCAAAGTTGTAAACAGGATATTATCTTTTTTTTTTTTCCAAAATCATACTTAGTTGGCTTTGACAGAACACCACTCCGAGCTGCCATGATTGTGATCGTGTCTGTGCAATTATGATGAACTTGTGAAAGGTGGCTTGAGAACAAAGCCCTTTGTTTTTCCATAGAGCAGGTTCTGCAGGGCCCCCACCTCCAGACACACACTACTAACGTCTATTGCCCTGGAGGGACCCCCTCTTATGGGGTAAGAGGGTTGTTCAATTTGCCTGCAAATGTGTCAACCAAGGTTCATTTGGAACCAAACGGAAAGACACCCAGATTTGTTTTTTTTATCCCAAGTTTTAGGTAACTGGTGAGCATCTAAACAACTATACAATCAAGATCAGATCCTTGTCTATGCTGCTGAGAGCATGCTAGACTATTGAGCTGTACGGGACCGTATATCTTCTGATGCTCATCACTATTATAAGTTCCACTCTGAGAAGTAATGTGATGTTGGCCTGTTTTAGGTTACAGACACCTTTACATCGGTTGTATCATTAATGTGACAAAAGCATTTCGAGTAATGTGCGAACGCAAAGGAGTGAGTCAGTAGACCCACTGAATTTGAAGTCTCTGAATCACACTATGACTTGAGCAGCACCCACAGTAAAGGAGATGCAGGCAGAGGTTGCTGCTCAGACGGTCTTTGCTGTGCAGACAGCATTTCTAAAATAATTTAAAAGCTATCCACTGTGTTTGTGTGTGTGTGTGTGAGAGCATTCAGACAAGGTGGACATGTGACCAGGGAGTGACTCTGTGAGCGAGGTCAAGAGATCGCCACTTGAGACTATCATGTTCTCGGCTTGTTAAACAGCAGGGGGTCTATTCAGCATTACTCAAATACACATTGCCTTTTCACAGGTTAAAGGTTACAATGTGCTACAGACCAGTAAACCCAAACACCTGTAGCCTGTATTACACAAGCTCTAGCTTGTCTAATTATATTATGTGTTATTATTCTATTAACTCTATTAATTTATTGTAATATATTATTTGTTATATTCTCAATAATTAGTTACCTGCGTGTTATTTTGATCTTTCTAGAAAATATTAATAATAGCTCTAATTTTTCTTAACAATTTGTTATGGATGAAATATCTATCTATCTATCTATCTATCTATCTATCTATCTATCTATCTATCTATCTATCTATCTGCATGTCTGCCTGTCTGTCTACAGCTGGTTCTACCCTTTTATATTGACCCTTGCAGAAGAATCCTTTGGAAACTCACTAAGAGAGACACCAACAAACTCATTTGGCACTCTCATAGCTCAGGGTGGCTATAGGAATCAGCCCGGAGTGCATTGTGACGTGGTTTCTGGCTGGGGATGGTTACAGAGACAGTGCCCATCATTGTGGAGTTGTAGTGAAAGCCGACTCCTGTGGGGGCAGCAGAGTGACCTTTGCCCCGCAGTGTCTGTCTGTGTGACAGAGGGGGCATTGTGTCAGGTTGCAGCCTGCACAGCTTTTTTATGGACAGTTGCCCAGAGTTGAAAAATCAATTACTAGCACTTAGATAGAAAAGCCTAACTTTGTAGCCTAAAGAAACATTGTGTATGATGTCGCCCCAGGTCCCCCTAGTCTACAATATGCTTTAGTATTCATAACTTAATTAATCAGAAACCAAAAATTAGGCAGAATTCGATGGCAAACCTAAGTCACTGAAGGCGGCCCTATATTCTAAACAGTTGTCTAATTGACTTAGTTTCTTTTAGTTTTTTTCCTGTTATGTCAGTTTAATCTGCTAGCTCCCCACAAGAATTTAAGACAAACCTTGATTTTCTAACAGAAAGTCTGTTTAATGAGTATTGTAAACAGTGTGCAAGTATTGTTGCAAGGGTTCGGGAGTAATATCCATCCATACCACAAGGAGAACAGTAAAGATAAACGCAGGGGCAGCATGTAGACTGTAGCAGACAGACACCTGGCTGGAGGAACGGACGGACACGATCAGTGCATCACGAGGGTCCCCAGTTTTTGAATGAGGACCGTAAACATAAATCGTCAATCCCGGTTTCGGGAAAGCAGCAGATATAAACAGTGCATCAAGCTGGCTGTCTCATTCAACACAAGCAGATGGACAGTTGTATACCATTACACAGCATTAACACATCCAGTCATCTGTTATAACCTTGGTGGACAACCTAATGCATCAGCTGACACGCCACATTCCGAACCACGGGAGCCCCTGAGACAGAGCTAATCCGTTGAAATTGGAACAGTTAGGTAGAAATGGCATGGTTTCATGGCAGGTCAATATTAATTTAGGATTTAATTTAAAAAAAAAAGTATCTGCTAATTGTTTTAACGGGGCAGATACAAACAATTAAATGAAGTGCAGTTAAGTGTAATTTCTGATAACGCCCCCATTTTAAAACATGCTTTCAGACAAAATGGTCACTATAAGGCTACCCTAGTCCAACTCAGGCTTCCAGTTGGCTAGGTAAGTAGGATTCCTCCCTCCCTTCTCTCTGTTTAGCAATTAACCATTTTTGTACACATTGTTGTTTTTTCCTTTGTATATTTTTACATCATAAGTAGAAGTCAGTAAGTGTCCAACGTGGCAAAATATAATAAAGGAATTGCTTGGGTTATCCTAAGTCCAGTTGTTCTCAAACTGGGATTCCTTTTGCAGTGACTTAACTGCTTTCTGCCATCACCCCCGATTACAAACATGAAATTAGTAATATATAATAATACATTTACATCTAAATGTATCTCTAAACCAAACTGCAACCCAAATTGATGTATCATACTGCAATGCATAGCAGCTATATAAATAATGTGTTTGGGTGAAAAAACAACAAAAGTAAACACTGTCAATGTTACTCTCCTAATTGGCAAAGCAAAAATACATATCGTGGTATTCTTAATCTGACAAGAGTATCACAACATAATGTAAGCCTTTACAGTACATATAGAAACAGTGCTTGTCAGATGGTTCACCCCTGCCTTAGCCTGTTGATATGCCTGGAATCAGCAGCTAATTAGGTTGTTTTCACAACTGGAGTTAGATTGATTGCTACAATCAGTAGTGATTACACACTGTGTACATTAAGGCCATTTCCTATAATGCGCTAGATTCCACTACACTGGCAAGGGCGAGGAGGCACTGCATCTTGAAACTCTTGGCTATCGGTGGCATGATACCAGTTTTTTCACTTCTGCACCGAGAACCAGTGCACAGACTCATTAAAGCTCCCAAGCGCTTGTGTATAGAAGGCTTTGTGTTTGAGCAAGTGTCCCTCATCAGTTAAGCAAACAAAGACAAAGATAACAGCTTGAGAGTGGATGGCTTGGCGTGTGGCAGACACCTTGCCAGCGGGTATGCTTTAAAGGGCAAGCAGAGACCAGGGGCAGGACCACAGCCTTCAGAAGCAATATCAATGAATTAATATCAATTATTTCCTTAGATGGAGCATTACATGGAAAACCAAATCAAAGTGCTTAAATGTAGCAAATTCAATTAGGATTCAAAACCATAACTTAACACAGAAGAAAAACTCAAAGTCTGCCAAAGGCTGATTTATAACACAGGTCTTGCATAGTGCAGACATCTGCCCACGTCGGAAACATATGGTAACAGTAATGCTTAACAGCAATATCATTCAACAAGTATTTTTGGATGTAATTATTGATGAATAATTTTATAGGCAGCAGTTTGTATGAATATGGATTGGAAAAGGATTTTCAAATGATATAATGTAGGATGTGATTATTTGCTTCAACCCTTCGAGAATGTGGCCACCTTAACAGACAAGCGTTCATGAGCACTGTGCGTACCTGCTCATCGTGACTGTTCTAGGAGTCATTGTCAATCATTTCATTTTCAAAAGGCTGGTCTGGGGGGAATTTTAAAGTACACCACGCACAATCCAAATCATCAATCGGACCTCAAAAAACAAGATGGGAACAGTGCCATTAAAAAAAAAACACAACAGAAAGGAGATACAAGATCATTATAGATAATCCCAAAACAAAAACTTGAAACCTCAGAAGACTAGACCTTCACCTGTTTCTGAGGGTGAGGAATTTCAGACGAGAAGAGGTCTCAAATCAAAACATGATTCTAAAACTTTGGATTCAAACGTTTGAGTTGAAGCTGAGAAGCAAGATCCCTGTCTCCAGCTTTACAAGCACTGCTCTCTCCAGTCTGGGAGCTAACCCAGCTGGTGCAGGCCTGGTTTGAAGCCAGTAACCTCGGCTTCTCTCAGAGGGATTCTGGTATTCCGCTGATGCTGTGTGTGTGTGTGTTTCTTTAAGTCTTTCATCTCTGCCTGTTAGCAAGGTCTCTGCATTCCCTGGCCTGGTCCAGGCAAGCTCACAGGACAGTCTCCCACGCCTGCTGCCTCCTATAGGCAGCCTAGCCCAGTATTGTGAGATGAGGGCTGGGTGCCGGGAGGTCCTGGGTTCAAATCACAGCCCTGTGGGTGTGTGCAGCTTAACCGAAATATACAAGACCTATTTAAAGTATAATGCACTTGAGCAGAAAAAGAGCACACATAATCAGATATTAAACAGGTAAAGAATTAAATATTCAGAAAATAAAACTTGAGATAAAAGGTTTCAGTCAGTGCCTTCTTCAGTGTACTCTTTCTGCTTGATGGAAGAGAAAATAAGAAAGAAAGAGATCATTTCCATGTTCAATGGCCTCCCAAGCCTG
Source organism: Acipenser oxyrinchus oxyrinchus (assembly GCA_030684275.1). NCBI lineage: Eukaryota > Metazoa > Chordata > Actinopteri > Acipenseriformes > Acipenseridae > Acipenser > Acipenser oxyrinchus. The sequence goes on from CM060251.1 coordinate 11,355,320, forward strand.
ATCTTGGAATGTTCTTGGTGGGTACTGACAGAGGGGACAGTGGGAAGCTGAGGCCACAGGGGGTCACTTCCTCTCTCTCTCTCTCTCCCTCTCTCTCTCTCTCTCTCTGTCTCTCTCACACACACAGAGACACACAGAAACACAGTGCTGGAGTCTCATGGCTAATGAGGGGGGGTTCGCCACTTCACTCTCTCTCACTATTTGGATTAGGTGACTGAGCTTCCACTGCGATGAGTAAGTAATACAGGACATATGATATTGATCCCCTCTCTTCTTTTCCTGTGGTGCAGGGAGTTATGTGCTAAACCCCAAAGGGTGAAGTGTCGTGGGAAGAGAACCGCAACTTTTAAGAGAAGCAATCAGTCTTTAGCATGCTGCACCAAAATGGACCAGTTAAAAAAAAATCAACTGAATTTGACATAATAAAAAGAAAAATGGTAAGGGCATGTAGATATTCTTCTGAAAGAAATACACAAGGGAATTTATATAGAAAAAAAGGATGGCACTATTCATGTACTGTGTCTTTAGAAGTTGGGGAATAAAAGCATATAGTATTTGCTAGTACTGTACTACATTATTTGATGGTATTGATCAGGTCAATTCAGGTCAGTATTTCAGAACTGGAGAGCATGAATTAAAGATAAAGCAGATTTAAAGATTGGAGAAATAATCACGCTCTTGCTCACTCGGAATAATAAGTGTAGGGAACAGATGAATACTACATGGGTTGATGCTGTTCTAGAAAGGTAAAGTGAATGTGTAAAAGCAGCCTGGTACCAGTAGACAGTAAACTTGCCACAGGAGTTGAAATACAAGTATGAGGTCCATTGGTGGTTTTATAGATTTGGCTGTCAGTTTAAACTATAAGGCAAACTCCTTTAGCAGCATTGAATGGAGATAATTTGATTCAAACGTCAGTGTTGATTCAAATGTATTCAAATAAACACAAATCTAACTTATCTCTTTTGGTAAAATACCATTTTGTTGTGAGCACTTTTGAGTGCCTGGTTGATCACAGATTCTATGTTTGTGTAGTTGTAATGTGATTATTTTCAAGCAGGGCGATAACAGCAATGCATTATCTGAAGATGTCTAAACTGATTTTGAGTTTTGGAGGAGCAAAACATCCCTATTTGGGTTGAGGGGTGTTTTCTATGTAACCACATGCTGGGTACCTACAAGAACTATGTGTGTGTGTGGGGGGTTAGGCTAATGCCACAGTAAATTTTTACTGTGGGATCTGTAAGGATTACTGTGGCACCATTGGACCCAACAACACTCCTCTATCTCCTGTGTGACGCTACCATTTAAAGGCAGTGTGTCCAAATTGCTTAATAAAGGAAGACTTTTTCATTCTGGCCTGATTATTTGGAACTTGGAGAATCGCTTTCAGTGAAGACCGGAGCTTTTCATCTTTCACACACTGCACTGTACATGCTGTATACATGCACGCAGGTTTGCATTGCCCAGTACTGCTGAGTATGCTGATTGTGGTCTCTGTAATTCTATGCGAAGGCGTTAGAAAGGGATGCTATAATTCCAGTAACACCAACACACAACTACAGTCTATAATGGTCTTCAGACAGCATTCCTGGAATTTCAGCAGGGCCTCCAGTCTGCAGCTGCGGATCTAAACCGGGCAGACAGTTTGAATGGGAACCCTGGCTGACCACATATTCACCTGCTCTGTGTTTTATTATGTTATCTTGTAATAGCATGTTTAAAATGTGCAAGCTTACTTAATGCCATTCTCCATTACACTGGGCTCGATTCTCAAAACTCTTTACTCCAAATCGTCATTAGCTTCATTATTTGCCCAATAACATTAACAAAACAGAATGTGCTAATCACGATTTGGAGTAAAGAGCTTTGAGAATCTAGTCCCAGTTGTTGACTTCATTTCTGGGTTGTAAGCCTGTCAAAGTCAGAGATGGGTTATACCTCCACCCCCATTCTTATCAACAATAGTGTTTCTATTATTTGGTCCCACGATGTATATGTATACATACAGTATGTACAGTGATTGGAGTAGAGGGTGACTTTTATACTAGCTTGACAGCTTAATTCTGCTTCACTTTCCCAAACCGTCTAAAATCCACAGGCAGGAAGATAAGAAAACATCAGGAAAAAAAGTTACAAACAAGTGGACACCTGCAGGGCTGTCCTTTGTCCTCCAGGGACCGGTAGCTTGCTGACATACACTCTAAAACTCCTGGGTTTAAAGAGCTAGATCATCTACTGACCTTTAGTTCTCCTGAGCTGTTGTGGGGAGTTGCTGTGATGAGGGAGCAACATAACTGGACATTCTAAAGTGGTGAGAAAAACAGCAGGAAAATAATTGGGCAATAAATAATTTATTTGCCCAGTTATGTGTTGTAACCACTGGGACACAATCACTTCCAGTGCATCTACTCAGGATTCCAGCTGGTCTGGACCCGGTGTCCTGCTCCCCCAGTACCATAGGGAGTCAGTGCTGGGCTGGGGTGGCTCCTAGTCCTGAGTCGTATCCAGCAGGCTTGCTCATGTCAGACAGTTGCTCTGTGTGCTCTGATTCATCTTCACACAGACAAGTAGAAGCACACATCTATCATTATTTTGTTTCCCATATACATCATTATTTTATCTTGATTTAAATATACAGTGTGATTAAATATAATTTTTAGCTAATTTATAAAGTAATTATGTGTGACATAAGAGTACTGGTTGGTTTTAAAGTCTATTTCCTGTGCTGCATTTAATAGTACTATTCGTCTATCATTTATAAAATCTCTTGACTTAAAATCAAGATGAACTTCATTATATGAGAACCATTTTAGGAGAATCAATAAGCAACACAATACAGCATCTCCTAATCAATTTACTAGTCAAAAGAAAACATGTACTGTATGCAAATTGACGGAAGCATCATTCTTTTAGTTCCCTTGTTGGCTTCTTATATATTAGGTGATTATTTTTTTTTAGCTCTTTTAACACTATAACCCCTATGAAAGACGCACAGGTGTGCAAACACCTTGCTTTTCACCTTTACTTCAGAAAGGATTTTTCCATAGCACACAGTGCCGCCTATTGGTTTCTCATCAGACTACTCAGACTCAGACTACACAAGTGGAAATGCAAACCGGACCAGGTCCAGAACAAGTGATCCACTCCTAATGGAAATTAAACCCAAGTTTCAGATGCAGGGCACAGTCCAGAGCCTTGTGTATGAGGAGGTTGCTTGATTGGAAGTCAAACCAACTGGTCCAGAACAGCAACAGGGCTTAGCTCCCAACCTTCCTCCTCCATTGACCTAGTTCTCCCGCCCGCCTGCCACACTGAACACTGGCTAGGTGATGAGACCGAGGATGGATGAATATTGGCAGCAGGCACCCCACCCCCCTCCTCCTGCTGGATTCATTAACTGTAGCGCTCGGTCAGTCTGCTTCAGGCTATTGCGTCAGTGCTCAGAGGCAGCATGTGTGCTACTGTGTGTAGTTTGGAGTGCACTGGCTTCATATTGTGTTAGTAATAGGAGATACTCTCTGGCATGTGTCTTGCTTGTTGCATACCAGAGAGCCTGCATGCTGGAGAGAGATGAGGGATTCAGATAAGTTGGGCAATAACCCTCATATTATTGGACAGTGCCGACCCCCTTGCATCAAGCTGGGATGCTGGTAGATAGAGAAGATTATTAGTGCAGGTAAAACTGAAGTAGACATGTTTTGAAGACTTTAGCTGAAAAGTTTTATCAGATTCCTGAAAGCATGTCTCTAAGGGGGTGTGCTGCTTTATCAACAGCTCATATCTCAAAACCGTTGGATAAATAGACTTCATATTTTTTTCAGTGCTTTTGAAACTCCTTGGGTAACAGGGTAACCTTGGGTACCCTTCTCTTTGAACTGTGATCTAATACCGATCCTGCAGCTTTTTGATTTATGGATGATAAAAAAAAACTCCAAAGTCCAATCAATGATCAGAGACTCTTTCTTTGAGCTGTTGTCTTTTAATTTGATACACAACTGTGTTCTGTGATTCTCTCAGTTCATTTTTATTTACCATTCTGTGGCAACAAAATATTCTGCCAGCAATGCCATTCCCCTTGCATTATGAGATGCTTTGATTTTGTTTACAGTAAAACCCATGTCCTTGTTTGATAGAATGCAGAGCTGCATGCACACTATTTTCAGTGAAGTGAGTGACATCAGGGCCTGTCTGTTGTTGTGTGTTGTGAATCTCTGACTGATGTGCATTAGTGTCAGACGAGGCTGTGTGAAATGAGAGTGACTGGATGGGAGAGAGAGAATGACATAAGGAGCTATCACAGTGTCATTTACAGTCTTGGTCCTGTCAAAGAAATATATTTGAAAGACTGGAATCACAGTAGTGCAGATAAACCTATATATATTTACTGCAGCCTAAAAAAGGCATGAAGAAAGGATAGGGGTGGGAGAGTGAGAGGAGGAAGGAAGTCTTTTAGGGAGGGATGTTCTGGAAGCTCAGGAATCTGCTGTGTCTCTCTGGGTGATGAGTATCTCTCTCCTGCTCGCGGGCTCGCGGTTTTCCAGAGAGGCGCTGCACTGTCTGGCCAAAATAGCACTGCGAGAGCTGAGAGATTAGCTGATAGTCAGCCACGCTGCTCGCTCAGGCAGATCCACAATCTAGCCGTGGTGGTGTGTTGAGCACCCTCAGTAAGCCCCTCTTCGGTTATTGGCTGTCTTGCAGTTGATATTACCTGAGTGGTAACAGGTGCTTGAGTGCTGCAGAGATGCTGGAGCACATATTCAGAGGACAATCCATCAGACTTCAACTAGTGCGCAGCCATGTATTGTCAGCAACAAAGAAGGGAACTTGATCCAAAATGGCACTACACTAGATGGCGCTGACTTCTATAAAGACACTGGACACTGTATATCCATGACAGATAACAAGAGCTGAAGAGCACCCCCTCAGGTGAAGCACCTTCACACACACACACTTATAACAAAAAAAATGAAAAAGTAGTATTTGTGTAATTGCAATAAGAACCCTTTAGAATGATTGCAAACATCATACAATGTAAAAGAACCATGGGAAATCTTGACTAAAGTGCTTCTGCTGTTGAATCTCTGGCCCCGCACCCTGCCATGGTCTCATTCACTCATACACTGAGGTGGAACTTGTAGGACACAAGACTCCAGCATTTATTTACCAGAAGCGGAAAGCGAAAGTAGGTGCAAGATGTAATGATGCAATGCAAGATTGAGAATAAATGCAGTGCTGTGGTCCAGAAGCACCCAAGTGGAAAAATGGGTTTATCTTTTTAGTGATGGATAAATTCCATGCAGTATTGGATGGGAAACAATCATCCTGACCATGCGTGTCTAAAAAAAACATGTGGTGGGGACTTCTCTGCCTGACTCGACATTGTTTATATATAGATAGAAGAATATCTGGTCCAGTGGTTAAAGAAAAGGGCTTGTAACCAGGAGGTCCCCGGTTCAAATCCCACCTCAGTCACTGACTCATTGTGTGACCCTGAGCAAGTCACTTAACCTCCTTGTGCTCCGTCTTTTGGGTGAGACGTAGTTGTAAGTGACTCTGCAGCTGATGCATAGTTCACACACCCTAGTCGCTGCAAATAATAATAATAATAATAACATAGGAAGAACATTTACAAACAAGAGGTGGGCATTGGGCTCATCAGTGCTCACCTGGTCATTCAAACCGGAGACTAGTTGTGGTTTCTGTATTGCCGCTAACACACCAAACACTCTTCTCAAAGTGTTTTACTTTATTTGATAGACTCAATTTAAATAGGTAGATTGAACATATAGGACATCGAGGAAGCAGACTTGAGTCTACATGTTTTGAAAGACAACATTCAGTAGAACAGAGATTCTTCAAGCAGAAAAAGGGCAGCAGCGTGGAGTAGTGGTTAGGGCTCTGGACTCTTGACCAGAGGGTCATGGGTTCAATCCCAGGTGGGGGACACTGCTGCTGTACCCTTGAGCAAGGTACTTTACCTAGGTTGCTCCAGTAAAAACCCAACTGTATAAATGGGTAATTGTATGTAAAAAGTCTTGTAACAATTGTAAGTCTCTCTGGATAAGGATAAGGGCGTCTGCAAATAAATAAATAATAATAATGTGTATATATATATATATATATATATATATATATATACATACATTATTCTGGGGGATTGATTTGGAACAGAGATTAAGCACAATTTGAAGGATAACATCCAAGGTCCTTTGCTTAAAGCTTAAGGACCCCACATTGACCAATCAGGTTAAAGAAAATCTCCGCTCCATTTTCTTATAGCTCATTGATCTCAAAATGTTGTCAAGTCGGGTCTTAAAGGATCCCCATGATTCTGCCACAGCAACATGTCTACTCATTCTAGGGTTTTACCAGATATAACCCTGATGGATTAAAAAAAAAAAAAAAATTCCAAAAATAAAGCCTGATTTAAAAATAAAATGTAAATACCCCATTCTGCCCATAATTCAGGAAACGCCCTGACAGTGCCTGTATGGAAATACAGCTAAATAGAAAGTTCAAGTACAGTATTAACCTATTTCCAGTAAGAACATAAGAACATAAGAAAGTTTACAAACGAGAGGAGGCCATTCGGCCCATCTTGCTCGTTTGGTTGTTAGTAGCTTATTGATCCCAGAATCTCATCAAGCAGCTTCTTGAAGGATCCCAGGGTGTCTGCTTCAACAACATTACTGGGGAGTTGGTTCCAGACCCTCACAATTCTTTGTGTAAAAAAGTGCCTCCTATTTTCTGTTCTGAATGCCCCTTTATCTAATCTCCATTTGTGACCCCTGGTCCTTGTTTCTTTTTTCAGGTCAAAGTCCCCTGGGTTGACATTGTCTATACCTTTTAGGATTTTGAATGTTTGAATCAGATCACCGCGTAGTCTTCTTTGTTCAAGACTGAATAGATTCAATTCTTTTAGCCTGTCTGCATACGACATGCCTTTTAAACCCGGGATAATTCTGGTTGCTTTTCTTTGCACTCTTTCTAGAGCAGCAATATCCTTTTTGTAACGAGGTGACCAGAACTGAACACAATATTCTAGGTGAGGTCTTACTAATGCATTGTAGTGTTTTAACATTACTTCCCTTGATTTAAATTCAACACTTCTCACAATATATCCAAGCATCGTGTTAACCTTTTTTATAGCTTCCCCACATTGTCTAGATGAAGACATTTCTGAGTCAACATAAACTCCTAGGTCTTTTTCATAGTTCCCTTCTTCAATTTCACTATCTCCCATGTGATATTTATAATGCACATTTTATTGCCCATGCAATACTTTACACTTTTCTCTATTAAATTTCATTTGCCATGTGTCTGCCCAATTCTGAATGCCGTCTAGATCATTTTGAATGACCTTTGCTGCTGCAACAGTGTTTGCCACTCCTCCTATTTTTGTGTCGTCTGCAAATTTAACAAGTTTGCTTACTATACCAGAATCTAAATCATTAATGTAGATTAGGAATAGCAGAGGACCTAATACTGATCCCTGTGGTACACCACTGGTTACCTCGCTCCATTTTGAGGTTTCTCCTCTAATCAGTACTTTCTGTTTTCTACATGTTAACCACTCCCTAATCCATGTGCATGCATTTCCTTGAATCCCTACTGCGTTCAGTTTGAGAATTAATCTTTTATGCAGGACTTTGTCAAAAGCTTTCTGGAAATCTAAATAAACCATGTCGTATGCTTTGCAGTTATCCATTTTCAATGTTGCATCCTCAAAAAAGTCAAGAAGGTTAGTTAGACACGATCTCCCTTTCCTAAAACCATGCTGGCTGTCTCCCAGGATATTGTTACCATATAGGTAATTTTCCATTTTGGATCTTATTATAGTTTCCATAAGTTTACATATAATAGAAGTCAGGCTTATTGGTCTGTAGTTACCTGGTTCGGTTTTGTCTCCCTTTTTGTGGATCGGTATTACGTTTGCTATTTTCCAGTCTGTCGGTACAACCCCTGTGTCAAGAGACTGTTGCATGATCTTGGTTAGCGGTTTGTAAATAACTTCTTTCATTTCTTTGAGTGCTATTGGGAGGATCTCATCCGCCCAGGGATTTGTTTATTTTAAGAGCTCCTAGTCCCTTTAACACTTCTGCCTCTGTTATGCTAAAGTTATTTAAAATTGGATAGGAACAGGTCGACATGTGGGGCATGTTGTCCGTGTCCTCCTTTGTAAAACCTGTGAAAATAATCATTTAATATATTTGCTATTTTTTTTTCTTCATCTATGATTTTGCCATTTGTGTCTCTTAGACATTTGACCTCCTCTTTGAATGTTCTCTTGCTGTTATAATATTGGAAAATATTTTGGAATTGGTTTTAGCCCCTTAGCAATATTGATTTCTATCTCTCTCTTGGCCTTTCTAACTTCCTTTTTGACTTGTGTTTGCAGTTCCAAGTACTCTTTCTGTGTACTTTGTTTTGGTCCCTTTTAAACGCTCTGTAAAGTGCCTTTTTCGCTGAATATTTTTTAATTGATCTATTAAACCATTTTGGCCATTTTGTTTTAGATTTAGATTTGTCTACTTTTGGGATGTAATCGTTTTGTGCCTCTAGTACTACATTTTTAAAAAACAGCCATCCTTTTTCTGTGGATGTTTTCTCTGTGTTACTCCAATCTACTTCTGTTAGTCTCTGTTTCATACCTTCATAGTTTGCTTTTCTAAAATTGTAAACCTTAGCTTTAGTCATTACTTTTGGGGTTTTAAAAAATATTTCAAATGAGACCATGTTGTGGTCTGAGTTTGCCAATGGCTCTCTGACCTCTGGTTTAGTTATTCTGTCTTCATTATTTGAAAAGATTAAATCAAGGTATGCCTCCCCTCTAGTCGGTGCCTTGACAAATTGCGTTAGGAAGCAGTCATTTGTCATTTCTACCAGTAGTATGTTATACACTAAAACAGACATTTACTAGTCAAAGCATTGATTTGCTCTTCGCATTTTGCTTATGCTGATAAACGTATCTGTAAGATAGCATCTTAACTGCCCTGTCAGTAGCGGAAGTTGAGAAAAAAACTTAAAAATATATCAATGCAAATAAAATTACCAACATGGTGCTTTTAAATTTGTCAGGCAACGGAAGCACACTACATAAACTTGCATTATATAAATGTTACCTTCTAGAACTAGAATGTTAATGTAGTTAATGTTCTTTTATGAAGCAATGCTAAATACTCTAATGTTCAGTCAGCACAGTGCCATAGCTCTGAAAGCTCTTAATGCAAATAACTGGCTTCCCAGATATCGATTTAGATTATTTAATAGCAGAAAGCCATATAAAATCTGACCACTGTATAAGTGGGAACGCTACAATGAGGACCCTTTATTATGGGCTATGTTACTGTCTCTTTCTTTCTTGTCTAGTATACAACACACAGTATTGTAAGTTACAGGAGGCACTTTTTTACACAGAGAATTGTGAGGGTCTGGAACCAACTCCCCAGTAATGTTGTTGAAGCTGACACCCTGGGATCCTTCAAGAAGCTGCTTGATGAGATTCTGGGATCAATAAGCTACTAACAACCAAACGAGCAAGATGGGCCGAATGGCCTCCTCTCGTTTGTAAACGTTCTTATGTTCTTTCTTTCTTATGTTCTTTCTTATTTGTTTTGTCCATTATTAAAATAACCATGACATTTGCATTATAAATAACTTGACAATATTACAGAGCATTCATTTAATTAGCTCAATTTATACAGCACTGAAGGTTGTTTCTGTCAATCGGAGCACAGATAGTCAATTATTTCACAGACATTACAAATTCAGACCAAGCCAAGAAAAATATACCTTCAACCCTGCATGTAGTTATGGCTGCAGCATGCAGTTATGCAACTAGCATCACACTTGAATTAGATACAATGTATGCGCTATGGTTCGGTTCAAATAAAGAACATCTCAGTTTCGTTCCATAGCCGCTGCATTTCCTCCTTCGATCTGAGATTCCAACTTCTGTCCTTTGTAAAACCACAAGGATAGAAGTAACTGTAAACTATAAGATCCAAAGTTTTGCATACATGAAATAATCAAGCAGGCACCCATAGAAATTATTACTCTCGGCTGGTGCAAACGCTAATGCAACTGTTGCTAATGCACATTATTATTATTATTAATATTATTATTATTATTTATTTCTTAGCAGACACCCTTATCCAGGGCGACTTACAATTGTTACAAGATCTCACGTTATTTTTTACATGCAATTACCCATTTATACAGTTGGGTTTTTTACTGGAGCAATCTAGGTAAAGTACCTTGCTCAAGGGTACAGCAGCAGTGTCCCCCACCTGGGATTGAACCCATGACCCGCCGGTCAAGAGTCCAGAGCCCTAACCACTACTCCACACTGCTGCCCCGCATATAAATAGTCCCTTGATAACCAGACCCTTGATTATTCCATTCCAATGTATTTATATCTTTTTTGCCCCATAAGTGCATGTTAACCTAGAGATAGAAATGGTGTTTAAAAAAACAATAATAACAAAAAAGTCTGCACACAAACACAAACTGGCTTTGGAGGTCAGCGAAAAAAATCTTGTTTCAGTTTTTTAACGGTACAGTAATTATATGAATCCCTTGCTTTCTTTTTCTGTTTTCTGTGAACTTAGTGACAGCTAGTAATTAAAAAGGTGAAACTGCATTCCCAAACACACCGTCTTTCTGGGTCTGCAGCAATACCCCTCTCGTCTGCCTGTTTTTTATCTGCAACTGAATCTATTCTGTCCTGCTAAGAGCTGAATTTACTGTTTTAGACCCATAATAAAATGTACATTGATCAGTTTCCATCTGTACCGTTCAGTTGGTACCAGCATGTGTAAATGGCACATGTGCCAGAGAATGACATCGGTTAATAGAGGCTACCGTATCTTATAGGATCGGATATGATAGGCTTTACTGTTACGGCTACTTAGGAGTCCCTATATCAATTTAAGATTTTCTGTTGAGTTCATCATTAATGTTCACGTTATCCCATTATGATCATCCTTCACAGGAGTAGAACATCACATGTATCTTGATTTCCTGATCTGCATATTATCATGGTATTGTGACTTCAGTGAATCATCTTCTTGCTCTAACCAGTAGACTTCCCCTATAGCCCAAAGATCTGGCTCTCAGACATACTGTACAGTCATGAGCTCATCTTTTGGCAGAGGTTTGGGGTAGCCTGGCGCTAGCCCAAGGACATGGTTGTTTTGTCGCGCTGTCGATTAGCATGAAGCTGAGGTATGTGTTATCTCGTTCAGGAATGCTCTGTCGCTGATAGCGGGCATGACACAGTGAGATTCCAAACATAGATCCCTATAACCTCAGCACCCAGGCTGGCTGCTCTTCATATCCTTGAGTGTTTGGAGGAGGAGGTCATGTGAGCGTCGGTGTTTATAAAACACTGTGACCTTGAGTCTAGGACTGTACCCCCTCAGGTCCCTGCATGTAGGGGATACTTCATAAGACAACTTGAATAATAAAATGGTTTAATACCTTGGTTATCTATCACTCCTTTAATAATTGCATCAGACTACATACATCCAAATTTAAGCTAATTTGTCTGTTTATACAATTACAGAGTACATTTGCCTTCATATTTCATAGAAGATTCACCATCATTTAACGTGCATGTTTCAATTTACGCAATTTATAGAGCAGTATTTTTTTTTTTTTTTTTTTTGGAGCCATAACGTGCTCATGCAATGTTTTAAATCTTTCTAAGATCTCTCATGAAGTCAGTGAAGTTGAATGAAAACTGGAGTGATCTGAAAATGATACGCTCGTGCCTCCAGCGGCTTTTTTTTAGCCCTGGGTGGCTTTCAGAACTGGTCTAGCGTGTAAATTTATTACAGCAAATATATCTCACCCTGGCATTCCTGCACACTTCTGTTCTTAGTCCTAAAGAGCTCTTCCCATCTCAGTTGCGTATGCACAATCAGTCCCTGTACGGTTCATCGATCATTTCTGTGTGCGTGAATTGTGCAATTGAAAAGAAATCATTCTACAATGTCTGGTTGAATCCTGATTTTCCTGACACATTATCAAACCTCTCATAAGCATAACATGATTGTTCTGTGTAGCCACTTTTGTTCCTGCCACAACACAATAAGTTCACTTCTTTTTTTACAGATGATAGGACCCTACCTGCTTTGTATGTAGGGCCGGAGGTTGACCACTTTTGACACAGGAAGTGAATAGAAAGAGGCAATAAAGTAGTTCCATTAAATATATTAGTTGTGGGAGGCAAAATTAGCTTTACTTTAGTAGAAATCATAATCTGGAAAACAAATAAAAAATCATGATCTGGAAAACAAACAAAAAGAAACATTAAGGGACTTGTAAACGTTACCCCCTTCAAGAGACAATGACAATATGAAATGAACTCACCTGGAAATGATATACTAGTATCACCTTGAACCCACAAACCTAAAATTACTGATGCACTACTAAATATGGTATAATCTTGTAGCAATCTTAATTACCAGAAAAATACTGTACCACAAAGCGTTGTTATTCAGTAATAGATCATACTAATTTCCCAGCTTTGAAATATGTATTTGAAACATATACAGTGTTAAATATACTTGCTGGCCATATGGGTGTATTCTAGTGCATTGTCTATGAAACAAGAGCACTTTGTTGGTTATACTTTGCAACAAGGCACAGTAGGATGTGTTGGTTCCTGGTGGGGGCAGATTCTGTTTCATCTGTGACCGGCCTTGTTCTGTTATTTACCCGCCTGTGCCTGGGGCCTGTCTGACACAAACAGTGAAGGAAGCAGAACTGTGCCTTGTTGCCTGCCTGCTTGCTTGCTTGCAGTACCAGGCACCGAGCTCTGTTCAGTAGACACTTCTTTATGCTGCTGTTGCTGCTGATACCTTCTGTTTGTCCAGAGAGGAGCTGTGGTTTGTGGGACAGCACAGCAGTGCTGAGCATTCTTAATCCCTCCACTGTTCATTATTCCAGTTCACCTGGGTGTTTCTTCTGGGCTATAGAGATAATGAAAAAAGTTAATAATTGGTAGCCATTTATCAAACTTAAAGTCTTATTCTTCTTCTGGATCATTTCCAGAAAACATATTTTGTGTTTTTATTTTTATTTTTTGATGTGCTTGATTACTCTGCAGATTTTTCTTTTTCTAAATATAAACATTTTTATTTCTAAAATCAAGGTAATAAAATCCATAGCTGTGTTTAAAATGTCTCTCACTCTTTCAAAAGCCTGCCAGGTAGTTCCGCAGGTCCAGGGCAGCTGTGAATTGCTTCCCCACTGCTGCACTAACCTGTGCTGCTTGGTTCCAAACTTGTTCCTACATTGCGCAAAGGGGTGACTTTAATACTAGGCTAAATCATGAAAGTGTTTGATTGCACTGGTTTTGCACAGTGGCTGATGCTGCTCTCTTTCTTTTGTTTTGTTCCTCCAGATCATGCCCCCTAGATAGCAGGTGCGGCAGTGAGGATGCCCCCCCGGAAGCGGACGCGCCCCGCTCTGGGGTTCCTGTGCTGCTTCGGCAGCAGCGAGCTCCCTGAGATCAATCTGAAGGACACTGTGCCCCTGCAGTTCCTGGAGTTCAGCGTGCCCATGCCGCCTGCCGAGGAGCTGCACGCCCGCTTCTCCGAGCTTGTGGTGAGTGCTAAGACAGGGCCAGCCTCACTCTGCCTGCAGCCCACAGCAGAGTGTGTGCCACCTTGAAAGGGTTCCAGCTAGAGGTGTGCACATACTCAGAGTAATTTCCTTGAACGTGTTTTAAGTTAGGTATTAATTAAAATAGAATAAAACCTTATAAAAAGCAAGCTAATTTCATGTTAAATAGAACCTGTCGTGATCCAACTACCTGGATGTTTTATCTGCAATTTTTGTTCTTGTCTTTCTTTTATCCGTTTGATACAAAATTATTTTGATTTCACTTCCTGATTTTCATCAATGCATCAATCTTCCAATACATTCAACACCTCTACAGTGAAATGTCTAATTGTAGTCCTGGGCAAGATTTAACCTCTCATTAAATTAAATAAACAAATAAACTCCAAGTATACAGCACGGTTAGATAATTCAGTCAGGGTGTTTAAGTTCATTACCATTAAATGGTATTCAGTTGTACAGATGAGGCAGCTTTTCTCACTGCAAATGTAACAAATTTCTGACAGGGTTGTTTAAGTATCATTTGAGGAGGCTGTGTGGTCCAGTGGTTAAAGAAACAGGCTTGTAGCCAGCAGGTTCCTGGTTCAAATCCCACCTCAGCCACTGACTCATTGTGTGACCCTGAGCAAGTCCTTGTGCTACGTCTTTCAGGTGAGACGTATTTGTAAGTGACTCTGCAGCTGATGCATAGTTCAAACACTCTAGTCTCTGTAAGTCACCTTGGTTAAAGGCCTCTGTTAAAATAAACAAATAAATTTAATACCTGCTGACAAAAAAAACATGACTTGGTTTTCTTCAAACCCCTAGCGAAGGGAAACAAGACCTTTTTTCTTGAAGCAATGGAATGTCAAATGAAGAATCAAGCAGAACACATATAACAGGATAGTGAACAGTTAAGGAATTAAATATTAAAGAAAAGTAGATGATGTAAATAACCCTTAAATATTTGTGAATATGGTACTGCTTACTGTTTTATATTGAGATGGACAGAAAAATACAGTGTCCATATACAGGTAGGTGGAACAGGGATAAACAGATCTGTTATCTTTCAGCAAACATGGTCTGGTTTAACAAACATTAATTAGCACTACACATCAGGTAGTCCAAGATTAGTGCTAATCAGGGTCTGTGAAACCAGCCCTGAGTATGTGGTGCACAAAGCTGCCAGCAATCCATTCCAGCACTTGAGCAATAACTGCAAAGTAATAATTCAAATCAAGTGCTAGTCAATTCCAAGTGCTGGGTGTTTTTAATGGAAACAGATTGCATCAAAATGCCCCACATATGGTACCACTTTGCAGAATCACGGCAGCTGCATGATTGAAAAAAAACGAAATAACTTAGTTATGGTAAATATCAAGGTTTAACTGGAGGCTGACAAAAAAATATCAAAACTAGCAACCAACATTGAAGAGCTGAAACGTGGAAACAATAACGCTTAAGTGGAGAGATGTCCTTTGCCGATCGTGATGCTGTCAGATCTCAGAACCTACCTAAGCAAGGAAGAACCTGGCCAGTAGGTCATTTTTGAGAAATGTATAAAAATAATCAGGCACAAGTGTTCAATTGTCTGTTGACTGTGACATTGCCATGTTGTGCACTAGCTTGCTCCTTCTTTTTCTCCACTTTCACACTCATTTCCTTTCTCTGTGAAATTATAAATTAATCTTCTATATAAATATTCATTTTATTTTTTGTGGAATGTAGTATATATTTTTTTATTTATTAAAACCAATAAAAAGTTACATTATATACACTTTGTCTCTTCTGTGCCAGACTATCTTACCTTAAAGGATTCCCACATCCCAGACCAGAAGGTTCTCTCTGACATAAAGAGATCCTAATAATGCCCCACACGTTTGAAGTAGATCTGGATTTAGAAAATCCAAATCAAGTGTTTAGTTCCCTGTTGTAACAATTACATTAACTTACCTTGGTGTGATACAAAAATATAAGACCTTTCCCTGGGTTTTTGTTGAATCAATGTCCAATTTAATTTAGAATTGCTACGCCTAATTCCTAATGGATGTGTCAACATCTCAGACACCAACATAAGAGGTGGCCCTATCTGCCTGTAGCTTCCTGTAGAACCACCAGGGCCCCCATATGACTTGCCATTCCTTTAAGTGTTGCTCCAGGTGATACAAGCATTGCCAAAGTTAATACATCAAATGCTGTAAAGCCATAAATATTTGCGACCAAAATATTTGGCGAATCACACCCATAAAACCTATTTTGCTCCAGAAATGTTGGCGACCTGTTGCAATATCCGAAGTATGTATGTTAGTGGAATTTGATATTCATGCCAAAAATGTTTTTGTTTTTTTTTCATACATGAAAAACACATAATAAAAGGCTCACAAATATGTATGGCTTTACAGTATACAGAAACAAAAAATGAAAAGGAAGAAACAGAGGAAATGAATGGAAAGGCATTAAGTCATCATCTCGAATGCGATATATTTTCTAGCGATTTCTTTTTTCTTCAGGAAGGATTTGAAGATTTTGCTTATCCGCTTTCATCAATAAAACTACTCTTATTCCTGACACCTTGAGAGAACATTTCTCTTGGATTTCTATGTGTTTTTATTATGGTGATTGCTCCTGGAATCTCTGGTTTTGAAACATTTATTTAATAGCTCAAATGCATTTTTTCTTCTTGAGAGTTATTAGATCTTATCTCACCTCAATCATAAGTCAGAAATGTTTTTTAGATTGAAGCCAGCTTGAGCTCATTAGCTGTAGTGTTGCTCGAATCCTGGACGCCACTGAAATGAAAGGGGCAAATGAAAACCTTCATGCAATCAACCCTGTCCAGAAAAAAAAAAAACATAATGTAGACATAAGAGGATGTGAATAATTAGGAAGTGATAACGGCGAGTTGTGTTATAAGGTAATAATGAAACTCCTGGGTCATTATTTGAAGGAGGGAGTTCCATTATTACTGAGGAACACACCACAGCAATGTAATTATCACTATTATATTACAACTTTGTAAAGTTATTTATTTATTTACCTGTGTTAGTCTGAAATAATCATTGTAGTCCACTGAAAGAGTACATTTTCTGAGAGCAGAGCTGGAGTGTCCCAGGGAAGTGTTTCATCAGTAGTCAGTGGTTTTTGAACAGGTATTGTTATTAGTGTCACTTTTTCCGGTATTAAGTTATAATGGAACGACTGGCCTCCATATAAAACAATGAACGAGCAGGGCCCAGTTGTTGTATAATTATGCGATTGTGAGTTATGGTTGTATTCTTAAAGTAACAGTTTTAAATAAGACTGTAAAAAAATGCATATATACTTGGCGCTGTCCAACATTAATGGCTAAAAGAGTCATACACGTGATCATAGAGTTCTTAAAGAGCCATAGAAACAAAACAGAAAATCAGTGATGAAACACTGTTTCAGTATTATTGTCCTCATTGAACATGTTCTGTGTTTATACTGAACACACAACATCAATTGTAAGTTCAAGAGCCGTACGATAAACAGCCCTGTGTGAAAGTTTCAAAGGTTAAGAACAGAATCGAATCTGGTTTCTGGACTGACTCCCTCTCCCTGTCTGATTTCAGGATGAGTTGGATCTCACTGATAAGAACCGAGAGGCGATGTTCGCCCTGCCGGCTGAGAAGAAATGGCAGATCTACTGCAGCAAGAAGAAGGTAAGAAGTAGACAGGAACAGGAGAACAGATTCACAGTGCAAGCTAAATAATTCCAGTAAATCTTATCTAGTATGAATTTAATTTTGTTTCTTATATAAATGATGCACTTACTCACTATAGTGAACTTGTATTTGTTTTTTGATGGGGGTTTTTTTCTACTAATACATTTCATTTATTGATTGCTCTTTCCTGATTTTATTTCAATGCTGCCTCCACCGAGTCCTTGAATTTCATGACGGAATGGAAAGATGTTGAAAACATGCATATCATTTGGTTACTGAGATGTTCAGGTTCTTCTACTCCCAGAAGCATAACGTTTTCACTGTATTGCTCCATGTCAGAAACTTTCTTGTGTGCTTTGAAACAATGGAAACGGCAGGTTTTTGTTGATAACTGGCTGCAGACAGATCAGCCCATGCATTGCCAATTAAACATGCATCAATAGTAATCATAAATAAAAGCAGAATAAAAACCTCAAATTCAGTTCCCATACCTTATCAGTCACGAGATCAAGAACAAGTAAAACAAAGTTGTTGTGTGACAGACGTGTTAATCTACAGGTAATGTATTGTGTCTTTTGAATTATAATTTATTCTTGGAAACACTGCTAAACCAATAAGCTCCACAAGTAACAGGACTCAGTGAAGCAACACTGGGCAGCAGCAGCAGCAGATCGTTTTTTTTTTTTGTATAAAACACCATGTTATCGTCATGTTCTACAGTGAGATTTGTATGGCACATTTTCTTTGTAAAAATGATGTTGCTTTTTATGTGATTTTTTAAAAAAATGCATGAGATAAGCAATGCTGTGCATGAGAGAGTGAGATAACATTGAAATAAGTGAGTCTTACGGTGAGTGCATGAGACTTGACATGTCTGTATAGGACGGGGGTCCCACCAGGGCAGAGAGTTTGTAAGTTGATCAGCCCCACTCCCCTATCCTCTTGCACAGTGTGTTTCTCCAACGTGACCCTCCTGCTGTAAACATGGCCCCTGAATTTCTGAATCTGCATTTGTTTATTAAACTGCTGCGCTGCTATTCCATAAATCTCGCCTCTGGAACACTGTCCCGGTCCACAGGAAGCATGTAATTCAATTAGCCTCTCACCGACCCCTCGCTGCTGTATCACAGAACACTATGTGCTTCTGCATTTTTTAGATTTTTTAGGGATTTCATGTCGTATCCAGAATCCCTATATGGCATCAAGAATCTGATTTCTAAAAAGATCAAGGAGCGATGTCCAGGAGATGTGGACATCACTGTGTGTCACTGTGAGAGGGAGGGTTCACTGTAAATAGGTTCAGTTGGTTAAATGCAAACGTCTGACCAGCGATCCATTGCAAAGGTGAAGCTTTACAGTTCATCGCACATTACCAGTCATTATGCATATGAATGGACAACTAAATGCTGATAATCATGGCAAATCATAGGTGAGCAGTGTAATCACTAGCATATTAAACTTTAACATGGAGCATCTCTGCAAAATTCTGTTTTGAGATGAATCATCCATAGCTGTTCAACACATAATAGTGCTAAATTTAGTTTAAATTTCAAAAGAATATTAAAATATGAAAAAGAAAACATATGTGTACCTGCACTATGAAATAAAGGCATCAGTGTACAGTAGTACAGACAAATGTGAAATGGGATAATACATAATATTTAAAACAAAATATCACCATATCTCGGCACAGTCCTGTTGTAAAAATAAAACAGTAATAATACTAACAATTAAACTGTTGGCACTGTCAGAAACCAGTCTGTGAGCAAATGCGAATAGGGCTGAAGTTCATGACAAGACAGTTCATTACCGTGTGCATCACCGATTTCTACTGGTCACGAGGCATGTGCACATTGGGAAACAGAAACAGCTAAGCATGGCTGTGCAGGCCAGATTCAAAGCTTACTGCTGTAAATTTGAACTGTACTTTAGCAGTTTTCACATGCTTTTCCAATGGTTATACTATGCATTTACCATAGTTTACCATTGTTTGTCATGTTTTTTCAATTGCTTTCCCATACCGCTCTATTCTTTACCATGCTTTCATTATGCTTTATTACACTTTGCGAAGCTTTTACTATTGGAAACTTTTATAAGGGATGTCATTATATTTCTTTTTTCACCTTTCCCATACATTTTTATATGGCTAAGTGAGGATTTTGAGCTAAATTCAGTGCTAGCTGTGGACTGCTAACTAATCTTGCATTTCCTCATTCCAAAATGTCATGCGATGTTCCGTGTACAGTAAGTACGCTATGTAACTGAGATGTTCAAGATAATAAATATGAAAGGTCAAAGACTCACAAGTTCAAAAAAGTACTCATGGTGATACGGACAGTAATCATGATAACTGGTTCATGAATTATCCTCCCGACACTAGACTCTACCACTGTCGCCTGATGTCCACCCCGGGGACTTAATGGATACCTTAAGGGCCGTTTCTGTTTATGCATCCGGTCTGACAATTTGGAAGCTGTGTTAGAAGAAGACATTTAGTTAGTTCATCAGTAGCAAAATACATACAATTTAAAAAAATCAAATATGCATGTGTTTGTTTTTAAGAAAGAAAAATGTGAGACCTGTAAAATGCATATTTAATAAGAGTTACTGGAATTATTTTGTTAGCTTTGTATACTTTAGACAACAGAAAGAAAGAAAAAAGAAAGAAAGAAAGAAAGAAAGAAAGAAAGAAAGAAAGAAAGAAAGAAAGAAAGAAAGAAAATCATAACTGACTCAACACTTTTTTGTGGTGTCTGGTCTGGCAAATAGTAACTCTGCTCCGTCCTGTCCCCATATCTCAGGAAAGCACTCATATCTCTCTGCAGATCTAGGTTCTGCCTAGTCTAATTTATAGCACACTGCGCCTCTGTCTTCAGCATCATTGTTTGATTTCCTGAGGTCTCTGTCCAGATGCTATCAGCGCCTATACTGGCTGAGCTGCACGGAGACCAGCAGCAGGACTTTAGGGGGGATAACATTAGAGCTCCACATGGGCCCAGGCTTCCCCCTGCTTAATGAAGGATATCTTGTTCAGTGGAGGTATGGAATGAGGGAACTCAAGCAAGATCTGCTTCACCAGGTCAGTGTAGACCATACAGGATTAGGTAAAACACAGCAGACTACCTCCAAAGAAGCACAAAAACTGTAACTAACGGTCGTATTCTAGTTGACCTGGGCAAGAATGTTTGTAAGGCTCATCAAATAACGATTCTTTAATAGACAACATAAAAAACATACATTAAATTAGTATAGTGCAAACAGGTACATAGGAACTAGAACATTAATAGTTAAATTGGAGAGAGTGAATTGACCACGTGGAAGAGCTTAACTCCAGGATCGCTGTCCGTAGCACTGACTGGCCAAGAAAGAAAGGACTATGAAAGTAAAATTTGAAAATCCCATAGTCTGCAATGCATGCAAATTTATTTGATCAAGTGACATATAAAGGGATTCTCCAGGCCCGTAGAAGCTGAGTGAGAGTGCAACTATTCAGCACCAATCATGGGGAAGCAGAAGGAATTCACAAGGGTGCCCGTGCAAACACAGTGGCTGCCTTGACCAATGTATCCATCAAGACGGTCTCCTGGGTGATCCTGGAATGTTTTGCAGAAAACTACGATATGTGCAACATGTTATTGTGACAAGCAACAGATGTGCTACAGTGGCCAGAACCACAGAAACCTTTAACACTGGACATGACACATCTGTTTACATTCTAACAATGCACCTCTGTGTTGTACTCTTTGGTAACTGGTCGCTTACATTTGTTGGCCAGTCAGTTTGTGTATATATATATATATACTATATATATATATATATATATATATATATATATATATATATATATATATATATATATATATATATATATATATATATTAAAGTGGCGTATAAATGTAAGTGCTGACCTAATTGAGCTTAACTCTGATAAGAACAAGTTGTTATGAGATTCTGTACTTGAAGCCATAGCTTATCTTTCAGGTACCTGTAGCTACAGTAACAAACAGAATATCCAGTGGGTCAGGTGAAGAGAATGATCTATTACATTTGGATTTGGATAAACTGCTTGTTTTTGCTGGCCCCGAGACAACCCAAATAAGCTCACCCAGGACTGGAGAAAAGAAAGAAAACACACACACACACACACACACACACACACACACACACACACACACACACACACACACACACACACACACACACACACACACACACACACACACACACACACACACACATGCATACACACACACACACACACATGCATGCACACACACACACACACACACACACACACACACATGCATACACACACACACACACAAGCACACACACACACACACACACACACACACATGTTTGTATTCCTATATTTGTAGGGACTTCTTTATTGTCTCTCACTATAATTTTATTTACTATTTCTAACTCCAGTCGACAACAGACTAAACATTTTGGCACTTTTTCTTTTTTTTTAAAGGCATATTTAGTTCTTAAAAATATGTTTTACAAAGTGGGGATGTCCCCACAACGTCGTTTTTTCAGGAGTTACTATCTTTGTGGGGACATTTTCTCAAATTTTGTCCACACATTGATAGTAATACCTGCCCACGCACACACACTACCAGAAAACAAAATTCCACCCTGAACTCCATTAGAAATGGTCTGTATGTAAACACAGCGTAGACCCAGTGCCAGAATAGTACTTTAATAAGACGGAGAGCTTGTGTTTCATGTCAAACTGTTATTGTGAGAACAAGGAGTGTTTTTTGGTTGGCAATAGTATCAGGAACAGTGTTGTGCAATGTCAGTGGTACATTTGTTTAATTGGAGTTCCAGTTGGATTGAGGATATGAAGCATTGCACTTCTGTGCAGACAAGGCTTTACAATATTTTATTAGCATTAACAACATTATTACTAATCTGCTGCTGATCTTTTGGTTCTTCACTTGAATGCATTTTTTTTTTTTGTTCAAATACATAACGCAGGAAACAGATTGTGATAAATTGTATTTAACACAAAAATCTACATTAAACAAAATAAACAAGCAAAGAATCAGAAGATCGTCAGCTGAAGAATTAAGTCCGGACCAGTGCTAATGCTGCTAGTCTTAATAACAGCTAGCGTTTGAGTCTCCCAGTTTCAGCCCTGGTCAATGTGTCCTCAGCTTGGTTGACTCTCTCTCCCCCTTCCCTCAGTAGGGCTCTTGGAAGCCGGAGCTGTAGTAGCAGCACTTCGCTTCCCTGCCCTGCTGCTGACAGCTCCCTTTCACTGACCCACCTCAGCTGGGATATATTTTGATTTGTTTTGTTACACTGTCAGCAAGCAAGCCAGATTTACTGAGGCTGCAAACAGAACTTTTGAACTAGAACTGATGCTATCTGTGTTATCTCCTGTCCCTGCATACTTGCCCTGGTTGATTCTGCTATTAACAGATACTAAACTCTTAACAGCTTGGCCCTGCTTACCTTATTACTTCATCACACCGCATGCCCTTCACAGTCTCTTCACTCTGGACACAGATTCTTTATCATCCCCAAGACTGGGCTTTCTGCCATTTTGCACCCCTGGAAAACCTTGCCCAGACTCAGGCTCAGTGAACCAGAGAATCGCTAGTAATCACAGCCATGAAGCACACATTAAATCATGTGCTAGGGCAGCAGTGTGGAGTAGTGGTTAGGGCTCTGGACTTTTGACCGGAGGGTTGTGGGTTTAATCCCAGATGGGGGACACTGCTGCTGTACCCTTGAGCAAGGTACTTTACCTAGATTGCTCCAGTAAAAACCCAACTGTATAAATGGGTAATTGCATGTAAAAATAATGTGTAAAAAATAATGTAATTGTATGTAAAAATAATGTGTAAAAAATAATGTTATTGTATGTAAAAAAAATGTGATATCTTATAACAATTGTAAGTCTGCTAAGAAATAAATAATAATAATAGATAGCACTGATGGAAAGCAGGTGTTATGAGCCGAGATCCGTTTAAAGCTGTCTGTCAGCACAAGGTACAGGTATATGTATGTACGATACTACACATCTGAAACTCTGTAAATAAGACTAATTTTATAATAAATGCGTTTATATACTAAAACACACATATACCTGCCGACTGCATAAAATAAAATAAAATAAATAAATAAATAAATAAACTTTTGAACAGAAATGCGTCTATATACAGGTATATTATGATTAAATAAAATGTAACCCCGGTTCCCTGAAAGAGAGATGACCGCCAATGATACTTTTGGGATATGCCTGCTTCTCCGGTATTCACTGAGCATTTTATATCCTGCCACACCGAGGTAATAAATAGTCACTGCGCAGAGATATCAATCTCTTTTGCATTGAACCCGCGAATGCGAGTGATGCGACCTCACAAGGTTGGCGGTCATCTTCTCTTTCAGGGAATCGTTCCCTTTCAATTTGAAGATGACCTCCAATGATACTTTTTGGAAAGTATACCAGAGCCGTCGCGAGGGAGAATGAGCGGACAGCATCTGAGGGACATCACGCTACAGCCTTCTTGTGTTGGTGGTGTGAGCGTGCAACCTCAAGGACCCTTGTGCCTATTAAAGGCATAGAGGGATCTACAACATTAAGTCAGTAGAACCTGGTAAATATATGCGGGGTAGCCCAGCTAGCCGCAGTACATATATCAGTCAACGAGGCACCTCTGAAGAGGGCCCATGACGTAGCCACTCCTTGAGTGCGCGGCCACCCTCCCAGGTGGGAGTAGGCTGGCATTAGTATACACAGTCAAAACCGTGTCCACAATCCAGTGGGACAGTCGCTGTTTAGAGAGGGCTTGACCTCGGGTCCGTTCACCATGACAAACGAAGAGCCGGTCAGACTAACACAGTGCTCTCATTCTATTCACATAGCATCTCAATGCCCGAACCGGGCAGAGGGAATTTAGTCTTATGGTTACTTTTAAGAACCTTTAGTAAATGAGGACCAATGGGTCTAGTTTATGTACGCTATGGATGTTACATTCAATATAAAGTGGTTTGGCATTATAACTAGATTGTGTGTGTGTGTGTGTGTGTGTGTGTGTGTGTCTATACATATATATGTGTGTGTGTGTGTATGGTATTTTGACTAGAACCACAGGTTGAGTATTATATATGTAAACTTAATTGTAAACATTGAAACCACATTTTTATACTAGGTTTGATTTGGTGTAACAGGGGCTTGATATATCTAAAATGGAGTTGGCCAC
This sequence comes from Acipenser oxyrinchus oxyrinchus, assembly GCA_030684275.1. Lineage (NCBI taxonomy): Eukaryota > Metazoa > Chordata > Actinopteri > Acipenseriformes > Acipenseridae > Acipenser > Acipenser oxyrinchus. The sequence goes on from CM060251.1 coordinate 11,379,837, forward strand.
ATGGCCTTGTAAAGCAGTAGGCCAGTCTGAGACAATGGCTCCTGTGTAGTCTACCTGGCACCTGAGTGACCTGTGACCCGCAACAAACAGTCTTGCTGATTGGTCGAATTCAAATGGAACTCCTCTGTTGATTGGGCAAAGGGTCAATCCATCCACCCACCAAGGGGCGGGACTTAAGTTATACAAACTCATTCACAGCAAGTACAAAGTTTGTACTGTACTGATTTGATGCCCGGAACTGAAGTCTGTACCCGGAAGCAGGCTTGAATGCTTTTGTGATGAAAATGTATAACCATGTGTGTTTATACTTGTGAATAAAAATAATTTTAAAGACAAAAAGGAATGCTATTCCATTGAACATGTGAGCAGTACCAGAGGATTGTGAAAGACTGAATCACACAGAATTTCAAGACTTACGCAAGCTGTGCCATTTCTTACACCATAAAGGGTACCCAGGTTAATATCCAGCAGCCTGAATAAACCCAAAATGGTGAACATTTAATTATTTTCTTTTATTTATTTATTTTACCAGGTAAAAATACTCATTAGGGTAGTTACCTGGTTGCGCATACAAGCAGTTACAATAAATACATAAATAATAATAATCAAATAATCTACGTCCACTGTTGGTTTTACCCCTTGGTTTAGTCAATACCACCTGCACCTCTTCCTTGTTCACTGGTTGAAGATGTTGGTTCTGCTCTGTCTGAGCATGTACTGGGTTGGTTTAACATGTGGTTGCTAACTGGCATGCTGCCCAATCACAGGGCTTGTTTCATTGCCAGCTGTGCTTCTCAGCGGAGAGCACTAGACTTTCCATTACTGACTATGAGTGTCTGGGAAAACCAGGATTGATCTCCCCTGGGGTTCAGCTCCACCAGGCCTGTTCACCAGGCACTACATTTTAAGGAATGTACAAGGGCTAATAAAATAACTTCAGATTCTGGGTATGGAAGAAAAACCCACTTGGATTTTTTAACCTGATGCAGTTAATTGGCAACAAGTGTTCCCGAACATTAAAAAAGTTCATCCCAGTATGAATTATTATTATGGTAATGATCAGTGATTCTTATTTCACTAGTTTGTCTAGGATTCAGACAGAGATATGTCTGGTGGACAGAATACTCTACATACAAAGTAAGCAGCAAGGATGGAAAACAGCTTATAAAAGCCTGTTCTGAAAAAGAAATAATCCAATTAGGTAGTGACAAGAGAAAATAATTTAATGTAATGATCTATATAGAAGTGAAAAATCTCTGACGGTCCCAATGATAAGATGATGATTGCCCAGTTTCAGAGATTTCAGTTCAGAACGCTGCCATGTAACCCGAAGGGAGTGTTGCATCAATACGACCTTGCCAGGAACTGTCATTGGGGGATTACTGCTATCTGTCTTCTGCAAGGCTGAGCATTGGGGCTCATAATTCACAGCTGTTTTTGACAGAGGCATTTCAGCATCAGGATAATTGCTTCCATGTTATTGTGTGTGTGCGTGAGTGTGTATATGTGTGTGTGTGTTTAATTAATGGCACATTCCACGCTGTAAATGTAGTGTAAAAAAGCAACCAGTCCAAGGAGCGTTTAGAGAGTGGTGGAGCATGTTCACACTGTCTGTCTGTCTGTTTCCTCCCATCTCGATTCACATCTGTAAATGCCAAAAACAGAGCCGTCATACACACAGAAAGACATGCTTTTTACACGGTTCAACAGGAACCGGGTGCCAACAGTAGGTAATATATACAAGGTGTGGACTTCCATTCGTTGGACTAGATTTCAGTTGGTGTTGTGTCTGATGTTTGTGTGCACTTATTATCAGCTATTTTGCGTATTTATTTTGCTGTTGTCTATAAAAGTACGCGTGTCTGCTAAAAAAAATAGCTTTTTAAAATGTGTATTGTCAATGTTTAAGAAGAAAATGTAATATACTATAATATCCTTCTTATAAACCATCAGTAGACCATCTAAAAGTAGTCCTTATTGAAAAGTACTATTTATATATAATGGTTATTTAAAAACTGCAGTTCATGGCACTTACAGTTAACTGTAAGTATACAGGGAGGTCCTTTCTTACAGGTGGTTTTAAACAGGTTTTAATGTGTACACAAGGTCCCAGGCCAGGGGGATAAATCAATTCCTATGTCATTAAAGTTTCCAGGTTGCTGGTTTGCCCTGAGACGGTCTCATATGCATGTCCACCATGGAGTTCTGACCTCCACTGACCTGTAACATGCAAACCTGGGCAGGCATTGCTCATTCATTTCAAGAATGCAGGAAACCACACACATGTCTTGTATTTGTGACCATCCCAGAAATCCACCACTTTTCTGAGACCACTGTTATGGAACCCCCCAATGCACTGTAAAGCTACTGCAAAAGGGTGTTTGACATAAAGTTTCCCATAGTAGAAACAGAGAAAAGCATAATAAAGCTTAGAGAAAGCACGGTAAAGCACAGGTAAGTTTTGTATAGCTCATAGAGGTATGGAAAAACATATTTAAAAACATGGTAAACCATGGTAAAGTAGTCATATATTCTTCCACAATCCCAGATGTGTCAAATTCATGTGTAATGAAGGTCATTAAAGCTTTTTTTCTTATTCTATAAATGTACACACACAGGGTTGAGTCATAAGTGTAATCTCTAACAATTAGCCGTAAAATCTTTAATTAAACATTCTTACTGTAATAGAGGGGTCTTTTATCAATGTTTTTATTGATTTGCTCATTTTACTTTAATACTCACAAAGGAATGAATCAAAGCTACAAAGTAAATGCTACTATGATAGCATTTCCTCCTCTGGGTATTTGGAATTATACAAAATGCAGCCTCACAACAAAGCCGCTGGCATGGTGTACATTTTGATGACTTACCCCCTCTGCTCTACTCCCATTTCTCTTGGAATGGAATCCCTGTGCTCTACTGCAAAGATAAGAATTTAACTTGACAGATTGAAAATGGCAGTTTACGGAAAATGTAATATGGTATTTAAAATGGGGGGAATTGAATATGTTGGGCATATACTGGATTTGCAATGTTAGTTACAGTACATGTGTTTCATAGTCTGTAAGAAATGGTCTTAGAATGAATTAGAGGGGGGCTGAAGGTGAGCTACCCGCATTAAGACAACCCTCATCTTATTGTTCCCTAATTCCTCCAGTTTTTTCTGTTCAATAGCTGTGCTAAAACAAGCGCTTCAACCACTATTTTGATTATTCACATTTTGCACTTGCACAATGAATAACTTTGTATTCAATTGTTCGCAAACTGTACCACAAAAATCTCAAAATGTGTGCCTGAATGTGGAGAGGTCTGCCAGGCCACCCAGGACCAAGACACGACTTTTCTTGTACTGCTCACACTGCCTGAATACTGTGTGTTGAAAACAGGATAGCCGTTCACTTCATTCACAGTCACGTTTTGAACAGGTGCTGACAGGGCATTATTTAGATGTTGTGGTGTGAATAGACCATTAGTTCTGCTCCTATGGGAATATTTAACACAAATTCAAATGCCTGCTCTCTAATTTCTTCAAGTAGACAGATTAACAGAAACTATCCCCAGGCTCAGCACTACCTTACTGCGGAAGGCCTCAGTCTAAGTTAACGTTTGTCTTTGTGTTCTGTTTTAGGAGCAGGAGGACCCCAATAAACTGGCTACCAGCTGGCCAGACTATTACATAGACCGCATCAACTCCATGGCTGCTGTAAGTAAGAGTTCAGTAACAAAAAAAACAGAACCTGTAAAAATGGCCTATATCTAGGGTTGGACCAATAATGGATAATCACTTTGGTATCGATATTTACTATTTGCTATCATCAATAATCGCTTATTGTTGATAATCATGTTTCTGGCAGTTAACTAAAGCTAAAATTGTACCCCTGCTGTTGAGATGTTTTGTTCCTCTCTCTTCTTGCTGCAGACGTGCCCAAGATCTGTCCATAAAGACACTCTGGGGGTGTTATTAAGTTCGATGTAATTTAAACAAAGTGTGCGGGGAAAAAGAACTGCGTGAGAGAGAAAGATCTGAGTTAAAGCATGGTGTAAGATAATCACAATAATTGTTAACTGCTAATTGATAACTGAAAATGTAATATCGTCCAACCCTACAGACTTGTTTTGTGTGAATTTGTAAGTATTGTTATAAATCTTTAGACATTGTGAAAGGTTATCAGTTCAGAGCTACATTTTGAGAAAATAACAAACCTTACCCTTCCTAGTCATGAGAACTGCACAGTAGGCTGGCGACTTGTTAATATGTCAATGATATCACGATATCCCAGTCCTAGATTCCGATTGGAGGAATGCTTTTAGGGGTGCAGCCTTGTACAGATCCTGCAGATCGCTAGAGTGCAGGATGCGCTCCATAGCCTGGACGTTGCTGGTTCGAGTCCAGGCTATTCCACAGCCGACCGTGGATGGGAGCTCCCAGGGGGCGGCGCTCAATTGGCCGAGCGTCGTCCGGGGGAGGGAGGGTTAGGTCGGCCAGGGTGTCCTTGGCTTACCGCGCACCAGCGACCCCTGTAGTCTGGCCGGGCGCCTGCGGGCTTGCCTGTAAGCTGCCCAGAGCTGTGTTGTCCTCCGACGCTGTAGGTCTGAAGCGGCTGCACGGTGAGTCTGCAGAGTGTAAAGAATCGGGCAGCTGACGGCACACGCTTCGGAGGACAGCGTAGGGGTGGTAGCGGTGAGCTGAGCCTAAAAATAATTGGGCATTTCAAACTGGGGAGAAAATAATAAAAACTAATTGGCAAAAACTAAATTTTTGGGAAAAAAAAGATTGACAGCTCAGATGTCACACTCTGAAAAAGAGGCTCTTTGAGAACAAAGTGTTATGAATGAGCAAAGGAAGGAAGGGAACAAACAAACAAAATATGTTCTTTTTCAAATGTCTTAGAAAGAGGCACTAACAATAGATATTGCTTAAGAAAAGTGGGCCACTGCCATTGACTTGTTTTGTGAAAACAAAATTCAGGAGAGAGATGGAAAATTACAAGAATATGTCACATATGTGTACCAGGTCTATCACTAAAAAATATCTTACTGAGGAGAATCTATTCTGTTATATTCCACACTGCTAACATACTGCCTCACTCTGAAGTGTGTATTACAACACTTCACCACCTGGTGGCACTGGCCCCCATTCAAAAAGCTTTAACTCATGAGTTATTCAGTCAGTTTTAATGAATAAAATACAGTTTGATATATAAAGTACTTCTAGACTGTTGTTAACACAAACCTTCCTGAATCTATTTACCTTAGAACAAAGAAGATTTGGGTGGGACTTGACTGAAGTCTTTAAAATCTTAAAAGGAGTTGACACAGTTAACCCAAACCAATACTTTAATACAGTACAGAAACCACGACCAGAGGACACAGTTGGAAATTAAGTGGAGACAGACGTAGGACAGAGCGAAGGAGACTGTTCTTCAGAGAGTGGTGATGGTATGAAATGGGCTACCAAGTCACGTTATTGAGGCAGAATCACTTGGATCCTTTAAGATTCAGCTTAACAGAGTTATGAGATCAATCAGCTATTAGCAACCAGACAAATTTAGAATGGCCTCTTGTTTCGTACATTTTCTTATGTTCATAGAAATACAGCAAAACGAAAAAAAACATGCAGTAATACATGAGGAATATTACTCCCTAATCTCTTTGTAGCATGTATTATTGCTTAATAACCATCCTTCCATCATTCTTTATCATGCCTGACTATGCATTCACAAGTCAGTGTCATACAGTTAGCACTAAGCAACATCCAGATGTTTTAAACTTAAGTAAGTTATATTGAAGTTCTGTGTTCTGTGCCAGTAAACTTGGATGGCTAAAGATAACATATTGAATATCACACAGGTGCTAGCTACTTATCTATATCCTTTTTTGGTGAGCTGCCCAGTCATACTGTGCTCTTACCATGCCTCTCTAGCATCAGTGAATCTTGTGACATGGGGTTGAATAGCTCAGAATGAAAATAGTCACCTTGTTGTCTGCCCTGATGCTTCCCTCGTGCTCCATTACTTCTTGTTACTGAGCTGCAATCCTGTTTCTCCCTCTTTCTCTCTCCCTCACACACCTCCCCATTTAATCTGCAGGTCAACTTGAATAGAAAGGAACTGAGCAGGGGTGAACTGGTGACCCTGCACACTGCAAGAGAGCTTCTTAACCACTATGCAACCACTATATCCTCTATGCCAGGATCCTCTGCCAGAGTGGTTTTAGAGCTTTTAACCTCATCTCATCGGCAGGGGTCAGAAACCTTAACGGCAGTGCGTCACACAACACTGCCCACTGCACAGGCACCTGGCACATGCATCCTGCCCCAGGCTTCAGCATGTGGTACACATTAGGGTTAGAGAACAGTAACACATTGTTACATTGATCCTGTAGTCTGGGCAGAGGGCTCAACTTCAGAGCACTTAAAAACGTATGACTTACCACACAAATTGATCAGTAGTGCCCCACAATCTATTGTAATACATATTGTCATTGTGAAAAGTTGATCATTAATTATACTGTTTTCTAGGTACTGCACAGCTAGCAACAGGTTGTGTTAGTTCATACACCTGTATTACAGAGAATGCTGACCCCTGCTGTAGAGGCATTGCAATGCACTGTAAGCGCTATTAACTACCTTGACCCTTTTGTACTGTGGTTCAGATGCCCACATGTGGAAAGAGAGGGAACCAGCTTAGGCCTAGTCGCCGCATGTTACAGCAGTATGTATGAGTTTGAGAGCAACCCTTCACAATAACAGGAAAGTTCCTCTTAAGGGTTGCAAAACAGCTATTGAATTGAGGATTACGTCTCTGGAATTCAGTAGGAAACAAGTAACTGTCCCACATTTGTCCGCCGGGTGGCACTGTGTGTCCAGTTCAGATTCCTTAATGTCGTAATGCTAATTAAATCAGTGCAGTGAAAGGGCAAATGTACAACAGTTTGTAAAGAGGCCCTGTGGGAGTCATAAACACAGCATCACTAATATCAGTGAAACAGGAGTAGCAGACAAGCACGTTACACACCTGACAATCAGGCTTCAGCATTTGTTCTGGCTGAAAGAAACCTCTAAGCTTGCGATTGATTTGACTGATGAATTAACTCTCACATGGAGGGGATTTAGATGATGTCTGCACTATAGAAAAAAAGGAGCAAATAAGGTTTAGGGTTTAGTCAGAATTATTTTTATTTATATAAAGCAGCTACCAAGTATTACGACAATAACTAATTACCTGTGATAATAGTACTATATAATGAGCTTCTAATTAAACTGTTGCCTCCTAACAATTGCAGTGCTCTATATATATATATATATAATATGCACCGTTTAATTGAAAGTGTTAGTCTGGCAGAAAGATTGTATTTTTCCATGTTTTCAAACAGTATTTTCCTTTGTTTTACTGACATCATGGTGAATTGCACAGCGTGGTAGAGATCATTATCACATGGCGTGATTCTTTCCAGTACAGCGCAAGGTTTTATTACCTTTTGCCTTTTAGAACAGGGTTTTTCTGGTTGCAGATGAGTTACACAGTTATGTTATCCTTTGAAAGAAAATTGAAAAACAAGACAGAAAGAAGCAGCCCCGGGACCCAAAGACCCTTTCGTATGTTGATATTAATGCTTAATCTCTGTGAAATACATGCAATTTAATCTGAAAAGCAGAATACAAAGGTAGGCCAGCCTGCCAAAGATATCAGAGCCATCTGGCCCAGTGTTGCATGACCTGAAGATGAATGTTATGACTAAAACATCTGTAGGATTTAGGCTCGGTCTGTGTAGGGCAGGGGAAATCAAATATGAAGGGTCATCGATTTACACTTTCACCACTTACAAATCATTACAGACAGTTAGCACTAGTCTGGACACTTTATTAGGAACAACAGTCAATTCTCATTAATTTCAAGGAAGCAATTATCAGGATTCTATGCCAAATAGTTATACCTACTATTATAGACCGATAGCATATTGCATGTTGAAATTATACTGCAAATGCAGCATCTACTGAACTGATAGCTACATGTATATTGTATGTATATACAGATAGGGCCAGGGTCTTATTTACTCCATATCGTCATTAGCCCATTGTTTTCAGGACAATTGAAATGCCAGAGTTGTTTATTTCTGGTTAGGTAACTTTAATGTGTGGATTTTTCCTTTCTAAAGAAATTGCGCTAATGAGATTTGAAATAAATAACTTTGGGAATATAGCCCATAAGCTACAGTGGACTGTAATTAAACAAGTCAAAGTCTATACCAGACATTTAAATCAAAACACTTCTTTATTTATATAAGGAAAACTCTTAAAACGGTTGCAGAAACCTGGAGAACATCCAGTAGTCACCCAAAAGTCAGGAACTATTATAAGTAGATAGTAGCAGTAGGAAAATATTCCATTCTAACTGGTTAGGAGCTCTGCTTGCTTGATGGTCTGAACCCCAACTAATGCATTGCTCAAAGGCAGGTGTTAAATGTGCTCATGAGGAGTTAGGACACATTCACGTTTCCTCAAAGAAACAGAGGCATTACAAATGTTGGGAGTAAGTTATTGTATTATTATATATTATTATAGCCTTTCATCAAGTACAAACATCCTTCTGTTTTAAGTGGCCACATTCTTAACTGTATGACTTGACTAACATAAATGCTTATGCTACAGATATACAGACTCAATTTCTGTTTGTGCACTTGTGTGCTAGAAATTCCCAGGCCAGATACAAAGGGATCATGCTAAAACCCAAAGTCCTGATTTTTTTTTTTTTTCAAAGATAAGAAAATGGAAGAACAAGGTATTTGATTGTCTAGCCTGCCATATCAGTCTGAAAGCTCTCCTATTCTGAAATAGCGTGGCTTTCCAAAAATAAACGTGTATCCACACAGACTCAGATGAGTTATTCAGATGAGTCTTACAGTAGCTGAACAGATAATCAGATGATTCAGTGAAGCTAGACCCCAACCTGCCTTCAGATAGTGACTCATCCCAGCACTTCTAATCTAAGAGAAAACACTTTGATGCTGAGATAATGTATATTTTGGATGGGATATGAGAATCCTGTAACAGCAGGAGAGTTTTTAACTGGGTTATATACTCGGTTCTCAGAAACAGCGGCATCAAATACCAAGTAGCTGGCAAACCAGTTTATCACACATTCATATTGTAAGCAAGACGCCTTCTAAAATGCGTTTTATACAAGTATAAAGGTTATTAAAAAAAACACGCCTTCTACATCTATATTTTTATAAGATTGTAATTTCACAACAAGAAGCTGCCCTGATTTACACTGTTTAAGTTAAAGGTGAACATGTTGAAACCTCTTGTCATTGGAGAGCAGTTAAAAGGGTAAATGAGAAAGTAGATTCAAGTCTCCGGTTTGGTACTGTTTTCATTCCCCAATCACTGGAGCCTCCACAAAAATCAACGAAAAAATGTAAATTGTTATATCCAGCTGTCAAATATGTCTGGCTGGTCTTCATGACTGTTTGTCTGATCTATCTACAGTTTCTATAATATTTGTGTTTCTATCCATCAGTTTTTGTTAATGGTTCTAATTTGTTTTAATAGATGCAGACTCTTTTTGCCTTTGATGAAGAGGAGATTGAGATGCGGAGCAAAGTGGTGGAGGATCTGAAAACAGCCCTGCGGACCCAACCAATGAGGTGCGTCCTGCACTAACGAACCAGTAACACTTTCTGGAAACACAGAGACATCTTTATAAAACGGTAGCAGGACTGTGAATGCAAAGAACTGAAATACATTGACTAATAGGTGTGTGCAGTTACTCAGTTTGTCCAAGTACTTCCCTTTAATATGTTTTTAGTGGTCAGGTTTTAATGAAACAGAAAAAAACATGTTAATTGTAAAACAAGAAAATATGCTTTTTCCAAAAATCTGAGTATCTGCACACTCCCACTGACTAGTCTGTTAATGTTGTATATTGACACAGACTTCTCGACTTAAAGTTTGTCTTAATCTTAATTTAATTTGTGCTGGAAAAGTTAATAAGCATGGTAAATAACCGTCGAACCTGAAATAACAATAGAGAATCATATAGAACACACACGATAGGTCTATAAACTGGAACGCAATTAAATACTAGGAAAATGTACATGACATACCAAAAGAATTGACAAAGAACTGTATTTATCTGGATGGAAATACTGTGAGACCCCTTGAGATTACCACTCTTGTCCACCAAGTGTCACTGTCTGTGACAGGTTAAACTGCTCCTACAACCTTCGTCCTCTCTGTGTATTTGTGCGCAATGGAAAAGCCGTGTCAGAAGTGAAGGAAATACAATCTCGCCTGTGTCTTTACAGTTCTCTGAATGTGATTCCCCCAAGAGCCCTCCTCAATCAGGGGAAACATTGTTTTTGTGCTTTAATAGGGCGCTCTAGTTTCCAACAGCCTTGCAATTACAGCCCTCAAAAATGTGAATTCAATCCACACGACACTCAGCTTTAAACAAAGGAATGGAGTGAGCCGTAAGTGCACCCGCCTGATGTAAAACGACATCCTAAAGACAAGTGCCCCCGTTTACTTTTTATGAATCTCCCTAATTCTCCGGCTTCCTTTTAACATCCTGGTACCTTCAAATCCACCCCCCCTCCCCCCTTCCCCTTTCACACAACACTAGCGGCACATCTGCAAGTCGGAAAAACAACATGTTTTTGGGTGGATTAGATGTCGATAGGCGTTCTGAAACAAAATTTTCATTAAAGTCTAAATAAAATACACATGGTGGTGCTCTCTGTAGTGCCTTCCCATGCTTTAGTAATTTAGCGTTGAAAGGGCTGTGTCCTTCCCTGGCTCACTGGAATAACTGTTCTGTACAGGCTGGTAAAGAGTCTAAGAGGTGAAGGTGTGAGCATCACCCTGGCTGCTAGTGTCTGGGTTGAGTTTAACGCATGTAAATGGAAAGGGTTGATCATACAGTATGTACACACACATACAGAAGTGATAACAAGATTGCACAAACCTTGCAGACTTTTCAGTAGGAATAAAAAGGAAATGAGAGGTCTTTCTGTCTCTCATGTTGTAATACTATTAAAAAAAGACCTGTGGAGCAACTGTTTTAACAGCCATGTACTGTACAGCACTATCTATAGTATAACGTGTGGTATTTCCATTGCTGTTGGTTGAGATTTCAGAAACCTGCAGGAGAGTTCTTAACTGGGATATGCGCTCAGTTTTTAGAAACAGCGGCATCAAATACCAGATAGCTGGCAAACACATCCATAACATATTTGTACTGTAAGAAAGGTGTTTTTTTAATATGTGATTTATTGTATATGTCAAAAACAGACCTAAAAATGGAGGCCTTACATTGCATTTCACTTGCTTCAAAATGTGTCCGTCTATTTTGTATAGATCTCTCCTGGAACCGACTGAGTTGAGTAAATTAAAGATGTGACCATACGGCTGTGCCTGGCTCTTTTTACATAGTGTACAGACACCAAGTGGTCTATGAACCTTGAAACACTGTCTTCTGTTTTGTACTGAGGACACTGCGGTTCCTTCCTAGCAGTGCTTACAATGTAAATAAGAACTGACATGGGAGAGTATCTGTAGCATTTGACTGGCTTGGAAAAAAGGTTCAACCAAACCTAGTCCAAAAAGAGTGGTAATCCCCAGACTTGGAGGGTATTCTTGTTATTATGCTTGTTTATGTAGGTATAGTACAGGTAACTACATTGTAGTAACTGTGATATTACTTCCAGTTAAAAATCAATGTATTTTTATCAGACTCCAGTACCAATTAAACAGCCCCCTTAACTGGTTTAGTTTCTCATTTTGACATTGGAGCAGCCCTGTCTTCCATGTGAGTTCAGAGTTATTAGTCCTCCCAATGCACTCTGTGTTGTGCAATGTGTCCCTATCAGAGGACAAACAGTTTCAGTTTCCTGCAAGTTGAATTACACAGCGCGTCACGTGAGAAGGGAATGCAGTGCTGGCATCAATGCCGTCACTATGGCACCCAGAGCTGTTAGACAGTATGGCATGGTTTTCCGCAGGTGCAGTAATGAGGTGCTAATCCTGTTAAATCCCTCAGTGAGAAGTTGATATGTAGAGACAGAGAGACACACTGCCAGCTCAGCTCTGATTAAGATCAACTCCACGCTGCCTGCCTGACTTCACACAGTAAAGCACAAGGCCCTTGCATGCAGAGATTTTGGACTACCAAAAGTGTAAGTTCAGGGTAGGGGGCTTTAAAAATACCAGTGTTTGTCATAATCAGAATGAGGAAAGATATAGTTAAATGTGGTTTATACTTTTAACAGACTTCTGTGTTATCTGCTGCAATGAATCTCGAACAATGATAAAAAAAAATTGAAAAATTGTTTTCACCTTTTTTTTGTGCTGGATACCTGTGGAGTGATTTCTCACTGAAAGACAGTGCTTAAATGTACTATGTTGATAACCCAGCACCTTACACCCACAGAAGAGTCCACAACTGCAACCCAGCGAAATGCAAAATAAATAACTCAAAATAAATCCCAAATGTACAGGGTCGGGTTATATATCCCACCACTGCCACTAAGGATAGAGCTATGTGACAGCCAAACTGTTTGGAGTTCCATATATTAGCCTGGCCATTACATTCCCTTCCCCTTATCTCAGTACCCCACCACATCCACATTCTACACCTTTCCTGCACACAACACTCAATACAGCTCCACTGTGTAGAAAGAATGCTGGGCGCAAACTGGCAACCTCCCACACAGCAAGCAAGCAACATAACCACTGTGCAAAAGAGCCAGGCTTGTCTGCATTTGTGGTTATAGAGTTTTTAACCTCATATCATCTCACCAACAGGGAACAGAACCCGTAATGGCAGTGTATCACTTGTCTGCCAATTGAACATGTTAGAAGCACCATCTATTCAGGGCTTATTTAACCACCAAGCTGCCTCATTGGTTGAGTTCTGTCCTAAGAACAGCCCAAACGTAACTCCAGACCAGACCCAACCCTGCTGAGCTTTTCGCCTCCAGCCAGATCACAGTCCATGGTGCTATGAGTATCGCCACATATATAGTAATACTAGTTCTTCTTAGATATGCTGTATGGCTGCAGAAAGTCAGCTGTTGGTATAGCGTGCAGAGGTCCCCTTTCTGTCATCTGTGTAAAGCAATGGGACTGACTTGTGAAATCAGGCAAGTGCAGGGTGATTAGCATGGTGATCCAGGCTAATCTGTGCAGCAGCAGAGCAGTGCTTCAGTGCTCCTCTCCGCTGCTCGCAAATCTGGTTTCTTTTGGACACGGTTTAAAGGGCTGGCAGCAGACGGCACACTCACCAGGAACACAGTTTGCCTTTTTCACCGGCAGAGAAAAATTCACTTCTCTGATCTCTTGTGTGCTCAGATGGGATTACAAGTTCAGAAGTTGGACTTACTTGTTTGATACTCCCTTTTATCTGCTAATTGTGTTTTGACAGGCTCTGGAGTTTAGGGAGTGCTGCCCACAGATTTGTGCCTGTCAGTTTCTGGTTTTAAAAAAAGAAACCAAGAGACGCAGTGTGTTTTTCTATCTATCTATCTATCTATCTATCTATCTATCTATCTATCTATCTATCTATCTATCTATCTATCTATCTATCTATCTATTTGGCTAAACACATGTTTTTATTTTTTGTACACACTAAGTACTGTATTATCTCCTTTTGAGTTTTTTGTTGGATTCATGTAAAATACAGTGCTTCCTCTTTATTTCGGTGTCAGACATAATCGTGAAAAACCCGTTTGAAATGGTGAGGCAAGCTGGCCTGAGCGGTGACATCAGACCCGGAAGAAACACACACAGCAACAAAACAAAATGGCACGGTGGCCAAAACACAGACAAACACAGGGGACGAACACTAAACAAGTATTGTGCGACTCCTCTTGCACGAGTAGCATTTGTTATTTTAATATTATTATTATTATTATTATTATTATTATTATTATTATTATTATTATTATTATTTTCTCCTCTCCACACCCGTTCTCCACTGTCGAACACACAACCCCGAGTGAGTGAAACACTGCCTCTTTTATGCAGCTGTACCGAGACTCGATTGTAGTCAATCATTCAACTGGAATCTCGGTACAACTGCACTTGAACTAATTGTCCTCCCCGTGCTTCCATACTTTACACATTTTAATGTGCATGTGAAGTGATTGTGCAATCCCTGTGCCTAAATACAACTATATATTTTAAATCACTCGTGCTCCACATAGCCCCATTATATCCCGTGCACCAATACATATACGCCAACATTAACACACCACACGCAACATATGAACATCAAATACACAGGGGAGGTAGCTAGTTCATCAATTACAATTATGCCTGTTGAATTGGGGCAGGATGTTTCACATTCTAATGCATCATTAATGCAGTTTGTGAACCCTTGTGTGTTTGTTAACAAGGCTGGGCTTGGACCAGTGAGCGTCTTGACCACTCTCCGAAAGAGGCAGTTTTTAACCCCATCTCACCGACAGGGGTCAGAATTCATACCCAACACTGCCTGTTACATTTGCTACAAAAGAAACTCCACTTGGAGGTGTGTTCAGGTTAAAAAAAGGCTTACAAATGTCTGGTAAATGTGATGTGATACAAAATTCATAAACACCACTGTCTGCGTTATCCATATCTCATCTGAGGCTGCAAAGACTGGGGGCTGGCATTGCTCCTGGATTTACGATGGTGCAGCTAACCCATATAGAACAGCTCCTCCTGCCCCCTCTGTGTTCAAACAGTCTCTCTGAGTCTCTGTACTTGCAGACATAACACTGAAATATAGGTGTGTGTCAGGGAAGTTTTCGCTAGTGATTTGTATATAGAAGCCTGGTGTAAGTTCCCACACATCTAAACATTTGCTTGTCTGATTTAGAATTATATACCCAGCCAGTGTTTCCTGGCAGTAACAACGATGTTTATGCTCTTGACCGGTGCAAGCTATAGTCCATGAATCTGCCTGGTTTATGAGCTTATTGGGGTGTAAGACGAGAGCGCTCAGAATGAAGTGTTTTAGACTTGTGTTCATTATTAAGATACAGGGTAATGACAGTGCTAGAGAGCCAAGAATGGAATGTTTACAGTAGTGCTCACTATTAAGGTGCAGGTTAGTCACAGTGCTAGAGAGCTGAGAATGGAGTGTTTAAATTAGTGCTCATTATTAGGGTGCATGCAGTAATGACAGTGCTAGAGAGCTGAGAATGGAGTGTTTAAATTAGTGCTCATTATTAGGATGCATGCAGTAATGGCTGTGTTGGAGCGCTGAGAATGGAGCGTTTAGATTAGTGCTCATTATTAGGGTGCATGCAGTAATGACAGTGCTAGAAAGCTGAGAATGGAGTGATAAGATTAGTGTTCATTATTAGGGTGCATGCAGTAATGGCAGTGCTGGAGTGCTGTGAATGGGGTGTTTTAGACGAGTGCTCATTATTATTACTTTTTATGGAGTTTATATACATGCTGTCTAGTGCCTGTGCTTTGGCCATGAGGCAATATCCAGTGACCGATTTGTACAGATTTGTACATCCAGACAGCAACAAACAAATTATTATGGCAGCCTTAGGATAAATGCTGGCTGGTGGCAAAGCCACTTATGGTCAGCTGCTCCAATCACTGGAAAGGTGGTTATCAGCTTGTATTGTGCAGCCCCCTATACAATGTCCTGTAAATAATAGTATTTTGCTCTATTGTATACTGGTATATTGCTTTTGCACATGGTTCTGGTATGCATTGTATAGTTGATTATGGCGTCACAAATTGACTATAGTCTAGACCAGTGTTTCTCAACCCTGGTCCTGGGGGCCCACTGTGTCTGCTGGTTTTCATTCCAACTGAGCTCTCAATTACTTAACTAGACACTTAATTGAACCTATAATTGCAGAGTTCAAGTTACTTCTGAAATGTTATAGCTAACTTGAAATAGGCAACTGTTAATAGCTGAAAACAATTAAAAAGGTCTAATTACGTAAAGTATGTTCAATTAAGGGTCTAGTTAAGTAATTGAGAGCTCAGTTGGAATGAAAACCAGCAGAGACAGTGGGCCCCCACGACCAGGCTTGAGAAACACTGGCCTAGACCATTGCATTTTCTGTTTAGCCTACTGCAAATGAACACATCTGCCTGTGTCTACAAAATGTAATACAACTTTATCACACTACAGATACTAGCTGCCACTAGTGTTGTCTCTCAGAACAGGTCTGCTTGGCAAGCTAACTCTTCATGGCTTGATTTTCATCTTACATGGAAAATAATTCCACTCTGCCAACATCCACATGCGTGGGAGAATGTCTAAGAACTGAACTCCAAGCATTGGACCATGGAACACTGGGCAACTTCAACTGCCTCCTCAGCTAATGGTCTCCATGGAAACACAACATGTAAACAGGACAGGTCAGGCAGGAAAGAGGGTAACATTAATTTATTTATCATTTGGTTGTCCTTATGAGGAACAGGCAAAAGAAAAAACAGAGGGAAACTTTCAGTCCTGTCTTTGGACCCCTGACAAGTTCTCCAGTACTGAGCAGCCAGTAACTTGCCTCTGCATATCCAGAACACAGTACCAGGGGTACAGAGGCTCCAGAGGCCTTCAGGTTTTATAGGAATCTTTGAATAATTAAGTAGTTAATAAGCTGGAAAGAGATAAGCTTAGTTTAATTCAAGATGTTAAGGTACAGTGGAAAAATGACCACCAGGTGGTGTTCAGCTGTATCTTCTGTTCCTTCATTCCTTCAGAAACTGTGAATTTGTATAGACATTTTTCTATTTACTAATTCACAGTTGCCACAGTAGCAGAAACCCTACAGCCCCTGCCCCCCGCCCCCCCCCCCCAAGCAAATTTTGAATACAACGCTATAGACGGGTTCCAACCCGAAGTGGGCATGGCACTATTAAAAGTGACCAGGTCCAAAACTGAAAGTTGTGTAAAAAAAAAAAAAAAAGCATGTGCCAACTTCTTCCAATGTGACCACACCCACTTTTGATGAGCCCCGCTCATTGTACATGTCACAAATTTAAAAATCTGCATCCTGCTCTTTCCTACAGCACAGGCATGACTGTGACATGAAATTGTCATGATGTGCTGTAATTTGTCACGATATATAAAAAGTGTGAAGAAACCTCTCGTGTAACTGTCCCACATTTTGTTTCGGCAGGTTTGTGACACGCTTTATCGAGCTGGACGGGCTCACCTGCCTGCTCAACTTCCTGAAGAGTATGGACTACGAGACGTCGGAGAGCCGCATTCACACCTCGCTCATCGGCTGCATCAAGGCTCTGATGAACAACTCACAGGGGCGCTCCCACGTCCTGGCGCACCCAGAGAGCATCAACATCATCTCCCAAAGCCTGCGTCAGGACAACATCAAGACCAAGGTGGCCGTGTTGGAGATCCTGGGTGCTGTCTGTCTGGTACCGGGCGGGCACAAGAAGGTCCTGCTGGCCATGTGCCACTACCAAAAGTACAGCGCTGAGAGGACGCGCTTCCAGGTAGGCCAGCCACTGTGAGAACAGACAGAGGATACACCATGACACAAACAGCACTCTCTTCAAGTAAAATGTATGGAAAGGAAAGTATGTTTCTGAGAAATTCTGAGTATTTTTTCTTTGATCAAGCTCCACGTCTGCTTAGCAACGTGGCGTAATTTTGAACTGCGCGGCTCTCTCAACAGTTGTTGTTTAAACATTTATATACGGTAGCGTAAAGATTCATAAATTCCTTCACCTACCTACAAATAATGGTGTGGTCTGTTAGTGCTTCTGTTTATATAATAAGTATAATGTATGGAAAAGAAAATCTAAAGTTATATTTAACAGTTTACTTCTCAGAATTACTATCCTTAGCTCAAGCTCCTTATCTGCTTAGCGATGTGGATAATTTGGAATTCCTCATCCGGTCATGGAAAGAAACAAGATCTCAACTCAGTTCCCAGAATGCATACAGGAGAAAATGCTGTGGTCTGCTAGTGTATCAAACATTGTATTGGTTATAGGACAGGAACTTAAACCAAGTAGACAAATACCAATGCCACTCTCGTAGTAACAGACAACCAGTGGCATGAGGACTTGATGTCTCTGAATTTACCAAAGCAAGGACAGTCTGTTGCACAATGAGTTAAGAAACATTGCCCAAGGTGATTAATGACCCAGATCATCACAACAAATAGTAACTGTATTAGGCTTACAAAGAAAGTGCAACACTACATGCAGTGCAGCCGTAACCAAAAGCTATGAGCTTGTGATAATAAAAACCGCACTGTGATGGTTAAGGCTGGCTGCTCCTTGTTAGATCCAATTGTCTGTGTCCTGTAGAGAATAATGTGCAGCGTTAGGGTTATTAAATCAGACAGTGTTGACAACGAATCCTGGCAAAGCAGCTCCATCAGGCCCCTTAATAGTAAATTATATCTTCATGTTACCCTCTGGGTAACCCCTCTCCACAGCCCTGCTGTTGTAGCACAGCACTGTTTGTAATCTCACCCAGGCCCACAGTTTAGTCTGCACCCCCCCCCGCACACCTCCCCCACCCCTTCACAGAAAATGTTAATGCGTTGTAAATTGTAAAAATCTCTGCAGCTTAAAAGCACTGGCCTGTCAAAGAGGCCTTTGTTCGCCGCTCATTCTGCAATTCAGTTCAGGAGCTAGAAACTGAAGCCCTGGTACTGCTGTAGAGCTGCACCCAAAATACAGATTCATTGCCGAGACTACCAAATGACCTTCAGTTTCTTCAGTTTGAAGCTCAATGAAAACATGTAATTATATCATGTTTTGATAGACCAATGGTATAAAAATGGTATGAACCCATACCATAAGAACCACTGTGAAATAAGGATTGCAGGGCCATGATGTTGCAATTGTTGGTAAGGCTGTGGTCTGCAAATGGATTATTTTAAAATTTAAAAAAGGCATTTAGTCAAAATATGAGACTCCTGCACCTGCTGTATTCACTTAGAGTGTTTGGATAAACTACCTACCACAAGTTGCACTCAACACTGAGAAAAAACAGTTACTTACACTATCTCTCATAGGTGGCTTTAACCCTTTAATGGCTTTAATTTGTCTACTTGACATTAATGTCGTTGTGGCGATGTCTAAACCCAGTGACTTTTCTTATGGGGATAGCTCTTAGCAATTGATGATGTGTATATGGAGTCTTTGGCATTTAACTCTGACAGTGATAGACAATTACCAGCACACAGCTAAGTGAAGTTATTCAGCAACACAGTGGTGGTTATATTGAACATGTGCTATAATGTTCCGCAGCTCCCCTGCCTCCCTGTGAAGTTAAATCATTAACAAGCCATTCAATAATTACTGGGAACATAGCATAAAATATAAATTACCCTGCACAGTGTAGTGCCAAGCCCAGTACAGTAAAAGTTAACAGTGGCGATGCAACCTGAGAGGTGTATGACCTGTGCCGCCAGACTGTCAGACAAACACGTTTACCATTTTTTATTAAAAGCAGAAACATTTTTCTTGTGTCCCCTCCAAAACCACTGGGCTGGAATTTGCCCCTCGGGGGAGAGCGTGTACCAGGTAAGGGGAAAACACTTGCCGCTCAGTGTGATCGAGTGACCTGCCAGAGCACTCGTGTTTTCAGCTCTGACCATGCTGATGTGGAACCCCTGCACCTTCCTCTCCTCGATCTGTCTGGAATCGAACTAGTAGCTGCCGCTGAAACTCGATCCAAACTAAACACAGGTGCCTGTTTCATTGTCCCGCGGAGCTGAAACGCAAGCTGACTTGGTTTATGGGTGTTTATAAATGTTTTCAAACACCAGCCAGATGCCAGCACCATGTTCTCTCCAGGTTCTTCTAGAGCTGAGGACAGTGAATGGAAGGATTTTAGGTATAAACAGCAGTCTTGAATTTTCTGAATAAAGGTGCTTTTATTCAGCCAATCTGTAAATACTATACAGGGGCTGCATTAAATTACAAGAGCATTCAATCAAGGGGTTCTGAGGCATCACAGACTACGAGAGCCACAGGACATGAAGATGGAATTATTTTCTCGTAATTTTGTAGCCCTTTGTCGTTTTACACATATTTTAGACTATAAACTATATTGTATACCAGAAATAAGGATACCTTTTTTTATTATAGTAACTAATGGAACTGTAAACATTGCATCAGCATTTTGTGTATAGAAGGCTGGAGGACTGCAGGTGACAGGCAAAGTCATAATTAATTGCTCTTCCAAAAAAAGTGCATTATGGTAAATTGGTGGTAAAATCCTGGCAGTCCTCCACTTATTCTGTCACAAACATGTGAATGAAGAAACAGTATGAAGGATGTCAAAGTAATTGAGCGTGTGTCTTTTCTCTGCAGACACTATTGAATGAACTGGACAGAAGCACAGGGCGCTACAGGGATGAGGTGAACCTAAAAACAGCCATCATGTCCTTCATCAACGCAGTCTTGAACGCGGGTGCAGGGGAGGTAGGTACTGGCCATCTCACAGAAGACCATTGCTGAGATCCAGTAGCAATTTCCTTCATAAAGTCGAATGAAACCTGCTGAATAATGTTACGTTAACGTATTGAATTACATACCACTTTGTAGTTTTCTAGACTTTTGCGAACTAATTTGGTAGTTTCTTTGATTACATGATGTTAAATAAAATATCTAAATTATGTTCATATATATATATATATATAAATATATATATATAATGTCTCAATCCTAAAATTCTAGGTGATGCAAAGCTTTTGGCCATAGCTGTAGAGTGGAGGCTAGGATGTTTGTAGACTGAACTAGAACCTTACAAGATAGTGTTCCTCCAGGACAGGCGGTTTTATTGGGTTGTTTTTCAAGCACTTATTTATTATAATTTTTTTTTTTCTCAGGACAACTTGGAGTTCCGCCTGCACTTAAGATACGAGTTCCTGATTTTAGGAATCCAGCCGGTAATTGACAAGTTGAGAGGGCACGAGAATGCAACCCTCGACAGGTAACAATGAAACACTGATTCATTATCATCGCTGAGCATGCTCTGTTATTTGATTTTATTTTAAGGTTGTGATCGTGGACCATCAATATCAAGGAAGTTTCTTTTCACGCATATTTTCACCCATATGAGTCTTGTTTAAAATGTATACCTGGCTAACCAAAACATCTTTCACATTTAGACTTAAAGGGCGACTAAGGAGTGTATCACTTAGCCACATGTAATCACCCAATCAACACTATATGCTGTCCCTAGTGTGTCTTTGCCAATGCTACAGTATTTACCAACAAGGGCATAGTGCAATATTTATTTTTGCCTACTGAGGCTGTGTGGTCCAGTGGTTAAAGAAAAGGGCTTGTAACCAGCAGGTTCCTGGTTCAAATCCCACCTCAGCCACTGACTCATTGTGTGACCCTGAGCAAGTCACTTAACCTCCTTGTGCTCCGTCTTTCAGGTGAGATGTAGTTGTAAGTGACTCTGCAGCTGATGCATTGTTCACACACCCTAGTCTCTGTAAGTTGCCTTGGATAAAGGCGTCTGCTAAATAAACTAATAATAATAATAATAATCACATTTTTATTTGAGAAGATCTGTTTACTGTGGTGTTCTCATGTAAATGTCCCCTCAGTCCCAGTGCTATGACTCCAACATCCCTTCCCTGTACGCAGGGACACGGCCTTGCGATCTACAGCAGGGTAAAAACCCTCCCGTAGTATCACTGAGAGCATTGTTTTTATTTCCGCAGGCACCTAAACTTCTTTGAAATGGTTCGAAACGAGGATGACTTGGAGCTTGCCAAGCGCTTTGATATGGTGAGTTTGAGAAAACAACTAGGCTGGCGCAATGTTTCAGCTGCTTCTTCCTGAGTGCCCTTTCCTGTTCTCTGAGTCCTGCCAGGGGTTGCCTGGCCTGTAAATGATGCACTGTGTTGCAACATTACATTGCTTTAGCATAGAGCTAGCATATAGTATATGACTCCCCAATGTGGCTCTTTTGATTTAGAAATGAAGTATCCCATTATGTCTTCTAATGGGTTTGAAAAGGCTGCATAGAGAAGTCTTTGGTAGAAGCAGGTACAGGGTAAAATGTCACAAATTGAACATTTAATGCTTAAATGTGCAAATATAAGAACGTTTAGGAAAGAGAATAGGCCATTTGGCCCATCAATTCTCCTCCAGTTCCCAGTAACTAAATGATCCCAGTTGGGTCTTAAAGGATCCCAATGATTCAGCATCTACAGCATTGGCTTGGTAACCCATTCCATACACTCCGCTACTCTCTGTAGAAAGAGATTTATTCTACCATCTGTCTTTAGTCTGTTCTCACTTAATTGCCAGCAGTATTCTCTGGTCCTGGTGTCTGTGCTGGGCTGAATGTATTGGCAGTTCTGTTTCAGCATGATCAAACTTACTGCTCGGTCATCCCATGGCTAAAATGAATGATGAAAAGGGGAAACCAGCATACTGTACATACATGTAATACTGTAATGAAGGGCTGGTGTTCACTTCATTGTATGTAGCAGTAAGAACAGACCGTACTGTATCAACCAGTGGTGTTATTTGTTTAGATCAATCCAATCAACATGGGAGGTGCCATTACTGTTAATGCCTTTAGAAATGACGATTTTGCATTATTATCGATCGTAACTTCAAAGCGTGCAATCGGAATCCACCTGGTTATTGCCTGATATACAAGACTTTGATGGATTGATTGTTTGATTGATTTCCTCCAGGTGCACATTGACACCAAGAGCGCCACACAGATGTTTGAGGTAATCAAGAAGAAGCTGACCCACTCAGAAGCCTACCCCTACCTGCTCTCGATCCTTCAGCACTGTCTTCAGATGCCATGTAAGCCCTCCCCCATCCTCCTCAAAGCACAGCAGACTAATACTGTACAAAACAAAGATCCTGCTGCAAGCGATTGTCAACAAATAGCAGTTGATCACTGATGCCCCCAGCCTTTTCACAAGTGGTCCAGGGTGGAATTATGTCCCCTGTCTTCTCCTTTAGCAGCAGTCCTTGTGGTTTTTGAATCTTGGCCAGCCGTTTGTCTTTCAAACCTGCTGTTGTTGAATGCCTACAGCTGTTTGTGTGGAAACTGCTTTCAACATCTCAAGCAAATTTTGTCTCTCTTTTTTTTTTTTGACTTTCATAACATTTTGCATTTCTCGCATTTTTGTGGTTCAGAGGCCTGTTCGCAGAATAAGCAAAGCCAGAAAAATATTTTCCTAGTTTCCTTTCCAGCCACCAAACATATAATGCATAAACTGTGGGCAGGGTAAACCTTAACCATTTAAGGAAGCATGAAAGGTAACAGTTTCTTGATTTATTTGAAGATACGATACTTGACAGAGACGCATCATCTCATTTACAGGGGTGTCCAGGGCAGGGGAACTGAAGTGTTTAATGTGATTCAGCCAGGGGAGTAGGAGTTTAGCAAAGCAAAGGAAAATAATGATGTTATTTTTACAGAAATAACTCAGAATCTTATTTCAAAGTCTCAAAATTGTGGTTAATTTTTTTTATTTTTTTATTTAGCTTTTCAAAAAAAAATTGCCCGAAAGGCATAAATACCGCACCCTGTTGAGCCTTCTTTATCAAAGCTATGGGCCTATTTCAGTTTAATGTAATATATATATATATATATATATATATATATATATATATATATATATATATATATATATATATATATATATATAATAATAACATGTATTTCTTTACATAGACACATTTTTAATATGCTTTACCATATCTCTCTGGGTTTTACAAGGTAGTTTCAGCTGGGTGACACTACCTACACCCAGCACACCCTGCCACTAGCCACTTTCTCACTCTATGAGCCCAACAGACCTGCTAATACTGTTCCCGCCAGAGCAGGAAATAATGAATGACACGTCTACTACAAGCTCAGGAAACAAAACTCAACTATAATGGGCTCACCTTTTTCTGTGCAGTGTTTCTATTATGCTAGCATTGCACAGGAAACACCTGCAGCTCTTTTATTTTCACCGTGGGCTTATAAGGTAGCAACCATCTGAAATATGTAAAAGAACAAAAAGAGCCTAATGGGACAGAGTAAATCTTTCTTGGGTTTTTGCAATGGTGAGGTAGCTCATTAAAAGACTTTGGAAACTTTGTTGGCGAGGTAGTAAAATTGATTGAAGGTTGCTAAAAATATGAGATGGTTATAGTTTTTATAAAGCAATGAATTACTTGACTAGTAAGTAAGAAACACAAGACACAGAATACATTGTATTATTCAATCTCTGACCATCTAATATCTTGTTTATACAACATGCCCTTTCTGGTGTGTTTCTTCTGGAAAGTAGATGAGGAAATGATGCCCACAACCATAATGTGGACTTAGGTACAGAGGTGCGCAACGCTGGCTGTCTTGATCAATTCCAGTTCAGGTTTTTGTTCCAACCTGCTCAGGTTCAATTAACTAATTAAGGACCTGTTTGGAATAAAGCCATGGAATGGATCAGAGTTGTGTGCCACAGGCCTGTGTCCACATTGTTCTATTTTGTCTTTACTGCTGTGGATCCTTCTCCTGACTAGGGGTATGCTGGTACTCGTACTTTCCAAGTAATTACCTTTAAGAAAGTTGTGAGGTATTAATTAATTGGAATAAAACATGTTTATTACTCAATACAAAACAACATGGTCCCTCGGTTTCGATTGTCTACACAATTATTGAGCAGCAATCAATACCAATCTATCAGTGTTATTTAATATAGAACCTGTTGTAATCAAACTAAGTAAAACATGATGTATATATTCAAACGATTATTTGTCTTGCCTTTCTTTTATACTTTTGATATTAAATCATTGTTATTTCACTTTCCTTAAAAATGCGTCATCTCTGCATTGAATTGTGGGATTGTGGGCAAGATGTAATCTCTGATTAAACTCGAAAAAGAAATACATATCCCAATTTCCACAGCGGTAGCTCGAGTTACGTGACAAGTCAGTTGCATTTGCTAGTTTTGCTACATATTTTCATTGTCAGTTTACGGCCTGGCTGCACCAGTATGGCAGTAAAAATGTAAGCAAAAGGAAAATTCACTTCCAATCTGCAGAAGTTAATTGTCATTGAGTGGTACTCAATTGCACAGGTGATGGAAGGTCAGCATTTCTTGTTTTGAAATCAACACATTAATAAAATCAACACATTGATGTGTTGGCACACACCCCTAGTTATGACCCTGTGTCGTATTCCTCTCCCTCTCACAGATAAGCGCAGCGCAGGGAACCTGCAGCAGTGGCAGCTCCTCGACCGCATCCTGCAGCAGATCGTCCTGCAGGACGACAGGGGTGAAGACCCCGATGTGGCACCCCTCGACAACTTCAACGTGAAGAACATCATCCACATGTGAGTGGATGAGTCCGAAAACAGGATTACAACCACACGCTAGCCCTGCTGCACCCAGTCCTGGCTTTCAGAACTCCCCTCAGTGAAGTCTATTATTGAAATGATCAGGAGCCAGGAGTTTGATGTTAAGTAAAGTGCTGCTCCCTTCAAGCTGCATGAACAACTCACTGATAGCAAACCTGCTCAGTTGAGACTTATTCATGCTGCGATAGGTGTGATCAGTTGAGAGCAGATTTAGCAGGCGTATGAATATCATTTCAGTTATATACCCAGGACTGGGTGCAGGGCTAGTTTGAGTTCCCAGCCCTGGTATTGTAATGATTGTTGTTGTTGTTTAGATTCCCTTTGTATATCATTTTCTCTTTTGATTATTACATCCTGGTGACTTTTTACAACTCAGAAGTTTAAAACACCTCACTCAGAATCATGTACAATTCGCTACCCCAGATTGGTAACCATGAACCTGTCCTGCAACACTGTGCCCCAAGTGGAACTATGAAATACCACTTTGCTCTAAAGAGTAAGAAATACCACATTGTTTTATGTACCAGAGGCAGAGTGTTGGGGGGCAGGTTAATAGTTACACTCTGATGTACTTTGAGTTTTAGACATGATTCTGAGAGCACTGTCACCAGGACGTGACAACAGAAACAGGAAATGGTGTACAAAGTGTATCTAGACAACAGAGAGGAATACATTAGTTAAGATAACTCTGATATTTCTTACCAATAACATTCGTGAGGGACCCCAGCACCCTGCGGAACACAAACTCTCCAAAAGACGAAGCATGAGAGGAGGATGAGATCCAATAATATGTTTTATAGCTTCGTTGCCATAAAAAAAAAATTATAAATACAATGAACAGGAACTCAAATGAATATTTTATTTTAATTGGTTTTATTGTCGTGACAAGATTTGTGGTTACAATTGTCTGTTGTTTTTGTCCGTTTTTTTATGACACAAAAAATAATTAAAATGAAACAATTTGACTTTTAAAATGCTCTAGCAAGAAGGCATTCTTGAGTACCATTTCATTTGAACTGGAATCTTGTTTTAATTACTTTCAATTATGGCTTGAGGTTCAGTTTGAGAGCACAGTGATGGGGGCTGGCTTCCAGAGCATTGCAGACACTGTGTGCTTTGGAGCAGAGTGATGATGTAGATCACTAAGTATGCTGCATGTGGCAGATCTTTTAATATGCTCTTGTAAATGCCATTTTAAATAGAAAACATTTCTGTTTGAAGTCCGAACTAAAAACAACAGCATGAGTAGTGCCACTGCCCGAATTTGCCATGGAAGATCATTGGCTTTCAAGTGTGCAGCTTTTCACTAGAACATGTTTAACACACTTTCATCTTCCTTCCAGGTTAGTTAATGAAAATGAAGTGAAGCAATGGAGAGACCAAGCAGAAAAATTCAGAAAAGGTAATTACAGATACTTCATGTCTTTGTGCACATTGTTCCCAGTCACTGCTGGCTGTGCAGCAGCAATTCGGCAGGAAAAAGGAATAGCCAAACATTTGTGTGGTAATATGGCCCTGCTCTTTAGAAATGCGTAAAGAAATGTAATAAATTAAATGACAAACGTTTGGACTAGCGTCTTTCACATCTTACTATAGTTAATGTTTAATACATGCAAAATCAGCATACACACATTCCTCTTAATGGGACCTTTAAGAGATCCTTCACAATTTCCACCTTGGGGGTGGAGACCACACGTCACCCAGTGATATACGTATGTGAATCAAAACTAATTTCAGCATTGCCATTGAATTTATTACGTTTATGTTAGTATTTCCAAATGTATCACTACTGAGTTTTTAATAGTTCTTTGAAAAGTCTGACCGCCTCTCCCCGCCCCCTCTCCCCTCCCAGAACACGCGGAGCTGCTGGCCCGTCTGGAGAAGAAGGAGCGGGAGTGCGAGACCAAGACGCAGGAGAAGGACGACATGATGAAGACCCTCAACAAGATGAAGGACAAGCTGCAGAAGGAGTCTGTGGAGCTGAAGCACGCCCGAGAGCAGGTGGTGGACCTGGCATCCAGAATCAACGAGCTAGCGGTGAGAGCGGTGTGTGAGTGAACATGGATATATGTGTGTGAGTGTGTGTGGGTTTGTGTGTGTGTTTGGGGGTTGTGTGTGTGTGTGTGTGTGAGTGTGTGTGTGTGTGTGTGTGTGTGTGTGTGTGTGTGTGTGTGTGTGTGTGTGTGAGTTTGTGAGTGTGTGTGCGTGTGGGTGGGGGGTACTTCTGTTTTGTTTGAATTCCTGCCATTTACTTTAACTTGTTACCATTAAACTTGACTTCTCGTTCTTTTCTCTTCCGGCAGGGCGGCACCATCCTCTTCCCTCCTCCCCCTCCTCCCCCTGGTGACCCCTTAGCCCTGCCTCCCCTCCCATGATGGGAGGATTCCCACCTCCCCGCCCCCATGCCTTTCTCCAGTCCACCCCTCCCCTCCTCCCCACCCCTTCCCGGGGACCACCCCCTTCCCCTGGGGCTCCTCCCTTCTTCTGCACTGGGGTCCCGCCATTCCCCGGACCCCCTGCCTTCAACAACACCACCAGCCTGAAGAAGAAGTGCATCCCCCAGCCATCACACCCCCTCAAGTCCTTCAACTGGTCCAAGCTAGGAGAGGTGAGTGAGTGTGCAGGGCAGGTGGTGTGTTAGCATATTCCAGGGGAAGCTTCAAAGCTCCAAAATAAACTCTGTGAAACATATTAGTACTGGAAGAGGCCACTGAGCACTGGTTGATGTTAAAACCTTGTCAAGTTGATTCGGCATCAAAAACACGGCTAGCTAACCCATTCCATACCATTACAACACTACCCACTGTAGTAGCGGTCTACTGAACTGTCCTTATTAGCCGGTAATTCACAACACACATTGACTAAGCAGCCACAAATCCAGGGACTTTTGGAGAAAGAGACACATTTTGACACTGTGTTTAAAAGTCTAAGCTGTTTTATAAATCATGGAAAACCAATGTAAAGGAAGCCTGAGACAAATTTAAGTCGTGGATTATAGAAAGATATTTAGGCAGAACGGAGGGCTGTGTATGGTGGTGATTAATTAATTCATAAATTACAATAAAAGTGACAGACAATTGATAAAATAAACACAGACACTGATTTTGGATTTAAAAATCTGGATAAATTTAGTTCGGAGTACATCAGGTAAAGTCATGCCCTGTTTTATGAGGCTCAATTAAAGCTTCACATTGTAAAATACTTTAATAGACCTTACTAATACCTTTACTCAATTTTCAGCAGTCTTATCCTACATAATAGAGTGAGGCATTGGTAGGGTTTTTATCTATCTGGTCAGAGGCACATTCTGCTGTACCTGAGCAGAGCAGTTAAGTGCAGTTCACTGTTGTTCCGTCCCATCCTGATATGTTCTTGGCAGGAGGAGTGATATTGAGGGCAACGACAGAGCCAAAGAACCGCATAGCCCATGAAATGTGTGCAGAACTTGGGCACAGTTTTAATAGCCTGGAAAGATCTCTTTCTCAATCAAAGAGATTGTGTTTCTCTGCAGTGCTGTAGTCAGTGCTTGGGGTACGCATACACCTGGGGGTACGCAGGACAACTCAGAAATGCAAGAATTAAAATGAAAGTAAAAGAAAATAATGATCTTATAATGAGTTAACAAGGTTTCAGTAATATTTTTCCAGACTTACAGCAGGGGCACGGTTCCACATTAAAGAAATCCATCCATTTGTCAACCTGCTCCCTAGTGCTTGTGCCTACATGATATTTCCAGCCATTCATAGCTTTGTTTATCCGCCCTCTAGCAGTGCTTTTGAAACTCTTTCCCCCAGAAAGACTAACATGAAAGTGTGGATTAACAAGGTGTTGCTTTGATTTGAAAGACAAGAGTTTCAAGGAAAACAACATGACACAGTGTCTCTCACCCACGCTAACTAAGAAATGCTAAAGAAAAATATCTGTGGCTCTTGTGGAGTGAGTAGAGCTGGGAACTGATCATCACTGGATTCTCTGGTACCATGGCAACCGAGTTTGGAAGGCCTCAGCTTATAAACACTGCTTTGTACAAGAGGGTGACTTATTTTCTTAACCTCCTGTTGCACATACAGTTTCCATTCCTTATGCTGGTAACGGTCATTTTCACTTTTCTTAGGAGATAAATTATTTATGTAACTGTACACTAATCTTGGTATCAAATGTTACGTGATAAAAAATCCATCCAACAGCATATATATAACACATATCAAATATGGGCTTGTATGCACAGCGTGCCACGGAGGGTTGCTGCATTGTTTTTACTTTATAAACCTTGAAGAACAGTACAGTATTTGTAAAAACATTATAAAATTGGTGCAGGTTTATCAAGGTCTTCCAAACAAAGAGCATTTGCACCTAACAGTTTAGCCAAAGGTTTAGGTTACTAGCATTCTCAGTTGCTTGTTACTAGTTTTGTTACGTGATCAGTTGTGGGCAAAAGTTGTCTTGATAGTGATCACATGTAAATCCTTAATAATACATCTATAAATGTGATAGAAATTGTGTCATAAATAATGCTATTTATACAGTATTGAGAGATATAGCATTGAATAAGTTTTACATATTACTATTTTGGAGTCTATCATGCATTCAAATCCAGAATGACCGGGCGAATTGCTCTTTTCCAGCTGTGGAGCTTTATCTAATGGATGGAAAGCAGGTGTTATGAGCTGAGATTCTTCTTATTAAAAGTTGCCTTTCAGCATATTTTTTTTTCTCTTCATGGGGGCACTCCTTGCTAACTATATTATGTATTTCTTGACTATAAGGAATATACCTTTACACATGTGTATTTCATAGTATACATATTGATCACATGTTAACACACACACACACACACACACACACACACACACACATATATATATATATATATATATATATATATATATATATATATATATATATATATATATATATATATATATATAGTAAATATGGACTGGAGAGGAGGGCTATAGACAGTGGTTTGAAATTCTGGCCTGCGATTGGTTAAAACCTCATAGGAGGAAGAATAGATTGAACTGTTGCCCTGACATCCTTATATCATCGGGCAATAGTCTTCATCTGTCATGTGATTGGTTCACATCACTGTCAGTCCCGTCCCTTTTCAAAGGAACGCCCTTCACCTCCACTCCTAACAACAAGATGAAATGGCCGAATGAAAAAACTTCTGAACGCCTGAATGCAAGTCACATTTAACTCGTAATGAAAAAAACACAATAATGAACGGTTAAATTACTTCTTAATTTCTAGGTGTACTGTACATTAAAGCATCAGAGTACGTCACCTACTATATTACAAATGCAAATGGGAAAATAAAATATGTACAGTTCAGCATTGAACGACAGTCACTGCAGTTTATGGTAGCTGGGAAAGGGTAAATTACCTTGAACTTTATTTCAGTCTGCTTTATTGTCCTTGTTTGTTTAATTTGGCCAACGTGACTGTGTCACATTCGCAAGCAAAATTAGTGCAAGACAGAAATTTGTAGTTCATTTTAAGTCTGAGTTAGGACTTTAGCGTTTACAATATTGGGGTTCCCGTAGTTAAACCAGGCACAGACCATAATAACAGTGAGTAAGTTAGAGAATCGGAGAGCGATGGAGAATCTGCCATTAAGCAGTACATACCTTAGCGTTCCTGTTTTTTGTGCTCCTCCAGATAGAGAAAGAAAGATCTATAAATAAATGATTGTTCATTTTGAAGCTGGACCCGCATTGATCATTTCAACAAGTACTATACTGGTAATACTGGTAATCACTTATCTGCTGTATTGAATTGTATTTTGTCACACTTGTACTTGCTTGAACTTGTCATTGTATTTATCTTGCTCTTATTGTATTACCTGTACTGTAACACTTGAAATGTATTTGCTTACAATTGTAAGTCGCCTTGGATAAGGGCGTCTGCTAAGAAATAAATAATAATAATAATAATAATAATAATAATAATAATATTATAGTATTGCATAGCCTTTCGATTGCGTCTCCATCTTCTGACACATCTCAGATGCCGCAGTTTCTCTTTTCTTCAGCAAACAAAATGACTTTTCTTTTAAAAGTTGCATTAACAAATGTTCATGAAGGTCTCTGTGCAGCCATTTTAATATACCGGTACAGTGTACTTGTTCAAGCGCATCAGAATAATTGGCATGCGCAAATGTAAATTGCTACCCAAACTAAAAACCTTGAATCCAAGTCTCTCCCCCCAAATTTGAACTTTTATTTTGGCTACAAAAGTGTGATTTAAATTCAAGTAAATACGGTATATTACTGGGGTTATACTATTTTATTTAATACAAACAACCTTAAATGAATAAAAATGTACACAAATGTTTATGTACAGAAACTTTGCTGTGTTTCCTCAACAAGGTTGGATTGAAATAAAGGATGGTATATTTGTTATTGCTTTGAGGCTTTCCCAATCAGCTTGAATGACATATGCCTACACCTTATGTGATGGCAGTGACAAAAGAAGAATGCCAATTATCAATAATGTGCTGAAATTAGTATACGCGTTCTTCAACCAAGTAAGTAGCCAAAGCACAGCGAGCTCAGGAGACACCGTCCAGCTTGCAATGCTTTTCCCACAGATTGTTCTTGGAAATATGCTGTATAGCCCAGAAATGGAATGTATGCAGTACCAAGTGACTGACTTGAGGGATCTTAGATGGGATCTGGCGGCTGATGAATACTGGCACAAAATTGCAATCTTGTCTACACCTAGCAGAGAGCCACATTTTCCTACACTTGCCAAGTTTGCCATGAATATGTTGGCTTTGCCACAGAGTACTGCAGAATTAGAAGTTTTTTTCTCAGACGAACCTTGTAAAAATAGAAGTATGAAATCAACTGTCTACAGACATTCGGGATGGAATCGTCTACTGTTAAAAATAGCACAAGCTTCAGACCAACGAAACTAATGATCCATGTATGACCACATGCAGTAAATAAGACCTAAAGAAATGTAAATACATAAAACTAGCTTAAAGTATAATGTATTTTATAGTTTCTATTTTTTTAACGATAAAAAAGCCCACTGTAAGTCTGTATGTCTGTCAGCCCTGGCTGCTATAATACAATAATAATACAAAAAACAATCAATCCAACTGAAAAAATAAGCTAACTCAAACAAATATGTTGTGATCTAAAAGAACTGTCTGCCAGCATTCCTGACTTGGGACAGAGTTCCAAAGGCAAGGAGAATAAGAACAAGGCCCTTGCCCCTCTTGATTTTGGATGACTTCTGGAAACTACCAAAAGTTCAGCAGTCACTGATCTCAAGGTGTGACTCGGAGCATAAGGTACCAACAGTTCCTTTAAATAAAAAGGCCCAAAAACCGTGAAGGGTCTTATAAGTAGTAAGCCGAGTTTTAAAATCAATCCTGGATTTAACAGGAGTCCAGTGCTGTGATTCAAGAACCAGAGTAATATGTTGTGAACGACATGAGCGAGTAAGCGCTCTGGCTGCAGCATTTTGAACCAGTTGAAAGCTCAGGCTGATACAGGGAGAGCACATGCTACAGGAACTATTACCATGGTACCATAACTGTGCCTTCTGTGTCTTCTCCTTTCAGAACAAGATCAACGGAACCATCTGGCATGAGATTGATGACATGCAGGCCTTCAAGGTTCTAGATCTTGAGGACTTTGAGAAGATGTTCTCCGCGTATCAGAGACAACAGGTAAAAGCAGGTGTTGCAATACCAACTGACAGAAAAGCAAAAGCTAGTTCTAAATATGACACTAGCTTTAGAAGCTGCGTGAATGTGTGAATACCAGTTAGGATAAGGGTGCAAACAATTTTTTCTTTCTCTAAATCCTAAAACAATGATGAGTTTGTGGTAGGGTAATTTTTCTTTTAATATTAGGTTATTGTTTTTCATATTTAGTTATTTGACTGGTACATAAGTAATGATTTAAAGAACTACCCTAAACTTATAGTTCAGGAGACATTATTATTAATCTAGACTGGACCAGTGAAGCACCTCTGTGCTGTGTCCTATTGCTCCACTGCGCATTCAATACCATGCATGAACTCGCATGGAGATTCTTGTGCTTCTGAAACAGCAATGCATTGAAACACTGCATGGGCTCCGTTTTGTAGTTTTGGTTGGGTTTTCCAAGATGTTTAGTATAAGTTGTATGTTGGAGCTAAATAAAATACTTTCATCAGAATAAACAATATTCAACTGAACTAAAAGGGCTTTTCACATGACGTAATACAGTAATACAAGTTACTACTATACCCATTTAAAAGTAAACATGGTAATAATGCAAATGTTTACATTCTGAATAATATTTAACATTTGGGATATTCACTTTGCCAAAACTCATCTGTATCTTAACCGTCTAACTTTGTCATATACATGTACCAGATTGATTTTTAAGTTGACTGATGATTTAGCATCACACGGTCTTTCTCATTTTAATGGCTTCAGTAGTTGCTGCAAAACTGTGGCATGCTTTAATATGCAGAGAGCATTACTAGCATCTCCTTACAGCCAGTTGAACTCCTGCTAATGGCATGTCTTCTGCTTGAGGTAATAATTCTGCATGTTCTTTTAATTTTTTTTTCTATTTGCCTGCGACTGCCTGGGCAGGACCTGCTCACTAACTCCTCCTTCAGACAGGTAAGTGAATTGCATCATACCGCCAGTCTGGCGGTGGAGTTCATCTTTCCTGCTGACCCCATCTTGATCCCATTGTACTGCGTGACAGTGAACAATCTGAAATATTCAGTAGTAAATGAAGGGAGAAAAACACACAAAAAAAACCTCCAGCAACTTAGGACTACACGCACGCCCCTAAATTAGTTGTTTATTTCTGGTTTGATAAACTTTATTGGGTGAGTTTTTCCTTTCTGATGATTTGTAGTAAATAGGTTTGGGAATCTAGCCCTTAGTTTGTTCTAGGTTTTACCTTCTGATTGTGTTTAAATAATTCATAGGGAGTGAGACATTTCAGCGAATGTCATCATCAGTGATGTACAGTATATTATGAAAGCTTATTGTTTGTCCCACAGCGTATGATGGAATCAGGTTGGGGTTTTCATGAACAAAATGTGTTCCCATTATATGATGAAATTGTGCGTGTACTATAGGCCTATGTAAAATCGCATGTGTGTGGATGACATACAAAGAGGCCAGGGAAGTGTCAAATAGTCTACTTATACTCTTTAAAACATGTAAAGTTTGTGAGCAAGAATTTTGCGTTCATTAAATGTCTGCAAAATAAAAATGCCGCAAAATGATCATAAATACTACATTGAGTTTATACACAGAATATGAATACCTTGTATTTGCAAACATTTGTTTCCGTAAGTACATCCATAGTGGAACATCCACAAAATTAGGTTGCTGCAGACATTACCTGTTTTACAGTATTGTAGTATAACCAATATTACATTTTTTTCTGGTGATTTGTAAAATGACTATTGGGGTATTATATATAAAGGAAATGATTTGAATAAAAAAAACAAGATGACGAACCTTAATTATATTAGAACTGTAATAAATTCTAAACTTGAAACGTTCTCCTTTCTATCCATGAAAATTTAACGAAGCACATCACTGAATGTAATGTGTCTTTGCATATATTATTTGCAGACTTTATAATTAGTTACACAACCAGTCATCAAACCATGTCCGTTGAGCTTTCCTAGGTTAAAATTATAAGAAACTAAGGCATGTTTTCTTTCCGCTAGTGCATTCTTCATTGTACACAGCGTATACTGAAGAAGACACTAGCCGAAACGTTTGTCTACTTGACTTAGTTTCTTATAGTGTTACCTTAGATTTCTGAGTCTGCTGTGAAGTCCTGGCTAGTTCGGCGCTCCTGCTCCTGGTTGAACTCTGTGTACTCAGATTGCTCTTGGCCCCTCACCAGTTGCTCACTCTGATCGCTCTCCTGTTTTTCCAGCAAAAGGAGACGGGCTCCATGGATGACCTCTACCTGACCACCCGGAAGGTCAAGGAGCTGTCCGTCATCGACGGGCGGCGAGCCCAGAACTGCATCATCCTGCTGTCCAAGTATGTACTGTACCTGGCAGGTATACACTCCGAACGGGGATGCACATTGATTGTACCAGTTGGCAGTTTTTAAGAATTATTATTAAAACCATTTTTAAAAGGGCCATAAGTCACTTTATATTGTTAGGTGGGTTTCACCGTATTTGATTTTTAAATTACAGAATACAACTTCCTTGAAGGTGTAGTACTGTACTACTGACATTTATACAGGTAAATATGTAGACCCTCAAATAGCATACTACAAAATCGAGAAGGCAAAAAACTCCCTTGTCTATTTAAGAACATAAGAACATAAGAACATTTACAAACGAGAGGAGGCCATTTGGCCCATCTTGCTCGTTTGGTTGTTAGTAGCTTATTGATCCCAGAATATCATCAAGCAGCTTCTTGAAGGATCCCAGGGTGTCGGCTTCAACAACATTACTGGGGAGTTGGTTCCAGACTTCCACAATTCTCTGTGTAAAAAAGTGCCTCCTATTTTCTGTTCCGAATGCCCCTTTATCTAATCTCCGTTTGAGACCCCTGGTCCTTGTTTCTTTTTTCAGGTCGAAAAAGTCCCCTGGGTCGACATTGTCTATACCTTTTAGGATTTTGAATGTTTGAATCAGATCGCCGCGTAGTCTTCTTTGTTCAAGACTGAATAGATTCAATTCTTTTAGCCTGTCTGCATATGACATGCCTTTTAAACCCAGAATAATGCTGGTTGCTCTTCTTTGCACTCTTTCTAGAGCAGCAATATCCTTTTTGTAGCGAGGTGACCAGAACTGAACACAATAGTCTAGATGAGGTGTTACGAATGCATTGTAAAGTTTTAACTATTCTTCCCTTGATTTAAATTCAATACTTTTCACTATATATATATATATATATATATATATATATATATATATATATATATATATATATACAAGCATTTTGTTGGCCTTTTTATAGCTTCCCCTCGATGATGAAGATGAAGACATTTCTGAGTCATCATAAACACCTAGATCTTTTTCATAGATTCCTTCTTCAATTTCAGTATCTCCCATATGATATTTGTAATGGACATGTTTATTGCCTGCGTGCATTAGCTTAGTGGTTCTCAACCCTGGTCCTGGGGACCCACTGTCCTAATATTGAAATTGAACTAATAATTTGCTTAATTTGACTTTTTAAACAGTTTAGCTTACAAAAAGGAGAATTCAAGTTCCTTATATAATTTTATATTTAAAGTGAAATCTCCAACTGTTTAAAATAATTAAAAAGCTCTGATTAGGCATGTTAGTTCCATAAAACTGCTTCCGGTATTCAAGTTCAGCTTTTTTATTGCGGAAAATTAGGATCCCTGTTAATGAGCATTGGTTGTGAAAATAATTGTGTTTTTTTACCAGTGGTTTTAGTTTTACAATATTGTATTTATTATGTTCTTCCCTATTTCTCGTGATTGCATAAGTAATTGCTTGTTTTGAATGGGTGTGTAGCAGGGCAGCAGGAGAGGGCCCTGCACACCATTAGAGGGGGCAGGACAAAGCCCTGCTTGTATATATGTTTTGTATTATTATTATTATTATTATTATTATTATTATTATTATTATTATTATTATTATTATTGTGATTTATTTATGTTTTTAAATGTGACAGCGAAAAAGCCAAGTTTCTGTTATTGTTTGGCAGAACTCCAAAACCAAAACTTGTGCAGAACGTGGCCATCTCCCGATTTAATTAATTGATTAATTTGTTGCTAAACGGGAGATGGTCGCCAGCATAAAAGCCTGCCGCTCTCTGCGTTCGTGGTGCCCAGCCTGACTGAGTTACTAGTTTATTTTCAGTGTCCGAGATTTGTTTTGTTTAAATATTTTGTTTTCACTCTGTGAGCAGTGTTTTCTTTTTGTTCAAATATTTTGTTTATTTTCGGTAATTAATAAAAATAGCTGCCGCAGTGTGCTTTGCACCGAGTACCTGTCTGTGGTTTCAGTTCCTGCTTCTGGCCTGACGTCACCACTCAGCCACCCTGTCAGCTAAGTGCTCCAATGTGTCATTAACACCATTTTATAACAGAAAAAAAACACCCATTTGGAGTAAAAGGTTTTGTGAATGTGTCTTTGATTAAGGGGACTGAATGGTTGAGTAGTTGCATGAAGGTACTGCATTTATTCAGCCTGTTAGAAGTCTTTGAACCTTTAAAGGAGTAGGCAGCAGTGTGGAGTAGTGGTTAGGGCTCTGGACTCTTGACCGAAGGGGCGTAGGTTCAATCCCAGGTATGGGACACTGCTGCTGTACCCTTGAGCAAGGTACTTTACCTAGATTGCTCCAGTAAAAACCCAACTGTATACATGGGTAATTGTATGTAAAAAATAATGTGCTATCTTGTAACAATTGTAAGTCGTCCTGGATAAGGGGGTCAGCTAAGAAATAAATAATAACAAAATTAACCCTAACCAGTACTTTATACATTTCACAGAAACCAGAGGACTCAGCTGGAAATTAAGTGATGATAGACAGGATAGAGCCTAGTTCTGAGGTTATGTAACGTGGTTACTTAGCTATGTTGTTGGTGCTGAATTGTTGGGATCCTTTAAGACCCAACTTGAAAAAGCTACTAGGAACCAGACAAGTATTGAAGGCCTCCTCTGGTTGTTCTTATGTTTTTATGTGTGTGTGTGAGGGGTGTAGTGTCTGAGGCAGCAGTGTGTGATGGTTTGAGGGTCTCAGTGATGGTGTTCTAACTCCAGTTCTTGGTTTCCTCTTAGGCTGAAGCTCTCCAACGAGGAGATCAGAAGAGCCATATTAGAAATGGATGAGCAGGAGGACCTTGCCAAAGACATGCTGGAACAGGTAATGCAATATTTAAGCTGGTTTGTTTGTTTTTAAAGTAAAAGACATTCATGTAGTCTGTCTATCTGTGGTTCTCTGCATGGATGTGGATGCAGCTGCTGTTGCTTGCACACGTTCGCACGTGATTAAAACCTGGGATCCTTTTGTGGGAAGGATACTGACATCCCAGTACACCTAGAGAAGTTTATCTAAGGAACTGGGGTCTGGAGATGGGGCATGAAAAGCATGGAGGTGTATGAAATCCCTACACTTGTCTTTAAACTGATCCCACCTGTCTCAGTGGATAATGCACTTGGTTGTTATCCCAGATTGCAGGCAGAACTGTACATTACCTAATATTCTGATAAAGTACAAACCTTGCCTGCCCCATCACCAGATCTGTGAGAGTCTGCAGGATTATCTTGTGAAATGAGCAAGACAGATTCTAGCATACTCCACTATCTAGTTAGTTATAGCAACAGAGGAGTGGCCAACTTCCTGCTTATGATGAGCACAGTGAAGAGACAGCTCTTTTGATAGGAAAGGGATGATTTTTTCAATTGTCTCACTGGTCTCTCCCTGCTTGCAGCTGCTGAAGTTTGTTCCTGAGAAGAGCGATATCGACCTCCTGGAAGAGCACAGGCACGAAATTGAGCGCATGGCCAGAGCTGACCGCTTCCTCTTCGAGATGAGCAGGTGAGGCTACCTGGAGACCCGGGCCCAGGGCCACACAGCTCAGGAAACAAGACTCTCATTGCATTGTGGTTTGACCTGTTCCAGGGCTTACTGTGAACTTAACGCTTGAGCCTGTCCAATTGAGCCTTTACTTTATCTATAAGAAAAAACCTATAAAAAAACAGTAAAACCTGCAATGGCTGTGTGAAAGGGTAGCATTGTGGCCAAGGTTGGTAAATGACAGGAAGAAGACCCAGAGGTGGAAAGCTGCAGTTTAAGCATGCATGCACTCTTTTATTTGCACAATAAGCAAATAAAAGATTTAAACAAACACAAACCAAAGCCACACTCAAGCTGTGCTCTCACAGTGCATCAGGTGAGAGCACAACCTGCTACTGTCAGCCTTTCCCCTAAACTAACTCTCCAAACAAAGGATCTGACTCGTCTCTTATACCATGTGGCTGGGGCTTGATCGTCCATCAGTTAGTCAATTAAGACCCAGCCACAATCTGCACATGGATTTGGCAGGAACGAAATTAACCCCATCCCGGCCAAACTTAAAAACATTTGAAACATTTTCAAGCAGCAAACAAACAATGCATTATTCACTTGCCACAGGCTCCAAATCCTATTAAATGTGGGTCCATTCGTACAGTTTATAGTGGTGACATCAAGGAGCAAAGTCCATATATAAATAACTAAAACAAAATAAAATGCCAGCTTCCTTCTCTCTCTTTGTATCTCCAGAACGACTGAGTGGGACATTTGTCTTTATTTCACATTCTGTGCTTATTTATCAATAATAATACATACAAGTAGTGTATATTTATCACATGTGAAAGATGGAGGGGAATCAGGGCCCCTTGGTGGCCAAATACCCAACAACAGGGGTATGAAACTTGGTATGGACATTTATTTTTATCGTTCATGTTTTTTTGCTATCCAACATACTGTGCCTGCAGGTGCTGAAGACTTATTCTCTGAGCTATGAAAGCCATTTAAATATTTCTGTTCCCTCACCCCTCCATTCACGTCTCCCCAGGATTGACCACTACCAGCAGAGGCTACAGGCCCTGTTCTTCAAGAAGAAGTTTGCTGAGCGTCTCGCTGAAGCCAAGCCCAAGGTGGAAGGTAAGAGGAGTGGGAGGGAGAGGAGGGAGGAGGGAGTGGGAGGGAGAGGAGAGAGAGGGAGAGGGAGAACATTCCTGTATTGCAGGGCAATTCTGTTTTTCCAGCTTTTTAGTTTTCAAACCATGTTTTAACATTCATGATTCCAGATGAGTCATATGACCTGCTTTGGAACTCTGTTGAGTAGGTGGTTTGATAAACTGGTCTTTTTATATTTGGAAACTGTTTCGTTCAACGTTAAATGACTGCTATAGACATCTGAGTTGATGCGTCTGAATTCAGAGTTTTAGTTTTGTTGTACCATCCTTGTGATATATCAAGTTCTGAAAACTCTGCTGTCCCTCCGCAGCAATCTTGACTGCCTCGCGGGAGGTCATTCGCAGTAAGAGGCTGAAGCAGGTGCTGGAGGTAGTGCTGGCATTTGGAAACTTCATGAACAAGGGCCAGAGAGGCAACGCCTATGGCTTCAAGATGTCCAGCCTCAACAAAATCGCTGACACCAAGTCCAGTATAGACAGGTACAGAGATTCATGTGTTCTCTTCTGGGGCTGGTATTATTAGATGCAGCGTGAATGAACCCAATATTATATTATTATCAGCACCTAGACCCTTCTCTGGCATAGAGTAGACAGCGTGAGCTGACCCACCCAGTAGAGCAGAGCACTGTGGGTAGAGAGAGAGATAGAGCGGAGAGACAGTTGGTTCCGAGGGACATTGTTTATTTGCGTATACAGGTACAAAATGTCCTGTGTGTTAATTAACACTTTCAGTCCTTATCTTAGCATCGTAAATTAACATATGCCATCCTAAGTCACATTGGAACGTCACAGAATCCTAGGTCCTAGTCTGAGGTAGTGTATAAATATATGTAAAAAATGTTGTTCTGTTCTCATATACTCAATAAAGGAGTTCCTACTTCAAGACTGAAGGGTTAACTTAGATGACTGTAAAAAAAAAAAATGTGGTCTGTATCCTCTCAGTGTAATAGTACAAGTCTAGATACTGGCTAAGAGGTGCCAGGTCTGCTAGTTTACTGCTGTATATCATGGTAAAAGTATAGCAACGTGTAGTAAAGCAGAGGAAACATAGTGAATGCATGGTAAAGCATAGGGAAGCTTGGTTAAACTTTGGTAAAGCATGGTTGACCACTGGGTCAGTTTGTATTGAATGATTTTGTGATAGTTTTGCTGTAGCCAGTTTTTTCCTTGACTAATGATTTTGCATTAAGAATGACTGTGTTTTGTTCCTCCTGTGCAGGAATATCACCATGTTGCACTATTTGATAATGATCTTTGAAAAGAGTTACCCTGATATCCTCAATATACAGCAAGACCTGCAGAGACTACCAGAAGCTGCCAAAGTCAAGTGAGTTCAAACTGGCCTTGCTTTTGCTGGTTTGTTTGTTTCGTTATTGAAGGAATGAATACATTAATAATGAATCTATACACTGGCTATCAAAACTATGTTGTCACTAGCTTTGAATTTAATTCCACTCCTTACTTACTAAATATCTCGGTAACCCTGAACAACTAATCATCTCCTTTTTAAATATATGCAAAATATTTCAATGATCAGACCACCTCAGTCATACTCCAAAATGTTATTCATTATTAGGGATGTACAATGACTATGGTGGGGGCTTTTATTGTCCAATTTTCACAGGGGCAGTGGTACCCCAAATATTACCAATTTACTACCAATGCAGAATGACTGTGTGGCACAGTTACCCCAAAACTTGTGATTGCCAAGACCGATACAAAATGAAATGCTTTATCATTCTTGGTAGCCACCATTGGTTTGGAATGATAGAAGAATTGGAACGTTCCATATAAAAGCTTCAGGTTAACCGCATTCTCTGGGTGCCACCAATCAGGAAGGCTAGATAGAGAAGGTGTGAGTGTATTATCAGTGCAGGCTAACACTGCTGCCATCTGGTATTGTCCGCAGCCTGGCTGAACTGGAGAAGGAGGTTTACCACATCAAGAGCGGCCTGAAGGCTCTTGAAGCGGTGAGTAGCCTCTTCATATCAAAACCATTACTGAGCCTACCCTGAGTTTCCCACAGTAAATACGTGGCAAAGTTTAATAAAGCACAGTGAAAAGCATGTTAAAGCATAGGTAAGCATTGTAAAGCCCAGAGAGGTATGGTAAAACATATTTAAAAAAAAACATGGTAAACTATGGTGAATACATAGTAAGCATAGGGAAACGGCACATTTCCTGTGGGAAACATTTAAAAGGGAACACACAGGC
Source organism: Acipenser oxyrinchus oxyrinchus (assembly GCA_030684275.1). NCBI lineage: Eukaryota > Metazoa > Chordata > Actinopteri > Acipenseriformes > Acipenseridae > Acipenser > Acipenser oxyrinchus. Next base: position 11,422,049 of record CM060251.1, read on the forward strand.
AGGCTCCCTTTGAAGGATGTGTGGGTTGGATGCAAAGTCCAGCAGGAGGCAAGTCAATAAAAATGCAACAACTCCCCTTCCCGCTCCCCCATCCCCCCTCAAGGTTCAATACCCGAGCGAGCACCCAGGCTGACATTATGAATGGTAATGACTTCTAATGACTTTGTAAATCCAGTCGAATGCAAAGATAGTGCAGAAGTAGTTCGTTTAGATTTACACACAAACACACAAATGAGGGCAGCAGTGTGGAGTAGTGGTTAGGGCTCTGGACTCTTGACCGGAGGGTCGTGGGTTCAATCCCAGGTGGGGGACACTGCTGCTGTACCCTTGAGCAAGGTACTTTACCTAGATTGCGCCAGTAAAAAAAAAAAAAAACTGTATAAATGGGTAATTGTATGTAAAAATAATGTGATATCTTGTAACAATTGTAAGTCGCCCTGGATAAGGGCGTCTGCTAAGAAATAAATAATAATGGTCCAAGGAAGCTGTCAATGAGGACAGCCGAGCTGAGGCCGGTAATAGAAACTAATGGAGAGGCTAATTCTCACTTCCTTCTTGCCTGAATCCCCCCATCTGGGATTAATGCTGGTGAATGCAGCAGAGTAGTTCCTTCATGTATTGAGGGTGCTGGCAGATGGATCGGCTCCAGGGTATCCCCAATTTAAACTGTGCCCCCACACGACATGCTGGACTATTGATTACTGTATAGCCACATTAACCCAAATCACTTGCACACACCACTCCCAAATAAACCACGTTATACATTTTATTCGGATCGGTGCCTAATATCATGATCAATCTCATTTTTAAGTCTGAATCCATTGAGGTAGACAGGTCCTGGTAAAGTGGCCAGGTAGTGCAGGTAGTTATCTGAAGTCACATAAAGCGAGGTGTAAGTATATTAATTGCTGACTGGAAAATAATATCTTGTCTGCTGTTTTCAGGAGCTGGAGTACCAGAAGAGCAGCGTTCCGGAGCGAGGCGACAAGTTTGTGCCGGTGGTGAGCAACTTCATCACGGTGGCCAGTTTCCGGTTCTCTGAGCTGGAGGATCAGCTGGGCGAGGCCAAGGACAAGGTAACGACTCATATACTGGGCCGACTGTCATATGACAAGCCTCATACGTTCTTTTCCATAGAACAGCAGCAGAGCAGCCTTACAACATTATCTGTGCAGCGTGAATGTTATAGTGATTGTCATGGTGGTACACACATGATTTCCCACGCGTTCCATCCTGTAGCCTGTAATGTTCAGAATGTAAACCCTTACCGTTTTACAAATATATAGAATGCGTGAATTACACTGGGATAATAGTATTCGATATAGTCTATATTGTATATTATGATGTTTTCAATGAGGTATGTATTATACAAGAGTGCATGTTATATAACAGGTGTAAAGGGTCCACGTTACTTGACTATTGGTCTAATAGAGATTGTGTGGGGAATGCACCATGCTACGGTGTTCTGTGCTCATTATTGCTTCAGATAATGTTTTTCTTTTTTTTTTATTCAAACCACACTGCCAAGCAATGAGGAGAAAGAAAGAAAAAAGGGACAGGACCTTTGTGTATAGCGGCTCTCTGGTAATGACTAAAACATCCCAGAGAAACCCGTCTGTTTTGTTTAACTTTTTTTTTTTCAAACGTTTTCATCAGATTTATTCCTTTTGAGTGGCTGCCCAACGGTTTGGCTCAATCACTCGCTTGCTTGGAAACATGAAAGGAAGTGGTGATGAATTTGTTTTCTCATCTTTTCCCTTGCCTCCCCCTGTGAGGGTGTGGCCTGCAGGGTCTCAATGAGCCAATGTAAGGGAACACGAGGTCTTCAGTGCTGACGAGGGAGTGGACTGTCGTCACAGTGGCGTCCTTCTGGGTTTTTTTTCTGAAGGATGGTGGTCCTCATAAAGTCCAGTTAAGCGTCACTGAAAACCGCAGCTTGCTGTTGAAGATAGGATTTGATGACAAAAGAGCCACAGCCCTCCCTTTTAAAAACTAATTTTAAACATTCAAATAAAAATAAAATCAAAATCACCACATAAATGGGTGGTTTTGGAAATGTAGTCCCGTGCGAACCACCCATTGCTTTCTATGCCAGATAATTGTGTCAGATGTCCTCTGACCCATTTACAGGACATTCGGACCTAAAACATTTCAAACTAAGGCGTCCTGTGTCCCCTGTGTGAATCGACCATGTCAGTGTTATGTAAGAATTGATACAGCATTACCAGGGTAGTCGCCTCAAAGCAATACCAGCCTTCACAATAAACCATAATATGATATTCAAATTGGTCCGATCTGTCCTGAGATTCTGCAGTTCAGTAAAACCGCTACTATTGGGCATAACCAAATTGGCGACAGGCGAAAATACAAAAACATAATTGTCAACTCTTAAAAAATGAATGCACGAATGGTGCAATTGAAGATCTGTATGGAAATACATATCACTCAAAGGACAAAATGGTTATTCTAAAATTGGAAAAGAAAGTACAACGAGATTAGTATTTAAACCCAGTTCATTGTTTATGCACAAAAAGCCCAATGGGAATTTGGTCTTTTAAAAAGCATTATAAGCATTATTATTTGTATCTTAGTAAATGTCTCTCTTTGTATTTGTACTGCACTACCTGTGCTGGCCCTGTGGACACAAAGTGCATAAAATAAACTAATAAACAAAACTTTTTTTATTTTTTTTTTTTTTACTTATTATATTATATCAATAGAACAAAACAAAACCATTATATAATAATAATAATAATAATAATAATAATAATAATAATAATAATAATAGTACAGCTGCATATGTTACAGAATCTATGAAATATAGATTCCAATACATTGTTATAATAACGCTACTGTTCAGGGATCGGTATATATATATATATTAAAATATCCCCTTCTGTTGACAAATTACATAGATATCAAGACATTTAAAAAAAAAAAAACGATTTGCATAAAAGCATACTGGTAAATTAAAGCCAATACATAATTTATTTACACGTATGCGTTCTTTGAATTTTTCTTTTTTAAACTTCCTTTTAAAATCGTTTTTATAAGTATTCACAGGGATGTAAGGGCTAAATAAATGTCAGCCGAAGCGTTCTGTTTATTATGGATGTTTGCTTTTCTTTTTTAACTCCATCCACAGTAACTTCTGAATGTTTTCATTTCAAATGATGAAGCATTAAACGTGTTTTTGTGATACGGCAATTTTGTTTGGCAAAATTATTTACATACCACGGCTTTCTTGTCTGGTTCCTCCAAATACTTCCAAACGTGGCTTCACTTTGTTCCTTTGTTTATAGATGCCATTTTATTAAAAAATATATAACAAACTTCACAAAAAAAACCCTGCTTGTCATTAACTTTATTATACCGTTGAATTGATACCATACCACGTCTACTAGAGCAGAAAAACAGAGTGCAACAGTGAAGTGCCAGATCGACCGAGAATAAAACCGGCCCCAGTGTCAATCTTTCTGTTTCACCAATTAGAAAAGCTACTTGGAGGCAATTGCCAAACCCCTTCCTTTTTATAATATCCACCCTTACTGTGGCGACGGACTGCTGTATCGGATGATAAATTACTAAAATGAATACATTAAAAAATATGCCATGTCCTTTACAAACACACTTTCTTTACAATCCATGTCGTATATACTCTTCATTGAGACCACATGACATCATGTGATGAAGCTACTTTAATCCAAACTATATATAAATACGGTATATATAATCGCTTCTTTCCAGAGCTCACAGATACATGGATGTCCCTCTGTATTAAAACTCCCAGCAGTTTGACAGATTAATGACGTTCATATCATAAACACAGACACATCATTACACCACCCATTAGACAAGAAAGGACAATTGCTAACATTTGTTCAAAGCAGTCAGTCAGCCGTAATGGAAGTGTAATGCAATTATCTTAAATTGGACACTGCAGAAGTTGAAAAGTATGGGCAGGATCATTTAACAGAACGAGTACGAAGTGCTGGGGAGACAGGGGAAGAGGGGAAGCATTGTGTGGCAGATTCCTGTCATGGCGTGTCCATTCTGCAGAACTTCTACGCATATACCTGCTCTCTACCTCCCTTCACTGGCTGGGCTATTGTGTGCATTTTAATCTTCTGCAGCTGCCATCTTCCCCATCACAAGTCATTTCAGACCACACTAGGTAGCTGTAATTACAGACACTGTGGTCTTTGCTCCTTGATTTCCAGGTTCACCTAATTGGCAGAAACATCTGTCTCCCTCATTTTACCTTACGATCTGTGCTTGAGGGTTTGAAGTTGTGGGTGATTCATTTCCCAGCTGCAGCTTCAGGAATACAGATGATCACTAGCAAACCCAACTTCAAATCACTAGAACGATTACAGACCGTCATAAATCTGTAGATGCAAGTGGCTTTGTAGATTTTGTGCTGGGCAGACAACTGTGTGAGGAATGACTGGAGGTTAAGGGGTTAATCAATTAATCCTGAACTCTAAACTATGCATTTGCCATTGTCTTTCGAGTAAAAAAAGCAAACACAACCTGTCAGCTAAACCCTGAACCAGAGTTTACTCTGACTGTATCAGTGCTGCAATGTGAGTGCCCCGACCCCTGCCCAGCTCCACTGTTCTTGACTAGGGCAGAGCGAGAGCTGAGCTTGGCCACCCTACGATTTTCCATCATTTTGTAGCTGTAGGAAGTGGAGGAGGGATGTGTCCTGGCTTGTGTAACTGACAATAACAGGCAGCTCTGAATGAAATATAAATAAATCATAACGCAAACCATACTCCTTGCTAGCTTCACAGGAAAAACGCAGGCCATTTGTTATTCCAATTTAGGCTCGGCTATCCCGTGTACTAATCCCACTTTTGGGAAATGGGAACAGAATGAAATTGGAGGAGGGGGAGGAGAGGGAAGCTGTCAAAGACGAAATATTTTTCCAAGTCAAACTGGCTTGGTCTTTTCTGTGGTCCTTCTGAATTCCAGTGCAACTGTGGAGCTGAGAGTCAGCAGGGGAAGAAGCTTCCTTGATCAGGATGCTGGCAGTGGAAAGCTGGCAGGGAAATGCAGACATGGGCAGGGGTGCCACAGGATGTGAATAGGAGAAGTCTTCAAATTGATGACAGTTGTTTGACAGGCTGTGAAGAGTCTGCTAATGTGAATAGAATCAGGTTTTCTTCTCCAGTTTTTTTCCTCTCTATATTTTAACAGTTTAGGCACCCTTTTACGGGACACACAGACACACCACACCGGGGTGCTAGTAAACTGGATACCACAAGCAGACTTTCCCGCTTGTAACTGGCCTGGCTCAACCATGTTTATGTTCCCAGATCTAATGAGACAGGAGAACATTTTTAAAATCAAACGATAGTTGTCTCTACTTCTAATTAAATCTAACTGATGTAAACTTGTACACCTGTTTTATATACCCACCTGCTGGGTATCCAGTAGGAAACCAGTGCTTGTTCGTTTAAAAACACCTTCAGTTTCAAAAGTCCCACTCGCCATCTCCCCGGAAGCTCACTCTGAAACCCCAGAACTGCCGCACGAATCAAACCGTTTTGTGGGATATCTTTCGAAAGTTAAATGAGTTTGGACATCTCAGACAGGCCCAGGTTTAGGTCAGGATTGAGCTGCGGTTGCACGAATTAACCCATTCATTAATTAACCAATTCATTAAAATGATTGCACATGCCTTTGCATGTCAGAAGATACTAATATACAGGCTGTGATCTATTCCAGCTCAATCAAATCTCTCAGGATATTGCATCTGTCTGCTGAGATTAAATGAAAGTTCAGCAGATTCCTATTTGACTGATCTGTCCCCCCGGAGGGATAAAGGAATGTAGTCCACTAACAAAAATAAAGATGAAAACTAGGGAAGGTTGTAACTGTGTGTCTTACCAGACTTGAATTTGCTTGTACTGAATGTTACAGAACATGGTTTTGTTTTGCAAATGCTGTTTTTCAGTTACTTGTAAATTTGAAGTTTCACCTCAGTAACACAGAAATAAACAGTAAATAAGTTTAATTTTAAAGGGATACATTTATATTTAATTTTCTGAAGATAACATTTTTTACTACTTTAATATCCTATTGTTTGTGTTTTCTGTCATTCTCTGATTAGAGCATTATTTACCAGGCTTACTAACTAAAGCCCTTTTTCAATCACTGCTTCTGAAAAGACTCCAACAAGATATATTTCTCATGCGAGATAGTTTTAGAAACAACCAGCAGGGATGGAACTGTAATTTCTAATCTTCTAATCCTGTTTTGTTTGTTAAACATGAAATACGGAAGGAAGAAGTTTCTATTAAAGTACATGGTGCTAAGAAAATAATTCCAGTAAATCTTACCTAATGCAGTATATATTGCTATAATTTTGTTTGTCTCAAATTTTTCCAAATGGTAAAGATGACTGCAGTTTTTTAATGGTAATTTATTTAAAGCTGTGGGGGAAGAATATTTATGAAACACTCCTTGCAGATGTTTTTAATGCTAAACTTCCGGTCAACTTCCTAAAGTCGCATGAAGGAATTAAGTCTCCACTTTAAAGAAAATAAATGGCAAACATTTTTTCTTTTCTGTAGAATATATATTTAAAAAAGGCACTCCTATAGAGACATTGTATATATATATATATATATATATATATATATATATATATATATATATATATATATATATATATATATATATATATATATACTGTCAGCTGTTTTTCATAAAAGGACTCAAACTCTATGCTGGGAAGTACAGCATGGAAAAGGCTGCAAGATATGTTCGCCAATTGTATTGTTTAAAAAAAGCTATAAAAAACACCATTAAAAACCAAATACATGTTTAACATAATGTGTTATTATTATTTTATTTCTTAGCAGACGTCCTTATCCAGGGCGACTTACAATTGTTACAAGATATCACATTATTTTTACATACAACTACATTATTTTGTACACATTATTTTTACATACAATTACCCATTTATGCAGTTGGGTTTTTACTGGAGCAATCTAGGTAAAGTACCTTGCTCAAGGATACAGCAGCAGTGTCCCCCACTGGGGATTGAACCCACGACCCTCCGGTCAAGAGTCCAGAGCCCTAACCACTACTCCACACTGCTGCCCTTGTGTCTTTCATATAGGAAAATGTGTGATCTACGAAGTGATGGTAGTACATATTAGACAAGATGTAATGTTCTGTAATGCAAGCGGACTGTGCTGTAAATTGTGGGTTTGTCAGTGCTGTGGCTGCTGAGCAGGACAGGCCACACAGTCGACGTGCATATCCACATGAAAGCAGCTGGCAGCACATGAGAGGCCAGAGCGCTGGTGACTCAGATTCGGCACGCCAGTGCCCGCTGATGAGCCTGGCAGTAATCCTGTACAGGTGTGTGTTCTCAAAGGCATAGCGGGTTTGATTCTAACCATGAAAAAGAAACTTGGCATTGCCTTGGGCAGAACTGGAGCAATGGTAAAAGACATTGGTGTGGGAGCATCAGGAGGATTTGAAATGTAGGAGCAGCAAGTCTGGATCCCTCACACTTTGCTAATGTGTGCTTGTTGCCAATTTACTTTTTTTTCTGGATTTACCAGAGATTACTGTCAGTAAACCATCCTGAGCCAAACTGGTGTATTCAATTTTTATAATTTTGATGCATATTTGGTTTTGTGTTCTTCCTCTAAGGTAAAGTATTATTATTAGTTTATTTAGCAGACGCCTTTATCCAAGGTGACTTATAGAGACTAGGGTGTGTGAACTATGCATCAGCTGCAGAGTCACTTACAAGTGCATCTCACCCGAAAGACGGCGCACAAGGAGGTTAAGTGACTTGCTCAGGGTCACACAATGAGTCAGTGGCTGAGGTGGGATTTGAACCAGAGACCTTCTGGTTACAAGCCTGTTTCTGCAACCACTGGACCACACAGCCTCCTATGTAGAAAGTAGACACTTTTTATCATTAACTTATTGTAAGTATATTGCTTTATCATTGCATCACTGTCCCTATATGAAGTGGTGCTATAATGGCTTGACACCACAGTCCATTGGATTCAAATAACCTGGGTTCACCCTGTCTCTCTCTCCTCTCTCTCTCTCTTTCTGTAGTTCTACAAGGCCCTGCAGCACTTTGGGGAGGATGAGGGCCGCATGCAGCCGGACGAGTTCTTTGGGATCTTCAATACTTTCCTGCAGTCATTCAGTGACGCTCAGCAAGACCTGGAGAACATGAGGCGCAAGAAAGAGGAGGAGGAGAGGCGTGCACGCATGGAGGCCATGGTGAGACAGTGTGGGTGGGTGGGGGTTCAGACAGCGGTTCCAGAACACCGTGGTATCACGATTGTCTTAACTGTTGTAGTCTTCTTCTTGTTTAGATTCACTTTGCATTATTACATTATGGGGCAGCATAATTTGCATTATGGGGCAGCAGTGTGTAGTAGTGGTTAGGGCTCTGGACTCTCTACCAGAGGGTCGTGGGTTCAATCCCAGGTGGGGGACACTGCTGCTGTACCCTTGAGCAAGGTACTTTACCTAGATTGCTCCAGTAAAAACCCAACTGTATAAATGGGTAATTGTATGTAAAAATAATGTGTAGAAAATAATGTAATATCTTGTAACAATTGTAAGTCGCCCTGGATAAGGGCGTCTGCTAAGAAATAAATAAATAAATAAATAAATAATAATAATAATATTTAGTTTCAGCCATTACATCTTTGTGACTTCTTAAAACGCAGAAGTTAAAAGTGTCCATGTGGCTTCAACAGACCTCTCAAGTTCAGCTGGCACACCAGATTGTAACCATTAATCAGTCCCCCTGCCCCCAGTGGATGTACAAAATACATTAGTATGCAGTCCCATATAGAACAAACGGGGCTGGATGGGAAGTGTTGCAGGGCTACTGATTAATGTTTACACTCTGATATACCAGCTAAACTTAGAGAGAAGATACATTTGAGAGCCTTATTGAGGGTGAAATAAATTGATCATTCCTATTCATACCAAGTATCCCTAATAGTTCAAGAGACCTTTTCTGGAAATAACATTAATACAGTCTGGATGCCGCGGGAGAACGAGAGGCATTTGAGACGACGTTAGGTCAAACTTTCTTGTTTCTAAATGAAAAGAAAAAGAATGAAATCATATCACATTATGATGAAATGGTAAATACATCATTTAAAATACGATTTTAATTTTATTCCTAAACGCTATTAAATCGCTGTTTTTATTTCTACATGAAATGAACAATAATAAAATCACATCACAAGGTGAGGCACCTGCGATGTTGACACGCTAACTTTCTTTGCAACAGTAGCCTGAGAAACCACAGGAGACTCCAGCAGCTCCTTCAAGATTTCAGCGTGGTTTACACAGTTTACACAAGTCACAGCGTAATCACGTACTCACTGCACTGTGCTACGCAAACCTGTCTTGCTCTGAAAAGAGATCTCCGTTCATCATTTATCAATATACTGTAACCCAATTAAACAAAGTGGCGTCACAATTAAATGACATAAATAGCATTGGGTAGAACCATCTCCCAGAGTTGTAAACCATTCAAGCAGAAATCCCGATTATCGGTATCCCGATTTGGCGGCACCAACCGTAATTGAGTGCCATTTTGTATACACTGTAAAAAAAAAAAATGCAGAATTAAATGATGTTTATTAGCTGGATTATAAGATACTTAAGGTACAGAGTGGCATACCACTTGTCGATGCCTGTACTTGAACTATTTGGATGTGAATGATTTGAAGCCCAAATTCTTTTGAGCAGGTAGATGGAGGGCATCAGAGATAGTGAGTGTGTCTGTCTGAGAGACAGAGAGAGGGAGGGAGTGTGAGAAAGTGCTTGTGGTCTTGCCACCCAAGGACTGTGTGTTTGTGATGCAAGAGAAGAGGGAGCATTCAATGCTTTGCCTCTTTAAGCAGCGTTCCAGCAGCCCCCTCGGGAGTCCTGGGAACTCTTTCACACACCAGCTCCAGAAGAGCTGCAAGTCTGGGAACTGACCAGTATTCCTCATCAGCAGCCTCTGACCTCACTCACACACTCACTCCCTTAACCAAGCACAACCCTAACCAAACAGACCACCTCCTCTCTGCAGCCAAAGGGAAACGGTTACCGTCAACAGCAAAAAATCTGCTTACGCTTTACAAATGCAAGAGAGTACCGGATAGAGCGAAAAATTCACACACATTGAAAACAATCTGTCTCATCAGCCTGGGAAAACAAAACTTCAAAATAATTAAAATAAGAAACATCAGAGTCACAGTGTGGTGCAGTGCAGTATGTGCAGTGGATAATCTGACTGTAGTACAGCTGGACTGTGTCAGTCACTTCCAGTCTTTGCCATCGTCACTGCTCCACAAGCGCCTGAGTCAATGAGAAAAAGAGTCACAGATCAGATACTCATTCATTGGCAAGTTATATTGTTTCTATAGAGGGCGGTTTGGTGCTTGATTTATTTATTTGTAAGTAAGGGCTTGCTCTTTCCCATAAACATACTTCTAGACTTCAAGCATGTGGGCAAGACGAGAGGGAGGGCAGTTGTGTTTACATTGGGCTACATAGGTTCATATGCATAGATAATAGAGAAGATTGCAGAGGGAATGAACTATTCTATACATTCACATCATGATTATATGTCTTTGAAACATTCTAAAATAATGACCAAGAATCCATTTTGTTGTTAGTTATAGTAAGCGACTTCCAAAGCACCTAATGTCATTTTTACTGTAACACCCTGTCAAGAAGTTTAGATTCAATGTGGCAGAAATGAAGGACAGATTTAAACTGATGTATAGCACAGTATACAGTGCGTTGTGCAAACTGCGATTAAATGGCAAAATGAGCTCAAATCAAATGATTTTAGCAGTGCAAAATTAGCACTAAACTAATCAGGACATTAATTCAACTGCTCTGTCTTTGACTCAGTGCACTTTTGCTTTTTTTTTTTTTATTGTTGCAGCGATTCTTTTTTTCTCAGAAAGTTTGCACTTGCTTTGAAACAGGCCCTTGTGACTAGCGTATAATGAACATGATTTGCGCTGTTTGTTTCTGTAGCTGAAGGAGCAGCGTGAAAAGGAGCGGAGGCTGAAGAAGACAAAGGCAGGCAGCATCTCGGAGGAGAGTGGCGAGTTCGATGACTTGGTGTCAGCCCTGCGCTCGGGGGAGGTGTTCGACAAGGACCTGTCCAAACTGAAACGCAACCGCAAGAGATCGGGGAGCCAGCTGGTGGAGGGCAGTAGCCGGGAGCGCGCCGTCACCAAGGTCAATTACTGACCAGTGAGTGCTGAGCTCCTACTCTCAATTAATATACACAGATATATTCATTGCAGGAGTAAACACAGGGCCACTTAAGGTAGATTTTAATGTGCTTTCCCAATGACTGCGGCCAGCCAAGCTGTCTTTTCACAGCCAGCCTGGAATGTAAGAGAGATTGGGATCAGTTTTCCAAGTGCCTCTGCTCCACAGACTGCCAAGTGGATGGACTTTGGGGGGGGGGGGGGTTTCAAGACTGGTCCTTAAAAAAAAAAAAAGGAAGAAAAAGTGGTGACCTGATACTGGCTCACACCCAGTGCCAAAGCAAAAAAACAAACAGAAAACATCATTTATATATTTATACAGAGAGTTGTGAAGATTCCACAGGACTGTTTCTTTTTTCTGTTTTTTTCATCACTACCCAATTTTGTGTTTTTAGAGGCTTGTGACTCACTTCTGCTGAAAGTATTTTCCTCTTTCAAGGCAACTTCCTGGAAAGTTCTTATTTGTTTGGTGCTGGGGAATCAGCCAAATACAGAATTGAAAATCACTCAATGCAGTCTCCTGTTCACCACACCGCTAAGAAAAAAAAGAAATATGACTGCAAGTTGTGTGTGTGTGTGTGTGAACTCTGTGGAGGCTGGAGAAGAATGTAAACTCCTTCCATTAACAGTACCATATTGATACAGCACTTCACTGCATTGCATTGCTAGTTTTACAAGCTTGCCAAGCAGTGTTTCTCCGGTACTTCTCTGTTGGTTGTCCCAGCTGATTAAATTAACCTAGTGGAAATACTTTACACTATCTGTATTTGGTATATTACATATTGGCAGACTCTTCGCTGTACTATTTCCCATTGTCTTCTATATAGCACTACCATCAACAATGACTTTACACCACTGAAGAACCCCTCTGCAAGAATGTCTTCAGAAGTGCTTAAGAAACCTGCTTTTAGTCAGCTGTTAATGACTATTAATAAGGTAGTGGTGGGGTTGGGGTGGGGTATACTAGTACTGGTTGAATCCAGTACAGGCAGACACCATATTGTTGTTACAAATGTAATGCAGTCTTGCACAAAGGAGGTAAACGCATTTTAGTTATTATTTTTGTTGTTGTTTGTTACTTATTTAGAGCACATAACCAATAGGACTAATTGGGATACTTCTAAGCACCTTTCATAACTGAATCCTCCAGCAGACCATTTGCATGTCTCTTGTTTGCTCAGCCTGCCTTTCTGTAGCAGAGGACTCTCCTTTTGTGGAGAATAGGTCACAAGTGAACTCCAGAGTAATTTGCAACAAGGACTAGATACAGCAGACATCTAAGTTCCTTTACTGAAACTAAGACAAAGGATTGCAACCTGTGTAAATGTGGATGCAAATTGTTGAGGAGAGAAGAGAATATGGCAGCCAACGGTTTACTATTAGGAGATCAGGCCTACTTGTCCTGGAAAGGAAAGAGGGGAGCGAAACAGATCACAAATTTTGGAAGATGCCATCATCTCTTATTCTATTGCTGTGTCGCAGTACAAGGTTAAGAAAATCACGGTTCAGAGTTTGTGCAGGGTCATTATGGGTCTGATTTGTCATCACATAGAAGGAAGGCCCTCCATCATCCACTAAATGCAATGAAATGGTCCCAGTAAGATGCATTTCCTTTCAGAAGCTGTAAATATTCAGTCATTGGGTGCTGCGTTGAATTTAAGAGGATGTAAGCCATTTTGAAAGCTTTCCTGACTTGCGTCTGGAGTTTGTCTGTATAAAAGGGTAGGTCAGTACTTTTTAGGCCCCTATCGGGTTGTTTTTGCGACCCTTGTAGTTTCTGAAGTGTTAAGCACCCTGGCAAATGAATATACAAGCATTATAGCAATAGCTAATGGGCTAGCTTGTAATCATCATGGACTACTGTAGAAAAGGTAGTGGGCCTAGGTTTGCTAAAGGGTTAGGGTAAGAAAGCAAATGCCATATCAAAAGCAGAAATGCAAGTGCAATGTTTATCAGTTATTAGAATCAGTGAACAGGGAGGGGACTCTTTCTTATTGAAACAATTTCAGGAGAAATTCAGTCAGTTTGGCATTTGTTTGAATGTTGTGATAGACAGAATTTTGTGGCACCCCTTTAGTGAATACAGACGTCTGTGCCCCGATGGCCAGTCCCTTTCACATCGTCAGCATTGTACCCATCTCTTTCCTTGCATTAGCTTTGGTAATGTTTTTTCTCCTGTGTCAATCATGGGGGAGTGAAAGTTTGACATTTTTTTATCAAGAATTTTGGAATTTTGGATCCTTTTTGCTTTTAAGCCAAAGGCAGCACTGCAAAGAAACCGCTTGCCCAAAAAAGAGGCTCCCTTCTGGCAAATTACTGCAGAACACAACTGCCCTTTAGAACATGGAAAAGGTATAATCGCTGGCTGATACTGCCCCTCTTACATATAGAAAGACAGAATGTGTTTTTCCTACATTGTACACCTCCTCAAGTTCATCAGATGGCATTACCTGCTGGGAAACCTTTCTTACTTTATTAAAACTTAGAACACATAGGCTTCTTATAGTTTTTACTAAATTATTAAGGGTGGTAAGTTGCCAAGCAACCAGGCATGTGTGATCCAGAACCCATTTCAATCTGGCCCCTTAGTAAGCCCTTATATTGTCTGTCTCACTCTTGGCGTGATCTATATCTTTCTTGAGAGCTAACAGGCACCTCAGTGCTATATGGACGCTGCAGCAGATATTAAAAAATACAAAATGCACAAAATATTTCAACATTGTCTCTCTTCCCCTACCCCAACATCCCCCAAGTCAATCATATCAGTGAGAATGGGCTAACTCCTGATGAGTGAGCCAGTATAACCATCGTGCTTATGAAATCACTTTGGAATCATACCTCACATTCTAACAAAAACATTATTAAACATCTTTTTACTGAAGCGCTATATTGTTTTCATAAGAGTAATGAAAGTTTGAAGATTTACATGACAAATTATTTTGGAACAGTCCAGCAGGTATATCCTATCCTAGGATCCAGTGAGGATATATCCTACAATAACCCTACAGCCTACATGTTTTCAGTGGTTTCTACACAGTAATTATTAGGGGTCTTCCAAGATTAAATGTACCGGTTCCTTCCACAGAAACTGTTCATGTCAATGAAGAGAAGAAGGTTGTAATCCTAATCCATGTGCTTCTTAATGCATGTGCACAAATTCATTTCACTTGAGTTTTGCTATAAAATCTGTGTATTGAAGTAAATGTGTCCCGTGGGCTCCTGGTGAAGTAGACAATCTGTAACGATTCACACAAGGGAGATGCTCCCTGTTTGCTTCAGTCTGGCATGACACTAGAAGCACTGGCTCTTATCCATGCTCTCCCTGTAATAAGCTAGTTGTGTTGCTGTACACAGCGGATGGTTAAACGATGTTCTCAGGATAGTTGTGATTTGCTGAAGGTGAAGGGCTCAGGTGTTTCAGATTGTTTTTTTTTTGGGGGGGGGGACAGAACACATCTTTGATATATTATTTATAATAACATGTTTTCTGGATCTTACTATCAATACAAGCAAGTGCTCAGTTGACAAACATAATCCAAGATGATTGGGGACCCAGATCCTGATTTAATGCCTGTAGCATCAATATTGATGCCTCCACCCCAACCCTAGCAATGAATGACCTTGTCCAACCTTTGATCCCTCTCTTGCACTTTGAAGATTTCTGCTCTTCATTTCTAAAGATCACCCTCCAGAAATCATTGCCTCCTAATTCATCCCAGGGTCTACAATCCCCCAAACTGTACTGTTAGCTTTCCTGATAGCCAATGCTTTGAGATCAGGTCTACAGGGCTCCCCGTATCCTCCTTCCCTCTTCACAGTTTTTACTTGAAGTGGCTGGTCTTGCTGAAGAAACCCTAACATGCCCTTGGATTGTTCTCTGTCAGCTGTGCACATGTGGCTTTAAGCTTCACCCATCGAGGCACCAGTCCAGGTGTTTCAGGAAATACTTCTGTTACTCCAATATTATGATTATTAATATGCTTATTATTACTATTATGTATTTTTTAACCTTCAAGTGCCTATTTCCTTTAATATCGATACCTTTCTGTTCTTTTGTTTGTTTTTTTGTGAACCTTTTTAAACAGGGGCAGTTTTAAAGGGGTGCAGATGTTTTATAAAGCAGGTACCTTGTTATATTTATTCCATAATTAGGATACCATTTTATGTACTCCCCTGCCAAACAGACCAATGCCCACACCTGTATACACAGGCTCATGGTACAGTATTAAAAGAACAATGGTATTGAGGTCAGTCACTGTTCATTAAAATAGACCAACATATCCTTGCACTGAGGCTTCATAGAGTTAACTCTATATTAATCCAGCTGTGGTATACCCTCTAGGGTTAGTCATAGAACCACTTATTAGTATTACTACACACAATAAAAAATACAGTAAAATAAGGTTCAGGGTTATAAATTGTAGGGTGGCAGTATTTAGATGCACAACTGATCATAAAAAACAATGATGTGAAGTTTCACTTGTCAAAGAATCAAAAGTACTCTCACAATCACTACAACTAATGTAATTATTACTCACCCCCTAAGCATAGCATATTAAAATTGTTATAAAAAAGGGAGTAAAAAACTAAAACAGCAATAATAACAACACTAACAATAACACAACTTGGAAACTTCTGTGTTAATGATTAATGAATGAATTTTAATATAAGAAAGACACTGATAATATTTAAATACAAGTTAAACTTTAAATGTGCACTCGCCGTGCTCAATCCTGGAAGAGCAGCGGAATTCAGATCATGCAGTACAAACATTCAATGCTGCCAACGTATTTCCGGTGCTTAAAACTCCACTGCCATTGGTGCCATTAACACGGTTCGGTGCTTTTACTGTTTTTTATCCCTCTGACATTCTTTCTGGGTCATCAGAAGACAGATTTTTGCTCTTTTTGAAGCTTCAACCAAACATATCTGCTTCCATTTGCTCATTACTACCACTAAATAAACAGTATGATTCTGTAAGCTTAAAATGTCTGTTGCATGTCAACCGATCGCACAAGATTACATGCGAGTCCACATTATGAAGCCGACGTTTTGCAAACCAGTGGTACACACAGTGTGTAACGTGCATACAGCTGCGGGCGCCAATGGTCATGTGAGCAGTCCAGACCCAATGAAAAACTATCAGCATCTATGATTGCTGAGAGAAAAAAAAAATGTAAACCTGTCTACTGGCACCAGAATTTAATGTTGTTGCAGCTATATGAGGTACCCTGCCATAGCACCAAATTTACACCCTCTGCTTATACTATCTAATCACAGTATGAACCTGTTAGCTCCAATAACTATAAGAGAATGAAGGGTTATCAATTGCGTTTATCACTGACCAATGCAGATGGCAGCATTCAGGGTCAGTCAGGAGAAAAACAATGGGTCTATAAGTCAGGTGTGGGAGTAAAGAATTGAAACAGGAAACAAAATGCAGACTAACAAGATTGTTAATCATTCACGAGTTGCTGATCTTAGCTAGACAGGGAGATTCTGTTTGTTTTCGACAATCTCTCATACGGTTAGGATGCACAGTTCTCTTTCCAGGTGCATGTGTGTCTGTGTGGGATCGTTTTTTTTCTAAATCGGTGCCATCGCGATGGTTTTTATTGAGTGTTGTGTACGCCTTAAAAAGGCGGTATTATAGAAATGAAAATTTATATACCAATGTAATATGATTTTTGAAGTACAAAACTAAGTAAAAAGCACACTTGCAAGGGCTACTGCAGACAGGAAATGGGTGACTGTGTAACAGACTTTACAAAAAAATATAATTATCCCATTTACTGAATGTCAGCACTGAGGTGATGTGTAAATATCAATATATGTTTACATTAAAGCTGGTCCCTGCACATTAGGGTTCTATTTGACTGTCTGTACAAGAGCATGTTCCCACTTTGACTTTAATCGTGTGCCAGTCTAGGCTCGGGAATATGCTTCGAAATTTGCATGTGGATTAGTTCTGATGCTCGTTACTTTCATACTACTCTTCTCGCCCCACGATGCTTCTATGCTAAACTATAGAACAGGTGTGGACAATATTTAAAAGATATGTACTCTTTGATGACGTGAAATAACACTTTTTAACCTTGTGCATATAGCCCTGCATACAGCACCATTGTTCAGCAATAGCTGAGATGCGAACTTTAAATAGCTCATACATTATCTGGCACAATTCAGTTATAATGAACTAAATATCTAGATATCATAACAAATTACCATCAGATTTTATATTTCTGTCTTTTCTCTTTGGCTGGTTGCACCCCTCTACAGCTCCCCCCTAATTTGATGAAGTTGATATTGTTAAGGGTCAATATATTTTTTAAGCCAACTCTTGTTTTTAAGCCAACTCAAGTTGTACAGTTGTGTATGTTTTGTACACAGTTTTAATTGTTAAAAAAATAAAAGTTAAGGAATGTCTAAGTAACCTGTAAATCGTACCTCTATTTATTTGCCTTATTTAGTTTGCTGTATTTTTTATGTATACACGGCATTATGCTAAGAATCTTAAATGTGTGTGTTATATATATATATATATATATATATATATATATATATATATATATAACTGTTTGTATTTTTTTAAATGTCCAGAACCCTTATCCTTTGCTCATCTTTTTTTCTTTTTTGTTTTGTAGGATTACAATAAAATAAAACTTTGCCCCTAACATTCCGGTCGCAAATTGATTGTGTATGCGTTGGTTCGTCTTTGTACTTCTCAATAAAATTCTACATTTGGAGCTGCTACTGTATCTTTGAGAGTTACCTGATTACTGAATCAAAGATCTCTCCTGAAGGCACACGCTACACATTTCTGGGAAAATGTTTCTCAGACGCCACGTCTGCTCCAGAAAACATCTTCTCTTGTTTCTGGAAATAAAGAAACATTCAGCAAACTGGAAGAAACATTTTTTGCATGTTTCCCTATGCTTTTCCTATGGATATACAATGCATTTGCTATAGTTTGCCATGTTTATTAATATGCTTTGCCTCCCTGGCCTTTACCATGCTTTGCTCTGATTTAGAAGGGGTGGGGGTGGGGGGCAGAACTTAGTGCATGCCATGCAATCTTGGAGCCTGAAACGTGGACAAACATAGTATAGTAAATTGCACTACAGAACAACCTTAAATTTACGAAAACCACACTTCTGTGAAGGAAGCATATCACTTGCGACTGGAGCAGGGCTCCTGACATTTACAACAGGCCTGCATCATAAACAAGGCTCTCCTGTCTTACTTTTTGTTTTCTTCTTATTATTCCTCATGTTAAAGATGTATATCTTATAATAATACAACACACATACATTCATTTTTTGAAGATAGTACAAGTGGCAGAGCTGCAGACATTTCAGTTTCCAGAACATCCTCCATTCCAGATGTGTTTGGATCTTTCGGACTCTACTGTACTGCAAGCTGGGTATAGTAGCATTGGTTACTTATTACAGTATTCTACATTAACTATTGCAACATACTGTAGTATTTACTATATCGTCCAGTATTCAAATAAACACAGCAGTAAACTGTGGTACAATGCAGTAACTGGTGGGGGCTGCTTTGCCATGTTCGGGACCATTATCACGGTCATCTAGAGTTAAAAGAAAAGCAGGTTCAAAAAACGGTGTCTGTATATGTATCCATTTACAAAACAAAATATAAAACAAGCCCTAATCCTAACTCCACCTAGGAGTGTTAACTGAACTTTGTAAGATCCCGGTCCACCGGTCACCAAAACCAACACTTTTTCAAATATTAAATACCTTTCTCTTATAGGCCTGTCCCCACAGGCTTCCTCCACAGCCTTAACACTGACACTACAAACAGTTACAATGGCTATATATATATACACATCTGCCTTCCTAAATTACAGGCAGGTGTCCCTAATTATTAGCTTAATAGCCAATCATCCCCGAGCCAGTCTAGGAATGTAGTCCCATACTAAACCCCTGGACTACATTTTTCCCCTTTCCTCGGCCACCATCAGTACATTGCAGCTTTTACTACAGTTAACTACTTTACATTTTGAAATACTATTGTGAGGGATTGACATTACATGACAGCAGCTGTTATTTACTGCATGCTAATATTGGACTTGGCTTTTGCAAAGGTAAAATGAGATAGTAGTGGTGGGGACCAACCTCCTGTCTTCTGTGTTTCATTGACTAGCCTACAACACCTCAGGAAGGCTTGACAGTGATGCTGGCATCCCAGCACCACTCCCCTTCATTCCCCACCCAACCCAGCCCAGTTTACTCGCCTTAGCCATCCATTCCTTCGTATTGATGTTAAATTCCATGCTCAGATATGACAGGGGACGTGCTTTGAACTGTTCTGAAAAAGCCCAGTTGCTTACTGAAGTTGAAATGGCTCCATGGCTACCAGTAACATCTCAATCCCATCGGTGATGTTACTCTAAAAATCTACAACTGTTTGTTTCTTTGGTCTTATTTTCTCAAGAACATCTTTCTGAAAATATTTCTGAAGAGAATCCTGAAGGTTGATTGGAGATGGTTTTAGAAATCACTTGGGGTGTGCAACTATAATATTGGTCTCCTCTGCAATTCAATTTTCAAACGTCCTGCTGGCCACACAAATAAGCATGCACATACCTCTATATCCAAGACCACCTTCACCAGCGTATTCGGATCCAGGCCTGTGGTGCAATGATCTACTGCGTCACCTCACCTCTGTAGTATCCCTTACATCCAAGGAGTAAGGACAGATGTTTGCTGGGGCTAAGATAACTTTTTTTTTTTTTTAATTATTTTTCATTTTTTGTTATCCAAAGCTAAGGACTTGCTTCAAAGGGGCTGAAGTAATTATTTATTTGGAAGGTAGCTGAACCAAGAGAAAGAGATACACCACATCTGAGTGTGTGGAGCATTTGCGAGTCATACAGACCCCCGGCTGCTTCTTGTTGAATTCTGGCCCTGCCAGCTCAAAGAGAGCTGGCAAAGTTTAAAACGAATCAAACGAAAGCACAGAGGACAGAAAACACTGCTCTGTTAGCAGACAGGTGACATTAGGAGGTGGGGGCGGGAAGCTCTTGGACTCTGCTGGTACTCTGCTGGTACTCTGCTCTCATTAAACTAACTAACCAAGGCTTACTTCTTAGGAGCAGGAACAACATACTGGTCCCTGTTTCGCTTTGATTAAAATAGAGGTGCAAACAGCAACCAGTTTCCCAATGGAATATCAGACAGATAGAGAAAACACACTCATGTGCTGTTGTCCGATTGCTGCTAGAACACTGACGTTCACCATGACAGAGTGAAAGCGCTGCACATGAAAAATATGCAAATAGTCTATCAATCAATGAAATTATTTTTATACCACGCCTCTCATAGCAAGCACAGCACTGTAACAAGAAGGTCTGTTGTGTTTGTCTTTTTTAAATTTTTTTATTGTGCACTGTTTAAAAAGTTACTTATTTTATGCTTACCTGTTCTGTGGAAGGTGAAGCAGTGGCACCAGCCCCCACCAATTCTAATAAAAGTATTTTTCCCAAAGAAGATTGTTTGTCTCTATGCCAGTCCTTACACCAACCTACAGCACAGGAAGTGGTTCAGGAAGCAGTCGTTTTTAACCTGTAGCACTGCCTTCGAAATGATCCGTAATTAAAAGTGCAAAAATCATTCAAAGAACCTAAAAATCTTTGACACTTGAATGTTATATTTGTGCAAAATCTGACGTTGAAGTGGGGGGTTCAGGGGTCCAATAACCCCACAATCATTTTCAAAGACCCTCACGGTAAAATAGGAAGTGGCGTCATCCTAAAAAACATGTGTTTGGACACAGCGCGTGGCTCAGATTAACAGATATGTATGTAGCGTTATTCAACAACTTAACTACACTCTTTAAATTAAACCCAGTCAAGCATTGCCACCGATGTCACTCTTGCGCTCCCATCCCATGCACAGGCTTTACATTTACTGTAAATGAAATTCCACTGTCCCTTTGCAATGTATTACAGCTGAAGCACTTAGCTACCACGTCTTCAAAGACTGCTAGTTTAACCTCTGGTCTCGGCCATGAAGAGGCTGGAATGTGACTAGGGGATCCAGTGAGATACAGAGCGATTACAGAAACCCTGCCTCGCTGAGATCAAAACCCTCCTCTCTGTGACAGGCCTAATTGCTTTTACTTCATTAATTGCTTTGAAGTATCAACATTTCCATTTTCTAAAGCTGATTAAAATGTCACGTTTTCAGATTAAGAAGCCTGAGTTCAGCTGCAAGAGAAAGAGCCAAAAAGCTTTGTGCTCTGGAAGAGTTCTGTTAACAGCTTTAGAACAAACTGCTGCTATATTTAGATATTCATTACAAAATACATGATGCAAGCCATTTCAGTGTGCTTACTCAGAAATGATTTCTACAGTCATGACAAACAACCTACCTGTACACTGTACAGTACATTATGAACAGAGTGGATAAAAAAAACAAACATAAGATGTAGTTCATTCTGAAAACCACTCTGGTGTAATCAAGCATGGCTTCTTTATTTCCAAATATCCCGAAACATTTCATGTTTATCTGTCTTGCAATAAAATATGATGCCAGGGAAGCTGAACCAATTAAAAGCCAAAGTGTTTTAACAAGGAAGGCTTTTTATTAATTGTTATTTAAATAGTTTTTGTCTATATTTATGTAATAAGAATGGCTTGTTCTAAAGTATATCAATATACTGTAAGTGTTATCTTTTTGTGTTTTTTACACTTTGATTCAAGCAAATTTCTTTGCGCCCACCACAAGTGCAATCTTACAGGTAATAGCACCCCACTTTACATCACTTCCATGTAATTTAAATCTCAAGAAGAGTCCTATGGTCTATCACACAGGACGTGAACTCACAGTTTGGTGGCAGGAAACTGGGCTTAACTTCAGGGAAAATCTGGAAAACAAAAAGCAGAACAATAATGCTTCTAAGTTAAGGAAAAGTTAAAAAAAAGTTTTTAAGCTGTGGTTTGTATCTCTTAAAAAGGCTTATGGTTAGGGTCCAGGCCAAGAAATATGTTTTTAAAGCCCTGGCCATTCATATATATATATATATATATATATATATATATATATATATATATATATATATATATATATATATATATATATACACACACACATATACACAGTATATATATATATATATATATATACACACACATAGATACAGTACTTGTAGCAGCAGTTCTTCTATAAAATATAAAAACAGTGATTCCAAGCAGCTCCAGTATTTTCACGTTTAAGAGGCTTCGGTGCCAGAATAGAGACTTTGTTGATTTTCCAACACAACATTGTCATGACTATTTTCCATAAGGGAAAAAAAGAGTGTAGCAGAACTATAAATAAACATCTCAGAATGTTACTATAAATGCTCTACATGCACATCATTTGTTTCTGACTAGATGAGGACATTAAAAAAGGCACCTTCAAAGACATTTAAAGTTAGTATGTGTGGTACTCAGAGTTTGGTCGAATCACATTTGTATACTGTTGCAGGTTCAGTCACATGCCAGCAGGTGGAGCTACTGAGCACCCCTGTTATAAAATTCAAGCACTGTAGTTCCAGAATGGATTAACAGGCCCACCGAGAGGGTGGGGAGGACGGGGAAATTTCCCCGGGGCCCAACGTCTCGAAGGGGGCCCAACGTCGAAGGGGCCCTGATAAAGGGGGAACATTTTTTTTTTTTTTTTTAAATATATATATAAAATATTTTAAAACAACTAGCCCTACACAAGATCCTTTGCGTTCCCAGCAACACATTAAAAAGAAAAACTCCCGTACTGCACACCGAGCCGATGTGCTTCTGTTGTGTGATGATTGTGTATCCAGGCGCTGTCAAACACTTCCTTTCACACAATGATTTGAACTTTCACATTTCATATTTTACTACACCAAAAAGCTGAAAAAAATGCATCGCGATTTTATGTATTTTTTTAAAAACTTTAAAAGAACCCTAAAGTTGCACAATATATACAATAGTATGAATTATTCTATTATTAAGATCTATAATTTGCACAAAACAACGTGTTGCAGCAGTTTGTTAGAAAAATTGTATTGTGTAAAATAAATAAAGTACTTTCTTCAGCTGGTGGTAAACACAATTAGACAATGATCCGTTATATTGCTTAAAATACAAATATATTTACCAATACTGGTTATTAGTTAAGAGCAGAGATGAGTGGTTTATTTTTGACACGGGATAAATAAAATAGTGTATAGCAACACCATTAAAATGTAGTTTATGCTAAAAACGTATGTTATTTGATGTTAAGTAAGCTTCCAATTAATGACTATTATATGTGGAGTTTGTACAAAAAAAATATTTATTCACTTACCTAAAAAAAAAGTTTGAATACTGTAAATAACTTAAACATAACTACTTTGACAAAAAGTAAACTATCCTGCTGCTGATTTTAATTGAGATATTGAAACTTCTAAGCGTCGTTGACAGTTTCCTTCAAACCCATTTAGACTACAGTATACTACAAAGTCGGATGAATGATGTACCATAGGAGGGGGTATACCAATCCTTCCCTGGGGCCCATGACGGCTCTCGGCGGCCCTGTGGATTAACCACTGTATGGTTCATTGTGCATCATTAAGGTTTATGACAGAGGCCAGTCTGCCTCTCTCCCAGCCTTGACAGGCAGCCAATTAAAGACGTTGACAGGCCTCGCCCAGCTGTGCTGAAATGCTTTCCGCAAGGTCAGAGTTCACATGCTTGTTTTGTTTGTTTGTGTCTCCTGTCACAAGGAGCATGGTGCCCTTCACTTTACGTGATGAATGAGTCTTAAGAACATGCTTTATTAAAAAGTCTATACCTCGGTTTAAGTCAGAAAAGCGGACATATTTTGACTGCTGGATTAGATAACACATGAAAAAAAAAACACTTTCCAAGGTGTTCATGAAAAAAAATAGATCTGCATTTCTGTATGAAAGATTATGATATATATATATATATATATATATATATATATATATATACACACACACACACATGCATACATACATACATACATATACATACACAGTGCCTATAGAAAGTCTATACCCCCTTGAACTTTTTTCACATTTTGTTGTGTCAGTGCCTCAGTTTCATGCATTTAAATGAGGATTTTTTTTCCACTTATCTACACACCATACTCCACACTGTTAAGGGGGAAAAAGTTTTTATTGAGAAAAAAATGATATATTAAAAATACAAAACTGAAAGATCATAATTGGATAAGTCTCCACCCCCGAGTTAATACTTGGTGGAAGCACCTTTGGCAGCAATTACAGCTGTAAGTCTGTTGGGATAGGTCTCTACCAACTTTGCACACCTAGATTTGGCAATATTTGACCGTTCTTCTTTACAAAACTGTTCAAGCTCTGTCAAGTTCCTTGGGGAGCGTTGATGGACAGCAATCTTCAAGTCATGCCACAAATTTTCGATTGGATTTAGGTTGGGGCTCGGACTGAGCCACTCAAGGACATTGACCTTTTTGTTCCTTAGCCACTCTAGTGTAGCTTTGGCTGTGTGCTTTGGGTTGTTGTCATGCTGAAAGGTGAACTTCCGTCCCGGTTTCAGCTTTCTTGCAGAGGGCAGCAGGTTTTCCTCAAGGACTTCTCTGTGCTTTGCTCCATTCATTTTCCCTTCTATCCTGACAAGTGCCCCAGTCCCTGCCGATGAGAAACATCCCCATAACATGATGCTGCCACCACCATGCTTCACAGTAGGGATGGTGTTCTTTGGGTGATGTGCTGTATTGGGTTTGTGCCAAACATAACGCTTTGCATTTAAGCCAAAAAGTTCCATTTTAGTTTTGTCAGACCACAAAACTTTTTGCCACATGGCTAAAGAATCTCCTGAGTGTTTTTTTTTTTGCATACTTCAAACGGGATTCAAGGTGGGCTTTCTTGAGTAATGACTTCCTTCTTGCTACCCTACCATACAGGCCAGATTTGTGGATTGGCCTCTTGGTAGCCTCTCTGATCAGTCTCTTTCTTGCTCGGTCATCCAGTTTGGAGGGACGGCCTGATCTAGGCAGGGTCTTGGTGGTGCCATACACCTTCCACTTCTTAATAATCGTCTTGACCGTGCTCCAAGGGATAGTCAATGCCTTTGATATTTTTTTATACCCATCCCCTGATCTGTGCCTTTCAACAACTTTGTCCCGGAGTTCTTTTGAAAGCACCTTGGTGCTCATGTTTGAGTCTTTGCTTTGAAATGCACTACCCAGCAGAGGGAACCTACAGGAACTGTTGAATTTATCCTGAAATCATGTGAATCACTACAATTTAACACAGGTGGAGGCCACTTAACGGTGTGCGATTTTGAAGGCGATTGGTTACACCTGAGCTAATTTAGGATTGCTATTACAAGGGGGGGTGGACACTTATCCAACCAAGCTATTTCAGTTTTAATTTTAAATACATTTTCTACAAATTTCTAGAATATGTTTTTCATTTGGAAGTTGTGGGGTAGGATGTGTAGATAAATGGGGGGAAAAAAAACTATTTTAATACATTTTACTTCCAGGCTATAAGGCAACAAAAGGTGAACATTTTGAAAGGGGGTGTAGATTTTCTATAGGCACTGTATATTATGTTGCAAGGAAACCGATATCAAATCCTTTGTTTAGTAGTCATTCAGTTAACTAGCTACTATCTAAAATAAAACAGTACATGAAAAAGGCATCATTACTTTTTTCATTTTTTAAGGTTTCTGTGATACTGCAAACTGTCTGGAATTGTCTTTTTTGTTTTCTAAACGTTTTTAAATGTATAATGCTGCCCTCTAGTGTCAAATATGCCGTAACATCATCTCAGCCTTGGTCTGGGTTCATTTTGTTACTAATAGTAACACACAACTTAGACCAGCTTTTGATTAATCAAACTAAGTTTCTGAGTTGTTGCTTCTTTTTGACCACTAGCAGTTTATATTTGGAGTAGACTTTGTGGTGCCTGGGGTTAGGATCAGAACACGTGTTCTGTTACCAGAGCTGGACAGTTAATAAAGAACAGCTTCCCAGCTTGGGGCTGCTGTTGACCACACTATCCTAGCTGGGAGTTTCCTGGTAACAGTAATAGGAGTGTGTATTTGTTCTCCCAGTGATACTGCATTGTATTGTAAACAGGCCACTCAAAGCACAAGTTCAAGAACTTTTGGAGACACACAGAAGTTCAGGAAACGCTTCAAGGCTGCCAAAGTTCCAATACACTAATAATGTTCTCTGCTGTGTATTTACACACTGCCACCACAATGAGTCTCCTGCATGGCACTACTTTTAAATGTGTGTATATTGCAAAATTATGTATGTGGTTACATTTATTCCATGCTGTCCTCCATAACTGCAGTACCGCTCAGCTGCACCATTGGATTACTACGTCTAATGGTTCAGGGATTCAATATTGAATTTGAATCATTGTTTTTCCCTGTATCAGAATCCACTTGGCATTATTAGAACCATAGTTGCCAGCCATCATTAAAAAAAAAAAAAAAGTTTAAAAAAACCACACAAGGCAATTTTACCTTCAAATAGTTTTAGGCCACTTAAAAATAGAAACATTTTGTATATGGACCCTATTCACAACGCTTTAATGCATAAACTAGTAAAAAAAAAGAAAATGGTTTGGATTAAATAATGTTTAAGTTTTATAGTTTTTCTTTGTTTTAGCAGGTGAAGTTCCAACAGCTAAGAAAAAAATATATACAGCTCTGTGTGGTAGAAAGGAGTGGCTTGAACAGCTTTTCCTTGGTATTTATTATTCATTCCACTGATAGCCACAAGGGGGCAGCGCCACTACAGTTAAAGAAAATGTAATCAAATTAACTTCCTGCTGTAGGATGGAACAATGATCCTTTCAATTCTAAGAGTTTTCTTTAACCAACCTACAAAAAAAAATATATTTTTAAACAGACAGATATTTCTTTATCCAACATAAGTGAATAGAAATGCTGTAAACTTAATAACCACAGCTTCTGTTTTGGTGGTGTATTTTTTAATTTTGTATTATTATTTTCAGTGAGGTATACAAACACTTTTAGGATTTAATGGACGAGTATTGGTGGTTAGTTAGTACAAAACGGCATGCTTAAAAGCAGCTTAGGGGTGTGCAAACTGTTAACTTGGAGAGCTGCTAAGAGAAAGGGTATACAGTGCACTACACCGAGAGTCAAGAACAGGATATTTTGCCATTTCTTCCCATGACAAAGTCAGTGACGTAAAAGATTTGAAACCCACAACGTTACGGTTTTTAGTGATACAGAAAATGAGCCAAATAACCAACAAAAAAAACCCCACAATGCTGTTGCATTGTATTCATCGAACTTCAAGATTGTAGCCTCCACAAATTACAGACTGAAGATAAATACAGGAAATGTATTTGTATAAATAATGAGGTTATTCCAATTGATCTATGAGATGGCCCATCGGAATACACCTCCAGTTTAAGATCATGTCAATGGGTCCCCTCCCTGCTGTTTTTACAGGCTCTTAAATAAACACCAAAACTCACATGCATGCACTGTTTGGGGATGCTGGTTTTCATATTCTTGGTGCACCAAGACAAGGGACCCATTTCAAGGATCTAAACCATGGAAATTTGTTCTCTTATTTACTGGCTGGTAAGATCAGGTATCCAATTAGCTCAGGTAAATTTCATTTTCAGAAACTTTGGTTTAAAATGGTAGACAAAAAAATAAAAGGTTTAAAACATTTAATTCATTAAACCTTACATCTACTTCCTGGATCCAACACCCTAACACTTATTTATATATATATATATAAAAAATAAGAATCAGTGCTCATGCTACCTTGCTACTAAGAAACATAATTTGCATAAAGGACATTTTGAGAGGCTTTGCAGGCTGCGTGTTAGAACATCCTTTACTTTCCCCTGCCAATCTGCGAGTCCCTGCATTGTCAGGCCATCTGTGCATGCTGCTTGTTGGTAGTCAAAAGTCAAAAGGAAGATAAAAGGTATGGGCTCCACAGAGATCCTTGGGCTTATTGCGCATTTGCATTTGGGATCTGTGCAACTCAGATGGTCCGTTGGAAATCCCCTCTCTGGCCCCCCATCTTGCTGAGCAGCTTGAGCTCCTGAATGACGATGTCATGGGTGACAGCCTTGCACATATCATAGAGGGTCAGGGCTGCCACTGAGGCTGCAGTCAGTGCCTCCATCTCCACCCCTGTGCGCCCGCTGGTCAGGCAGGTCGCCGTGATGACAGCGAACCACCCCGACTCCTCCAGATGCAGAGAGACTTCCACCTTGTCTAGGGGTAGAGGGTGGCACAGCGGGATCAGGCTGCTTGTCTGTTTAGCTGCCAGGATGCCAGCTATCTGCGCCACCGTCAAAGCGTCACCCTTGGCTAGTTGGTTCTGCCTCACCAGCTTGAAGGCCTTCTCCCCAAGCTGGACTGTGGCACGGGCAACAGCTGAGCGGCGAGTGATGGGCTTTCCGCCAACGTCCACCATGGAGGCCCTGCCCTTCGTGTCAGTGTGTGTCAGATGATCAGAAGTCCTGGCTGTCTCATTGCTGGCTCCATCATTAAGGCTTGCATGCAATGTGAATTTGCTGTTTGTTATCGAACTGGCCGTTCCAGGATTACGCAAGTCTTTTGAGACAGAATGGCCTTTGGCACTTTCAAGGGGATTCTCAGTGACCGGACTGCTTGTGCGTTCCTCTAGATTGGAGATGTCAGCTTCATTGAATAAATCTCTGCCCTCATTTAGGGAGAGAGGTCGATCGTCTTTTCCAAGATAAATATTTAAGTCCCGTTTGCTTGTGGGTATGTTTGAATAATTGTTTTTCTCTGTATCAGAATCCATTTTCGGACAGGACTCTTGCAAAGTAAGCTTATCACAGTCCCTCCTGTGTGCGTCAGGGGTAATTACTTGGCCATCTTCAGCGTAAACAATGCCACAGGATTTTCTGAGACAAGCATCCTTGTTCCAATGATCTGCAGGTGCGTTAGAATAAGCACCCACCCCTGTACCAGATCCCTGTCCCAAATTGGTGTAAAAGATTGCGTGTGGGGTGTTGGAGTCGGCACTGCAACTAAGGCACTGTGTATCTGTCCTGCTCCCTGAGTCCACTGCATCAGTGTGGCACAGTCTTCCTGATGACCACGAGGTTTGCATTGTCAGCTTCATGAAGGGTAAAATAGGGTTCCAACACTCTTTAATGGGCTTCATCCATTGGTCTACAATGTGTGTCCACATCGCCCATTTGGGGTATTGGAGTCTTGAGGGAGGGCATCGGGGCAGTGGCAGGGACCTTTGCAGCTTGCCTGCTGAATTAAGAGAAAAAATAATTAACTCAATCAAGAAATCAAATGACAACAGACAGTATCATTCGTGAGCTTCAATAGCTTCAATTTCAATTTGTGAAATGTATTGAAGTGGCCGGAGGAGAGGCCAGGAAATTTACCATCATAATAGAAATGGGTGGGGGAGTTTCATGGCACTGGTAAATGTACACTGCATATAAAAATCACGTAACTTCTTCCCAACCTCTCCTTCAGACACTGTACAATCTATGCACTGGATACTGACAAATTGAAACTCATAATATTTTACTTTAACAGGCATGAATCTCTTAGGAAGGAAATGGTATGGAGGCTAGAGATTAAAAAGGCAATTCAAACGCAGGTCTAGTATTGCCAAAAGCAGCAGGGTCTCAGTACTGGTTTTCTAGTTCATGCCATTTCCTTCCAGACGCCACAGACCCTTTCAGAGAAGCCAAAGACAGGCAGAAGGACTGGATTTAGGGCACTGGCATCAGTACACCCCACAGGGAGAAGCATGTGGGAAGCTTTAAGCATGTAAAACACTGAAGACAAGGATAAGATTAATTTACTGTTTGTGGGTTTTTGGACACGCTCTTTTCTACTTTCCGGTTTGCAAATTGGCTGTTTTGTGTTTTTGTGCATTTAAAAGCATGGATGCCTCTTGGCCAGAAATGTAGATGCATTTTATTGTTTGGAAAAAATGAAGAAAAAGTGACCCGGTGAGGCTGCGTTATTTCCATGAGCATTCTGGAAAACTGTCAAAATAAGGAAAGCCTTAGTCTTCAGAAATCTGTACATTCAAAGCATCAGCAGTCAACAAAGTAATTTGTTTCCTGCAGAGTGGCTCAGTGGTTTGGCAATGAGATATTACATATTTTATCTCCAGGTAGGGGTGTAACAACACACTAAGGTCATAATACAATATGTATCATGATATGCAGGTGACAATACAACATGCGTCATAATACATGCCTAGTGGACTCAATTGTATTATGTGCTGCATTAATTATTATATTATATGGCTAAATTAGACAGAGAGAGAGAGAGAGAGAGAGAGAGAGAGAGAGAGAGAGAGAGAGAGAGAGAGAGAGAGAGAGAGAGAGAGAGGAGGGGACATGTATTTATACCAACTATATATCACATTAATTCATCATTCAAGAAACATTTGTTGTGCTTCTGGTCATGTACATTATGAACATACACACCTCTTAATGAATCACAACACAATCAGTGGCGCTGAATCAATTTTTATCGTGGGGGTGCTGAAAGCCATTGAACAAAACTGTAACCCCTGTATAGGAAAGAAGCCATGCATTCGGTCGCTATTATGTTAAACATGTTAATAAAATGAGGCAGCACCAACACCCGTTTATCTACTTAAGTAAAAACAATACTTTAACCACAGTCTTTGCTACAATGCTTACAATATGCTTACTAGAAAACATTTAGAGCAAACAAATCGAAAAGTGTTATGATCCACTTACATACTGCAATTTAGAAATGTTTACTTGTAAAAACAGGTTGAACAGTTGTACTTCATTTACAGTAGTTGTGGTACACAATGATAAAGGTTGAATTGTGAAGCTGATTAATTGTTTTCATGAGGGAATGGGCATCACTGTATACATGTCACTTTTGGCAATACAAAATTTGTGACAAACTGATTTTAGCAGGTGGTGC
The DNA here is from genome assembly GCA_030684275.1 of Acipenser oxyrinchus oxyrinchus. Classification (NCBI taxonomy): domain Eukaryota; kingdom Metazoa; phylum Chordata; class Actinopteri; order Acipenseriformes; family Acipenseridae; genus Acipenser; species Acipenser oxyrinchus. The sequence continues at coordinate 11,453,297 of CM060251.1, forward strand.
TGCTGCTGAATAATTTACCAAAAAAAAATCAGATATTCGTTTTTGGCACATTTTCAATAAACGTTCTACTGTATATACTTGCATCTCTCGCGTCATCGCAACCGTGCGTATTATAAAATATCCTGCATTAGTCAGTGCTGATTGGTCTATTATCATTAGTGTTCCAAAGCAATGTAAAAAGCACACACAGCTCACAAGAGTCACAAAACTAGCAGGGCTTATCATTTAACCAGCAGGTGCACAGCACCCCTGTACTTCAAGCCAGTTCCTGCGCTCCTGAACCCAATATACATTTAAGGAAGCCTCACAATTCATCACTGGTTTGCACCCAAGATCAGCAGTGATTAAAAAGGCAGGAAGCAAAAGAGAAGTTAGTCCTGTGTATTCTGGGGTTTCTGTTCCCACTGCCGTCTCACTTTGTATAGATGCTCTAACAGAACTACAGAAGGAACAAAACAAAAGGCTCAGGAAGTACGTACTGCCGCATCACCCACCAATCAGGATCATGGGCCGGTTCTTCATCTGGGATATGTTGAACATGCCTGGAGAGTCACAAGAGGGAGAGCCAGTTAGTAAACTTCCACAAGCAGTACTGCTCTTTACACTTTACTCTGCAAATATATAAACCAGATTCTCGCGAGTCAACTCGTAAAGTTGTCGTTAGCAAAAGTGTGGGGGTGTTGAAATTACATGCATTATTAACATTAGGCAGATATATTACGTTCACAATTAGTCATGTTTAAAACGCTAGAATAAAAAAAATCCACGTCTTCGTCATCTGAACCTTCATCATTGACGATGCAAGCAATTGTCTGAATCATTAATGCACAGAGCAACTGCTTCTGGGCAATTTTTTCTGCTCATGTGAGCCGCACTATTTCCCATCAGAATCCGGTATATATAAATCCACTTGGGTAGAGTTGAAACAATAACTTTTGTGATATGCATTATACTTTGATTGCTTCGATTATTTATTGTACTGAAAAATTATTGATAATCATATTCATTGTTGATAACCATGTTTCTGACATTCATCTCAAGCTAAAAAGGATCAATGCCACAGCTACCCAGATGTTTTGTTTCACTTCTTGCAATGAACCAAAAGAGATTTTTTAACTAATCATCAGAAATGTCATGATCGTTCAAACCTACACTTGGGCACTGTGCACTACAGCTGTGGTTAAAAAATAAAAAAAAAGAACACTGCCAAATCGAAGATCCCTGTAAAATGTAGTTTTAATGGCATTGAAAGTGCTTTTTGGGGTGTACGTTGGCTTGACACTCCAGGATTAACTACTTTAGGATTTGGATAGGAGGGTTTATTGGTTAAGTTAATCAATTTAGAACAGGGCTGGAACAAAGACCAGGACTAGAAGGGCCAAGTACAGCCACCCGAGTTCTCGGTTGTTTTTTTTTTAAATTTATTTTTAAATCGGTGTTGTTTTTACCTGCGTGTTGTCTCTTCTTTCTCCCAACAGCCGCTCCAATGATCTGCAGCAGCTCCTCCTCCCCTGCTCCCGATCGCAGGCAATCCCGCAGGGACACCTCCACATTCCCAAACAGGCACACCTGAGAGACCGCACAGCAGAATGAGACGGCACAGCACGGCAATGCACTGCACAGTACCTCTCAGACACTTCAACACAGGTACTCTGCCTGCAGTCATGGACAGTCAACGGCAATGCACTGCACTGCCCAGCACCTCTCAGACACTTCAACACAGGTACTCTGCCTGCAGTCATGGACAGTCAAAGCATACAGCAATGTTTCTCATTTTTAATGAATTCTTTACTCGCACATAGGCTCAGCTTCCACATGCATGTACAAAATGTATTCACTCCCGATATGGAAATGCTGTATAAAAAAAAAGGGTCATTCTGTCTAGAATTATCATAGGAGACACTGCACACCCTTCAGATGGTCTTTATCAAAAATCTTTGTTTTAATACCGCCCTCTACTCTTTTTAGCTACTTAAAACATGAAAAAGAAGTTTGGAAACATCTGAGAAGATGCGTAGAGTACAGTGCACTGGGACCCCACCCTGACAGGAGAGTGGGAGTCTATTACCTTGAGGTTCCCATCTGCAGTGATGCGCAGGCGGTTACACGAGCCACAGAAGTGCTCCGACATGGAGGTGATGAAGCCTACCCGCCCTCGGAAACCAGGAACCTTGTAGGTCTGCGAGAGAGGATCGAGGTTATAAATTACTGACTCACTCTCAGCAGCAAAATGTCGTACAACTTAATCCGCAATAAGTTTATAGACACAAGTGTCCAGTATTATAAAAGTCCCATCTTAACCAGAACCGATTAGCTGCAACTACCCTTGAGAGTGTAGATCTCCCATTCAGAATGTCAATGAGAAAGCATTCAAAATGTTTAAAACCACAACGGGTTCTATATAAACAGGTTAAGTGTGTTAATATCAGGCTTTCAAATGTTTTTTTGTTTTTTTGTTTACTTATATTTAATCATTTATAACATGTTTGTAAGTGATCAGTGGTAATCTCTAATCAAGTTGAGAGTGTATTTTCTCTTTCACTCTTTGTAGGACAGACCCGACTTCCTTCATGGGCCTGACAGCAAAGACAGCGTAAGAAATACTTGTTTAGGAGGTAGTCACCGAACACTTATGAACATACATTATAGGTTTCAGAGCATGTGGTGCAAGTGTTTGACAAGTAGGTCAGTAACATCCTGGGGATGTGCTTGTGGTACATTTCTATGAATGTTTAAATGCTATGCAGGGTGTTAGCGTTTAAACCACATCTACACACACACTCTTTATACTATATTCTGATGTACACTGACAGCCCTGGTTAGTATTTTTCAAGCAAAGAACCCCCAAATAAGCAAATAATGTTTTAACATAAAAAACTTATCTATAAAGTAAAAAAAAAACACGTACACCAAAGACCGGTAGACTCATCCGCACACATTTTTAAAAATAAATAGAATGTAAGTAAATAAATAAATAAATAAATATATTTTTATATATATATATATATATATATATATATATATAGGAAATTGGTCTTCTTTTTAAAAGCATTTGTATGTACCTGTGCTGGCCCTGTGGGCACAAAGTGAATAAACTAAATTAATTTTTTTTTTTTTTTTACATTATATTATACTCAAAGAACTAAACAAAACCAATAATAATAATAAAAACAAAAAAACAGCTTACATATGTTACAGAATCTATCGATGCACAGATTCCAATACTTTGTTATATTAACTCTAATGTTCAGGGATCGTGCCACAAACGGGAAATCAATTTTTTTATTTTTTTTATTTTTTTAAATATCTGTCCCCTTCTGTTGACAATTTTTTTTTTTTTTTTTTTTAACAAATGATTTGCATTAAAGTTTACTGGTAAATTAAAGCCTGTACATTTTTCATTTACACTTATGCGTTTTCTGAATTAATACTGAAAAAAATCCTATTAAAATCGTGGTATAGGTATTTACAGTCACCATCTAGAGCGTTCTGAGGACCAGGAGAATCAGATAAGAAAGCCTCACCTTGGCCGTGTCCGTGCCTCCAGCTGGAAGCTGCTCCAGTCCGGGCCACTCCTGCCTGATCCGGTCCAGCATTTCCTGGTAGCTCACCATCTTTTTAAAGTTCCACTTGTTGCCTAGGAAACAGAACCCCAATACATGGCTTTACTTTCAGCGCATACCACCACCCCTCAGTCTGCTGTGTAAAACAGGTTTATACCCTCTCCATTTTAATCACTTGGTTTCCAAACTACCTTATAGTCCTTGCCCAGTGGTAGGCCTGGAAGTAAGAAATAAGCACATTAAACTTGCTTACTAAGCTCTTGACCATTTTTTTTTTGTTCAACTGAAATGTCTTAGTACAGATAGTACAAGACAAGACAACCTTCTATAATAAAACCCTCCTGGTTCCAAGCCCTAGTGAAGTGAGGTGGGCAGCACTGACCGTCAAAAGGCATGTACTCGATGAAGCGCACCTCCAGGGGCTTGTCTTCCGTCAGGGAAACAAAGTCCAGAAGCTCGTCCTCATTCAGCCCCCTCATCACCACGCAGTTCACCTGCCAAACACAAAGGGTGAAGCAGCTAACAACAACAAACAACAATATGGCGCCATTACATTGCAAAAAATGCTTTTCTTACATCAAGAAGATTTTTTTCCTCAAATATAACTATAACCAGAACTCATTTCTTACCTGGTGGGCTCCAAATTAATTTTCTTGGCTTTGAAGCTTTTGGCAAGAAATTACTCCTTATTTTAATATTCATTTTGAGAATTTTGCATTTTTATTTTAATAAGAAAAACAGTCAAAACTAGAAATGGGAGTTTTTGTGAAGAAAAACAAAAGCATCCTTGGTGTAAACATCAAATAAAATGAAAAAAGGAAACAAATCTGTATGGCTCGTACATATCCAGAGGTGGCACTGACATGGTTAATGTTTTTTTTAGACACCACCTGTAATGGAACTTTATTGAGAGAATCATAGAATGCAGCCGTCTACCAACTATCAAGACCCTATGTCATTGCCTGTAGAGAAAGATAAACAAAAAGTTTGAGAAACAGATGGGAAAGGGGATGTAGTGTATCGTTATCCCCCTAAAACCTGAGGATTAAATGACGATGCTGCTTCTGCAGTTTTTCCAAGGCTTCCAAATTATCCTCCTGTAACCCTCGTCCTGCTTGTTAAAGTCAATGAAACACGGGGCAACTTTCAGACGACTATTTGGCAAATGTTAAAGCAACTATTTTCCAGCAACGTTATCAGAAGAATGAAAATGTGACACACAGATCTTAAATGGTTTATGAGACACGAGGAGTTTACAAAACAAAAATGATAATCAAATTCAAATAAATAAACTTAAAAAAATGGACTAAAAATATAGGGAGACCAGGCAGATAATGTAACTTGACAGATCCACTTACTTTAACAGGGTTGTAGCCCAGTTCAATTGCTTTGTCTATTCCTTCCATTACCTTGTGGAAGCCTGGTAGAACAAAAAGAATGCTATTGTTAAATCAAGACTTCATTTGAGGGCTGGGAAAAGGAGACACTTGACATGAGCAACTCAAGTTGTGAACAACAGTACATGCAGTTCACTGTCATCCAATGAATTTGACATTTTAGATATATGAGAAAAAAAAGCAACACTGCAACAACCTCTTACAGAAGGTGTTACTTCACCATAAAAGTTAATTTAAAAAAAAGTTACTACAAATAGTTGTTTAGCTGGTTACACACAGCAGAATATAATATCACTAGTTAGCTCAGGAGTTTAAGTTAATGCACCACACCTGCTCATTACCCAAGCGTTTTATAATTATTCAGGGAGACCTACCTGACAAAACTATGTCGGCTCCAGCTAAAACGTCTAATTTGGTAAAAATGTACTTCTGCCTCCGGGGCTTATTCAAGTTGGGATGTCTTATCTGACAAAACGGGTTTGTTAATTAGTTTCAGCGCCTCTAAAACTACTTTGCAAATGCATGATCTCAAACGCTGATGAGAAAGTCGAGGTTTGGTGTCGGTAGGAGTCTGTGTGATGGCTTTGCTGCTGCTGTTGCATCTGCTGTGTCTCTCTCAGACCTTAGTTACAGATGTGTATAACACCGTTACCCTTGCAACTCTAACTCGACCTTCACTTCTATTTTTATTCAATTGTATTATCATATCCCAGGGCCACGAGGTGGTAAAAGTGTCAAAAAACTGCGGGCAGGATTTTCAAAAGGTCTCCAGTGTTAATCAACAAATCGGTATGTAGCATTGATTTTGGCATTTTCAAGCCGTGCTATGCTTGTGGTTATGAATGAGATGTATTCACATGTTTTAATCATTTTTAACCTTATGGAACATTTGTTGTATTGCTAAAATGATATACCATTATTTACACCTAGTGTATTGTTACAGAAATGATCAATGCAACTGTAGCCTACCTGAACATTACATGACAACTGACCTGTACATTTTATTTGAATTACACAAATAAAAACCAAAAAGTAAATCTTGGTATAGAAAACGGCATACTAGATATTACAATAAAGTTTCCTTAAAGGCAAAAGATCACTGACATGGATTTTGCCTAAATGTATTTGTAATGTTGTCAGACTCCCTCCACACTTTATGTACAATGTACACTTTCACACGTCTTTATGCATATAAAAAGATGTATAAAATAATCATGTTGAGTTTATTTATCGCGGAGGCGAGCAAAGAGTACCAGAGAAAACTTGGATCCCTGCTGATGGCTACATCTGCAAACTTTTGAAGTTATGGATATTTGTGTGTGTGCGTACTGACATATTTGATTACTGGGAACTAGTAGTTTTTGAACACTACTACCAGTTAGTTCATATATTGTGTATTTTATAATTAGCTATATTATTTCTACATTTATTGTCTTTTTGGATATTTTAAATATCCAAGCATTGCATGAAACAAAAGTTTTTGTTACAAAAAAAAAAAAGAAGTGTTTCATTGTCTGCTTAAATTTTTTCATAGATTTATAGATTAGACAGTGTACAGTAGTTAGTTACTGCGCTACAGGGACTAGCTGCAAAAGGCTGCGAGTTCTGGGTTTCCCCTGTATGAATACATCATAATGAACAGACCTTTCCTACGCACAATGAACTCGAACTTGGCTGGCACCAGTGAGTCCAGGCTGATGTTGATCAGGTTGAGCCCCGCCTCCTTCAGACTGGGAAGCAGGCGCGCCAGGTTCATGCCGTTCGTCGTCACAGCGATGGTCTTCAGACCCTCCAGCTTCCGCAGCTCCGCTACATGCAGAAAACAAACAGCGTCACGCAATGAGGTACAATAGCTTCTCCTTTTCAATTGAAGGACAGACTAAACAACAACGAGAAACAGCCATCGAGAAACAAAATTACGTACTGCGCAGGTGGGAGAAGCACAGCACATAAATATTTAAAATCACAAGGGACGTCTGAAATGATTTTATTTTTTTGCATTCCATTCTAAAGCTCTGTACCCAGCACTGTGACATAACACTAAAAAAACAGCAATAAACTACTTAGTTGCAGGATCAGAGAGCAGCTCAACTATTGTGTGTTGCTAGTTTTATGCTTCGTATTACAACCAAGATTCTCATAGTGGTTCACTCCAGACAGGTCAAAAAATAGATTTACAGCTGACAGCCTTAAATTACAGAATATTTAGGATCTGTATTTTTTTACTCCTGTCCAACTCCTTGTTTTTTTTTCTTTTTTAACCAAGTAAATTTCACTTTAAAACTGAGAAACACATTCATTACAGTTACTTCCTAGTGCGTATTATCACTGTTTAGTTTAACATTTACATAATGTTGTCAGAAATCTGACTTGACACAAGTTCAATACTATTAAATCGATCTGTGCATGGTACAAAATGCTCCAGACTTGTTGAGAACATGGGAGGCGAGGATAATTTGGATATACGGTTCTCTAATATATACAAATGTAACTGTGACAGACAGACAGACAGCCTCTATATACATACTGCCAGATTATGATGCACACTCATAATAACTTCTGCTAAAAACATTAACAACTGTAGTTAAATTGATTTCTCCTGTCTGGGTCATTACTCTTAACAGCAGAGCTGCAGCAATCCATTTGCAAGTGGCTGAAATGGGGTGAAATGATTTATTCACATTCACCCAAACTTCTGTGGAGTTGTTTATGCGGTGTGATTGTCTGCATGCATAGTAATCAGCTCCACACAGCAAACTGTATTTCTTTCTCAGTATGTCATAGGCCACATGGGGCAAGAAGTACAGTGCCATATTTAGAAAAGACTGCAGCTTGGCTAACCTTGTTAATTAACCTATAGAAAGTAAAAAAGAAATACAAAATCAGAAACTTGGACTGCAGCTGCTGTACCTTATGTGGAAGATTCATTGTGATGACTAATTCCACACTATTCAAATTTAAGATTAAAGTTTATAGGTGCAACCTTGAAATACAAACGTATCTACTTGATAAGTGAGACAACAAACAAGCTATCATTTCAAAGCAAGTATTCTTGAAACTGGTGAAAATGAGGGAAAGCACATTAAAAATAAAATCTACATGTGTGGTAATTAACAATACAACATGTTACCGTCACACTTGGAAGCCAACATGAGAAGCCTTCCATTAGAGTTATGATAATTTTCCATGATGCATTACAACATTAATGTGGATAACATTCATGTGTTTATGTAAACGACGAAACACTACACAGCACACATCTTACTGTATGGACGCTACAGCAACCTCAAAATTTGAAATGCATACCTCTGACAAAAGTTAAACGTTTTGTAAAAATTCTAATTTCAGTTCGGGAGGAAGGACTAACCACCCCCCACACACATTACATCACCTTTCAGTCAAGCGTCACTCGCTCCCAAATGTTTCATCTTGTCCCATACTCAATAATATCTAGATAACATGCAACTCATTCCAAATTATTTGTTGTGGGGGTTTGCCCTAAGCTATGCTCACCAATGATGTTTACGACGTCGGGCCTGATCAGAGGCTCTCCCCCGGTCAGCCGGATCTTGTCCACCCCTTCCTGGACGAAGAGCCTGGCTAGAGACACAATTTCCTCTGTGGAGAGGAGCTGTGAGCGTGGGGTCAGCTTCACCCCCTCCTCCGGCATGCAGTACTGACCTGCACAGCAAACACAACACAGCAGAGAGAGTCAGAGGGAACCATAGTGGACAGCAGTCTCACACAGTCGATTTGTCTCTCACCTATCTTCAGTAAGCTAGCTGTACAGAACATTTGCTTCTCAAGACAACTAAGACAAAACTTCACCCAAGAAAAACACACAAAAAAAAAATCTGGTACATCACAATGTGTATGATGTATTTAATGCAGAAACAGTGACCTTACACAGTTTTAAATATTAAAATTCCAAGACAATGAATTTGAAGAATATGGTCAACATATCAAAACACTTAGTGGTGGTAACAAAGCCAATCTAGCATTCCAAATCAGTGTGAAGTATGTTTTAATTAATTAGTGTCTAATGATCTGTTTAAATGGCAGCAGATCTACAGGCAGGCTTATATAAGACAACATAACCACGCACCCTTGGAGGTACTGGAAGTCAATACCTACATGTAAAATGGTTTCTGAGATTTTGACAGTGTGGCAGCAGCCATTTCTGCTACAAAAGGGTACAGTTTCCCTGCACGATACCCACAATCAAACTTGCAAGGTGTGTAAAGTGCACAGTTTCCCTGTACTTACAGCGGAGGTTGCACTTCTCAGTGAGGGAGATGCGCAGGTAGCTGTGTCTCCTGCCAAAGCTGTCAGTCAGGAAGGCAGAAAAAGGCAGCGGGTCCTCCTTCAGTAACCTCCTCCCACCACCAGGGGTCGCCAGTTCCTGTGAGACAACACAGCGATCACATGTGAAACCATCAATTATGTTTCAATGAAGCTGCAGGACAGGACCATCTATTGCAGTGGCTCACAACTCAGGTCATGGAGGGCCGGTGTCCCTGCAGGTTTTTATTCCAACTGCACCCTAAATTACTTTATTGGACCTTATTAGAAGCTTAATTGGTCCAAATAACCAATTTAGGGTATGGCAAAAACAAAAACCAGGAGGGACACCGGCCCTGCATGAACCGAGTTGTGCACCACTGATCTATAGCCTTTATACTGGAATCATTCTAGAATAAAGAGGGTTATATTAACTCAAGCTAAAAAACACAGTAAATAAATATAAAAAAGGGCTCGCCCTCCCCCAAATGGATGGTTAATTCCATATAGCATTGTGTAGCATAGGATGACCTGAATTTCTGATCATATTCAACTTAAATAAATAAGGAAAAGTCATGAAATTAGGTATGTGTTGTGTAGTCGTTACCACACAGGAAGAACAGTATACCCAGGGGCTATACAGTATTATTCACATTGATGGAAACGTTTCTCAGTTATGCAACCATGCCATCTAGGAGTCTGATCTCATCAGATCTCAGGAGCCAGTGTAACTGAGGTTGCTGAGTATGATATGGTCTTGACAGCTCAGGAGGAAGCACCCTTTACTATGGGCCAGGACTAAAGCAATGCCCACGTGCAGAGTTGGTACTGGGGGATCAGCTTTGTACTGTAGGGGGTGCGATCTCTCAGGGAGTCGTAGAACCACGGTCCTGTAGTACAGCCAGGTGCCCTGACTATTTTCCAATGCAAGTCCAATACAGTTGTGACCTGGGTGTGTTCCCCACACCCTGGTTAATTCTCAAACAGGTTGTCAATTGTTTGCCAAATAAATTTATACGGGAGATGCTACACTTCAGAGATCCCCTGCTTTAGACCATCAAATACTGTATGCATCCATCAGATCTACACATTATTGTGTAGTGATATAGTTAGGTACTGATATGTTAAGTGATTTGGCAGTGAAAAGCTATATTTTGTACTGCACAAAAGCACTACTTTACTGAGAAATCATAGAATACAGCTATGGGTCATTCCATGACAAATTGGGACACCCTGAGCACAGCATTGTCTCAGTTGGAAATTGCTTGGTTAATTGAAGTATTACATTAAAATACAATATTGATGAGATTAAAAGTGAATGGCCTTTAACCTTGACCTTTGACCCTGAGAATCTCAAACTTCCTCACGTTAAAAAAAAGCAAAAGTTCAGCAACAAAATGAATCCTCAGACAGCAACCTGAATGTCAATTTGGAATGTTGAGTTTTCTAATAAAAAACACCACAACCAACACATATCATTAAATCGGAGATAATGCTGGCCCTTAAGTGTCCTGATTTGTCATAGTGATCCCTTTGTGCCAAATATGAAGACGATAACTCAGCGCGTACTGTATCTAACCTAAAAAGTCACATGATATTAGGGCAATGGCATGGTCACCTACAGTGCACATTTATCACACAGTGTTTATAAGCTGAAAATTTGAAGTCAACACTGCATATTGTCTCAGAGATATGAGGTCTAGACGGCGCGGTGGCAGCAGCTTTGTAAAATTACTACTACAAAAACACTTCATTTTTCTTGTACGATAACCACAATCAAACTTGACCAACAGTCATAGAATACAATTGTGTACCTATTACAAAGTAAATATCTTTTTAGGCCATTATCATCCGGAAAGAAGCTCATTTGTGCAAACTGTGTTGGCAGTTTCTGTGACACTTGTCCAACTACTTCAAGACTGATAAGAGGCTGCATCAGTTAATGATACATTTCACACTTCAATGAACAGTAAATCACCTGAGAACAGGTCAAGCCATCGAAGGAAACACTTTTCTGGACTTCAACCATTCTCTTAACCTACAGGGCCCTGAAGGGTTCAAAGTCCTACCTAGCATCCACCTAATTTCCTTGCTAGTGTAAACATGTGTAGATCATTGTGCTTCTTGGGTAGGGCTTTATAGTTGGGTAGGGCTTTATAGCCCATATAAGTTAAACATAAGGCAAATCTTTTTTATGGAGATTATTCAAGATATGTTTATTTGAACAGCTTGATGAAGACAGGTTTATAGCTTTACATTCAACTAGTTGCCTCTACAATTCCCTTGAGTTTTGTATGCCTTTCTCTGTACCAATGGGGCTCATAGGAGACGTACTGCACTGCAGCGATTTAAATCAAAACTAAAAAGCCTCACTCCTACTCAGGTGTGCCTGGGTGCTGTTCTCGTTCCTTCGGGGGCTCTGCATGAAAGGCTCCACATAACTCTAAATTGCATTACCTTGTTCAGGAGACGTGGCCCGGATTTACCAGGTATAACCTATTACGGCCGGATCCACTAACAGTGGTAATAAGTCTTATTTTTGGATTTTCATTACAAACATTACTTTTTACTGTTTTAGTCCCCTGTGTTTTATAAACTCAACACTCAGCGCCCACTCTTTTTTAGAACAGTATGAAAAAAAGCCATTGCAGCAAAAATCAAAAACATTAGAATAGATCTCAGATCGAGGCCTGCCAGAAACATCACAACCACAAATAGAGCTGATGATCACAATCAAAAAGCCAAATCCCATGTGCTACTGCAAGGGTGTAAACACAGCCATACAATTTCATGAATTTAAAAAAAAAAAAAAAAAATTAAAAGCAAATATAATGCGTTAACCACCAAACAGGGGAATTCGACTTGCATATGAAAACTAAAATACAGCAATATTTTAAGTTTAATCTTTATTGGTTTACCTTACAAGCAGCATGTTTAACCACTTCAACACCATGACGTACGCACGTACGTCAATTGAAAACCCACTTATAGTACCATGCCGTACCTGTGTACCCATTCTATTCTATGATCTGTTTCTCAGTCTAGCGTTTCAGGTTTCATTCTCTAAAGCAGTGCTAGTACTGTGGAATGTGCAATGAAAGTCAGGGGGAGGGTCAGGTGACATTTTTATCCAATTGCGTGTCATGTAGCGATTCTAATCTAACTGTGGGCGTTTAGAAGACTGAGATGTATTGCAGGAAGCCATTCTCCTTTTACAAGTATATATATATATATATATATATATATATATATATATATATATATATATATATATATATATATATATATATATATATATATATATTAGTGTTTTAAATTATTATTTTTTGATTTATTATTAGTTTTACTTGTTTATAGTTTATATAGGTTTTAGCGAAAGCTAAACATGGCAACGTACGAAGTTGGTTCGGAGGATTTCGATACCAGCGACAGTGATGCTGACTTATCACTCAGCGATTATGATGAAAAGGATGTGGCTCTAGAGTGAAATCAAATGAAGCTCACATCAATTAATTTAAGAGCATGCAACTACTTTACAGGTAAGCCAGCTGCAAACGGGAAGCTGTCTGGTTTGAAATGGCAGTGCTGTGATGAAATACTATCAAAACACAGCACTGGGTACAGGCAGTGCGGCAGCCAGATCCATCACAATGCCTGCGCAAAGTAGCTGTGTACACGCATTAGTGACTATCCCTCCAACACAAGCGAAGCAGACACTGTAAAAAAGTACAGGGTCTGCTACGAAAATGAAAACAAAAGAAAAGACAAAAGAAAAATCTGCAGTGGTTGCGAAGGCAATCCCGGGTTCTGTTGTATTGAACATTTCAATAAATGGCTCAGAGCAAGTCGATACTGGCACACGTTTTGATGCTGTTTTTATTTGATAATTACTGTTTACTGATTATTATTGTTATTAGCAGCGTTTTTGTTTTCCTTGTTAAAAAAAAAAATTGAATATGGGTACGTAGTACCCAGCAGCATAAAGGGTTAATGAAAAACACAGTTTAAGTCATTTCTTTGTGTTTTATTCATCACATGTTAACATTTTATAGCAATTACAGGTTTGAAAACATGATCATTATTATTATTTTCAAAATCTGCTACCTGGGAAGGGGTTTCACTTTTACATCTGGAGTTGAAGTGGTTAAATAAAAAAAAACAATGTATATATATCTAGAAGCAACAAAAGCAGGTTTTGCTGGTTTGACTCCCGACAACGTCAGGAGCTGCTACTGTCTTATCTACAGGCAACCCTTGTAGAAATTTTGCTCAGTTTAGAGAACTCTTCAGAGTTTAGAGTTCTGTGTATTTTCACTGACAGAAAAAAAAAAAAATCCTATTGATAGTATCTTACGTAATATTAAATAGTCTTAAAAAGTCTGTAACCATTGTTCTGAATAGCACGGCAAAGAGGGCTTGTTTCACAGACCCTGATTAACATTAGATAGTCCAAGAAACCAAAAGAGAGCTTCTCATAATACTACACCTGGCTCCTAAGGAAACCAGTTACAGTACCATGACTGGTCAGAAGTCAGTACAGGGGAAATATCCCACTATACAGCACCTTCTATACAGCATCTTCTAGACCTCATCTAGAATATTGTGTTCAGTTCTGGTCACCTCGTTACAAAAAGAATGCTGCTGCGCCAGAAAGAGTGCTAAGAAGAGCAACCAGAATTATCCCAGGTTTAAAAGGCATGTCGTATGCAGACAGGCTAAAAGAATTTAAATCTATTCAGTCTTGAACAAAGAAGACAACGCGGTGATCTGATTCAAGCATTCAGAATCCTAAAAGGTATAGACAATGTCGACCCAGGGGACTTTTTTGACCTGAAAAAATAAACAAGGACCAGGGGTCACAAATGGAGATTAGATAAAGGGGCATTCAGAACAGAAAATAGGAGGCACTTTTTTACACAGAGAATTGAGAGGGTCTGGAACCAACTCCCCAATAATGTTGTCGAAGCTGACACCCTGGGATCCTTCAAGAAGCTGCTTGATGAGATTCTGGGATTAATAAGCTACTAACAACCAAACGAGCAAGATGGGCTGAATGGCCTCCTCTGGTTTGTAAACTTTCTTATGTTCTGTACCCTTCTTTACTGCAGTTACTGAAAGCATAGAAACAATGACGGTAAATTAGAAATGTTTTGTAATAGCAGCTCAATCTGATGAAGAACGCCTGGGCTTTTGTAAGAAGTCACAGTGCAGTTAGAGGCAATTCTCTTCATATGAGAAGGTCTCACCTACCCTTATAAACATTTACTACTGTAAATTGGCATGGTAATTTTACAGTTTCCCCATGTGTTTCAGAGTCAGGCTCATACTTTTATAAGGGGACTCTGTGGACTTGAATGATCCCATGGACATCTTTCCAAGCAGGTGTTAAGTGATAATCAGTGAATCACTGTTTAAGCACATGTGAAAATACAACAAAAACACTTACCTGTCCAATATTCATCACTACTGGATAATCCATACACGTGTAAAACTGTGCGACATGTAATTTACTGTACAGCTGCAGCAGCAGGAAAAAACATAAAGGCTTTGAATTTGAATTGTCACATTTGAGAAAAGAGCTGGAGCCAGACTGCACACTGCCTGAACCAAAACGAGCTGTTCCACCTGTTGGAAACCAGCAGAACATTCTGGATAAGAGTCAGGTTAAAATAGACGGAGACAGCGTGGCCCTGAATATAAAAAGTGTCTTCCGACAGTCCGAAACTCACTGGCTCTGTCTGTTTTAACCCAACTCTTATCCCGGAACATTGTTTCCATCATAAAATGAAAACCTTTTCTGCCGTTTTCCGACAGGTGGAATGGGTGCAATGCACATGAAGGGGGCGGAATATTCAGTATTTAAATGAGAAACCTACATGCTAATGATGCAAATGATAGTTATTACATTATTTCAGGATTTCAATCAATGGACTGGTGGGATTGAACGACAGTAAAGGCGGAGAAGAACAAAACAGACATGTGTTTCAGGAGATATGGACAAAGAAGAGAAGACACATTTAATAGAGCATAATAACAAAGCAAGTACATCAGGACAAAGACAAAAAGAAAAAAAAAAGAAAAGTTAGAGAGGTCATTTTTATTTCATTTTGTAAATGTATGTTCTGTATTAATTACATTATAGTTTCATGAACCCGGTTATGAAAATGAACAACACCTGAGTGTATAATAGGATATCATTCACCTTATTTCATATTGTACTGTAGTATAATTTGCAAATACTGTAAACTACACTGTATTTAAATATTGACCTTGCATTGTAACCCTGTACTGCCCTAACACCTGCAAGTCGCCTTGGATAAAGACGTCTGTCAAATAAATAGCCAATATAAAATATGAACAACCAGCGCAAAGAATGACAAAGCTGTAAGTGATACTGGCAATGCTTGACCCCTTAGGGTGGTTGACTCTAAATCCACTAAATTCATCACATAAATACAATATCGTATCTTCGTAGCACTTGCTCTTAACAGATGGCCCTTTGTACCTACATTTTCCCTTTCATACACTAAAATCACACCAATCCCTAGCAGCACATTTGATTGGCTCCCACAATTAGTATAGTCAAAGAGTCACTCCACCCACAGCAGATCATTTATACTAGATTAGCACGGGATCTGTTTGAATTAGGTTATCATCTCCATTAACATTCTTTGAATCAGGCGGAACCACTTTGGACGGAAAATACTCAATCCGACCAAATCCAAACCCTTTTGTTTTGTACTTGGAGGGTTAATTAGGTAACCACTTCATTTGCATAACATTCCTCATACTGTCGGAACTGGGATTTTGCGACTGTTCTCATCGTTCCTGGCCATTTTATATTTTTACTCGGAACACGAAAAACAGTTGTAAAGTTAAAACACCGACACAAAAGCTCACCCCGGTGGTCGGAGAAGCTTTGATATTCAGAGCCAGCGAGTTTCAGACTGTCGGAAGATACATTTGATATTAAAAGGCCAATAAATGGCCACTTTAATCCCCCGTCCCCCCCCCCGTCCCTCATTCAGTACATAAATGATACAATTCCGAAATAGATTGCCACAACAGAGGGTTAAATGAACTTGAATATTAAACATTACTCTAGCTTATCTTCAGTAAATAATATAATGCACAGCATTGGAATATCTGAAAGAACCTATGCTACAAAAAAAGAAACTCACTAACTTTAAGTTACTGTAAGAAGTCAGCTAAAAACGTACTGCGTGCTGTACACAAAACGAGATACTGCAAAGTTCTTAAGAAAGATACAGAACGACACATATCAAATTTGCCATCAATGCAATACCTGTACAGGCGCAGGCTTTGCTGCGGCATTAGTGCGGTCAGCAGTAGCTAGATCGAGCCTCTTCTCCTCCTGCGGCACCCCCGAATACGAACTCTGCATCCTGCTCGGGGTACCCCAAGGAAAGCGTTTCAATACACCCTGTGGAAGGGCCTGCGCCTGCCTCAGCCAGAGAAAACTGCAGCTCCTGCCGCCATGTAGCGCCATTGCCTTCCCTGTACTTTAAAGAACAAGGTAGCTTCTAAAACATTCAGTGCCAGCACAAAGTGTCAAAACTGACCCAGAAAAACATACTATAGTTGTCTCTCTGTGGAGTCACGTGCACCGTTGAAGGAGGGTGGGGCGCGCTTGACAGCCAATCAATTTGTTTTACAGTCAGAAAAAAAAAAATACAATTGCTTCTTGGGATATGTCGTTTTTAGTGTGATATTTGTGGCAATGGGTTGTAAAGTGAACTTTTTTGTGTGTTTGTTTACCCATTAAAGATATTGAGAAACGCTTCTAGTTTACTAAGTTTCTTTTAGTAATGCAGCATATTCGTAAAATCACAGGCAAGATTTATAGTGAATAGAATACTTTAAAAGAGTGGTTAACAAACGGTTGTCTTTAAAACTTTACAGCAAAGTCATTTTTAATGGACATATTTTTTTTTTTTTTCCATGGACCATCTCAACTACCTCCTTTACCATCTGAAAATATAACAACTAAAACAAATTGAATAGCGTCCACTCGTTGTTAGTGAGTATTCTTGTTCTTCGCGTTCTTGCTGAAGAAGCTAAACATATAGAAAATGAAAACAGGACCTCACGGAACTCAGCATTCTTATACAGGTAACTGAATGTTGTAACCACTAGGGTCACTCAAACAAAGCTGGGATAAAGTAAAGCATAAAATCAGGATGACCTTGCACTTTAACACAGTGATATCTATAAAACAGTTCATGTACAAAAACAGATACAAAAACAAAACGGAGGGGGGGCGGGTTATGAAGTATTTCTATTGATAAAATAATCCAATCTAACAACTACGTCAAATATTGAAGCAGGTTATATAATTATAGTCTACTGGTTATTTAAAGTTTGCAACAACAATACAACCACACTACTATGAGTACTAATAATAATGAGCTTGTTATCTGAATGTAAAACAAGCAAAAAAGAAAAATAACCATGTACAGCAATTATATTGATAAAGAATATTAAACAGCTGTCTACAAAGTATATTGTCTATGTAGCTATTTTTTAAATTTATTTTATTATTATTATTTTAAGTTCTACAGTTATGTACTGCTTCGGACACCAATTAAATCAAGTGGTAACAAATGTTTGAACAGTTCTATAGTGTTACAAGATGACGAATGTAGCAACATTCGCTGCCACACATAAACTCGGCTTCTCTGTGCTCATTCTTTCCCATTTGATTTGTTAAAAGCTTCAATGTTCCTCTGGCGGCGCAGCTTGCTTGTTTGGTTGTTAGTAGCTTATTGATCCCAGAATCTCATCAAGCAGCTTCTTGAAGGATCCCAGGGTGTCAGCTTCAACAACATTACTGGGGAGTTGGTTCCAGACCCTCACAATTCTCTGTGTAAAAAAGTGCCTCCTATTTTCTGTTCTGATATGGTCTTTGGATAGTACAAGACAAGATGTTGTTTTGAACGACACAAGTAATGTTGGTGGGGAGATTATGGATATGTTCAGTAAACCATACAGGCACATCTATTTAAGGTATGATTGTATCTATTACATACCGAAGTTATCCCCTCATCACAGCGATTCCCCACACAGCTCAGGAGAACTGGAGGTTAAATGGGCGTCCTCCAATCCCACTACCGAACCAGCTTCCTCTTTTACACCCTGAAACTTGAGAGTGGATATCAGCGAGCTACCGTCCTCTGGAGGACAAAGGCCAGCCCTGTAGGTGTCCGTTTGAGCTCACTAGGCACCTGGCCAGCAGGGTTCGCTGTAGAGCGATGAGGAGAGACAGTGCCTCCCGGTTTTGCCTCCCTAACCCACAGGAGCACTAGAGCCAATGCGACGCTCTCTTCGGCATCCCCAGTGAAGACCAGCGACTTTGTACAGCCAGGATGCAAACTTGCACTCCCCTGACTATATGACTCACCCTGCACATCACATGCTGGTGCTTTCACCAGATGAGCCACGTGGGGACCCCCCATGCTGAAGTTGTTTAAATTAAAAGTTGTCTTCATTGTAGCCACACATGATAGGGGGTGTGGGTTATCCAACAATCCCAGTAGACATAAACAAAACACACTAACATATTTACATATGCAGCGCCTCAGCCCTGCCTCCAACCCCCCCCCTCAGAATGGCACCCCATTTGATAACTAAGCTCCCCCATGTTTCACGTACATAGTTTAATTCAAACCAGCTAATCAAATCCACCACAGGAGAATCAGTATCTTTATGCTCACAAATAAATAGCAGTAGATCTTCTCAACAATGGACAATGCAGGCTTCAATGCCAATGAAGGCCACTGAGCCTTCCCGTCTCAAATATTAATGCTGCATATCTCTGACGCAGGCATCACGAGATTTAGACCCTGAACAGAGAGGAGCGTGTGTGAGTGTCTGGGAGGGTGAAATCCTTGATGCAAACCTTGCTTTGACAGGATAGAAATGACTGATATTGCCTGCAAAGTAAGAGGCCACTGCTGTCTGAGCCCTTTGTGTGAGCTGTGCCACTCCTTTGTTTAACAGACCCTTCACTGCAGATAAGATTACGTCACAGTCAATGTGCGTTTGATTAGTGCTTCAGTAGCTAAAGGGCTAAACCATGGTAAAGTAAGGTAAATTCATAGTATAATCATAGAAAAAACATGGGGAAAAGCTCTTTATAAGGATCCTCGCTTTGAGAACCAATGTTGAAGCTGAGGTTGGAGGACAGTAAAAAAGTAAGGGACAGTGAAGACAAAACAAAAACATGTTGAAGCAATATACTCTTAATATGATGCTCCTAATACAAAACCACATTTTAAAGTGCACACATATAGAACTCATAAGTAAGGCTGTATTTTTGTTCATGGTTATCACAGATTTCACAATTTCCATGAAATGTACCCATTGCTGAAAGAATAGTGTACATATACATATTGTATATCACTTAAAAATAAATACAATAAACGTTTGCCTTATTGATGCACTGCCTGTCACACTGCATTTAGGAACCTGGCAGCCGGTTTAGTAAATGATTGAACACACTGTCTTCAACGAAAAAGGCACCTGCTGCATCAAAGATAGGGCATATTTCTGTTAATCACTCTGTCCAGTGCAAGAAAGGGACATTTCACATGTCTGTTGTTATTTTTATATTAATTTGTCTTTTTATTTTGTTTGATAATTCACTGATGTGGAAAACAATGTCTTTAAAAGATGAAAACTAAAATATTCTACAATTTAGCATTTACTGTTTTTCAGGTAAGCACTTAATATTTAGGAACAGTGGTTGCATAATAACTCCAGAGAAAACAATCAATTTTGAATGTGACACAGCTATTTTTTCTGCTTAAATAAATATTATGTTTAATCATGAAATATCCTGAAATACCTATTTTTACACTGTGAAATGCCTGAAATAAGAAAAAAAATTTTACCGTGAAAAAAATACAGACCTACTCATATGTGCGCTGTGTCGAAATGTTTTTCATATTAACACTTCACCTCATGACTCACTTGGCAGGTGTGTTTAGCATCTCTTAGCACCATACTGATATTCTCACTTAGAATGCTGTGTTTTTAATAGTTTATTATTATACACAAGAGTTCAGTGTTATTCATTCTATCTAACCTGGAGCACAATATAATGCTTAATGCTTAATGGAATGAAGCACATTTACAGTATGTTAAAGTTACATATGCAAAAAAAAAAATAAAAGAAAAATGTTGATGAAAAATGCAGAAAGAATAAAATGTGGTATATCCAGCAGTGAAATTCTGCCGGTACTCACTGGTACTCTGTACCAGGACTTATTTTGATGCCGGTACTTGGTACTGGGACTTATTTAATCTGCTTTTCATCCAACGCGGATGCATTCCATCCACTCACACAGTCCACTAGTCTAATTCTGTACTGTTTCTACCTGAAAAAAAAAACGTTTTCTGGAATAGATCATGGTAATTAATCTTCACAGAAACACAACAGAGAAGCACACAGAACATTTTATTGTAGGGTAAATAATAAGTACAAAATAAATAAAAGAAACAGGGATATATGTTTTAATCCAAGGCTATCATTGTAGCATGGCCAGGTCCTGTTGTAGGTGAGTACCCAGGGTCTGGAAAGTATCAGGACGATTTCAGAGAATACTATGGAGATTAAAATGGCCAAGCACATCATTATTACAGTACAGTATTTTAGCCCCTATTGTGCATTGTTTGACTCAATCCTTTTTGTATAATTTTTTCAAAGCACAATTGTTTTTTTTATTTCATTTTTTATAACATCATCCCTTTTTAGGATATTGTGAAACAAAACTCCATCTCTACAGCAGTTACTGCATAGTGTAATATTTCTTAATGCTTGTCATTTAAGGTTTAACTTAAGTGTTATATTACAGTACATGACCGAGTGGTACAAGCAGAGGGGACAAAGCTTTCAGTATGTTCAGCTTCTTTGTTTATGGTGAATTGGTTATATTTGATCAGTTATTTTTTAAAGCTTATTTTGTATTTATAAATGTATCATGTACCAATATGTATACATTTTTTAAGTATTTATTCATTGGCACTCAAATTGTCTCCATTTTTTTAAATGTTCACACCCGGCTGTGCATATGAGTACCTGCACTTTTTTGTTGAGAATTTCAACCCTGGGTATATCAAATACTGCTCAGTAAAAGAGTGCTTTACCAAGGAATATGAAAAAGCAATGTAATACAGGAACAATACAATCTCTTTTATTACATTTCTGTATTTAAAAACCCTTTAGGGTCAGAGCTATTTTCGCCAGTTTTTTTTTTTTTTACTGTTGTTAGATTTGTGCCAATAACTCTTTAAATATAAAGGTTACAGGTACATGTCATACATGAAATGAATGTGCACACACTAGGCTTTCATTAAAAAAAAGTTAAATAGCTGAGACTCACCCTGTTTAATACAGATAACAAAAAACACAGAAAAAGAGACACTTTTTAGAAGAAAAAAAACATTATTTATTGTTTATAACATTTATTTTAGCATGGCCAGCTCAAATCTGACAGTGTACAATGAAACTTCCACGTGTAGGGAACATGGAAAAGAAAATTTGAACGCATTAGATAATAAATCAAGGAATTATTGCTGTGGCAGGAGGGATGAGTGACGACGTCCCCAGACCAGGAAGTTGACACAGATACAGACAGGCCGGTTTTGCGGGTTATGCACGTCGGCGATGCATTTTTATTCAAACAAAAATAATTAAACAAAAAAAAAACCCTCACAGAGAAAAATAAAAGAATAAAAAAACAACAACTCTCGAACACAATACTGACACCCAAGCAAATACCGTGCTGGTCTACCCGGCACAAGTAGGTATTGCTCATGTTTTATACATGTGACCATCTCCGGATTAGCAATAAATGAATCAATATGGAGATGGTCACATTCTAAACAAGAGTTTTTCCTCTGTGTGGCCAACAGCCAGTTTATTAATATCACCAGCTGCTGACCGCGCATTTTCACAAGATGTCTGGCAGAGACCAGCTGCTAGCAATCGCCTCTGCCAGACCACATTTAACTGTACAATACATTCACCCGTGTTTTTAACCCCAAATAATACGTTTTAAATCATACAATACACCCATAAATTCACCCATTCTAAAACCAAAACAATACATGTTTAACAGGGCTTTGCCCTGCCCCCTTTTTGCATGCAGGGCTCTTCCCATGGACCCTGATCATGTGATGCAAGATGGAGCTGTTCACTGTGGCTTCAGTGGACTGCAAGGTGGCGACCATGGCAACCTAACCCTAACAGCTGACTTGTCTCGTGCATCTGATCCACAAACACGAAAAACATATATATATATATATATATATATATATATATATATATATATATATATATATATATATATATATATATATATATATATATATATATATATATATATATATATATATATATATATATATATATATATATTATAGTGGCTTCTTAACAAACAATTTTACCACTCCTTTGTTGGTTTGAACTCCCAGTTGCTTAAACGTTATGACTCCACATTAGGTTGCTGTACTTCATACATCTCTACTTCACTTTCTTGATATTACGTATCAAATCATTCCAGGTGTATTGACTTTCCAGAGTTAAAAAAAAAAAAAAAAGTAGTTTATTCACTTACTTCCAATGAAGCCAAACGGGTGGAAATTCTTTCATCATACAAGAAGATGTTAAGGATGCTATAACATCAATTATCCTTTGTTTACTTCCAGAAAGGCTTCTTACAATAATGGGAGATACTCTCATGTCTCTTCGAGAACAGATCTGCCATGTACTGAACCTGTCTCTATCTGCGACAAGCAAACAAATCTCTTCTGAACAAACCAGCGGGAATAATCGGTCTCGTTGTCAGTAACAATAAATGATTAGGCGTAAGAGCCTCCAAATCATTTGGATCATCTGAGACATCACTGGACGATCATTGATGATGGCTTCTACTTAGCAAAGGACGGTCTGAAGACCTTCATCATCTATAGTTCGTATCTGTCTTTCCCACACGCCACCACGATGAGAACCAGCTGGTGGATTGAAGATCCACCTCACTCCCTTTTTTAACATGGCTCCTTGTATTTTGGCTTGATACTAGCAGCTAATTGCTTCTCGCAATTCATGCTCTGCTCCAATGAATTTTTTTTTAATCATTTTTTTAAAAATTTAGAATCGCCAATTATTTTTCTTTCGTCAGCCTTCTGCTTCTTTTCATTCTGCAGGCCCGCCATGCAGCCACCAGCTACAGCGTCAGAGGACCACGCAGCTCTAGGCAACTAACAGGCAGGCCTGCAGGCGCCCGGCCAGTCTACAGGGGTCGCTGGTGTGTGGTGAGCCGTGGACACCTTGGCCGACCTAAGCCCTCCCCACCCCCTGGGCAGCGCTCGGCCAATTGTGCAACACACCCTGGGAACTCCCGTCCACGGTCGGTAGTGGAATAGCCTGGACTCGAACTGGCGACCTCCAGGCTATAGGGTGCATCCTGCACTCCACGCGGAGTGCCTTTTACCGGATGCGCCACTCGGGAGCCCCGTGCTCCAATGAAGTTGATGCCATTGTCAGATCAGATTTCAGAGAAATGAATCAACGCTATGCATTGATGCAGGAGCCAGTGTCCAAAGAAAGAGCTACTTCAATATGAACTGCTCTTATGGCTAGACATGTTAAAATCATTCCATACCTCTTGAACAAACTACGGCCACGCTTAACTTCAACAGGACCAAAATAGTTCACACCTACATTTGTAAATGGTGGTTCATCTGCAGGAAATGGTCCTTTGGCTGATCTGCCATATTCTGTTCTCCTATTTTGGCACGCTGACATCGACAGGTGATACATTCAGACATGACTTTCCTTGCTGCCAAATTAGCTCCTGTGATCCAATACTTCTGGTGTAAGTGAGAAAGCATATGGTTTCTTCCATTGTGTCCAACTTCTTCATGGATCTGACGAAGAATGAGCTTGGAAACATAAAGGTCCTTTAACAAGATTATAGGATGTTTTCCGGCATTGCTTCTTCTGACATTGCTCCTACTCACAAAAGTCCATCTTCCAACATTGGGTCTAACTTGTAAATATGACTGCCTTTCTTTACACCATTTTTGTAGTTTATTTTCTCTAGAGCGGTGATTTCTTCTTGAAAATATTTGTCTCTGACTAAAATGAAGAATTTCCTTCTCAGCTTCGTTCTGCCATGTCTTTTACTGAGATAATTCCATCACTCATTCTTTCTTTGAACATACTAATTTGCTCTTCTAGCAATTTCCTTTGTTTCTCCTGGTTGCTTTCAACTTTGCTAATTGTCTCTCGTAGTTCTTTCCGTTTCATACACATTTGCAGAAGCGTCTTTCTAATTTTAAGACTCCATGCTACTGACTTCTTTAAAGGAGTCCATCTTGAAAAGTGATGAATTAACTTATTTACGTATTGTCATTCACAATCAAGAGGGTCACAGTAACTTCTTTCTTAACTTCTGGATCATCAACAGGAATTTTCCTTGACTCTTTTGGATGTGTTGGCCATTTGTTTTCTGGTCCCCAGATCTATCGCTGATCTTTAAAAAAGGTATCAGCCCACAGTCCTCTAACTGCATCGTCTGCTGAATTAAGCACAGTGTTTACGTACTTCCACTGTGGTGTTTCTGATCCTTCACGTATGACAGATATCCTATTAGCAAAGGATGTAAAATCTAGCAGTCTCATTTTCAATATACTTCAATACTGACATGCTGTCAGTCCTCAAGAGGAAACTGCAATTTTTCTTCATCATTTTGTCCATGCAAACAAAAACCACTGCTGCTGTAAGTTCCATTCTTGGAATCGTGGCCTGCTTTAAAAGGGCATCCCGGGATTTTCCCATCAAGAAAAGGTAATGAATCTGATCCCCTGCATTCACTAACCTGAGATAGGTTACTGTACCGTAACCATTCTCACTTGCATCGGCAAAGTGGTGTAACTGTGCCGACTTCACCAAAGTTCTCTGGTTTCAGACATCTGCGTACTTTGAAGTTGGTTGTCTCATGAAGATCCACCAGCTATCATTGCCATTGTTGTAGGTACTTCTTTGGAATATCTTCATCCCAACTACATTTCATCCTACACAGTTCTTGTAAGATCAGCGTTGCTGGAAGGATGAATGGTGCTAGGAATCCGAGAGGTTCATAGACTGAGCTGACAAGTGAAAGAATTCTTCTTCTTGTATGTGGCCAATCGTTAACTATTATCCTGAACTTGAAAGTGTGTGATTTGATGCACCACTTAACTCAAAGAGCCCTTTCCATAAGAAGACTATTATGGTCTTTGGCTCTCTCGTCTTCTGGTGATTGATGCTATTACCAAGCGGCTATTGCTTGTCCACTTAGTTAGTCAGAATCCTCCATTTAAACATACAGCCTTGACATCTCTTGATAATGACACACCTTTGTCTTCTGAGGGTACCGACTTCAGGCAGTCGTCAACATAGAAATTGTTCAATATTACGTCAATCACCTCTGCTTCATAACTGTTTCTGTTGTCCTAAGTGAAAAGTTTGCACAACTAGGCGATGAAATAGCTTCAACCAAATGTGCACCCATTCGGTACTGCACTAATTTCTGATTTAATTCTCCTCTCCTAGTAGGTCTTCAAATTCTCCATAAACCCTTATTTTAGCATTCAAGGCTTCTATCTCGGTCTCGGCTTTCCTCCTCCTCTCTCTGGTGACGCAGACGAAGTTCCTCCTGTTCTAGAACTTGTTTCTGTTTAAAGGCAGCTACACGAGCCAAAAGCTTTGCTCTTTTAGCCTCTGCTCTCGTCCACGCTAAAGATATACAGGTAGATGCAGTCGATGACCGACCGCTACTGGAACCTGCTTTCCAAGATTTTTTATATGTGTGTGACGTTATCTCTGAGACACTGTCTCTAGGATTTACTTCATTGTCACATCTACGTGACTGTTCAATACGATTCTTAGCCTCAAACAGCCATCTGTCAACTTGTACTGCAAATTCTTGAAAGCAAGCCTCCTTTGGTTCATACCAGCTAATCTGATCATTGCATCGTTCCTCTTCTGGCTGCAGGAAATAATAGTTTTTGCGCAGCTCTGAAAACTCTAGATTTATTTTCCTCCATTCCTTATTTAATTCCTTAATTTGATCCACATTTTGGTCATCCTTTCATTAGTTTTGCTCGTGAGCTGGCCTAATTTGGCCATCCGTGCTCCTTTTAATTATTTCCAGCCACCAGTGCCTTAAAGGTATGCCTAACTGGCCTCTTGCCCACAGTTTCTTCTGTTATCTTTGAAAAGGCTTCTGATGCTACTGTGTGCTGTCAGCTCTTTTTTTATCCATTATTATTGTTTATATGTTTTTTTTTAATTAAAAAAAACTTGAAACCTTTGCTTGTATTTATACAACAGAGCTAGTGTTCTTAATCCATGTTTGCAATGTGAATCTCGCTCAAAGGTCATCAACAATAGCCCAGTTTTCCACAGAGAATAGGCAAATCGACTAAATATGGCTTCTTAACAAACAATGTTACCACTCCTTTGTTGGTTTGAACTCCCAGTTGCTTAAACGTTACGACTCCACATTAGGTTACTGTACTTCATACATCTCTACTTCTCTTTCTTAATATTACTTATCAAATAATTCCAGGTGTACTGACTTTCCAGAGTTAAAAAAAGTAGTTTATTCACTTACTTCCAGTGAAGCCAAACGGGTGGAAATTATTTTATAAAGATGTTGAGGATGCTATAACATCAATTGTTTAATAACAGTAACTTATAATATAGGTCAAAAAACTGTATTTGCTCCCAGAGTACAAACAAGCTCCAACCGCCTTACCAACAGCATTTTCACTTATCCTTTGTTTACTTCCGCAAAGGCACCTAGAATAAAGGAAATAATCCAATATGCAAAACTATCGGTAGAGGGCGACAGAGTATGTACAACGACCAACACTGCTGCGCTTTAACTCAGCGAGCAAACCATGAGGAATAATCTGGAACAATTAATCACAATTTTCCAAATGAACGAGAATAAGAACACAAATATTCATTTTCGTAACCATAACTTCGACTCCTACATATAATTATCGGAAAATAGGTCCTTGTGCCTTCGATGTTGCCATTTCTCTTCTTTTGTAAAGATTTTGTCTGAAAATGTTTGTCTACTGCACCGAGGTAGGTCTGTGTTACAGTGCAGCAGTAGCATTGCAAAACACTTGCATTCACGGATATCTCCTGACATGGTCCAATACCAGAAATACATGACAAGGACCTCGTTTTAAAGCTCCGACTCCGGTATATAGCAGGGCTGTCTCTTATAGTGCCTGCATAAAAGAGTTAAATGGCCAGGTCGCCAGCAAGATATTTAACATTGGGCGGACCCTAAAGAGTTAAAAGAGGCTATAACCAATGTTCTAAAATAAAAACTTTATAACCAATTATCAGTCCCTTTTTTCTTATGCTGAAACTCTTTAGGCTCTTCGCCTGTCATTCTATGTTAATTAAGGCAAATATTTCAAATACAACACTATAGATAAACTGCTGCATCCTGGTACATGTGCAGTAGATGAAAGGATTTCATACGAACTGCTCGTAGAATCTTTACTTTTCATGGCAGATTAAAGACTGATTGAAGAAAAACAAATAATTGACCCGGCACTGCTTTAGGCCCACTTAACTAATAACCTGTGAAGTCTTTATTGTAATGATTACATGTCAGAATTGAATTAATCATTTGCCATATTAAAATAAATATGGTTTCGCATTCACTCCATTATTGTATGGCCAGGGAACACAACGTGAGTCACGGTACAATTTACTTATTAACAGGTGAGGGGTTCAAAGGTTTGT
The DNA here is from genome assembly GCA_030684275.1 of Acipenser oxyrinchus oxyrinchus. Lineage (NCBI taxonomy): Eukaryota > Metazoa > Chordata > Actinopteri > Acipenseriformes > Acipenseridae > Acipenser > Acipenser oxyrinchus. Next base: position 11,481,379 of record CM060251.1, read on the forward strand.
TACAGTCTCAGGTACAGGGCACATACAGTAGTGTCTTTACAGTTAATACATTATTCCACATTGACAGTTCAATAATCATTCTAGGGGATTAAGGAAAAGATTTAAATACAAAAGTGTGCCTTCCTTAAACATTAATACATTCATTATACATTTGAATAGTTTCCAAACTAATTACTTTTTTTTAAAATTATTGTCCCCTTGAAACTGAAAGCTTTACCATTGAATGAATATATTTTCAAAGAGCTTTCAAAACAGATCTGTCATTGGCCAATATATTGAGGAAAGATGTGATAGAAGTATGGTTCAGTCTAACACTATAACTATAACACAACAATAAAAGCAATATTTTTTTTTTCATTTGTTTGTGTAGGTCTCAATGAAGTTGCTTTTACCTGAGCTTACCTTTCACCAGCTGCTCTTCAGTTAAACTTGCCTGCCATAGATCCATGTCAGCTAATGTTCCTTCATGAAAAAAGTATCAGCACCCGTTTTAGTATTTTGTGTGTCCTCCTTTTGCTTTTATTATGGCTTTCAGACATTTATGATAATTCTTAACCAGTATGTTACATCCTGTTGGTGGAATCTGTGCTCATTCTGTCATGTATATTTCCTTCAACTCAGACAGATTAGATACTTAGTGCTTAGCTACAACTTTTTTCAAATCAGTCAAAAGCATTTCTATCGGATTGAGATCTGGTGATTATAAAGGCCATTCCAGAACTTTTATTTATGTTTTCTTCAGGAATTTCAAAGTTGACTTAGCCGTATGCTTTGGGTCATTGTCCTGTTGGAAGATACATCTCCATATTTAACTGCAGGTACAAGGTTTTCTTCATTGAAGGCTTTCCCTTTTTTCTCTAAACATACTGTGATCGATTTTTTAGTCTCTAAATTTTAGTCTCACTGGACCAGGGAGTTGTGCTGAAGAATGCTTCAGATTCCTTTTTTCATTTTTGCTGTCAAATTTTAGACGGTTTGATTTATACATTTTGCAGCAAGGTCTATGTGCATACAATTGTTCTGTGTTCAGGTGTTTGTACAGTTCTTTTGTGCACTATTATGCCTGATGCTTCTAAATCTGTATTGGATTTTGTTTAGCTGCTCTGATTTTTCTCCTAGCTGCTGTACCTAAAATTTTCTTTGGACATCCACTACTTTCAAGAATTTCAGTTGAATCTTGGTATTCCGTATTTCTTTGATACTGTTCTGTAGCAATTTCCTTTCATGTCGTTTGCTACGAGTGCTTTTCTCAAACGTGAATCCAACTCTTTTGTCCTGACCATCATCTGCTGTGTTGCCAAAATGTTCTTTTTCAACAGATGTTGGATGTATCTATTTGTCCGTCCATTGACTTTATAATGCAGCTTAATTACTGTGTAATGGTTTTCAATCAATAATTAAATATTTTTTTTAATTAGTTCTATTATGTTTGTACAGACTTTCAATATAAAGGTGCCAATCCTGTTCACTAAATGCTTGCATTTAACATCTTTTCCTGAATTATCTTATATTAAGTGTAGCGTGCCAATACATTTCTTCTGGATTACTGCGATGGATTAATTTACTGGAGATAATTGCATGACTATATTAAGAGACAGTTACATAAACAACACACTCAATAATGTTTTTCAACATTTATTAAAAAAAAAAAACAAGAACAGGTTTTTCATTTGTTGTCACCCAAAGATCTTAAAACAGACTCACATAATTAATCTACAAACACAGGATCCATTTAACAACTGTACTAAACAACACAATTTTGATGTATGCAAAAAAAAAAACAATTAAAAAAAAAACAATTAAAGAATGACATAATTAAACGCCTTTGGCACTGGTTTTCTGCAGTTTGGTGCCCTGCTGAACTACTCCTTTTGTCATTGCCTAAATAGCGACACCTGCTGGGAGAAAGTGGAAGAGCAGCCATGTAATTCCTGTGTAAAACCAGCCAGCTCCTTTTTTCAAGTACTGGCTTGACTGCTTTCAGGCTGTTAAATTATTTTTGGCACACTGGATCCCCAGTGTACAGGATATTAACATATTAAAAACATTGTTTTTTATATATATATATATATATATATATATATATATATATATATATATATATATATATATAGACACACATATGGCTGATTCAGGACAGACAATTGAATTTTTAGTATACAAATTATTCCAAGTAGGGGAGATGAGGATTTAACTGCTAAGCAAGAGGATTTAACTGCTAAGGGAAGTGCTGTGTGATACATTACAGATGCTGACCCTTTCGGTGAGATGAGGTTAAAAGCTCTATAACCACGAATGCAGACGAGCCCGGCTCTTTTGCATTGAGATGCTCACTTGCGGTGCGCGGGGTCACCAGTTGCACGCTGAATTCCACACAGTTGAATCTAAATATTACTACAAACAGAGACTTCCACATGTATGGAACAACATAGGTCATCATTTGAAAGAAAATGTTTTAATAATAAATGGCTAAAGAACATATTAAAGCTGAAAAAAAACACCTGCAACAAATCACTAATATAAACAAAGTCTGGACACAATATTTTCGGATATACTTAATTCTTGAATTTAAGCAACAGCAGCAAGCATTGCATTTGTTGTGTGGGTCTGTGTCAGTGCCATTTTAAAGAAAAATATCTTAACAGTAATTTGGCAAAAAAAACCCTCCTCCAGAACACACCGATGCTCTTGCTATTGTAACCCTGTCTTTATTATACTGGAATTCCCTCTGTGCTCCTGGGTTCCGATGTTGTGGATTAGTTCAGTCTTTGTACCCTTTGCCAGTGCAAACAGCAGATCAGCATCAACCATCCGATCTTCCCTGTATTTGCTAAAGTGGTTCTTTATAGTTTCCCTCCCTGGTTGCACCCATCTGAAAATAATTTGCCTAATTCCACAAGATCAGGTTTTCCATGATTATTATATGCATTTACCATATATATATATATATTTTTTTTAAATACCATACCTCTCTGAACTTTACCATGCTTACCTATGTTTAGCATGCATACACTGTGCTTTATTTAACTGTGTTGTACTTTTTTTCTGTAGGAAACCTCAAGGGATGCATTAAAGAGTAAAATATGGGGCAAACTTCAAATGCACAAAACTAAAGGGGCACTGCATTTTTAAGAATCACACAAGTCAATACAGCAAAAGAAATGCTAGTTAGGAATGAATTTGATATTCTAAAGTCCACAGTCTCCTTCAGTGAAAATCAGCAGCAAGAAGAGTCTCCAAAAGCAGATTTTCACTCGTGTGCTGCTGTGATCATGGAAAGATGCCATATAAATATATAAATATTCCAGCCTAGGGTTATTGACAGGTATGCAACCCCTATGTTTGAAACTCAGTCAAGATCTTTAAGGAGAGTTTGTATTCATAAGAACATAAGAAAAGTTACAAATGAGAGGAGGCCATTTGGCCCATCTTGCTCGTTTGGTTGTTAGTAGTTGATCCCAGAATCTCATCACACAGCTTCTTGAAGGATCCCAGGGTGTCAGCTTCAACAACAATACTGGGGAGTTGGTTCCAGACTCCCACAATTCCCTGTGTAAAAAAAGTGTCTCCTATTTTCTGTTCTGAATGCCTCTTTATCTAATCTCCATTTGTGACTCCTGGTCCTTGTTTCTTTTTTCAGGTCGAAAAAGTCCCCAGCGTATTCCAGCAACTTAAACCCCAAACTTCAACTCCTTTGTGTCTCAAATGTCCTAAAACAGGATGCATGTCTTCAGTTATGTTATGTATAAAACTTGAGATATATAAGTTCTAACTTGAAACTTTGAAAAGAATAAAAGTAAGTGCATTTTTAAGGATCATTGCAATAAACCACTTAGTAGGGGCTTTTTTTATTTACATTTTTTTGGTTTTCTTTTTTTTATTGTATTATTAATCTATTTAATTATTTTCTGTCCTCAACAATAAGACCGCAGTGAGTAGTACAAAAAAACTCTACTGCAAAGCTTTTTTTATCTTCCCTTGAAACATATAAGGTATATAGTAGTACTTAACTTAAACTTAAATTTACAAACACTATGAACAACCTTCCGGTCTTGCATTGACATGGTTTACATGTTTAGCAAACCCCTTCAACACAGAAGGCTAATGAAACTGTATGGTTCAACCCCCTTTACTGAACACAAGGAACAGACCCTGTTATAGCAGCTTTCAGCTTTTTTGAAGAAGGGAAAAAACATCACCAATAGCCCTTAAAAAGTCTCTTAAAAAAGTCTGGATGTACCAAATTGCTTTGGGAGGAGACTATGCCAACAACATTAACTTATTTAATTATTCATGTAATTATTTATAGATAGTTGGTTTTGGTCTAGTCTGGGGGGAACAGTTCAAAGCAACACCTTATTCTCATCATTTCTTGCTCCCCGCCCCTGAGTGGCCTGGTTTAGAGTGCGAGCAGGGTGGGAGAGTTCAAGGAGTCCGAGGACTGGTCCCCGCTGCTGCTGCTCCGGCGATGGGCCTTGGAGCAGGACTCGGAGGGGGAGGAAGGGTTCTCTTGTTCCAGCATGCTGGGGTAGGTAAAGATGAGGCTGGATGCATTGGGAGTGGCCGCGGGGGTTGACGTCACCACGACGGGAGTGTTGAGGCTGTCTGCCTCAGAGAAGTACAAGCCCATCCCTCCTCCCAGGCTGATGGGTTTGATGACGGAATGCTGCGAGTGGTCTAACGCGCATCTGGCCAGCTTGTCTGATTCATCCAGGGGCTCCTGCTTCACCACCACCGGGGCTAGGGTTCCTTCTCGAGGGGCAGACTGCTGGGTCTGGGAGTGGCGCTGGTTGGGAGGCAGCTTGCACACAGGGTTGTGCGCCACCAGCACGAACTCCAGCTTGTCCTTCTCTTTTTGGAGGCTCTCAATCTCCTTCTGTAGACCTGCCTTTTCCTCCTCCAGCATCTCTGTCTCCTGAGGGGTCAAGACCAGGGAGAGGGGGAAAGTGAGTGACCACCGATCAACCAGCCAACCAAAGAACAAAGAACAAATGTGCGACATACAGAAGGACAAAGAACATAAGAAAAGTTTCAAACAAAAAGGAAGCCTTCAATGCTCATCTGTAGCTTGTGCTAAAGAATGTCTTTAGCAAGTTTCATCACAACTGCATAGTTTCTCTAAGTATATGTAAAACTTTAAAAGTGTGACATGTGGGTGGCTGTCTCCAATATATCTCCACCGCCAGGAATATGCATGATCCCCAGTGGGGATAGTAAATTAATACACTATTCCCAACCAGGTCCAGGGAATTGAGTCCCAAGTCTTCAGCTCATGTAAGTGTGTCTGGCTGCATGAACAACACTCAATAGATGGCGATGCATGCTAAATCAAAAGCTGAATAACCTCATAAATGCTTTTCTCTTTTGTTTAGGAGCCACGATTGCTCTTTTGCTATGCCCTTTTTGTTTTAATCACATATAGTTTGTTCACTCCTGAATAACTACATATTCATTTTGCACTGAGCACCGATACAATTTATCCTGTTCGTCGCCTGTCTGTCAATAAACATGCAAGTTTCGGCATCCAAATAATGAGCAAGTCTTGAATCTGACTTTTTACTTATTAGTGTGCATGTTCAATGAGACTTTTTTATTGAAAATACAAATATGCAATTTCCTAACCCCTTTGGTATGTGTAGTGGATTTCACGTTTAGTGTAACTGCCAGCACAACAGGCAATAGAGTTGTGTGCTGTTCCTAAAGTACTCACATCCTGTAGCTGCTCGGTCAGCTCCCTGCGTCTGTTGCGACACTTAGCGGCAGCCAGCTTGTTGCGTTCCCTTCGGATCCTCCTCTTCTCCTCCTCCTCCGGGGTCAGCTGTGGAGCATCAGAAACAACAGTCAGAACGGGAGGTGTGAAACTATAAGAAATGTTTGTCCACTTGACAACTTGTACTACAACTGCTTTACCACAGAATTGATGTATGATTTTTAGTATTCAAATAGAAAGGGCTTTTTTTTGTTAAATGTTCATTTTTTGTTTTTGTTTTTAACCCTTTAATAATTTCAACATGTTATTTCACTTCCTCTCTTAAACAACAAATGTTAAAAAACTACTAAATCTGCTGAAAAAACACTGCCTGTCCATGAAATAGAGATTAATTAAGTGATAACTACAAAGCGCATTAAGTGTAGAAGGAGATAAGTCTTCTGAGAGAATAAACTCAAAGATTAGTTATAGCTAATATATTACTAATGCTTTCATCTTTCCTTCTTTTTAAGGTCCTGGATTTTAATTTAAAAAAAAAAAAAGTTATGTGTTGCTTATTTCACTCTGAGTCTGATTAACCAAATCAGTCATTCCACAACAGACTGTTGTGCTGTGAATGGGACCTACTATGACATTAGTTGATCTGAACTGTATTGTGTTATATAAATGCATGACAACACGATTTGAACTCCCAATGAAAGTAAACAGCATCATATAGGACCGTGGTGCTGGCCTCACCTGCTCGTCTCTCTTGCGACGACCCCTCGTGTCTCCAATGGAGCGGATGACTCCCGGCCTGACGAGGGCATTGTGAGCAGTGGAGCTAGGGTGGCTGGTGCCTGGCAGGGTATAGGGGTGAGAGCGGGCGTATGGGCTGGACATGGATGTGATGACTGTGGGCTGGACCATCCACTGCAGATCCTGGCTGGTGGTGATAGCGTTGATGGTGGGGATGAAGGCACTGCTGGAGCCCGGCATGTCTACACGGTACTTCTGAACAAACAAACAAGAGAAGACCAGGAGGGTTAGAGGGAGTCTGATGATCTATTCAGGGCTCACTAAAAAAAGGCCTGGTCAGGACAGGGACGTGGAACATTTCATGAAAAACAGCTGGCAGAACATGAGGTGCTGCAATTCATCAAATGCTCAAGTGATGAGACATGACTGTACTCAAGATCCAGTGGAGTGCAAGCTAACATAGGCACCTTAAAAATGTGTGTCGACTGACTTTATTCAGATTGTATGGCCTTTAATTGCATTCCATCTTCTAGACCTTCCAGATCTTTGTCAAAACAGGACCTAGAGACTGAGGTTCAAGCCTCAGTCACAATAATCCCTACTATGTACTGTAAAAGAGGTTGGCATACTAGCTACTATGAATGACAGTAAAGCACAAAGCACATCAGCTGTATCAGTCCATTATTCTGCTTACTATTGTTCAAATACAGCAGCTGCCACTGGCTTTTAGGCTTTAAGGTCATTTATTTAATGAGACTTAAAAGACGTCAGACGAGGGGCTTAAAATGTTACTGGAAACCGCACAATTGCACCACTGCCTTGCAATACACTTTTCCAGGCCAAATCTGTGGTGAGATACAAGAGCTTCCACTGTGTAATGGAGATCTAACTACCCATGCTGAGGAGTTCAATACAGCATCACGTGACAGAAAGAGAAGAGACAGCACCAACAGGTAACGCAAAATCCCTACGATTCGGGAAAAATCTGGCACTTTGCTTTGTTGGGTGGCGTAATGTTTCCGGTATGTATCGGTCTACCGATGTTCCTTTAAATGTCTGATAACCGTAAGAGTTATAACACAGTGCTCCCCCTCCCCCGTTCTAGTTGATGTTGTGATATGAGGAAACATTTAGCTGGGCCTCTACCTGGAAAAAACCCAGACGACTAATATAGCATTCCCCGCTCAAGGAAATACTGGGTAAGCATTACAAGGAAATGTTTTACAACTTATTAAACATGTATTGGTGGTGACAGTTTAACATTACTGGCCCTATTCATAACGTTTTGACTTAATGACTTCATAAAGACAAAGAGTTTAGACTGACATAAACCTGTATATCACATTTTAATTAATTCATTAATTCAAACAGATTTTAAGAAACACCCTTGTTCGATGTAATTCGATGGAGTGACTGTTATATTCCATTGAAAATCATTATAAGCTATTTTTTTTTCAATTACTAGTTTATCTAGACTGTCCACATAGAATGTATAAACAGTTCCAACAGTATTCCTATATGACACCATTAAAGTCACCTTGCACGTATCTTCTCCGAGTTTTTTTTTCTTTGTTTTCATTTTCTTTAAACTCAATAACTATAATAGAATTAGTACAAACACTACTGTAATACACATGCACAGATTACACAATTTACATTTTGAAGGTTCTCGGAAATTAAATTATTATTATTATTATTATTATTATTATTATTATTATTATTATTATTATTATATCGTTTAAATATGGGGACCTATTGTGTGTATCTTTTTGAACCTCTACTTTCATATCCCACAATCCCTGGTTAGATGTAACTGAACATTGTGTAGTTCAATTCTTAAATACCTCGTTATGTAGAACGATATTTTGTTTCCATCTGCCAGGACTGTGGTAACCTCCGGGAGGCCCGGAATAACCGAAGCTCGAGAAATCAAACGCCTCGGTTTCCATGGGCCCGGGCTGCTTATCGAGATCTGCTCGAGTGAGTGTGTCGGAAAGGGGAGACCTCATCCGGCAAACGGCGTGACAACGTAGAGTTTTGTTTTCTAAAAGAATTAAAGAAATTCGAGAGATTAATTACCGAATGCGGTTGTGGTACTCGTTTTTCAAAATCCAGCCAATGTGGACATTGCAGTAATATTATCACAAAACACATTTGGCTGAAGGAAAAGTCATAGTTTCACATTCTCTGAATTGACCTTTTCCAGAAATTGTGTTTCTCTCGGTGCCCCAGGTGAGGCAGCTTGTTCCATGAAGTGTCACGTTCTGTTTGCCAGGCCTGGCTTCCACATACTGCACTTGTTTCAACTCGAAAGTAAGTGCATCAAAATTATACGGTGGAAAAGAAAGTTGCTGCCAAAAATCTTTAGCTGTTCCTTAGAACACTGATATTGCTTATCAGAATATGATCGAAGTTGTGGCACTATTAATCCCATATCCCTTTCTCGATTTGTACCCATCTGCCTGGGTTGGCATGTGAGACGGTTTCATTTTTTTAAAATAAAATACAAAATAACATTAAAATGTTGCCTGAGCTACCCCCACACACAATGTCACAGGTGAGGGATGCAAGCAATCACTGAAACCGCACACTTATGTAACATTGAAATGGTATGAATAATATGCGGTGAAAAATGAGTTAAGCAGATTTCAAATTACAGGCAACTTCATCCATAATACCACCTACGTTCATATAATAATTTAAACAGGTCCCACCGAGTAATCGAAATTAGACGTCTCGGTCTACATTCCCTAGGTCTGTTGTCTTTAAAGTCTTGTTTCTATTCACACATACCTGTCAACTTTTGAAAATACAAAATCGGGATGGGGGTGGCACAATCCGTCATACTGTTTCACTGTTTCCCCTGTACTAGCGAGACGGCGGGGGTGGGGTGCAGGAGCATGGCTCAGTACGTGAACTTCCCTCGCGCACTGAATGCATGCCTGCCACTGGGCTCCCCTGGGTTTTATAACCCCTGGGACAGACGGGGATTGCAGTAGCCACACACCGGCCATGACTTTTGCAGACATTAAAGGTTTGCTGACATAAGGGGGTTTAACAGTTTTATGCAAAATGCGTGAGAAAATCTGTCCCCGGAGATGTCCGTGAGAAGGGTCCAAAATATAGGGGAGTCTCCCGGTGAATACAGGAAGTTGACAGGTCTGTTCACAGAAATACTTTATTTTGTCTGGAGTCGGTGGGAAGCAAGTATTACGCTGAATTAAAGTCTACATTTTGTGTTTTTTGAAAGACCTTAGAAAAGCAAGCAAAAGTTAGGTGACCCACGCCCCCACGAAAACAAGTGGGGTTGGAAGTAATTTTACAAAAACAGTCATTGCAGCGTTTCATGGCCGGAGCCAACATAGAATAGGGGGTGGGGGCGGGAGGGAAAGCATGTGCTGGGTCAGATTTAAGTACCCTGTAAAGCATGGTTGTCAATTCCAGCAAAGCAGGAAGCAATACACAGTAATATAACTCGCCAATAACTACTAGGCTTGAGTGACCAGATGTCCTGGTTTTCCATCAAAGGACCCGGTGTCCCGCCTTTGCTCAAAGTCTTTAAAAAGTCGCAGTTTTCAGCCACTTCCTGTAGCGCGACACTAAATACCTTTTGTCAAAATAACGTAAACAACCGTTTTTAGTTTATGGCACCTGCAGTGAAAACCAAATAAAATAAAAAGCAAGGTTTAGGGCAATCAAGAACATTATTTTTATAAAGTGATTAACACAGGCATACGTGCTTACTCCTCAGTGCACCACGCGTTTTCATTTAGTTTGTATGAATTTACAATTATGTGTAATAAGGTAGCCTAGTAGATGTTCAGTTCTGAGTCCAGTAGTTTGCTGTTTTGGGAATACAAGGCAGGAAGGCGCCGCCACTTCTGGGAAGAATTTATCGTGCAAGACCAAATCAATCACGACTGGGGCTGGTACAAGGAGTCGAGTGACATTTGGATTGCTTTGAAAATCCGCCCTTGCCTGACCTAAATGAACGTTTAGCGTTGTTAAAATGATTTCCTACAGTATGGGCTATTTGTAAACGCATATTAATATTATTGTTATATGTGTATGCCTTATGCAAAACATATGGGAGTGCCAGTACATTACATTATTCCTTCCGTAGTACTATGGTTATTGTTACGTGCAACACTGAGTGTTACATATTAGTTCACGTGTATCCTCCGATTATAAAAGTACGAGGCAAGATGTTGCGTTTGTTTGTTTTTTCCTTATTGGGATTGTTGCGCAACTATATTTATTCCGTCTTCCTTTTTTAGTAAGAGAAAGCTGATGTTGTGAAGAGGTTGTCTTTGGCATAGATGGACTGTAATAATTGCGGTGTGTTGTAAAAACAAACAACATACCGTTTGGGTTTAGCGATGCTTATGTCTGATTAGGTACGTAGGTACCCAATCGTTCTCTTTAGTTTACCTGAAATTAAATCATTTGGTTTCTGAAACAGAACAGATCCGGGAACTTTTGGCATCCCCAAAAGGCAAGAATTCAACACCACGGTTCCACTGCCTTCCTACACAGGACGTCCTTGAAAAATAAACAGATGATGCAAATCTCAAAAAAACTTTCTAGCCTGAGTAAATATTTTAAGATGAACAAATAAGGGCAATACATCCTCCATGTGACACTTCCTGTTGGCAGCACAGACCGTACAGAACCTCACAGAGCGATATCAGCCTAATTGGAGATGCAGACACGCAATCCTAATTTTTTATAAGCTTTCCTGCAGGCATACCTTTACAGTTCAGGCCCCCAGATGTTTCTTTGGTAGAGGCCAGTAAGGACAACAGACACGACAACGGGGAAGCTTCTACAACATGGGAGTTTTGTCAGTTCAGTTAATATATGTGCCTTCTTTCATCTGAAGAGTACTAGTGTGCCCTTATAAACAAAAATTTAATTAGTTCCTATCATTTCTGTGAGGGTAGTAGTGTACTCACTGTGCACTTCTCAGTTATTCGTAAATAATTTACATGTGAATCATATATTCTTTATAAAATACTAAGATTACTGACTAGGATTATTTAAGCTTTGCTATAGCAGTCATACATCAAAAACTACACAATCCAATATGGGTATACTATCCTATCAATATTAATAAGGGCAATGCGCCTGAGTAAAGAGAAGTGCTCTTGGTATGATAAACATTCTATTTTGTGTTACCACAATAAAACATTATAAGAAACTTAAAAATCAAAAACGTTTGTCTTGTTTGTTTCTTGTCCGTTTTACAGTAGAACATTTCTCCTGCTTTCAATTACAGTTGACAGATGGTACATGGCAACCGAAAACATTACTTTGGGCAGTCTTTGTGTCCTTTTATATGTTGAACACACAACAACATGTGCTCTAGATCTCTACCATTGGTATACGTGGCACCCCATGCACTATGCAGCATGAGCATTACATTACACTAGCACCACTGCCTAGTTTGAAATGTGGTGAATAAAAAAGAAACTTCCACTGAAAAGGCAACTACCAGTTTTTGCCACTTTCATGCAACAGTCAATTTCAGACATATTTCATGATACTTGCATTCTTTTATGTAATATGAAACAACATGTACATTTTCTATATTCTTATCTCTGTGGTGCATTTCTAGCCCACTGAGTTCGTCATTTTGAATAGGACAAGTTGTATTATAAATGACTAAATCAGAGTTTGCGAGGAGAGATGTGAACCCACGACCCCTATGATTTCTAGCACTTCACGTTCCTTGGTAGGATGGCATGGCTGTCATCTATAAGGCTACGTGCCATTTGTCTCTTTTTTTTAACCCTTGCTTGTGACTCAAGTCATCTAACAGGAATGTGCCTGTGCTGGAATGGGATGCTATCGGAAGGCTGCCTTGTGTTTCCGGTGAGGGGTGGGATAAGGAGGGCAGTGCCTTAGGTTTGCTATTGAAATGATTAATAAGGTCATGCTGCTGTACAGCAGTTTGTTTCACATTGCTAATGTGTGCGTTAATGTTTCCTGCTGTCTGTGGTTGATGGTACGTCAGATTGTGTATTGGATGGTGTAATGAGTACTCTTTGCTGCTATTTATATTGGGGTAATTAGGCTGAGTGCTCCTGTGCTCTGCCAGTCTCTGCCTGTCTTCTGCTAGATTCCTGGGGACCTGTTATTAGGGTTTGAAGAGCTCTTCTCCTAACTTTAAACACTGTATTATATATATATATATATATATATATATATATATATATATATATATATATATATATATATATATATATATATATATCCTTATTTCTTCTATGGGTGTTCATATCTGTTTAATTTGCTGAATGTTTAAACTTTAGAATTAAACACGAAAAAAAAAAAAAAAGTTTAAATGTGAACATATTGAAACCTGAGCCTTACACTTATGTGCTAAGCTTCATATAGGAATGTTGTGTCACAGAAAGTGGACGTGGAGAAGAAAGGGGAGCAAGTACTAATTTCAGACATGAAGAATAATGTTGTGGTAGGGGTGTGAGGATTCACTCCTATTTCTTAGATACACGATTTGAGAAACGTTTGTATCAACGTCTTCAATAAGGTAGAACATGTGTTGTCCTGAAGGGTGTATCTTATTTCAAGTGGTGCAAAATCCTAGACAGTAAAATGTGACAATGGATTCAACTCAGATACAGACTCGTTTTATTTGCGTACTTGTTCCCCTCCAAAAGGCCAACCATTTTTGCGCAATACGTCACTTGTGTTGTTAGATTTTTTAAAGGACACAGGCTAATAAGGCCCTCCTGCCAGTATTAGTGGGGTCGGAAGCATATCTCCTTTGCAAGGACGTCACAGCAGCAGCTGTCTGATTACATTCATGATTCACACAGAGATCGTCAGCAACAAAATGTATTGACAACTCTACTCTTAATTTGTCCATAAAGGTGTAGAGACCTTTTTGTAAATATATTTTCAACTATGTTTTTACCTCATTTCGGGATTTCAGTCAATGGACAGGTGGGACTGAAAGGCAGTAAAGGCGGAGAAAAACAAAACAGGCGTTAGTTTCAAGAGATAAGGAGAAAGAAGAGAAGATATATTCAATAGAACATAATAGTAAAGCAAGTGCGTCAGGACAAAGAGAAAACAACTACAGTTAGACTAGAGAGCTCATTTCAACGTAGCCTAATTTTTCAAACCTTTTGATTTTTGCGGGGGGTAATTAGATACCCACTTAATTTGCATAATATTCCTCATACTGTCGGAATTACGGTTTTGAGACTGTTCACCTGCTTCATGTCCATTTTTAATTTTGCTCCTGAACACCAAAAAAAGTGTCGGAAAGTTAAAACCCTGCCAAAAAAGCCCTCCCCGACTGTCGGAAAAGCTCTGATATTCAGGGACTGTGTCCAGCAAAGAAAGCATGGGGTGGGAACCAACATGGCGGAGAGCTCTGTGGCACTGTTATAATTTATTTAGTTTTTAGATGTTTTTAAATGACATTTTTTTTTACTAATGAGATGTGGCTAGAAGTTGTGTTAACCCTGCAATGTTATACTGTAAATTTTAAAAAAAAGTAACTGGCAGCAACTGGGTTTCCAATGGCAGCCAAAGACTGACATCGTTTACCAAAAGCCACCTGGTTGTGCTTTATTAGGTTTCGTTGATTCATAAGGATTTACATCTTTAGGAATAAAATGTCAATTTTTACCATTTACGTTTTAATGAGAGAATCGCTCTCAATCCATACCGTCGAGTTTGTATAGCCAAGTACTGTAGTATTATTCTGGCTACCCATATGACGCCCATGGAGATCAAGCAGGTGTAATGTATTCATTATTGATTCATTTCTATATAACAATATGCAGTGCAATGTTATTTACACATAAGTAGTCTACCAGCAAGTAAGATAATTCGTATACCAAAATATTGAAATTACACGAGTATAAATTACACCGTTGGGTTTAATGCCAAGCACAACACTAGTATGGGTCTGTTTCACTTTCAAAAGCAAGTCATATGGACAGCAAGTCAAGTTAACAATCAACCCAGGGCCCCTGCTGAATTCTACAAGAATATTCGACCTACTCAGCTATGTGGAATGCGACGAATCTATGATAAAACGTGTCTGGTATGTCTGGCTATTATATTGCTTCATGAAATCCGGATATCGAGCTCATTACGATACGAACTGGATACAATACATCAGCACCCAATGCAATAGCCTATATTCGATGCGGGTTTTTTTTTTTTTGCCCAAATAGAAATTGCTTTTCTGAGTCGTGCTTCAGCGCTAATCAATGTCAATACCTTTCATTAAAAATCTATAACACAGATCACCCGAGTTTTGATTTTGTACAGACAAATTGCAAATAGCCGTTCAAATGGTTGGAAAATAGGCACTCTATATAGTTAAGGGATGGTTATCAGTGATGCACTGAAGTACTGTACAGTATTACAATAATGTTAATACAGTTTTGATCCCCAACTAGGGAAATGCAAAGTCGCCTGGTCAAGGTCATTAAGCACCGGATCGCAGCAAATCAAGTGTCGAGGGTCTGGACAACTGAATGGAGCTATTTGTACTTAATAAACTTAGTTAAATAAATACGACATTGGGAGTTCACACATATATTCCACACGGTGTCCCTGTTTCCAACTAAATCTAGCATATGTCTCACTGCAAATTAAGAATCCCAGTTTATTATTATTATTATTATTATTATTATTATTATTATTATTATTATTATTATTATTATTACTAGTAGTAGTATTAGCATAATTATCATCAAGGATATAATGTGTGGCCAATATTGACTTATCTGCTGTGCTACAGGTAGATTTAACCCCATATTACATTGCCAATTATGCTATGGATTTTGCGCTACTTTTAATGCATTAAGTATTTACTTTGAAAGCCTCGTTTGTACAAAAGCTGTGCACATAACATAATGTCACATTTTCTTCTTGTCGTTTGAGTCGATATAGGTTATTCAAGTCTATTTCTCGTTCGGATATGTGTAGAGTGGCAGATACTTTGCAGTGGCATTTTTGCGCAATTCCTTGTTATACACTCGGTATGAAATGGCCTACGTTTCTTTCCTCAGCCCACAAATCTTGTTTTCAGTTACTAAAACTTGGCAGCGCAAACCTGAACTGCAAAGCGCGGAAACGAAATTCGGCTAACTTGGGAATTCCAAGGAAGTAGCAAAATAATTACGCAGCAGGTTTTTATGAAGTTCTCGGAACCCCTGGTAGCTTCAAAGAACATTTTCGAGCAGGTATGCTGTTGCAGTTGAATGATGGTGGTTTTAAACTGAACCCCTTGTTTTCGTCTTTCAAACCAGACGCTTTTATTACTTAAATAAATAATACTTGCGCTCATGCAGTCTTTTGCTAAAACGTTTTTGTTTTGTTTTCCATCTTGACTTGGATTACACCTGTTTAGTCAGTCCCAATGGTGTGTTGCTAATAATTACGCATTGATCAGTTATCGCCTTACATGTATGGTATTATAGCCCATACGACCGGTATAAAAAACACTCGGCTACATTGTCGCTATATTTGTTTTGTGAATAGCAATTGAGCACTGCGTAGCGTATCCTTGGACACCAACTGCATCCATAACATTTTCCCGAGTACTTGTTGTTCCTCCCCCATACCCCCCTACCCCCCACCCACCGACCACACACAAATGAAGACAGTTCTTTATAGATGCAATGTAATATTGCCCCACACACACACACACAAACAAATGAAGACAGTTCTTTATAGATGCAATGTAATATTGGTGCCCCCAGAAATTCCTGCAACCCCCCCAGTCTCTAAACCACTGAAGGTACGATTCGCATTAAAACGGCCAGTGCAGCTTATTCCCAGTGCGAAACAATTATGCTCAGGGCTAGCCAAGTCTATTACATACGCATCTCAGTTCGCACGCTCCAAACATACATGTACCGATATTCTTTACTGCAGACCTTGTATTTTTTACCATCAGTCATTGAATCTTAAAACCAATTAAAACTATTATTCTATTTCATTATAATCTTCGAGACGCACACCAAGTTGATGGTCTAGACTAGAGGTTGGTAGAACATACCTTGCACACCCAGTTCAAGTTTCTGCGCTCAGCGAAACTGTACTGAACATAATAATAATGAGTTTCTTCACCGATTCAATTTCTCCCACAGCACATATAGATATATAGTAGAAAGGGGGTCCTGTGCCTTAGCATACCTGGTAGCTGGAGGAAGAGATGGGGCTGGCGATGGTACAGCTGCCGCTGGTGAAGGACTCAGGCTGGGCCGGAGATGCGCTGCTGCCTCGGGAGGACCTGTCGTAGTTCCCGGAGTAATCGCGGTACATGATCCACTGGGAACACGACCGGGTAAGGGATAATGGTCGGGCGAGGATACCTATGTTATCCCCTTTCACTCCTCGTATTTTGTATCAGTTCCGCCAGATGAAAAACTTTTTAAAGAAAAAAAACAAAAAATCTTATTCAGGAATGTCAAGTATTTTCTTTTTTTAATGATAATAAACTATATGTATATATATATAAAAATATATATATATATATATACATATAGTATGTCAAATGTATGAGAAATGTCAGTGTTGTTATTTCCGTTGCAGTCACAAAAGTTACTAAACTTAAAGCTATTGCTTTGTAGCTAAATGCAAAAAAACAAACAAAAAACAAACAAAAAAAAACAATATTTCTAAATGAAAAATGTATGCATTTTCCTTTAACTAAACTGTGCCCTTCATTGTTGACCTTATCAGATAACCATTCTTCTCAAAACTGTACCCTATCAAGTTGTTAACCTATTACTAACACGAATGATTTAAGCCGTACATTTCTTCCCGGCTGAGGTAAAACAAGACGCCGCCTTCAGTCGGTCCTTCTGTTGATACGCGAGTGACTCACTCTGAAACTTTTTTTCTGCGCTTGTCTTTAATA